>OZ024869.1:46404928-48862428 GCA_964017185.1 Rugalucina vietnamica
AGCTGATCTCATCTATATAGCTTGTCCACTGATTCATGACCTGATGACTGACAGTGTGAGGGGGTAAAACAATAATTTGTAAATGTAAGTTTTGGCATAAGTATGTCAGAAAACTAGTCTATGGGAGGCAGGGTTCGCGCTAGGATATATTTTTCTTTCGCCATCACTTTCGCCATTTGAGATTTTTTTTCGCCATTTTCTTGAAGTTTGAGCCAAATCTTGGCCATTTTTTCGCCAAGAGGACACATCTCACTCAGCTCCTTGCTCACTTAATCCCCCAAATATTTTGTTTGCCCTTTTTAACTTGGTCTCTCCAGTTCCCTAAAAATACATATTGCCCTTCTCACCCAAGTCCCATACATGCTACATGTACTAAGTTATATTTCAACAGTAGATCCAGGTAATGTAATTATAAATTTCCAACTGATTTGAGAGGCCTCCCCAAGGGGGGTCTTTGCTCCCTGCTCCCTGAAAGAAAAATGACCTTTCTCCCCAGCTCCCTAAAATGTTTTTCCTCAGCCTCCCTGCTCCCTAAAACCCCAATTTCTCCCCATATCCCTGAAAATAAATGACCCTTCTCCCCAAATCCCTGAAAATAAATAGCCCTTCTCCCTGAATCCCCAAAACCCCTGGGAGGGCCTCATTTGAAGGGCAGGTGTAGACTGAGATCCCTATACATATAGTTTGGGAAAATATGTTTTATAAAGCTTGTTCTTGTATTTGTAAACAAGGGGAACAACTACTAAAATTATTAGTTTATGCTTGTACAAAATCAAGAAACAAACTTTTAAGATTAGTAGACAGATTGAAATATTAAAATTCATATACTTTAATAGAAAAAAAATGACACTCTACAAAATCAAGAGTTTTAAAAGCTATAAAATAAATGCATGGGTAAAGTTGAGTTGCTGATTCTAAAAAGAATCTGTTTCATTTTTAAATGGTATATATTGACAATTCCCCCTCATCGGCACTCATACATTATTTCAACACTAACACGCTGGTGACAGTCTACATCGTTACCAGACCACGTGCGCCAAGCGTGTTATGCAGTACACGCCTGAATACACAAGGTCAGAAATGACACCTGTCAATTGAATGCTTTAGCAACACACTGCAACACTTGAATAAACACCGATAAAGAATAGGATTATCTCTATTGTAGGTGCGAATATACAGGTAATCAAATGATGGTTTTCAGTGGAAAATAATGTTTTTGGCTGGACAAAGTGGCTCTATATATTCGCCATTTATTTTCGCCAAAGTCAAATTTTAGGAGCCAAAAAATAAAAATCTTCGCAAATGGCGACGATGGCGACCGCTAGCGCGAACCCTGGGAGGTATGATAAGATCACGTTAGTGGGTTGACTTTTAAAGGGAAGGCTAAAATCAAGCATTGCGCAGTTTGACAAATAATGTTGTTCTCCCTAGCAGCTTTGTTGTAGCAATCTGCGTTCCTTTACCGGAATGGACCTGATTACCGGAATGGACTACCAGAATAGACATTTATATGTGTCATTGAGTACTTTTCATTTGGTTTTCGAGGACAGATTGGCCTGGAATATATACATACAGTGATTAGTTTGAGAAATATGTGGTTTAAGCACAGTTAACTTATTGAGTTAAATTGTGTTCCTTACGGTCGGGTAGCCTAGGTCAGGTGCCCATATATGGTTATATAGGTCCCCGTCACAGTGCCAGCACATTTTACTCATTTCTACTTCTATATATATCCATATGTTTGCTATAGAACAACCACTGGTGATCTCTATATATTTCAATCAAAGAAACCTCTGAACAGTGGCACTATCCCGGACCCCACCACTGAGCTACGGGCCTAACCACCGTGGGAAGTCAATTTTGCTATACTGAGATGAATCTTATCTGATGCAAACTACTCATATGACTACAGAAGTACATTTTATGCAAATAAAATACATTAAAAGCACCCAAAGCCATAGCATAATGTCCATTCCGGTAGTCCATTCCGGTAATTATGTCCATTCCGGTAAAGGAACGCACCCAATCAACAAAGACGAAAACGACAGCTATGTTTTTAACACAAGTCAGACCTAGCCTGGAACTTTAAAACATTTCAGTCAATAATTAATATCATACGTGTACCTGCACATCTCCCCCGAAGAAAATCACATGCTGCTTTGCACTCAGAACTGACCCACAGACTATCACATCATTCTGCTTTCCTCTATCGCCGGGGACAGACAAGAGACGGTGACAGCCGCTTGTATACTCTGATGTCATCGAAGCCTTTGCCATAGTAAAGGATGTACCAGCTAAAACTGAATAAGAAGTGTTAAATTTATGAAAAATTTTGGACACAAAGTTCATGTTTGTTTACATTTTTTCATTGTCATGAGGCGCTTGGTGGCACACTAGAATCTAGGTCGTTTCGTTCGGGTCTATCTATCTTCTGATACTGAGTCGATCAATTTCTGATCATCACCTCAGGTGTGGGGTGGGTGGCTAAATTTAGAATTTAGTCAAGGGAGAAAAAAAACATTTGGGGTGGACCATTAAAACTATTTACAAGATATAGATAGAGGCATGCTAAAACACATGCCTCTGGGCCTATGACTAAATAGAAGCCTTAAATTCCTCAATGGTCTTAGATGAGACCACTGGAGAAGGGAGACTATTCCAAACCGAAATAGTTCTGGGGAAAAATGAGTTTTTCAGGGCATCACTGTAGGCAAACTGTCTTGTATACTGTAATTCATGCGATGCCCGAGTTCGCCTTAGGTTGGGTGCCGGGGTCAGGTATTTGTCTTTATCAAGAGACACTGTACCGGAGTGTATCTTGTAGAAGAAGGTTAAGGAGGACCGCTCTCTGCGGGACTGCAGGGATGGCCACTCAAGCTCGTCAAGCATATCACCGACGCTACTGGAGTTCCTCCATCTCCTGCAGGTCCACCTGGCTGCAGTCTTCTGCACCTTCTCCACCTTCTCAGTCTGAGTTTCATGATAGGGATGCCAAATAGGGGCTGCATACTCAAGCTGAGGACGAACCAATGTTTTGTATGCAACTTCCTTTGTATGCCTAGGTGCCAATGCCAAATTGCGCCGAAGAAAGCCCAAAGTCTTAGTTGCCTTGCATGTAATTTCCAAAATATGTTGACCCCAATCAAGGTTGTCTGTGATAGTTAAACCTAGGTATTTAGCGGACTGAACCTGTTCTAATATTTGCTGGTGCAGTGTGTAGCTGAACTGTATGTGATTGCTTGGGTGTAGCCGAGTCACCCTCATTGAATGACATTTGCTAACATTAAATTTCATTTGCCAATCCGTTTCCCATTTGGCCAAGCTATTCAGGTCATCTTGCAAAATGTGACAATCCAAAGGAGACTTGATATTCCTGTACAAAACACAATCATCAGCAAATAGCCGAACAGATGACCTGATATTATCCGGAAGATCATTGATGAAAATAAGAAATAGGACCGGTCCCAAGACCGATCCTTGCGGGACACCAGATAGAACCGGGACTGGATCTGAGGCTCGGCCATCTAATACCACTTTTTGAGAGCGCTCAGAGAGCCACGAGTCGATCCACTTATGTGTGGATCCTCTAATCCCGTAAAAGTCAAGTTTGTATAATAACCTTTTATGTGGGACCTTGTCAAAGGCCTTAGCGAAATCCATGACAATCACGTCTGTTTGCTTATGCCCGCTGTTCACAGCTCGATCCAGATTACTAACTAAGTCATGATAAAACTGAACTAACTGGGTTTCGCAAGACCTTTGACTTCGGAACCCATGTTGACAATCAGCAAGGATGTTTTCAAGGGCCAGGTGCTTGTTTATTTTGCTGACTATTATATGCTCTAGAGTTTTGCAACAGATGCAAGTAAGCGACACCGGTCGATAGTTAGCTGCATCATATTTCTCACCTTTCTTAAATACCGGGGCTACATTTGCCTGTCGCCAATCATCTGGTACAGCACCCTGAGCAAGCGACTCATTGTAGATACAGGCTAGGATAGGAGCAATTTCAGAACTACATTCTTTCAACACCCTAGCACTCAGGCCATCTGGCCCAGGCGCCTTATGTATATTCAAATTATTCAACAGTTTAGTGACCCCCTTGGGGTAAACTGTAATTTCACCCATGGCGGTGAAAGGACTTGTGCCTTTGGAGGGGATTTCATCATTTGTTTCGCGAGTGAAGGCTGACTGAAACTGCCTATTACAAATGTTGGCCTTATCCAAGGTGTCAGTCTTCAAAATTCCGTTTTCTCTAAGGGTATTGATCCCAGACGCGTCTTTTTTAAGGGACTTGACAAATGACCAAAACTTTTTTGCCTTCTCATTTTTCCGGGGACAGTCGGGATCAGGGCTATCATTTTCTAACGAGAAGATATTGGTAACATGCTTCCAATATGCATCTCTGATGCTCTTTTGAACATGTGCTCTGAACCGTTTGTAATGGTTCTTTAGGTCAGGGCTACTTGACTTGCGAGCACGAAAGTAAAGCTTATCGCGTATTCGGACAGGGTCTTTTCGGCCTATGCGATAATCAAGGGGTGAAAAAGTATTCGGGATACTATCTATCTATCTTCCTTTACATCTTAACCCCCGAGGAGGACTTCAGATGGTGTTCCGGTATACCAAGAGCTGAAGGGGGTTAGCTGAAATAAAAGCAATGAAAAGCGGGTGACAAGACTTTGTACAGTGCGATCAAGAGTGTTAGTATAACAGATGCTGGTATTCAAGGACTTTTGTGGTTTATCTGGCAGACAGCTTTGCTAAACTGAGCCAGAGTGGGTAGTAAGGGGATATGCAGTGGTAGGGCATTCCAGGGTATAATTGTCCGGGGGTAAAATGTGAACTTGTAGTAGTCTCTTAGAGCTAGGATCTGCCTGTATGCCATGGGGTGATTTCTGGATGATTGTCGGGTGTTCCGGATCAGGAAGTCTTGAGCAGGGATGGCTACAAGGTCGTATGTGACCTTGTATAGGAGGACCAATCGACTATCTATGCGTCAGGGCTAATTTCCACTAATTTCTGCAAATATTGATTTTTTTTCTAACAACATTACCTAGATTTTGACTGGACCACGAATAAGCAAAAACTATAGTGTATTGGAGATTCTAATCCATCAAAAATATTAATCCTAGTGGATCAGTTTGTATTTTGTCTTGGTCATTTTGAAATTGTTGGAATAAACCTTTCAGTAGCTACGAGAACCTCGACTCAAAAGTGACCCCCATGTCAATGACTGACATGTTACTATGGTAAGATGAAAGGAACGAATCCCTAAATCGCGCTAAATGGTCACGTAGACCTTCCATGTCCGCTCGGTTGTACAGAAAAATCTTACGCGGGGCTTGTTGGATTCGATTGGCCTTCCTAGACTATGTCATGATCCGCCTTGCCGATCGGGGACATCCCTTTTACTCAGATAACCGGGGATGGAACGTTAGTGAGTAGCAGATGGGTATAGATATTCACAACTTGTGATAGGCAGTGCTCTTGTGCATACCTATGTACATTGTATGTATCGCTGAGCAAAACAAGAGACAAATCCACCAGTGGTGTTGTTCAGCACCTAGCTGTTATGAGCGGACCACAGCGGAACCATCACCCTTACCATCCTCCTTAACGTTCACCTTTTTACCAGTATGATATTAACAGACTATGCACACAGCTACCTAGAATGCCCGCGAGGGCGTATGGCAGGTAGGTGGGTAGGAAGGTTGAAATGATATCACTATTTTAGCCTAACAGGCCTTAGTAGGTCCGTCCGTCTGTTCAATTTCAAAGATCTTCTTCTCTGAAACCGCTTGGCCAATCAAATTGAAATTTTATGAGGGGGAACGAAAGTTTTATCGCAAAGTCCGGCTGACATGACCAAGATGGCCGCCACGCCCATATATGGTAAAAAAACACTCAAAAATCTTCTCCAGAACCGGCAAGCAGATTTTTCAGGAAACTTGGTATGCAGCATTTGGGACTCCAGTCCATCATAGTTTGATCAAATGATGACCCTAGGATGACCTTGACCTATTTTACGGCAAGGTCAATTTTGGAAACATAGGCTTTTACATGGGAAAAAGTGAAAACTATGGCTTTTTTGAAAACGTTTGCAGCCTGAGACCAGAAAAGTGGTTGATGCAAACAACTAATGGAATGGAGTAGATGTATGTATGTGATTAATTAAGGTCAAAGCCATCACTTGACCTTGGCCGGTCTGTCGTCCATATACACTTTTACGAACCTTCTTCTTTGAAACCTCTTGGCCAATGAAAGCAAAATTTTAAGTGGAGCCTTCATGGGAAGAGAGAACGAAAGTTTGATTGCAAAATCCATTTCACATGACCAAGATGGCCGCCACGCCCATATATGGTAAAAAAAACACTCAAAAATCTTTTCCAGAACCGGCAAGCACATTTTTCAGGAAACTTTGTATGCGGCAGATGGTAAAAACCACTCAAAAATCTTCTTCTCCAGAACCGGCAGGCCGATTTTCACGAAACTTGGTATGTCTTATTTGGGACGCCAGCCTATAATAATTTGATCAAAATTAATGTTGACCCTAGGATGGCCTAACGGCAATGTCAATTTTGGAATCATAGGCTTTAACATGGGAAAAAGTGAAAACTATGGATTTTTTTTGAAAACTATTGCAGCTGATTTTCACGACACTTGGTATGTACGGTATGTAGCATTTAGGACTCCAGCTCATAGTAGTTTGATCAAATGATGACCCTGGGATGACCTTGACCTATTTTACGGCAGTCAATTTTGGAAACATAGGCTTTTACGTGGGAAAAAGTGAAAACAATAGATTTTTGAAAAATATTGCATCAGATAGTGAAGCTTGATAAAAATATAAAAATAAAAAAAATATATATGAGTGAATATGAAATTTTAATTTGAAGATTATATGAATGAATGAATGAATGAATGAATGAATGAATGAATGAATGAATGAATGAATGAATGAATGAATGAATGGGGAGTGAGTGATGAGAGGTAATGTGCGGGTGGGTGGCTTTACGACACATCCTCTCTTAGGGGGAGAAACGACCCAGTTAGATTTTTTTGCAAGCGGCTAAGCGACTTAGATAAAGGTCAAGGTCGCATGGATAAAACTTTCCCAAATCAGTTGTCGTAAACAAAAGCAAAAAAGGTAAAACATCAAATAAATGATGTATCAGAGCGATTATTACACAGCCATATACTTGTAAATAAGGCCATCATTGGGTATTGTATGATGATTAGCAATGAAATGCCAAGTTTATCCAGAAAAGACTCTGAAATTCATGACCTCTTTCCTTGTGGTGTTGTCAAAACAAGTTTCAGCTTAAAAAAAAAAAAAAAAAAAAAAAAAAAAAAAAAACCCAGAATATCAGAATAATATGAACTTAGGCACTGCCTAGAGCGGGCATGCCATAATGTATTTGAAATTATAATTGATTAAACAACAACTAGTTTTTTTCTTTCCTGAACAACATTTACTGTAAAAGTATATGTTGTGCCATTGTCCTGTCCTCCCCTATCCAATACCCTAACTTTACTCCTACCATTACACCTAGCCACCTACCCAACACCTTACCTCCTACCCTATCCTCAGGGATACAGACTAACAAATTTTTCATAGGGGCAAGCTGGGCCCCTAAAAAATGAAAACTCGGGGCCCATATGAAAACTTAGGGGCCCACATTTTTATTCGCATATAACGGGCAAATGCATCAAGAGTCAGAATTTCTGTCTGTCCGAATCAGTTTCTGTCTGACCGCAAAAATGTGGTTTCCCTTACGCATTCTTGACGCTCAAGATCTGAAAGGCACTGAAAAGTTTATCAAATTTGAGACCCCTTCAGCAATATAATCTTGTTTAAAAAAGAAGTGCATGGCATGGATACAAGTTGAATGGGTTAAAATTACAATATGATTGTTTGTTTTTCTCTCATTTCTCCTATCTCTGAGTCACTAAGAGAGTCTCAGTTCATCTGGAAGGCAACATTGGCACAGGCCTAAGAAAATGTTTGTTTGGCATTGGTGACCCAGAGTCTCACATGAATGCGTCATTTGGTTGCCGTTTTTATTGTATTTACAATGTTTTTGTCAAAAGCTAAAACTTGTCAGATCCATTTGGGCCAGGCAAATCGGCAGATTTTTAGTTTAAATTCAAGAAAGAAGAGCGCAGGGTTCGCGCTAGCGGTCGCCATCGTCGCCATTTGCGAAGATTTTTATTTTTTGGCTCCTAAAATTTGACTTTGGCGAAAATAAATGGCGAATATGTAGAGCCACTTTGTCCAGCCAAAAAGCCATTGTTTTCCACTGAAAACCATCATTTGATTACCTGTATATTCGCACCTACAATTGAGATAATCCTATTCTTTATCGGTGTTTATTCAAGTGTTGCAGTGTATTGCTAAAGCATTCAATAGACAGGTGTCATTTCTGACCTTGTGTATTCAGGCGTGTACTGCATAACACGCTTGGCGCACGTGGTCTGGTAACGATGTAGACTGTCACCAGCGTGTTAGTGTTGCAATAATGTTTGAGTGCAGATGAGGGGGAAATGTCAATATATACCATTTAAATTTGAAACAGAGTCTTTTTAGAATCAGCAACTCAACTTTACCCATGCATTTATTTTATAGCTTTAACTCTTGATTTCGTAGAATGTTTTTGTTTTTTTTTCTATAAAGTATATGAATTTTAATATTGCAATCTGTCTACTAATCTTTCAAGTTTGTTTCTAAAATCTTGATTTTGTACAAGCATAAACTAATAATTTTAGTAGTTGTTCCCCTTGTTTACAAATACAAGAACAAGCTTTATAAAACATATTTTCCCAAACTATATGTATAGGGATCTCAGTCTACACCTGCCCTTCAAATCAGTTGGAAATTCATAATTACATTACCTGGATCTACTGTTGAAATATAACTTAGTACATGTAGCATGTATGGGACTTGGGTGAGAAGGGCAATATGTATTTTTAGGGAACTGCCTGGAGAAGTTAAAAAGGGCAAACAAAATATTTGGGGGATTAAGTGAGCAAGGAGCTGAGTGAGATGTGTCCTCTTGGCGAAAAAATGGCCAAGATTTGGCTCAAACTTCAAGAAAATGGCGAAAAAAAATCTCAAATGGCGAAAGTGATGGCGAAAAAAAAATATATCCTAGCGCGAACCCTGAAGAGCGGTTGTCATGCTCAAGATCGATGCTTGTTCGCATGATTATCAACCATAGTCGGGAAGTCTTTCCATGATTTATAGAAAAAAAGTCCTCTTTCATCCAGAACAAACAAACAAATTTTTGCACGATCGAACTGTCAACTCAAGTTGTGTGCACATGTCTTTCGGACACTTGCTAGCACTGCTTTACTGGCGAGTTCATTATTACACATGCGCAGTGGATTGGCCGATTTGCATACTCCCTTGTGATTGGTCGTCTAAATATATTTGGCGTCTGGTTCACAATATTTTACCGCGATAGATTGCAGATATTTTGTGACATCGAATACCAGTCAAAATAAAACCGAATGGAAAAAAATGAACCGAAACAGTCAGTTTCGGGACATTACGCTTCGTAGCATAGTCGCTAACTGGGCGAGCGTATCTTCAATTTTAGGGGCCCAGCCCGATTTTTACTCGCTGTGGGCGAGTGGGCGACCGCTAATCTGTATCCCTGAATCCTTACGACTACCCCTACCCTCCCCCTACTCCTAATCCTTCCCCTACCATACCCTTACTCCTACCCCTACACATAACCTCATACCCTACACATAACCTCCTACCCTACCCCACTCATACCCATACTCTACCCTTACTCATACTCTTTGCCCTAACCCTTTCTTCTTACCCTACCAATACCATACCCTAACTTCTACTCCTAACCATAACCTACCCAAACTCTTACCCTACCAGGCTACCCTTACTACCATTGCTGCTACTCCTTAACCTACCATACCCTTACTCCTACTTCTACCATACCAGTATTCATATTGTTACCCTACCTTATGAGTTACCATTACACCTACTCCTTACCCTACCATCCCCTTACTCCTACTCCTACCATACTCTGCCCTTCTTCTATCTTACCATACTCTGCCTTGCCGTGCCCTCACCTAACCCTACCCTATCAAACCCTATCCTTACTCCTATTACTTACCCTACTCTACCCTACCATTACTCATTATTCTACCCTACCCTTACTCCTACCCCTCTCTTCACCATCCCTACCTTACCTAGTACCAGGGTGTTCCCCTCGACCTCAGAATATTAATTTAGGGGACCAATGTCCCACTACTGACAACTCCTAAACAACATTCTGACAAAACAGGAGGCGAGGTAATCAGGAAGCGAGGTAGCCGAGTGGTTAGCGCACTGGCCTCTTGTGCTAGAGGTCCCGGGTTCAATCCTCACCGGCGGCGAGGAAAATTTGTTGGTCCGAACACGCTTCCCATCGTGTCATTTGCAGGAATGACATGATACAGTGCGCCTTCCTTCGGATCTGGACGTTAACTGGAGGCCCCCCTGTGCAGGGACAGTCATCCCCTGTGCAGGTTAAAGATCTCTACACAGGTTCTATCCTCATGCATGTAGGCTCATCCTGCAAACACACCGGAGTATTCAATGTACACCTCCCAAGAATAATCAGAAATTGATTGATGGGAGTAACAAGAAAACAAAAAAAAACAAACAAACAAAAAAAAAAAACAATATCTGAAACAAGAAATATTTGTTAATTTTTTGGGATATCATTGTCCACTCTCTGGACAGAACTGCATGTTTTGGGGGGTCATTTTTGGGCCAAAACGTTCATTTTGTGCGCCAGGTAAAACCCTCGGGTAGCTGACTGAAGAACTAACGACTAACGGAGCCGAAACGACCAGTTACTTGCATTTGGATGTCCGATTTAAGGGTGTATCGGCGATTCGCGGCCGAAACGACCGGATTTCGCTGTTTAGACGCATCTTTCCGACCCGTTCTGGTTCCGGTAAATAGTAACACCGGATATTAGAAGAATTTCGCGCCTGACTGTGACGTAGTTTTTTATTTATTTTTTGTAACTTTTGAAAGAAAGTTGATCTCAAATGGAACGAAAAAATGTATTGTTCACAAAGAAGCAAAACTTTATTGTCATGAATAGAAAAGGAAGAATATTTTGTGTACAATTTTAAACGAGATCAATGGCATTCTCGCGAGAGAAGGAAATAAGCGAGACTCTTCGAGACACTCACTGAAAGCAAATTCGATAGGATAGACAGAAATGAAAGAGGTAAAGGGGACTCTTTCACATGTACGTGTTACCTATAGGCGGGCACGCCGGTGGGCCCTTCGGGCCCACCTCGGGCGCTTCGCGCCCGGGCCTGCCCGTATCATCTCATAGGCATTCATGGTCTTTAAGTACAGTTCACTTCAATTCAATTATAGTTAGGTAATAGCTATCTATCTATCTCTATACACCCTCACGGACATTCTTGGCAGATGCCTGATTGCTGTGTGTCCAAGTTAGCATCTCTTGTGAGAGCCAGGGACCTGGTGCACCCCCCCCCCCCCCTTCCCCTGGTAAAGTATTGTCAATTACGAGGGTGGGTCAGAAAGTTCTGTCATAGATGGTGTAACTTTGTTAATAGACATGATAGATTGCTTTATTAAACCTTGATTGAAAGGGCTCCATTTCTCCTTTATAATGATGCCAAAATAATGCCCGAAAGAAATAAAAACTTAGAAATAGACGCCTTGAAAGACACCTGGGGTAAAACCAATAGCACGTTTTCTAGAATTTGTGAATATTATTATGTACGTTTCATGCGTCATATCTTCATAACTACCGATCAAATTTTCTCCAACTTTACAGTGATAAATAATAGTATATTTAGAAACGCAATGTGACAAAAATTACCGTTATCGATGCTATAGTGACTTTATAATAAAGCGATATATATGACGTCATTAAAATACGTACCCCTATAGCATTTCTGGCACCGCTGGGCCATTATATTTGCCTTGCTTTTTTATGAGTTTACTACAGGACACACTAGGATAAAATGATAAAATGGTTAGATGCATTTTAGGTTCCTGGTCTACGTGTAGATGTCAATAAATGCCCTTTGAATTTAAACTGTGATTTTAATGTATTCACAGCAAGCCAATTTCACTATTTCATTTTGCAATTACTCAATTAAATTCAATTGAATGATTTTGATTTTTGCAGGATATATTCATCTATGTTTGAAAAATATATTGCATGGATTATATTTTTTCGAGTCGTTTTTTCTTTAAATAATATTCACATATTCAAGAAAAAGTGCCATTGGTTTTACCCCAGGTGTCTTTCAAGGCGTCTATTTCAAAGTATTTATTTCTTTCGTGCATTCTTTTGGCATCGTTGTAAAGGAGAAACGTAGCCCTTTTAATCAAGGTTTAATACATCAACCTATCATGTCTATTAACAAAGTTATAACACCTATGACAGAACTTTCTGACCCACCCTCGTAAGCGTATCACCAGTCTTTTTTATTTTTTGATCTCGAACCCTGTTGATACTCATATGAAATGGTTGAGCTTTGTCTTTAAAAGATTTTTAGTTGCACTCAAGAAACTGTTCCCTCAAATGTCTTTTATTTTATTTTCACACACAATTACACATGCCAACAAATATTTTGGGATTTGTCATCCGGTGGGACTAGATGTTCTTGGCTGGATTTACAATGGGTTAGGATCACAATGACCTGGAACCCAAAAATGGGAATCAGTATAAAAAATGGCAGCCTACATCGAAACAGGGTTCTCCTTAGGTAGCAATCCACAGTTTTTAGAGCATTTTTCACTTAATTTTGCTAGATCCGCCAAAATTGATAATAGCTCTGTCAATCTGATGAACAATCCGATTTCTCCCATAAAATCATTAAATCAAATGTCTAACAACAAAATAACATCATTTAAATTGCCTAGCACTGAATATCACCCTACCTGTATTGGGGATATTTTCCCCTACCCCCTCTTTCAGACAAGTGAATTTTCGTAAAATATGCCTGAAGTCTGGGCCCCCATGCATATTCTGTGCAAAAGGAAGCCCCATAGATCTCATGCAAATACTTAGAGAATCGACCCAGGATCATAATGAGCCGTGCACAAATATGTGCCATCCATCTACTTTTTTCGCTATTTGTGAACAAAGATAACCCCTGCAAAGTCGACAGTGAAGAGCGTCACCGGCTATGACTGGCGAACGATCCGGGATCCTTATATAATCCCGGTTTTTACCAGTCTAAAAATAGAAAATAAGTATTTTTCACATGTTTGAGGCATAATTGATCCGATTTGGGGAAAGATGTCGGCAAATTATTGAAAGAGGATAATTTACAGCCCAATTTCATGCCCTACCCCTTAATATTGAAATTTTTGGCCCACCTCAAAAGTACGAAACTGTGAATGGAACCTTAACTTTTTTATTCTGACTCCAACTTTTTAGAAAGACCCAATAGTTAAGCATAGGATGAATCCAACATTTTAGTAAATACCTCATTTTACTCCAATTTTCAAAATCCTAGTGAGAATTAAATCTGATCGAAACAATTTGGAGGATTCTAAGCATTAGTTTCACTGTTTGGCTTGATTAAGGGAGGAGGTTGTTTGAAAGTGAGAAATCTGCAGAACATGGGCTACATGCAAGCTTTACAACATCAAAATATGGACATTTCTTCCAAGATTGGAACCTTTTTTCAGTATTGATCACTTGCATGACTGGGCGACCAGGACAGGGCTTTTTAGCTCGACTGCACGAAGTGCATAGAGCTATTGCAGTCACCCCGGTCGTCCACGTTCCCGTTCCCGTTCCTGTGCGAGTTCCCGTGCGCGTGCGCGTCACACTTGCGTTAAAGTTTTCTAGAAGTCCATATCTTGACAACCACTCATCAGAAAGCATTCATACTTGGACCATAGATACCCTGTAGGGTTAGCTTTCATTCCATGGCATCAGGCCCCTGGGTCCAGGCCAGGGGGTGGGGCTGGAGGTTAAAATCTAGAACACCTTCAAAAATGGTAATTCTTGTGTTAAAGTTTTCTAGAAGTCCATATCTTGACAACGACTCATCAAAAGCATTGATACTTGGGCCATTGACACCCTGTAGGGTCGGCTTTCATTCCATGGCATCAGATCCCTGGGTCCATGCCAGGGGGTGGGGCTAGAGGTTAAAATCTAGAACACCATTAATAATAATGGCTTTTCTGTGATATAGTATTCTAGAAGTCTATATCTTGAAAACTTTTTATCAGAGGGCTTTCATACTCGGACCATAGGGTTGAGTTTCATTCCATGACATCGGGCCCCTGGGTCCATGCCTGGGGGTGGGGCTGGAGGTTAAAAACTAGAACACTAAAAATAGATGTACTGCTGTGTAACTTTCATAAGGAGGCATATCTTGACAACAACTTATCATAAAGCATTCATACTTCATACACTTTAGGTTCCATGACATCGAACCTCTGGGTCGGAGTCAGGGGGGCGGGGCTAGAGGTCAAAATCTAGAACTCCCCAATATTTTTTTTCTTTTTATTTCTTAATAGAAACAACTTAGGAGGATGGTTGGTCATTCATCCTTTGACTTTGTGACATTGACTTATGTGTCATGACGGTAAGGGTCGGTTGACCTACTTTCCATGGTTCAGTGATTTTGCCTTATATCTTGACACTCAATAAGTATATTTTCTTGCATCTTTCAGATTATGAGTGAGTACGACCAGGCCTTTGACTCCAATATACTTATAGGTCACTGTGACCTAATTTCACGGTTCAGTGATTTTGCCTTATATCTTGACACTCAATTAGTATATTTTCATACTTTTTTCAGATTATGAGTGAGTATGACCAGACCTTTGACCCCAATATACTTATAGGTCCCTGTGACCTAATTTCATGGTTCAGTGACTTTGCTTTATATCTCGGCACTCAAGTGGTTTATGAACAAACTTCTTTCACACTATGTTTGCGTATGACAAGACCTTTGACCCTAAAGTAGTCCTAGGTCAATATGACCTAATTTCACGGTTCAGTGATTTTCCTTTATATCTCGGCACTCAATTGGTATATGAACATACTTCTTTCACGATATGTATGAGTATGACAAGACCTTTGACCGTAAAGTATTCCTGGGTCACTGTGACCTAATTTCATGGTTCAGTGATTTTGCCTTATATCTCGACACTCAGTTGGTATTTTTTCATACTTCTTTCTGATTATGAATGAGTATGACCACACCTTTAACCCAAACATACTTATAGGTCACTATGACCTAATTTCATGGTTCAGTGATTTTGCTTTATATCTCAACACTGAATGGGTATATGACCGTTTTTCTTTTTCATTATAAGTAAGTATCACTAGACCTTTGACCCTGCAATACTTATAGGTCAGTGTGACCTTTTTTTCATGGTTCAGTGATTTTGCCTTGTGTCTTGGCACTCAGTTGGTATATGGACACACTTCTTTCACAATATGAGTGAGACCTTTAAATCTTAGGTAGTTATAGTTAACTTTCATGGTTCAGTGATTTTGCCTTATCGCATCAAGGCAAAAACATGTATGAGCATAATGCTTTGGGTTACCGGTCGGGTTTGGCCTTATGTTTGACAAAGGTCAGAAGCAGTCGAGCACGCTGTCCTGCGACAGCTCTTATTCTCTATACAAAACTGGGTCCTGTTGCCGGTACCAAATTTTTTCCCAATTGGCTGAAAAAATTCCCAATTAACCTGAAACATTCCCAAACTTTTATGTAAAAGGTGTACTTTCCCACTTTGGCTAATAATTGTACATTTTTCAGATAAAGATGATAGGTTTAAATAGTTAAGACGAGTTTAAGAATCAGAATAAAAACAACTATTTCAGAAATTCTGGGTCTACTGCCTTGGATGTTGCAGATTACTAATTGCGACCTTGAAGGACTCAAGGTGTGGTAAGCATACAACGTCTGCAGGGAGGACATTCCACCGGACAATAGCCAGTGGAAAGAAGGAGTATTATAGTAGTTTGTACTTGTTTGTAACTGGAGGAAGGTCATTGAATGGGCAGTATCTGGAGATTCTATTAGAAGGTTCAATGTAGTCAGGAAGGGGTACAGCAACCAGGCCATGTACTATTTTGAAAAATAGACATAGAGTAACTAAGACGGGCATCTGCCCGTTGTGACTCAAGCATTCTCCATCCGAGTTTGTCTACAGTAGCAGTAGTACTTGACCGGTAGTCAAAATCGCTAGTGGTCCAGCGTGCAACTAAACAATAAACATGAACATATTCTAACTATAACATTAATTAATTGCTCAGTAATTTCAAAGCGTTTTTGGCATTTTATTGTGGAGCAGACCTGCACAGTAGTTAGCCTCTAGTACTGGGCAGTGGTGTCCTTCGTCTGAGTCCTTCTTCCTGAATTATTACCCTGTGACACCTGTATATATATATTTATTGTATAAATGAATATAATACATGTATATACTCAAGTTTGATAAGGATCACTTTTTAAGCTGGCATTATGCCAGAAGGGCCATGATGATCGCTACGTTTCCTATGTTTGTTGGGCCTAGGGGATATACTTTTCCCCTTAACGTCTTCAAGAGACATTTTATCACAATGAATGTTTGTTTTAAAAAAGAGAGATTTTTATCAATTCCAAAAATTTCTTGTTGTTGTTTTTTGTTTTTTTTTGTCATAAAACTGGTTTATCATCTAAAATAATCAAAAAAAGATTTTTTTGGCTGAAAATATTCTGTATTCAAAGTTGATTGGTGAAAACCAAAGTCACATTTGATAATACTGCTCTCCCATATACCGAATTTCCCTTGCGAATGCCCTTCCAAATGCAATTTTGAGCAGATATTCTTAACACATTCGTAAAGAATTCGTAAACAATTCGGATTGATTGCAAGACATTTGTAACACTCGCAAGCCATTTGCAAGGATTGGGTAGCATTAAATTCTATTGAGTTTTGATGTCCGTAAAGAATCGCTAGTGAATCGCATCATTTTCACATTCAAGACTCAGTTTTTAGCATAATTTATTTATTCTGGCCTTATCCTTCAAGTAAAGGCCATTATTTATGGTGTTTAGCTTTAAGCTATCCAGCAATGTATGACAGACAAACTAAAGTCCCATGAAATTTTTGTTTGCCCGGTAAAATTGTCTTTTTTATTGTGTAAATCGCACTTTAAAAGAAACAACAAAGTGGTGTGTGTTTCAAGAGAAGACTTGGATCAATAATAACATATTTTTTCCATGCCCCTTGGCATTGTGGGTGATTTCGTTTTACTTTGATATTATTGGCTACAATGTTTGCGAATGAGTAAAAATGAAAAGAATTCGGCAAGCATTCGCTACACACTCGCTTCATTTGTAAGGTGTTTGCAAGATGTTTGTATCATTTGTAATGGCATTTGTAAGGGTTCGGAACATTCGTAAGGCATTTTCAAGAATTCGGTTGTGTGAATGGCAATCAATCGCAACATTCTTAAGACATTTGTAAGGATCCGCAAGCATTCTTAACGCTTTCGCAAAGACATCGTTTTGTACAAGCCCCGCCCCCTACATTCGCAACATATTCGGAAATTTCAGCGCGAATTTCAAATTTTAGCATTCGCAAGAGATATTTGGTATATGGGAGAGCAGCATAAGTAGTTAGTGTGATAGGGCTTTGCTCTGCATTTCAATAAGTTAGTCGGCGCCCAGGGATCTCCATTGTCAGGCAGCTTACTGAATCTGTGAGTCCTCGTTTTTTATTCATCATGGTGGCTATCTTGAATTATTTGTTTGTCCTTGATGATTCATTGACTTGTTAGAGATTCATCACAAGGACCAAACAGCTAAGTAAATGTTTTGAACCACTGCAGAAGATGAGGGTGATGTTAAGTTTTTGGAGTGGGAATTTCTTTCTGATTGCACATTTTCCTGATCGTTGTGGCTTGCCTGCTTGTACCTTTTCAAAATATCTGTGTGTGGTAGATATATAAATTTTTGGAGGTGATCTCTGTCAAACTTTCAGCAATATATATTTCTTTGTCGCAATATAAGTGCTATAGAAATTATATTACTTGTTTTCAAAATAAAGAAATATTGATCATTATTTAACATTCTTGAAAGTTCCATATTTTACACAATGAGGTCTTACTTTGTGGGTGAAATATGAGCCGCGTCATGAGAAAACCAGATTTTTGCCTATACGAAAACAAAGGCGCAGATCAGCTTCGCAGTAACTGCGAAGCTGATCAGCACCTTGTTTTCGCTACTCAGACAGTACAACTCTTCTTCTTCCTAAATTTCAAGCTTCTAGCCATCTTCTGAGACTGTACAGACCGGTTTGTGTCGGACCTGGTCGGAAACCGCGAAGACCGGTTTTCTCACGTCGAGGCTCATATAAGACAGGACATGCTACATGTACAGGTATATCCTGCAGCAGGTCTTTATTTGGCCACAATAGTGGTTATTGTGTATTTTACCTTGAGCTTTGTAGTATGCAGGCTGCCATGCCAGGACTTGTGTAAAAGTAGAACTTTTCTTTCCAGTTGAGCCAAGAGATCATTTAGGAGATACATTTACAGCCGTCCTTGAACAGAGAGGCCAAAATGGCTTCGAGGGTATGTAGAGTTTCAAGGATTTACTATATACAAAAATTTTGGATTGGTATGATTGAAAACTTGATTGGTTTTTGATTTTGTTGATTTTAACTTTATATTAACTGGTTTTATGTTTTAAATTTTACTTACATGCCAGGTACACCAGGTACATGTATCTAATAATGATTTAAATATAAAGTGATTCATGTCCAACACAAAGAAGGTTCCTTCTAATTTAAAATCAGACATTTTAAGTCTGTGTCCATCTGTGACTGTCAGCCATTTTGCTTTGGACATGTTCAAAAATCACATAGACTTAACTTCTCTACATCATGATCCAGCACAATGCTCATGTATACGTATACATATTATAATAATAATATTTTTACATGTACATATGCACATTTTTTTGTGTGTTTTAGTGTGTTTGGGGGGGGGGTGGGGGGGGTGGGCTCTTCGCTGAATTTGAATAAACATTACATGTACTTTGATTCCAGTTACTGACGAGACAGACAGTGTATATGCGAAACTTCCAAGCGTTTGTGAAACACATGCGAGCCTTCTCCTCGCAGAGTGGAGGGCCAGAAGTAGGAAACAGTGTGATCTATGATGACTCAGGTTGGTTTTTAAAAGTAAAATGTCCATTTGCCCATGTAATATACAGAGATTATTTTTGCTGCAAAATTGAAAAAAGAAATCATTACAAACTTGTTGATATTTTTCTTATTTTTGCTCAAAACATAGATCGTGGGTACACATTAGAAAAACCTCGCTGAGGTGGCTCTAACGAGTACCCACAATCTTTGTTTTAGATCCAAAATGGAAAAGTATCTATACCCATGTAAACCTCAGTTTACTGTATAAAAGTGGGGCTCAAGGGGGTATTTATATCATGGGCATGTTTTCCTGATATAGGAGTGCAGTGGCTTAGTGGTAAGAGCGACCGTCTTAGTGTCAAGTTGCGTCCATGATCAAGGCACATTAACTTCCAAAAGTACTGGTCAAATCCCAGGAAGCTGTGGCTCCGTCCCAAGTCCCAACATGGCTGAAAAATTGTTGACTGGGCATCATTTGTTAAGCCATAAACATATCAAACAATACTGAATTTCACATTGAAATGAGAAGCAGAACAAGCCAACATGGCTGAAAAATTGTTGACAGGGATGTTAAGCCATAACCATACCAAACAATACTGAAACTGACATGAAAATGAGAATAAGCCACAGCAGAATTGAGAATTGCCACTTCTAGAAATGAGCCACATCATTAGAAAATCAGATTTTTGCCTATTCGAAAGCAAAGGCGCAGATCAGCTTCGCAGTAAATGCGAAGCTGATCAGCGCCTTTGTTTTCGCTACACGGATAGTACAATTCCTCTACTTTCTAAATCTAAAATTTCCACTCTCTAGCCATCTTCTGTGACTGTACAGCTCGGTTTGTGTCAGACCTGGTCGGAACTCCCGAAGACCGTTTTTCTCGTGTTGCGGCTCAAATAGAGCAATATCAGTTTTACAATGCTGTAACATCAGATTCTGCAGTGGAGCTTGGTTTGAAGTGGGCTGATTTGTATGCAAGTAGTAGTCGAGCTCTTTTTGAAGTGTGTTGGTTAGTACTGTTAATCCGGAAATTTTCGCATGACTTTTATTTCGCGAATTTTCCAAATTATTCGCGAAGCTTTGAATTCGCGATCCAGTGATCTTGCAGTCTTTATGGCCTATAGAAATTATTTATTCGGGAGAACCTTGAATTCACGAGGCATCGAATTCGCGAATATTCGCAAAAATTAAGTTCTCGCGAAAATTACCGGATTTACAGTGTACAAGTAGTCCTGAAATAGACATAACTTCCACCTCACTGTTTTCTTAGATTTATTCAGGAAAATATTTCTACTCTGAGCTACATTCTCTCTTTTTTGCTTCAAGAAGAAAGCAGTTGGTTGTTTGGTAATTATGATGAAAGAATTCACAATATAGGGTGCTCTTAGTCTAAGTGGAGGCTTGCCTACATCCAAGTAAGGGTGTGTTGAAAATATCAACTGACTCAGCATTTCAAATATACTTTCAGAGGCTTTCACAACCATTCACTGGCCAGACCAGCACCTGGGACCATTTGCCCCACAAGACAAGAGGTTCCCAATGCCAGGCCATGTAGGAGCAGTGGGGAAAAGCCAGAAAAAGGCTGCTATAGAGCGGATGGACCCAGAGATGCTGTTTAAGATGTTGCCGTCAGAGCAACATGGGGAGGTTATAGACCAGGCCCTACAGGTTACTGCTGAATGAAGCCATATTTACAAAAAAAAACATGGTGGCCGAAATTTAAGTGTTCTGATTTAAATTTAAAAAAGACACGTAAGCTTTGTTGGTAGGATGTTTGAATTATGTTGAAGTGGATCTGAGATAGACCCCACAACATCCAGTACATTTTTCTTTCATAAGGATTTGGTCAAAAATGTTTTTGGAGCCAGTCTTCCTCATTCAAAATATGCAGTTGTCAACTTATGCTGAAAGGATAGTACACTAAGTGCAGGATAGCTGTCTCCGGAATGCTTTCCCTGGAACAATTTTGTTTGGATAATGGACTGTTTTGACATGACCATAGCAGTCCATGATAGATGCCAATGATCAAGGGAACACCATTCTATTTTCACCGTTTTCTTATGTTTAGAAAAGATTGATTTTGAGAAAGAATGAGAAATTTGCATTGGTTAAAAATCTGTGTGTAGTATTTTGACCAGGCAAGGTTTGATTAGGGGAAAAAAGCTGTTTTTACAACCACGAGAGAAATGGGGAGCACACTGGCCGAGTGGTAAGTGGGAATCCAGCTTGAGAGGTTTTGGGATAAACCCCACTGTTATATTTCCTTTAACAAGACTTGCTATAGTACTGGTTAAAAACCAAGAAGCAATGGCTCTGCTGCTGAAATGACTAAAAAACTGTTGACTGGGATGCTGAGCCACAATACAAACAAGCAAACAAACAAACAAAACAAACAAACAAGACTAAATATAATCAGCATACAATATAGTTGTCACTATTGTACCTGTATACAGGTTATAACCTTATCAACTTCAGCATGAAGAAGATGCACAGGCCTTAGAAAATCCAGTGATCGGTCCTGAGGATCTATTAGAATGTGTTGCCCATAATTGTCCTATGCTCATGAGGCAAGGTAATTGTCCTATGCTCATGAGCCATCTCGTGAGAAAACCACCAATGTGGTTTCCGAACAGGTCCAACACAATCAGGCTGCACAGTCACAGAAGCAGGCTAGATGCATGAAATTTTGGATTTAAGAAGAAGAGGAATTGTTCTATCCGTGTATGGAATCAAAGGCGCTGATCAGCTTCACGGTTACCGCGAAGCTGATCTGCGTCTTTGTTTTCGCATATGCAGATTGTTGGTTTTCTCATGAGGCGGCTCAAGTAGTCACCTCTTTGATTGGTCTTCTTGTAGTCCAGCTAACATCCCTGCAAGTAGGGTATGAAAGCCTAGGCCAAGCTGAGCTGCCGAGCTTTGATTGCAAAGCCAGGTTTTTAATCGCCAGTTTAAACTTAAAATACCAAAAAATGAATTATTTCATATTTTAAAACAGATTATGTCGAACAGGTGATTTTTTATAATGATTACTTTAGAAAAATGAGCTTTGTTGGCATTTTCTCATTTGACTGGTACAAAAGCTAAGACTTTTTTGTCAATTTCAATACATTTGGCAAATTAATATGACTACAGGACAGAGTCTATGTAAACGGTTTCCAATAATTTGAAATCATTTCAAATGCTATAAAATATTATTCTGTATATTATTTTCCATGAAAATCAAGCTTTAAGCAATAATTAGTCAAAAACCTAGCTCAGCAGCTGGGCTTGGCCTTGGCTTTCATACCTAACTTAATCAAAGCAATTTCTATTATCAATGAAAATAGTAGGTTTAAGGATGAAGTAAATCTGATTTTTTTTATTTTGCTAGAGTGGCAAAATTTAAAGGATGCAGAGTATGCAGAAAAATTTGACACAGCATATTGTAGAAACAGGATTCAAGCAATTACCAAATATTATCACATTAATACCCAAAATTCAGAATTTTCACTTTCAAATATGATGGACTCTTATTATTCAACCACATTTAGATTATCTTACCAAGTTGCAGACTAAAAAAAAACAGATCTTTACTCAACTATTTTTTTTCAGATTTTGCCGACCTGTTCCCAGACAGAGATATAATGTACGGAGATTTCACAGTGATCAGTATAAGCCAGAAAACCAAGGCCGACATGACTGGCTGGTCAGAGGAGGTGGAGGTAGAACGGGAGGAATTACTGAAAACTGTAAGCTAACATTGTGAACATCATCTATTTTTGATCGAAAACATAGATTGATCTATTTAGATCCTGAGCTGTCTAAGTTTTTAATCTGTGTGAGCGTTAAACTTAAGTCTTGCATACATACCATGAATCTTAGGTGTTTGGGTGACACTCAAGTTTCTAAAATGAGCCGCGATGCGAGAAAACCGGTATTTGGAGTTTCTAAAAAAGTCTGACACAAACCGGCCTGTACAGCTATAGAAGATGGTTAGAAGCTTGAAATTTTGGATTTGAAAAGAAAAGGAATTGTACTATTCGAGTATCAAAAAAGCTTTGCAGGGGAATACCTATTTTTCTTATTTTTGATCCAAAACATACATTGTGTGTCTCGAGGCAATTCTAACAATGTATGTTTTGAGCGAAAATATTAAAAATATCAAACTTTTTCTGTTGAAAATTTCAATTTTTACAGCTGAAAAATTTTCCATACGTTGGATGGGCATGTTTTTGTAATGGCATGTTTTCATACTGTTTCAGTTTGTTGAGGGTGCTACGGAGATCTGTGATGCTTTACGGGATGCTGGATTCTGGGCCGACTTCATAGATCCTTCCTGTGGAAAACCTGTAAGTCTACCTGTAAGATTTGAAATTAACCAATGCGTATGTGGCTCAGATAACTCTTTCTTGCACACCAGATAGAGAAATCCCTGGTTTTACCCCATGTGAGAAATTCTTATCTCACCCTCGTTATCTCACCCCGGTCGCACCCTGCGTTCAAATGTTCTTTTTTAACTCTGGTTGTATAGGACGTCACATAATTTCGTCGCTAAGCGCACACGTCACAATGACGTCAAAACGTTTTAAATCAAAATGGCGGATGCCGCGATTTTATCATTTTTCTAGGTAAATAGTATAAAAATCAATCTTCGCTGCATTAAGGTGAGCAAGAAAAAGAATCCATCATTCGTGTCAGGTATGGATAGACAAATCTGTCCCTCGGGTCACAATTTGGCATCACTCGGCGAGCCTCGTGATGCCAAAATGTGACCCTCGGGACAGATTTGTCTATCCATACCTGACACTCATGTAAGATTCTTATAATATCTATCCAGATTAACCAATACCAATATTGTTATACAAATTTCATATACATGTATTTGATGTTTTCATACGGATGTGGATATTGTCATATGTCCTGCGTCATGAGAAATCCAACATTTTGCATATGCGAAAACAAAGGCACAGATCAGCTTCACAGTAACTCTTTTTTTCTAAATCCAAAATTACCAGCCTCTAGCCATCTGTTGTGTTTGTACAGCTTGGTTTGTGTCAGATCTGTTCAGAAACCATGTTGGTTTTCTCATGATGCGGCTCATATGTGATCTTATTTGATTGAGGGTACTACAAGAATCTTGCATGAGAGTCAGATAGGAATTGACAAAAGGCCTAGGGAGTTTAAGGCCTGATTTTGGCCTCAGATTTTGGCAAAAAAAAATAAATTTTGGAATTGAGATGAGAAAAGTATTCCTAAAAGCAGCCACATGCCTCCTTTTAAAATCCAGAACAAATTCTTCATTTATCCTACAAGTGCCGCCATGGTTATGCACAGAGGAACTATGGGTAGAACACATTTTGCACTTTTTGACTCATTTTTGGCCATTTCTGAACACAGTTTTTATTTTTTTTACTACCGGCCCAAGCGACAAACAAAATAATACTTTGCATACAATATGTCTGGATGATACTTCATAATTATTTCATATTAAGAAATTGTCGTGTGGGCCGGTAGTTGCAAATGTCATTTAATAGTGAAAAATAGACCTAAAATGTGCAAAAAGTGGTATTTCTATGTTTTCTGAGCGTTGTCATGGCAACATTTACTATTTGAATGAAAAGGTGTACTAGATTTTGAAAGCAATGACTCGTACCTGCTATCTGCAATACTTTTCACATCACAATTCCAAAATTCATTTTTTTACCAAAACCAAAATCAGGCCTTAAACTTCCTAGCCCTTGGTTCTGAGGATCACTTTGGCATCACTCCATGGGCATTGTGAACCAGGGGGACAGATTTTGTCTCTGTACCTTACTCTCATGATAGATTCTTAATCTTTTACACCAGCGAGACAGTGAGGCTTGATTTTCGTCATTCATGCAATCACACTGTGATTGCATCCACCATTTTGAAATTGAACATTTATGTCATTGTTATGTGCTTAAGGACAAAGTAACATGGCATTCTATATCATCAACATTTAACAGAATTTGAAACATATGACCACAGTGTCAGACAACCAGGGGTAAACCAGTATTTCTGACCCTGACTAAAATCTTGGATTGACTGAAATTTTCTCGTAAGGTGTGCAAGAATGAACAATATTGGGGAACTTATTTTATTTTTTTTTTAATAATTCTTATGGATTTATTGTTTGTTAATAATAATAATGTTATGCAATAAGAGCTTACTATGTTCTTATATTTTCATATTCCAGTACCTCGGCCCCCACACAAACTCAACATTGTTTGAAACAGACGAGCGGTACAGGAAACTAGGATTTGAAATTGACGACCTGGGATGCTGCAAGGTCATTCGTCACCACCTCTGGGGAACTCACTCGTATATTGGATGTATTTTCACAAATGCTCCAGTTACAGACCCAATAATAAACAGCATGAAAAAGACATAAATTTACTATATTTGTTTTTGCTGTCTTTTCTATTTTATGTTTTATGAACCATTCATTTATGATAGTGTAGTGCATAAATGAGGTCGGGTTGGAGAATTTTTTCATGTACACTGCTGCTTTGGAAGAAAAAACAAACAAACTTTTTGATAAGACCAGTGCAAAGATATTGATTTAAAGGGCAATACCTATGTTTTTAATATTAAATTTGCACTGAATAAATGAACCGTGTCGTGAGAAAACTGGTCTGGGTGTTCCCAACCAGGACTGACACAAACTAGTCTGTACAGTCACAGAAGCAGGCTAGAAGCTAGAAATTTCAGATTTAAGGAGAAGAGAAATTGTACTATCCATGTAGCGAAAACAAAGGCGCTGATCAGCTTCGCAGTTACTGCGAAGCTGATCTGCGCCTTTGTTTTCGCATATGCAAAAATCCAGTTTTCTCATGAAGCGGCTCAAATATTTTGATGCTTTGATCTCAGCGCAGATATCCATTGAACTAGTGGTTGAAAATTTTCAAGCTTGTTCAATTTCTCCCTGTTAATAGGTACAATTCAAATTTTGGGAAAAAAAATATTTGCTCTGAATGCTCAGTAATATACACAAAGATTTTCTCCCACCAATCCTCATTACCTACAGTATTCTGACAAGTATTGGAATGAAATTCTAGTAGCAAAGTGCCATCATGAGTGACGACAATTCCAGAAAAATGACCATTCATTGCCAATGGAATGTTCAGTCTGATCAGAGTTTTTACCCTATTCATTCTTCTCCTTCACAATAAAAACTATGATCAGAATGGGCATTTGTTTGGACAAAGTCATTTTGCTGGTCTTGTCATTCGGTGGCTGAATTAGAAGATTGCACCTTTAGTTCAGAGAGCTACACAAAATGAAAACTTGCCCATGCAATATACAGAGATTTTTTCACAGTAAAAATTGCAAATTTCATTGGAAAACTTGATATTTTTAATATTTTGGCTTAAAACATTGATTGTGGGTACACATTAGAACAGCCTCTGCGAGGCGCCTCTAACGAGTACCCACAATCTATGTTTTGGATTAGAAATAAGAAAATTAGGTATAACCATGCATACCCCAATTTTATTGTATAAAAGTGGGATATAATTGGGTATACATATTAAATGGACATGTTATCCTGATGCAAAATGAAAATCTAACTTCTTCAGCTGTACAAAAGACAGGTTTCTTTGTGATGAAGCTAATATTTTGCATATGCGAAAACAAAGATGCAGATCAGCTTCGCATTAACCGCGAAGCTGATCAGCTCTGTTGTTTTTGCTACATGGATAGTACAGTTCATCTTCTTCCTAAATCCAAAATTTCCAGCCTCTAGCATCTTAAGTGCTTGTACAGCTCGATTTGTGTCTGACCTGTTCAAACACCACATTGATGGTTTTCCCATGAGGCGGGTCATATTAAAACAGAGCCAGTTTTAGGGGGAAAAACATCCTGCTGTTGCTATGAAAATGATATTGTATGAGACTGAGTAGCAATTCGATGCGTGAAAACCGGTACATGTATTTTTGGGTTTCCGACCAAGTCTGACACAAATCGGCCTGTGCTGCCACAGAAGATGGATAGAAGGCTGAAATTTTGCATTTAAGAAGAAGAGGAATTGTACTATCCGTGTAGCAAAAACAAAGGCAATGATCAGCTGTGCAGTCACTACTGATCTGCGTCTTTGTTTTCACATATGCATAAACCTGGTTATGTAAGAAAGAGATAATCAACATATGGTAAAGTAGATGCTTGATTTGTTTATACTTGCCTTTAGTCTATTGTTATTTCAGACTTGAAAAATAAAATAACTGCTTTGTTAATGGCTTCATTGTGTTGTGTGACCTAAACTAATTACCCTCATGTAACGTTGTTCAGAGCATTTCTGAAGTAAAAGCCCCTGACCATCAGGACTGTCAGAACTTTAAGATCGTCTGCTTGCTTCTCAAGGCGAAACTTCTTAACAACTGACTGACCACCTGAGTACTGGTTAACAGCTTAGAAGGGCTGACCCCTTCAAGAAAAGGGGTTAGTATCATAATCCATACAACATTAGTTGTTTACTTGCATTTTTAGCTCACCTGAGCTGTCAGGCTCACAAGGTGAGCTTATAGTATACCCATGCTCCGTCGTCCGTCCGTCGTCCGTCCTTCCGTCGTCCACCATTTTCAAAGATCTTCTTCTCTGAAACAGCTTGGCCAATCAAAGCCAAATTTTACATGAAGCATCTATAGGAAGGGGGAACCAATGTGTATATAAGAAATCCAGGTCACATGACCAAGATGGCCGCCATGCCCATATATGGTAAAAACCCTTCAAAAATCTTCTTCTCCGGAACCACTGGACCGATTTCAACCAAACTTGGCATGAAGCATCGATGACTCAAGTACTACAATGTGTATATAAATCATGACCTTGCGGTGACCTTGACCTATTTTACGGCAAGGTCAACATAGGTCCCCAATGCAATTGAATGGGGAAAACTTTTAAAATGTCATTTAAAGTGAAAGTCTTGCAGGAAATGGGCAGTAGGACTGAATATTAATGATTCTGAAAAAAATTGGACCCAAGGGGCTCATATGCCCCCACCCCGGGGCAATATACATGTATATTACCGTAATATTCAAACATCATCTCCTCTGAAACCGGTTGGCCAATCAAAGCCAAATTTTATGTGAAGCATCAATAGGAAGGGGTAATCAATGTATATATAAATAATCCAGGTCACATGACCAAGATGGCCGCAATGCCCATATATGGTAAAAACCCTTCAAAAATCTTCTTCTCCAGAACCGGTGGATGGATTTCAAAGAAACTTGGCATGAAACATCGATGGCTCAAGTACTACAATGTGTTTATAAATCATGACCCTGTGATGACCTTGACCTTTTTTTTACGGCAAGGTCAACATAGGTCGCCAACGCATTTGAATAGGGAAAACTTTTAAAATGTCATTTAAAGTGAAAGTCTTGCAGGAAATGGGCAGTAGGACTGAATATTAATGATTCTGAAAAAAAATGGACCCCAGGGGCTCATCTGCCCCCACCCCGGGGCAATATACATGTATATTACCATAATATTCAAACATCTTCTCCTCTGAAACCGCTTGGCAAATCAAAGCCAAATTTTATGTGAAGCATCTATGGAATGGGGGAATTAATGTATATATAACTTATCTACTTCACATGACCAAGATGGCTGCTATGCCCATATAAGGTAAAAACCCTTCAAAAATCTTCTTCTCTGAATCTGGTGGACCAATTTCAAAGAAACTTGGCATGAAGCACCAATGGCTGAAGTACTACAATGTGTATATAAATCATGACCCTGTGGTGACCTTGACCTATTTTAGGACAAGGTCAACATAGGTCGCCAATGCATTGGAATGGGGAAAACTTTTAAAAAGTCATTTGAGGTGAAAATCTTGCAGGAAATGGGTAGTAGGACTAAATATTAATGATTCTGAAAAAAAATGGACCTAAGGGCTCATATGCCCACACCCCGGGGCAATATACATGTATATTACCATAATATTCAAACATCTCCTCTAAAACCACTTGGCCAATTGAAGCCAAATTTTATGTGAAGCATCTATAGTAGTAGTAGTAGTAGTAAAAAGTGGCAGTTTTTCGTCATGCCGGGCTGAACGGACTTAATCCAAGATTCCACCACAAGGACGAAGGTTAAGTGCTCCTGGGCTGCAAATCGTGGCGGTGACAGCAAAATGCAAATCGCGCTGTTCGCCTGTGCCCAACGTATACTGATAATGCAAGTTAAACCGGTAAAATGGAAGGAGCACTTCTTTTTGGAATTTTGAACGCCATGGTCGAAAAGTGAGCAGAAAAGTAGATAGGAAATCGGTGCCAATTCGGCTGCAAATCGTTGATTTCGCTATCTTGCTCGAGAGCAAATGTAGGTCAAATGATATATCCAATTATGTTGCTCTCTATTAGGGCCGCGCTTAATGGCTATGCTAGATCGGTGAAATGACCTAGTTTGGAACTGCACATGATTAAACAGCTACGGACGCTGCAATCCATGTGGACAGGTGGTATCGGGCGTGCGCTTGCGGCTGAGCGATGAGTTTCTGTGAGGAGGAGCAGGAGTGGTATCTGTGATGCAAGCCGGAGAAACCTTAAGCGGGCTGGACGTTTTACCAGTAGAGACGGGGGTGCATTGTCCTACTAGTGGCTGATGATAGGATGTTCTTATATAATATAGGGGCTGAACATCCGTATCATCTTTATTTTGAATTTTGATACCCGCGGCCTAAAGAGTTCGAAATATGTCATGGTACAGAGTGGAGTTACCAAAGTAGTTTTATGAAGCTGATGTACCATATATATGTTTTTGGTTTGTGAAAGGGTATTTTTGGTTGTGGATTGGGTGGGTCGCGACATTCCTTAGGGTAGTTCCAATCAGGGGGCATTGTGAGTTATCGTAATCCAATCTAAGTCGTAGTTCGTAACCAATCGTGTGTAAAAAAAATAAATAAGTTACTAATGTCATTTTTATATATTGACATTGACCATGGTTTGGGTGGGCCTATCTGAAAAGCAAAGAGCTGAAAACATATTAAGACAAAATTATACAATATATCTACCCCATAACCATTGGTCGGAGATAGCAAGGGTCCCAGTTTAGTAACAGCCACTCCTGTGCATGCTTTAACCAGACGGAATTACTATCCCCGGCCGTTGGCATGGGAAGACAGTACAAGATTAAGGTGATTACATGGTACATGGTATGTGTGGGCCAATATATACATAGTCAGATGGAGAGAGTAAGGTTGAAAGGATGAAGTAAAGTGCTGTGCCCTTAATCAGTTAATATCTTCTCCTTCTTCTTACATCCAGGTGACGTGATATTTTTGAATTTTATTAGTTTTTTTTGTGGGTATAATGTTTTTAAGGAAAAAAATGGTGATAAGGTTTCTGATATATACACTCACATGGTTTACATAGGTAACAAAACATCTCCCATACGTTCTCTATCATACATATCTATATACTCACATACAAGCATACTATCGTACAGCCTTAATGTCCTTAACATGGAGTCCGGAAGTGCCCACCAGAGAGAACAGCCCAGCCTTCGTACGAACACCGCGGGGCCAGTGCGCTAGTAAAAGGCAGCCAGTATCCAATCGACGTACCGCAGTACGTAAAAAAACAAAACGAAGGTAGGTTGTGTCCGTACGACTGCCGAGTTCTTCCCGCCGGTGCACCGCACTCCCTTTCTCCACTCCCAGAGTCCATAACCCTTTATATATACAGCCCAGGGCCTTCCCGCCCTTTACTCTGGGATTGCCCTTTTTTAAAAATGAACAGAAAAGAGTAACAAGAAAATTATAGCATGTTCTTAGTAATATGCTATATGGAGGGGTTCATAGAAATTTGGAAGTTTAAAATAATATGAGATTGTGATAGAAGTCTACACTGACCAGAAGAATGATTCCTTTAGTAACGTATAGTGCATTTTGATACCAAATAAAACAGATACTGTGTTAAACCGTGAATGGCTTCATCACCACGTCTGAAAAATTGTTGACTTGACCTTTAAAACTAAAAAAAAAAAAACAAACATATGTAAAATTCCATCAGCAAAGAAAGTTTTATTCTTGCTGTCTGAGTGACACAAAGTTGTATAGCGTGCTTGTGCCTAACCTGATTAGATTCTCTGAGTCTCCAAACAACGATTTAAAATACATGATGAAAGTTTGATTTTGCTAGGGCCAATCAGAATAATACTAAATATCACATAACCAAGCAATAATGGAGGGACAGTGTGAATCCAGTATGGTTCGAATTTTATAAACCTGTGCTATAAATATAATTTAAATCTAAGGTTGTGTGACATAAGCCAAAATCTGCTAGCACGTGACCCAAATGGTATAATCTTAAAAGTGAGGTTAAACTGAAACGCCATAAATCTTCATCCATGAGGCTTGGTTAGGGTTAGTGTGATCCAGACTTTGCCTTAGCTGTTTGTTTTGTAAATAATACTGGCAAAATATCTCGGGCATTCACCAAGATATACTCTATTTTCCGTGACAAAAATGTGAAATAATACATGTCTGTAGACATGTTACATTTCAAGTTGACGTTTTCTGTGAACATACTTTCAAAACTTAAAAAAGTCACATAGTTGAAACAGCAAAGAAATGAATCAAAAGTTTCCCAATTTTTTTCCTAAAATCTGATATAATCTTTTGTGGACTTTTGCACTACAGCAATTTAGATATTTTTTCACCACTTGAAATAACAAACGGTTGCATTTTAAGAATACATTTATTTTTTGTGTGGCGTCGTGTGATGTAGCATAAATCAGTACTGTTAGAAATCCGGTTCGGGTGCGGTTTTCTTGCGTTCTAAGTAAATCACAATATATATTGTTGTGTATATAAAATTCTTCACATGCCCATGATTAGCTTTATAGCTTTGATATTATCTATCTCCGTTCCGGACAGTATCGGTTTGTTTCGGACAGTTTCGTCCAATCCGGTAATTCGTGATACCGCATGTCAATCATCTATGTACAGCGGACGTGAAAGAGAACATTGTATTGGAAACAACATAATTTCATATTGATCGTTTTCCGATAAAAACCGATAAATAGGTCAACGAGAGAGTTCGTCCAAATCTTATAATTTAAAAACAATTGAAACTAAGCAACCCTAGATAATATCATTAAACAATACATCTCCAGTTTAATTTTATCATAAGCATCGTATGTACTGATCTTGTTAGCGTGAAGAAAATAGATTTATTTATCGAAATGAAAGTGACAAAAAATGGCCGACAAAACAAACATTAGCCTTGTCTAGCCTCGAAGTGTGAGGCCCAAGAAAGGGAATTCAATATCGTGTATAGAAACAGAAATGAAAATGCACCTTCATAACCCCCTAAGGAGCCTTATTACGTCAAATGATTGACAGAATACTGAAAACATATGGAGAGGTCAATACTACGGCTAATGGCTACCCTCCAGAAAACTAAAACAAACAAACAAACGTACTCTGTGGTACCAGGGAGCGAATATCCTGGTACTGGCAGTGCATGCCACATTGCAGCCAGTACCAAGTCGGTCCGTAGACACCTCCTACTCCCCAGAATTTGCTATACAATAGGTAGGCAAAAGCAAATGGATGGGAAAATAAAGACCGAGGGAAAAATAAAGATGTATATTATGATATGAAATAATATTTATATAAGTGTTGCATCTTGTACATGTAACTATGTAACATGTGCGCAAAAAAAAAAAGAAAGAAAAAAAAAAAAAAAAAAAAAAAAAAAAAGGAATAACACTTCCGCAGCGAAGGGGGGTGCACGTATTGTCGATCCCGCGCTCTGAGGTGACACCAGACTCATTTAAGAGAAGCCGCCCCCCAGCCCCGCGTTATCGATGCAACATGCACTGGTATTCCCTCCTCCACTTACGGAGTGAGATTCATGTATAAACTGGAGCTATACCGTGGTGCAATGGTATATCATCTGTACTTGGCGATATGGGTCTCTAATCAGCCTCTGTGCGAACCCTTATCTATCCTAGCCAGATCCTCACAGTTTAGTTTGAGAGAGCGGTTAAAACCACTAACTCGGAGTGTTAAAGATACAATACATAATGGCAGGTGGTACAGCATAATAGAGCGGGCTAAGTATGTAACTGAAGAAAAATAAATGATGATGACCTAATACCTTAAGTGAAATGGTAAAAAATGGCCCTGGGCGTCTGCTTATACAAAATAATCGTATCACGCACGACTAAAGCATAGAACTGTTAATGTGAAAAACCTAACATGAAAGAGAAGGATTGGCCTGCAAAGATTGCCCTCTTCTACATTCATACATCTGTATCTCTGTATCCTATATAACCTTAGATGCGCGACATGTATTCTGTGTCCTTAATGTACTGAAAAACGGCACCTCTGATAATTTCTGAGTGAGCATGACTGGGATTAAGAAGTGTTTTAACTGTTATCTCCCCTATATCTGAAATGTTATCCTTAATACTGTTGAACATGACCATCCTATGGTCTATGTGCATGTGACATCTAAGGAAACAGTGGTCTGTATCCTCTATTTCATCACAGTGTGGGCACATAGGGTCCATTTCGCTATGTGTCTGGTTATTAAATCTTAAGCCATTACGCCCTAATCTGAGTCTAGTGTATACCCTGTCTAATTGCCTTTCATCACTATATTGGATTAATTTCGTAGGTAAATTATTGTCTAAATCCCATCTGAATCCATGCTTATGCTCCCTCCATTTCTTTGCCCATTGATCCTTAATAACCCTCTTAATACGACTATATGCCTCAGTTTTGCTCATTTTAATGTTGAGTTCCCTCCCATGTGTTGACCCAGTTTTCGCTGCTTCATCGGCTAGGTCATTCCCTACTATGTTACAGTGAGATGGACACCAGTCCATATTTAAGATTACATTTTCCCTAACTATTGCATCGACAAGTGTGTTGACCTGAAGAATTAGGTCAGGCCTAGAGTTGCTGTTCCCCGATTTTAATGCCCTAATCGAACTGAGAGAATCTGTCAGAATTACAACCTTATCTGGTTTGTTTTCCTTAACCCATTTTAAAGCTTCAATGATAGCTACGAGTTCTGCCGAAAAGATGGAGAGGTCCCCCCCCCTAACTTAAAGCTCCTGGTAATCTTAAGTTTTGGAATTACAAATGCGCACCCTACTATTCTCTTATCAGTGTCTTTACTGCCGTCTGTGAATATGTGAAGATGGTCATGATAACTGCTACTAATGAGATTGGTTACCTTGCCTTCTATGGCTGCGATAGTATCAGATTTTTTGTTTATAGTTGATTTGAGGGTTTCTCTAGGGTCAATACCCTCCAGAGCAAAGGTTTGTGCGTATACTGGTTCTTGTACCTCAATGTCTTCTAGATGATACTTAGTTTTAAGATCCTGTACCTGCATTACAAATGGTATTTTGCCCCCCAACTTATGCCTTGCTGTCTCGTATATTGAATGCCCGTATAGGTCGTTCAACGGTAGGTTTGGACCGTTGGCTGATGACCTAGCCCAGTATTTGAGAATGAGTTCCTCTCTCCTTAATTCAAGAGGAGGGACGCAACATTCTACTTGTAGGTCGGTAATGGAAGTTGACCTATATGCCCCTGTGACTATCCTAAGTGCTGCTGACTGTATACGATCTAATCGTGCTAATTGGGATTTGGATGCTGACGCATACGCCTGACACCCATAGTCTAACTTACTCCTAATAAGCGTTTTGTAGATCTTCATAAGAGTTAACTTATCTGCCCCAAACTTAGTTCCTGATAAATACCTCATGAGATTGAGATCTTTCTTGCATCGGAGGACTAACTGGTCAATGTGTTTGACCCAATGAAGCCTGTTATCAAATTTGAGACCTAGGAATTTGCCCTGGGTCTTGTACTCTAGTTCCTGGTTCCCTATCTTAAGTTTGGGTATGTTATCCCTTAGATTGCTGTTGTAAAGTACCACCTCTGTTTTACCCGCTGATATCTTGATGCCTAGTGCTTCTGCCCATTCTTTAATAATGTTTAAAATTCTTTGCAGAAGTTGGACCAGTCGCTTCACACTCTTGGCCGTTTTCCAGACCGCTGAGTCATCTGCGTACTGGGACAGCTCTGCAAAGAGTTCCTTAAGTACCTCATACTGCGTATTGGCAAGTATGTTAAAAAGTATTGGGCTCAATACGCTACCCTGTGGTGAACCGTTATCTAAGAGTCTAACATCTGACAAGTCACTTCCTACCCTTACTTGAATTTTCCTGTCTTTTAGAAAATCTTGCACCCAGCCTAAAATTCTACCCTTGATGTTAAACTTTACTAGCTGTGCTAGTACCCCCTTAGTCCACATGAGATCAAAAGCTTTTTCAAGATCAAGAAATATACATAGAAGTTCCCTATTTTCCATCTTAGCCTTAAGTATGGCTGATTGTAACCGAATGATCTGATCAAGGGTAGATCTGTTTTTCCTAAAGCCTGATTGAGTGGGTGCAAGAAGGTTATTATTTTCTATGTGACTTGAAGCATCTATAGGATGGGGGAACCAATGTATATATTAATAATCTAGGTCACATGACCAAGATGGCCACCATGCCCATATATGGTAAAAACCCTTCAAATATCTTCTTCTCTGAAACCAAATAGATTGACTTCAATGAAACTTGGCGTGAAGCATCCATGGCTATAGTACTACAATGTATATATAAATCATGACCCTGTGATGACCTTGACTAAGTTTATGGTAAGGTCAACATGGGTTGCCCATGCATTTGAATGGGAAAAACTGTTAAAATGTCATTTGAAGGGAAAAGCCAGCAAGAAATTGGCAAATGGACAGAATATTGATTATTCTGAAAAAAGAAAAAGGCCCAAGGGCTTCATCTGCCCCTGCACTGGGGTTAAATACCATAATATTCAAACATGTTTATTGGTATATGCAGGTGAGCGTTTACAGGACCATTGGTCCTCTGGTTATTAGGTGTTGATATATAATTATTTCAGCACAGTTTTGATGTTATAACATTTCAATGTTGGTTTAAAGGTTCATAAAATGAAGGCGACATCCTAACATGATTAAAGCTGCTAACTGGTCTGATTAGTATCAAAATTACGGCTCAGTGACGCACGATCCTTAAGTAATGGCATTCTAAAACAGTGCACAGTAATGACACTGCATTATTTTCCAATAAATTTACAATATGTAATTTCGAGCACAAGTATAGAAAATGCTGTAACATTCGCAACACTAAATATTCCATTTTACAAATAAATTTTCTATTCATGTGAGCATCAGAAAACACTTTTGTAGAATGTTTTCACTTTACTGTTACTGAATTATTGGCCCTGCTTTTTGACTTCATAATAATTTGAATATGCGCCATTTAAAATCACTGCACGGGCTACGCATTTCAATATTTTCATATTTTTCAAATTGGATTGTCTGGCGAATATATCAAACTTATTGTTATCTGAATTTTGTCTAAAATGTAAAAATGGTCTAAATGGATATTCGCTGTAAATTGCTAAACTGGAAACTGATCATCTACGACCTTTTATGAGTTCCACATCCAATGCAACTCCGTCAGTTAAACTTATGTATCTTTTGTGGTTCCATGTGATTCATCTGAAACTTTCCCATTGTAGCGGCACATTTCTAGGGGTGTAACACAATAATAACGCATTATTGAAATGCATATATTTGTTTTAAACTAACTTTTACTTGCATCCTCGTTTATGATACCAAATACAAAAGCTTGAAATACCCAATTCGAAAATTCAAAAATTATACTTTTACCCAATGGAATCCGAAATACGCAATTACATGTAAGCCAAAAATACCAAATGACCATCAATCCTTATCTGGAGCACTGATTGTATATTAAAAACTATACATCTTCTACAACTTAACATTCTATGCATCAGGTCAGGATGACGTGGCTAAACAGCAAATAAATAACCAAATACATTTTTATCAAGTTGTAAATTTATAATGTTAGAAACAAATAAAGAGAACAACAGTTGTCACACTGGTATAGGCAAACGCATCGGCTAAAGCACAAACGTATAGGCTAAAGAATTTTAAACGTACAGGCTAAAGAAGAAAATAGCGGAAAGGACGGAACATGCGCAGGTAGTTAATCTTTTTATATCATGTATCATGTGCCATCCTGATAAGTGCTGTAGGCAATAGCGCCACGGACCGCTCGAATTAGTTTTTGCTTACTGCTTATGTCCTAATTTGCAAACATTCTTAGCTAGGCAGATTAGTGAAACAATCGTGCATTTGGTGAACAAGCATGACATTTGGCATGTAGGCTCAGAATGTCCAACTATTTTGAAAAATATCGTTGTCCAGCCAAAAATTCAAAATGGCGGACAAAATGGTGCCATTTTAAAAATGGCCGCCCTAAAAGACTACATAACATAGTTTGTTATCTAAAACTTCACTGCAGTGACTAAATTTTTTGGTGCTTTTTTGGTGTCAATGTCCATGTTTAAGAACATATTGAATTTAAATTTCTACTTAATATTCATAATGGCGGATAAAATGGCAGCCATTTTCAAAATGGCTTGAAATACAGTTTTACATCTTACACTACACTGCATTGACCGATTTTCATGCTTTTGGTGTCTGAATTTATGTAAATGAACCTGTAGATAATAAGTATTCACATTATTTTCTTGTATTTATCATTTGTCATGACGAATCTGCCAAATGTAAAGCAAGAACATCGGCCTTTAATGTGCAAAATGCATTTTATATGCATATCAGGCGATGTCACTAAATACAGTAAAGTAGCGTAAAGTGGCGTAAAGTAGCATAAAGGGGCGCAAAGGGGCGCGAAGTTGGCGCAAAGTGGTGTAGAATGACATTAAACCATATTATTTATCAAATATGAGGTAAGTGATACACTTTTAGTCATATACATGCATGTAATCCGCATGTAGGGGTGAGGAGAGGGGGGGGGGGTGTGAGCGTAACATAGTCTGTAGAACAGAAACTTCTTTTTGCACAAATTTTGGTCAATGTTTTAATGTGCAGAAAAAAAGATTTATGATTGTGTATCATGATGGGTTTGACGGAAGGTACGGGGCATTTATTTTATGAAGGTAGCAAGGCCTTTCATGTCTTTAGAGATGGATACTCAGATAGGCTACAAACTAAAAGGTGAAATACATGTATGTATGTCAGATATAGATTGGAAATTGTAGTCGTTGTTATTTCTTGCTCTTATAATTCTGTAGAGGTATATGTTTGTGAAAGGAGAGAAAGAAGAAAAAAAACGATTATGTGTGCATATTAAGATCATGTGTCTTTAACTCAATAAAAGGTGTGAAAACGTGTGTCAGGTTACCGGGCGGTAATCGAATTATCCGCCACGTGTCTGTTTGCCAGGCGTTAAAACAATCATTTACTATTGTTGAATTAATCTCTAATATCGCGTGACATTTATTATATAAGGACATATTTCCTAATTTGAAATAAAAACGTTGCATACCGCCCGTGACAGTCTAATGGATAGAGTATTATTTCTGCAATCAAGAGGTTGCTGGTTCGATACCCGGCCATAGGTTTATATTTTCTTTTCGCTAGAAATACTTTTGTTCTCAGAAGGGAAACATGCATGGTGTTACATTTTTTTTACATTTTTTTTTTTTTTTTTTTTTTTTTTTTTTTTTTTTTTTTTATCGGTGCAGCTCTATTTTTGCAACTAGCTACTGAACATATTTGCGCGATGTTAAATTTCATTAATTCTCGGATCCTATAAGCATAATTTGGGTCCTATATTTAGTAATTAAAGCAAACTTTACGATTGCGTGGATATGATATGTTCAAGCCTTGAGCAATTCCTTTTTTGTTTCTGTCTAACTGTCTAACATTGCCAGAGTTTCATCTTTTTACTACACTTTAGATAACGGCCTAGATGTGCTCGTCTTGATTTTAGGTCAGGCGAGTTTGCCATGATGGCCAAGGCACAGTCACTCTGATTGCTTGGCAGAATGTTTAAAGTCATGTATGCTGTATGAAACATCGCTCTGTCGTGCACCAAACGCATACCCCTATGATTGATTTCTTATAGATTTTGATCATCAGACCCGTTTTTGAAAAAAAAAAAAAAAAAAAAAAAAAAAAAAAAAAAAAAAACGGAGTGTGAGAAATGGTGAAACTTTTGTGATGATCAGGTGTGGCTTCACATGATTTTTGTGACTTTTGAAATTATGGGTTGTGTAGTATAAAAACGAATATTATAATGGCAAACTGTCGCAACCACTTTTCGATAAACTTTACATTCGTGTTTGTGTCATTTGCTGATGAACCAATGTCGAAAATTTCAAGAAAATTGCTTTGTCCGTTTTTGAGGCGTTGAAAATACTTTATCGGTAGCGTTGGAAGTGTCGTTAAGTATACATACGGAGAAATATTGAGCCGATACCTTACCTGTAATTCAGTTTATTGCCGATAAAAAATGTACATAAATGAATAGGACATTGACTTTCAATGTTTAATTAAAACTTAATTACGGCAGATATCAAATTTGTTCTTTCGGAATATTGTAATTTAATGTATTCCTGATTTAATGGATATTGTTTCGTTAAATTATCTTGATTTTTTGAATGGACAAAATCAAAATTTAAAAAGGTCCTGTTTGGTCGCATCATTTCTTATATCTGATATACAAAAAGTGTAAAATCTACCAAAGGCGCTTTGGTTAAATGCCAAATATATCGTTTCCAAAACCTTTTTTCTAAATTTGTTCTTTCGGATTATTCATCAGAAGAAAATGATCTTTCTAAAGACATGCTTAACTTCAAAATCAAGCGACATTTGGCGTGGACAAATTGCGTGTGTTTTATAGCTACTTTGAGTTTTTTTTCTAATTTCCGTAAATCAATAGTTTTATCGGCAAATCCCGTAAACCGGGCGGAGAATTACGAAATACCTGTGCATAAGCGTCTGCTATTTTGCATAAAGGTGTAATACTTCTTTTCCTTGTTATTTATTTATTTATTTATTTATTTATTTATTTATTTATTTATTTATTTATTTATTTATTTATTTATTTATTTATTTCTTTTCTTTAACATGGAGATTACTTATTTACACAAAAGAAAATAAAATAAAAAGTCTTTTTTTTCTCACCTCGAATGATAATCGATTTAAAATTTATGAAAGATGCTACACAATGATCGCGATTAATTTTTTAGTATAATTTTATAAACATTACATATCCTTACAGAATGTGACACCTCTGTGCATTGTAAGAATGCACATCAACATTATTGTCGTAATTGCAATTGGTCCAATTAAAGTTTGCATTTCACACCTAAGTAACACTTTATACTCAATCTGATGACCAAACAATAGCGTATCCGTGTCCCAGTTTGAACAAAGCAAAAACCGACATAAAAATTCTTAATTATCTTCATTCAAATCTCTCTCTCTCTCTCTCTCTCTCTCTCTCTCTCTCTCTCTCTCTCTCTCTCTCTCGTTAAAGCCGCAGAAAAACACTGAAACTGTACACTGTTTTCAATGAAATTAAGATTTGTTTTTACTGTGCTGCTACTTTTTACGCTGATTCGTTCTTATTTTCTTATTTTATTTCTGCTCTCAGCCACGGTCTAGATCATCCCGTTGAGTTTTCTTGAATCGCATATTCATTCATTCATTCTCAGTCACAAGTCGCAAGATACATCAATTCATTATTTTTGTTTTTTTACTTTTTAAAAATTCATTAAATGTGTTTTTTTTTTTTTTTTGTTTTTTTTTTTTTGTTTTTTTTTTTTATCAAAAGATTAGTACTAGATCTATAATTAATATTACACAAAAATGCAGATATTCACGATACGATTTTGAACAGTTCAGTGGCGCATCAATGTTGTTTTAGTTAATCTATGACCTAAGGGTATGATTTAAAGCGTGACTGATTTTATGACAACCAGTCTCGGATTAAAAACCTTAACCATTTCACATTTTAGCCGCAGCGTGAGAAAACCGGTATTAGGGGTTTTCCGACCAGGTCTGACACTAACCGGCTTGTATGTTACAACATTTTTTTTAAAACAACACAACAACAAAAAAAAAAAAAAAAAAAAAAAAAAAAGAAAAAAAGATTAGTACTATAACATGTATAATTCAATATTACACAAAAAATGCGTCACGATTTTAATCACGATCAGTGGCGAATCAATGTTGTTTTACTTTATCTATGACCTAGGGGTATGATTTAAAGCGTGCCTGATTTTATGACATGCAGTCTCGGGTTATAAAACTATACCATTCCACATTTGAGCCGCGGTGTGAGAAAACCGGTACTAGGGGTTTCCGATCAGGTCTGACACAAACCGGCTTGTCACTGACGAGACTTCAATAGTCGAAACCGCGGTATGGCCCATCACCTTTCTCATTAATGTGTTCACTGCTCTTAAAGGATCTCAGTTTTAATTTTTATTTGTGTACTACACCATTTGGCAAGAAGCTTGAAAATTCGGATTTAGGAAGATAAGGAATTGTATTACCCGTGTATTACAATGGCGCTGATTAGCTAGGCAACTGCTACACAGCTGACCTGAGCCTTTGTTTTTGCATAGTTAAATTCCGGTTTTCGCATGACGCGGCTCATTTTTAATGGAAGGTGTACCTGTTATATAAATATTGCGAAAATGCAAGGAGTCGATCAGCCTGTGCACTTGAAAAACTTGTCCAAGCGAGGTTTGACGGATTCAAAAGCAAACCGGTCTACGCATACATAAATACTTGAAAATTGGAAATAAAGATTAAGCTAGTGATCAGGCTGCGAGGTGGTTCTAATATGTGCCCACAATATATGTTTTGAGCAATAATATGTGCCCACAATATATGTTTTGAGCAATAATAAGAATAATATCAAATAATTTCTACTTTTACAATTTGGGAAAAATCTATATATTGCATGGGCGTGTTTTCGTAATGCTTACATGTAATATGTAACATATATCATATACTCATAGCACTTATTTTGAGGAAGCAATAAATAAATAAATAAATACATGAATAAATAATTAAATAAAAATAATACAACTGAATGCTTACAGTACAAACTGGTCCATGAGTTTAACCGCGACGATGCGATTGTCACGGGTACCCACAATGTGCATTTGAATGGGAAAAACAGGAGTTTTCTTTCATTCGAAATCGTGTTGTTGTTTTTTTTACCGTCATCAAAGCCACACATTTTGTATTTCTTATATTTTCATATTATTTCATAGTCGAAGTTTTGAGTTCATAAATTTTTAAGACAATTTATGATCAAATTTTATGATTGCCCTCGGGCTAAAGTTACACAGATAATTTTACGGACAGAGGCGCCAAGTAAATCGTAAATCACCGGAAAGAACCGAAGATGATTTACCTGTACCACTAATCCCCTAAGCTGATAATACGATAAGACGCGCTGAGGAGACTTTTTCCACATGATCTTTGAAAAAATCATAATAAAATTGTCTCATCATTTATGACCTTTCTGAAAGAAATATTGAAAACCATGTGTTATTACTTTGTTCAGATTTTCTGATATGAAATCGAAAGTTTCCTTATTTGAAGATTTTTTTAAAACTAAAGCTGAAATAGGGCCTACTGAAATATACAATATTGAAACTTGAAATGCTACATTTTGTAAAGTTTAATAAGCTACCTTACGCCTCTCGTAACCGTTTGTACTCCTTTCGCAACATCGTACATAAAAATTGCAAACGCGGTTAGGGAAACACGCCCATGTAAAATACAGATTTTTGCTAAGTTTCAAACATTTTAAATTTTCAGATGAAAAAAAATTATATTTTTTTTTTGCTCAAAACATTGATTGTCGGCACATGTTAGAACCGCCCCGACGAGTGTTTCGGATAAAAAAATAAGAAAAACTATGTATAACCCTGTAACCTCCAGTTTTACCACATAAAATGGGGTCCTAGGGGTATACTTTTCATGGACGTGTCGTGTTATTCTGATGCGCTATCCATTCATTGAACTACTAAGGCCAGTGTAAAACATTCCGTAAAATATTCCGTAATTCAAAATCAGGAAACATTTCAGCTTCATTTAATTTCATAATAAACCTGATATGATTATCTCTAATTAATGACACGCGCTATCAAAATTTAATTCAACGACAGTAGCCGATTGTTTTAACACCTTACAAACAGACGCGTGACTGATAATTCGATTACCGGTAACATGACACACGTTTTCACACCTTTTATTGAGTTAAAGACACATGTTCTTAATATACCAACGATTTTCAATACACGAAATTATTTCTCTCTTCTTTCTTTCCATTTATATAAAATTCTGAGAGCAAAAAATAAAAAAACGACCAAAATTTCCAATCAATATTTGACACATTTCGCAATGCTTGTGAAACTTTACTTTGTTGTATTGTAACAGAGACATTGCCAATCTGAACATAAGAAAAGGCCTACCATCATAAAATAAATGCCCCTTTACCTCCGTCAAACCCATCATGATACACAATCACAAATATTTTTCTGCATTTCAAAACATTGCAGAAAATAATTCAAAAAATAAGTTTCTGGTCATCAGACTATATGTTGCGCCCAATCCGCCGCCAGCCTCCCCTCTCCTCACCCCTACATGCGAATTGCATGCATATATGTGACTAAAGATGCTAATTTACCTCATGTTTGATAAATAATACGGTTTTATGTCATTCTACATCACTTTGCGCCAACTTTACGCCACTTTGCGCCCCTTTGCGCTACTTTACGCCTCTTTGCGCCACTTTGCGCTACTTTACTGTATTTAGGCAGACCCTCATTTGCGCTACTTTACGCCTCTTTGCGCCACTTTGCGCTACTTTACTGTATTTAGGCAGACCCGGGCATTCAACCTGAGAAGTGTCATGTTTCATGCTGCAGAGACTTGGGCCATGCCTGTGACTACTCTGAACCAACTCCGATGTTATGACAGGGCAATGGTCTATTTGGTTTGTAATGTCAAAGAAAATGGAAATAATGTAATTCTGTTTGGCTCCATGTTGCCAAATCTGTAGGGTCACTGACGATACTTTAATAGTCGAAACCGCGGTATGGCCCATCCCCTTTCTCATTTATATATATTTACATTTTTATTGCAGTTGCCCTAAATGAAAGTATCTTTCTTGATGTTCATCATTTCCCAATGAAAAACATTAAGTCACGTGATCTAGAGGCCACGCCTATGGGCGGGGCGACGTCAAAACCCACCCAGTGACGTTGTTTGTTTATTATTGTTGGCGTGACGTTGGTCGCGTATCGCCATGACGTTAGGCGCGAAAAGGACTAGGGCATTTAACGCCTGATTTTGGCCTCAGATTTTGCTAAAAAATAAATTTTGGAATTTAGGTGAGAAAACTATTCCTTAAAACAGTCATATGTCTCCTCTATTAAAAACAAGAACAAGTACTTCATTTATCCTACAAGCGTTGCCATGGCAACGCCAAGAAAAACCATAGATAGAGCACATTCTGCGTTTTCGCGCCGTGACGTCAACAAGTTGACGCCGTGACGTCAACAAGTTGTTTTTTTTGCGGAGCGCTCATAATAAAATGAAGAAATATTAAAATTAAGAAGAATCAGAGCCTGAATTCATCAAGGAGTGGAATTTCGGAATGAACTTTTGAAGAGCTACAAGATGGTATATCGCATGACTCGAGGTATTTTGTGAATTGTGAAATTTTACGAAAAACATTTAACCACTATAACATTGTATTACCGGAAGTTACATAAACTGGTCAGAGAAGAGGCTATTATTTATGCCTTTCAATATTAATCAGTGCAGAACAGAGTTAAAAAGAATTAGAATGAAGAGCCACCATAATTATTATGCCGTAGCAAAAGGTAGAATCCCTGGAATATATTCCTCATGGAGTGAATGCCAAGTACAAGTCGACGGGTTTAAGCATAACAGTTTCAAAGGATTTAACAGTGTAGGTGAAGCAGCAAACTTTATGATAAAGGGCGGAATATCGTTGAATGAAATAGATCTGGGTAGATGGTGAGGGAGAGGTGCTATTAAGAAAGTCACTGATAGAAGCCAAACCTAATATAATGGAGGAAATAACTGCTGTGGCCAGTTCCGAGGAAATTCCAAGTACCGAGGTTATCAGCGAGGAGAGTGTACAGGAAGATGACATACCATGTATCAGTATAGATGGCAGCTGCAGGAGGAATGGTACTGAATACGCGGTAGCGGGATTTGGCATATATTGGGGAGAGAAACACCCGGATAACATCAGCGAGGAAAATCACAAGTTCTGAATCGCAAACAAATCAGGTCGCAGAATTAACGGCAGCCGTAAGAGCAGTAAACCAAGTGCAAGAGAAAGGATTCCCGCGCGTTTGTATTCAGACTGACAGCATGTATGTAATTAAGGGCATAACAAATTGGATAGATAATTGGATAAAGAATGGCTGGAAAACATCTCAAGGCACAGACGTAAAACACAATGAGCTATGGAAAGAGCTGCATCAGAGTTGTCAGAAGGTAGATGTCAAATGGAAACACGTGAAAGGACACACTGGAAATCCAGCAAATGAGGCGGCCGACAATTTATCAAAAATGGCGACGGAGAAGGGGAAAGAACTCAATGTTGAGAAGAAACAAAATAAGACTGTTACAAAGGAAAATGCATCTCGTTCAGAAAGCAAGACAAAGGATACAGACAGCGAATTAGTCACTAGATCATCGCAGACTTACCCCAGTAAATTAGAGATACAAGTAGAGGACCTTATGTCTGCGTTTAAATCATTGGAAAATCAAGTGGTAGGGATTATACAGAAATCATATGAAGATCAGAAGAGGAGCGAAAGCGCACAGCATCAGGAAGAAATAAAAAGACTCAATAAAAAGGTGAAAGTTCTGGATGATCAGCTACAGAAAAAAAAAAGGACAAAGAAAAGTTAGAGAGAGAACTCAAAACAACAAAGGAAACACTCGAAAAAAGCAAGAAGGAGAACCTCAGATCGAATGCTGGACAAGATGTGATATCTAGACAAGAGAATGAAATTAAGAGTTTGAAAGAGAGTAAAGACAAAGACAGAAATATTTTAAATGCAAAGGAGGAAACGCTGGCTTCGCTGCGGAAAATGACGGAATCTATGAAAACTGATCTTAAGTTTGCAACAGATAGATATGAATCATGCAACAAGGAGCTCACATATTTACAAGAAAGAAATGTCCAGTTAGTAGAAGCAAATGGAAAACAGCAGGATGAAATGAAGGAGTTAAAAAGGCAGATCAGTATTAGAGATGATTTGATCAAAGAAAAGGAAGGAGAAACACTCTTCTCAACAGTTGTACAAAAACGTGGTAAAGGGCCCAAGGAAAGTGATAAGACTACAACAGAAACTCCTAGAAGCTCTAAGGACAGTAACCAGGGAGGCTGTATCCAGGATGAGCATACGGATTCACAAGTACCAGATGTCATTATAATGGAAGAGAATACATCACTGCAGCGGGAACAGCATAATTCAGTCGCACAAAACGCCAACATCGGAAAAGTAGAATCCCCTGATATTCTTATTATAGGGACATCCATTATTAAAGATATTAACCCTGAGCGAATGTTCCAGGATAAAACAGTTAAGAAACACATTTTAAAAGAAAAAACCTTACAGGGAGCCAAGAAATATGTGTCGGAAATGGAATGTAACGCCAAAAGCATTTTAATACAAGTCGGGTCAAATGATTTGGAAGAAGAATCATCAGAGTGTACAAGGACTAGTAAATAATATCAAGAGCAAATATCCTGAAACAGAAATTTTCGTGTCGGGGATTTTACCGAGATGGAAGCAGAATCCCAAGGACGGTATGATGTATAAAAACAAAAAGACTGCGTGTAATGAGAAACTTGCGACGCTACAAGGAGTTGTCTTTTGTCCACAGGACAACTTCCAACGTCATATGTTCTATGATGGGACTCATTTAAACAGACAGGGAACAGCACAGCTTGTCAGCAACTATAAGTTTATGCTTGGGAAGACACGGACCCAGGCATCTACACACGAGAATGGGCGGGGAAAAGACCAGCAACCAAGGGGCGAGAGATCAATGAGACCGGACGGCAAGCGTAATTATCAACGTGGGTTTTCTACGGCTTTCCCGGGAGAGAAATCAAGCCATCAGTATGGACGGTATAAATCGTATGGACATAGATCTAATAAAATGCAGACCTTGATCTTAAGGGTATTATGGAACAGACGATCTTAAAGTTGTAAATTGTCATGTTTTACATTTATTCATCAGAGAATTTAAACAGTGTTTGGATCTTCGAAAATTTACATGTATCTATCAAACATTAAATTATAGACTATTTTGGGGGCATCAGGGATATTTTACTGCACTAAAATTATTGAAGTGCTTGTTGAAGTAAGTTGGGTTTCAAAGAAGTTTTGTGATGTCAAAGCGGAGTGTAGAATGTCCCTTTTTGGATACATTATTTTACTGATTAATAATGACAGGGACATAATTCATTACTTTTCAAGTTCTGCTTTTTTTTTAAAAAAGTCAATATTTATTTACATATGACTGTTTTGCAACATATACTTTGAGCCATCGTATACATGTATGTATACGAGACCTGTGATAACTAGGACACATATCGGCCTGCGTATTCACGCAGTTGGATCTGTTGTCTTGTTGTCTAGACACTGAAATAACTATTCAGTTGGAAAACATTAATTTCTTATATTGCGAAATTGCGCTTTGTGTATGGTAAAAGGTTCCGATTCTTTTTGAAAATACATGACAACATGTCTAAATATTGTTCAAGACAAAGTGTGACAGCGTCTTTTGGAACGACAGCGAACACTCGGTTACATGTGGGCCACTGGAATTTAAATGGGGTAACAGTTAGGGAATAAATTAGAGTTTGAGGATGTTCTAAAAGTCATTAATTCGTGCGACAGTTTTGCTGTAAGCGAAACACACTGCTTACCGTCAACTGGCAAACAAATTGAGAATTACGTAGATTTTCATTCATACAGGAAGCCGGGCAAACGAGTCAATTACGGCAGTGGGGGCTTATCTGTGTATATTAAAAAGAATTTATCATATGACGTCGCGGTTTTCCAGTGGATAACGTCATGTCATAAAAATCATATGACCACGCGTGTATTAACACATTTGCGGGAATACCTAACGTCATTGACGACGTCCGTAACAACAATGTAAATTTTCACTGAAAATATGTCCACTTTGAAGGCGATGAAATCCTATTTTAAAAGTCATATGATAAAACGAATCTTACACTCGTGGTCATTTCATATGAAATTTATTAAACTCGCCGAAGGCTCGTTTAATAAATTTCATATGAAATGACCACTCGTGTAAGATCCTCTATATATCGAGGGGCACAAAGGTTATACATGGAGTAGTTCCAGACTTCATATGGGTAGAACTTAATAAGTCATTCTTTCGTCTGGAAGAGAACATATATATTGGTTTTGTATATCTACCTCCAGTAAACTCTAGTGTAAACATTAACCAGGAGGTTCAGGCTTTTGAATATTTGGAAAATGATATATGCAAATTTAAAGAAAATGGGTCTATTGTTTTAATTGGGGATACAAATTCAAGAATTGGTACATTCAATGATTTAATATTAAATGATGATGACAAACATTCTCCTGTTCCTGATGCGTACGTTAGTGACGAAAATGAGAACTTATTGAACCGCCACAACGAAGACATATCATCTGTAAATACATATGGCAGGAGACTTTTAGATTTATGTAAAGACCATGAAATGTATGGGGTGCCGTTTTACTATTTATTCCCTATTTATGGATATCCTAAATTCATTTTAGGATATCCATAATTCATTTATGGATATCCATAAATGAATTAAGGATATCCATAATTCATTTATGGATATCCTTAAATCAATTTATGGATATCCTTAATTCTGCTGAATTATGGATATCCATAATTTGATTTTAGGATATCCTTAAATGAATTATGGATATCCTAAAATACAACACTATTTAAGGATATCCATAATTCTATTTAAGGATATCCTTAAATCGTATGAATATTGGATATCCATAATTCGATTTAAGGATATCCATAAATGAATTATGGATATCCTTAAATAAGATTGTATTTATGGATATCCATTATTCATTTTAGGATATCCTAAAATCAAGAAAATAATATAGGGCACAATGACTTCTCCCAACAAGAAGTGACGTCCATCCTTAAATCGAATTATGGATATCCTTAAATCGGCCTATTTAAGGATATCCATTATTGAATTATGGATATCCATAAATCGAATTATGGATATCCTTAATTCCAGATTATTTCTGGATATCCTTAAATACATTTAAGGATATCCTTAAATAGGCTGATTTAAGGATATCCATAATTCGATTTAAGGATATCCTTAAATCGAATTTTGGATATCCAGAATTCAGCATGATTTAAGGATATCCTTATATGCATTTATGGATATCCTTAATTCAATTATGGATATCCTATATTCATTTATGGATATCCATAATTCATTTATGGATATCCTTAAATCAATATAGGATATCCTAAAATAATTAAGGATATCCATAATTATTTAAGGATATCCTAAAATGAATTAAGGATATCCATAAATGAATTATGGATATCCATAAATGAATTATGGATATCCATAAATAAGGAATAAATAGTAAAACGGCACCCCATAGAAATGAGGATTTTGAATGGTAGAACAATTGGGGATTTATCGGGAAAATTAACATGTTATAAATGGAACGGAAGTTCAACTGTAGACTACGGGATAGTACAAAGGAACATTTTCAATAACGTTGATTTTTTTAAAGTACACAATTTAGAGGGGCATGTCTCAGACCATTGTCCAATATCATTGGGTCTAAAATGCAGGTTCTATAATGATTCTGTTGATTCATCAAATATACACAATTTGCATCTAGGATTTAAATGGAATAAGCAGTCTGAATTTGTATATAAAACAAAGTTATCTTCAGACGAAATCGGCCTTAAAATTAAACACATTTTAAAGCCAGATGTACGTAATTAAAGGCGCCCAAAGGAACGTGCGTATCTAAGGGTCGAAACGTCATTTTTACGCCGCATTTGTAACGTCAGTTTTCGCTCGAAACGTCATTTCAAACGTTAGGTTACGTTCGGAATACGAAACTATGTACATACAGTTATGCAGAGGACTTCAGAAACGTAAACATTTTGTTATCATTTATTATTTTTGCTCAAAATATAGAATGTGGACATGTTATTCCGAGGAAAACAACATTTGCAGGACAGTTAGAAATATTGAATACTAAATAGCGTCGGAGATTTTGGCGCAAAATCGACGTCGCGCATAAAACGTACAGAATTCAGCAACGACTACCTCTCTTCGCACGCGTATAGCAGGAAAACGAATCCGGTAACTAAGGACTTTCCAGTTACCTACCTGTAGTTCAGGAATTTCTGTAATACATATCAGTTTTTTAAAAAATCCTACCGTGGATTTTTTGAAATATATCAAGAAAATCAACAAAAAATGGGTCTAAAAATCGCATTTTACGTTGACGTCAATGTAATTTCGCTCTCAAATTTGACGATTTTGAAGGCCGATATCTCGAAAACAAGCTCGGAACGGTATCGATTTCTTTTCATTTTCGTATGCAGGACATCAAAATACACTCACATGCAAAAAATAAAAATTTTCTACCGTGAGGTCAATTACGTACATCTGGCTTTAAATGAGAGTAACGATTTTGACATTGACGATTTCACAGAAAATGTTAATGATGTACTTCTATCTGCGGCACATTCTACGCTTGTCCAAAAGAGGGGATTAAATGCTAAAAAATCGTTAAAAAAGAAAAAAGCTTGGTTCGATCAAGATTGCTATAAACTTCGGAAGGAAGTGATCAAGTTAGGCAGGAAGCTGTGTAAGGTTAATTCCACGCATGAGCAACGCCAAGTGTTCTTTAGAAAGAAAAGGGAATTGAAAAAAATGGCTAAACATAAGAAACAATTGTTTAAGCAATTTATTTTAGATCAACTTAATGATTTATCTGATGGCAATCCGAAACAATATTGGCAGCTTGTTAAAAGTTTAAAAGATCTTGAAAATCAGTCCTCGAGTAATGGTTCGCCGATTACACCAGAGGAATGGATAAAACATTTTAAAGAACTTCTATGTACAAACAATAATAGAAATAAATCTGAACTAGAGGCACTTATAAAAGAAATGTCATCAAAACCTACTTTTAATAATTTGGACTATCGCATTACGAAGCAAGAAATTAAATCAGCGATAGCAGGTTTAAAAAATGGAAAGGCATGTGGTCTTGACACTATTTCAGCGGAAATGGTAAAAACTTCGCTTCCTGTCTTGTTAGATGTGTATGTGAAATTATTCAATACGATATTTTCAAACGGACTGTATTCAAAATGTTGGCGAGACAGCTATATTGTCCCGCTTTTTAAATCGGGTTCGCGATCAGATCCATCAAACTACAGAGGAATTTCTATAAATAGTATACTTGGTAAAGTATTTAGTGTTGTTTTAAAAAATAGACTAGAACAGTTTGTTCAAGAAAATACCCTAATTGATGATACGCAGATTGGTTTAAACAAAATTGTAGGACGTCTGATCATATGTTTGTACTGCGAACTCTGATTGACAAATATGTTAAGAAATTGAAAACGCCTTTATATGTTTGTTTTGTTGATTTTAAGAAGGCATATGATAGTGTTTGGAGACAAGCTCTGATGTACAAATTGTTAGCTAACAATGTCAGGAGGTTATTTTTCAACATGTTACAATCGATGTATTTAGATAATAGTATATGCATAAAACTAAACAATCATGAGAGATCTAATTTCTTTGAAAGTAATACAGGGGTACGTCAAGGGGATGCGTTAAGTCCCTTGCTTTTTAATTTATATACAGCAGACCTGCAGAAGTTTTTACAAATAGAATGTAACAGTCCCTCATTAGATAAGACATATGTCAACTGCCTTATGTATGCAGACGATCTTTTATTAATGTCTCAAACAGAAGATGGCCTACAAAGGCTTCTGGACCGACTAGGGGAATATTGTGATAAATGGGGAATGGAGGTGAATATTGAAAAACAAAAGTTATGAAATTTAGTGGGAACGGTCATAAGTGTAAAAGACATTTCATGTACAAAACGAAAACAATAGAAAATGTTATGAAGTATAAATATCTAGGCATAGAATTTAGTTCGTCGGGAACGTGGAATCATGCAATTTCTAACTTATCAGATAGAGGTATGAAGGCACTTTACTTATTAAAACGATATATTTCTATTGGTAACATAAAGCCGAAACTTGGGCTGAAATTATTTGATCAAATGATTAAACCCATTTTATGCTACTGCTCAGAAGTATGGATTGTCGCTGACCTTACTAAACGAAACTTCAATCAATCAAATGGGGTTGCCAAGTTTTTAGAAAATCTAGATATAGAAAAAGTTCATGTTCGGTTTATTAAATTCATTTTAGGGGTAAATAAAAAGGCTGTAAATCTAGCCGTTAAGGACATACAGACGTCACTGACACTATTTTTTGCTCTTTTTTCAAAACTCATAGTTTATAAATGCATTAAGGACATACAATCCTATTGCTAAAATATTGATAGTAGTCATCTTTGAATGGCATTTAGCCTACCTTAGGAAAATGTTACAAGCATAATCTGCATGTCACCTGAAAGAAGAGAAGATGTTCTTTCAACTGATATATGTATACATGTGTTGAGAATATTTTATAGCCTTATGTTGACACAATGAGACAGTTTTAATTGTCTTTTTGCAGTTTATTTGCATCTTCTTTTTAAGCGTTTGAGTTAGAGATACCTTTTTCTGTGACAGCCATCATTTGATAGAGATCTACAATAATGTATCAGGGATTTTCGAAATAATGCCTCAAAGCAGAAATACAGCACATTTTGTCATGCAGTTCATAATTAATCGGTCACCCCTAACAAAATCCTCGATAGATCAAGAACCATTCAAAACTTAGCAAATCTGTGATACATTTATCTTTGTCATACTTCAAACCACCCAGCCACCAAATATTATGTAGATCCATCCATAAATAAAGGAGTTATACCACTTTGAAATCGAAGTTCTTTTGAAAATCTAATTGTCAGATAAACCTTAAAACTGTTTGATGATACAAAATGTCTGTAATCCTCTTGAATAGGTAGATTCTAGAACATGGCAACTACACACATCCAATCAGCACTCTAGGAGACTTTGCTACACACCTTTTGGGCTGGTCTGCTTTATCATAGAATGCCAAAATTATGAAAATATTGTTTATTTTTAACCAATAGCCTGATCTCCAGCCATGAATACATTTCACGGTCATTAGTTAATGACCTGCCCTAAGTAGTGGAACATTCTCCAGGAAATCTTCAAAAGGGAGGCATAATCTGCTATCACTTAATGATGGATGTGGAAAATCAACTGTTACAGGAAATGAATGGATTGGGGTCAAGTTTATTGGGTTTTTACTGTCTTCAGTACTTCTGATGTTAGCCTTGTCTTGGGAAAACTTATGTACACCCAAACCAGTGAGGTTGGATGCAAATCATAGTTTACATTACACTTTTTACATTGAAATTCAAAATTCATCAACTACATGTAGTAAGATTATACTAGATATGCAGTAAAAACAAGGAAAAAATCAATTTCTGTCATTATCCTTCCAGCCGAAATATTTTCATTGTCAATTTCAGAAAGTTTGATATTTTTGGACGAAGTTGTTTCTGGGAATTTTATCTCAGCTTCAGATTTATTTGAGGTGTACTGATTAGATCCTGTGCATACCATGATCCTTTCAGTGATTCTTCCAATAATGTCACTCGTTTCGCACATCGGTGCCCCTTTTCGCTTTCGTTTTGGCATCATGTAAATCAAAACAATTTTGACTCTACTTAGATTTTTTTTTCATTTTGAAGTTCTTAATAAACATACTTTAAATGCAGTTTCATGTCACAAAACAATTATAGTCACCATCATTACAAAAATACACAATAAATCCTTCTCACTATTGAAAAATAAAATAATCCATAAACCACCCTAACTTTGCTAATGCCTCATGTACTTTATTGCCAGCTAGAATAAAATGATGTTCTAATAGACCTACGTTACATATGTCTTATATCATTATTACATACAGACCTCTTTGACAATCATAATTTAATTACTCTATGATAATACCAGGGTTGGTTTATAACATGGTCTACAGAATAACTGCTAAATTAGTGGACAACGGTTTTCTGGTCAAGGGCAAACAGCCAAAAGATGCATATAGCATTCATTGTCAGTTATCAACCTCAAAAAAAGCCTTTTTGCACATTATTGAGCCGCGCCACGAGAAAATCGATCTTCATGGTTTCCGACCAGGTCCGATACAAACCGGCCTTTACAGCTACAGGACATGGTTAGAAGCTTGAAGTTTCGGATCTACATGTAGGAAGAAGAGGAGTTGTACTATCCGTGTAGCGAAAACAAAGACTGATCAGCTGTGCAGTTCCTGCACAGATGATCTCCGCCTTTGTTTTCGTATATACAGGCAAAAGTCCAGTTTTCTCATGATGTGGCTCAATTATAATATCATGAAAGTTGAATGTTGCTTTATCTTGTCGCTTTGTATAACAAGAACAATGCCCCACTGTGAAAAAAAAGGTGTCTAGGCCATTCAACAATTATAGGGATGTTTAAATGCCTAAAAGACCTAAACTTTGCAGCAGATACAAAGATCATCTTTATTTTATTTTACTTTTTTTTATATGTTTATGTCTTGTGCAAAAACTAACACAGGCTTTCTCGAGGCAATACAGTTCTTGTCTAAGTTGATTAATAGCCTACTGGCCCTTCAGCTACCTGGTACAGAAAAATCTTTATAGTGTGTGAAATCAATTGGCCATTGGCAGTCAGGGGTAAATTGATAGAACAAACTTATCCACATTTTACAGTTACTTTGGAAATTTTATCAAATTGTAGCACTTCTGACAAAGATATGATTTTCATTTTTGTGCATGATGTAGAATATACTTAATGCATTTATGAACTATAATTTTTGAAAAAAAGAGCAAAAAATAGTGTCAGTGACGTCTGTATGTCCTTAAGTATATTCTACATCATGCGCAAAAATGAAAATCATATCTTTGTCGGAGATGCTAGAATTTGATAAAATTTCCAAAGTAACTGTAAAATGTGGATAAGTTTGTTCTATCAATTTACCCCTGATTGCCATTGGCCAATTGATTTCACACACTATAAAGATTTTTCTGTACCAGGTAGCTGAAGGGCCAGTAGGCTATTAATCAACTTAGACAGACAAGAACTGTATTGCCTCGAGAAAGCCTGTGTTAGTTTTTGCACAAGACATAAACAAATAAAAAAATAAAAAAAAAATAAAATGAAATAAAATAAAGATGATCTGTGTATCTGCTGCAAAGTTTAGGTCTTTGTTTTAGGCATTAAACATCCATTTGTTTTAGGCATTTAAACATCCCTATAATTCCAAACTGGATAGTTTGTGTATCTGTTGAATGGCCTAGACACCTTTTTTTCTCACAGTGGGGCATTGTTCTTGTTCTTTTTACAAAGCGACAAGGTAAAGCAACATTCAACTTTCATGATATTATAATTGAGCCATATCATGAGAAAACTGGACTTTTGCCTATATACACGAAAACAAAGGCGGAGATCATCTGAACTGCACAGCTGATCAGAGTCTTTGTTGTCGCTACACGGAGAGTACAATTCCTCTTCTTCCTAGATCCGAAACTTCAAGCTTCTAACCATGTCCTGTAAAGGCCGGTTTGTGTCGGACCTGGTCGGAAACCCTGAAGATCGATTTTCTCGTGGCGCGGCTCAATAATGTGCAAAAAGGCTTTTTTGAGGTTGATAACTGACAATGAATGTTATATGCATCTTTTGGCTTGTTTACCCTTGATCAGAAAACCATTGTCCACTAATTTAGCAGTTATACTGCAGATCATCTTATAAACCAACCCTGGTATTATCATAGAGCTGAGTAATTAAATTATGATTGTCAAAGAGGTCTGTATGAAATAATGATATAAGACATATGAGCAACCTCATGGGAAAACCAACAATCTGCATAGGCGAAAACAAAGACGCAGATCAGCTTCGCGGTAACCGCGAAGCTGATCAGCGCCTTTGTTTTCGCTACTCGGATAGTACAATTCCTCTTCTACTTAAATCCGAAATTCCAAGCTTCTAGCTCTTTTCTGTGCTTGTACAGGCCGGTTTGTGTGGGACCTGTTCGGAAACCACATTGTTGGTTTTCCCACGAGGCGGCTCATATGTAACTTAGGTCTGTTAGAACATCATTTTATTCTAGCGGGCAATAAAGTACATGTTAGCAAAGTTAGGGTGGTTTATGGATTATTTTATTTTTCAATAGTGAGAAGGATTTATTGTGTATTTTTGTAATGATGGTGACTATAATCGTGTTGTGACATAAAAATGCATTTAAAGTAGATCTATGTTTAAGAACTTCAAAATGAAAAAAAAAATCTAAGTAGAGTCAAAATTGTTTTGATTTACATGATATGATGCCAAAACGAAAGCGAAAAGGGGCACCGATGTGCGAAACGAGTAAGACATTATTGGAAGAATCACTGAAAAGGATCATCATGGTATGCACAGGATCAGTACACCTCAAATAAATCTCAAGCTGAGATAAAATTCCCAGAAACAACTTCGTCCAAAAAGATCAAACTTTCTGAAATTGACAATGAAAATATTTCGGTTGGAAGGATAATGATAGAAATTGATTTTTTCCTTGTTTTTACTGCATATCTAGTATAATCTTACTACATGTAGTTGATGAATTTTAAATTTCAATGTAAAAAGTGTAATGTAAACTATGAAACTCTAAGTCATGGTTTGCATCCAACCTCTCGGGTTTGGATATACATAGGTTTTCCCAAGACAAAGGCCAACATCAGACATACTGAAGACAGTAAAAAGGCAATAAACTTGCCCCAATCCATTCATTTCCTGTAACAGTTGATTTTCCACATCCATCATTAAGTGATAGCAGATTATGCCTCCCTTTTGAAGATTTCCTGGAGAATGTTCCACTACTTAGGGCAGGTCATTAAAAAATGACCGTGAAATGTATTCATGACTGGAGATCAGGCTATTGGTTAAAAATAAACAATATTTTCATAATTTTGGCATTCTATGATAAAGCAGACCAGCCCAAAAGGTGTGTAGCAAAGTCTCCCAGAGTGCTGATTGGATGTGTGTAGATGCCATGTTCTAGAATCTACCTATTCAAGAGGATTACAGACATTTTGTATCATCAAACAGTTTTAAGGTTTATCTGACAATTAGATTTTCAAAAGAACTTCGATTTCAAAGTGGTATAACTCCTTTATTTATGGAGGGATCTACATAATATTTGGTGGCTGGGTGGTTTGAAGTACGACAAAGATAAATGTATCACAGATTTGCTAAATTTTGAATGGTTCTTGATCTATCCAGGATTTTGTCAGGGGTGACCAATTAATTATGAACTGCATGACAAAATGTGCTGTATTTCTGCTTTGAGGCATTATTTCGAAAATCCCTGATACATTATTGTTGATGGCTGTCACAGAAAAAGGTACCTCTAACTCAAAAACTTAAAAAGAAGATGCAAATAAACTGCAAAAAGACAATTAAAACTGTCTCATAGTGTCAACATAAGGCTATAAAATATTCTCAACACATACATATATCAGTTGAAAGAACATCTTCTCTTCTTTCAGGTGACATGCAGATTATGCTTGTAACATTTTCCTTAGGTAGACTAAATGCCTTTCAAAGATGACTACTATCAATATTTTAGCAATAGGATTGTATGTCCTTAAAGGCGAATTGGGTCGGTTTCCCATTGGCATATCGTGCTTGTTACAAGCCCTGAAATACTGGGATCATTTGCAAAGTTCCGAGAACACCCTGTTACGTGAAGCTCTTTCTCTATCCACCACTCTGAATAATGAGGGAGTATTTTCATGGGTTACTTTTGTAAAATCTTTATGTAAAATGATAAATATTGATGCCGAACACATATCACAAGAAGCGGTTGTACTGTTACGCAATAGACTATGTGATCTTTATATCAAGTACTGGATAAATGGTATTGATAGTTTTAGTAAGATGGATTCCTATAGATCTTTCAAAAGCAACTTTAAACAGGAAGATTATTTTAATCATATTACAAATAGGGCTCATAGGGCAAGTTATACAAAAATAAGGATAAGCAATCATAGGCTAGCAATTGAGAGAGGGAGGTATTATAAAATCCCACGCAACGAAAGATATTGTGAATTTTGCAAAAGGCATCAGATATTACAAGTCGAGGATGAAATTCATGTTTTATTAACATGCTTGAAGCATAAAGCCCCTAGGACCGATTTATTTGAAGCCATAAAAAGTAACTGTAGTAACTTTGAGAAGTTACATAGTAAGGAACAGTTCAACTACCTAATGAATTCCAGTGGCCCTATTGTAAGAGCCGTCGCAAAATTTTGTCATTTAGTACAAAATGCATAAATTGACATTTTTGTTACTTCATCATTTGCTCATGTTAAATCATTTGACTGGAGAATGTATGTGTGTTTGTGTGCGATTTTCTTGTCATGTTCATGCGTTACATGTATTTTGATTGATACATATATGTATTTATTATTGTGAATGTCTCATTATTGAGGTGAAGCAATAAAAATATTTGAATTCTGCACTTTTTGGTCTATTTTGTACCATTTCTGAACACATTTTTTTTATCTTTATGTGCCAGCCCACACTCCGAACAAAATTATACTCAGCATACAATATCTCTGGATGATACTTCATAATTATTTCACAATAAGAAATTGTTCGTCGCGTGGGCCGGTAGTTGAAAATGATGTTGAATGGTGAAAAATAGACCCAAAATTGCAAAAAGTGATATTTCTATGGTTTTCGGAGCGTTGCCATGGCACTGCTCAATCATATGTTCAGATACGGGTTCTATCATCGAACTTGTTTTTAAAAGTTGTATGCTGCAAATCCTTCATAATTCTATGACCAGTTTCTATTATATGTACAGGCTATGTTTAAATCTACTATCATTTGCAGTAATATTCATTGTACAACTGTGGAATCATAAATTCAACAAGGTTTTCGGAAGATTTCTATTGTGAAATGCCCAAGAAATTTTCAAAATCTCACGTTCCAGGCACTGAAACGACGTTTATTGCAGTCGAAAAATTATATTCTATTGTATTTAGGCATGTAATGTTTTTTGTAACTCGAGCAGTGACTTCTTTAAAAATTGGATAAAATCTTTGAATTTAATACAGCATCATATAGGAAATGGGAAACCTTTTATAAGACCATGTTCCCCCCCTTGCCCAACCAAAATATTTTGAACACAACTGTAATTTTGTAAATGACATATTACATCCAAATGACATGTTTGGGCAAGTGGGGGGGGGGGAAGGCTGTCAAAAAGCCCCAAAACCGATAAATGGGCTCAGGTCCATTATTTGTAATTCATAAAGGCTATGGAAATATACTGTATATGTATGTTCTACCTGAATGAACAGAATGACTGTCCTATTTTAATAGGTATACACAAAGTGTACACTTATAATGCATATAGATATACTGTGCAAAATATGTATATCAATATTTGATGGTTTATGTTTTACTTGAGATATGCCTCTGTGGGCTTAAATTAAATCAAATGTCACTTCAGCATAATACAAAGACTGGTTCTACCATAATTTGATACTTGCAAGCAATTGTCAGAAGAACTTCCCTAATGTCTACAAAACATATGGAGTCACTGTTCAAAGTAAAAGTGGTTTAATTTATTTTTGCATAGTATATTTAAGGTACAGGTTTTTGCATAAGTGATGGACAGCGCTGTTTACAGTTATACATCTAATAAAGATGTTGTACCTGTTATTAGTGGAAAAATAGTTTCTACCCAAAATTTTGGGTTGCAATAAGCATATTGTAGCTTTTCTTTGATAATCGATTCAAAAAAATATGTTTTCTGACAAAATATTTTTTTGAAAAAATCTGACCCCCTCCCCCTTTGACATAGATTTATGATGCATGTATAGATTTGTGCTAAAAGAAACAATGAACTGGCTAATTGTTTTCAACACCTGATATGGTTTCATTGATAACGACATAGCTACACATCTGCGAGCAGACAACAACAGTATAATTATAGTATTGGGATATCGCAGCTAAAATTATTACATCCACGAATGCTTGGATGTAAATATTGGCGTGCAGCTAGCTGTCCGCTTGTGTTATTGGATTTTTCAAATCCGACACATGCGCAGTGGAGCAGTCTAGGAGAGCCGCCGATAACGAGACACTCACTCACGTATTTTTGTTTACTCACGTAGTCGACGTCAAGAAAAGTCATCAGACTTGTAAGGACGCATTTGGATAGTTTCTTAGTCCGGTATTTGCTCCAGTCTCGTAGCATGCAGGGTTAAATTTGTGAGGGTGTCCTTTCCAGTGAGCATTTAAACGACTCTTAAACGCGTTAATGGAGGGTGCCATTACTACATTTTCCGGGAGGTTGTTCCACTGATTCACAACTCTGTTGGAGAAACTGCTCTGATATTAAGACGGGGTCTTTCTTTGTATATTTTTTTGGAATGACCTCTTGTAGAGACACACTGAAAAAGGCAAATCAATTAAATTACGACAAAATAACAGGTAGTCTATGTCGATTTTATATCTACACGCAACCTTTCATTACTGGAATTGTAAAACAAGGTTGTGACATGTGTCGGGTCGGGAATATATCCTTGTGTCCGGTGCGTTAGCCCGGTTTCTCTGCACTCGTCTCGTGGGACTATATATCCTCACACAACCTATTTTCGACCTCTGCCTATTTTCGACCACCTAAGACTTTGCCTTATAAAAATCTTGATACACTGAATTTTGCAGCCGTTGGGGTATCATTGTTTTCAGCAAGGATAGCCCTGTTAGGTAGTGTTTTTTTTAGCTGTTAAGGTTCAGTGGTAACTATTAAATGACATTATGTTGGAAGTGCCTTTTTTCTTGGGTTTTTTCTTATTACCAAATTTTATGCCTGTTTCCATGGCTACGATTTCTAAACTGTTGAGCAAATTTTCATAATTTAAAAATATTTTTATCCACAGTGATTTCAGTTACTATTGCAGCACAGAAAAATTTCAAAGCTTTCTAAATGAAATTATTTTAGGACAAATAGTTGCTATACAGTCCTTATGACAGTGTTCTTTGTTTCCATCAATTTTTAAAATTATCAAACTTTCAAAAATTGTTAAATAAAGCACCACACACCCTCTGTACCCGTGATACAATCAATTACCTTACGTCGGAGACTGATACAACTAGACGCGGCGCGTGGCGGAAGATGGAGTCAGGTGAATTGACGATTATTTTAATTTTACAGACATTTATGCGGGGAAGTTTGGGTCAAGAGTTGGCAGAGAAATAAAGTGTACATACCTCTGTTTGTTTGCCATCAACAGTATTCTAAACAACATCTCCTTGCCACAGAAACAATAGTTTTCTCGGCGGAAAATTCCACCATCGTCACGAAAAATGATTGCATTTGCTAATTTCTCCAATCTTTCGTCACCTATTGACATTTTTAACGTTGCAATATAGACCAAAATCATTCTTTGTTGCATACAGGCAGAAAACAATAATGAAGTCAGGCTGGTTTGTTCACAATATGGTGTTGAACACACACAGGGTAGATCGATTAGGATACAACTAACCTATATGAGTCAATTACCTCGATACAACTCACGTATAAGACTTTTGGATAGAAAATGATGCTCCTTACGTCGGAGAATAGAGCAAAAAATGATACTACTTACGTCAAAAGACTATTGTACATTGAAAAGCCCACGGACTAGCGAGCACGAGTGTGTCAGGCAGGGCAAGTTTGCATGTGTTTCTTATATCAACATGTTCCAAGGGCTCTTGTTTGTGCAATTTTAACGGTTGGTAATACGGAATGCTACTTATTTATTTATTTATTACTTTTGTCACAACGCATCTAAGGTTGACCAACAGTTCACACATTTCCACCAACAAACACATAAATTCTATCAGCAGAATGTATCTCAATCTCAATCTCAAAAAATAAAAGAAAGAAAAAAGAAGGTATTCCTCAAGGCTCAATTTTAGGACCTTTACTGTTTAACGTTTTTATGAATGATATATTTTATTTTATTGAACCCGGTAATCTCTACAATTATGCTGATGATAACATATCCGTTTTAGTTGTCCTGACATTGATAGACTCAAATAAGTACTCCAATCGGAGAGCAAAATGCTGATAAACTGGTGATAACTTATGCAAGCAAATCCCGTCAAATTTTAAGCCATAGCAGACGGTGAAAGAACTTACGAGAAGAATTTGGTTCTGAAAATCTCTTATGCTGATATTAGATGTGAAGAAGTTGTTAAATTCTTGGGGATTGATATAGATTATAAGCTAAACTTAGTTTTGCTCAGCATGATCACTGATCAGCATATCAGTAATTTATGCAGAAAGGCAGGTCAACAGTTAAATGTATTGAATAGGCTCAGTCCATTTTTGTCAAAATTGAACAAACTAATCATTTTTTCCACAGTTTCCTTGTCAAACTTCAATTACTGACCGCTAGCTTGGCATTTTTGCAACGAGAGTAACTATTGAAAACTTAAAAAAAATCCAGGAACGTGCCCTTTAATAGGTTTGTGTACGATAACTTTGATGCCTGATGCAAAGAACTTTTTGAAAAACGCCACCGTTAAACAAAATTTCCAATCGTATATATCCCACGATATCAACGCCAAAAATGAGCACTTTGAGTACAATTATCTCCTAATTTTAGCGGGGTTTTCAGATTTGCCATGGAACTATGACCACTGCCTGTATGTTTGGTACTGTGAGTCAAGTTATTTTTGTAACAATATGAGTCAAAACTTGCTTCAGTGAGTCAAAACTTGCTTTAAAGAGCGAAAAAAAAACAAAAAAAACAAAAAAAAAAAAAAAAAAAAAAAAAAAAAAAAAAAAAAAACGGAAACACACCCTTATAATATAGGGCTGATTTTTCTCAGATGTAAATGTTTTTTTTTTTTTATTTTGCTCAAAACACAGACTATGGGTACACGTTAGAACCGCCTCGGCAAGGTGGTTCTAACGAGTACCCACAAGCTACGTTTTGGCCATCTTCCGCCACGCGCCGCATCTAGTTGTATCAGTCTCCGACGTAAGGTAATTGATTGTATTACGTGTACAGAGGGTGCACATAGCAACAGTTATCATTGCGATCTCCCGTTGGGAGATCGCATATATAGTTGATCAAGATCAGAACGTGGGGCTTAATCGACCACCGACTTCCGACTTCCGTCGTACTTGATTGGACGAGTCAGCTTCGATTGGGTCACACCAAATAGCGCATGTGGGCTCAGGTATGAAAGCTCACGTTGAACCGAGCTGTCATCTAGTCTTTTCGGTCTGTGGTTATCGCCGTGGGTTTATAATTATGTGGTCATACAGTGAAATTAGTGCTGAGAGATCGCAAGCGTTTTGGAAACGCTTAAACTTGTCTACATGATAGTGTTATGCAGTGCACCTATTCGGGAGGGTTGATAACAAGAATACCAAGTTCGGCAAGTAGTACGACCAGATGTGAACATTCCCATAGCAACAACACCAACAAGGCTCTGATTGGCTAATCCGTGACCGATATCGACGTGGGCGGATGTAGATGGTACAAAGGCCTCTATTCTTCTCCAGCTTTGCTCCGCTACGGACGTACAGCTAGAGATCCAGAGCAACCTGTCAACTGTCGTAAGTATTCATCTGTACAACAAGTTGAATAGTTTCTTTTGAGGTGAAATGAACTTTCTTTGCCTTTGATGGAAGCGTAAAACATTTTCTATACTACTAAAAAAAACAGTTGTAAAATATCTGCGAAAAACCAGTATCACACACTACAAAATAGTTCCATCCATAAAACTCCGGGTTTTTCTCGTTTTTTATCGGATATTTATATTGAAAAACCGCGCTGTACAACTAGCAATATCAGTATGTAAATAGGTACAGCTTGTAACGTTAAACTGGTTGAACTAACTACAAAACAGACTTTAATATTCCCAGCCCTACCCCTTGTAATTCAACAGCACATTCAGTGACATGTACCTTGTATGAATTGCTCTCGTGTGTCGGACTCCTTGCTTATTTTCAAAATCATTTTGCTTGTTTATTGCTTTTGTAAGGTTGTGCCCAGCAGAAATGCAGGATAGAAATGCATTTTAGCGGGCGGCGCTCCGCCATCTTGCTTGTATCTCCGCGCATGCCCGATCGGTTGCTACGCTGAATGTAAACAATGGCCGCCATTTTGTTTTTGCGACGAAGCAATGAGAAAAACCAATTGGGAATTCAGCGAAAATTGCGGGGGTGTGCCTGTGGGGGCGCTAGCCCCCATCGGTAACTGGTCATTTCGGCCCATTACCATTTCGGCCCATGACAATATCGGCCCATAACCATTTCGGCCCATAACCATTTCGGCCCATAAAATATTACAGTTGCCCTAAATGGAATGTTTTACGGCTTAATCTATAAATAAGTGACCCTTTGTGGTCACGTCCCTTATAGGCAGAGGAATGTGGAAACATTTTTACTAAATTGTAGATCCATCTTTCCTCTCCAAAACCAAACTGAGATTTAAATGCCTGGGCCAATGTGGAAGGTGTCTGGATACAGTTTATACTGGTAGGTGTCGATGTTTTCATTGTCGGCCATATTGACTAATATGTTAGCTCGAACATGCATTCGTTTCCACATTGTTTCCACACTTGGAAACCCTCATGATTTAATAGTCTGGGCTGAAAATGTGGAAACACTATTTGTTTCCACATTCACGAAAGCATCAATATTTATTTATCCTAAAAATGTGGAAACATGGCTCAAATAAACTCATGCTGTCGAGCCGTTTTTCTGTCCATTTATTCGCATCGCTCCCTTGCAAGTGTCTAGTAACGGTGATCGATTAATCTTTTAAACCAGTCTGATTTGATTTGACCAAGGGATACAACTGCAGCTTTACTGTTTTCTTCGTTCTTCTGTCTATCCGAGAGAAACATTCAAATTTGGTTGTGTGGGAATACAATGAAAAAAGGATAGTTTGATTATCGTCTATTATATAAAGAAAATACAATAGGCACATGCTGATTTTTTTTCTCCATTTGAGTGTGACCGATAAACCATGTCATAAAATGAGCTATTTGCTGGACAAGTAGAAGGTTTACAGCTGGGAATTAGAAACGGCCTTGACTGCAAATTGGACCAATCGTTATGATCACCTGGACGCTATATACCTTTCAAGATCCCCGCGCCATAATAAACAGAACTGAATGGCTGGGAATCTTTTACTCTTGTTGATGAAAGTATTCAATAAATGCAACTTTTCATTAACCAGTCAGCTCATTTGCATATAACCAAGGACGTTACAATAGATAAATGACACCAATATGCGACGTTATAATCCGCCAAGACAGGGTAACACCATAGGGGAATACACTCATTCCGTTTATGTTTCCAGATTTTCGGCCCGGGCTAATAACACTCAGGAAAAATGATGTTTCCACATTTTCGTCCATATATAGCGATGTTTCCACATTCAAAAAACACATGAAATCAGTATCTGGAAACATTTAATTTGTTTCCACATTTTTGGCCCGGGCTAATAACACTAATGAACTATGAATTTGAATGTGGAAACATCGCTATATAGGGACGAAAATGTGGAAACATCATTTTTCCTTAGTGTTGTTAGCCCGGGCCAAAAATCTGGAAACAAATTAAATGTTTCCAGATACTGATTTCATGTGTTTTTTGAATGTGGAAACATCGCTATATATGGACGAAAATGTGGAAACATCATTATTCCTTAGTGTTATTAGCCCGGGCCGAAAATGTGGAAACATAAACGGAATGAGTGTATTCCCCTATGGTGTGACCCTGTCTTGGCGGATTATAACGTCGCATATTGGTGTCATTTATCTATTGTAACGTCCTTGGTTGTATGCAAATGAGCTGACTGGTTAATGAAACATCCAGATCAATCAGGCGCATGAACGTTGAAGGTCACTGACCAAAACAATGGCCGCTGAAAGAGCTGCACATCGTGCAAACGGAGAAAAAAGTAGATTATTCTGAGGTAAGAAGACATGTTTGATTTATATAATACTATGTTATTCATCGTTAATATCAGAGAAATATTCTGACTTATTTTTGAAGAAAAACTTGTCTTCTACTTGAGAAAATTTGCTGTGAATCCGATCTTGAAAGCGGCAAAGTGATTTGGTGCTTTTGCGAGAAATCGCGATCAACCTGCTCTCTTCCAGTGAGAACTACGTCTACGCAACATATAAAAGACCAATATTTGGTACTCAGATTTATAGAAGAGATGTTTATCTGCATTTCTATACCAAATATACCACATTCCTCTGCCTATAAGGGACGTGACCACAAAGGGTTACTTATTTATAGATTGATCCTGTTTTACTCAAATAACTTATTCTAGATAAGTTTTCATATAAACCTGGTAACAACTTTGGGCGTCCGCTATAGCGCAGTAGGTAGCGAGGAGGTTTCCTACTTTGCTACATACCACTTTCGTACGGGTTCGCGCCACTTTCTACATACCACTCTCGTACGGGTTCGCGCCCCGCTGTGGCCAAATGTTTTTCAGAATAAAAATGAATTAACAAACTGAAAACCAAAAGTCCCTATCTATAAATAAAAAATAAAATAAAATAAAATATGGGCCGAAATAGTTATGGGCCGAAATGGTATGGGCCGAAATGGTTATGGGCCGAAATGGTCATGGGCCGAAATGGTTATGGGCCGAAATGACCCAGAACCCCCCATCTTATGACATTATCAACAACTAAGACAAAACTCTTACCTTATTATACACAGATACAAACAATACGTCACAACCCACGTGGTCTATATTATCCAGGTAAGTCAGGTGACTTTCACGTGACTTCTTTCCACTTCCGGGTGGCAAAAAAGCGACCCCAGTTCAATGAATGTGTAATGAATTGTAATGTTAACAGTTTTGATGTATTACAAATGTAAAATAATGTCAAAATATTACTTGTTCATAACAAATTACATTTCCAAATATTTTAGCGCATTAATTGATGTGTGTTTCTAGTTAAGAGCGTTTACTTCCCGTGCGGGATTAAAAAGGTTTGCATCTCAGTCAATCAAAAGTTTTTTTTTTTTATACGGTAGTGTAACGTAAGGCCGAGCCAAAGCCACAGCAAACCCCGTCAGTGGAAAAGCATGCTCAAATATGATAATTGGCAACGGATTAAACCAACCCACCGCTGCCAACAAATGTAACGAACTCTCAACGAGAAAAGTAACCCCGAGCAAGCACTACTTGTATACAACTACTTAACATTAGCTCTAGCAGCTACAGAACATGGCTACCAAAGCTTTATACGATAATCCAATAAATTGTTTGACCTAACTGACGAAGGGCAGGTCATCATATAGCATCTAACGCTTATACAGAATGTGAAAATGACCTGCTTCAGGTTCATTAAGTATGAGCCGTACCAGGAGCACCGCCTTGGAACGGTTAGTAATACAATTACTAGGGGGCTTAAACCGGTTTTATGGGATCCCAACCCTCGCCCTAGGTCCTGGTATGGTTCATCTGCATCTTTCATATATATCGTATTTGAATAACGATTAAACATACATTAATAAAGTACGGGCAACTCAGTCCCAGCTCCTTGCCGACACAACGCACACACAATCGACTTTCAACTAGTACCAACACAACTTAACGCCACACCTGGACACCACAGTCAGCTACCCGAGCGCTAGTAATAGTAATCAGACGTCTCAATATCCCTCTCGGTAAAGCGAGGCTTCACAAAGAACCCGGGATAAAGTCTGCTACTGACATGGCCCAAAGTACCTGAACTGCTTAGTCCCTACGATATCTGTCTTCCAGCTCTCTACAAACCTAGAGCTGCAGATCAAGAGTAACACAGCAACCAACCCGAGCACTAATAGTAGACTACTATCTTGCCCTTTCCGTACAGCTAGGCTACACTCAGAGAACACGGGAAGATAGTTTGTTACTATTTCAGCCCAAAGTCCGTTACTTGCTACTCTAAAGGTAAACCTCCAATGCAATCACCAACTAAACCGCAAACGTCTTGCTCTCGCCTTTTATAACCGTTCCGGCACGTGTACTTTTGGATTGTTCCATTACAAAGGACTAGTCTATTCAAAATTACTATGTGGGTAAATCGGGTGTAAAACGTTTCCTATTTAATCACCGTGTATGACAAATTCAATGGGGGGGGGGGGGATGAATTATGTTGAACAATTTTACTCGACGAATATCAAACTACGAGCTTTTGAAGATGCTTTAGCAGAAACTATGGTTTTAATACAGATATTCGTCACATTATCCCCTCCTTAGGGAAAATTTGTCCCGAATTTTGCTTTAATATAATTGAATATTGTTCAACATGACTTGAAAATAAAGTCAATGTTGTTCGCAGATAAGGATGATTTAATATTCAGATCTAATTGGGCGTTCAGATGGGCATGTCCCACCTACCACCATAATATGCCACTCATAGCATGCTATAAATGGGTGATTTTCAAAAAAATGAAGTAAAAGTGTGACATTGACCCATTTTAGGTCAAAATTGAGATGTGCATTTGTCTTTTTAATTTTTGTTGCTGGTTTTTCTATGGATATCAAAATAAGAGAAAACATCAATCAAATCTTTTTGACAACACCCATTTTTGTGATTTTCATGTTAATGTGCTTTTTGTTGTTTATTTTCAAAACTGGTGATATACCTTATAAGTAGTGCTACATTTGTAACATACACTTTGTGTTTCAAATTTGTTCTTAGTTTGATAGACCCTATATTGGGACTAGACTCTATGCCATTAATTTGAGAAAATTCTCCAAATAAAATTTTTTTCACACATTTATTTGATAAATTTGACCCTAAAATTGCTGTCTTCACTTATAAATGTTTCCATAACCACTCAAATGATCAATGTATTTAATGATGAACAGTATCTTACAAGTGTACAATGCTTCCTATGATTGCCATATAAATTTATAAGAGTGAAAGTAATATGTATCGTTAGGAATTAGCGTTCAATTTTTTAGACTAGAAAATATGCGTTGCACTTGTGACATCACTTTTGTTAATTATTAGAAACCAATATGCATACTGTAGGCAAAGGGTTGTTTTTGTTGGTTTCTTTCTGACCTGCTAGACTAAAATATAAAGCAAAATAACATGTCTTACATGATATGCTTATATGGTCAATCAAGAAATACAAAACGTTGCACTTGTGACAAATATGGTTAACTGATTAGATCAGCTACTTTTCAAAATATAAGAAAGGGTTTTTGATGAAGAACCTCTGATAATCAACCCAGATACATCAGACTTGATCAGTAAGAGCATACAATAGATGCAGGGCTTACAATGATTGAACACTGGCTTTCACAAGTTTAAGCTAAGCTATTTTACTGTAGTTTATTTTTAGGGGTATGGTTATTATTTATAAATGCTGAAGAGGCAACAAAGGCGAAATACATGCATGTTTCATTGGCAACTCTCAAGTACCTAATTGTTTGTAACTTTTTAGAGATTTTGTTTTGTTAGGTAATCAGATAATTGTTTTCTGACCATTTGAAAATGACTTACTACTCAAAATGTCACGCTAAAACGTTGCACTTGTGACATTTTTAGATATATATTGCTGAATAAATCTGGTATAGATCCATCTTTTTTTATGAAATTTTGCATGGAGTTTGACACCTTGATAACACACATTTAAGGTATAAATGAGACCTTATATGTATAAAGCTTATCAGTCCAGCTTTAATATTGAAAAATACTTCATTTTTTTGAAAACCACCCAAATAAGCAATTTAACACTAGCTTTGAGTCGAGGTAATTCTGTTCTTACCTCCAGTATCCAACGTATATCAAATGAAACATAATACATAAGGTCCAGATAATGCTGATTTTATCCGAGATCCTACCTATCAATTACTCAATGGGTAAGGCAACTCCGGTCTGGCAGTTGTCATTATCCCACCGCTGCCACCAAATGTAACGAACAGCCGAGCCAAGCCACAGAAACCCCGTCGGTGGAAAAGCATGCTCTAATATGATAACTGGCAACGGATAAAACCATCCGCCAGCTGCCACCAAAATGTAACTAAATCTCAAAGAGAGAAGTAACTCCGAGCGGTCACTACTAATAACATTGGCTCTAGCCACTACAGTACGTGGCTGCCAAAGCTTTATACGATAATCAAATAACTTGATTGACCTGACGAACGGGTAGGTCATCATATAGCATCTAACGCTAATACAGAATGTGAAAATGACCTGCTTCAGGTTCATTAAGTATGAGCCGTACCAGGAGCACCGCCTTGGAACGGTTAGTAATACAATTACTAGGGGGCTTAAACCGGTTTTATGGGATCCCAACCCTCGCCCTAGGTCCTGGTATGGTTCATCTGCATCTTTCATATCGTATTTGAATAACGATTAAACATACATTAATAAAGTACGGGCAACTCAGTCCCAGCTCCTTGCCGACACAACGCACACACAATCGACTTTCAACTAGTACCAACACAACTTAACGCCACACCTGGACACCACAGTCAGCTACCCGAGCGCTAGTAATAGTAATCAGACGTCTCAATATCCCTCTCGGTAAAGCGAGGCTTCACAAAGAACCCGGGATAAAGTCTGCTACTGACATGGCCCAAAGTACCTGAACTGCTTAGTCCCTACGATATCTGTCTTCCAGCTCTCTACAAACCTAGAGCTGCAGATCAAGAGTAACACAGCAACCAACCCGAGCACTAATAGTAGACTACTGTCTTGCCCTCTCCGTACAGCTAGGCTACACTCAGAGAACACGGGAAGATAGTTTGTTACTATTTCGGCCCAAAGTCCGTTACTTGCTACTCTAAAGGTAAACCTCCAATGCTCAATCACCAACTAAACCGCAAACGTCTTGCTCTCGTCTTTTATAACCGTTCCGGCACGTGTACTTTTGGATTGTTCCATTACAAAGGACTAGTCTATTCAAAATTACTATGTGGGTAAATCGGGTGTAAAACGTTTCCTATTTAATCACCGTGTATGACAAATTCAATGGGGGGGGGGGATGAATTATGTTGAACAATTTTACTCGACGAATATCAAACTACGAGCTTTTGAAGATGCTTTAGCAGAAACTATGGTTTTAATACAGATATTCGTCACAGTAGAAATCAGATATAGTGGATTCGAATTGGGTGGGAAATCTGTCCTATCGGACCGATTGCATAGTGACAGTATAAAATCGATTTTGCCACCGCGCGATACGTTATATTTATCCAGTCATGTGTGTACTAAAATACATTGAAATATTGGTTTTTACATTTCTATAAATAGACAGCAGGCTTGTCCGATTTTATTGAGGCTTAACACGCCCCAGTCATCAATTTTTCAGTCATGTCGTGACATGCCAACGCTTCCTGGTTTTAACCAGTTCTGTAGGGAGTTAATGTGTTTTGCTCAAGGCCACAACATGGTGCCGCCTGTTGGGTTCGATTCGTAGTCTAACACTACGCATGAAGCTATAATGACATAAGGTATTGCCAAGAACGAATTTGACAGCAGGATATTCCCGAAATAGCACCACATGGCCCTTTCTTACTACATAGATCTCCTGATATGGCACGCACAACAATGAGTGAATTCTGAGGCCAATGGCGATCAGCTGATCTGGTTTTGCTTTTGCTGGTAAAACTATTTCTCTTGACGCAGAGGGTACAATTCCATCCAAGACAAAAGCTATGTTACCAGGAGCACATCCCTTAATTTGGTTTTTGGTGTTTTTCCCCAACAAAGATAAAATTTGCGCTAACACAAGTATACATCATATTAATCATTCTTATGAAGCATGCAGACGTCTCCATGTCAACATGAGTCACGCAACTTGGTAACAACTCTTTTCACAATGAACTTGGGTCAAAAGATCAAGTGTACATAATTCAGGTCACCATGTTCAATTTTGGTACTATTCAACAGGTGCGCTCAATTAAAGGAAGATTATGATCAATACAAACCTTGTAAAGCGACAGCTATAAATTGTAGGTTCTATTTGCAATTAATTATTTGATAACAATCGTAAAGTGGTTTAGTGATAAACCATGTTGCTGAAAGAAATAAATCACCATGCTCCATTTATGGACAAAGTCAAGACTTTGGCACAGCGCTTAACTGCTAGGGACAAATGACCTTTCCTAAAAAGTGTGTCATTACAACTTCCTCTAAAAATTGATTGTAACCCAGTTCTAACTAAGGTGCCTTTCATATACAAATGCAACAACCTTTACTTAAATATTGGGATGCATTTCAGTGCTTTTGCTACGCACAAAATTTACCAGCTGACTCTCAAGTTTTAGAACAATCGTGGAAGCTACTAAGCAGATTAAAAAAGCTGGAGAATTCAGCAAGACTTCATGCATTTTATAGGAGATATTTTTATTTAGTCCGTCCGTTCGAGAAAAGAAAGCTTCTGTTCTTTAAAAAAAAGAACCTCGTGAATCATAAAAAAAAAAAAAAAAAAAAAAAAAAAAAAAAACGTATTTGTTGGTTTTGATTTTACAAACACACCAATTTTCTTGTGTAGGACGTATTGGAAATTTAGATCCTTGAAAAAAAAAACTGTTCGAGCAATTTTTAGGGACCATTTCCAAGATAATTTTTGGTGTGCGAACTGCTAGGGTGTTCGAACTAATTGGTCATTTACCGTAAGTTCCGCCTCGTGAGAAAACCTGTCTTGGGGATGTACAGATACAGAAGATGGTCAGTGGCTTAAACTATGATAGATCTGTAGGTCTAGCTTATCGTCGGATATACTACCGTGAAGATCTCTTTGATATGTCTGGCTGCACATGATAAGGATCAAAATCATCCAGATAAAGTTACGTGTGAACTAACAGTTTGATCTTGTGTTGCTGCTCATGTTGATCCGGATAAGTTTTTGCGAGTTAGCTTATGGTCTGGTATGAACGCAGAAAAACGCTTACTATGTGTGGTATCTAGTCACAGACATTTCACCATCCCAGAATATTATGCTTACACTGCGGTGACCACACCGGTTTTCCAGAGACATCATTCAACGCGACTGGGAACAAACACCAACGCCAATGAAATCAATAAGCGACATTAGGAGGCATTCCTGCCAGGAAACATTTTTTTTTACCACGGATCAACATGATACCACGGATCAACATGATTCGTGGTAAATTGTTCCCAGACAGGTATTTACACACTACAAACTTATATTGACTTAAACTGCGTTAGTTGTTCTTAATCGCATTGGTTGCCTCTGGCATGTGATCATCCTTTGTTCTGTGTGAAAACCCCGGATGCCAGACCGGAAGCGATTCAGTAACGTTACCATTCGTGTTGTTCCCTGACGCCCCCTTAATTAATGTCGCTACTATTCGACCACCTCACCGCTGTGGCAAATTACTGGTTGGTTGAATTCCTACACGGTGCTACATGAGTATGGTGAGGGACACAATTCACACATACTCCAAAGCAGCGAAACGTACATAGCACATACGTAGCACATACGCCGTTGATACGCGAGATACGCCACACGTACGTCGCTGATATGCCGTAGAAACGGAAAGAGAGTCGAGGATACGCCATACATACGTCACACATACGCCACACATACGTAGCAGATATGAAAGGTACGTGGTACATAATGCCACGGTTACGTGGCATGTTGACCGTTACGTATGTGAGGCGTATGAGCAGTATGAGCTACGTATCTATGGCGTACCTGCCACGTTGCTTTCGTATGTGTGACGTATGTACGGCGTATTGGGCCTGCCACTTAATTGCTACGAAGTGCATACATGAAAAACGTAGCACCTCGGCGTATGAAGAGTATGAGCTACGTATTGATGAGTATGTGCTATGTGTGTTCGCGTACGACGTACGTGCGACGTACCATTCGTATCTTGACAAGCTGTTGATTCGCGAGTCGATTCGCAATAGTGTGACAGCCCTATAAATCTACAACGTAGATATATTCTGTCCTTTGACTAAAGGTCATCACTTGTAAAAACACCTGGCCATGTACATACAAGAGCATTCGTTCATAGTTACTGCTCTATAGAAGTAGATGGGTACTCGTTAGAATCGCTTCTACCAGTTTGCCTAATCCTTGGCCGAGCAACGATTTTTGGTGGACACATTTTGCGCATTTAGTATTTTTGAAATAACTGTCTTGCTTTAATGTTGCTACGTGTGAAATCGTGTACAATGTGGAGAATACAAGTCCCCATTACTGGCTGCTAACAACTCGTTGAAATCCACATGCTGTTTGCAGTTAGCTTAGGTCATGTATAGCCTTCACGTCGTGCACAAAGCCACAAGCAATCCACCAAAAACTGTCTGACGCTGCACCCCGTGCAATTAAGCCAACCAGGTCCGACATAAAACAGAATGTACAGCCACTTAAGATGGCTAGAAGCTGAAAACTTCGGATTTTAGAACGCAGATGGATTATACTAATCGTGCAGCGAAAACAAAGGCATTGATCAGCTTCGCGGTTACGATCAGCTTCGCAGTAACCGCGAAGCTGACCGTTGTCTTTATTTCTCTTATGCAAAATGTTGACTTTCTCTTTAAGCGGCTCAAATTATTTCATTGAGCCCTTTTAATATTCTATAAAGAACACTCGTGAGAATTGCTTTTATCACTTTGCATTCAATGATTGAACACCTATCCCTGACGGAGAAAAAAAACACATAATTATTATTTTATGAACCCTTTTAATTATTTCTGGTAAGAAGAAGATTTGCAAGGACGCATTTTATTTGAAGCAACATGTGAACACTATAAGGTTAGAAGCCGCTGCTGGTTTGGTAACCATAATAGTAAAGCACGTATAACTGTGATGACCCGGAGCCTCTTTCAATGTACTAGTAGCTCAGTTTTATATATTCATGTAGTCACAACCCCGAAAATAGCTCCTGGCGTCACCCGGTGTAATTGATGTAACGGCTCTCAATACTGCATACTCTAGTCTAGACTAACTTCTCTAGCCATACGGATATACAAATTGTCTTTCAGTAAGATTTTAACGTGTCTGAAGCAAAATTCAGCAGGGTTTAAATCTGGCGAATATGATGGAAGGAAAACATATTCTATTCCTTGGTTAGCTAGGTATCTAGCCAGAATTAACTGTCCTCGATTTCTATGGGTCGGGCAATTGTCAACAATTACTATGTCTCCTGCCACGAGGGCAGGTTGTCCAACATCATTCACCGAGTTCCCAGCCTCATGAAAGAAATTCAGATAGCGGTCCGTATCAGTCGCCCCCTCAACAACATTCGCATACGCAATGCCATTCAAACTAACCATCAAATTTAAAGTCAGATGTGGTGATCTCTTCTTGGACCCGACCTCTACCGCCGGTTTACCTTTAAGAGCGTGGCCATACCGCCTTTTAAGTGTGTCAGGCAAACAAAATCCGCTTTCATCAAAAAATTTCAGTTTGTATGGATTTTGACGAGAAATGTAGTTTAGGTATGCTTGGGTATACTGCATATTCTGTGGAGTAAATCGCTCTGCGTATGGGTTCACTAAAACTTTTCTAGTCCATGGCCCATCGTTCATGTAACATTTATAAGACTTGCAAATGGTGCTTACACTGGCGTCCACATTAGCAAATTGGGCTAGCTTATCTTTCACTTCTTTCAAGTAAATCGATGGTTTTTCAAGTTTCAGTTGTTTCGCATACAATAATTCGTGTTCCTGTAGTTTTTTCTTCCTGCCACCCCCATGGGGTCGAGGAGCAACATTTCCCGAATCGCAAAAACGATCCCAGATTGACTTAACTGCATGGTTGGATAGTTTAACACTTCTTGCTACTCGAGAAACAACACCGTAAGGAATGTACTTGTTTTCTGGATTGCCTCCAGCCTCCATTATGTGTGATACCACAAGGGATCTCAGATCATCACCACCAACGGCTTGTCCATGAATATAACATCTGTTATGTTTGCTAACATTTTTACTCGGGCTAGCATCCATATTTTTCGAGAATAATGTAATCCAATTAATACTAAGTACACTTGTATAACTTGCAATCCTTCGTCCGCAAATTTGAATAGATTAGTATTTCAATAAAACACTTAAAAGCAAATGTTCTGGACAAGTCATTCAGATTTTCACTACTAATTCAATTGAGGATGCTAGTTTTATTTAACAACCTATTAATTTTGGCGGGAAAAATACTTAAAGTGGAGTGGTCAGCTACCACTATGGGCGGGCAATATATCTGAATACAATTGATGACCTTATGTCACAGATTCAGGACACGCAAGATGTAAAAATATGAACAAACCAGAATCATACACGCTTGTTAATGACATTTACTTTGGAAGACTGGTCGCTTTTAAAAGTGATACTCTTGAAAAATGGTCAGCTACCACTATGGGCGGGCAATATATCTGAATACAATTGATGACCTTATGTCACAGATTCAGGACACGCAAGATGTAAAAATATGAACAAACCAGAATCATACACGCTTGTTAATGACATTTACTTTGGAAGACTGGTCGCTTTTAAAAGTGATACTCTTGAAAAATATTTAAGCCGCCTCGTGGGAAAACCAACTATGTGGTTTCCGAACAGTTCCGATACAAACCGAGCTGTACAAGCACTGAAGAAGGCTAGAGACTCGAAATTTTGGTTCTAGAAAGTAGAGGCATTGTACTATCTGTGTAGCGAAAACAAAGGCGCTGATCAATTTCGCAGTTACAGCGAAGCTGATCTGCGCCTTTGTTTGCGCACATGCAGATAGTTTTTTCCCATGAGGCGGGTTATTTGTTAGGTCTATGGCGGTCCTGTGCAGGCTTGAAAATGACCGTTATTATGGCGGCTCAAAGATAAGACCGGACTCCGGATATAAATGTTTGTGTTTGATGCGCATTGGCGGTGGTATATGCAAGGCTCATAAACTCCAAACAGTAATGGTTACTACATGTGCATGCACATGTCAAGAAGGAAGTATCTAAAAAACAGTAAACTGGGACTTTAAACCACAAAATTACGTATCACAAAACATATCACGTATCCGACGTTGTACTGTGACGTCTACGAGACGGGATATTCCTATTCATGAGTGTTTCGTTGTACATCGAGGAAACGAAAACGAGGTACTGAAGTAGAGAGGACCGAGGGCTCGTATTGTGATAGTGCTGCACCAGAAGATAACTTAATTTAAAATTTCATTCGAGACATATTTAGAAATCGTCCGACCTGAATCTGAATAATTTACTAGTAGACACACCAAACTGACAAGCGTCACCGTGTTGTGTCCTTGAGTAAGGCACATTAACTCCCTACAGTACTGGTTAAACCCAGGAAGCGTTGGCTCCGTCCCGATATGACTGAAAAATTGTTGACTGGGACGTTAAGCCTCAACACAAACAAAATACTTAATCAGGGGGGAACTGTTTTTACAGCGATTACAACGACGCACATATGATAACGTGTGTCTCTATCTGTATACCCTCTTACACTCCATTTTTTATTCATGTTACGTCCCTTTCAAGATTACGTCCCTTTCAAGATTATTTCAGCTCATATGAGACAGGCCAAGGTGGGGCGAAAACCGGAGTACCCGGGGAAAAACCACCTGGCACACCCGCAAGTAGAACTTGGCTTGGCCCACATGTGAATTCTGCCCCGAGCGAGGCGCGAACCCACAGCGGTGAGATGATCGAATGATCAAGACCTTAACCACTCGGCACTCCACTTTTAATCGTATAACTGGGGTATATTGGGGGTATACATTCTTATTTGTGCGGCAAAACTTACATAAGCATTTCTAACGTTCACCCATAATGTGTGTTTTGAGCAAAAATAAGAAGAAAAAAAAAAGCAACTGCAAGGCGTATATATATAGTACTTTGAATTGTCACTATAAAAACGTTCCGATCACTTGACGATAAACGCCTCCAAATAAAAACGTTTTGAATGATAACTTTATATAGCATCCTCCCTGTCTGAGTCTGACCTAAACGAGCCGCCTCATGGGAAAACAAACAATCTGCATATGCGAAACCAAAGGTGCAGATCAGCTTCGCAGTTACTGCGAAGCTGATCAGCGCCTTTGTTTTCGCTACACGGATAGTACAATTCCTCTACTTTCTAAATCCAAAATTTCCAGTCTCAAGCCATCTTCTGTGCTTGTACAGGTCGGTTTGTGTCAGACCTGTTCGGAAACCACATTGTTTGATTTCCCACGAGGCGGCTCAAACGGGATAATAAGAAGGCGCTTATTTTACAAGATTTCGGAAAAATATCACCATGTAACTTATCTTTAATATCAATATCAGACAAAGATTGCATGACACAATTACACCGACCTTTAAAATAGTTTTGTTGATATGGTAATTAGTTTTAAATAGATTCAAAAGATTCAAGAGAATGAAAAGCTCAGCTGGAAAGCCTTGAAGTGTGATTTATATTTGTTCGATTCGATCAACATGACATCAGCTGTACCATCATCATTCAAATACAGGACGTCTACTTTAAAATGTTTGATGAAAAGACAGAACTCGAAAGTACGAACGCATGCACGCACACACGCATGCACGCACGCACACACGCACGCACGCACACACACACACACACAGACAGATGTACATGCGCACACGCCAGATTGGCAATATTTTCGATTTCAGTGTGGATGATAGATTTTATCTGTGTGTAGATCTAAAAATAGATAGCTCAGAGGGTGTATTTGGATAGTTTCTTTAATCAATACGTCATCGTCTTTCAGCGAGAGATAAGTCCGCATACTTTTCCCACGCAATTCGAATCGACTGTATCAACATTGAATAATTTCCGTGTTTGAGCCGTGTTTGAAGCAAGTTTAAGTTTTATGAAAAACGAGTTTTATGAAAAAAAAAAAAAAAAAAAAAAAAAAAAAAAAAAACTTAAGCCGTTAGAAATTGGGTGCTCTCTCTCTCTCTCTCAAGAGCACACGATTTAATTATGTCTTGGATGCGGTAAAATAATAAAAACACTAACACTTTTTTCAGTCCGTGGAATAAATATAATTTATCCACAAGTTATAATAACTTTTTGAAGTGTATCCATTTTTATTTACGACACTGGAATCATAATTATCTTTTTCTAGATCTAATCCATGCGATATCAACACCTGTTATGACATTTCGACCGACTGAACACACACGCCGGCTGCCCCGGGGACTCATTAATCCCTTTCATTCATATAGTACCCCAAGAATGTGTCATTTCTTTGAAGAGGGTGTAATAAATAATAATTAAAGAAGCCGACTATCATGATTATGGGCATCGTAATTTGAGGTGTCATAAAACTGTCTCCAGTAGCTGAAACCGCGTTTCTTTCAAATTGATTATGATCATCAATATGTGTATAGCCTTTGAATAGTTATTATTTAAACTGGACTTAGTTATATTTCAATTTGATTATTCAAATATAATTAATTAATATATTCTTAAGAATGAAAAAGATTGAGAAAAAGGAGCAAAAATTCTTCATAAAAAGCGCTAAGATAAACACACTTTTATTGATGTAAGGCTCGGTACAAAAAAAAAGTCGGAAAAAGGAACAAGAACGAATTATTTATTTAATTGTTTATTACCTATTTTTATTTATTTATTTTATTTATTTATTTTTCCATTATGAATGAATTTTTTAGTCTGATTGCAGACGTGGCTGCATAATGGCGCAAATTGTTATTTAATTATATGTCTTGGTGTATAAAATTTTTTTTTTGTGCTGTTGGCGCCTTATGTATGTTTTCATATTTTTAGTTAAGTTAAGGTAACTGAGTGGCCACCTATTGGGAAAATAGCTGCTCATTCGGCTTACGATATGTTTCATGGTATGAGTACCTGATTGTTAGTTTGGTTTTTTCCCACCTCGGTTTTTGGAGTGGGAATCTTTTTCTGATTGCGCCTTTTCCTGATCTTTGCCTACTTGTACCTTAATTATAAGTCATAACTGAGTAATACATATTTTCGTTCGCGCGCGGATCCAACATCGTTTGCCCAAGGTGTGAGAAATTAAATTCTTTATAAAAGAGCCAAAGGCAAAAAATTATTTGCAATTTTGTATTTAAATGTCATCGTTGTTCCCTGATTGGGATGGCGGCACACATTTTACTTTAATTTAAACTCCGTAATGTATGTCAACAACATTGAACCGGAAATGTTTTTGCCACCCGGAAGTGAAAGTTTTAACCACAATGCAACGCGCACTACGTCATCGAGGTCAAGGTCAAATAATGTAAACAATAATATTGTACCTCTCTATACGTCAAAGTCATTCAAGCTGTCGTTTAGAGAACTGGTGGGGACTAATGGGGCTAATGGGGTCTGAAATGGCCTGAGAACTTCCCTTCTTTTGACAGGATAAACCCGTTTTATAAGTCCAAGGAATTCCAGAAATTTGTCCTTGCTGCTGTTCAAGTATTTTTTTCTGATACAGTATTCACTGAAGTAGGATTCGTACAAGGCCTTTTGGGTTCCAGATCGTGGTAGACTGTTTTTTAAAGCATGCCATGCCCTCATGAAAATTTGGTGTCTGAATCCTGTCTGAATTTGTCTAATTTTTTCTGGAAATCTGCTGAAAAAAAAATCTGAATTGGTCTGAATTAGTTATAATTGCTTTTCTTAATATCTGCTGAAATTGGGACTATCCAGAAAAGATTCAGACAATTGAAGAACTGGTTCAGATATTTGATACATAAATAATAAGCACTATTCAGTCATTGTCAGAACTAATGTAGAAACAATCAGATATTTTCAGAACAAATTCAGTGCATAATTCAGAAAGGTTCAGCCAGCTTAATCATTCTGAATTTAATCTAAATATTTCTGAATACTGCTTTTCTTAATATCTGCTGAATTTGGGACAATTAAGGAAAGATTCAGACATTTTGCAGAACTGGTTCAGATTCTTGAACCAACACTGAATATTTCTGAAATGTTAATCTGAACTTGTCTGATGGCTGAATCCCCCCCCCCCCCAATTTAACTCAAACTTTACTTTATATACCCATTATATTTCATCAGTCATAATCAACTTCAGGAAGTAGTCTTTTCAAAGTATTCCCATAAGTTTTCAGATTGATCCTGGTTGATCACGTCTCCCGAGCCAAAAATGAGTGTGTAACATGTATTTTGTAGTGGGTGGGGTAATGATATTTAACTTTAAAGGTGAATTTCAGGGCAACACATGAATAATAGGCTTATACAAGCATCCATTTAGTTCTTAATATTTTCTTGCATGTTTCAGTCATCTTTCCTCATCATTCAATTTCTTTAAATTAAGTAAAACTTACTTCATAGAGATTTCTGTTGAGTTTGACCTTTTTGTTCTGCAGACAACTTTGAAAAAGGAAATTCCCAGCATGCATAGAAGTCACATGACTTCCTGCTGAATTATTCAGAAAGATTCAGACAAATGCAGACAGAAATATTCAAAAGGATATGATTCAGACATATCCAGACCATTCAGAAAGATTCAGATTTTATTTCATATAAGAACTCATACTAATTTGGTTCAGAAAGATTCAGCTCAGTATGAGGTTCAGAAAGATTAAGACCATACAATAGATTGGTAAAGATTCAGACAATTCAGAATAATTCAGCCTGCTTTCAGATTCTGAATCTTTCTGAATATCTATCAGAGCATGTCCAGTCATGGTTCAGAAACAATAAGACAAAAGGATTTAGTGTTCAGATGGAATCAGACAATAATTTAGTGTTAAGCCAAACTTCAGTACTAAATAAGATAACTTCAGCCAAGTTAATAAATTATTCAGAAAATTAAGTTCATGAGGGTGTGCTTTCAATGGTGTTGGTGCACGCTCCACTGTCTTTGTTAATGAATTCTACACTATGGTTTACTGTCTGGTGTGTATATTTCCCTCTTTAGAGAGACTTGAGTAAGCCCTCCAGCAGTCACTAATGATAGTAGTGCCAGGCAGAACAAACTCTTTAATTATTGGTATGAGAGTTTCTGCACTCCTGTCCTCAACAATCCTGAAAAAACTTCTCCGACTTTCTATTCCCCCAAACACCCAAACTCCTTCGACCCTTTTCCCTCTGTGGTACTTTCTTTTACCAAACTTGGACTCGTCTATCTCCACTGTCTTACCCGGACCTCCTATCTTCTCGCAGTCATTCTCTAAGATCTCTGAACACACTTCCCTTGCAAAATTGAACCAATCTGTCGTTGTATGATCACTCCCCAGTTTTAATTCATGTTGTTCAATTTCAGCAGGATATCTATAAACCCAGTAATATGTCAGCTTAATGATCTGTGACAGAGAGAGGTGAGATTTTGCAAACCAAGAGTCTTGTCTTATTGAAATCTTCTTACCACACTGTTTGTTAGAGCATCTCCAGCTTAATCCATCCTTACTAAAACTCTTATCTTGTCTTAAATACACTGATCCTTTGAAGCATTTATTGCAAATACCACTATAATCCCCTAGTAATTCATTATCATTCAGAAATTTTCTTAAAACTTCGTTCTCTTTACAAATTTCATACACATTCTCAAAATTCATTGTTTTACTACGATCTACTACTTTGTTTACATTTCGCCAGCGTTCTAATTTTAAATAACCAATGAAATCGCACGTTGTAAAGTAAAGAGGTCACGTTGTAAACTCGGCCAATCAAAACTCTCGAAACAAAATGGCGATCGAAGCATGCCTAGCAACGTCACTACTCGGGAATTTTCATTAATTACTTCTTAATGGGTGGTTATTTTTCTTTCAAATTCTAGATTTAGTTAATATTTTTATTAATATTAATAAAAATATTAATGTAATTTTTCACGCTCTATTCATTTTTGAGGTTATTTTTCATTTTTATTGCGTTTTTAACGCTTTTTTCGGCTGCCGCGCGCGCTTCTTATATAGAGAGAGAATTCCATGAATTCACGTGCTTTTTACCGTATATTTAGCGCCCGCTAAAATGCATTACTTCCGAAATGCATTCAGTTCTTATTATATGTACCATACACATTTTACCCCTGGTGGTCGAAAATAGGTTAGTAAATTCTGAAAAGACCTACCTCCGGCCACCTCCATATTATCAGGCCATCCCAGACACAAAGGAGGAAAATTGAATATTTATTGTTCTTGATTTATTACACATGGGCTGAAAGATGATATAAAACAATAATATCAGGAATTTGTCATGAGACCAAATAGAGCCAGGCAAAATACCTCTTAGGCGGTCGAAAACTGGTCGTACCGGGATACTGTCGATCACTGTCTAAACACCATCTTCCAGAAACTGCATTTTTCAAAATCTCACTTTTCTGAAAGACCTCAAGAAAAAGTTGAACATGTCACCATTTTGCATTCCATAAGTCTTAAAATATGCAACAAAAATTTCGAAAATCGTTCAACAAATAAAAATTTTATGCCAGAAAAATTCAAAATAATTTTAGATAGGGCCTTTTCCATTGTAAAAATGTCAGTAAGTGAAGTACATGTAACTATTTTCCCGGAAAAAATCTAAATTGATTATTTTTCATTTAAAATGAACCAAACCAAAACAAAATTGTATTGTGTGCATATCTGAGCACCAAACTCTTAAAATTATTCCACACGTTTGCTTGATTTTCACTTTTCAGGTGTATGGATTGCCTCCCTTGCACATGCAAAAGGCCTATTCAAAATAATTTTTGGGCATATTTATTTTACTAGTGAACCGATTGTCAAAATTTTTGCGGCAATTTTTACTTTTGGGTTGCAAAAAGATGACAGTCATATTTTTCTTTTAGTGTTTCACAAAAGTGAGATTTTGAAAAATGCAGTTTCTGAAAGATGGTGTTCAGACAGTAGTTTGGGCCCAACTAGTTCTAGAAAAAGAACCAATCAATTTCGTATTCACTACATGCTATCGGATCTAGTTGAAGCCATGGCTATAAAAGTTAATTACAAAATCTCACCATTTGGATGTCAAAACAGCATGATCACATGATGTCTCTGTATATTCATATTGTTCCATTCATGGCACTATCAAATTACACAGTATTCCACCAAAAACAGTGACAATTAGTAAAATTTCCAGTTGTTTACTTGTTCATCCAACAGAAATCAGCAAATCCATGTGCTTGATGTCATGTGACATTTTGGTATACAGTACATCACCAAAATTTTGCACCACAAAAACTGGTAGCATATATAATAGAATAAACCAATCAATACATTTTTATTGTGTGTTGTATACACAGATAAACTGACTTGTTTACTTGCAGAGTATATTTTGCTTAATTTATATCTTGGGCAAGTCAGTCGCCCCAACGACTCTGCTTTGGTATTTGAACAGAATATACATTTTAATTTACCTAACGATGCAATCCCACCTTAGGGCGGATGAAGGTGATTTATGTCAGAAATTGATCATCTCAGTATCTGAATAAAATAAAGAAGGAAAAAGATTTCTGGAGTGGGGCTCAAAGTCTCCTATGGGGAGGGGGGGGTCTCCATTTTATCTGCTTTGCCCTCAACTGACCCATGAAAATGAAATAAGTTGGTCCCAGTTGAGGGTTCTTTCTAGCAAACCCCCTCTTAATCTGCCACTGTACCCAGATAAACACTGTTTGCCTCTAGCAAGGGTGTTAGCCTTCAAATAAACTACCGGAATGGACATTTACATGTGTCCTGGAGTACTTTTTATTTGGTGTTTGGGGAAAGACAGCCATTAGTTCGAGAATCATGTGGTTTAAGTACAGTTTGTTCGATGTGGTAGCCTATGTCAGGTGCTAGGTCACTGCTACAGTACCAGCACATTTTACTAAATTTCTTTTTCTGTTCACCTCTGTCCTGCTGTATAACAAACACTGGGGATTTCTCTATATTTTAATCAAATAAACCTCGGAGCAGTAGCCACAACACAGTCGCCACCAATGAGCTAACTTGGAAAGTCAATTTTGCTATACTTGGTTGGATTATATCTTGGGCAAACTATCTATATGACTACTGAAGTATGTTTTTTTTTCTTCAAATAGCATATATTTAAAGCACCAAAATCCATAGTAAATGTCAATTCTGGTTGTCAATTCCCGTAAAAGTGCTCATTCCGGTTCATTCTGGTAAAGAAACACACCCCTGAAAAAAGCCTTATTTATAGGTTTCGTCAAAAAGCCATTATATGATATGCTGGTCTGCAGCTCTATGACCATATCGCAACTGCTAATGACAGAGGTGCAAGCACCCCTATATATCTATTTTTTTTTTTTTTTTTTTTGGAATCATCAATGGGCATACACTGTACTTCACTGAACTTACACAGAAGGTCAGTTTGCACATGTGTTAACTGAGAACATTGGATGACTGAAATATGAAAATATTGTGTAAAAAATGGTGACAATGGAGTACTCAGCGATCTAGTCACACTGGAATGCTTTTAAACAGTCAATATTGTAGATTGGTATGTTTTCTTCAATAGTCACATAAAGTTTTTTAGGGACACATCAGCAATATTGAAAAATCTACTCTTTTGTAATGAAAGAGTTAACATGTCATTCCCGTTTTACAAAATCTACCACTAGGGCCCAACCGTTGGAAATCTTAGCAGATAAACTGCATTCCAACGTTTGGGATACTATAGAAATGGCCTGTGGCGTTTTTTGTTTGTGTGAAAACAATGAACACTGTAAAATACCTCGACAGATCTACATCAGAAGGTGTCACAAAGCTTCTCAAAGGTTTGAACCCGTCGAAAGCTTTAGGCCCTGATGAGCTTCATCACAGAGTCCTTAAGGAATTGGCATCTGAGCTAGGTCCTGTTTTTGCACATCTTTTTCAACAATCAATAGACTCGGGTGAAATCCCCAAAGAATGGTCTTTAAAGCAAACATTTGCCCCCTGTTCAAAAAGGCTGACAGGTCTCTTGCTTGCAACTATCGTCCAGTTTCTTTGACCTGCGTACCCTGCAAACATATAGTGTGTTCTAATATCATGTCTCATTTGGATCATCATAAGCTTTTGTCAGACAGGCAACATGCATTCAGGAAATCCCATAGTTGTGAAACCCAGTTAGCTACAGTGATTGATGATTGGGCAAAAATCTTAGACAATCAAGGTCAGGTTGATACATTTATCTTCAATTTCTAAAAAGCTTTTGACACTCCTCCGCATGAACTCCTTAAAAGCAAATTGTTCAGTTACAGAATTGATGGGAAGACAATTAAATGGATTGATGGCCTTCCTTTGCTATAGACAACAAAGAGTTGTGGTTCATGGCGTTAAATCAGACTGGGCTAGGTTTGTAACTAGGAACTATACATATGAAAAAGGTAGTATGACTGACATCCTTAAAAAACTAAAATGGGAATCCCTGCAGAAAAGAAAGAAGGATAATAGAATTATATTAAGGATGTCAACGAATATTCGAATGTTCGAATATTCGCATTTCATTCGAATATTCGAATACGATTTCAGGATTCGAATATTTGCATAATTTTCCTACCAACATGATTTTGAAACTTTATTTTGTTCAAGGGAAGAGTCAAAGACCAAACTAAAAGTGGTTTGTATGTCACTTTATACTCTAATCCTACTCGCCGGTTGAGTAGTGTAAAGTTTGTAAATGTTTTGACACCTTTACAAATTGAGATGACTCAATTTACAGTTTGACACTTTGTTGATTCAAATTGAGATGTCATAACGTGTTCAAGGTGTGAAAACCTTTTGTTTAAAATGACCCATGGAGAATTTTAAAAAGTCAATTTGGTATATCGATTACAGCACAGTCACAGTACAATCTTTTTATGGTGGACAACAGCAACCTGAACGCAAATACATGCCAGAATCTTGGCTTGCCACAGATGTCACGTTGTGTATCTAAGATTACTTATCAGAAATACGTTATTAATTGCGAAAGAATGGACATTTGTTTAGTTTCCTGAGATGAAATGACACATTGATTTTCATACATTTAGGGGAATATGCATTGTACAGATATAATGCAAAAGGTAATAACGCATTACATGAATGAATTTAATACAATGCTTTCAAGAAGTAGCCGAGATGGGTCCATAGGATAAAGAGTATATTATCCGAATATTCGAATATATTCGAATATCTTATACGAATATTCGAATCCCAATTTGGGCATTCGTTGCCATCCCTAAATTATATTGCTTTACAAAGGTCCAAAAGGGAGAGCAAAAATACCCACGGATGACCTTATCCTCAAAAATAGGCGTTGTAGGAATCAACACTCCTTGGCATTTCAGATACCTTCAGCAAGTACAAATGCCTATTTAAATTTCTTTTGTTGTTCATGAGGAGTGCACCTGCACAGCCCACCGGGATTTTGTGTGCTGTTCAAGTGCAATCCTAGTCGCCAAGCAATGCAATATTGCGCAACGATACAATGAAACACAAAGACCTGGCTTTTGGGAAAATGACACCATATATTTTGAAAATTTTCATGAACATGATCGATATGAATAATGCAACAAATATAGCAATATTTGAATAACTTAAGAATTGTAAATCATGTCCATATGATAACATATGTGAAAATTTTCAACATATACCTCCTGCCAAATGCTATGGCATACCTTTGTGAATGTCACAGAGAGGATTGGATCCTTTTATAGGGTTCATAGCACATGATTGATATTGTTCTGTTATATTTTCAGGTCCTTCAATAGTGTTCTAGCACTATGCCTATATACACGTACCACTTGCCCTAGGGTAGTTCATTCAACAGTCCTTGTTCAATTTCACTGATTGATCCGTACTGAGTTTCTAACTGTCTGTGGTCTATGTAACACTTGAATAGGGTTACCACATAAATAACACTATGATTCACTTATGATGTTCTAATCATATTTGCAAATGATTCACTTATAATGTTCTAATCATATTTGCACTGGTGTCATAATGTCTGTAGCACAAGTAATCTACTGACTCGTTATCACATGATTAACATCGGGTTTAACCCATAATATTTACATTTTTCTAAAACCACCTTAGATGAACCATTAGATGTTCATCTGTGTTCATACTTCCATGAACAACATTGTGTCACGCGACGTGACGTAATCCAAACTTGACGTCAAAAAACATGAATCTCGCCAATCTGATTGGACGTTGTAAACGTCGACGCCGTTCCGCTGTTTGAACATACACTGTGTGTAGATTCTCTGTAGATTCTGTGTAGATTGTGTGTAGATTCTCTGTTTGCTGGTAAATGTGACCGCCTTGGTGATTTTTCAACAAGTGATAGAGAGAAATGAATGTAAATATAAGCAATGAGTTTAATTTTTCTGTTGTTCATGGAGCTATGAACCGCAGTGGGTCGCTAGCAAAGCTTACATGAACCCCTTCGGGGTTCATTCACTTTGCACGCGACCCACTGCGGTTCATAGAGCTCTCCATGAACACCAGAAAAATGAAAATCATTTCTTAAATGAATTGGACACAATCAAGGCAATAAGGCTTATTGCAAAGAACCTTAGCAAATGATGTAATATTTCATAATTTAAATTGACTAGAATTGCATAATGCTGCAGAGGTAGCAAGATCAGATCTGGTACCACTTCTTTACTTATATGGTGTCAGAAAACTACAACTTCAAACAAACAATTAAACAAAAACAACAACACAACAACATATCACAAAGCAAATTAGTAATTCATACTGTACACGAACAAAAGGGAGAGGAGGGTGGGTAAGCAATTTTTTTATAGATCTTTTCAGTTTGAGGAAATTTTTAAAAGTGATGCTGACCAAAGTCAGCGGGCCCAAGGCCAGGCGTGCTTTCATCTGATTGGTTCCATTTGGTGCTTGCTTAATTCTGATTGGCTAAATCTGGCTATTGGCCCCGCGGAAGCTTGGCGGGAAGAGTGGCTAAAGTACACACGCCACCTTAATTATGTAAAAGTTATGTAAACGTTATGTAAAAGTTATATAACGATCACGTGTTTCAAAACGTGCCAAACACTTATGTAAGCATCAGTCACATGTACAAAAACGTGACAATGCAGTTATGTAAATATCACGCATACAAGGCATGCCAGCGCTTCCTTTCTGCGTGTGTTCCTAAAATTCAAAATTTTTGGCTTAATGCCTTAATTTAAAGTGAAATTCCAAATCAAGGAATGAAGGTGCATTACCCCAATCAGGTGGGGTAATGTCAACAGGCTAAATAAATTTAAAAACAGATTACCTTAATCTTACTACATGTATTAAATTTCTTTTGTTGTTCATGAGGAGTGCACCTGCACAGCCCACCGGGATTTTGTGTGCTGTTCAAGTGCAATCCTAGTCGCCAAGCAATGCAATATTGCTCAACGATACAATGAAACACAAAGACCTGGCTTTTGGGAAAATGACACCATATATTTTGAAAATTTTCATGAACATGATCGATATGAATAATGCAACAAATATAGCAATATTTGAATAACTTAAGAATTGTAAATCATGTCCATATGATAACATATGTGAAAATTTTCAACATATACCTCCAAATCCCAAAAGCCAAGTAGTTAATGTAGATGTAGGAAACTTAATGAATGGAAAAGAGAAAAATATAAAAATATATATACACCACATGTGAAGTGATTTATTATACCCCCGGCATTTATGCCGACGGGTATATAGCTTCCGCTTTTCCGTTCGCAGTTCGTTCGTTCGTTAGTTCGTTTCTTCGTTCGTAATTCCGGAACGTTCGTAGAATTTATGTCAAAGTTTTGGTTAAAGTTTCTCTAGAGGTGTATATCTCATGAACCAATGGTCAGAAACTATTCATATTTGGACCATAGGTACCCTATAGGGTTTGCTTTTATTTCCATGAGGTCGGGCCCCAGGGTCCATGCCCGGGGGGTGGGGCTGGAGGTCAAAATCTAGGTCACCTTTAAAGTGTGCTGTTTACAATGTTACTGTTTCTTCTCTAAGTCCATATAACAATCATAGGAATGTATTCTTATTTAGTTCATAGATGCCCTATAGGGTTTTCTTTCAAAATCAATGGTACCATCCCCAGGGGTGGGGCTAAAGGTCAAAATCTAGGACACATTTATGATAAATTTTCTGTTAGTCTATTTTCTTGACATCAAATAAGTCTTGTCAGAAAGCATTCATGCTTAGACCATAGGTACTGTGTAAGGTTCAGACTCTAGGGTCCATGTGCGGGGGTGGGGCTAGAGGTCAAAATCTAGAACATCTTTAAAAATTGTATTTTCTGTACTTTTTTTTAACCGCCATGTTTAGAAATCATTCATACTTGCACCATAGGTACTCTATAAGGTTTGCCTTGTTCCTAATGACATAACACTCTAGGTTCCATGCCCAGGGTGGGGCTAGAGGTTAAGATCTAGGACATATCATATTATTTTTTTATTAATATTATAAAAGAATGACATTCTATTTTCCATCTAGGACCGAGGACCTGACCCTCAATGTCCGCGATCAAGTCCTAGATTGAGTATACAAGTCAGCTCTGTATACTGCTCTATAATAGTCTGTCATTCTACTGCACTCCCCCCCCCCCCCCCCCCCCCCCCCCCCCCGCCCACACACACACACCTGTCAATGCTTTTAGACAGTGCTTTTTGCAAATTCAAATTTTGAAGATTTACTTGTTAAGGGTGCTCTTTTTAATTCGGGAATTGAGATTCAATGTGTCAGTGAACATGTCTGGGTCGGGCGCGGTGGGCTTAGGGGTCGGGGTGGGGAGCTACCAGCCGGGGGTATACGTGCCTCTCAAGGCACTTTTTCTAGTTTCATTACTCATACCCTACCACAAGCAAGTCAAACTCTCATGATATATGTGACTGTTTCTATTGTAAATCAACTTGTGATGCGAATGCCCGAGAAGTAGCAGCCCCCATTGTACTAGACACTTTTTTCCTAAGGTTAAGGGAAGGGTGGAGATACCACTCATAAGCGTTACTATTCCAATCACCTTGTAACTTGATGAGATCTACTGGGAGCCCACATTCTAATCCAAATGAAGCTCCTCCTCTACGCAGGGAATGACCTGAATATGACTTAAGTGGTAACCCAGATGCAGAAAGACTTTGGTGGAGCCTTTCTGTAAATTGTTTATGTGTAAGAGGAATACTGCTGGCTCCTGATGAACTATAACGGATCAGTGGGACTGGGTCCGGGCAAGGAGGGTTTTCTAGGGACATTCTCAACAAAGCGTTTAATGGGCAGAATGGCGAGTTTAATATCTTTGGCAAGGGGATATGAAGTGTTTTCTCACGGAATTGGATAACTTTTGACCAGCGAACGGTCAGAATGGCACCATCAGTTGTAAACTGGACATCACTTGCACAAAATTTAATGTGGCGCTTTGGGTCAAATAAGACATGGGAAGGGACAAGTTAGTTGGACTTACGGAAAAATGAAAAGAATCCCACAAGGCAAGCAGCCCAAAATGCTCGATCAAAAGATGACAGCAAATTAAGAGTGAGGAAAATCTTCCCCAAAATATCAAGCGTAATAGGTAGCTTTTGAGATTGGTTATCCCCTTTCACCCGCTTAACCCCTTTTAGTATAGATGACACATACCAATTGTCTTCAAGAGGGTTTTTAAGGCCATGTTCTAAGTGTAAAAGCCTCACTATATTTTAGGGGTGTAACGATATACCGATATATCGGTATACTGCGGTACGGTGCTCGCGGTACGGTATACCGGTACGCCCATACAAGGATTCCGGTATATCGTAACACAGTCTGGGTTTTATACTAACACCCAAAATAATCCAAACGAGTACAAACACAGACTGTGTATTTACAATCGGTCCTGCTATCGAATTTTTACAGGTAATTAGCGTGAAACCAGTCCAATACATGTGCGTATTTGCCTCCCCTGTTGAGCTGTCAATCATGTGGTTATTTTTGGAACATACATCTATTTCGGCACTGTTGTTGTTGTTTCTTAGAGTTCCCCCGCTTGTTTATTCGGGGCACACGTCTTTTGACGTTACTTGGGCAAGTTAAGAGCTCAATTTAATTATTTCGGTGTTTCAATGTACGCGACTGGTGACTTGTTATTTACAGTGCTATATACACAGTACTGTCTCTTGACAAATTATCCAATGTTCTTCAGAGCAGCGAACCGTCGATTGTGAATATTAAACACAAACTCCCTCGTACAGATTTCTAGCGACCCCAACTGAATTTCATCGATGTCCTTCAGGCTGGGAAGTGCAGATGCATCTAGGGTGAGTTGTGTCAAGAATTCTGGGTCTTGTAGTTGATGTTTCACTAAATCTCCTAGTCCATCGATTGCTAGTAACTTTCTGATATAAGGCTCTCTGATAGAGTCATATATGGGACACTTTCCTATGAAATGTTCTCTAGTTTCAGGTTCTTTAGAACACAGTTTACAAGTAGGATTCACAGAATACTGATTAAAAGCAGCCCTGTTTGCTTGCAATATATATGTGCCAGTTAGCAGTTTACACTTTAATTGTGCCCTTTTACTGTCATGTATGTTATTAGCTCACCTGAGCCGTCAGGCTCACAAGGTGAGCTTATAGTATACCCATGCTCCGTCGTCCGTCCGTTCGTCCGTCCGTCGTCCGTCCGTCGTCCACCATTTTCAAAGATCTTCTCCTCTGAAACCGCTTGGCCAATCAAAGCCAAATTTTACATGAAGCATCTATGGGAAGGGGGAACCAATGTGTATATAAATAATCCAGGTCTCATGACCAAGATGGCCGCCATGCCCATATATGGTAAAAACCCTTCAAAAATCTTCTTCTCCGGAACCACTGGACCGATTTCAACCAAACTTGGCATGAAGCATAAATGGCTCAAGCACTACAATGTGTCATGACCCTATGATGACCTTGACCTATTTTACGGCAAGGTCAACATAGGTCGCGAATGCATTTGAATGGGAAAAATTGTTAAATTGTCATTTAAAGGAAAAATCTTGCAGAAAATGAGCAGTAGGACTGAATATTAATGATTCTGAAAAAAATTGGGCACCAGGGTTCATCCACCCCCACTCCGGGGCAATATACATGTATATCTCCATAATATTCAAACATCTTCTCCTCTGAAACCGCTTGGCCAATCAAAGCGAAATTTTATGTGAAGCATCAATAGGAAGGGGTAACAAATATGTATATAAAAAATCCAGGTCACATGACCAAGATGGCCGCCATGCCCATATATGGTAAAAACCGTTCAAAAATCTTCTCCAGAACCGGTTGACCGATTTCAACGAAACTTGGCACGAAGCATCGATGGCTCAAGCACTACAATGTATATATAAATCATGACCCCATGATGACCTTGACCTATTTTACGGGAAGGTCAACATAGGTCACCAATGCATTTGAATGGGGAAACTTTTAAAATGTCATTTAAAGTGAAAGTTTTGCAGGAAATGGGCAGTAGGACTGGATATTAATGATTCTGAAAAAAATTGGACCCCAGGGACTCATGTGCCCCCACCCCGGGGCAATATACATGTATATTTCCATAATATTCAAACGTCTTCTCCTCTGAAACCGCTTGGCCAAACAAAGCCAAATTTTAAGTGAAGCATCTATAGAATGGGGGAATCAATGTGTATATAAATAATCTAGGTCACATGACCAAGATGGCCGCCATGCCCATATATGGTAAAAACCCATCAAAAATCATCTTCTCTGAAACCAATAGACTGATTTCAAGGAAACTTGGCGTGAGGCATCGATGGCTAAAGTACTCCAATGTATATATAAATCATGACCCTGTGATGACCTTGACCAAGTTTATGGCAAGGTCAACATGGGTTGCCTGTGCATCTGAATTGGGAAAACTGTTAAAATGTCATTTGCAGGAAAAAGCCAACAGGAAATTGGCAAATGGACAGAATATTGAAGATTCTGAAAAAAGAAAATGGCCCAAGGGCTTATCTGCCCCTGCACTGGAGTTAAATACCATAATATTCAAACATGTTTATTGGTATATGCAGCTGATCTCAGGTGAGCGTTTACAGGACCATTGGTCCTCTGGTTTCTAACTGTCGACCAAATATGATGGCAACTGCCAACTTTAAGAACATTTGGATTGACATGTTTGGTTGAAGATTTGCTGGCAATATCTGCTTGCCACAAAGATTCTACCTTCCCATGGATTTTGTGGTTTAGCATACCTTTCCATTCCTCCTTAGTTGGGGGGTTATTTAAAAGGGAAAAAATTGAGGGTAGTTCATACAAATTTAAAATATCTCTTATATAATTAAAGAGGCTCTTTTGTTGTGGATCTATCATAACCAATTGCCTATGTGCAATTTCATACTCAATTGAGTTGTCATTTCTAATCATATTAACATACATGTTTAAGAGGTTTTTATGAAGAACCACTTCTATAGGAAGAATGCCAAGGAGTGCTAAGCAGGCAGAATTTGATGTATTATCTGGTAAACCTTGAATCTGCTTTAGGCATTGCCTTTGAAACTTTTCTAGGCTATCAAAGTCTTTCTTCTTAAGTAACTGAACATCCAAACCATAGAGAAGTCTAGGGATTATGAAAATTGACCAGACATGACCATTCTGGGCAGCCCTCAGACCATTACCCCCATGGAATCCCGCCCCCATTAAGGAGTAAGCTGTTTTCCTACCCAGGGTAATTTTCCCATCAATGTCCGGTTTACCCGACGTATTTCTTTGAATCCCCAAATGGACTGCTTGGTCAGTAATATCCACCCTCTCCCCATTTAGGAAAATATTCAATTCAGAATTATCCTTTCTACCGGGTTAATAGAGAAGGGTGTGACTTTTTGCGGGATGTATACAGTATCTCTCTCTTCCGGCTCCATTTTCTGCATCCCAAAGCATCACTTGCATGTTTGATTTCTCTTTTGCCAATAAAGCTAGATCATCGGCTACTGTTATGTGGGGAATGCTAATGGATCCGATCTTCATACCAGAATAATTTTTCTCTAGATGGAGGAGCAGTGGATTATTATATCTCTTGTAGTGGCCAGTTGATAGGACTCCACCCTGACGCTTTTTAAAACAACCTGACATCGCATAAAAATTTTGCATGTTGTTTACAATAATATCAGTCATAGATGTACTACAAATGTTGTAAAATTGATTCCCATTCTAGTGCAACAAATTTTGGCTTCGATAAGAAATTGAAAATTGACTTTCCTGTTTGTACGATATATTCAATACCCATTGCGATATGCATTTCCCGTACCGCGATATATCGCGATGCGGTTTTAGTGGGCGATACTCAGCCCTACTATATTTAAGTATTGCCTTACTGAGTTGAAAGACAGTTTCCTTGACAAGTAAGCTATGTATCTCCCTAGGTTTTGTTGTGAAATGGGAACTAAGGAAATCTTCAAATTATTGCAAAATTCTAAATAAGCAGAAAAATGAGCTGAATAAGTCTTGTAGGTTGAATTGGCAAAACTATTGCCTCTATAGAATTTCACCTCCTTGTCCAAAGTGTCATGAAGGGGGGGGGCCTGGTTGAAGCTTGATGAGCCATCAGGGGTGTTGTAGTGCTGCTAGTGGGCACATCTGTTAAAAGTTGCTGGACATATGATATTGTAAGGGGGTATAATTTGTATATGGGAGAAGGGTCTGTAAGTATCCTGGCAAATGTAATCAGCTGGCACTATCTGCTGCTTCATTAAGAATACCAGGTATAAAATTCGCAGTCAAATGAAAATTAAATGTTGCTGAAAGCCAGAACATGCTTCGCAGGCATTTCATTATTTTTGCATTGCGACAAGAACCGCGATTCAGAGCAGAAACAGTAACTTTATTGTCGGAATAGATTATGACCCTTTTGTTATGCCAAAAAGGAGCCCATCTGTATGCGGCAAGAGCAACAGCGATAACCTCTTTTTCATTAATATGAAATTCTCTGGCTTTTGGCCAGTCGGCAGACCAGTTGAAATAGAACCAGTCTCCTTGGAATGATCCCCCAGCCCCTTCATCGCATGCATCAGCAGTAGGGCACAACCGTTAAATCGATATATAATATTTCCTTTTTCATATAGTATCTAAAACTAGATACTATATCTAAATCTAGATATAAACACAAAATATTTGAATTTACATATAGTATCTCCTTCTAGATATATAACTCTACATCCGGCTTATCTATATTTCGTTTTACATATTATATCTAAATTGATATATACTGTCAAAATATCTCCTTTTTAATATAGAATCTAAAACTAGATACCGTATCTAAATCTAGATATAAACACAAAATATTTGAATTTAAATATAATATCTACTTCGAGATATACAGCTCTACATCCGGTTAAAATATATATTTCGTTTGACATATTATGTCTCAATTGACGTATATTTTCACATTTTTTCGCCCCTTAGCAACATGTTTCCGTCGGTGTTCCTTGATAACTCTCCACACCACGCGGAAGTAGAGCTAGGTGATGAAGTGAAACGGATTGTGGCTTATCTAGCTGATCTATGTAATTTGTTGATCTAGATATTATATCCATTGGAATATGCCCGCAACTTAGTCTGCAACTAACATGGCCTAGTTCAACCTGGCGACGGACAAACAACTTAAATATCATCTTGGTGGTGTTTAAACGATTCCGTGTGTTCAGGTTTTATCTGACAGTCAGGTCTGAAGACTAGGTCCCTTGGACTTAAAAAAAGGTCACAAAGTCTGTAGCCTCGTCACAATACGTCCTTGTCATCAGTTTGTCATGGGAGATCGTCGTGGGACCTCGGCTTTAAGTCTCACCCGGACGAGTGGAGAAGCATGGGATCGAACTCATGACTCCTTTTTTACAGCGCATTTAGCTTATCCGCTGTGCCTTAGAGGACTGTGTTACCCCGCCATGCGAACACGATCATCGAGTTGCTTATTTTTGAAAACTCCAGTGTGCTAGAACTCGCCAAGATACATGAACCATCTCATCGTATGAAGCTTTGCCATCGGTAAACAAGTCCCCACTCCGTTAAAAATGCTGGTTCATTACCTACTTGTTTTCCAGCAATCATTCTTATATAGTTCCTTCTCTCATTTCAATATGTCAGAGATGTTCCGGGATATCAAAAAGTTGAGGCATCCAGACGCAGGAAGCATAAATTCAAATCGGTTCACCGGTACCAGCACCATTCTAATAACGTGTTGACGCACTCGACATGGATGATAGCCTTGTTGAACCGCATTTTTTAATTTCACATTTGTGTAAAAATAGGTACCAACAAGACACATTTTGGAAGTGTGACATTTGTGTATGTTAAATTTCGATGGCGGGGTGGGGGCGGTGAAATTCATACTAAAATTTCAAATGTCTTCAAGATCGTTCCAAGGCGATACTTCTGTTGTGGTTCTAACTGTTTTGTGTTTTGGAGTCAAATTTTTGTGCTGTTTGAGCCTTATGTACGTTTTCATATTTTTAGTTCAGTTCGGGTAACTGAGTGGCCGCCCATTCGGGAATAGCTGCTCACTTGGCTTACGACATGTTTTCATGGTATAAGTGCCTAAGTGTCATTTTAGGTTTTCCGACCCCTCGTTTTATGGAGTGGGAATTTCTTTCTGATTGCGCCATTTCCTGATCATTGCCTATTTGTACTTTTTTCTGTTTCTGACGGTACGAATTTATATAACGTCTGTGAAGAACTGGTATGATTTTTTTTTTTCAGATGTGTAGAATTGACACAAATCGGTACTAAATCTTCTAACACACGAAAACACGTTCTTGAACCATAATTTTCACATTTCGCAAAGTTCTTATGTGAATTATTGGTACCAAATCCTCCCAGCCGGCGAAGAATTGGTAACGAATTTGTATGTAACGGATTTCATTCCATTTCACACGCATGTGAGATAGGCGCATATAATCAAATTTCATGGTCTATTTGTACGTATTCTTCACACTCACGAAAACCACCCATCTGAAGTGGTTTTGCCTTTGATTCCAATTCTTCAATATATAGCAATATATGTAAACATTTTGTACCAAGCTTTCACATCTGAGTAAAATTGATACCAGTTCTTCAAATATGTGATGAATCTAAACCAATTCTTCACACGTCAAAACACTGACTCGTCCCGCATGTGAAAATTTGGTACAAATTTTTCTCATATGAAAATACTACCAGAATGATATTCACAGATTTTATTATTAAGTGCCGCCGATTTCACAGGTGTGAACTCTGCGATTCAACAACGCTTTGAAAACGTACATAAAAGGAGCAAAACATAAAACAAGTAGGACTACAACAGATGTACCGAATCGGAGCGGTCAGTAATATAAATTTACTTGGTGGTATAAACAGTTTATATATTTTCCATTATCTTTGTTGAACTAGAGCCACAAGTTAAGCCTTTCTTCTCGGTCTGATACAAAATGCATGATTTTGCAAGCACCGGGCGATTCGATCAACGTTATAATTTATAAACCCGTGGTTTCCTGCAGATAGAACATTAGAGTATTACCCAAACGCGCCCCGGGCGTATGAAAAATCTCAACACGATGAAGATTTTGGACGTATAAAAATAATTTGTTTCTTAAACTCGTTTTAGCAGTCACACATTAGCGCGTGACTGAAGCGTTTGCCAGACGTATGAAAAAAAAAATATCAAAACGCTGAAAAAATAAAGTACGTTTTGTGGTACGTCCCAGACACACTAAGCAGGAAGACATCGCTCATTGGGGCCTAAAGAAATAGATTGGTAGCTTGTGCCTCCAGGCAAAGCTTGTTCGCTGCTGACTGACCATCTGATTACTGGTTAACCGCTCAGGTCTAAGCTTGCCCAGGAAAAGTGGTTTCAAGTCAAACCGTCTACGCATATAAGCATGAGTGGCTTTGTTGGATGGTTATATTTTAAGCACTTGTTGAATGTCATGACATCCTTACTTTGGTTAAATGTCCCATAAAGTGGATGCAACGTCCCGACATGACCTTAGCTGTTGACTGGGACGTAAAGCATCAATTCAAATAAACAAACAAACACTAAGCAAGCGCTATCTATATATAGGCGCGCAGCAAACGTTAAATGCGCGTCTCATACACGCTTGGGGCACGTTACTGAAAAAAAAAAAAAGAAAAAAAAAATAGTTCGTAAATTTTAAATCGGAACGCGCATGATACGTACACTGGTGTATCTAAAATATGCGCCAAACGCATTCAAAGCGTATTCAACGCGCCTGAATCGCGCGTTGAACTTATTCGAAACGTATTTAACTGATTAACCTGTTGTAGAAGGTACTAACCGAGTGAGGGTCGTTTCCAGCTTAGACACACGACCGATTCACGCCGAGATTCGAGAAAAGATTTTAAGCATGCTTAAAAAGTGTTTTGAGCCCATACGCGCGTAGAGTGCGCACCGACCAACAGCGACGTATATCAACGTATACCGAGGCGTACACTAAGCGTACAAAGCGCGCATGTAACGTATTTCTAACGTGCCAGCGTGCATGTAACGCGTTTCTAACGTGTCTCCGATGTGCTCCTGACGTATGTTGAATTTTACATTATTGTCAACACACCCGGCGCGCGTTTGGCTTATATTATGCTAATGTGTATCAGCTATTTTCCTCGTTTCCTGTGTGTTGAGACCTCGTTTACTGTCCTTCCATTGGGACCTAAAAGAAATAGATGGGCTGCTTGTGCCTCCAAGCAAAACTTCTTCGCTACTGACTGACCATCTGATTACTGGTTAACCGCTCAGGTCTGAGCCTGCCCAGGAAAAGTGGTTCATGTCAGTCTATCCACACATACAAGCCTTGATGGTATAGTTTGGTGGTCATATTCGAAGCGCTTATTGGATGTCATGACGTCCTAAATTTTGGTAAAAGTCCCATAAAATCGAGGCAGTGCCCCGACATGACCATTAATTCAAACAAACCAACCAACATAAAATAAATAGGGAGCGTGGTGACGTAGTGGTAAAGCATGGGAATCCGAATCGAGAGGTCATGGGATCGATCACCGTGGCACTGGCAGCACCGTGTTGTCCTTGAGCAAGGCATATTAACTCCCCGGAGGACGAGGAGCCATGCAAATAATGTACCCATCGCGAGTTTGACGGTCCCTTGCCGAGTTGCATCTTGGTACCGCTCTGGCCAGTGTTGATTCGAGCCCCGCGCCGAGCATTTGTGAGACGAGTGTGAATATGTTGTTTGATCCCGGGATTCGATCATATAGGTCTATTGTTCGAATGTGTTGCTACATCTATGGTCATATTGAATTGAGATGTTGCCTTTCTTAAAAATACGTGCTGAAGACATATAACCACACAATAACTAAAGCTTATAACTTTTCCTAGGCAGTTTCAGACCTAAGTGGTTAACCAGTTATCGTGTAGTCGATCACTCAGTTATAAGCTCTGTCTGGCAGCCCATCTATTTCTCACGGCCCCAATGCTGAATGGGCGGGGATGGGCAAAGTCGCATCGGTTTGCCGTCCTTATCAGTTTAGTTAACTTTGAGAGATCGCTGGTTTCATTTGCAGTCACGATCACATTGAACAGCCTGTTCCTCGAGGTAAATTCTTGTTGCCTGGCATTGTGGTAGAGTCATTCTTTGAAAGAAGAAGAAGAAGAAGAAGAAGAAGAAGAATGATTTATTTACGTGCAGAGAGGTCCCCGGCGAGATCGTACGTTATCTTGTCGTGAAGAGCCATTGAGCAAAATTTTAAGCTTCCTTGACTTCTGGTTTACATACAGAAAGCGTTGGCTCCTTCCCAATATGACTGAACAATTGCTGATATGGACGTGAAGTCATATAATCTAACCAGTCCAAACATTTTAGATATAATTAACACTTCTTGGAATTTCCCTAGCGCTTTATGTCGTTATGTTCAGCAAGTAAAATAGTGTTTACTCATGTAAATCGGACGACGAGCATATTCAAATCCAAACTGTACATAACTTCCCTGGTGAACTTTTCGATGACGCTGGATTTTTTGTTGGAAATTTGTTTCTGCACAAAATTCAAAACTTCCCGCTATGCGAAACTCGATGAGAGACTGCGCATGACGCAAAATGATCACGTGTTCAGATGAAGGAAATAATATATCTCGATCGAAATATATTATGATATTTAGATTGACATATTATATGTCAATTTAGATATATTATAATAGGGTATATTTCGTTCGAAATATATGGTAATTAGGCATATCTCCTTCTAGATATAATATATCGATTTAACAGTTGTGCCCTACTGATCAGTGAAAACACATTCCAAGGGCTGGGCGTCCAAGTGTGTAGATTTTTACTAGATTAATATAATTAATCTGATGTTAAACGTTAAGCGTAACGCTGGCTTGCTTTTCTCAAGAAATAATGGAAAATTCATGTTTGTACTTTCATTTCCGCGTTGTCAGCCGCCATATTGTTTATATCTCGTTCGGCCACGCATCACACGAGACGTTTGCTGGTAACACTAAACAGGGCTATAAACGCACAAGTTTCATTATTGATTTTTATGGTTGCTTTACGGTGGGAGCAAGTGGAAGTTCTTAAACTGTTGTTTTATTCTGATTATTTTAAATTTTGGTTTATTTGTATTTTACATTTATTTTCGCGCCAGCGAGATCTCGCTAGGCACGAAACTTTACGGGAACTTTCAACAGCCAATCAAAAGCACTTATTTACTTATGTAATTTTTATGTAACTTAATCACGTGACTAAGCTGTCCAATCACAAGCTTTACACGCCCGCTCTTAGCCAATTATTTCAAAGCCTGTTGTGTAACGGAAATTTCAAATTGAGCGTGGCGTCAGTTTCATAAAAGCAAAGCATCAATAAGCAGCCATCTTTAATTTTAGACATATTTTCTCCCTCCCACCCACACCTTGTAAATAGTAGATTAGCTTAAGTAGAGTAGATCAGAACCATATTTTTGTTGTTTAAATGTGACAGGTTTTCTAGTCATATTTATTAAGCGGTCTTTCAACAATGTGACATGTTCTAGTCGTTCAAGCTTTCAACATTGGAAATCTTATATGCTTCATTTTTGCATTTTATGTACACACTATCCTTTAGTGTGTTATTGCTAAGATGGTTTATCAATAATATAGTTACAATATGCATATTACCTAGTGCCTGAGAAAGGTACATGTGGCAACATGACATTTCTAAATAGTGATGATATATTTATATATATATATATACCAATAGGCACTGCATAATTCATGTTGCTTTTTAAAAAAAGTGGAGTTTTTAAATAATTGTGTATTGACAGGACAGTGCTGAGATGGTAATGGTAATAGTGACAATTGTGAGACAAGATAAGTGGCATTTCTAAATAGTGGTTAATTACATGTAGTATCTATGGACACAACATAAATCATATTGCTTGTTAGAAAGTGAGGGTCTCAATGCATTTTGACAGTGCTATATAAAGACTACAATATGTGCTGTGAAAAGTGACATTTTATGTGCTAAACTCTTAATTCTTACACATGGACACTTGATTCTAGTGCTATATTGTGGTATAGATCTGATTGGACTCAGTGAGGGGTAACAGTATGGATTACAACCAGAGACTATACACTGTCCCCTATTATAATAGTGACAATACCACGCAAAAAGCTATGGATACTATATTATAAACTATAAAAAATTGATAGACCGACATTACCACCAACAAGGGGGTATTTTGAAATGTTTTCATTTACATGTTTCTTCTCAAAATGTGTTTGCATGAATGCCTTTAAAATTGCATCAATTCAAACATTTCAATTATATGGTTCTTTGACCCAAATGTATGGTTTGTTTTTACTTATGGTCCAGCAGAGCCGTCACTGCCCTAACAGTAATGCACCACTTTGCCTGGATGACTCACAGTATGCTGAACCCTATACTTTTCTTGTGTTTTGGAAAGCAGGGACGGTTCAGTGTAGTGAGCGTTAAAGTTTAAACCATTGAAAATTTGCATACATCTATACCACCAATAGATGTCCTGACGGACGCCTTTAGACAACTGAACGCGATGAGAGCCATGCCGGAGCATGGTAATTTGGTTGAAAAATACGACGGAGAAACACTCGCCCGCCTTTTACAACGCTTGCGTCCCACGAAAGGCGTCCAGCTTACGACTGGAGTTGGCGTTTAGATGCCCGTTAACGGTTTAAAAAGGATTGGAGCTCTTGACGGAGCACATCAAGTTTATCTTGAGGCAGGCGAAGAGACATATTATTGGAATCTAATTCAATACCTAAGAAGGTGATCTTCTGAGTTGGATCCACAACTTTGCCCTTATGAATTGCAAAACCCAATTTCCTGAGAAGTTGGATTAAAGTGGCAAGTGCCTGAGCACAAGTTTCTTTTGATTCGGAGATGATAAGGAAATCATCTAAATAAACTATCATGAGGTCAAAACCTTTCCTGGCCATGATACGCTTAACGGCCTGGGTCAAACGATGGAATATACCTGGGGAGCGGGAGGCTCCAAAAGGGAGACGGGTGTCTTTCATAAAAACCCTCTGACCATTGAATTCCCAACTTAAGCCAGTTACTTCTTGACTTTTGGAAGAAATATTCACTGATCTGTATGCACTTTTTAGGTCGACCTTGGCAAAGAAACAGCCTCTGGTCATAAGATTTGCTGCATCATCAATGCGCGCAAATTTTTGTTGCCAATCTGCTGAGTTATAATCATTAACAGACTGACCTGGGGGTCTGGAACAATCGTGAATCAGTCGAACCCCACCATCCGGTTTCGGTATTGCCACCATAGGACTTGTAATTTTGGGGGGAGTGTCGCAAATGACATAATGCCCACACTGAATTTCGTTAACTACCTGATCAGTAGCCTTTTCATAAAGGTCCCTTTTGGGTCTAGCTGACGGATGGTTCGGGAGGGAAACGGGAGAGATACTAACATCTTCATCAATTATATCAAACCCATGTTTAATTCCATGTAGGATAAAAGTGCTGTCAAAATCATCATAAAGCTCTTCTTTCCAGGCGCTAAGGTTTTAGCCAGGTAAAGGATGGACCTCAAAATCTAGTTTTTTTTTCGCATGGGTAGTGGCCGAATGCTTTTCAGTACAACTCGGCAAGATGCACTGATGCAGAAATCTGCACTTCTGGAAGCTACAGCCTTTCTCACTATTAAAATTCCGACAATTGCTGTGTCACGGCTGTCCCCTTTCGATCGAACAGATTGCCCACTTGGCCCTTTCTTTTGGTTTTGGGATTGGAAACCAGTTTTGACTTGTTTATCCCTAGACTGAAGGTGGAGCATATGTAAATGTTGCACATCGATGCCCCATCTAAACCCTATGTTTGCTTGTAATTGTCTATATTCCCTGTCATATAGGAGAACCGAGTTAAGGCTATACTTCTGGACAAGCTGATAAATTTTTGTCGTATAAGACAAATAATCCATTAGGGCTGGACCAACTAACTTTCCCTCACTAGTTAGTTTATAGAGAATTGCCAGGTTTGCAATGGACCACTGTGATAAGGTTAAATTTTCCAGTTTAGGTTTCTTAGGACCGGATTTGACCACAACCTGCTGCTCCCCATGACCCTTGATCACAAGTTCCTCATCTACTGAGTGCGGAACAAAGTCACAAATATCATAATGGGAGTTTGACTTACCTGTGGCTGTCGCAATGTGTATAGTGGGTCCTGCCAAGATGGTTGAGTAGCACTGGTAAGTCCATTTGAACTGCTACTGTCACTAGGTTGACTTCCAGCTAACTGGGCTTGCTGGAACATAAGTATGTGAAACATTGTCTGATATGTGTCCCTGTTATCACTTTCTGGTGGCACAGTTTGGGTCGTCGGGGTTGTCGGCATGGGCTGGGTCGTTGGCATGGGCTGGGTCGTTGGCATCGTCGGCATGGGCTCGGGCGTCGGCATTGTTGAACTTTGGGTCATCGGCTGACCATGAGGCGTCGGCATGGTCTGAACAACAGTCTGCTGGATAGGTGTTGCCACCAGCTGACTAGTTGATTGAGGTGGCTCGACATTTTGGGTTTTCGAGCCAGTATCGCCGTCGGTAGCTATGGAGGTTCTAGAGTTACTGCCAAGCGATTTGGCCATGTAAAGGAGCAACTTGCGTTGCCCCACCGGAATTTTTGGTGACTCTACATCTTCTGAAGCCATTAGGCTTAATGCTTCAAGACTATCAAAACCTCTTTTGATCACTTCCTTGATGACACCCCTTTGGATCTTATTGTCCAATAAGAACTTAATGACTTAAGTCAGAGGATGACATCTCAGTCACTCGAGCCGAGTTATCTTCTATGTCTATAGTGTCATTGAGAGACATTGTTAGCATTAATCACAGTTAATTGGCAGATTCTAAGTTCCGTATATAAGATTTAGTCACGAGATGGGTATCTAAAAATCACAGTCGTGCCTTTCACACAGTTCAGTAACTTCCGAACAAAAATAACAGAGTTCCTCACGACAAAAGGCAGAACAATTCATAGCCCGGAAAAAACATGGCTGTTGAAAGGAGGTTGGCTGATGTCAAGGATAATTCTAAACAGTTTCTCTTCTTCATATTCACTCATAACGTACCAAGAAGGGATGCCAAACAACATTTTCATCACGAAAGTTTTTAGTCTTTGCTGGTCCGCCATGTTTATTTTGGTAGAAATAAAACGAAACGTAGTCAATAGTCCACAACATACAAAATTCGTCCGAAATTGTCTCTCCTTGTATGCGGGTTTCCGGTTGTCGTCTTTCGCGTCGCCGTTGAAGTTAACAGTTTATAATCACTGACAATTGATTTTAATCCATCTCCGAATAATTTTTTCACTATGTGACTGTTCTTTGAATGTAATGTCCGATCAATTTCTTCATTTAACAAACTTCAATTATTCTAAGCAATTTTTTCATAGATCTTTTCAGTTTGAGGAATTTTTAAAAAGTGATGCTGACCAAAGTCAGCGGGCCCAAGGCCAGGCGTGCTTTCATCTGATTGGTTCGATTTGGTGCTTGCTTAATTCTGATTGGCTAAATCTGGCTATCGGCCCCGCGGAAGCTTGGTGGGAAGAGTGGCGTGTGCAAAAGTACACACGCCACCTTAACTATGTAAACGTTAAATGTAAAAGTTATATAACGATCACATGTTTCAAAACGTGCCAAACACTTATGTAAGCATCAGTCACATGTACAAAAAGTGACATATCACGCATACAAGGCATGCCAGCGCTTCCTTTCTGCGTGTGTTCCTAAAATTCAAAATTTTTGGCTTAATGCCTTAATTTAAAGTGAAATTCCAAATCAAGGAATGAAGGTGCATTACCCCAATCAGGTGGGGTAATGTCAACAGGCCATTCACCCTAAATAAATTTAAAAACAGATTACCTTAATCTTACTATTACACAGTTTTTTTCCCCAGACTATTAGAGATTGGAATGAACTCCCTGATTCTCTGATCTCCTCTGCTGAATTGTCAGATGATTGTGTGTCTAAATTTACTTCTCTTGTGAGAGCTCGGGACTAATCCCCTCCGGTCAAGCCCCATCCCCCTGGTGTGGTATTGTCAGTTTGACGTTTCACCAGTAAACTATTCTGTTTCTGATTCTGATCAGAAACATGTAGATCCTCCTGAACAAGTAATATTGAATTCTTACGACGACTTACCATGGTGGAAAAACAAGTAGATCCACAGAAATAGACGATCTTTACAAAGACGTTCACCTTGCAATGGCAGCCATGACAGCATCCTTGTTGTTTACGTTAGAATGACGTCATGGAAATTTTCGAACTTAGCGTATCTGATAATTACGATTTTTAAACGAACGAAATCTTATAAAGAGTTCCGGGTCACGTCGGTCTAAACCGATCTCGAAAGAAGCCTCACTGGAAACGTATTTTACACCCAACCCTTACACCTTCACTGTCCATAAGTAATCATTTAAGAGTTGAAAAAAAAACGAAATTCAGGAACTTGCATCATGTTAATGATAATACTATTGGTTATTATAAAAAAGAAAAGAAAAAGAAAAAAAAAGTTGCAAAGTGTTTGGGTTGTCTCTCCTAAACGCACGGTGCGGATAGTAAAAACGCCAAATAAAATTCATCAATATTCAACAGTGTCATAAAACCCAAGAACACCAATTGTGTTTGTTTATCCATTTGATTGTTCATCTGTATCTACTCCCAAGCGAGCAATGCTCGGCGTTTTTTTTTCAACATTTTTCCAGGTTTCTTGTATAAAAATGGATTTCAATTCCCTTAAATCCCGGAAATATAAACTATGGCATGTAAGAAAATTTATGACATATTAAATACAAATCTATTTTTAGATCCGCGCGCGCTGCGGGTCCCGGGGTGGTGTCATTAGTTACACTAATTGCTCCAATTAGCGTCCCTATCAGAAGCACTTTTAGTCGCTTAATTTTTAAGCTGTTTTTAGCTCACCTGAGCCAAAGGCTCACAAGGTGAGCTTATAGGATGGCCATGATCCGGCGTCCGTCCGTCCGTCGTCCACAATTTCAAAGATCTTCTTCTCTGAAACCGCTTGGCTGATCTACTTGAAATTTTATGTGGAGCTTCCTTGGGTAGTGGCATTTCAAGTTTTATCCCGAAATCCAGGTCACATGACCAAGATGGCCACCACGCCCATATATGGTAAAAACCCTTCAAAAATCTTCTAGTCCAGATCCGGTGGGCCGATTTCCACGAAACTTGGTATGTAGCATCGGGGACTTGATGACCCTTGGATGACCTTGACCTATTTTACGGCAAGGTCAAATTTGGAAACATAGGCTTTTACATGGGAAAAAGTGAAAACTATGGATTTTTTTAAAACTATTGCAGCCTGAGGCCTGAAAAGTGGTAGATGCAAACAACTAATGGAGTAGATGAAGGTATGTGATTAATTTAGGTCAAGGTCATCTCTTGACCTTGGCCAATCTGTCGTCCATACACACTTTTCAAAGATCTTCTTCTCTGAAACTGCTTGGCCAATCAAAGTGAAATTTTATGTGGAGCATCCATGGGTAGGGGAGACGAAAGTTTGATCTCGAAATCCAGGTCACATGACCAAGATGGCTGCCATGCCCATATATGCTATTGACTTCATATAGTCTGCAAATACATGTAGAAGTATAAATAAGAATGTTCGGCATTACAGTGTTGTTTTTTTGTCCCCCGCCTTTTCAAAGAAAAGCGGAGGGACATAGTTTTTGGCTTTCCGTCCTTCCGTCCGTCCGTCCGTCCGTCCCCCTATAGGAGTATGTACCTTGTGTGCGCAACTTCTCCTACAGTTTTATTCCAATTCTTTTGAAACTTTACAGATGTCTTCATCATGCTTTGAAGATGTGCACGTGGTTTGGATATAATCCTCAGATTAATTTTTGACACTTTTTTCGCAATTTGAACTTAGTCATTTTTCGGGCTTTTTGATAATGAAAGTGAATAGACAGTCTGTACCTTGTGTGCGCAACTCCTCCTACAGTTTTATTCCAATTCTTTTGAAACTTTACAGATGTCTTCATCATGCTTTGAAGATGTGCACGTGGTTTGGATATAATCCTCAGATTAATTTTTGACACTTTTTTTTGCAATTTGAACTTAGTCATTTTTCGGGCATTTTGATAATGAAAGTGAATAGACAAAGGGTACCTTGTGTGCGCAACTCCTCCTACAGTTTTATTCCGATTATTTTGAAACTTTACACATGTCTTCATCATACTTTGAAGATGTGCATGTGGTTTGGATAAAATCCTCAGATTAATTTTTGACACTTTTTTTGCAAATTGAACTTAGTCGTTTTTCGGTATTTTGACAATGAAAGTGAATGGACAGTGGGTGCCTTGTGTGCGCAACTCCTCCTTCAGTTTTTAATTCAGATTCTTTTGAAACTTTACAGATGTCTTGATGATGCTTTGAAGATATGCATGTGCTTTGGATATAATCCTCAGGTTAATTTTTGACACTTTTTCCCAATTTGAACTTAGTCGTTTTTCAGGCATTTATACAATGAAAGTGAATGGACATTGTGTAACTTGTGTGCAAACTCCTCCCTCAGTTTTATTCTGATTCTTTTCAAACTGTACAGATGTCCTGACCATGATTTGAAGATTTGCATGTGGTTTGAATATAATCCTCAGATTAATGTTTGACACTGTGACATGAAGTAAATGCATGTGATTTGGATATACATTATTGTCAGATATATTTGTGTAACTAAACAATTAAGGCGGGGGACATAAATTCTCTGAATTTGCTTGTTTTTTCAAAGACATTCTGGTTATTCAGCTGCTTGAAAAACACAGTCATGATACTGAAGTGGAGGTGCAATATTTTGTTTTTGGTGTTGACTGACATACAATTGATCATATTTTACCAGAACTACCCTTGCCACTTAGGTCATATGGGTAAAAATTGTTTATTACAATGCATAACATGTAGTGTTCGCAACAGCTATCCACTTGTTACAAAATCAGCTATAACATTTCAACAGCTCAACTTAGAAGCAAAACCTTTCGGGACAATAAACACATAGTATGCGTCTTCACTGGATTTTGAAACTAGAGTGTTTTACAAAGTTTAATTTTCATCCTAAAGTGCAACAAACCCGTGCACAATATTGTGAAAATGGCGTTTTGTTACGTGATAATCTACATCTGGGCTGAAACGATTCAAAAGAACCACGATTCAATGCGATTCGATTATACACACCTCGGATTGATTATTTTAGATACGATTCTGTCCCATCTTCAGGTAGACATTTTATTCCAGAACTGTCTAAATTAAGTCAAAACATTTACTTGCATTCAAACCAAATTGTTCTTGGTGTTTTTGCAGCTTTCAGTTTGGTATGACTCCGTCTTGGCCAGGTATATTTAAATTGAAAAAATATATATGAATTAAAGGGCCCAGATAAGGGTAGTATTTGAGTATTTTACTACCCTTTGAACAGCAAATACTCCTCTAATTCAATATTAAGGAGTATCATTTACACATACTTTTTCCCAGATACTCATTGAATCAAACTGTGAGTATTTTCCTCCCCTTGTATGAATTTAAGTCTTAAGAGATTGTCATTTTGACCAACTCTAAGAAGTAAAACTGCTTTATATACTGGAGAAAAGTGCACATCTGTGAACTCTTTATCTGATGTTAAACTTCAGCTTGGAACTTCCCTGAGACCAGTAAGCCCAATAACATTCTACAATGGTGGCGTGTTGTCTAAAAGATACACCATCAATTAACAACCCAAAAATACATGTGCTGCATAATACTCATCTGAAAAGATTTTCTTGTTTTAAAATATGCCTCTTTACATACAATAATGTCATTTTACTCCTACTCCTCTGGAAGAAAATGCAGGGGTAAATACTCCTCAGGAAAAATAATTATCTGGGGCTCTGAATTATAATGATTACATTATAAAGTGATATTCCGAATAGAATAAAACACATCATTTTGTCAGAGCATGTGTATCGTATTCGAACCAGTGTCATGCGTGACAATTTTTCGTAATTTAATGTCATGAAAGTTTACGTTTTTAAACATATTTAAAATGTCAGATATGTATGTTTAAAAGTATATATAAATGCATGCGATTTGCAGTAACGTTTAGCAACAAAGGCAATAGTTGACAATAATTTTATTGTATAAAGTTACAAAGACGCATTTACTTTTATGGATACTTTGGATATTTGATTAAGCAAACAATAGTTTACAATGTTACTGCACTCGCTAGGGACGAGGCACTATTTTTTGACTAATATTGTGCAATATAATTTAAGAAGAGCTATAAAATTGCACGTTGATATATTAAGCATACATATTTGATACGATAAATGATGTCACGTTACGCATTTATATTGGGCAGTAATAAAATAATTCTCCAGGAAGTGGACGTTTTGATTAAAGAAAATTGCATAATTGGCTTACACATAAGCAATAAAAGTGTCTTAGTAACAAGGAAAATCTCATAAATATAAGATTACATCAGTTTTTGCAACATCAAAAATAACCCTATAAGGCTGTCTGATTTCTGAGTTAAAATTAGTGATTGGTCAGTATATTTTACAAGCGACCATTTGATTGGTTAATTTTGAAGCGAAAGACTGAGAGAGAAAGAGTGAGAAAGAAGAGTCAGTTAGTTTTTGGATCGCAAGTGGAATACCACGGACTGCAACAAATCGGATTTCCAAAAAGACAGATTCAAAATTAAGAACTGTGTTATATATGTAGTGCTGGATTCCCAGTTGATACTAAAAGTTGGATATCCAACAGAGAGCATATCCAACAGAGAGCAACTGTTTAGATGTGTTTTACTTGTTTTAAAATTGCTCTAATTTGTGGATTTCCATAAAGAAATTCATTTCTGAACTTTGTTTATTAGCTCACCTGAGCCGAAGGCTCACAAGGTGAGCTTATAGTATAGTAGTCAAGCCGGCATCCGTCCGTGCTTCCGTACGTCCAAACATCTTCTTCTCTGAAACCGCTTGGCCGATGAAAGCCAAATTTTGTGTTGAGCATCCATGGGTAGGGGGAACAAAAGTTTGTTCGCGGGATCTTGGTCACATGACCTAGATGGCTGCCACGCCCATATTTGGTAAAAACCACTCAAAAATCTTCTCCAGAACCGGCAGGCCGATTTTCACGAAACTTGGTATGTAGCATTTGGGACTCCAGCCCATCATAGTTTGATAAAATGATGACCGTACAATTGACCTTGAACTATTTTACGGCAAGGTCAATTTTGGAAACATAGACTTTTACATGGGAAAAAGTGAAAACTATGGATTTTTTGAAAACTATTGCAGCCTGAGACCTGAAAAGTGTTAGATGCAAACAACTAAAGGAGTAGATGAAGGTATGTAATTAATTTAGGTCAAGGTCATCTCTTGACCTTGGCCTGTCTGTCGTCCATACACTCTTTTCAAAGATTTTCGTCTCTGAAACCAATTGGCCAATCAAAGTGAAATTTTATGTTGAGCATCCATGCTTAGGGGTAACGAAAGTTTGATCTCGAAATCCAGGTCACATGACCAAGATGGCCTCCACGCCCATATATGGTAAAAAACACTCAAAAATCTTCTTCTCCTGAACCGGCAGACTGATTTTCACAAAACTTGGTATGTATCATTTGGGGCTCCAGCCCATCTTAATTTGATCAAATGATGACCCTAGGATGACCTTGACCTGTTTTACGGCAAGGTGAATTTTGGAAACATAGGCTTTTACATGGGGAAAAGTGAAAATAATGGATTTTTTGAAATCTATTGCAGCCAAAGACCTGAAAAGTTGTAGATGCAAAACAACTAATGAAAGTATGTGATTAATTTAGGTCAAGGTCATCTCTTGACCTTGACCAGTCTGTCGTCCATACACACTTTTCAAAGATCTTCTCTGAAACCGCATGGCCAATCAAACTGAAATTTTATATTGAGCATCTATGGGTAGGAGAATTTAATCACAAAATCCAGGTCACATGACCAAGATGGCCGCCACGCCCATATATGATAAAAACCACTTAAAATCTCCAGAACCGGCAGGCCGATTTTCACGAAACTTGGTATGTACCATTTGGGACTCCAGCCCATCATCGTTGTTGAACCATTTTCAGGTCATCACTCAGTTGCAAAGAAAAAAACGATAGCCATTATTAAAGTTGGATCATCGGATTTTCCAACCTCTCATTGCCATGCACCAAAGTGACAATGCTGGTTTAATGTATCACCCAGGGCATATAATGCAGATTTCCGAAAGGGTGCATTTTCGTTATGCGTAACATTGTAGATTTTTGTAACAAAATCTGCCTCCACCAATATTAAAATGTAAAAAAAAAAAAAAAATTGCAACAAATGTGAGGCATGCCTTCCATATAGAGATTATGGTATCTCTTGAAAAAAAAATCAGAAAGAGGGAAAAAATGTAACAATAGTCCAGTTGCCATCAGCATAACCTGGAAGATGGTGCCGCATGAAATTTTATTGTAGTTTCCAGTTCACTAGACTATGCTTGTTCAGAAACTGCATGATGCCACCCTGGCATCATTGAGCGTTTTGGAAAAATCAAGATGGCATCCAAGATGGTCACAATAAACAAGAAAAGAGAACCCCAGAGTTGAATATAGCCATCGATCTCTGTTTAAATGCTCATTTTATGCTGTAAACATCGTAATAAAGACTGTTACCCACGTAGTAATATAAATGAAAGATGGCGTCAAAGATGGCTGCCGTAATCATTATAAAGAGGCATTCTCTGGTTAAAGCAGCATTCAATTGTTGAATATAAAGTGTCTTGTGTTTGAAATGTCTATTTCTTGTTTTACACATAAAAGTCATATGTGTTGGCTTTAGTTATGGCCCCACATCATATCAACAAAGAAAGATGATGACCAAGATGGCCGCCGCAATTTCAATTTAAAAGAACATGTTCTCTGATTAAAATTCCATAACTGTGCTGTATACACCAACTATCATGTGTTTAAACTATCCATATGATGATGTGAACAGCACGATTTAGTGTTCGTTCTCAAATAATAACAAGATGGCGGCCATAATCATATCATATAAGGACACAAGTATTAGCTTTTACAAAAAGCGGCTAGCCCTATACATGGAATAAAAGCTGACCCTACACAGTATCTGGTCAAACCACAATAGACGGCTCCCTTCTTTGAATTGGCCTGGATATTAAGGTACTCTTGAACACGGCAGCATAGGAGTCAGAAACAAGCCTTGGGGGAGAAACGTTCCAAAACTTCACGTTCGCAAGATAGATATGTTACAGCGGCGAAAAAACGTGGCCCGACAGGAACTCAAACCCATGGTCTCCCGCTTACCGTTGGAGCAGTCTACCACTAAAAGCCACATGTTGACCGGTCACATTTCCCCCTGCTTAATTAGGTTCCGAATCTGCTCGGAACCATACCACAACCGACGAAACAGTCTCTTTCACGGACCCAAGGGTCGAGCACGCACCCGCACTGGCCACCAAATGTCACAGGGGCGAGAAAATAACGTGGTGCGACCGGAACTCGAACTCAGGGTCTCTCGCTTACCGTGCCAGCACTCTACCACTGAGCTACCGAGCCACATGTCGACCGGTTACTTTTTCCCCTACTTAATTAGATACGTCCCCGAATCTGCTCGGAACCATGTCGGAACAGACGAGACAGTCTCTTTCAGGCTGCTGCTCGCAGCCCGAGCACGGACCCACAGCTACCATATGTAACAGGGGCGGCAAGCGAATGTAGTCCGACCAGGAATTGAACCCAGGGTCTCTCGCTTACCGCGCGAGCACCCTACCACTGAGCTACCGAGCCACACGATCGACCGGTTACTCTTTTCCTCTGCTGAATTAGATTCGTCACCGAATCTGCTCAGAACCATGCCTGAACCGGAGTTTCTGACAGGTTGCTGCTCGCAGCCCGAGCACAGACCCACAAAGAGACACCAAATTCCACAGGGGCGGAGAAAGAACGTGGCCCGACCGGAACTCGAACCCAGAGCTGCCGAGCCAAATGATCGACCGGTTACAGGTACTAACCGGTCCCGATAGCTCAAGTGGTAGAGCGTCCGCTTCGGGATCTGGAGGTCGCAGGTTCGATCCTCAGCCGCGCCATACCAAAGGCGTAAAAAATGGTACTGGTAGCTCCCTTGCTGACGCTCGCAATAAAAGGGTAGTTCCAGGAAGATACAAGAAGGCAGGTAAGTATCTGTTAAGGATATTTGTTATGTCGCATAACAGCTCATGAGCTAATGCTGTCTGTTAAAAACGCGACGTTAAATAAGGCTTCTTTATCTTTATCTTTATCTTACCTACCTTAACCTATATGATCCAGTCGTCTCATTACGTTCACTCTGTCATCAGTAAGCTCTGTCGATAGAGGGTGTGATAGATCGCGTTAGACATGCCTTTGCCTTTAATACCCAACGGTAATAACCTTTAATGATTTTCTCTCGGTTAATACAGTGATGACTCCAGGAAGCGGGAGCCTGGGGGATGTCCATTCCACAATTCGTTCACGATCTGATTTTTTTTTCTTTAGTAATATACAGTAGTCAGTAAATGTGGTGAATAGACTTACCTGCAATTCATTAATAGGGTTGGTTATTCGCTCGATTTTTGTCAGCTAATGACTTACGATGATGCATGGGGCAACAATCGGTTCAGTCTTATTCCGAATTGATGTGTGTTTAGCACAACTCCTATATATGTCTGATTAAATAAGCATTCCTTTGCTGTATTTTGTTTTGTTTTGACACCAAATAATAGCAATGAGACATATTGGCCAAGATGCCCTGTGCAATCGTATAAGCAGAACATTTTCACTTAAGGACGTAACATGTGGGCTAGATGGTAAAAATAGAAGGTCCAGATTGGGACCGGGAACCATGATCTTTGTCTTCTTCATGCTTACCCGCAAGCATTTCCTCTCCATCTCTGCTTTCCAATGTTTTGCCATTGGTTCCTCCATGGACTCGGTCACTGCATACAACAGCTCCCAAGGGCATCCTGTTCGAAACTCTCTGGATAAAGCCTCTAGCACAATGATGAAGAGTAGCGTGCTAAGGGCTACATCCAAATCTGCGCCTTAAGTTTCGCGCAGGCAAAATGCGATAGTCTCATGACGCGGCTCAAAATATGTAGATGCTTTTGTATCCCTCTCTTTACTCTGCTTACTTAAAACTTAACAAATATACATTTTGATGAGGTCTTTGAATCAGATGTCATGTTCTCTTACATTATAATTAAGGCGGCCATCTTGACCACCATCTTGCATCATTGTTATGGTGTTGATTCAAAACGTAACAAAATCTATTCCTTATTCTGTAAACAAAATAAAGTGAACATTTCAAACACGAGGTATTGATTATATGTAACACAGGAATGCTGCTTTAATCAGAAAAAAAAAAAATACTTTATATCATGATTCTGGCGGCCATCTTGGCCAGCACATTGCCGTATTGTTATGATAGGAGGGTAAAAACATAAACAAACCTAATTATGATGTTTATGTCGTTTAGAACATTAAACGGGCGTTTTAATCGTAGACCATTGGGTATGCAACTCTGTGATGCTATATTCATGTTAATCTCGACCATCTATGACGCCATCTTGATTTTTTTTTTTTTTCAAATCATGTAATTATGCCAGAATGCCGTCATGCAGCTTTTGAACTGGCATGGTCTGATGAACCAAAAAGAGGATAAGGACAACAAGAGAAGTGTACTTTTGGCTTCACATACACATATTGTGTTGATTTTTGCGAAATTTTCCACCATTGGTCGGCCATTTTGAATATTTCAAAATGCTCAATGATGCCAAGGTGGCATCACTCGGTTTCTTCGTCTGAAAGGTGTCAAGAAGTGAAAACCATAAAAACATTTTATGCGGCACACATTTCCAGGTCACAGGCCAAATCCATGTTTGGCAACTGGACTACAAGTGCGACATGCGACAAATATGGTTTTATAAATATTTTGGTGTATCCTTCTGTGACAAACTGCAACAAGACTAAATCTTGAAAAAAAATCAGAAAGGGAAGAGAAAAAGCATAACAAGTGCCACAAATGGTTTTATGTAGAGATTTTGGTGTATCCTTCTGTGACAAACTGCAACAAGGCTAAATCTTGAAAAAAAAAAATCAGAAAGGGAAGAGAAAAAGCATAACAAGTGCCACAAATGGTTTTATAGAGAGATTTTGGTGTATCCTTCTGTGACAAACTGCAACAAGACTAAATCTTGAAAAACAAAAAAATCAGAGAGGGAAGAGAAAAAGCATAACAAGTGCCACAAATGGTTTTATATAGAGATTTTGGTGTATCGTTCTGTGACAAACTGCAACAAGACTAAATCTTGAAAAAAAAAAATGACAGGGAAGAAAAAAAAAACGTAACAAATGGGACAAATGGTTTTATTATACCCCCAGCATTTATGCCGACGGGTATATAGTTTTCGTCTTTCCGTTCGTCCATTTGTATGTTCGTTAGTTTGTTAGTTCACTACATTTTACGTCAAAGTTTTAAGCTCACCTGAGCCGAAGGCTCACAAGGTGAGCTTATAGGATGGCCATGATCCGGCATCCGTCTGTCGTCCACAATTTCAAAGATCTTCTTCTCTGAAACCGCTTGGCCGATCTAGTTGAAATTTGATGTGGAGCCTCCTTGGGTAGTGGCATTTCAAGTTTGATCGCGAAATACAGGTCACATGACCAAGATGGCCGCCACGCCCATATATGGTTAAAAAAATACCCTTCAAAAATCTTCTTCTCCAGAACCGGTGGGCCGATTTCCACGAAACTTGTTATGTAGCATTGGGGACTTCAGCCCATCATAGTTTGATAAAATGATGACCCTTGGATGACCTTGACCTATTTTACGGCAATGTCAAATTTGGAAACATAGGCTTTTACATGGGAAAAAGTGAAAACTATGGATTTTTTGAAAACTATTGCAGCCTGAGGCCTGAAAAGTGGTAGATGAAAACAACTAATGGAGTAGATGAAGTTATGTAATTAATTTAGGTCAAGGTCATCTCTTGACCTTGGGGGTCTGTCGTCCATACACACTTTTCAAAGATCTTCTCCTCTGAAACCGCTTGGCCAATTAAAGTGAAATTTTATGTGGAGCATCTATGGGTAGAGGTGAAGAAAGTTTGATCGCGAAATCCAGGTCACATGACCAAGATGGCCGCCACCCCCATATATGGTAAAAACCACTCAAAAATCTTCTCTAGAACCAGCAGGCCGATTTTCACGAAACTAAGTATGTAGCATTTGGGACTACAGCCCATCGTAGTTTGATCAAATGATGACCATAGGATGACCTTGACCTATTTTACGGCAATGTCAATTTTGGAAACATAGGCTTTTACATTGGAAAAGTGAAACTATGGATTTTTTGAAAACTGTTGCAGCCTGAGACCTGAAAAGTGGTAGATGCAAACAACTAATGGAGTAGATGAAGGTATGTGATTAATTTAGGTCAAGGTCATCTCTTGACCTTGGCCAGTCTGTCGTCCATACATACTTTTCAAAGATCTTCTTCTCTGAAACTGCTTGGCCAATCAAAGTGAAATTTTATGTGGAGCATCCGTGAGTAGGGGAAACGAAAGTTGATTGCGAAATCCAGGTCACATGACCAAGATGGCCGCCACGCCCATATATGGTAAAAACCATTCAAAAATCTTCTTCTCCAGAACCGGCAGGCCGATTTTCACAAAACTTGGTATGTAGCATTTGGGACTCCAGCCCATCATAGTTTGATCAAATGATGACCATAGGATGACCTTGACCTATTTTACGGCAATGTCAATTTTGGAAACGTAGGCATTTACATTGGAAAAGTGAAACTATGGATTTTTTGAAAACTGTTGCAGCCTGAGACCTGAAAAGTGGTAGATGCAAACAACTAATGGAGTAGATGAAGGTATGTGATTAATTTAGGTCAAGGTCATCTCTTGACCTTGGCAAGTCTGTTGTCCATACACACTTTTCAAAGATCTTCTCTGAAACTGCTCTGCCAACCAAAGTGAAATTTTATGTGGAGCGTCTATGGATAGGGGGAACGAAAGTTTGATCGCGAAATTCGGGTCACATGACCAAGATGGCCGCCATGCCCAACTATGGTAAAAACCACTCAAATATCTTCTTCTCCAGAACCGGCTGGCCGATTTACGCGAAACTTGGTATGTAGCATTTGGGACTCCAGCCCATCATAGTATGCTGAAATAATGACCCTAGGATGACCTTGACCTATTTTATGGCAATGTCAATTTTGGAAACATAGGCTTTTACATGGGAAAAGGCGAATACAGTGGATATTTTGGAAACTGGTGCAGCCTGAGACCTGAAAGTTGCTAGATGCAGACAACTAATGGAGTCAATGAAGGTAAGTAATTAATGAAGGCCAAGGTCATTTCTTGACCTTGACCCCAGGTCATTTAAATATCAAAATTAAAATTATGGTTTTCTCAGAAATCACTGGGTTTGGAAACTATTGCAGCCTGAGACCTGAAACTTTGCAGATGCAGACAACTTATGAAGTCAATAAAGGTGTGTGAGTACTCAAGGTCAAGGTCATTTGATGATGACTTAATACTCCAAGATCAGGCTTCAGGTGAGCGTTCTCAGGACCAATGGTCCTCTGGTTTGAAAACTATTGCAGCCTGAGGCCTGAAAAGTGATAGATGCAAAACAACTAATGAAAGTATGTGATTAATTTAGGTCAAGATCATCTCTTGACCTTGACCAGTCTGTCGTCCATACACACTTTTCAAAGATCTTCTCTGAAACTGCATGGCCAATCAAACTGAAATTTTATGTGGAGCATCCATGGGTAGAGATAATGAAAGTTTGATCGCGAAATCCAGGTCACATGACCAAGATGGCCGCCACGCCCATATATGGTGAAAACCACTCAAAAATCTTCTTCTCCAGAATCGGCAGGCCGATTTTATGAAACTTGGTATGTATTATTTGGGACTCCAGCCCATCATAGTTTGATAAAATGATGACCCTAGGATGACCTTGACCTATTTTATGGCAAGGTCAATTTTGGAAACATAGGCTTTTACATGGGAAAAAGTGAAAACTATGGATTTTTGAAAACTATTGCAGCCTGAGGCCTGAAAAATGGTAGATGCAAACAATTAATGGAGTAGATGAAGGGATGTGATTAATTTAGGTCAAGGTCATCTCTTGACCTTGGCCAGTCTGTCGTCCATACACACTTTTCAAAGATCTTCTCCTCTGAAACCGCTTGGCCAATCAAAGTGAAATTTTATGTGGAGCATCCATGAGTAGGGGTGAAGAAAGTTTGATCGCGAAATCCAGGTCACATGACCAGGATGGCCACCATGCCCATATATGGTAAAAAACACTCAAAAATCTTCTTCTCCAGAACCAGCTGGCCGATTTACATGAAACTTGGTATATAGCATTTGGGACTCCAGCCCATCATAGTTTGTTGAAATGATGACCCTAGGATGACCTTGGCCTATTTTACGGCAAGGTCAATTTTGGAAACTTAGGCTTTTACATGGGAGAAGGCGAAAAACAATGGATATTTTGGAAACTGTTGCAGCCTGAGACCTGAAAATTGCTAGATGCAGACAACTAATGGAGTCACTGAAGGTAAGTAATTAATGAAGGCCAAGGTCATTTCATGACCTTGACCCCAGGTCATTTAAATATCAAAATTAAAATTATGGTTTTCTCAGAAATCACTGGGTTTGGAAACTATTGCAGACTGAGACCTGAAACTTTGCAGATGCAGGCAACTTATGAAGTCAATAAAGGTGTTTGAGTATTCAAGGTCAAGGTCATTTGATGATGACTTAATACTCCAAGGTAAGGCTTCAGGTGAGCGTTCTCAGGACCAATGGTCCTCTGGTTTGGTTAAAGTTTCTCTTGTGGTGTATATCTCATACACCAACGGTCAGAAACCATTCATATTTGAACCAAAGGTACCCTATGGTTTACTTTGTTTCCATCATGAGTTCGAGCCCCAGGGTCTATGCCCGGGGTTGGGGCTAGAGATCAAAATCTAGGTCACCTTTAGATTGTGTCAAAAATTTTTGGTTAAAGTTTCTCTAGTGATGTATATCTCATATACCACTGGTCACAAACCATTCATGTTTGGGCAATAGGTACCCTTTGCTTTGTTTCAATGTGTTCGAGTTCCAGGGTCTTTGCCTGAACACTAGAACACTGTAAACCAGAGGACCAATGGTCCTGTAAATGCTCACCTGAGATATATACATGTACCAATAAACTTGTTAAACTAGAATGGTACAATGCACGTATATAACCCTAGGGCAGGGTCAGAATAATTCCTGGAGTCAATGTCTTTTTCAAATCATAAAAATTCAGTCCATTTGCCAATTAACTGCAAGTGTTGTCCTTCAAATGACATTTTAACAATTTTCTCCATTCAAATGCATGGGTGATCTAAGTTGACCTTGCCAGTCATCCCAGTGTCATGACTTAAGTTATACAAATTTTGTAGACCTCCGTTCCTTAATGCTTCATGCCAAGTTTCAAAATCATAGGCCTTCTGGTTCTGAAGAAGAAGATTTTTCAAAATGTTTGCTATTTATAGCCATGGCGGCCATCTTGGTCATGTGACCTTGACCATTTATATATACTTTCATTTCCTCTTCCTAAGGATGCTCCACATAAAGTTTGGCTTTGATTGGCTAAGCAGTTTCTGAGAAAAAGCTGTTTGAATATTATGGTCATCTACATGTATATAGCTGCGGGGCAGGGGCAGACAACCCCTGGGCCTAAAATATTTTCATAAGCATAAATCTTCTGTCCATTTGTTCATTCCTAGCAAGTTTTCTGCCATTACATGACATTTTCCTATTTTTTCCCATTCAAATGCATGGGCGACCTAAGTTGACCCTGCTGTAAAATAGGTCAATGTCACCCAGGGTCATGATTTATATAAACTTGTAGAGCTCCATTCCCAGATGCTTCATACCAAGTTTCAAAATCATAGGCCTTCTGGTTCTAAAGAAGAAGATTTTTAAACGTTTTTGCTATTTATAGCCATGGCGGCCATCTTGGTCATATGACCTCGACCATTTATACAAACTTTCATTCCCTCTTCCTAAGGATGCTCCACAAAAAATATGGCTTTGATTGGCCTAGCCGTTTTAGAGAAGAAGATGTTTCAATATTATGTCATATACATGTACATGTATATAGCACCGGGGCAGGGGCAGACAACCCCCTGGGCCCAAAATATTTTCTTAAACATAAATCTTCTGTCCATTTGCTCATTTCTAGCAAGTTTTCTGCCATTTAATTACATTTTCCTATTTTTTCCCATTCCAATGCATGGGAGACCTAAGTTGACCTTGCCGTAAAATAGGTTAAGGTCATCCCAGGGTCATGATTTATATAAACTTTGTAGAGCTCCATTCCCAGATGCTTCACACCAAGTTTCAAAATCATAGGCCTTCTGGTTCTGAAGAAGAAGATTTTTCAAAATGTTTGCTATTTATAGCCATGGCGGCCATCTTGGTCATGTGACCTTGACCATTTATATAAACTTTCATTCCCCCTTCACAAGGATGCTCCACATGAAGTTTGGCTTTGATTGGCATAGCGGTTTCAGATAAGAAGATGTTTGAATATTTTGGTCATATACATGTATATAGCCCCGGGGCAGGGGCAGACAACCCCCCAGCGGCTAAAATTTTCCATTAACATTAATCTTCTGTCCATTTGCCTATTCCCAGTAAGTTTTACCCATTAAATAGCATTTTACCATTTTTTTCCCATTCAAATGCATTGGCGACCTAAGTTGACCTTGCCGTAAAATAGGTCGTCATCCTAGGGTCATGATTTATATAAACTATGATGGGCCCTCGTCCCCGATGCTACATACCCAGTTTCGTGGAAATCGGCTTACTGGTTCTGGAGAAGAAGATTTATAAAGGTTTTTGCTATTTATAGCCATGGCGGCCATCTTGGTCATGTGAAGGCCAAGCGGTCTCAGAGGAGAAGATCTTCGAAATTGTGGATGGACGACAGAGCATGGCCATCCTATAAGCTCACCTTGTGAATGAGCTAAAAATGGATGTACTGCTTTGTAACTTTCACAAAGAGTCCATATCTTGACAATAACTTATCATAAAGCATTCATACCTCATACACTTTAGGTTCAATGACATCGGACCACTGGGTCGGAGTCTGGGGTTTTGGGGCTAGAGGTCAAAATCTAAAACTTCTCTAAAAATTGTATTTTCTATACTTTTGTTTACAACCATGTTTAGAAATCATTCATACTTGGACCATAGGTACTCTATAAGATATGCTTTGTCCCTAATTACATTAGATTGTAGGGTTCATGCCCAAGGTGGGGCTAGAGGTCAAGAACTAGGACATCTTATATTTAATACTACTATTGAAGAATGACATTCTATTTTCCATCTAGGACTGAGGACCTGACCCTCAATGTCCGCGATCAAGTCCTAGATTGAGTATGCAAGTCAGCTCTGTATACTGCTCTAAAATAGATCTGTCATTCTACTAACCCCCCCCCCCCCCCCCACCTCCCACCATGGTTGTAGGCAATGCTTTTTGCAAATGCAAATTAATAACATATACTTGTTGTGAGTGCTCTCTTTGATTCGAGAATTGAGGTTCAATGTGTCAGGGGTGAGCATATCCAGGTATGAGGGTGGTGGGCTTCGGGGTGGGCTGGGGGGGAGGCTTGGGGGCTACCAGCCGGGGTATACGTGCCTCTCGAGGCACTTTTTCTAGTATTGGGAATATTTTGTATGTGCACTATCTAACCCAGGGTCGTGTTGCATAAAACTCTATTTACTCTTAATTGCAGGTTAAAGTCACAGTTAACTTAATGGCAGCTTTACATTTGTTATGTACATGTATAAAATTACAAGGTCCAAAAAATATTAAATAAGTCATAACTTCAAAAAACAGAAGCGAGAAAATGAAAAAGAATACAAAGTAAATTTCATGTATCATATTGTCTTCAAAATCCTGCCACTCATCAATGCATCTTACATTGCAGTGATTTGTGGGGCGGGGGGATGTTTTAGTTGCTGCAGTAATTTTGTTGTTCTGAAAAAGTTTATATCCTAGGGACTGATTACTTTTCCAAAAAGTGTGTAATGGTAATGAAGAAAATGCAATGTAATGGTAATGTAATTCATTACTTTCAAAAGTAATTGACTCCATCTCTGGAGTGAAATAAAATATTTGATTGTACGTCCAATTCTGTCAATTTGATACCACTGTTGCCATTACATATTGAATCCACCTCGTATCTAGCAGGTATGGTTGTGATACATCAGTAAACTGTTGCGTTCTGTTACTATTTAGATTCTAAAACAATGTTTACCATGAATGTAGTAATTGTGTCGCAACAATGTAACTAGCAGGTTACTGGTATGGTTGTGATACAACAATTCGCATTCATATGGTATAACCTGTGTTCTAATTTCATTAGAGCATGCCATGCTCTTAAAGTAACTCTGGTTTTATCTATTTTCCAGAAGTCAACCAACAAAAGTTAAGTAGAAGAAATCAACTTGTGAGTTACAATGCTGATTGCAAGCCTGTGCTTATTTCCCCAGAGGTCACTAAAGGTGTATAGTTAGATTTCTGCGAACTGTCAGAAAATATTAGCAAGATCTTCCAATGTAAGTTATCATATTTATTAACAAATTTCAGTTCTGAGGAATTTTTAGCTCACCTGAGCTTCGGCTCAAAGTGAGCTTATAGGATGGCCATGCTCCGTCGTCGTCGTTGTAGTAGTAGTCGTCGTCATTGTCGTTGTTCATACTTTTCAAAGATCTTCTCCTCTGAAACCCCTGGTCCAATCAATGCCAAACTTCATGTGAAGCATCCTTAGGAAGGGGGAACGAAAGTTTGTATTAAATGGTCTTGGTCACATGACCAAGATGGCCGCCATGCCCATATATGGTAAAAACCTTAAAAAATCTTCTTTTCTGGAACCAATGGACCGATTTCAATGAAACTTGGTATGTAGCATTGGGGACTCTGCCCCATCATAGTTTGTATAAATCAAGACATTTGGTTGACCTTGACCTATTTTACAGCAAGGTCAACTTTGGTCGCATAGGCTTTTCAATGGAAAAAAGTGAAAACATTGAATTTTTCAGGAAGTTTTGTGGCCTGTGACCTGAAAGATGGCAGATACATATAACTTGTTGATTTAATGAAGTCATAGGAGTATTCAAGGTCAAGGTCATCTCTTGACCTTTGCCAAAGGTCATTTACATATTAAATTTAAAACTTAATTTTCTCAGGAACCACTTCACCAACCAAAGCCAAATTTTATATGTGGTATCCTTAGGAAGGGGGAATCAAAGTTTTTATAAATGGTCAAGGTCACATGACCAAGATGGCTGACATGCCCATATATGGTAAAAACCTTAAAAAATCTTCTTCTTTGGAACTGCTGGACTGATTTCAATAAAACTTAATATGTAGCATCGGGGACTCTGGCCCTTCATATTTTGTATAAATCATGACCTTGGATTGACCTTGACCTATTTTATGGTAAGGTCAACATTGGTCACATAGGTTTCTCAATGGAAAAATGGAAAACATTGGATTTTTCAGGAAGTTTTGTGGCCTGTGACCTGAAAGTTGGTAGATACAGACAACATGTTGAGCTAATGAAGTGTTGTGAGTATTAAAGGTCAAGGTCATTTCTTGACCTAGTCTCAGTAGCCGCATGACCATTCAAAGCCAAATTTAATATGTAGTATCCGTGGGATGGGGGAACAAAGGTTTATATAAATGGTCAAGGTCACATGACCAAGATGGCCACCATGGCTATAAATAGCAAAAACCTTTACAAATCTTCTTCTCCAGAACCAGAAGGCCTACGATTTTGAAACTTAGCATGAAGCATCAGGGAGAGGAGCTCTACAAAGTTTATATAAAACATGACCTTGGGACGACCTTGACCTATTTTACGGCAGGTCAACATAGGTCGCCCATGCATTTGAATGGGGAAAATTGTCAAAATGTCATTTGAAGGGAAAAACTTATTGGAAATGGGCAAATGGACTGAAGATTTATGATTCTGAAAAAAAATGGACCCCCCCTCACCCCGGGGCAATATACATGTATATTACCATAATATTCAAAGATCTTCTTCTCTGAAACCGCTTGGCCAATCAAAGCCAAGCTTCATGTGGAGCATTCTTAGGAAGGGAGAATAAAAGTTTATGTTAATGGCCAAGGTCACATGACCAAGATGGCCGCCATGGCTGTAAGTAGCAAAAACCTTTAAAAATCTTCTTCTCCAGAACCAGAAGGCCTATGATTTTGAAACTTGGCATGAAGCATCAGGGAGAGGAGCTCTACAAAGTGTATATAAATCATGACCTTGGGATGACCTTGACCTATTCTATAGCAAGTCCAACATAGGTTGCCCATGCAGATGAATGGGGCAAATTAGTAAGATGCAATTAAATGGGGGGAAACTTGCTGGGAGTATGCAAATGGACAGATGATTTATGTTTATGAAAAAATTGTCCCCAGGGGGTTGTCTGCCCCTGCCCCGGGGCTATATACATGCATATGACCATAATATTCAGTCATTTTCTCGGAAACCGCATAGCCAATCAAAGCCAAACTTTTGTGGAGCATCATTAGGAAAGGGGAATGCAAGGTAGGTCATGTGACGAAGATGGCAGCCATGGCTATAAATAGCAAAAACCTTTATAAATCTTTTTTTTTTTTTCAGAACCGGAATACCTATGATATGATTTTGAAACTTTGCCTGAGGCATCAGTGAGTGGAGCTCTACAAAGTTTATATAAATCATGACCTCAGGATGAGCTTGACCTATTTTATGGCAAGATCAGCTGAGGTCGCATATCCCAGATCTTAGGTGAGCGTTTACAGGACCATTGGTCCTCTGGTTTCATTTCCATTAATTAATTTCATAAAATTTGTTACAACATGTATGTACATATTCAGATGTTATCTTTCACTGTCTCTGATAATTTCTGTACATTAGCATTGTCACTCATGTAAATTATTCAAGAATTATGTTTTCATGCACATTTCATAGCCATGCATATACATTCAAATGTAATTGTAAATAATTTTACCCCCGGCATAGGCGTAACCAGGAACTGGAAATGTATACGCACACAAGTGGGTTTGATCATGAACAGTGGTCTCTCTCTCTCGTTTGGGGGGTTCGGGGGCCCTCCCCCGAGAAAAAAATGATTTTCGGGATGGCTGGAGAACGATTTTAAGCCTCTTTTATGGAAGAAAATTTGTTTTCTTTCAAGAGATTTTTTATAAGGAATGTTCATGTCTCTTTTTTTACATTACGCACGTGCGTGGTGTGCGTAATGGGCGTTACGCCTTTGCCCGGCATTTATGCCGATGGGTATATAGTTTTCGTCTTTCAGTTCGTCCGTTCGTATGTTTGTTAGTTCGTTTTTTCATTCATTCGTTAGTTCGTTCGTTCAGTACAATCTGCGTCAAAGTTTTGGTTAAAGTTTCTCTAATGGTGTACATCTCATACACCAATAGTCAGAAACCATTTATATTTGGACCATAGGTACCCTATAGAGTTTACTTTGTTTCCATGAATTCCGACCCCAGGGTCCATGCCCGGGGGTGGGGCTAGGGATCAAAATCTAGGTCATCTTTATTAATTTGCGTCAAAGTTTTGGTTAAAGTTTCTCTAGTGGTGCATATTTCATACACCAATAGTCAGAAACCATTCATATTTTAACCATAGGTACCCTAATGGGTTTGCTTTGTTTCTGTGAGTTCGGACCCTGGGTCCATGCCCGGGGGTGGAGCTAGAGGTCAAAATCTAGGTCACCTTGAAAATGTGCTATTTACATAGTATTTTTTTTTTTTTCATCTCTAAGTTCATATCTTATAGGAATGTATTCCTGTTTGGATCATAGATACCCTATAGCGTTGAATTAAATTCCATGGCACCAAACTTTATGGGTGGGGCTGGAGGTCAAAATCTAGGACACATAAAATGCAATAGTTACCAAGATTAATATTCTGTATGTCTATATCTTGACAACCATGTGTCAGAAAGCGTTCATGCTTACAACACAACATAGGTACCACATAAGGGCTTTTTAAGAATGACATTCTACTTTCATTTCAATCTAGGACTGAGGACCTGACCCACAATGGCCATGCTTATGTCCTAGATTGGGTATACACGTCAGCTCTGTATACCGCTCTAAAATAGATACATGTATGTCATTCTAAAACTACACATATGCAAAGTACTTTACACTGCTTATTAGCTCACCTGAGCCGCCATGATCCGGCGTCCGTCCGTCCGTCGTCCGTCCACAATTTCAAAGATCTTCTCCTCTGAAACCGCTTGGCCAATCAAAGCCAAATTTTATATGAAGCATCTATAGGAAGGGGGAACCAATGTGTATATAAGAAATCCAGGTCACATGACCAAGATGGCCGCCATGCCCATATATGGTAAAAACCCTTCAAAAATCTTCTTCTCCCGAACCAGTGGACCGATTTCAATGAAACTTGTCATGAAGCATAAATGGCTTTAGCACTACAATGTATATATAAATTATGACCCTGTGATGACCTTGGCCTATTTTACAGCAAAGTCAACATAGGTCACCAATGCATTTGAATGGGGAAAACTTTTAAAATGTCATTTAAAGTGAAAGTCTTGCAGGAAATGGGCAGTAGGACTGAATATTAATGATTCTGAAAAAAAAATTGGACCCCAGGGGCTCGTGCCCCCACCCCGGGGCAATATACATGTATATCTTCACTATATTCAAACGTCTTCTCCTCTGAAACCGCTTGACCAATCAAAGCCGAATTTTATGTAAAGCATCAATAGGAAGGGATAACCAATGTGTATATAAATAATCCAGGTCACATGACCAAGATGGCCGCCATGCCCATATATGGTAAAAACCCTTCAAAAATCTTTTTCTCTGGAACCGGTGGACCAATTTCAATGAAACTTGGCATGAAGCATCGATGGCTAAAGCACTACAATGTATTTATCAATCATGACCCTGTGATGACCTTGACCTATTTTACGGCAAGGTCAACATAGGTCGCCAATGCATTTGAATGGGGAAAACTTTTAAAATGTCATTTAAAGTGAATGTCTTGCAGGAAATGGGCAGTAGGACTGAATATTAATGATTCTGAAAAAAAATTGGACCCCAGGGGCTCATGTGCCCCCACGCCGGGGCAATATACATGTATATCTTCACTATATTCAAACGTCTGCTCCTCTGAAACCGCTTGACCAATCAAAGCCAAATTTTATGTAAAGCATCAATAGGAAGGGATAACCAATGTGTTTATAAATAATCCTGGTCACATGACCAAGATGGCCGCCATGCCCATATATGGTCAAAACCCTTCAAAAATCTTTTTCTCTGGAACCGGTGGACCAATTTCAATGAAACTTGGCATGAAACATCGATGGCTAAAGCACTACAACGTATATATAAATCATGACCCTGTGATGACCTTGACCTATTTTATGGCAAGGTCAACATAGGTCGCCAATGCATTTGAATGGGGAAAACTTTTAAAATGTCATTTAAAGTGAATGTTGCAGGAAATGGGCATTAGGACTGACTACTAATGATTCTGACAAAAATGGACCACAGGGGCTCATATGCCCCCACCCCAGGGCAATATACATGTATATCTCCATAATATTCAAACATCTGCTCCTCTGAAACCACTTGGCCAATCAAAGCCAAATTTTATGTGAAGCATCTATAGGATGGGATAATCAATGTGTATATAAATAATCCAGGTCACATGGCCGCCAGGCCCATATATGGTAAAAACCTCTCAAAAATCTTCTTCTCCAGAACCAGTGGACGGATTTCAAGGAAACTTGGCTTGAAGCATCGATGGCCCAAGTACTACAATGTGTATATAAATCATGACCCTGTGATGACCTTGACCCAGTTTATGGCAAGGTCAACATGGGTTGCCAATGCATTTGAATGTGAATAACTGTTAAAATGTCATTTGGAGGAAAAAGCCAGCAGGGCTGTGGCAAGATAAAATGGTCATTTCAACCTTTTCATATGTACAAAAACAATGCTTAGAGATATAGAGACAGTTTATGCCTCAGATAGTGGTACATGGTGGTAGCAAACTGGAAAGACAAATCCAATAATTTTGATTTAGTGACTGCAATGAAATATCGAAATAAATGCCTTAAAATGGCTAAATTTTGAGTGTACAATGTTTCCTGTATATTTTCAACAAATTTCATTTGCATTTTTTAACCCTTATCTAGCACCAAAGCAGCATATATATAGCTTTATAACCTGGAGATATTACTGATGTTTGTTTTGATATATTGTTCATAATTTTATGGCAACTGATGCTCATATGACAAACGTTTGAACATTTGTGGTCGGATGTTACAAAAAGATTTTCAAAATTTGATAGCTTTTTATAAACCATTATAAAAATACCAAATATATGAATTGTGTAATTGAAACTGTGGTATGTAATAGTCATGACATGTCTTTTTTTATACTTTAGGCTTTGGAAAGCTGACTACTAAGAGGAAAATTGATATCACTTTTTATATGCTATTTTTTAGGGTGTCCGAAACGGCCTGTATCATCCGAAGAGTGGCTGTTTTCTCTTACGCACAAAGTTATAAACAGTACATATTACCTTTTTTTAATGGTAGATGAAAAACAGTATAAGAACACAAGGATTTTTTTTTGCTCTGCGTAAACCTTCGGAAAACATTGTTGCCGATATGTGTCCGAAACAAATTTTTGTATCATCCGAAGAGTGCTTTTCACAAAATGTTGGTCTGTGATTTTGTTCTCTGTTTCTCTATTTTGTTTTTTTACCTAAGCTTTTCACAAATTAAGATGTGATGATTTGTAAGCCAAAAATCTTCTATCATAGTATGCTGAACTTTGAAAAAAATGATTTTTAGAAATTCGGCTTTCTAAGTTCATTTTTAGGACACACATATAAAATTCATATAAAATTAATATGCAGTGATGAATTAGGAAACATATGAGTCATCATTGTTATGCTTTGGTTTTATTTAAATAATTGATGCATGTATTAAAATCTATATTATTCTTGGGTTTGTATCATCCGAAGAGCTCTTCGGACGATACATAGTACTCTTCGGACGATACAGCTCTTGAATCGTATCATCCGAAGAGTTCTATGTATCGTCCGAAGAGTTCACTTACAATTTTAAAAGAGATTAAAATGGAAAAAAGAAGCTTTTATAATAATGTAAGATATCTATCAAGTAGCTTTATGGTGTAAATTATGAAAAAATCATGAAATTGATTCAAAAGCTGTATCATCCGAAGAGCATTGTGTATCATCCGAAGAGCATTGTGTATCATCCAAAGAGCATTTGTATCATCCGAAGAGCTGACTGTAATGCTTTACAAAAAAAATTGCCCAATATCTTTTGGAAAGGTTTGGGTTGTATGTCAGAGAAAACAATACCAACAACACATCCTTGAGTAAGACAGATGTTTCCATTCACTTCTCTCAGAACTAACCTAAAAAAAACCTATAAAAAATGTTACTTTGATACAGTACTTCAAAAGATGTGGAAATTAAATACATAAGCAAATTCAAAGCAACTTTGGTCCATGTTTGTTTTTTGGATGAAGGACTAAACTTACAATAAAACATGAAAAGACAAACAACACAGTTTTCATTCTTTCAGTTATTGGCTTTAAAAGGTGGTTGTAGCGTCCGAAGAGTTTTCAGGGCTTCATCTCGAAAGAAAGACACTGTCAGCAAATATGGCAAAAAGTTATCTTCTCATTACCATTTCCGGTTATGGCAGTGATTAGGCTATAACATAGTGCTAAAGAGATGATGATTTGAACAAGTTGAAAAATTGACACCCAGGAAACACTTTTTGTCCATTTTATCTTGCCACAGCCCAGCAGGAAATTGGCAAATGGACAAACTATTGATTATTCTGAAAAAGAAAATGGCCCAAGGGCTTCATCTGCCCCTGCACAATACCATAATATTCAAACATGTTTATTGATATATGCAGCAGATCTCAGACAGGTGAGCGTTTACAGGACCATTGGTCCTCTGGTTTCTAAAATGTACTTGATAAGGGGTACTGTCTTTCATTGTTGATGAGAGGTTCAATGTCAGGAGTAAGCATGTGCCGGATTGTTTAGGTAGGGGGTAGGGAAGGGGGCTTGTTGGCTACCAGCCGGGGGTATACGTGCCTCTCAAGGCATTTTTTCTAGTAATATATGTAAACATATATATGTTATATATGTACTTACAAGGTCCAAAAAAAATCATAACTTCAAAAAACAGAAGCGAGAAAATGAAAAAGAATGCAAAGTACATTCATGTATTATATTGTCTTCAAAATCCTGCCATCTTCCATCTTACATTGCAGTGATTCGTGGGGGAATGTTTTAGTTGCTGCAGTGATTTTGTTGTTCTGAAAAAGTTTAAACCCCGGGGACTGGTCTTCTCCCCCCCCCCCCCTCCCCCCCCACCCCCCGGCAATATATAATAATATTTGTATATAACCATAATATTCAAAGATCTTCTCTGAAACTGCTTGGCCAATCAAAGCCAAATTTTTTAAGAAGCATCTTAAGGAAGGGGAGACCAATGTGTTCATAAATAATCCAGGTCACATGACCAAAATGGTGGGCATACTAATATGGTAATATCCCTTCAAACATCTCAAGGAACTGGTGGACCAATTTCAACTAAACTTGACATGTAGCATTGTGGGCTGGAGAACTACAATGTGTACCTGTGATGACCTTGACCTATTTTACGGCAAGGTCAACATATGTCGCCCATGCATTTGAATGGGGAAAATTGTTAAAATGTCATTTGAAGTGAAAAACTAAAAGGAAATGGGCAAATAGATTGAAGATTTATGATTCTGAAAAAAAGGGACCCTAGGATTTGGCCTGCCACCACCCCAGGGTAATATACATGTATATTACCATAATATTCAAAGATCTATGAAATTGTATAAAAGACAAATTTTATATGAAACATCTTTAGGAAGGGAGAACCAATGTCTACATAAAGAATTCAGGTCACATAACCAAGATGGCTGACATACCCATATATTGTAAAAGCCCTTCAAAACCTTCGTCTCTGGAACCGCTGGGCTGATTTCGATAGCACCAGGGACTAGAGTACTACAATATGTACATAAATGATGACCCTGTGATAACCTTGACCTATTTTACGGCAAGGTCAGCTTTCATCGCATATGCAGTAAACTATTAAAATGTCATTGAACTGAAAAACTTCCAGGAAATGGGCAAATAGACAGAATATTTATGATTCTGAATATTTATGATTCTGAATTTAACAAAGTTGACTGCAGTGGTTCATCTGTCCCTGCCCTGGGGCTATATACACGTCTATGACCATAAAAGTCAAACAAGTTTATTGGTATATATCCCAGACCTCAGGTGAGTGTTTACAGGACCATTGGTCCTCTGGTTATTTTTTTTCTTGTTTTTGCTTTATATGCAATAACATCTAATTTCTTATTTTCAGGTGTTGAAAAGTTAATTGGTGTGACCAGGCCAGTGCTAGGTCATTTCCATTTGACAGACAAAGTATAGAAGGGAAATTCAAATGGCATCCCCTTTTCCATCAGAGGAACAGGCTTCTATATCAGGGGCAGATACTGATTCTGAATCCTCTTCTGCCATTCATGAAAAAGGAGTTGGTGATGGAGATAGTGAAGACAAATTTAACAGAATAAGATTAACAAAAGCTGACTTGAAAAAGTTTCCAAATTTTAGTTCAACAAAGATTTCATCTTTAAAAGACACAGAAGATTTTATAGTGAAATTTATAGAAGGAGAGAGAGATAAGAAAACTCCAAAGAAACAAAAACTTATTGACGAGCATGAGACAAATGAGAACACTCAAAGGAAAAGAATTGATGAGTATTTTACTTTAGAGACAAATAGGAACACTCAAAAGAAACGAAAGCACAATGAGGAGCTTGTTATAGAGCAAGAGAGTAATGAAACAAAGAAACAAAAAGACAATGATGAAATTGTCAGAAGGGTAGAAAATACAGAAAGTAACACTTCAAAGAACCAGTCAGACAATGGTGAAATCACTAGAGGTGAAGAAAGTAGAAATAAGAACATTTCATTTATACAAACAGAAAATGGTGAAATTGACAGAAGTGAAGAAAACAGAAATCGTACCAATCAAAAGAAACGAAAACTTAATGATGAATTTGAAGAAAATGTATTTAAGTTAAAAATGCTTCCTATAAAGCATGAGATTGATGAATGCTTTAATACGGACAGTGAGGATGACTTCAAGCTCATGGTTTTTCACTCAAAGGTGCGATCAGTTTGTGATTTGCAAAGGTTCACTAAATCTCTTGTGGAGGACTTTGCTGGTGAAGAGATAGTTTCAGAAAAATACTCAAGCTCTTTACTATACTTTTTCTACAGGTTTTTGGATTCCAATAAAATGCCTGAAATATTTATAATGACTGTAGGTCAAACATGGCGCTTAGCTGATAAAGTAGGTTGTAGTGATTTTTTAAGCAAATTCAAAGACCAAGACCTGGAAAAAGATCCTGTGCAGATTAAATATCTACATGCTGATATGGATAATGTGTTAACCACAGAATATAATGCCAGACAAGGGCGGCATCTCTGTCTTTCAGATGAAGAAGACCTCATTGAAAAGAAGAGCACTAGATATCTTAAACCTGAATCAAAGTTACATGATTATTCAGCATTTAAAAAGCGGAGCAGAATATTTTTAAAAGACTCTTCTTTTTCTTTGCCTTTGAGTCTCAACATTAAAGAGATACACAATTTCATAAAAACAATATCCTCTATGATGCAGAAAAATGAGTTAGAAATGACCAAAGGGCAGAATAAGTTAGACACAGAGTTAGACACAGCTTTAATTGAAGAGTTAGATAAACAGCTTTTGAAAAGGCTAAAAGAGAAAGAAGGCACAAAAATGTACTTGCAACATGATACAGATGAGTGGAACAAAATCGATGAGGTGCATATTCATCTGCCAAATTCAAAAGTTACGTTTGACCTGCCTGTCTCTGTCGGTGATATTATTCCCATATTAAGAAAAGAAAGGATCCCTGAATCAGACTGGCTGCAGAAGATCACAGTTAAGTGGACTGAAAAGGCAAAGCCTCTTAGCCTGAAATATTTTCTTGAAGATTATATCATCATGGATAATCTGCTGTATAGGTACTTGTTCGGGAAATGGCGGCTTTTTGAATGTGAGTCCATTGCACGTGTAGACCAACAGTTTAGGCGTTTTCTAAAAACATCTTTTCTAAAAGCTTCAGAAGATTTCCCAATATTACCATGGCTTCACACTTTATCTGATGGGAGAGATACTGGCACAGTGCCAGACAAGAAAAGCCCCAAGGAACTGATGGACAGTGATTATGAAATACCAACAAACAAATATGATATAATAGAATTGGGTCAGTTATATAGCAACACAACACAGAGTAGCAAAACAGATGGCAAGTCACCACAGAGTAGCAAAAGATTTCAGACTGAAAACTTAACAATTAAAAGCATCAAAGAAACATTACCGGTACACAAACATGTAAATATTGATCTCCGGCAAATAATTCCAGGTACTGGTCCAGTTGAAGATAATAGTAGTCTAAAATTTGGCTATTCGATTCCTGTCAATAAGAAAATTTCGAACAGATCTTATACTGTGCCAGATGAGGGAGAGTGTTCTGAAAATGAACTTGAAAAACTACTGTTTCTTCGTTTAAGCACCAAGCTTAGTGAGGGGGAATATAATGACTGCCATATGCTTTTAAGAAGAATCCTGGAAAAACGCAAAGAGAATAGGTTTGTCATCATACCGGGAGATGAACTTTTTGTAGTCCATAAAAACACAGAGTTATATGATATACTCATATCAGATGAGAAAAACAAGATAACGTATGTAGTTCACGTGAAAGCAGATTTAGGAAATAAGACGAGAGATGCTTGCAGTCAACTACGCATATCAGCTGAAAAAATAAAACAGTCTTTAGTGGTAAAAAGTAGCAAGCCCCCACTTGCAAAGTACTGGGAGACAAATGCATACGGATCTAAGATGTTATTGCCAAAAGGGTACAAAGGAGATGTTGGTCTAATTTTAAGTGAAATGGGGAAAACAAAGTTCATTGAATTGTTTTCAGATGAAACTCGACGACTCATATTTGTATATGCATGTAGGGACAGCCGTACAAAAACGGATCTAAAAAAAGAAGCAGAATATGTATCTAGTTTGAATTTAGATCAAGATGAAGAATCACAATTAAGAAAGCGTTTACTAGAAAAAGACATACCGTCAGCACAAATCAAAGATATTGTAGACAAACTAAAAGAAAAGAAGATCCTAGATTCAAATGGATGTATAACAAATTCTTTCAAATACCAAACTAAGAAGGGTGAAATATTGGAAGAAATAGCTAAGGCTGCACCGAAAGGAAAACAATTAAAGGTAGAGGAGGTTCTGAAGGAAATATTAAACAGTCATGTGTCAGAATCAGACATAGCCAAGTCAGAACTTATCAGATTGGAAAAACAGTTTCAAAAGTTTCGTGTGGGGAGGAAGAAATTTGAATTAAAGATATGTCAGATTCCAACAGAATTTTACTTAGCCTGAGGCTATTTACCTGTGAAAAGATGTGATCTAGTCCAATTGCCAAACATGGATCTGGCCTGTTACCTGGAAATGTATTCCACATAAAATGTTTTTATGGATTTTACTTCTTGATACCTTTCAGATGAAGAATCCGAGTGATGCCACCTTGGCATTATTGAGCATTTTGAAATATTCAAAAATTCGAAATGGCCGTCAAATGGCGGGAAATATTGCAAAAATCAACATAATACATGTGAAGCAAAAAGCTCATTTCTCTTATTGTCCTTACTGTCTTCTTCTGGTTCATCAGACCATGGCAGTTCAAAAACAGCATCATGAATTGTTTGAAAAAAAAAAATCAAAAATCAAGATGGCGTCCAAGATGGTTGACATTAACAAGAAAACAGCATCCCAAAGTTGCACATACTCAATGTTTTGTGTTTTAAATGCTCATTTTATGTTCATATTAACAGAAACACCATAATTTAGTTTTGTTTATGTTTTGCCGCTCCAATCATAGCAAAAAGGCAAGAAAGTTACCAAGATGGCCGCTTGATCTCTAATAAACTGTCTTAACTGTCTTGTTTTTTAAATTCACTTTATTTTGTTAGCAGTTCAAGTTAGAGTTTAGTTCTGACCCAACATCAAAACAATGATGCAAGATCATCGGGTGGTCAATATAGCCGCCTTAATCTTAGTATAAGGGGAAATGGCCTCTGATTCAAAAAGCCTATCTCCTTGAATGGTTATTTGTTAAGTTTTAAGTAAGCAGAATAAACAGAGGGATGCAAATCTACATCATATAATGAAAGATAGAATAGGGAATTTATTTCAAAATCGAGATTAGGTATTCGTCTGTGTCATTACCATTGTAATAATTAGCAAAATCATCAGCAATATTGTTCAACTATTGCAATAATTGTTTCTTCAATTCAGTTGCATAAAATTTGCAAAACTCTGTACAGGCTAATTGATTTATGAAGCGCCTGTATTTTGACGATGAGCATGGTTGTTCAGAAGCATACCCACAACAAATCATTCTACAAGTACTTGAAGTATACTATCTGTTGCTGGAGCCACACTGTCAGCTGTTGTAATTTGCACAAGCGCTCAGAACCCTTCAACATTATTTCGACCACCTGACTTAAGCACCCTGTATACCGTTGATGCAACCAAATTTGTTACAGCACAGATTGATGCAACATTTCACGAAGATAGGGGAAAATGGAGAGCGGTAAGTTGACCTTAATTCAGTTTTACAGGCATTAATGTTAGGATGTCTGGGCCGTGCCTTTGTGGGAAAACAAAGTAAGGATAACTTCAGTTTTTGCCATAAGTAGTTTGTTAAAAAACCTTACCTTGAGACAGAAATTATAAATTCCATTGAAGAAATATGCCATCAGATACACGAAAACGGATTATGTTTGCTAATTGCTCAAATCTTTCATCACCCTTTGTCATTATCAAAGTTTCAATATAAACCGGAATCATTCCTTGTTTTATACCACCAAACAACAATCATGTATTCGAGCCGACTTTTGCACAATATGGTGTTAACACACCTAGGTTGGATCGCTTGGAAAGCAACGTACGTCAATGAGTTTATTGCCTGGATACTACCTACGTACAAGAGGTGTTTTTGAAAAATGATGCTAACTACGGCGGATCTTTAGGCCAAAAATGATTTTTCTTACGGCGGACACTTTGATGTTTAATTTTTTTAACATTTTGTGCTGTGAACTGACAGCTTTAGTATCATTTTGGATAAAAAAATATTTGATTTTTTTTTTAAATTAATCTGCACGTGTTTGCAAATTATATGGTGAAAAGTGTATTCTCCATAATGCAGCAAGTATAGCTCCCGATATTCTTGCTCGTTGTTTATATGGGCGAATTATTGCACAATGTGAATGTGTTTCTTCTTGCTTTTGATTTGCAACAAACATAGTTGGGTCCCTACCAGGCGTTTGGGGAAAGGGGTGGGCGGGGGGAGGGGGGAGATAACGGCTAGTTCATGAGCTAGATAGCGCATTCGTGATAATTTGTGAGGAGTTACAGAGCAAGCACTTTATAGGTGGGGAGTTTTGAGCACGTGCAAAATACTTTTTAGAGAGACGGGGTAAGCAATGGCCGGACGAGTCAACCCATTACTTTCAGATGCAGGTAGTCCACCTGGAAGGACCTGTAGACTTTACATTGTGTGCTAGTTCACTGAGTAAGCACAAAATACGTAAACCTATTTCAGGCGTACATTCATTACCTGTGCTATCAAGAAAAAGTGCGCAACGAGAAATTTTAATGAGTACCGAGTGAAATATATTTCTGGGTCTGTGCATGGGACCATCACGTACACTCCCTCTCCTTACACCTGAGGGTCTGGTACGAAATTTAGAACGTGCCTTTTCAGCAAGATTTAGCTGCTTAAACTTACTATTAGAATTAAACACGAAACAACACTAAGATACACAGCCATGCTGCATGTAAACAGACAGTTTTGACAAGCTAGAACACACACACACACTAAACGCCCAGTTGTCCAGATCATCTGATGCCGACAGTGACACACATGTATCATTGCACACAACACATACGTCACATTTGTCGAGTGTCTGATAATGTCAACATTTCTGATGAAAACAGTCATGCTGAATTATAAGACTAATAAGGGCTAACAGACAACCATTTGATGGAAAATCTTATCTTTGATGGAAAATCTTCGTTTTTTTGGGAGGTGGGGAGCGCGATGGCATAATGGTAGAATAGGGCACCACGCTGAGAGGTTCTGGATTTGATACCTACCTACACCGTGTAGTTTTCTTGAGAAAAAGTCCCCACAATGCCGATAAACAACTAGGAAGCGTTGGCACTGTCCGGCATGACTAAAATGTTAATTGGGACGTTTGAAGTCATTGCAAAACGAAACAAAAGGTTTTGGAAGCTAGTGGAGGACGTATACAAGAAACACTGCCAGAAAAGAATATGCAAAAATCACTTAGCCCCGCTCACTCAAGCTTTAACGGTCACAGGATTTTCATTTTGCAAAAGTGTCCGCCGTAAGGAATATCATTTTTGGTCCAAAGATCCGCCGTAGATAGCATCATTTTTAAAAAGAACACATTGGACGTACGTAGCATCAAGGCAATTAACTCTCTGACGTAACTTGCTTCCCAAACGATTCAACCAAGGTGTGTTTACACCATATTGTGCAAAAGTTTGCTTGAGTTCAGGATTGTCTTTTGGTGGTATGAAACAAGGAATGATTCCGGTATATAACGAAACTTTGATATTTACAAACGATGATGAAGGATTCGAATAATTAGCAAACGTAATCAATTTTCGTGTTTCTGGTGGCATATTCCTTCAATGAAATTTATAATTTCTGACACAAGGTAAGCTTTTGTTACAAACTACTTATGGCAAAAACTGAAGGCATCCTGACTTTGTCATCCCACAAAGTCATGACCCAGACATCCTCGCATTAATGCCTATAAAACTGACATGATCGTCAACTTATCGCTCTCCATTTCCCCCTACCTTCGTGAAATGTTGCATTAATCTGTGCCGTAACATATTCAGTTGCATCAACGGTATACAGGGTGTTAAGTTGAATATAAGACCACGCATCCTTGACCAAGCGTGGTTTATCAAATGGATGTCTTGACATGTGTTGGTTTCACATTGTTTTGGTAAACGACTGTGTATATGGTGATTATATGCAATAAGCTTGGGAGTGTTTATTAGCCTTTGCATACCAGTTTTACATTAAACCATATATTTTACAGAAATAATTCTACGTTGCTGCCATAACATCCTCCAACTGCCATAATTCCCCTGATATTATCTAGTAAAGGCTTACTCAGTTTAAGCTTGTCAGGTATGAAACCCTTTGACGTTGATTTCAAACTGAACTGCAAGAAGGAAGCAGACTACGGTCTGATGTTTTACCACTTAACCCGATATTTACGGTCCTTTTATATGGTCCATCCCCTTTCGCTTTAATGCTTTCTCTGCTCTGAAAGGGACTTGGTTTTACTTTTTATTCTTTTCGGTTTACATTAATTGTAGAATTTTAATCTTGAGCAATACATAGACGTTCGTGTTACACATTTTCCTCAATGGTTCGCAACCATCTCACTTTTTGCCACCACTGTTACACTATGTCTCATCTACCCAGCGTTAGCATTAGGTCCGAACACGATCTGACCAGTCTGTAATATCACAGCCCTTCTTCAATGTGAGATGGTCAAAGTTGCATGGACAATCATGAAATACCTAAATCATTGTATCTTTTCAACAGTGGTTTTAAAGCTGTCATCTGCTGAGAAGTTCGAATAGTGTTGAGAGAATGCTAGTGCTTTTTGTTAAACCTCTTGTCTTGCTGGAGAAGTTTTGGTTATGCTTTTAATGCTACAGTCAAAGTAACAATGAATCGGCCACAGAATAGCACATCCCATCGGTGACGACTGTATCAGGCCAGCGTAGTGTATGAGGATTTCTCAACTAAACGTTTTAAACTTTTTTCTGTTCTTAGCATTAGTGTCAGTTCGATTCTTCCTTTGTAACCAGCTTTATCTGCGTTTTTTAGTCGGTTACATCCTTTCCAAATATGTTACAGAGCAAGCGCCTAGCGCTTTATAGCTCTATTGAAGGACTCACTAAATTATCTTTTAAAAAATGCAATCCTCTTTCTTTATTATAATTAAACTGTAAATGTTACGAGTACTTTCATGTAGATTGATTTGCTTCCCTCCTTTTTTCTGCTAATTAAATATGTAACACATTAACTGATGTTTTGATCAGTATAGAAGATCTCAGTCGTATTATAATTTCCCCAGCATCATTTTGCGGTGTCAAAAAACACGGACTTAAATTGCGATGTTAACAATATAAAATGATCATTTCAAATACAAGTCATTCAGTATTTGCAGCACTGGAATGCTGCTGTAGCCAGGGATCATTCAATTATGAATATGGTGGTCCTCTTTTTCACCATTTTGTTTTATTGTTATCATGTTGGGTCAAATAAAATACAAAAACAATTCATTTGTCAACAAAATTTAAACATTTGAATTACAAAACATTGAGCAAATGCAGCACTGGAATGCTAATTTAATCAGAAATTATGTACTATTATATTATGATCATGGCGGCCATCTCTGCTCATTTTTAGCTCACCTGAGCCGAAGGCTCATGGGGAGCTCATAGTATGGTAGTCGAGCCGGCGTCCGTCCGTGCGTTAGTGCGTCCGTTCACATTTTCAAAGATCTTCTTCTCTGAAACCGCTTGGCCGATCAAAGCCAAATTTTATGTGGAGCATCCATGGGTAGGGGGAACGAAAGTTTGTGTATTTCATCTTGATCGGATAAGAACTCTGGTTGCTATGGAAGTTTCCATTGACTTGTATGGAGAAAAAGTAGAAATTGGCATTTTCCGTTGTCAGGCTGGGGATATTTGAATTTTGTTTTTACATAAATGTTTATTGTGTAGTCCTTCACATTTAAGGCAACTTTTGTAAAAATCACTTTATTCGTTTGGTTGCTATAGCAACATAAAGGGTAAATTTTCGAAAAAAATATTCAAAAATCTTCTCAGAAGCCGTATGGGGGATGAAGCCGAAATTAAGCATACATGCTTATGACATTAGCCTGTACAAAGTTTGTGTTTTTTATTGTCTTTGTCCAACTATTTTGGTTGCTATGGTAACTTGAAGTTTCCATTGACTTATAAGGCAAAAAGTGAAAATTTGCAATTTCTGCCGTTTCATTGAGGATATTGAAATTTTGTTTTTACACAAATGTTTATTGAGTAGTCCTTCCCGTTTTAGGCAACTTTTGTCAAAATCGCTTTATTCGTTTGGTTGCTATAGCAATGTAAAGGGTAAATTTTCGAAAAAATATTCAAAAATTTTCTTCTCAGAAGCTGTAAGGCAGATGAAGCTGAAACTTTGCATACATGCATATGATATTAGCCTCTACAAAGTTTGTGTTTTTTATTGTCCTTGTCCCACTACTTTGGTTGGTATGGCAACTTAAAGTTTCCATTGACTTATAAGACGAAAAGCGGAAAATTGCAATTTTTTGAAAACTATTTCAGCCTGAGACCTGAAAAGTGGTAGATGCAAACAACTAATTGAGTAGATGAAGGTATATGATTAATTTAGGCCAAGGTCATCTCTTGACCTTGAAGGGTGTGTCATCCATATACACTTTTCAAAGATCTTCTCTGAAACCGCTTGGCCAATCAAAGTGAAATTTTATGTGGAGCATCCCTGGGTAGTTGGGACAAAAATTTGATCGCGAAAACTGGGTCACATGACCAAGATGGCCACCACGCCCATATATGGTATAAACCACTCAAAAATCTTCTCCAGAACGGGCATGGCGATTTTCACGAAACTTGGTATGTGGCATTTTGGACTCCAGCCCATCTTAATTGATGAAATAATGACCCTAGGATGACCTTGACCTATTTTACATCAAGGTCAATTTTGGAAATATAGGCTTTTACATGGGAAAAAGTGAAAAATATGGATTTTTTGAAAACTACTGCGGCCTGAGATCTGAAAAGTGGTAGATGCAAAACAACTAATGAAAGTATGTGATTAATTTAGGTCAAGGTCATCTCTTGACCTTGGTCGATGTCTATACACACTTTTCAAAGATCTTCTTCTCTGAAACCGCATGGCTAATCAAACTGAAATTTTATGTGGAGCATCCCTGGGTAGGGGTAACGAAAGTTTGATCCCGAGATCTAGGTCACATGACCAAGATGGCCGCCTCGCCCATATATGGTAAAAACCACTCAAAAATCTTCTCCAGAACCGGCAGGCCGATTTTCACGAAACTTGGTATGTAGCATTTGGGATTCCAGTCCATCATAGTTTGATAAAATGATGACCCTAGGATGACCTTGACCTATTTTACGGCAAGGTTAATTTTGGAAACATAGGCTATTACATGGGAAAAAGTGAAAACAATGGATATTTTGTAAACTAAATGCAGCCTGAGACCTGAAAAGTGGTAGATGCAAACAACTTATAGAGTAGATGAAGGTATGTGATTAATTTAGGTCAAGGTCAATTTTGGAAACATAGGCAAACATGGAAACATGGAGAAAAGTGACAACTAGATCTCCGGTAAGCGTTTACAGGACCAATGATACTATGGTAACTATTGCAGCCATAGACCTGAAACATTACCAAGATGGCCGTCATACCCATTTAGGGTAAAAAAAAGAAGAAAAATCCCTTTGTCCAGTGACTGTACTTGTTGACTCTCAGGTGAGCGATCGTTGCCCTTGGGCTACTTGTTATAATGTGGGAATAAACAATAAACCATGCTGCTCACAACATTGTATGAGTATTTCAAACGCATTACATTTAGTATATTTACCACAGGAATGGTGTTTTAATCAGAGAACACAATCTTTTAAATCATAATTATGGTGGCCATTTTGGTCGCCATCTTTTTCGTTATTATGATGTGTGGTCATAATTGAAAACCAAACACTTAAACATATAACTATGTACAACAAAAATGGACTTTCAAGCAAAATACACTGTTTTATGCAGCACTTGAATGCCATTTTAGTACGAAATATTGCTTTAGTATGATTGCGACAGTCATCTTGTCCGCCATCTTGCCTCATAATGATAATAAGGGGGTCAAAACTTAGAATTGTCTTTTAAATATTGTTTGCAGCATAAATTGAGCATTTGAAACGCAGAGAAATGTGTATATCAAACCCTGGGGTGCTGTTTTCTTGTTTATGGCGACCATCTTGGACGCCATCTTGATTTTTCCAAAACGCTCAATGATGCCAGGGTGGCATCATGCAGTTTCTGAACTAGCATGGCCCAGTGAACTGCAAACCACAATAAATTTTATGCGGCACCATCTTCCAGGTTATGCTGATGGCTACTGGAGCTAATCATTTCTGTTGATGGATTTATGCTCCTAATTAATTAAAAAATGATATTTGATGAAGATTTTTTATGTCAGATAAAAGATTTCAGATCAAGGAATATACATGTGTATGTGAAATTTCAATTCTAAAAATTGCTGCATTAGTGAGAAATTTAGAAAACAATTTCTAAGTTACCTGTTCATGAGAATAAAGAGATTCCACTATTCTGTGGAAATTTAGTAGTTTGAGAAATCCCCTACACAAGCGAACACACCTTAAGGACTTATTGTCACTTATGTGTGGTCACTGTATATACATGTTTGAAGATTTACCTGTATAAAAAAAAACATTGTTTATTTTTGTCAACAATGTTACATTCTTTAGCATGCTTTATCATGGGGCTGTTGAATATGTTGCAAATACATGGATTTGTGTATACATGATTGTGAAATGAGTGGTCAGCTCCGAGCAAGCGAGTCATTTTTCAGGTACTTCCGGGTTGAAATCGTCGGACCCATTTTTCTTAGCTTTTTGAAAAACATAAGCCAGAATTTTCGATGTTGTCATTGACTTCAGTCATATAAGAACCTGAAACAAAAGGCATGTCATCTTTCAGCTAACAATAAGCGCACACGAGCCGCCCCAAGTTACCCACTTTGAGAATTTTCCAGTAAAAACATGTTTACACTAACTTTTCTCAGAGAAATACATTTCCATTACCCCAAAATAATCCTCAGTTTTTCAGATTATGTATCCTAGACATGTAGGCTTTGTGTAATTTTTATTCAAATGCATTCCATTTTCCAGGAAATAGGTACCACGAAAACCAGTTACATTTCCAATTCTAAACCAAGCTATTTAAAGTTTTAAAAAGAATAACTATATTGAGTCATTCCGAGTATCTGTGACGTTTATTAGCAACAATTGCACATCATCACTTGATAGACAGATTAAAAAAAAACAAAACAGTAGATTTCTGTTTAACATACCCCACCCACTCCTGTCAGACAAATTCTTAACAATGTGTGAAGAGGACAAAATCAAGAGCTCTGGCAGCTCAACAAAAACAGGATTAAACTTATCTGTAAAAAGTGCTGCTAGATCAAGCCAGCCAGCTGAGAAAAGATCTCATTCAGAAGTAACTGAAAGCAATTTTGGAGATGAAGTCACAATGTTGAATAAGCAGATAGAACAAATGAACAGTGACCTGCAAGAAACTAGGGATAGTATCAAAGGCTTATTGAGCAAAGATGAGATAAAAAACTTTATTGTCAGAACAAAAGAAGCTCTTTAATTTGAACTTGAAAAGAAAATAGATTAAGAAATTGAGGTACAAGTAGAACAAAAAGTAGAAGAAAAACAGAAAGCCTGGAAAACTATAGACATAATATTTCCATCGGTATTCCGTTAAACCTCTCCATACTGACGGAAATGGGATATATTCAGCACTTGGTCGAAAATGAAAATGCAGCAAATCTGAAAAACTGTATTATTCTAACTTATGTTAGACCTTTTCTTCCATATTTGACATAAATTATCAATTTATTCTAGATGTTGAAATACGCAGAAATCAGATTTAAGACAAAAATCCAGTTTTCTCATGACGTGGCTCAAATATTTTGATGCTTTGATCTCAGAGCAGATATCCATTGAACCAGTGGTTTAAAATTTTCAAGCTTGTTCAGTTTCTCCCTATTAGGTAAAATTCAAATTTTGGAAAAAAAAATGCAAAACAAAAACAAAAAATATTTGCTCTGAATGCTCAGTAATATACACAAAGATTTTCTCCCACCAATCCTCATTTCTCCTTCACAATAAAAACTATGATCAGAATGGGCATTTGTTTGGACAAAGTCATTTTGCTGGTCTTGTCATTCGGTGGCTGAATTAGAAGATTGCACCTTTAGTTCAGAGAGCTACACAAAATGAAAACTTGCCCATGCAATATACAGAGATTTTTTCACAGTAAAAATTGCAAATTTCATTGGAATTTTTTTTTTTAATATTTTGGCTTAAAACATTGATTGTGGGTACACATTAGAATAGCTTCTGTGAGGCGCCTCTAACGAGTACCCACAATCTATGTTTTGGATTAGAAATAAGAAAAATAGGTATAACCATGCATACCCCAATTTTACTGTATAAAAGTGGGATATAATTGGGTATATATTAAATGGACATGTTATCCTGATGCAAACACTCCTACATCCATCGCCAGTTTTCAGAGTTTTTTGCTGTTTTTTCTAATCTTTAAGGCTGTCACAATAAATTCTTATAAAGAAGATAATTGCTTTACTGCACTGTAAAAACGAGATAAAGTGCTTGAATCTGGCCACATGTTTGTTTCAAGAATTAGATGAAATATGCCATTAATTTCTAATTTGCTCTTTGTCTCAATATTAGACAATGGGCACAGTGTCTGCTCAGACTTAATGAAACACTGATCTGAGTCTATAAAGATATTAAGGTAGCATTTTTCCCATCTTGAGACTTTCAGTTTATATGCATGTGCATACTTTCTGCATTTTTACCAAACTATTATAGGTACCCACATGTTGAGTACCCACTGGCAATTACTGAGCACACTGTGAAATTCTTTAATTTATGAATACACATTGTACATACAAATAACTTGAACACCAACGATTCCATGAGAACCCCAAGACCACGCCAGTTTCATACGAACAGTTTCAGTCTTCACTCATAATTTTAGGACCCAGCTTATTCTGAATACCCACAATTTTGTGTGATTGAATTTTGTGAACATTCTTACAGTGAAGACCAACATAACTTGCCCATGCTTTTTGTAACAAGACAATATAATTCTAACATTTTCAATACCCAAAAATATTTACACTTTTGAATACCCACTTACTTTGAATACACTCAAATCAAGACTCATAAATATTTCGAGTGCCGCAACTTTATTAGCTCACCTGAGCCGTCAGGCTCACAAGGTGAGCTTATAGTATACCCATGCTCCGTCGTCCGTCCGTCCGTCCGTCGTCCGTCCGTCCGTCGTCCACCATTTTCAAAGATCTTCTTCTCTGAAACAGCTTGGCCAATCAAAGCCAAATTTTACATGAAGCATCTATGGGAAGGGGGAACCAATGTATATATAAATAATCCAGGTCACATGACCAAGATGGCCGCCATGCCCATATATGGTAAAAACCCTTCAAAAATCTTCTTCTCCGGAACCACTGGACCGATTTCAACCAAACTTGGCATGAAGCATCGATGACTCAAGTACTACAATGTGTATATAAATCATGACCTTGCGGTGACCTTGACCTATTTTACGGCAAGGTCAACATAGGTCGCCTTTGCATTTGAATGGGAAAAATTGTTAAATTGTCATTTAAAGGAAAAATCTTGCAGAAAATGAGCAGTAGGACTGAATATTAATGATTCTGAAAAAAATTGGGCCCCAGGGGCTCATCCGCCCCCACCCCGGGGCAATATACATGTATATCTCCATAATATTTAAACATCTTCTCCTCTGAAACCGCTTGGCCAATCAAAGCCAAATTTAATATGAAGCATCTATAGGAAGGGGGAACCAATGTGTATATAAATAATCTAGGTCACATGACCAAGATGGCCGCCATGCCCATATATGGTAAAAACCCTTCAAAAATCTTCTTCTCCGGAACCGGTTGATCAATTTCAACGAAACTTGGCATGAAGTATCGATGACTCAATTACTACAATAAGTATATAATTCATGACCCTGTGATGACCTTGACCTATTTTACGGCAAGGTCAACATAGGTCGCCAATGCATTTGAATGGGGAAAACTTTTGAAATGTCATTTAAAGTGAAAGTCTTGCAGGAAATGCACAGTAGGACTGAATATTAATGTTTCTGATAAAGATTGGTCCCCAGGGGCTCATATGCCCCCACCCCAGGGCAATATACATGTATATCTCCATAATATTCAAACATCTTCTCCTCTGAAACCGCTTGGCCAATCAATGCCAAATTTTATGTGAAGCATCTATAGGATGGGGTAACTAATTTGTATATAAATAATCTAGGTCACTTGACCAAGATGGCCGCCATGCCCATATATGGTAAAAACCCTTCAAAAATTTTCTTCTCCGGAACCGGTTGACCGATTTCAACGAAACTTGGCATTAAGTATCAATGACTCAAGTACTACAATGTGTATATAAATCATGACCCTGTGATGACCTTGACCTATTTTACGGCAAGGTCAACATAGGTCGCCAATGCATTTGAATGGGGAAAACTTTTGAAATGTCATTTAAAGTGAAAGTCTTGCAGGAAATGCACAGTAGGACTGAATATTAATGATTCTGATAAAGATTGGTCCCCAGGAGCTCATATGCCCCCACCCCGTGGCATTATACATGTATATTTTCATAATATTCAAACATCTTCTTCTCTGAAACCACTTGGCCAATCAAAGCCAAATTTTATGTGAAACATCTACAGGATGGGGTAATCAATGTATATATAAATAATCCAGGTCACATGACCAAGATGGCCGCCATGCCCATATATGGTAAAAACCCTTCAAAAATCTTCTTCTCCGGAACTGGTCGACTGATTTCAAAGAAACTTGGCATGAAGCATTGATGGCTAAAGTACTACAATGTGTATATTAATCATGATCCTGTGATGACCTTGACCTATTTTACGGCAAGGTCAACATAGGTTGCCAATGCATTTGAATGGGGAAAACTGTTAACATGTCATTTAAAGGGAATAAATAAAATAGAAATTGGCAAATGGACAGAATATTGATTGTTCTGAAAACAAATGGCCCAAGGGCATCATCTGCCCCTGCACTGGGGCTGAATACCATAATATTCAAACATGTTTATTGGCATATGTAGCAGATCTCAGGTGAGCGTTTACAGGACCATTGGTCCTCTGGTGTAATAACATCTTGCTAAAATATCTATATCTAATTGCCACCAATTTTCAGGGCCTACAAAAATTGATCATCCACACTTTTGAATACCCACATATTTTGAGTACCAACAAAGTTGAAGACCACAAAATTTACCTGCCCAAAACTTGAGAAAATAAAGTATAAAAAGCTTAAAGAAATTTAAAAGTGCTACCAAATTTTAAATACCCACACTTGTGAGTAACCATATAAATAAGTACCCACAGACTTGAAATATGAAATTTCTAACACAAAATGGTCCAAGAGAAAAGAAAAAAAATCTGAAACCTCTAGAAATTTGATATCGCACACCTGGAGACTGTTGCTCTTGTTATTTTCACAGTTTACTGATAATGATGATAAAAGCTGAAAGCTACAAGATATTTTCTGAGATTTATTGCCCAATTGTGCCAGCTCCATTGGAGCTATATTTTGGCGATAGATGTAGGAGTGCAAAATGAAAATCTAACTTCTTCAGAGCTGTACAAAAGACAGGTTTCTTTGTGATGAAGCTAATATTTTGCATATGCGAAAACAAAGATGCAGATCAGCTTCGCAGTAACCGCAAAGCTGATCAGCTCTGTTGTTTTTGCTACATCTTCTTCCTAAATCCAAAATTTCCAGCCTCTAGCATCTTTAGTGCTTGTACAGCTTGATTTGTGTCTGACCTGTTCAAACACCACATTGATGGTTTTCCCATGAGGCGGGTCATATTAAAGCAGAGCCAGTTTTAGGGGGAAAACATCCTGCTGTTTCTAAGCATAAATACACTTCCTGCTAGAAAATGATATTGTATGTCTGCGTTGCGATTCGATGCGTGAAAACCGGTACATGTATTTTTGGGTTTCCGACCAAGTCTGACACAAATCGGTCTGTGCTGCCACAGAAGATGGATAGAAGGCTGAAATTTTGCATTTAAGAAGAAGAGGAATTGTACTATCCGTGTAGCAAAAACAAAGGCAGTGATCAGCTGTGCAGTTACTACTGATCTACGTCTTTGTTTTCACATATGCAAAAACCTGGTTATCATATGAGCCACCTCACGGGAAAACCAACAATGTGGTTTCCGAACAACTCTGACACAAATCAGGCTGCACAGTCACAGAAGCAGGCTAGAAGCTTGAAATTTCGGATTTAAGAAGAAGAGGAAGTGTACTATCTGTGTAGCGAAAACAAAGGCGCTGATCAGCTTCGCGGTTACCGCGAAGCTGATCTGCGTCTTTGTTTTCGCATATGCAGATTGTTGGTTTTCTCATGAGGTGGCTCATATGTAAGAAAGTGATAATCAACATATGGTAAAGTAGATGCTTCATTTGTTTATACTTGCGGTTAGTCTATTGTTATTTCAGACTTGAAAAATAAAATAACTGCTTTGTTAATGGCTTCATTACGTTGTGTGACCTAAACTTATTACCCTCGTGTAACATTGTTCAGAGCATTTCTGAAGTGAAGGCCCCTGCCCATCAGGACTGTCAGAACTTTAAGATCGTCTGCTTGCTTCTCAAGGCGAAACTTCTTTTAAACAACTGACAGACCACCTGAGTACTGGTTACCAGCTTAGAAGGGCTGACCCCCCCTCAAGAAAAGGAGTGAGGTATTACGATCCATACAGCATGAGTCGTTTACTTGGATTTTTGTTTGGTGTTGATATGGAACCTTGCTCGAATTATAAGTCAAGAAGAACTGGATAAGCCGGGGTCTAACCCGCAATACCTTTCTGACGATTACAAGGCAAGTGGTGGAACCACTGTGCCACGCAAGCTTCTAGCATATCGATCTGTAGTTGTAAAGACCAACTGGTGTTCTCAACCAAAAAATAAAACTTTAACAAATGTTATTGAAAGTTGGCTATGGCAGCAAGATACTTTGTAGATTATTCAATCATGGCTTACATAATATTATGAGCCGCCTCGTGGGAAAACCAACAATGTGGTCTCCGAACAGGTCCGACACAAACCGGCCTGTACAAGCACGGAAAAGAGCCAGAAGCTTAAAATTTCGGATTTAAGTAGAAGAGGAATTGTTCTATCCGAGTAGCGAAAACAAAGGCGCTGATCAGCTTCGCGGTTACCGCGAAGCTGATCTGCGTCTTTGTTTTCGCCTATGCAGATAGTTGATTTTCCCACGAGGTGGCTCATATTATAATGCCAGTTTTATTATCACAAAGAGGTGCTAGACGAAATTGAGTGGCCATCCGTGGAGTCCCGCAGGGAGCGGTCCTACATAACCTTTCACAAGCTACACTCAGATACAGTTTCTTGATAAAGACAAATACCCAACACCCAATCTAAGCAAGAAAGAATAGACCCCATGCTAAGGCGTACTCGGGCATCACACAAATCACTAACAATCTGAGCCGCATCGTGAGAAAACCGGATATTTGCCTAATGCGAAAACAAAGGCGCAGATCAGCTTTGCAGCGCCTTTGTTTTCGCTACACGGATAGTACAATTTCTCTTCTTGTTAAATCTGAAACTTCAAGCTTCCAGCCTTTTTCTGTGACTGTACAGGTCGGTTTGTGTCAGACCTGGTTGGAAACCCCGAAGACCGGTTTTCTCGCGTCGCGGCTCATTTGCCTATGGTGATGCGTGTTCGTTGGAGATGGCGGACGCTTTTTTTTTCAAGGGGGAATTTGAATTTAATAAAATACATGTTTCTGGCCTTTCTAAGGCGGTAGCTCTGTTGAAAAGGGAAGAAATTAGGCTCTGTGTGTGGTGGGGGGGGGGGGGGGGAGAGAAATTGTGGTTCGAAGTCATAAGCAACTCAAGATTTGCTTTTGGTGTTTATTTCTTTTTAAAACAGGTGTACGCAAAGGAAAAAACAAAAACCTACAAGTTAAAGGGAAAGGCAAGGTTGAAATACACTGCATCTTGAATGAAAGAACTCACTTTCCTTAACAATATGGTACATGTTTTATAAAAATCGGATGCAAATTAAGAAAGTTAGGTTAGTTTGAATATTCATGAATGTTTGTTTAAGGGGGCGGCCATCTTGGATATTCATGAGGATTTATGACGTCATAAAGCCCTAATTAAATATATGCATAATCGATATTAATGAAATACTATTAATATTTTCTGTTAATGTTTGTTTGAATGTTTTCTACTATTGATTGATTATCAATTCTAGCAATATTTCACCACATTTGGTTTGAAATATGAATTTTATTATAAGTTTAAGATTTTACAGTTTTCTAATTAAATATTCAAAATGGCCACCAAAAGTCACTTCATTCCAAAATTTCTAATGTCAATATCTTACGTATTCCTGGATCGATTTGAACAAAATTTGCGCCAAAATGTTTGCTTTGACAAGTTCTTTAGTTTAAAGGATATTTGTATTGAATATTGCGTTCTCCTATAAGAGTGATTTGTTTTTCCCAGATTTTCGGTAAAAATGGCACCATGGGCCTCTGATCAGGGAAGTGTAATATACACTTCCCTGTTCTGGTTATATACAAACCAGTCTGCTCAAATAGACTGGGGAGTCTTCGTACACAGAATCATGACTACCTACGACATATGAGCCGCGACGCGAGAAAAACGGATTGAATGTTTCCGACCAGGTCTGACAAAAAACAGCCTTTACAGTCACAGAAGATAGAAGCTGGGTATTTAAAGGAAAAAAAGAAAAGTAGAGAAGTTGTACTATCCCTGTAGCGAACATAAATGCGCTGATGAGCTGTGCTGTTACCGTGAAGCTGATCTGCACATTTGTTTTCGCATATGCAAAATGTTAGTTTTCTCATGACGTGGCTCATGCAAAATGTTAGTTTTCTCATGACGTGGCTCATATGTGATATGTAGATTTAAAACTGCCGGGTTTTATAACACAATTGTGTTGGTGCGGGCGCTGATAGCACATTGATTTGATTTATTGCAGTGGCACCAAGTGACAGACTTCTCCACTGGGTAGTGGCACCAAGACAGGTTCTACCTCCGCCAGTCTCATCACGGTATTGGCAGTCTCATTTTTCAGGACTCGCAAACTTTTGCCAGTCAGTGGCTCCGGGCAGGTTACAGTGACGGTCACTAGGGGTCCCGGGGAAGTAGGAATCGTCCCACACAGGGCATCGTCGACAGTGACAACCAGGTTTCTGAAATGAATTTCTGTAAGAAAACAATTACGATATCAAAAACACGCTTATTCTGTATTATGCAATGATTGAAACATTTTCGGTTATGCAGCTTTCACACTTAATATCACGATTAGACCACGATTAGTATCGTAGTCGAATCGTGGACCAGTCGGGACTATCGTATCCAATCTTATCAGATCGTATCACATCTTGATGTCAATCGTGATAAACGGGCTAATCGTGGAAAATTTGGCTGCCAAAATTTTTTCCACGATTACCACGATTGGCGGGACCATCGTGACCATCGCATCAGATCGTATGACATCATAACAAATCGCAACAAATCGTATCTCATCTTGTTCCTAACTTGCGGTGATCGGGATAGATCAAAACACTGCGATCTGTTGAGATGAGTTGCGATCTACGAATTGTTACGGTCTGTTACGATTCGAGAAAAATTGCCTGGCCCGATTAACTACGAGACTATGCGAAATACTCGCGATAAGATGCGATCTGATACGAGTAAATGCGATGAGACACGACACGACACGCTTTTGCCACGAATGCTTACGATCTGTTACGAATTATCAATTCATTAAATAGATCTACATCGGGCACGATAAATTGATCAACAATAGAAAACTAAACATTAATACGGTCTTTTCAGTATTAATTAGAAATCTGAAGGATATACCAGAAAATGGCAGCAGAGGCAGGGGTAGAAAGGGGAACGATAAGGCTTCATCATCAGTTTACGTTAATAATGCAAATGTCGCATTCTCTTCATTCTCAGCTCCTTCCATCATCAATGTTATTTCGTCTTCAGAGTTTAAAAACTTTGAGGTATATGTTTGTTTTCGAAGTATATATACTTACCAATCGTGGTCTCATAATCATGACACAATCGTTAGATCAACTGTCTAACTGTCACTCCGCTCCACTTCGGTACCTCGTTCCACTTCCCTGACATGAGAGGTTTAACGGAATACCGATGGAAATATTCCGTCTACACAATCGTGACCACAATTCCCCAAAATAAACAAGCTATAGCAACACATCGTATCAGTTCTTGAGACTCGTGCTAGAACGCATCTACCCGTATCAGTTCGTATCAAATCGCGGTCAAGCATCGTGATAATCGTGTCAGATCGCATTGGAATCGGGGGCTTAATGGTAATAATCCTATCGGAACGCAACTAATCGTATCTATCCGGGACCAATATCGTGTCTCCAAATTTTGACCGATCACCACCCTATCGTATCAGATCGGAACAGATCGTATCAAAACGCAACAACTCGCAACAGAACGTATCAGAACGTCAAATTGGCAAAATGTCTCGATTAGCTGCGATTTGTCGATCGTAACAGATCGTGTTCTAGTGTGAAAGCCACATAACAATGAAAATTTTTACCTGAAAATTTGCTAAACGAGTTATCGCAATTTTGCACAAAATATAGAAAGTCAGTGCGCTTTAGAACCGCATCGCCGCCGCGGTCCTAATATAACGAGCACTCGCAATCAATCATATCTATTAGGGGAAAAAAAGGTTATATTACTTTATATTAAGCGGCTATATCCAGATAATCAAAATAATATGGGGCGCCTGGCTACTAGGGCGTAGAATTACAATGATTCCCACCTGAAAGAAAATACTGAATGCCTTAATAATTCCATGTATTTAGGTAACTGTATCAAGAAGCTCTACAGAGTGACATGTATAAAATAAACAGCTGTGTTTGCTTCAAGTACACTATCTGACCAGGCACCGAGGTTATAAAACTTCTTTCATGCTCAGCTCAACCGAGACTGAAATTTATCCTGCTCATTAAAATACCAACAATTGTTGTCATTTTAACGTTTATAAGCAGGATAATTTACAGGCCTTGGTGATATAAACTGAAATTTCAATTTGTTTGTGCTATTTTTGTCATTTATGAGAAGTTAAAATTTTATGCTCCGCTGAGTTGAGCATGAAAAAAAAAGATAACCTCGAGACCAGGGGTTAACTAACCATGATTTCCAGCGTCTGAACTTGTAAGGCGGACTGCAGATATGGTTTCCGTGCATTGGAACTCTAACTCCCACCATGCATAAGTATTGTCTGATGGATCTATACTAGGTATCGCACGCGCATGCGTACTGGGGTTACCGTCTACCGCCTCCCAGGGTGGGTTCGGGACACCTGGCCAAACAAAGCCTCCGGGTACGTCATTCACTGTAGGAGCGCTCCGTGTAGCACCACCGAAATTACCAAGGTGTCCGGGACTCGCTGAAATACAACTTAGAATACAACAAGCAAGTGGACGGGAAAATAATTTTAAAAAATATTCCGCTCGTTTTGAGAGCGGGAAATTTGTCTAGTCGGCCGTTGGCCTCAACAAAGGTGTATAGTATACTTTTACCCAGTGGCCATGCACGGGCAGATTGGTCAGGTATTTATAGTGGACAATGCGTGCGTTCGTAGTTCTTACCAATGGTAAGAACGGTACCATTGGTAGACAAATTCCGTTTAAAAATTGTGTGGTCACAGTCTGGCTTAGTATGCTTGCTTTATCCAGGTTGAAGGGGTTACTAGAAAGACCGGAAAACACTTAATGACCGAAAAACGCCGGAAAACGCCGGAAAATGCCGGAAAACGCCGGAAAACACCAAAAATATGCATAAAAAACTATGAGGGGGCATGCGTAGCATATATATGCCCATTTATATCATTATATTTGGTGTTACAAATATAATTATATTCTTAAAAGCATTCACAGTTTAAGGAATTTTCGGCGTTTTACCGGTGAACTATTTTCCGGCCATCAGAAAAAAAACATATGTCCATGAGTTGTTTACCCCCTCAAATCCCACTTTTATATAGAAAAAAAATGGGGTTGGCGGGGGTCAATTTATTTTTTTTATTTATGTTCCAAAACATAGATTGTGCCCACAATCAATGTTTCGAACAAAAATAAGAAAATAACAAAATTGTTCTACTGAAATTTTCATTTTTACAACTTTAAAAATCGCTGTACATTGCATGGGCGTGTTTTCGTATTTGATTGTCTGCAAATAAAGTATGATGGAACAAAATGATAAGAACAGTTAAATTTGTGTTAAAACTAGTTTTTAATTTATTCATTTATTCACTTATAAAAGCCATACAACAACAACAAAACAATGCTACTCTTTATTTCATCAAATATAAAAGTCATTCAACAACAAAAAATATGCAACTATTGGTCTCAAACTTTTTTCTATTTATTTATTCAGTATAAAAACAAAAAATGATAAGCACTACTGTTGGTCTCAAACGGCCTTTCAAGTGCCGTGTATGCAGAATAATTGCATGTCTAAGTGCTCGAAGTTGAGCTATCAGGTTTGTGTCGTACTTGGTACGATATTTGGCAAATTCCCGGCTCATTCCCTCATAGTAAAATCACCATAAGTAAAAGGATTTCTGGCGGCATGTTATATACATTTTTGTTGTCTTCTTCTTTAACACAACACATGTTCTTCACTTTGCCACCTAAAATAGGGTACCCAACGAAGGGATTCGCGGCGTAAGTGGAGTTATGGTTGTCTTGAAAAAGAAGACATCCCAGGACTCTTTCGCTTATGTGCATGAGCAGTTATTTGCCACCTCAAAGAGGCTACCCAACAAAGGGATTCACGGCGTAATAACTGTCATGAATATCTTAGAAAAGAACAAAAGTAAGACTCAATGCATAATTCGTTGTGTTTTTTTTTCTTTCCTAAGACAAACATAAATGGCTCTTTGCCACCTCATAGAGGCGGCATATTTGGTGTCATTGAAATACATTGAAGTCTATGGGATTTTCCGAAAGTGACGAACAATTATGACTATTGACTGTATGTTTGAGCGAAATTATTTTTTTTAAATGTATCAATGAAATTTTCAATGTACAAGTTTTCGTAATGTAAGTAAAATGAAGTTTATTGCAAAAAAGATGACAACCAAAATGGCCGTCACTTCAGATAAGATACATGGTATTTTATAAATTAAAGCAATTTTACTGAACTATCCGTGAAGCGAAAACATAGGCGCATATCAGCTGTAGTTACTGTACAGCTGATATGCACCTTTGTTTCCGGGGTTCTCGTAACGAGGCTCAAATAATAAATATGAAACGACGATAGGTAAGAAAATTTTCAATAAGTACAGCTGTAATTAGATTCATGTCTTAAAATCAACAAATCAAAAGAAGTACATACCTGTCTAGAGCAGCTGATGAGTTGAACGTAGGTCCATCAAAGGCACAGCATTTGCACAGAAACTGGAGGTAATCCAAAGACCACTGTTTAAGATTATCCTTGGTTAAATTTGAACAAGTTCTATGAACCCATTTTAGACAGTTACTACATTGAATTGTGTCATGAATATCATCCAGACAAGGGTCTGAACATATCGAGCATAGATACTCCGCCATCGTGAGTGATGACAAAGTAAAGATAGAGTTTCTGAGAAATAGGATGTTTATATATGTTTGGCTATGAATGAGAAAGAATATTTGTGACAAACAATGTCGGTAAATCAAAAACGCTTTTTCTTTTGCAAAGGGACAGATTCACCGAAACTGATATCGCGCTTCTTTAATTAACTGTTAGCCGACTAACTTAATTGGATTATCAATATAACACCTTCCTTAATATGCTAATTGGTTAATGATTAAAGGCAGTCGGTGATGCATGGTTAGGTTTTGATGGGGTGGGTGTGAATAACAAAGGTAATACAATAACAATGTTTAATGCAATAATAAGCATAATGATGAATAATCAAACAATAAATGAACAATACTTGATCAAAGCATATTTGTTTTTCATTAATATTGTCTTCTATTCACTACATTCTCAATCATCATATAGTCCGATGGGACAACAACACTCTTCGGCAAGAATACATAAATTTCCGCTGCCCCTCTGGTTTACTGAAATGAACCTTGTCCTTATCATAGTCCTTAGGGAATCATCCCAAGTTTCACGAATTGCAAGGCACCACTCTTGTTCAAAAGTTTGTTAATTTTTCTTCTTTGTGCATTAAAACTTTTCTTTGTTAATTTTTTGTCTTTCGGAAATCTACCTCTTTCACAGATCTCTAGGAAATATACAGTTTTTACACCATTTGACTTCAACGTACTCACAAGCGCTAACACTTTCTCCGCTATACGTTTTGGTTCAGATTAGCTATGTATGTCATTTCCCGAAATATTTAGAATCACTATGTCTGGGCGGAATCTGATCATGTCGTTGAAGAGATCCTCATCGTATCCGTCGATTCTCATCCCACCGAGGCCGAAGAAACCAACCATACCAGGAATCTGCAAAAATAAATATAAAGCATAATTATGATATCATAATAATATTTACTTAATTTGCCACTGATGTGCGGTGGAAGCGTGGCTTGCTCAAGGCCACAGCAAGCGGGACGCGAACCTTGGTATTGCAAAGTTAATGCTTAATTACTTTAATACAAAGGTACAAGTAGGCAAAGATCAGGAAAAGGCGCAATCAGAAAAAGATTCCCACTCCAAAAACCGAGGTGGGAAAAAACCAAACTAACAATCAGGTACTTATACCATGAAACATATCGTAAGCCGAATGAGCAGCTATTTTCCCAATAGGTGGCCACTCAGTTACCTTAACTTAACTAAAAATATGAAAACATACATAAGGCGCCAACAGCACAAAAAATTTTAAACACCAAGACATAAAACAAAAAGAACCACTACAGAAGTATCGACTTGGAACGATCAGTAACACAAAGTTACTGGCGGGCTTAAACCGGTTTTACAGGTACCTAACCTCACCCTCAGCTTCTGCAGTGGTTCACAACATTTAGTTAGTTCTTCGGTCCTCGTGGTGAATCTCTAACTAGTCAATGAATCATCAAGAACAAACAAATAAATCATGATAAACATCCTGATGAATCAAAAACCAGGACTCACAGATTGAGTAAGCTGCCCGACGATGGAGATCCCTGGGCGCCGAATAACCTACTAACTCCGGAGCAAAAGAAAAAAACCAGTTGGACCCCGGTGGGCCAAGCAACAGACAAGAAGCTCCGGCCCCAACCAACTAAAATGAATAGCTTGAAGTCGGGGCCATCATAGAGTCTGACGCCCGACCCACCGGCGTGCAATTAAAGAAGGCAGCATAGTTATCAACCATGATTGGGTTAAAAACTAAGCATGCAGACTGTCGCATAACATTCAAGTTATAACCTATACGTCTGTAACGTGATATGATTTTTCCGAACTGAAGAGAAAAATCATTTATTCCTTTAAGTTTCTTTAATTTGTAAACCAAGTCACCATAAAATTCAGGTTCCGAAAGGCCCTCACTTAAAAGTGTCTTTAACCCAACATTATATTTGGAAATCAATTCATAGTGTCTACGATAAAATTTAGAAAAGGTTTTTCGAAGTTTATGATACCGATAGCCCTGTTGGAGAAGTTTTGCCGTTAAACATTTATTTCGAGCGTTGAAGTCTGTAACATGATTGCAGACTCTAGCAAACCTAATAAGTTGCGAAATGTATACACCATAAGAAGCACGACGAGGAACGTCACCATCCAAAAAAGGAAAATTTACTATATCAAAATCAAAGTCATCGCGCTTATCATAAATTTTAGAAGAAACAAATCCATTTGCAACAGAAAGATGTAGATCTAAAAAGGGGGCTTCGGTATCTGAGATATTAGCTTTGTTCAACTGAAGTTCAGGTGGATAAATTTGATTGACCATACCTTCAAAATAAGGGTTGTCAATGTTCAAAAAGTCATCGAGGTACCTAGATGTGGAATTAAAAGCCTCGATAACATCAGCTTGATTATCATGGTTAAGAGAATCCATGAAATCTCTTTCGTAGCAGTATAAAAATAAATCAGCTACGAGAGGTGCGCAATTTGTACCCATCGGAATTCCAAATTCATAGCGCATACAGAAACAGATATGTAGCTAATGAGAAACATGAATAAATAAATAACTAAATAAAAAAACTAAATTAGCATACCTTCAAATCACCGCCACAGAATCTTCGTAGATGCTCGATGTAGCTATCGCCGAATAACGCTATTCTAGACATCTTGGAGAATTCTATTTAGAATAATTTGATTTAATTTTTTTGGAGTATATATACATGTAATAGGCTTTAGACACGAAAATTAACTGATGAGTGAACAATTTCGCTGCCATTTTAATTCTAATCATATCAAAACCATATTATGATTACGTCCGTGAGATGTGTTCAGTGATTATACTGATTGAACATAAGCTTGGGATATGAAAGAAAATATTAAATAGATTTGTGAATGGCTATTTGGAATTTACAGAAGTTACTTATTAAAATCAGCATTTTTATACAACCTTTCTAAATTTTAATGAATTCAGTAGTAATATGTATAAATATAATAATTTGCTTCTATGCACATGATCGACTTAAGTATATTTATTGCACTCTTTATTGAATTGGCCGGCGTCTTTGCCCGAATATCTACCAACAATTTTTGACAAATTTTATTTCAAATGCCATTTATAATGATATAAATGGGCATATATATGCTACGCATGCCCCCTCATAGTTTTTTTATGCATATTTTTGGTGTTTTCCGGCGTTTTCCGGCATTTTCCGGCGTTTTCCGGCGTTTTTCGGTCATTAAGTGTTTTTCGGTCTTTCTAGTAACCGAGGTTGAAGTAAAACATTTTAAAACACTACATGTAATAGGCAACCTTACTGGAAAATAGTTATGTCTCCCCCCCGACAGGGTTGGGAGACATATTGTTTTTCCCCATGCGTCTGTCCGTCTGTCTGTCCGTCCGTCCGTCCGTCTGCACGTCACAAATCGTGTCCGCTCTATAACTTGAAAACTGTTATAGATTTTTCAATGAAACTTGGTACACTTGTAAACCACGACGAGACGATGTGTCATGCACAAGAACCATAACTCTAGCTTGAGTATTTTTGGAGTTATTTCCCTTTGATTATTTTCGATACAATTTCGTGTCCGCTGTATAACTTGAAAACCGTTAAAGATTTTTCAGTGAAACTTGGTACACTTGTAGACCACGACGAGACGATGTGTCATGCACAAGAACCATAACTCTGGCTTGAGTATTTTTGGAGTTATTTCCCTTTGATTATTTTCCATAAAATTTCGTGTCCGCTGTATAACTTGAAAACCGTTTAAGATTTTTCAATAAAACTTAGTACACTTATTGAGCATGATCAGACAATGTGTCATGCACAAGAACCATAACTCTGGCTTGAGTATTTTATGAGTTATTTCCCTTTGATTATTTTCCATACAATTTCGTGTTCGCTTTATAACTCGAAAATCGTAAGAGTTATTTCAATGAAACTTGGTAGTTTTATAAAGCACGATGAGATTACGTGTCGTGCTAAAGAACCATAACTCTTGCTTGCATATCTTTGGAGTAATTTCCCTTTGATTATTTTCCATACAATTTCGTGTCCACCCTATAACTTGAAAACCGTAAGAGAAATTTCAGTGAAACTTGGTAAACTTATAAAGCATGATGAGACGATGTGTCATGCACAAGAATTATAACTCTTGCTTTCATATCTTTGGAGTTATTTCCCTTTGATTATTTTTCCATACAATTTCATGTCCACTCTATAACTTGAAAACCATAAAAAAATTTCAATGAAACTTGGTACACTTATAAAGCACGATGGGATGATGTGTCATGCTAAAGAACCATAACTCTTGCTTGCATATCTTTGGAGTTATTTCCCTTTGATTATTTTTCATTCAATTTCGTGTCTGCTCTATAACTCAAAAACCATTAGAGATTTTTCAATGAGACATGGTACACTTATAAAGCATGATGCACAAGAATCATTACTCTTGCTTTCATATCTTTGATTATTTTCCAAACACTTTCGTGCCCCCTCTATAACTTGAAAACCGTAAGAGATATTTCAATGAAACTTGGTACACTTATAAAACAGAATGACAGGATATGTGATGCACAAGAACTATAACTCTTGCTTGCATATTTTGGACATGCACGTAGAAAGGGGGGAGACATCAGTTTTCACATAGAAAACAAATTCTAGTTTATTTTGTTTTGGTTTAATGTCCTGTTCAACAATTTTCAGTCCACTTTCTGAGAATGCTTCACACGAATTTTGATTTTGATTAGTTATTAGTACAACAGCTATCATAAATTAAACGTATTACCAAAATGTAGCAAAGTAGCTACCAGAAGTGAGTGTCCTAACAATAGTTAACTGCTTTGTGTACAGATTGTTCTTGAATAAAAATTAAAACCCAGTTTCTTTAAGAGCGACAATATTATTGAGAAATTGTGTGGACCATACAGCGTTTTCGGCTATTAAAGCTTCACCAGTGTCTGACCCTTAATAATTCTTTTGATGTTTCCCACATTTTATTACATGTAACCAATTTTCCCTATTCAAATGCACTGGCTAGCCAAGTTGACCTTTCTATATATTCCAATCATAGAAACCTCTGAATTGTGGCCCCTTCGCGGAGCCCACCTACACCATGGGAAGTCAGTTTTGCTATACTAAGATGAAATTTATCATCTACAAACTACATGTATAAATTTGTCTCCAGAATTATATTCTATGCAGTTCAAATACAGTTAAAGCACTCAAAGCTACGGTATAATGTCCATTCCGGTAGTCCTTTCCGGTAATTATGTCCATTCTGGTCCATTCCGGTAAAGGAACGCACCCGTAAAATCCTCATGACCTAAAAAAAAGTCGATCTCGTCTAAATCTCGCGGCTCGTCTAAATCTCGCAGCTAATTTACATATGACCCATAATTTGTCCAATGAAATAGTGCCAAAGAAATTGGGTCAATACTTAGCTTAGACGGCTAACGCGATTTGCCTTAAACTCTCGACTCTCTAATCCTGCACGGATGGGGAACACCCTGTATACCGTTGATGCAGCTGAATATGTTACGGCACAGATTGATGCAACATTTCACGAGGGTAGGGAAAAATGGAGAATGATTATTACAATTTTACAGGCATAAATGCGAGGATGTCTGGGTCGTGAGTTGTAGGGAAAACAAAGTAAGGATGCTTTCAGTTTTTGCCATAAGAAGTTTGTTAAAAAAACCTTACCTTGTGATAGAAATTATACATTTTATTGGATGAATATGCCACCAGAGACACGAAAATTGATTACGTTTGCTAATTGCTCGAATCCTTCATCATCGTTTTACAATGTCAAAGTTTCGGTATATACTGGAATCCTTCCTTGTTTCATACCACCAAAAGACAATCCCGAACTCAAACCGGCTTTTGTACAATACGGTGTTTACACACCTAGATTGGAACGTTTGGGAAACAACGTACGTCAATGTGCTCATTGCCTGGATGCAAGCTACGTCTAAGATGTGTTGTTAAAGAATGAGGCTACGTACGGCGGATCGTTGGACCGAAAATTATATTTCTTACGGCGGACAAATCGTAGAATGGAAATAATGTTCAATTTTAGACATTTTCTGCTGTGAATTGACAGATTCAATATCAATTTGGATAAACATATCCCAGCAGGCACCTGACGTCTGTTTGACGTCAGATATTGGTTATATTTTGGTCACGACGTCATATAACCAATTTCCAACGTCTATCAGACGTCATTTCCTGACGTCTTTTGGACGTCTGGATTGGACGTTGTTTTGACGTCAAACTAGTTCGTCAGTTAGACGTCGTAATCAAGACGTGATTTAGACTAAGCTTGTGTTTTTCATACTTCTGACCATGTGTGGTGTGCAAATTAATGAAACTTCACTTTGGGTAAAAATCAGATCATTCGTTTCATGTGTTTCTTTTGCTTTCTTCCTTTCTTTTTTTTTTTCTATGTTACTTCCAGCAGACATTTGACGTCCGTTGGACGTCAGATTGACGTCAGACTCCAACGTCATAATAACGTTGGAGTTAGGTTGATTTTGAAAGTTTGTTTGTTGTCAAAACTAGACGTCAATCTGACGTGCTAAAGCCAACGTCGGTTTAACGTCTGAAAGCTGACGTCAATCTGACGTCCTAAAACGACGTTTAAATTCATGTCATATAAATAGTTTAAGGTGTATATTTTTTCGCATTTTTGGATAACAGTGGATTCAGAAGAGCAGTGATGCACTTTTGATAGTCCCTTTCACTCCTTTTTTTTTTCCTGGGCGAGACCAGTACTATAGGAGTTTTTTTTTGTGGGTTTGTTGTCCCGGGGGCACCCGAAGGCTCAACCGGGAGGTTGATTTTTGTTGTTGTTTTTGGAGAAGCCCGGAATCGAACCTGCGACCCCTGGTTTCACTCCTTTGATAGAGTTTTTCGGAACATACAAAATGTTCAAGATATTAATTCAGCCTGATGTTGGTACATCTTATTTAAGCAAAATTTTATTGCTTTATGGTGCTAAAACCAATAAGACATTAGTGTGAGAAATAAGATTATTCTGAACAATGGTGAAATAAATATTAAAATATACAAATTTTATTTTCATCTTAATTGAAAGTTTGATAATTTAGTGAAAGACTTTATTTTGATTAATAGATAATCATTTTTTTCTACATTAATTAAGCATGAGGGCGAAATATGGGATTTCCCATACGAGACTCAGATATGACTTTTAAGTGGCAAGGTTGAAATTATTATTTGAATTTGATATTATATAGAGGATCTTACACGAGTGGTCATTTCATATGAAATTTATTAAACGAGCCTTCAGCGAGTTTAATAAATTTCATATGAAATGACCACGAGTGTAAGATTCGTTTTATCATATGACTTCTAAAATAGGATTTTATCGCCTTCGAAGTGGACATATTTTCAATGAAAATTTACATTGTTGTTACGGACGTCGTCAATGACGTTACGTCCCAGCAGGCACATGACGTCAAAATGACGTCATATCAACGTCGATGCGACGTCATGACATCGCATCGACGTTGACATGACGTCATTCTGACGTCATGTGCCTGCTGGGGTATTCCCGCAAAAGTGTTATTACACGTGTGGTCATACGATTTTTATGACATGACGTTATCCACGGGAAAACAGCGACGTCATATGATAATACATAATATGTGTAATAAATTATGTCAGTTTAAGGGCAGCTAACTCTGTCGACATATATGAAAAACACGTCCCCAGTAGGCATCTGACGTCAACTTGACGTCGGATATTGGTTGTATTTTGGTCACGACGTCATACAACCAATAACCAACATCCACCTGACGCCCAGTCCTGACGTCAGTGGACGTATTGATATGACGTCGAAATGACGCCGGATTCAAACGTAAGTATATGTCGACAGAGTTAGCTGCCCTTGAACTGACATAATTTCTTGCGCAAATGTAACAACATCAAATTCAAATAATAATTTCAACATTGCCACTTTTAAAAAAGCCATATCTAGGTCTCGTATCGGAAATCACCATGCTTTATTAATTTAGAAAAAAATAATTATTTGTAAAGTCTTTCACTAAATTATTAAACCTTCTATTAAGACGAAAATGAAATTTGTATATTTTAATACTTATTTCACCATTTTAAATTATTGATTGTTCACAATAGTCTTATTATTTACACTAATGTCTTATTTGTTTTAGCACCATATAACAATAAAATTTGACATGAATAAGATATACCAACACCAGAGTGATTAAACAATCTTAAACATTTTCCCGAATAACTCTATAAAAGGAGTGAAAGGGAATAACAATAGTGCATCACCCAGTCACCGCACTACTGAATCCACTTCAGGATTTCAGAATGTTAATTAAACTGCGAACAAACATTCACGATATCGGTTTTAGCACGTCAGATTGACGTCTGTTTTTGACGTCAAACAAACTTTCAAAATCAACCTAACCCCAACGTCATTATGACGTCACATTTGAGACATCAAACCAACGTTGTTTTTCTGACGTCAGAATGACGTCTGTTTTTGACGTCAGAATGACGTCTGTTTTTGACGTCAAACAAACTTTCTAAATCCAACGTCATTATGACGTCGGAGTCTGACGTCTATCTGACGTCCAACTGACGTCAAATGTCTGCTGGGATATCGCTTAACATATTTGTTGTACTTATCTACACGGGTTGCAGAATTATTAATATACTTAAGGAATAAAGAAACGCAACAAACACTTTGGGTCACTGTAGTCAGGATGTGTGATGCAAGTCTGTGGTGCAACTGGTCTTACTACATGATCGCAGTATCTTTACGTCAAATTACAGCAGTTAAAGCCTTTATGTCGGTTACGTTTGCTTGATGGCGTGCGCATAACCTCACTGGCCCACAGTCACGCACTCTGGAAACATGATCAATTAGTCAAATTTGAATCAAAACCAATTTTATTGTTTCCAAATCTGCTAAAAGTGATTGCAGAGGTGATCATTGACCGTGTGTAGCATTTGTTGTGATTTGGGACGTTTAACGCCACCTACGTCAATGCCAAAACAAACGTTAGGTGCCCCATTACTACAGAAATTGTGGCGTCATTGTTGCTTGAAAAGCATGTCGTGTCGTCTTTTGGTTCGATAAATACCGTATAAACACAAAACGTCCACATCGAAAATTGTAAATGACGTTAATTGCTTATCATTCATTATTGTGCACTTTTGCATTCCGTTAGCCAGTTTTGACGCAACATGGCATGACACCCAAGTATGCAATCACGCCAGTCTTAATGACATATTTTCTAGTCGATTTCATATTACCATGCATGTACAGTATTTGGAATACTCACCTTCGCCCGACGCTTACGTAACGATTTTCTTTTTCCATGGTTTTTGACGTTTTGACGTTAATTTTATCAACAAAATGATGTTTTCTCATTTCATCACATGCCACATGCAGTCTAAAAAAGATTTCATCAAAATGTTAAAAACATACGTTACAGTTGAACTTTTATGCGTTGCGTATTTTAATTCCTTAAGTATGATGAAGAGTATGGAACCATATATACAGTATACACATTTTACCTATCCACCCTAATGCAGCGAGTACCTTACATTTGACGGAACGATAAATTTCCACAAAATTGCACAAATCGGGCAATTTATTTCATGAGTCCAAAGATATTAAAGTTTGAAAAGAATAAAATATATAAGTTAGATCCTTTGGAAGCAGTGAACACGTTCAAAGGTATATTACCCCGGGAGCTAATTTGACCTACCTTGCACCCCCCCCAGGACAATTTTTCATTGGTGCCAGAGTGTTCATTGGGACCCCAGAAATGCAAAGAATTTTTGTCCTCAAAGATAAACTCAATTGCACTTGGTGAAAATGCATGGTTTCCATGGCAACCCATTGGGCACTTCTCGAGTATGGGGGTATACTTACAAAATCAGTCATATCTCAGCGACTATTGGTCCTAGACCACTGAATTTGGTATCATATGAAAGGGCATACTCTGGCCTTTCATCTAGCGATCAAATATATTAAGTACCTAATTTGCATATTCATGAATATTAATTAAAACGTATAAAATACGTAAAATAAATGACAAATCTATTTGAGTTTTTATCTAAAAATCGATTATAGTCGAATAAAATGGACTTTTGTCATGATGATTATATGTAGAATTGGTTCTTCAACTCTAAATAGAAGTAAATTCTCGTTGTTAGACATCTCTGTTAAAACTGAGAGTTTCAAACACAACCCCCTTAAACGGTCATAACATTTGGAGGAAAAGCAGCATTTTGTTATTGTAATGGAAAGTTCATTTAAACACATATTTCGGAGTTTATTGAATAAATCTTTGCATTCTGTTTGCTAAAATCCGTAAATGCATTCTAGAAACTACTGGCTGACCATCTAATTACTGGTTAATTGCACAGATCTGGGCCTGCCCAGGAAATGTGGTTTCAAGTCAAACCACCCATGCATATATATGAGCCTTAACGGCTTACTTTGGTGGTTATATTTGAAGCACTTTTTAGATGTCATGACATCCAAATTGGAAATGGATGGAACATTCCTACATGACCAAAGCTGTAAACAGGAACGTAAAGCATCAACTCAAACAGACAAGCCCAAAGCATTCTAGAAAATGCTATTATTGGATTTATTATTTGTAGCGGTGAATTTAATGGGATGACGTCAGAGGCAAAGAAATTGACCTCTATCGAATGCGTCTGTCTTGTCAGCGTATTGCAAGAAGCTTGCTTCGAAAAATACCATAGCTTATCATCTGAAGTTTTCAATTTAATATTTCCTGAAGATTAATATTGTGTTTGTTGTTCTCATAATTAATATATCCAAATCATATTTGTGTGATTGTTTATATGTCACGGGTTGACAAAATTGTGTGTAACAGGTGAAATCTTGTATTGCATACATGTAGTATGTTTCTTTGTTTCGTTTCTTAGTACGTCTGATTCATTTCTATCTTTGCTGTGTTAATATATTGCTTATTTCTTTCTTTCTTGATTCACTTTAAACCTTGTTCTGATTGTTATCATATTTGACAACATGGAGAAAAAGAAAAGAGGCCGGCCAAAACGTAAGGCTGAAGAAGAGGTCGAATCAATTGCTCCAGCAAAATTGCAGCAAGTCTGCATTTTGCATTATGATGCATCTAGCTGTGATACTTTCACACTGTTAGCAGATTTGAAAGACCCAGAAGAAAGATTCAAGAAACTTCTCGACATACGAGATTTAAGATTGTCACAGCCTTTGGATTCAAAACAAAGGATGGAGTCAGTGTGTAGGCTTTTACCAACTGAATTGGGCGAAGGTCATGGGTATCATCGTGATTGCTATAACCACTTTACTAAGAATGTTGAAAGGCTCAAGAGCACAGAAAGTACTGAGTTGGTAGAATCATCTAAAAAAGCACAGAGAAAACTGAGTGTGGATAAAATTGCACTGTTTGCTAAAGACTGTATATTCTGTAATATAGAAGGGCGTACAAATGTTAGGAAAGGGGGAGTCTGGACCACAGGCGCTCGACGACTGGACTCATTTTTTATTTTATTTTATTTTTTTTTTATTTATTTATTATTATTATTTTTTTTTTTTTTTGCATTTTCACCCGTTTGGAGACCCTTACGATATGTTCATGCAATTATTTTACCTTAAAAACCTTTTCTATCAATCCTCAATCAACCCTCGTCTATGGGCTACTATATAGACAAGGTCGGAAACGCGGTGTCCTAGTTTAATTGGGGTCATGGGATTCCCCGCATCTTAAACTCATACTTCACCCTTTACCGTTATTTCAATTCTGGCTGTTAATACATGAGTGTCTTTGTAAAAGGTCTCGTCCATTGCCTTCGTCAAAAATAAGCATAGTCGCCCGTAAACGTATATTTTATACCACCACCTGTCTACTTGGATGGGATCCCGAATGTTTTTGTATGGTGACCTTTCGTTTCTAGAAATCAGTGGAATGTCACTGTAAATATCGTATGAAAGAATCAATCCTACTGGATAATTGTATTGCATTGTTGCCATGACACTAGATCACAAAGTGTTTTGACTGGATATTAAATCAAGCAACCTATGAAAACCAACGTAACACATATCACGCGCTGGCGTAACACGTCGTGTGACCGGTGTATTTTTAGTAATGTCACGGCTGGATTGCCGATTTCATTCGGGATGTCCTCCAATTTTGTAGAATGCTTTAATTTTTAGTTTTTACGGGCGGTTGTGCTTATTTTGAATGAAGGCAATGGACGAGACCTTTTACAAAGACACTCATGTGTTGACAGCCAGCATTGAAATAACGGTAAAGGGTGAAGTATGAGTTTGAGATGCGGGGAATCCCATGACCCCAATTAAACTGGGACACCGCGTTTCCGACCTTGTCTATATAGTAGCCCATAGAGGAGGGTTGATTGAGGGTTGATAGAAAAGGTTTCTAAGGTAAAATAATTGCATGAACATATCGTAAGGGTCTCCAAACGGGTGAAAATGCAAAAAAAAAAAAAAAAAAAAAATAATAATAATAAATAAATAAAAAAAAATAAAATAAAATAAAAAATGAGTCCAGTCGTCGAGCGCCTGTGGTCTGGACAACAGAAGAGACACAAAAGTTTGCATCGGACGGATGGAAAACAGTATTACAATGTGCTGAAAGTAAGAATGACGAAAAGCTGTTACTGAGAATAAGAGGATATGATTTGTTTGCATCAGAAGCACACTTTCATCCTAAATGTAGAAAGAAGTATATACAAGACCCTCAGTATTGGCGAAGTCAAGATAGTGAAGCGAAACTTCACCAAGAAGAAAAAGAGGCAGCACATGTAACTGCTTTTTCCAAAGTGTGTGATATTGTTTCAAATGAGGTATTATACAATCAAATGGTCCTTAAGCTTACAGACTTGGTCCAAGTGTATGTGAAAGTGCTGGAGAGCACAGAGTTTCCTAACCCTAACTATAGGAGCGAGAAGTTAAAAGATAAGTTAGAAAGCAAATTTGGAAAACAAATAGATTTTTGTAAGATTGATACCAAAGGAAGATTTGTTTCTCTTTTGGTTTACAATGCTAAGATGAAAATAGAGACAGCAATTGCGAATGCATTTCAACTAGGAAGTAAAGATGTGTTGACAGAGTCTGCAGCTATCTTGAGAGAAACCATCATAAATGCGTTTGAGACCTCAACGGACTTAAGATGGCCACCATTAGCAGACCAAATAGATGATGTTAATGATGTAATACCACCATCACTGAGCAACTTTCTGAAATATGTTTTCTCAGGGAAAGTCAAAGATACTTCCACACAAGTCAACAGGCTTGTCAGTTCAATAGGACAAGATATCTGTAGGGTAGTAACAAACGGTGACTGGAAGCTGCCTAAGCATATTCTGTTGGGCATGACTATTCGTCATCTGTACAGGAGCAAACAGTTAACAACTCTGTTAAACAGACTAGGCCATTGTGAGAGCCATTCGTTTTCTGCCGAACTAGAAACGGCGATTGCCAAAGCACTGGATCAAACATCCTCTCTACTCACACCACAAATTGTGCGTGATCCAGACGTCCCATCTATCTTTCATTCAGAATTTGACAATTTTGACCAGTTAACACTATGTCCGGCACTGATTCAGTCCATACAGCACATGGCATTATGTTGCAAGAAGTATTGGCGGATGACAATGAGGAGCATGGTGGTTCTGTACCCATAGCCCCAACATTAGAAAGAACTAAAGAGCGCTCCTTAAATCTGCCAGTCCGGGAAGAATTGCCTGTATGTTATGTTGGGCAAAGAAAAAGTCCAGATTATCCAGTTGTACATACGGTCTTACCTGATAGTGAGGGGTCAGTAATTGACGCAGCTGAAAAGGACATTGTCTGGATGTTCATGAGAAAAGATATGTCTTCTGCTGGACAAGGTGTGCCTGGATGGTCTGGCTTTGTTTCTGTTACAGGTTCAAAACCTATAAAGTTGACAACAATTGACTATTATCCAGTAATAAACCACCCAATTACAGACTATAGTACAGTCCAGGAGTGTCTACGATTTGCCGAAGAGGCTACCAAGGAAGTTGGTCAAACATATACAATAACAACGTTCGATTTAGGCGTATGCATGAAAGCTCTTCCCCTGATATGGAATGACCCAGAAAAGTACAAGAATCACATTGTGATGGTTGGTACATTCCATCTCATTTGTGCATATCTGAAAGTGGTAGGAAAGAAGATGGCAGGCAGTGGTTTAGCTGATGTATTATTAGAAGCAGGACTGATAGGCTCAGGTTCTGTTCACGGGGTGCTTAGTGGAAAACACTATGAGAGGGCAATGCATTGCCATAAGATTTTGTTGGAGAGCTTGGAAAGACTATTACTTGATCAATTTCTAGAGCAAGAGAATGAAGATGCACTCTTTGCTAGCCTACCAGAAGAAACAAGAGACAAGATCAGTAATCTTAAACTCACAGTCCAAGGATGCAATGGACGAGCTTATGTCTGATGATGTGTTCCTAGCTTACATGAGGAAGTATATGGTGTTCAAAAAGAGTGTCAGAGACGGTGCCCTTGGGAAAACTGCTCAGTTCTGGATATCATATATGGATCATATCTGGCTAGTGTTGGCACTTATTAGAGCAGTGAAGACCAATGACTTTAAGCTGTATGCTGAATGTCTTCATTTGATGGCTGATATTTTCTTCAGCTTTGACGGGCAAAACTATGCCCGGTATTTGTGCTACTTCTCAGTATTTGTAGCAAATCTAGATGAAACCCATCCAGGAGCATCAGAGCTTCTTCAAAGGGGTGCAATTAGTGTAGCTAGGTCATTCATACCTGGAAATAGATGCGCCGTAGACAAGACGATGGAAGAGACTTTCATGAAGCATGCGAAAAGTAGGAGTGGAGCAGGAGGAAGCGGCACTGGCATAAGTGGTATTGCTGGCAACTATGATGCATACCAGCGTTGGGTACGAACGACACATGAAAGATCAAAGTATGTAGAAGCTACGCTGAATATGGCTGATATTCTAGCCGACTCAGAATCAAGTACTTGGCATAGGGACTTGCGGCCTGCTGAGATTAAGAAAAGCAATCATGAGGTCTGTGAAACACAAGAAGCAATTTTAGGGTTCACCAATCCATTCACCATAAGTGACAAAGACAATCTGTATTGCATCTCATCTGGTACTTGTGTTCCCAAAGACCATGAACGTGACATTTTGTCTGCAGAGTTACAAGGCAAGCAAGCCAAAGAAATGTTCATTAAGGACAGGTTAGAGAAAGGTGAGAAGTTCTTTGAACCGATCAAAAGAATGAATCTGAAGACGATGGAAGATATGGGAAAGCGTGTTAAAGTTAAAACAGCCAGTAACAAGATCGTACAATACAGACAACAGGGAAATGTTGCAATGCAGTTGCTAGTAAGGTCACAAACACCGGAACTGAAGATAGAACTGGCAGATCTGATGAAATATCCCTTAACGCCTGTGCCATTTAGCATTGGGACGGCTGATGGTGGCTTTGCAAAAAATGACAAGTCAAAAGGGTTGAAGTAAGTAATTGCTGATACTGACACTATGAACGTCCCACCACAAGATAATACTGTGCTGTTGATTGAAGACGGGAATGCACTATTTCACAGCATGAAAGAGATCCCTGGTAACTTCAGACAGATATCAGAGAAACTGTTTAATATGACATCACAGAAAGTTGATGTTATTTTCAGCACAGACATGTACAAAGATGACTCAGTGAAATCAATGGAAAGAAATAGAAGAGGATCCGGTGAAAAGTTACTTCTGCAGGGAGAGAATACAAAGAAGCCAGCAGACTGGAAAACGTTTCTGACAAATGACGACAACAAAAAAACAACTGGTACAGGTATTACAAAATGCATGGGACAGTGATGTATATGCGAAAAAACTGCATGGAAGAAAGGTTGTGTTGATATGCGAGGGTGAAGCATACTGCTACACATCTATTGATGGAGTGAAGACAGAAAGAACTATGTTAGATGCGCTCAAGTCTACCCAAGAAGAAACAGACACTAGAGTCATCCTGTACTGCCTGTATGCACAGGATCATGGGTATAAGATTGCCCATGTCAGAACCCCAGACAGTGATATATTCTTTATCCTGCTCCATTATATCGACAGGCTTGCTGGGATCACAATCCTATTTGACACTGGTGTAGGGAAGCACAGAAAGCTAATCAATATGTCAGAGGTGGGCAATGCTTTCACACCCGAATATCGCGCAGCACTCCTTGCACTGCATGCGTTTTGCGGGTGTGACTCTACAAGTGCCTTCAAAGGCAGAGGTCATATTGGTCCAATTAAGACTCTTGAAAAACGCCCACGGTTTGCAGGACCACTGGCTCGTCTGGGGGATGATTGGGGGTAGGAGAGGATCTTATAAGAGAGCTTGAAGAATTCACTTGTGCCATGTATGGTAACGCTAGGTTCACCTCTGTCGATGAGCTACGTTTGTTCAAACTAAAGGAAAATTGCGATGGGAAGCCAACAACAGCTATGCGAAACGTGGACATGGGCACCCTACCGCCATGCAGGAAATGTTTGATTCAGCATGTGAGACGTGTGAACTATCAAGTTTCGATTTGGAAGAGCTCACATATTGCTGAACCAAACATTCCTGTGCCATCTGACAGACATGGCTGGACATGGGTAAATGGTGTTCTGGAGCCGTTGTGGATTGATGGTCAGGTGTTACCACAAAGACTCGCCGACATCCTCCAGGACACCATTGATGCAGACAGTGATGATGATGATGAGGATGATGATGATCAAAGTGATGTAGAACTTGATGACATAAATTAGAGCAAATTTGCTGAAGGCAGAAGGAAATTTTGAGGCATTACAAACAAAGTAGTGCGCCATATGATTTATCCTGCATTAGTTCAATACTGTATATACCTGACATATTTAAGGGAAAACCTCACATATAAACTATGACAACAATCATTTTGAATCACAATAATATATATTATCATACAAAATTGCAATTTTGATAATAAGTACCCAATAACAATGTTTTGTTTTAAGATCAAGAAAAAAGTCTCTTTTTTTCTTCAATTTTGTACGTATTTTATACGTTTTAATTAATATTCATGAATATGCAAATTAGGTACTTAGAATATTTGATCACTAGATAAAAGGCCAGAGTATGCCCTTTCATATGATACCAAATTCAGTGGTCTAGGACCAATAGTCGCTGAGATATGACTGATTTTGTAAGTATACCCCCATACTCGAGAAGTGCCCAATGGGTTGCCATGGAAACCATGCATTTTCACCAAGTGCAATTGAGTTTATCTTTGAGGACAAAAATTCTTTGCATTTCTGGGGTCCCAATGAACACTCTGGCACCAATGAAAAATTGTCCTGGGGGGGGGGGGGGTGCAAGGTAGGTCAAATTAGCTCCCGGGGTAATAATATAATATGGGTCGCATCGTGAGAAAACCGGATTTATACCTATGCGAAAACAAAGGCGCAGATCAGCTTCGCAGTAACTGCGAAGCTGATCAGCGTCTTTGTTTTCGCTACTCGGATAGCACATGTTTTCTACTTCCTACATCTGAAATTTCAAGCTTCTAGCGATCTTCTGTGCTTGTACAGTTCGGTTAGTGTCGGACCTCTTTGAAAACCAGAAGGCCGGTTTTCTCGCGTCGAGGCTCAATTATAATAATCCATAATTTGTATGTGACGTAAAGATACTGCGATCATGTAGCAAGACCAGTTTCACCACAGACTTGCATCACACATCCTGACTACAGTGACCCAAAGTGTTTGTCGCGTTTCTTTATTCCTTAAGTATATTAATAATTCTGCAACGCGTGTAGATACTAGATAAGTACAACAAATATGTTAAGCGATATATGTTTATCCAAATTGATATTGAATCTGTCAATTCACAGCAGAAAATGTCTAAAATTGAACATTATTTCCATTCTACGATTTGTCTGCCGTAAGAAATATCATTTTCGGTCCAACGATCCGCCGTACGTAGCCTCATTCTTTAACAACACATCTTAGACGTAGCTTGCATCCAGGCAATGAGCACATTGACGTACGTTGTTTCCCAAACGTTCCAATCTAGGTGTGTAAACGCCCGTATTGTGCAAAAGTCGGCTAGAGTTCATGATTCTCTTTTGGTGGTATGAAACAAGGAATGATTCCGGTATATACCGAAACTTTGACATTGACAAACGATGATGAAGAATTCGAGCAATTAGCAAACGTAATCAATGTTCGTGTCTCTGGTGGCATATTTCTCCAATAAAATGTATATTTTCTGTCACAAGGTAATGTTTTTTAACGAACTACTTATGGCAAAAAATGAAGGCATCCTTACTGTGGTTTCCCTAAATTTCACGACTCGACATCGTCACCTTAATGCATGTAAAATTAAAATAATCGTCAACTTACCGTTTTACATTCCTCACTAACCTCGTGAAATGTTGCATCAATCTGTGCCGTAACATATTCAGTTGCATCAACGGTATACAGGGTGGGGAATAAAGATGTGAAAATTTGCTTGAAGTCGAATGAGGATTAATGTATTTATAGGAACTTTTGGCTCGGCCAATGTATACAGAAATCCCGGTGTCAAATGACGTTAACGCATTGGCGTGCTCCGGGTAGCGCTAAACACCCATTGAACAAATTGTCATAACAACAACGTTTATCAAGTGATTTGTCTGAAACATCCCCCGTTAGTTCATATTAAATTGACTGCAAAGATATGGTAATTTTAGATAAATCGCATCAGTACTACAGACGTTAAGATTATCCGAGGCATGCCATGCTGTTACGTTGTTTGACGTAGATGTTTTGCTTACTTGTTGTTTTTTAACAGCTATTTCTTTGTGACTAACACTTTGTACATCATTGAACAATGTTGAATCACTTAAGTTCTGATATTTCTCTAGCTGTTTATAACAAATCAAACGTTTCTGTAGGTTTTCTTGGTAAGTCTCGCACAAATTTTATCGATGTGCGAGTTTCCGCCATTAATCAGTAACGTCACTTCAAGTTACTGAATTTTGTCTTCCAAAAAGTGTCGCTGTAGCGTTGTCATTTGAATGTGAGGACTGAAATTTCACATTTCAAGCCGAATTATATCATTATCAATATTTCCATGATTTAAGGAGATTTCGATAGGGATTTTTTTAAATATTTTTATATTTATAAACATGTAAACAGAGCTTTTACGGCGTGCTCCGGGGTAGCAAACCCCACTTGATTTTGGTTTTAGGAAGAATAGGAATTGTGCTACTCCGTGAAACGAAAGCAAAGGCGCTGATCAGCTGTGCAATTACTACACAACTGGTCTGCGCCTTTGTTTTCGCATAGGCAAAAATCCAGTTTTCTCATGATGCGGCTTATAACTAACCACATATCCTTGTCTCGCACTCCACACAGCCGTGCTGACAGGTACAGCTGAAGCACCCATCTATTGATGTGAACATGTCTCCGTGTAAATGATTCACTCCACTATACCTACAGCCTGTAAAACATATACCTCTTACATCTGCTTGTTTGTTGTTTGACGTTTTACGTCCCACTCAACGGTTAAAAGCATATGGAGACGGGTTGTCTCACCCGGACGACTGGAAAAGCCCTGAATCAAACTCAGGAGCCATGATGACCCCTGATTTACAAGGCGAGTGGCTTTACAACTACGCAACGGAGGCCCCTGTTGTGAATTACATCCGTCTTTGATTATGCATCAGGCATGCCATAACTCTTTTATCGTCAGCAGGGACTTCCCAGCAGGCACCTGACGTCTGTTCGACGTCAGATATTGGTTATATTTTGGTCGCGACGTCATATAACCAATTTCCAACGTCTATCAGACGTCATTTCCTGACGTCTTTTGGACGTCTGGATTGGACGTTGTTTTGACGTCCAACTAGTTCGTCAGTTAGACGTCGTAATCAAGACGTGATTTAGACACTAGTGTTTTTCATACTTCTGACCATGTGTGGTGTGCAAATTAATGAAACTTCACTTTGGGTAAAAATCAGATCATTCGTTTCGTGTGTTTCTTTTGCTTTCTTTCTTTCTTTTTTCTTTTTTTCTATGTTACTTCCAGCAGACATTTGACGTCCGTTGGACGTCAGTTTGACGTCAGACTCCAACGTCATAATAACGTTGGAGTAAGGTTGATTTTGAAAGTTTGTTTGTTGTCAAAACTAGACGTCAATCTGACGTGCTAAAGCCAACGTCGGTTTAACGTCTGAAAGCTGACGTCAGTCTGACGTCCTAAAAACGACGTTTGAATTAATGTCATATAAATAGTTTAAGGTGTATATTTTTTTCGCATTTTTGAATAACAGTGGATTCAGAAGAGCAGTGATGCACTTTTGATAGTCCCTTTCACTCCTTTTTTTTTTCCTGGGCGAGACCAGTACTATAGGAGGTTGTTTTTTTTTTTTTGTGGGTTTCTTGTTCCGGGAGCACCCGAAGGCTCAAACGGAAGGAGGTTTTAGGTTTCACTCCTTTGATAGAGTTTTTCGGGACATACACAATGTTCAAGATATTAATTCAGCCTGATGTTGATACATCTTATTTAAGCAAAATTTTATTGCTTTATGGTGCTAAAACCAATAAGACATTAGTGTGAGAAATAAGATTATTCTGAACAAATAATTATTTAAAATGGTGAAATAAATATTAAAATATACAAATTTTATTTTCATCTTAATTGAAAGTTTGATAATTTAGTGAAAGACTTTACTTTGATTAATAAATAATCATTTTTTTCTACATTAATTAAGCATGAGGGCGAAATATGGGATTTCCCATACGAGACTCAGATATGACTTTTAAGTGGCAAGGTTGAAATTATTATTTGAATTTGATATTATAATTTTTTACATAATATGTGTAAGAAATTATGTCAGTTTAAGGGCAGCTTACTCTGACGACATATACGAAAAACACGTCCCCAGCAGGCATCTGACGTCAACTTGACGTCGGATATTGGTTGTATTTTGGTCACGACGTCATACATACTCATTATTACTTCAGTAACTTGATCTGATGGGTCGGATCACGTCGAGTAGCTGCGCCAGGAAAGACCAGATCACGCGAGTCGACGACGAGCGTGATCCGGTCTTTCCTGGCGCAGCTACGAGACGTGATCCGACCCATCAGATCATGTTACTGAAGTAATAACGCGTTTATTATATACCTACAAAAGTAATCAGCCACCAGAATTCAAATCGTAAATTTGCGACGTTATGACGACGTACCATACGACGTTGCGTCAAATCTTTGATGACGTAACATTGTGCCAGTTCTTACGTCAAAGCTACAAAAGTCGTTATTTTTTTGTTAATTATGTTGCTTTGATGACAAGCGAACCTCTTTAACTTCTGAAACAGTTGTTGTTTTATAAATTAAAATAGAAATTACTCTGGTTGTCATTCAGATTTAGATGCCGGCTTTAGGTGCTGGATTTTATATTGTTGGGTAAAAAATGGAGGATGGTGATACGGAATCGTATCAGGACAGTGTGGTGATACAAGATTCCGTATTTTGTCTCGGAAAATGGGTAGTATCAATGGTTATTTTTGGTAGGTATATAATAAAACCAATAATCAACGTCAACCTGACGACCAGTCCTGACGTCAGTGGACGTATTGATATGACGTCGAAATGACGCCGGATTCAAACGTAAGTCTAACGTCATATGTCGACAGAGTTAGCTGCCCTTGAACTGACATAATTTCTTGCGCAAATTATGTAACAAAATCAAATTCAAATAATAATTTCAACATTGCCACTTTTAAAAAAGTCATATCTAGGTCTCGTATCGGAAATCACATATTTCGCCCACCATGCTTAATTTAGAAAAAATAATTATTTGTTAATCAAAATAAAGTCTTTCACTAAATTATTAAACCTTCTATTAAGACGAAAATGAAATTTGTAGTCACTAATGTCTTATTTGTTTTAGCACCATATAGCAATAAAATTTGACATAAATAAGATATACCATTGCAACATCAGAGTGATTTAACATCTTAAACATTTTGTATATCCCGAATAACTCTATCAAAGGAGTGAAAGGGAATAACAATAGTGCATCACCTCACTTCTGAATCCACTTCAGGATTTCAGAATGTTAATTATAATTACATTCACGATATCGGTTTTAGCACGTCAGATTTACGTCTGTTTTTGACGTCAAACAAACTTTCAAAATCAACCTAACCCCAACGTCATTTTGACGTCACATTTGAGACATCAAACCAACGTTGTTTTTCTGACGTCAGAATGACGTCTGTTTTTGACGTCAGAATGACGTCTGTTTTTGACGTCAAACAAACTTTCAAAATCAACCTAAATCCAACGTCATTATGACGTCGGAGTCTGACGTCTATCTGACGTCCAACCGACGTCAAATGTCTGCTGGGTTCAGAGCAATTTATACTTATACTCATGGACTTTAAAAAGGCCGCTTTCTCTCAGAATACACATAAGGTATTTCTGAAAATCATTCTTGAATTATAAAATATATACGCAATTATCAAACCTTCATTACAAGTGTTGTTGGTGCAAGCCACAAGACCATTGTTACACACACAAGTGTTACAGTCATCATCAAAAGTTTCTCCATGGGCGTAGGTCACACTTTCGTGGCTGCATTCTACAAGTCAATACTATACAGTTATTTCATGCTTCAGCAGGCGATAGTGCAAAACATTTTCCCCCTCGGTGCAGGTACCGACTTGGCATGCTATTGCCGGCAATAGCATGTCAAGTCGGTACCTGCACCGAGGGGAAAATGTTTTGCACTATTGGTTTAAGCTTGAAATAACTGTTTTATTACCTAATTACATCTATAGTCATGTGACTTATCATGTGACCAGGCAATAGACAGCTGGCCAGGCAATAGAATTTTCTATTGCCTGGTACATTTCCATGTTGCAGTCATATGGCATATCACATGACCAGGCAATAGACTGATCACTTGCCAGGCAATAGAATTTTCTATTGCCTGGTTCTGTTTCAAAGTATTAACAATAGTAACTGGAATAGATGAAAATAACAAATAGCTATTTCCATACAATTTTATGTAATTAGGTAATAAAATACAATATTTACACTGCAATACGATACGATACGATACGAAACTATACGATACCATACGATACGATACCATACGATAAAACATTCTAAAGCCAATACGGCGTTCTCACAAATTAGTTTCAAAAAATGACCATTTTCTTTCCTTTTGGATCCAGAAGAAAGCGGCTACCCTCATTTTAAAAGGAAATGAGCCTGTAAATGAGAAAGCCAACAATGTGGGGTTCCGACCAGGTCTGACACAAACCAGGCTGCACAGTCACACAATAAAGTTAAATGGTAAAGTTAGCAAACTGGCAGAATGAGCAGAATGAAAATGTCTAAGTCGATTTTCCCATTCTGCCCATTCTGCTGGCAGAATGAAATGGTAAAGTTAGCAAAATGGCAGAATGAGCAGAATGAAAATTTGTCTTTGTCGATTTTCCCATTCTGCCCATCATCTGCTTTACCATTTCATTCTGCCAGCAGAATGTGAAAATCGACAAAGACATTTTCATTCTGCTCATTCTGCCATTTTGCTAACTTTACCATTTCATTCTGCCAGCAGAATGGGAAAATCGACAAAGACATTTTCATTCTGCTCATTCTGCCATTTTGCTAACTTTACCATTTCATTCTGCCACTGCGCAGAATGGGCAGAATGGGAAAATCGACAAAGACATTTTCATTCTGCTCATTCTTGCTAACTTTACCATTTCATTCTGCCAGCAGAATGGGCAGAATGGGAAAATCGACAAAGACATTTTCATTCTGCTCATTCTGCCATTTTGCTAACTTTACCATTTCATTCTGCCGCAGAATGGGCAGAATGGGAAAATCGACAAAGACATTTTCATTCTGCTCATTCTGCCAGTTTGCTAACTTTACCATTTCATTCTGCCAGCAGAATGGGCAGAATGGGAAAATCGACAAAGTTATTTTTCATTCTGCTCATTCTGCCAGTTTGCAATCTTTACCATTTCATTCTGCTCATTCTGCCAGTTTGCTAACTTTACCATTTCGTTCTGCTCATTCTGCCAGTTTGCTAACTTTACCGCGCCGTTTAAGAAAGAAAGTCAAACCTTCGTTGCACAAGTTGTCGGTGCATGCAACTAACCCATTGTTACAGACGCAAGTATTGCACAAGTCTTCGAATGTCTGTCCATGGCTGTAGTTCACGCTTTTGTGACTGCACTCTGTAAAATAGGGGAAATATTCATCCAACTATTACTTTTTGGGCGTGTGTGTTTTTCAATAGCTCTCTCTCTCTCTCTCTCTCTCTCTCTCTCTCTCTCTCTCTCACAGGAACTGATTGTCACTTCACATTTCAAACGAAACAATTATTGATTTCAATAAATAAATAAATAAATAAATAAATAAATAAATAAATAAATAAATAAATAAATATAAATAAATAAATAAATAAATAAATAAATAAATAAATTCAAACCTTGGTTGCAGGTGTTGTCGGTGCAAGCCACGAGGCCATTGTTACAAACACAAGTATGGCAGAGGTCCTCGAATGTTTGTCCATGTCTGTAGTTCACGCTTTTGTGGTTGCAGCCTGTCATGAGAAGATAAATAAAATGAAACTCTTTTCTTCTTTTCTTTCTTTAAAATGCGCATTAGATAGAGCTCTGCATTTTGAACTTGAAATGTTCTCGAGACGTAAAATGTACGGGCCGAATGGTGCAATGATTTTGGGAAAGTCTTGAGAGTGTGTTTATTTCAGCATGCGCACAAAATAGAATGAATACGGTATACTTGTATACCAGAAAATAATTAAGTAACTTGAATTGTAAGCTTAAGATGTTTACCGGGGTTGGACTCAACTACAATCTCGAGATGTCCTTAATAATACGACCAAATAATTAAGATGACCGTCCAAAAATAAGGCTGGATGAGCTCCGTAAACCATTCGACAGTATTAACAAATACAGTCCGCCTCGGCAATGCGACCAACTGTCTTAATCTCTATGTAAATTGACCTCTCTTTTTTAAGCGATTCCCTACCGGACGCGACCAGCGACTGCTAAAATATTGTCCAAAACGGTCATTTATCATATGACGTCGATAACGTCATGTCATAAAAATCATATGACCACACGTGTATTAACACTTTTGCGGGAATACGTAACGTCATTGACGACGTCCGTGACAACAATGTAAATTTTCATTGAAAATATGTCCACTTCGAAGGCGATAAAATCCTATTTTAAAAGTCATATGATAAAACGAATCTTACACTCGTGGTCATTTCATATGAAATTTGTTAAACTCGCCGAAGGCTCGTTTAATAAATTTCATATGAAATGACCACTCGTGTAAGATCCTCTATTTTCGTCATCATAAACGACCGATATTATCGGCGTCAATGACGGTGCAGAATAGCAACAAGGAGTTGCTGTATATTCCATCGGTCATTTTCTGCTCAGTCAGATTTAATGTCACACACCGGGTAAAGATGCTAACTTGAAAGGCCACACATTTAAACTTCAAACAAGAAGCATTATTGTCAAACCTCTTTTCTCCTTTATCTTACGGATCAGTATGTTGTTGGCACTGTCTAACCAGGAAATTCGACCGTGCAACATTTGAATTGTTCTTCTACACTCCCCGCTATCGCCCAACACACGGTGCATTGAAATACACATAAGCAACAGGAGCACAATTGTACCAAACTTCATTTTCGTTTTTGGTCACAATCTGAAATAGTTTCATTACGAAAACATGCGATAAACAGAGATTTCTTTAGCTTTCAAAAATGAATATTTTCAGCTGAAAAAAATGATATTTTTCTTATTTTTGTTCAAAACATAGATTGTGGGTACACGTTAGAACCGCCTCGACGAGGCGGTTCTAACGAGTACCCACAATGTATGTTTTGGATAGAAGAAATAAGAAAACTAGGTATGACCCTGCAAACCCCAGTTTTACTACAGACTAAAAGTGGGGTATAAGGGGGTATACATTACACGGGCATGTAATCGTGATGTCTCGGGACCATACCATTCAGACTCGAGACGAACATGTGCATTGTTTATTTAATTGAGATTTGTCTAACTTTTAGTGTCATTTTTAATGAAAGTTAGTATTGTCTTTGGGACACTGTCTTTGCTAATTGAATTATGGTTGATCATAACATTGAAAACAAACTATGCATATATTCCCTATATAGAAATTAAAATCATGAAAATAAGGCGTCATTATCATTTTGTCAATACCAGCAAAATTCACAAAGAATGTAGATCTTGTCATTGAGCCGCGACGCAAGAAATCCGGTCTTCGGGGTTTCCAACCTGGTCCGACACAAACCGACATATGCAGCTACAGAAGATGGCTAAAAGAATAGGAATTGTACTATCCTTGTAGCGAAAACAAAGGCAGTTACTGCACAGCTGATCTGCGTCTTTGTTTTCGTATAGCCAAAAATCGGATCTGCGTCTTTGTTTTCGTATAGCCAAAAATCGGTTTAATCATGACGCGGCTCATTTGTTATCACATTAGAGCTCCTTAGTACAGCTTATCCCGGAATGACAACGTCAGTCTTAAACAACACCGACTCTGTCTAAAAGCTGATAGTTTCTATTTACCTTTCTGCTATCGTTTCATAATTTATTGATAGAAAAGTCCGTCCATAGTATAACCACAGGTATACGCAGACTAACGTCGCTGGTGACGGGCGCATTGCTTTTTATATGCACGCCGTAGCGTCTAGTATGCGAATGAACTATGCCCTAGACTTTTTTTCAGTAAGCTTTTGCGCAAACATTAGACTAGTCACAAATTGCGCAGTTGAAGACTAAAGTGCAATTAACACAAAGACCGTCAGCGTTTGAAGACTGATCTGGCCTAGGGTCCCCGCCCATTGGGCCCTTAAATAGATGGACTGCTTGTGCCTCCAGGCATAGCTTATAAACTACTGACTGACCATTCTGATTCAGATGGTTTGGACCTGCCCAATAAAAGTGGCTAAAGTCAAACCATCCATAGATATAAGCCTTTTTACGTTGCTTTTTTAAAGCACATTTTTGTTTTTATGACATCCTAATGTTGAGTACCATAAAATGGAGGCAATGAAAAAAAATCTTTCACCCCAACCCCACCTCTGTAAAAATCAAATGGTCTCTCCATATTCTTGTTCGTATGAAGTATGAAGTAGAAAGCTGGACTAGATTTATAATCCCACGAGGAAAATGCCAATGCTAGATACTGTAATTGTATTAAACAATACGAGACTCATTGTGTTTGATGATGGACAGTATGGCTAGCCCTTTCCTAGCTAGGTAGCCATCCAGCTCAGCATCACTGTGTATTATGACGGACAGTTTGGCTAGCCCTTTCCAAATTAGGTAGCCATCCAGCTTAGCATCACTGTGTAGTATGGCTGGCCCTTTCCTAAGTAGGTAGCCATCCAGCTTAGCATCACTTTGTATTATGGCGGACAGAATGGCTAGCCCTTTCCTAGCTAGGTAGCCATCCAGCTTAGTATCACTGTGTATTATGACGGGCAGTATGGCTAGCCCTATCCTAATTAGGTAGCCATCCAGCTTAGCATCCCTGTGTATTATGTCGGACAGTATGGCTAGCCCTTTCCAAGCTAGGTAGCCATCCAGCTTAGCATCACTTTGTATTATGTCGGACAGTATGGCTAGCCCTTTCCTAACTAGGTAGCCATCCAGCTTAGCATCCCTGTGTATTATGTCGGACAGTATGGCTAGCCCTTTCCTAACTAGGTAGCCATCCAGCTTAGCATCCCTGTGTATTATGTCGGACAGTATGGCTAGCCCTTTCCTAGCTAGTTAGCATCACTGTGTATTATGACGGACATTATGGCTAGCCCTTCCTAACTAGGTAGCCATCCAGCTTAGCATCACTGTGTATTATGACGGACAGTATGGCTAGCCCTTTACTAGCTAGGTAGCCATCCAGCTTAGCATCATTGTGTATTATGACGGACAGTATGGCTAGCCCTTTCCTAGCTAGGTAGACATCCAGCTTAGCATCACTGTGTATTATGACGGACAGTATGGCTAGCCCTTTCCTAGCTTGGTAGCCATCCAGCTTGGCATCACTGTGTATTATGGCGGACATTATGGCTAGCCCTTTCCAGCTAGGTAGCCATCCAGCTTAGCATCACTGTGTATTATGACGGACATTACGGTTAGCCCTTTCCTAGCTCGGTAGCCATCCAGCTTGGTATCACTGTGTATTATGACGGCAAGTATGGCTAGCCCTTTCCTAGCTAGGTAGCCATACAGCTTGGCATCACTGTGTATTATGACGGACAGTATGGCAAGCCCTTTCCTAGCTCGGTAGCCATCCAGCTTAGCATCACTGTGTATTATGACGGACAGTATGGCAAGCCCTTTCCTAGCTTGGTAGCCATCCAGCTTAGCATCACTGTGTATTATGACGGCAAGTATGGCTAGCCCTTTCCTAGCTAGGTAGCCATACAGCTTGGCATCACTGTGTATTATGATGGACAGTATGGCTAGCCCTTTCCTAGCTAGGTAGCCATCCAGCTTAGCATCACTGTGTATTATGACGGACAGTATGGCTAGCCCTTTCCTAGCTAGGTAGCCATCCAGCTTAGCATCACTGTGTATTATGACGGACAGTATGGCTAGCCATTTCCTAGCTAGGTAGCCATCCAGCTTTGCATCACTGTGTATTATGACAGACAGTATGGCTAGCCATTTCCTAATTAGGAAGCCATCCAGCTTTGCATCACTGTGTATTATGACGGACAGTATGGCTAGCCATTTCCTAGCTTGGTAGACATCCAACTTTGCATCACTGTGTATTATGACAGACAGTATGGCTAGCCATTTCCTAGCTTGGTAGCCATCTAGCTTAGCATCACTGTGTATTATGACAGACAGTATGGCAAGCCCTTTCCTAGCTTGGTAGCCATCCAGATTTGCATCACTGTGTATTATGACAGACAGTATGGCTAGCCATTTCCTAGCTTGGTAGCCATCCAGCTTTGCATCACTGTGTATTATGACAGACATTATGGCTAGCCATTTCCTAGCTTGGTAGCCATCCAGCTTTGCATCACTGTGTATTATGACAGACAGTATGGCTAGCCATTTCCTAGCTTGGTAGCCATCTAGCTTAGCATCACTGTGTATTATGACGGACAGTATGGCTAGCCATTTCCTAGCTTGGTAGCCATCCAGCTTTGCATCACTGTGTATTATGACAGACAGTATGGCTAGCCATTTCCTAGCTTGGTAGCCATCCAGCTTTGCATCACTGTGTATTATGACAGACAGTATGGCTAGCCATTTCCTAATTAGGAAGCCATCCAGCTTAGCATCACTGTGTATTATGACAGACAGTATGGCTAGCCATTTCCTAACTAGGTAGCCATCCAGCTTGGCATCACTGTGTATTATGACGAACAGTGCCATCCAGCTAGTATCAACAAAACAAAGACGGTGAGCACAACAGACAAGTAGATAGTAGATGCATAAGATAAATCTCAACAGAACCGCCATGGAATGGTCGGCAAAGAAATTTCTGGAGGATCAATTGAATCTAGATTTTGGGCACAATATTCGCCCTAAGTCCGCTGTTATTCTTTATAAAACTTTGCTCAGTTTTTAGAAAGTTCCCAACTGGTTAATGAAGAAAAAGGAACAAGGAGGCAATGATCAGGAAATGGCACAATCAGAAATTCCCACTCCACAAACCGAGGGGTGGGAAAAAATAAAATGACACTTAGGTACTTTTACCAAGAAAACATATCGTAAGCCGAGTGAGCAGCTATTCCCCCATAAGGCAGCCACTCAGTTACGCGAGCTTAACTAAAAATATGAAAACATACATAGGGCTCAAACAGCACAAAAATCGAATCCAAAACACAAAACAGAGCCACAACAGAAGTATCGCATTGGAACGACCAGTAATATAAAATTTCTGTGGGGCTTAAACCGGTTTACAGGCACCTAACCTCAGCTTAAACCGGTTTACAGGCACCTAACCTCACCCTCATCTTCTGCAGTGGTTCACAACATTCAGTTAGTTGTTCGGTCCTCGTGGTGAATCTCTAACTAGTCAATGAATCACCAAGGACAAACGAATAAATCATGATAACCACCCTGATGAATCAAAAACGCCGGAGGACTCAACGGATTCAGTAAGCTGCCCGACAATGGAGATCCCTGGGCGCCGAATAACTTACTGAAACCCGGAGCAAAAGAGAAAAAAAAAACACCAGTTGAACCCCGGTGGGCCAAGCAACAGACAAAAAGCTCTGGTCCCAACCAACTAAAATGAATAGCTTTATGACCCACTGGCGTGCAATTAAAGAAGGCAGCATAGTTATCAACCATGATTGGGTTAAAAACTAAGCATGCAGACTGTCGCAAATGCATTCAAGTTATTACCTATACGTCTGTAACGTGTTATGATTTTTTTCTGAATTGAAAAGAAAAATCATTCCTTCCTATAAGTTTCTTAAATTTGTAAACCAAGTCACCATAAAATTCTGGTTCCGAAAGGCCCTCACGTAAAAGCGTTTTTAGCCCAACATTAAATGGAAATCGATTCATAGTGTCTGCGATAGAATTTAGAAAATGTTTTTCGAAGTTTATGATACCGATAGCCCTGTTGGAGAAGTTTGGCTGTCAAACATTTATTTAGTCCGCTACATCATCACGAAAACATGCCCATGTGGAAAAAGTAAGATTTTTATAAAGTTATAAAAAGGCGAGGCGGTTCTAACGAGTACCCACAATCTATGATTTGGATCAAAAATAAGAAAAATAGGTATACCCCTGTATACCACAGTTTTACTATATAAAAGTGGGGTTTAAGGGTATGCATTATACGGACATGTTATCGTGATGCTGTTTTTGGTTATTTTCATTTGGGTTTCAGTTTATAAACAGCATTAAAGTGCCTTGTCATTCAGTCGTTCCATCCCCTACTTTCGATAAAGACAAAATATCATACATGTAATTAATATGTGGTCTGATCAAATACGCCCGGAGCAGACATTGCATGCCTAGAGCATCGCAAGTAAAGGAAGTCTGGGAATTTATTTCCAAAAGACAGTTTGATTAATTACTGGTTAGCATGGTCAGTCGAACATTTTACAGAAACAGGACCTTTTGACTATTTTCCAAAGTTATGCGTAATCACTGCGATCAATCAATATTTTTAAGGTTTTGATTAGACATTTCCTGCAGTTTCATGAAATAAATGTGCGTGCAGTAACGCAGTGTGCACATGGTCTATGACTCACTTGTCTAGTAGGTATGTGATGCAACTTCCTCCCCTACCCCCCCCCCCACCCGGCCCACCTCCAACAAAAAATAAATAAATAAAAATAAAAAAATATATTTCTTGAAACCTCTTTGCGCTCTTGAAACCTCTGACGCTGCTAAAGAAAATATAGATATGGGCCTATTTGTTGTCATGGAAACCACACCTTTGATATAATCTGCTCCAAAACCTAATGCAATCAATCCTCCAACGCATTGATGGTTCACATTAAATTTTATCAAGATTGGCGCCCTAGTTTCTGAAATAGCTAAAATGGCAGTCGTTCTTCAATACTGTTACCACTTTGGAGGTGGCGTAGTGGTAGAGCATCGGACACCGAATCGAGAGGTCCTGGGTACGATCCCCACAGGCGGCATCGTGTTGTGTCCTTGAGCACGACACATAATCTCCTACAGTACTGGTTAAACCCAGGAAGCAATGGCTCCATCCCGACATGACTGAAAATCTGTTGACCTGGACATTAGGCCTTAAAATATAAACAGATTTAAACAATTAGTGTATTTATTGATTAAATTAGAAGGCATTAACTTTGTTTACGTAAAAACAATGGCTGACTGGTTTTGGCAAGATTCTTGAGAATATTGATGAAGACTTTCATAGATTTGGCGGTTTGAGAGTTAAAAGAAGGATGGCGACGGAAGGGCGGATGCTGGGTACCTGTCTATCCTTTAAGCTCACCCGTGAGCCTTATGAGCTAAAACACTTTAACAACAAATGGGAGCAATTGAAGTAGTTAATTTCAAAGTAGTTAATTGTCGACTTTGACTTCATGGGCAAAGGAATTCTCAGATCCAGAATTTCCTTCTTTGTTCAATTATCCCAGCAGACATTTGACGTCGGTTGGACGTCAGATAGACGTCAGACTCCGACGTCATAATGACGTTGGATTTAGGTTGATTTTGAAAGTTTGTTTGACGTCAAAAACAGACGTCATTCTGACGTCAAAAACAGACGTCATTCTGACGTCAAAAAAAACAACGTTGGTTTGATATCTCAAATGTGACGTCATAATGACGTTGGGGTTAGGTTGATTTTGAAAGTTTGTTTGACGTCAAAAACAGACGTCAATCTGACGTGCTAAAACCGATATCGTGAATGTTTGTTCGCAGTTTAATTAACATTCTGAAATCCTGAAGTGGATTCAGTAGTGCGGTGATGCACTATTGTTATTCCCTTTCACTCCTTTGATAAGAGTTATACGGTTTTTTTCTTCCTGGGAACCAACCAGTACTAGGGTTTGCTTTTAGTTACCTTTCCTGGGTAGAACCAGTACTTGGAGGTTGCTTTTCCCGGCGAGCACCCGAAGGCTCAAACCGGGGTTAGTCTGGTACCCGACTCCTTCATTATCATTCAAAAACGGTTGCCGGTTTGACGACGGGAACCAGGCTAAAACCGGGGTTTGCTTTTTGTAATACCGTTCCAGGGTAAAAACCAGTACTAGGTTGATTTTTTTTGTTTTTATTTTTCGTTTGACACCGTTCCTGGGTCCACCTTAACCAGTACTTGGATAAACATTTCGGGATATACAAAATGTTTATGATGTTAGATCACTCTGATGTTGGTATATCTTATTCATGTCAAATTTTATTGCTATATGGTGCTAATACAAATAAGACCTTAGTGTAAATAATAAGACTATTGTGAACAAGAAATAATTTAAAATGGTGAAATAAGTATTAGAATATACAAATTTCATTTTCGTCTTAATAGAAGGTTTAATAATTTAGTGAAAGACTTTATTTTGATTAACAAATAATTATTTTTTTCTAAATTAATTAAGCATGGTGATTTCCGATACGAGACCTAGATATGGCTTTTTTAAAAGTGGCAATGTTGAAATTATTATTTGTATTTGATGTTGTTACATTTGCGCAAGAAATTATGTCAGTTCAAGGGCAGCTAACTCTGTCGACATATGACGTTAGACTTACTAATGTCTTATTGGTTATAGTACCATAAAGCAATAAAATTTTGCTTAAATAAGATGTACCAACATCAGGCTGAATTAATATCTTGAACATTTTGTATGTTCAGACGTTAAACCGAAGTTGGCTTTAGCACGTCAGATTGACGTCTAGTTTTGACAACAAACAAACTTTCAAAATCAACCTAACTCCAACGTTATTATGACGTTGGAGTCTGACGTCAATCTTACGTCCAACGCACGTCAAATGTCTGCTGGCAGTAACATAGAAAAAAAAAGAAAGAAAGAAAGCAAAAAAACACACGAAACGAATGATCTGATTTTTACCCAAAGTGAAGTTTCATTAATTTGCACACCACACATGGTCAGAAGTATGAAAAACACAAGGTCTAAATCACGTCTTGATTACGACGTCTAACTGACGAACTAGTTGGACGTCAAAACAACGTCCAATCCAGACGTCCAAAAGACGTCAGGAAATGACGTCTGATAGACGTTGGAAATTGGTCATATGACGTCGCGACCAAAATATAACCAATATCTGACGTCGAACAGACGTCAGGTGCCTGCTGGGATTGTATCTATTTGAAAAGGGGAATATCTCTGGTTGGCTTGCCAGATTTAAGTGTATAATCAATGTGGAAAAGAGAAGATTGGTGGTTCATTTAGCTTGTATTCATCATTCTATATACATCCTATTTTATCCTGTACTTTAATTTTCCTTAAAATAAACACTATATTTTTGAACCTCACTTACGTATATTTTGACATCAAGAGTCAGTGGGCGCCCTGTGCTACACGCAAAATATAAAAGCCTTGGGCTTTGTAGTTTCAGGGAAGAAGACTTTTCTATGTTTCTTTTCCTATTTTAGTTAATAGAAGCTTATGACCCCCGGGGTGGGGTATGAATGGACGCAGTAATGCAAACACTAACGCAGGCATGGACGCCGGCTCCCATAAGCTCACCTTGGTAGTAGTAGTAGTAGTAGTAGTAGTAGTCATTTTTTACTTTTGAAATTAAATTTCGCTGTTGTTTCCACTGGCTGCTTTCGGTAGTAGAAGTATAGTGCAGGCGTTTAACGTCATCCTGGGCCGAGCACTACTTGGCATGTCGACATCCTTCAGAGAGGCTTTAAGGGTGTCTTTGTAGCCTTTCTTTTTGCCAACTTGATAGCGCTTTCCCTCCTGCAATTGATTCTCCATGGAAAGCTTTCTTTGGAAGTCGCTCATCGGACATTCTTATGGCATGGCCAGTCCATCTTAGCTGTGCTAGCTTTAAAATTGTATGCATGCTTTGCATCCTTGCTTTTTGGAATCTTGTCTCGCCACTTGGTTTTAATAGCTTTCTCAAACACCTTAAGTGGTAATGTCAGTTTTAAAAGTCTCTTTGCATGACGTTTGTATACTGTCCAGATCTCGCATAAATACAAGAGTACCACAGCTTGTAGACTTTCAGCTTGATTCCATTACACTCCAATACATTTGCACTGAGTCTTCCGAATGCCTCACTGGCTTTTGCAATTCTGGCAGTGATCTCATCATCAATGTACGTTGCTCTGGAAATAGTGCTTCCCAGCCAGGTAGGTGAATTTATCAACAACTTTCAGTTTTTGTCCATTCACAGTGATAGTTGGTTCACTGAATGGTTTTCCAGGTGCTGGTTGGTGTACAACCTCTGTCATTTTGTGCTGATTGTGAGATCATAGTTATCACATGAATGTGAAACTTCTTGATCCATGGCCCTTTGCATTTTGTGTCTCTGAGCTGGCATTCTTATTCATGCCATCTGCATAGAGGAAATCATCAGTCTGCTCCTTAGTTTTGGCTTGCAGCCTTCTAAGGTTGAATAAATTGCCATCAAATGATACCTGATTGGGAAACCAATGTTGGTGCCATAACACAGCACAGCAGGATTCAGAGAACTCTCCATCATTTTGCACACGTGCCTGCATGCCATCATGAAATTGCCGCACCACTGCTATGAATCTGGGTGGACAGCCAAACTTGGCCATGATTTTCAAGAGTCAAAGGTCTTGGTGATGTCGAGAAACGTAATGTGGTATCTCAAGAGCACATTAGTCTCATAAGCTACTTGGGTATCTACATTCTGTTCTTGGCATTTCTCCTGAAGCTGTCTTGCTGTGAAGATCGTCTGTATTTTCTGAATCCACATTGACGTTTTTGGGATAAGTCACGTCTGATCAAGATGAATATTCAGGCGATTCAACAGAACTTTTGCCAGTATCTTCCCAGCAATTGATAGGAGAGAGATAGGAGAGAGATGCATCTGTGGTTGCCACAGAGTTGAGGATTTCCTTTCCGCCTGTATAGGTAGCTTATGGATGCATCTTCTTGGATAACCTCCTTCCTGCACATACAATGAAACAACTCTGTCAGTTTATCATGTTTATCTGTTCTGTTATTGGCATTTCTCCTGGAGCTGTCTTGCTGTGAAGATCATATCTATTGTCCCTCTGTCTTTTCTGAATCCACATTAACTTTCAGGGATAAGACACGTCTGATCAAGGTGAATATTCATGCGAATCAATAGATTTTTTGCCAGTGTCTTACCAGCATCGGATAGGAGAGAGATGTATCTGCGGTTGTTACATACTTGAGGATTTCCTTTCCGCTTGTATTGTATGATTATGAATGCATCCTTAAATTGTGGGATAGCCTCCTTCCTCCACATACAGTGAAATAACTCTGTCAGTTTCTCTGCCATCGGCAGCCCACAGCCTCAAGACCTTGGCAAGAATTGCATCTCCAGGAATGATTAAGAAGAAAATGGACTTGACAAGTTTGTCTACACGCGTCTAGTTATACAATTGAAAATTCCCCTATTCACTCATTGTTTATAGATTACACTCATGACAAGTTAAAAGCTAACTACATGATAGAGAAGCATATGAGAGAAGTAAGCATACCCAGTTCCAAAATTATATTGTTAGCATAATTATTAGGTCGATAATTTATTTTTCTCCATTTTTTTACATAAATTTCCTACTTTTTGAAGCCAAAAATATACTGGACAGCCTGCAGCCAGGAATCTTGTACGACCCTGAGCTTGGTCTGGACTGTCTTACAAATGTTGCTGTAGACTGCTTTAATGGATACTAAGCTAGTATCATCTTGATGTGTCTTCGGTGTTTTTCTTCAAGAAGCCCGTCTGAGTTTCGTCATCAATCTCATCAAACCAGTCTTGATGTTTGCAAGATGGATGTCGATGATCGTGTTCAGTACACTTCCACTTCCTTAGAAGCAGGAGACTAGTGTTGTTGTACTTTCCAACACCTTCTGGATCTATATAACCCCTTCCCAGATCTGGAGGTCTGTACCAACTCTGACATTAAAAGTCGCCAAGAAAGATAAGCTTGTCTGTACAGGGTGTTGCAGAAATAATGCCGTCTAAGTCATTATATTACTTGTCCTTAACCTAATCGGGATTGGTCAGCGTAGGTGCATATGCAATGACAATAGTTGCATGTTTATTTCCTGACAAAGGAAGTCTCAATGTCATTAGGCGGTCATTAATGCATTTTGGCAATCCTGAAAGCTTACCAACAAGTTCCGTTTTAACGGCAACGCCAACTCCTGCTTCACGCCTCTCTTCACTTTTGCCTCCGTTCCAGAAGGTGTACCCAGCACCAACTTCTTTGATCTCTGCGAACCGAGTCGCATCAGAGCAGCTATCTGTATGTCATGCCTCTCAAGTTCTCTGCCCTGGCCGATGCTGTGGTCATCTGACCCAGCACTGTTCATCAATGTTCGCACATTCCATGGGCCAATCCTAAAAAGGGATCAACTTTGTCTTTTTCTTTCTGTTTCGACCGCTAAGATGATGCCCGCTACTTGTAACCAGCATGAAGCAGGAAATTGTTTAGGGCACCTTTTCTAGCCCCCTCCCCATGCTGCGGGGTGAGCCGTGTGGACCTAAATAGGTATACTCGGTATACTATCGAAACAGTCTTTGCATATCTGGACTAGGCATATACACGCAGGTTTTAGTTTTGAATATCCTTTTCCTTGATGAAGGTACGTCACAAGACATTTACATATTTTCACCCACTCCTGTGCTGTGCAAATGGAATCCACTCAGAAGTATCAAAGATACTCAGACACTTATACTTTGCAGTGGCGGGCAGCTTTGCTAGGTACACATTCATACTGGAGACAATCCTTTCAAAAGCATGCACTGTTTATCCTTGGCGCCAGTAGGGTGGTGGGGGGGGGGGGGGGGTGTCAAACCTAGGATCTCGCATTTGGAAGAGGTTGCTCTACTCACAGGACATTGACGGTTAGTGAGTAAAAGCAAAATAAATAGCCACAAATCCCCTTGAAACCCCATTTCTGAATCAAACAGCGACTCAGAAAAAGGGGTTTTTAGGGTATTTTGGACCATTTAGTTTGCATGTAGACATTAAACGTCAATGCCCTATGCTCTACCAACTAGGCAACCACCCTTCCTGGAACAGATTTATGTTAAAAGGTATGGGTAAACAGAAATTTGCTTCAGAAGAATGGTTTTAGAGGTAATCGCTTTTGAAGTTCTTGTCACTATTAACATTATTTGTCACCTTTTAAAACCTGTTAGCATTTGGCCATTGTGAACACTGATCTGAGTATGCATTTTGTAGGCAGTGGATTGAGGATCCATAACTTTTTTTAAAACTCTTTAATAACTACAGTTGTTCTTAAATCAGTGAGACAGAATTGCTGTAGATATGAGCCGCCTCATGGGAAAAAACCAACAATCTGCATATGCGAAAACAAAGACGCAGATCAGCTTCGCGGTAACCGCGAAGCTGATTAGCGCCTTTGTTTTCGCTACACGGATAGTACAATTCCTCTTCTACTTAAATCCGAAATTTCAAGCTTCTAGCTCTTTTCTCTGCTTAAGCCCGGTTTGTGTCGGACCTGTTCGAAAATCACGTTGTTGGTTTTCTCGGCCACGAGGTGGCTCATATATAACTCGACTTTGTTGCTGGAAAGTAGCTTTCGTCCTTGTGGTGGAATCATGGATTAAGTCCGTTCAGCCACTGCCACCTTTTACTACTACTACTACTACTGGAAAGTAGCTGATTCTGATATCAGGCTGTATGGCTGGGATGTATGGCGGGGCTGTATGGCTGGGATGTATGGCGGGGCTGTATGCTGAGGCTCACCATAGATCACCATATAAAGGTATACACTAAAATTTTATGGAAAGAAATGAAGATCAATACATTATTCGTTCAACAATGTCATTTATTCCATTCGAATGATGATGCACTTAGAAAAATTGACATGACTTGGAACTACGATGAAATCATTCATACCCCACCCACTCTCACGCCATGATAATCTAAGCAGACTGGTTTCGTCTTTGCATGTAGGGTGAAAAATATGTTTAACACCATATAAAAGTTCTTGCTTTCAAAATCTTTTTGTCCTGTTTCTAAAGAATAAACTACCATTATCAAATCGCCTGTTTGATATGGTGATAGCAATTTCGAGCGAAAATGAGAACAAAACTCGCATCCTATAAAACTTTCATCTGAATTAAATCCTATACAACAAAAGTGTATGGATTCTGTTCTATATCTATTGTTCCAAAGAAACAACTGTTCCAAATACTGAATTAAGTAGAATCTGATGGTATAACCCATGTGCTGTTAGTAAAAACATCAATCTAGCTTACTGTCTTAATTTGGCTCCTGGCACCATTGGTTGAACATGTGACCAGGTCCAATGTGAGGACAGTTAACATTACACAAACTATACTGAAACCAGTCTGCTACTAAACATATGACAAAAATGTGAACTGTACAAACAAATCATTATCATCATCAATAGTGAAAAAATAATCTTTGTACACAATAAAACATTGAACCATGCCCCCTTCTTCATTTCAAGTGAAAATGAATAGCAACTCTAGAGGATGTAGACTCAGAAATCAGAATTAATCCAAACAGTTTGAAAGATAATTGGTCATATCCAAAGCAACAAACAGCAAAAGGTCTTATCTGTATCAAAAAAGCAACACCTCACGTTTAAACAAAGTGTGTACAGCACTTGCCCCTGATATGACCAAATTTATATTTGTGTAAACTTAAGTCTAATTAAAGAAATTACTAGGTTGTTAAGCAACCATTAAAATTGTTCCTACCGAATCATAATTTTTGTTTTCTGAGTAAAGGGCAGTAACTCATTATTCAGGTGCAAAATGGATGACCAAAAATGCAATGATCTTTGAAGACTGAATAAAAACATCAAGAAAAGTAACAGAATGAAATAAAATGTGTTTTTGTTTCCTTGATGCTTAAAATTATTGCACACAAGGGCAGACAACTTCAAAAGAAGGGCATAAGAGCAGGTAGATAAGTTGCCAACATTCAATAGAACTTGTAAAACAATATATACATTAACTTACAAAAACTGCAAAATGCATAAAATTTGTAAAACACTAAGTCAGTAAAAACATTTAAAACGTTAAAATATCAATATCAATAAAAAAGAACATGCTGGCTTTGAATAAAGTTTTAATAAGATTATAGGTTTATATAGATAGATAAATTTGGATTTAAATTTTAGTAGGAATAGTACATTAATCTACGAGTGCTGAATTCCGATGATATGATTTTAATTGTTCTTCCAATCTTGGATTATTCCTGAAAAACAATGCTCAACTTGCAAACCGTAATTTCATTTGTAATCTATATTTTCAGGGAAATAGAAAATGCCAGCTCTATTTGCCCTCTAAAAAGATACTTCACATTTGGTTTGCCAGAGGTTCATCAAATACTTGACAAAATATCCATAGGATATAAATGGTAAGCTATTTATTTCCCTAACTTTCAATGGAAGAACAACCATTCATTAGGCCATTTGTTATCTTACTAAGACGTGAAGCATACTGGATGACAATTTTGCCACGAAAACAAGCATTTTGTCCGATAAAGTTTTATGTAATTGGAAGACAACTATGGATTCAGCAGTTTTTTCTTCTGATTTTCTATTGCATATAAGCTACCAATTATGATACACCTTTAACACCTTTTTTTTTCTTCTGTTATTTTCAGTTTTTATGAAATTACATTTTATATTACAAAAGAATGATATGACATTGTACCATACACTAGTAGTAATTTTCCATTCTTTATTACCAGTTGAACCTTAAACATTACCATTAGAAACAGATTTGGATTTTAAAGACATTACTTGAAACAAAATTTGCAAAAAGATTCTAACATCAGCAAAATGCTACACTCTTGAGGATTGAGATTTTTGAAAAAAATTTTAAGACCGAGGTCAGGAACGCAAGGAAATATAATTTTTACCTTAAAAATGATACATGAATTACTGCATCAGATATATACCAATATATGGCACAATGCCTATGTGTGATGCCTGACTGATGTTTTACATCTGAGTATATTGTGTTTAAAGAATTAAAAAAAAATGATTTTATCACAGTTTATCTTTAGTCAATGAAACAAATCTGGTGGGTATGTAATGATAATTTCACATTTATTACGAAAACTTGCCCATGCAATGCACACAGATTTTTTTTTCAGCAGTCAAAATTAAAGTTTTCATTAGAAAAAAATGATATTTTTGATATTGCTGCTGAAAAAATTGATTGTGGGTATACATTAGAACCACCTCACCAAGGCGGGTCTAATGAGTACCCACAAAAATAGGTATACCCCTTTATAACCCAGTATTACTATATAAAAAAGGAGTTTAAGGGGGACATGTTTTCCCCCAACATTAAATTTTATTATGCCATAAAGCAAGCTAGTTTAACATAAGCAACAACCAGGACTTTGATCAATCAGAACCCAAACCATGTCACCGGCAATTTGAGGCTGGCAACTTACAAATGACTATTTCATTTGCAATACTTAGTTTAGATGTCAGAATTTTAAGGAAATTGACAATACCCACATTATGTCTGCAACATTTCTTCTTTTATCATTACATACCCACATATTGATTCACTATTTAGTTCAAACTACAAAGGTTACACAGGATTATATAGGGGAGGTAACTTCGTATTCCTACTCTAAGACCTTTTTACATAGCACCTTTCAAGTTTGATTTGAAAGCAGATATGAATCAGTCTCGAAGAAAACCAAACAAGACAGTATGCGACATTTTATTGTGATCATATGTAATCAAAGCAAACTGCAGTGAACCACATTTATTTTATATTATTCTATAAATTTGGTAACTAAAATGTGTGGTCCATTTCAATCATCGTGCTTTGACACAGTCTGGCCAATGATCACAGTGCTTTGACAAAACCTGGCTATAAGTACTCTTTTGCCATCAGAATTAAAGCCACTATTTTGTTGAGTTTTCATTGAACTTGCAGATACAGAAGCCTATAGGGGGATATATATCAGATTACATGTTATATGTTGTGTTTTTGAGTCACTGTGGCTATTTTTGGGTAAAAATCATGTTCTGTTCCTTTCCATGCCTCATGAAAAACAACAAGTAATATATTAATTCTTTCAAGTCTAAAATCATCAACAAAGTTTCAACAAAATTCACACCAACTGGTGATGATATAAAAATAATTCTAGAAACAATTATACTGATTAATATTTTTTTTTCTATTCTAACAAAAACTATGAACAGGATTATATATTATAAAATCTACTATTTTCTAATAATTATATATGAAAAAAATCAGCATCAAAAGGAACAGGCATGATTTTCAATCAAACATTCACAGTGAATTTCGATATTTTGGGTACTTGTCACAAAACCAAATAAGACACTAAGAGATTAGATGTTTGTATGTAGGCAAAATTCTAAAAGCTACTTCTTGTTAAATAGCAGTTATTCAAATATACACTCATGGCCAATTTACATGTACATCAACATTTGGTCAAGCAGCTTTTTTTTACAGATAACACAAGGTGGCAAGACAAAGATACACTTTAAAGAAAGTTAAAAAAGAAAGTTTAACCAAATTCAAAGGCAAATTAACTAGATAACATTGAATTCACTGAAAGGCTGCACAAATATTTAATGTATTTGAATTGTAATCCCTCGGCTTGTCCCTCCTTCATAATGAATAAAATACTTTCAACAGTAACTTTCTTACACATAATTATGAGTGCAACTTTCAATAGAACATCTAGAAAACTGCCAAACCAAAGTACTGACCATTATGCACAAAAAAAAAAAAAGCTTATAAATGCCTGTTACGTAGATAAAGCACCTGTAACAGAGAATGACCAACATTATCATAAACCGCATCTTAAACCTGCCTCAGTTTGGATGAAAGCAAACACTCAGCCCAATGACGAAGCTGATCAGCACCAATAATATTGTGGCTAAAACAGTACAGTCCCTCTACTTTAAAATTGGTATTTTCAAGCATCCGGCCACATTTTGTGACTGTACAACCCAATCTTTGTCAGACCTAGTTAACTTGAAAATCAAGACAGGTTTTTCTAATAAAGCAGCAAGCACATAATGTCCCTGATTCAAGAACACTCATGGCCTATTTGACATCAAACAATAAGCGCAGACTCACAAAACATTTATCAAGAACTGACCTAAATTTAAAGAATCTGAGCCTCAATTTAGGAACAAAGTAAGAATTTCTGTTTGACAACATTGAATTCGAGTTTATCCTGGTACAAATCTCGTATGATGGAAATTTTTCAGAGTGATGAATTTACCTTAAAAAAAAAAAAAAACACAAAAAAACTTTAAATGGCTCAATATCGCTGTTTTTGGTCCATGTCATCCATGAGAAAATGCAATACAGGGCAGACACAAATAGCACAGGTAAATACAAAACTACCGTAAGCATTTATGCTTGTACACTCTAGCAAGCCTATTTGGGTTATAATTTGTATAGCTGAGTATAACTCATCAAGTTTGTTCATATACTCACATATATCATACTCTTCTTGTGCAGTCCAGTTAAAACAATGTGTGTTTATATCTCAAACTGTTGTGACTTTCAAATGTCATTTAATATACATATGCAATTTGTCAATGGCTTTTACCATTACGAAAACTTGCCCACAGAGATTTTTTAGGTTTAAAAATTGAAAATTTTCAGCTGAAAAAATTTTGATATTTTTCTTATTTTCGCTCAAAACATAGATTGTGGGTACACGTTAGAACTGCCTCGGCGAGGCGGTTCTAACGAGTACCCACAATCTATGTTTTGAAGCAAAAATGAGAAAAATAGGTATACCCCTGCAAACCCCAGTTTTACTATATAAAAGTGGGGTTCAAGGGGTATTGTTTGCACGGACATGTTTTCCTGATGCTAGCATCATTACTTGGTATAGCATTAGAATGACATATTTGTAAGTAAATGGTTAAGCCCTCAGTTTACAAGTATCCAAGCACAACATCCAATGTTCTAACCAAGACTACACAAAAAGAGATTTATTGATATTTTGTTCCCATTAAAAATGTTACAAAAAACAAGACCTCATGCAGATTGGATGAAAATGGTCGCAAAAATATGTACCACACCTCAATGTTTATCTACAATGAAGATGACATTTTAGCCCCATGTTTATGAAATATTTCAATACAGTAACATAGATATAATTCCCTTTTTTGATATTCTACAATAATATCAAGATATATTTGTATACACTACCCATTAAATTGGATTTCAACAAGAACATTCAATTTTTATTAGCTCATAATATAAAATTTCCTTTGCTTAATTTGTGTTTGTAAAATCAGAAAACGTAAATCCATGTTTTGATACGATTTTCATGAATTAATCCGAAATGCATGCAATTGAAGTATTTCATAGTAAGGGTAAAAGTAAATAATCATAATGCATAGTAAAATTTCAATAATAAAACATTTCAAATTGCTGTATGATAACTAGCACAAATTGTTCTTTCCTTAAACAGCTGCAAATACCATGAACTTGATGGAACAGTAAAAACATTGAGAAAAAAAAATATTGGTAAAATAATCATATGAAAAAAAAGGCTCTGTACAAAATGTACAAAAAACACATTTTAAAAGAACCAAAAATAAACATAAAGGATGAATTATTTACATGATGATATTTATGAAGACACACTTGCTCTTTCACTCAGACAAAGCACTATTGTTCTGATCAATTGAAAATGAGAAAAATCAACTGAAAATGGTAAAGAACGAAGAATAAAAAGTAAAAAAAAAAGAGAGATGACAGTGAGAAATCTACCATCAAGTCCAACTGTACAACAAAAATATCTACCAGGTTTATGGAAACTCTTTATTTCAAAATATCTAAATTTATGTTCGATTTTTCTGATTGTAGTTTCACTCTATTTTTCAGCTTAATTTTTGAACACCATTTCACCAGACTGACAGGACCAAAGAGTGTCAACTGTCCAGCAACATTCAGTGAATATTTGTTCAAAAACAACTGATAAAAAGAGCATATAGAACAATATGTCTATTTTTACCAAACAACAGAAATATTGAATGACTAAAAAGTCATCATGTTATTTTAGATACATTGAAATCATGCGTTTCTAAACATTTCAGTAGACATTACAAATGTAATTGTGCATTTAAATTTCAGTTAAAAACTTGATAAAGGTTGTAACATCACGAAAATATATCCATGTAATATATACCCCTTTGAAGCCCACTTTTATATAGCAAAACTGGGGTACGCAGGGGTATACCTATTTTTCTTATTTTTGCTTATTTTGTTGTTTTGAGCAAAATTAAGAAAAATATTTTTTCAGCTGAAAATTTTCAATTTTTAAAGCTGAAAAAATCTCTGAATATTGCATGGGCAAGTTTTCGTAATGAACATGCAAGTTGTTCATCTTGCATTATGTAAGATAAACTTTCAGACAGACTTCAAATGAGATATGAAGTTTAGTAGTGTTTATGTCAATATTTGCATATTCTTCATCATAAATTTTACCTAGAGATTTCATTCAATAGATTTCATTCAATACCAAACTTTGTGTCAATGTTCTGTATATTTCTATTGGCACATTAAAATGCACAATAACATTTGAGCCTCATAATAAGAAAACCGGCATTCTGTATTTGCAAAATACCCATTAAGACTGGGTCGGGTTGCTCAGCACTTTTTCCTTGCTTACATACTGCTTACATACTTAAACTAAGCATGTGTCCTACATATTTCATTGGCTGCCTTGTGTTTAGTCATGCCAAAAATGTTCTCTTGTGATGAGGCTCTTCTTGTCCAACAAGTAACAAAGAGAGCACCTAATCTACTGATGATTTCTAAACTACTCTATGTACAAATTAATAGTTTTATGTCTACAAATAGACTTCAATTTATCTTTTGACAAGCGAGAATAGTTCTCAATCTTTCCAGCAGTCTTAAACATTAAACAAGCAATATTACAATTTGCTGTACAAAAATGCCAAATGTTTATATCACATTTTCTGGGGCCAGTTGTTCAAAATTAATGATGTCGTTAGTTAACACTTCGTTAAAATTTAGAATGGCTATATTACAAATACAAGTTAACACTTCGTTAAAATTTAGAATGGCTATATTACAAATACAAAGTTATTTTTTGTTGAAAAAATGTGAATGCAAAGGATTCTCACATTTTTTCAACAGAAAATAACAGTGTATTTGCTTATGTAGTCAGCATTAACTTAATGAGTTTAGGTCTTAACGATGATGTTAAGCTAACAAAGTTTTAAACAACTGGACCCTGGTATTTATTTTAAATGGTATATCAAACACAATATGTATACCATTATCAGACCAACAGAAAAGCTCCATACAAATTACTCAGAAAAAAATATATTAATAAATCATAAATTAAGTATTGAAATTGGTTTGAACTTTTTCCATGCCATGTAGAAGATCCCTTACTACATACATCTTAAGTAATGAAATACATTGTGGAATGTTTCTTCACATGTCTAAATTCATCTGAATGATCATATTTCTTTTATACATTTTTGGAGCTTTTTTGCTGGAAACATTGTGTATTTTTGTATATCAGAGCAATAACTGGTTCAGTACCTTCAACAATAATTCAAAACTATTCACAATTTCATCTATATTCATTTCATTGCATTCTATTGGCTTATTATAGTGGTATCATAGCATGTGCTACCAAAACATCATTGGTATATCTTGAAAAACCTTAAATCTCTAACCATGTCCAACTTCGAGGGACAATCGATTGTTTCGCTAAATTACAGGTAAATCGCTAAACAGGGGAATTAACTGAGTTTTCTGGGAAAATCGATACTACCTGTCAGAGTTCCCTTCGTTACAACTATACCTGTATTTTACCTTTAGAATATAGTCACTGTTGTCAAGGATACGTGCGCATACGATAAATGTCTAAAGTGAAGGTTACAGATTGATAGGTTTACCTTCTTCAAATGCGATAAGTGGCAAATCAAAACAGGTCGCTTCTTGGAAAATTTTAATTTCTGTTTTCGCTACATTAAAATATTTGCGCATTTCACCAAATACTTAAAGCCTTGAAAACAATTAAATTTAAATGAATTAGACACGTACATGTATTTCATAATTTTATAATGAGCGTGTATGTATTTGTATGTGTGGATGCAAATTATCGCAAAGTCAATCAATTACATGTATGTACATGTGTGTACTTTATAAATCCAGCCACAGTTAAGGCTTAAAGCGCATGTAATAATCTAAATACAGTCAGTGGACATAATTATTTGCCACCTTTGGAAAATTCCATAGACTTACATGTATTTTCATGTTTGCAAGAAAAAATATTCTGCCTCTTCTGGTCAACATATTTTTATGTTTTTGGTATAATTTGAAAGGTAAATGAATAAAGCAATAAACAAGATATTTTCCATTTAATTCCATGTCTGCGTTTTAAAGCTACAATTTTTTAAAAACTTGCTATTTTTTTGGGACACTTTTTGGGCAACGTCACCATTGACGTCAATGGGAAAGTGGCTTTTTTAAAATTTCCCAAAATTTTAAACTGCTGTATATACAAAATGCAATATTGAAACTTCACCAACTAACCCTTGTTTATTGCCTTAATCATTTAACTTTCAAATGACACCAAAAACCTGAATATATGTTGACCAGAAGAGGCAGAATATTTTTTCTTGCAAACATGAAAATACATGTAAGTCTATGGATTTTTCCAAAGGTGGCGAATAATTATGTCCACTGACTGTACCATAATCAGAATAATCAGAAAAAAGCACAATTTTAATCAATTTAAAACAAAAATCATGATTTAATTTAATTCTTCAAAATATGCGGTTTTCTTGAAACAAGTATAGTAAACTAGATTTTCATGAGCGGCACAAAAACAAACTCGCAAATCATTTTTTCTTGTTTCACACACATAGTCATTTTCTGAGCAACAGGTTTGACTCCAGCCTGGTCGGAAAATCTATATACAGTTTGTGTCGCGGCGCGTCAAGTTGGTACATAAATTATGCGTCCTTTAGTCCTTACAACAGACACGTGCCCTCAGGTAAATGTTTGCGCAGATTTGAGCCGCGATGCGAGAAAACCTGTCATCGGTGTTTTCGACAAGGTCTGATATAAACCAGGCTGTACAGTCATAGACAAGGCTAGAAGCTTGAACTTTTGGATTTAAGTAGAATAATAATTTTATTATCCGTGTAGCGAAATAAAAGGCGCTGATCATTTGTGCAGTTACTGTACAACTGTTCTGCGTCTTTGTTTTCACGTAGGCAAATATCTTGTTTTCTCATGATGCGGCTTATTTTATAGTTTCATATACCTGACACGCTCAGGTAATTTTACGGATTAAGGGCTACAAACCAGAATGTTTAGCTTCTTTATTTTAGTTGATTTAAATGAACAAGTTTGTCCTTGATAAAGTATTGGAATGATGATTAAATTGTTGAAAATAACATTATAAAAACCTGTCTGTGAAATGTATACCCCCTTTTATATAGTAAAATTGGGGTTGACAGGGTTATATTTTCTTATTTTTGAAATAACATAGATTGTAGGTAGTCGTTAGAACCGCCTCGGCGAGGCGATTCTAACGTGTACCCAAATCAATGTTTTGAACAAAATTATGAAAACTATCAACAATTTTCCAATGAAATTTTCATTTTTTACAGCAGAAACAAATCTCTGCATTTTGCATGGGCAAGTTTCTGTAATGAAACATGCAGCAATCAAAAGCATACTGTGATTTTCGAAATAAAAACAAAAAAGACATTCTCTCTCTCTCTTTCTTTCTCTCTCTCTCTCTCTCTCTGAACAAAGAAAATAATGAACGAAAAAATATTTTAAAATAAAAAAAAAAAGATGCAATACATCAGCGCAACAAAAAACGGGGTTCATTAAAAATGAGGGTTTGTCATTTCATTATTTGCATATAAATCCATAAACATAAAATTCAAGAATTGTTGTATTCTTTGTTCTTACATCATCAATTAAAGAGGCTCTTTTTGAGAAAAGTCACAAAAATATAGTTTTAGCATCCTACATGGCTTAGCATAGGGGAAGACTTGTAAAATATAATCTTGTCATTTATTTGGGGTCCTAGTGGTAAATTATTAATTTTGATTCTTTTAAAGATGTGATGATAGGCTGCCACAAATACCACTTATTGTAAAAACATTACTCTGAAAGGGCAATAGTTGGTGTCATAAATCAATTATAGACACGCGTGCTACAGTCAGTGGCTACCAGTTCACACCTGACATTTAAAGATGCGCTATCACAATGTCAGTTTACTTTCAAAACTTTATGAAATGGATGATATTTTTCAGGCCTGTTACTCTTTAATTATACTACCTTTCTTATTTTTCTTTTTTTATTACATAAAATATTTGTGAAATTGATAAAGTATACTGCTTTAAATTTGTCGAAACATAATCTAAAATTATCAATTCCTGTTTTATCATGTATATTATTTAAACATATTGCATAAGGACTATAATAAATAAATAAATAAATAAATAAATAAATAAAACTCGGTCAATCAAATGGATTATGGATTAGGGTACGGACTTACCTGCAAATGCTAAGAGATTTACCTGTAGACTATTAAGATAGCGGCATTAAAATCAATAACAGCGATTAGATGCGAAGCGTCGAAAAATTAATGAAAAATAAAATGGTTTGCTTGCTTGGATATCAAAAGGGCTCTATTTATTTTTTGTTTATTTATACAAATTTCGTATCAGCGTGTTCGCCATTTAATTGCGCATATGCCCCCGTTTGCACAGAAAAAATATTTACATTATTAAAATAATTATGACCGGTTTTCTAACAGTGAACCCATTTCATACAGAAATTTCACTATATGTTTAATTAGTCCTAGGTTTGAACAAAAATGATGAAAAAGGTCCAAAAAGTACTAATCCAAATTTCATAAAACTTATATCAGGACATTTGGGAGGTAATAAGGAAAAACATATGTTTGCACAGGAATGATCCATCGATTAGTTTTAAAGATATTACCATAAAACCAACAGATTCCATTGTAATTCCCTATTAACGTCCAAGCCAGTTGCCGATACCTGGCTGTCTTTAAAAGTCCCGTATGTCTAAACAAAACATAAGTCCTGGCAAATGTTAAAACAAACATAGAAAACTAGTCAAAAATGGTGAATGAAGTATGTCCAATCAGGAGGTTGGAAACTAATCACATGACAATAATGGTTCACAGTTAGACTGATGTTGATGACTCCCATGCTATCACATTGTTTCCATAGCAACTGTTGTTGATCGATGAACCTTCTGATGCTATCACATTGGTAATGTTGTTGCCTTTAAACCAGTATTGTTGTGGGACTGTAAATAACAACGGATACAATTAAATACAAAACCAAAACAAGAGGTAAGATAAAATATGCTATTGAAATAAACATCAATTTAACCAACTTAAAAATCTACATTTCACTGGAGTAAATGTATTCAGCATAACATCTAAATGCATGTAGTGCAGATCTAATTGTCTTAATTCTGATGCATACAAACAGTAACAAACTGATTTTAAATCCAGTTTCAAAAACTGTTAACAACTTTTTTCTAGAAGTTAAAAGTCTGAATAATACTTTTGAGTGCGTTAAACAAATTATCTAGGCAGACTGTCACACATTTCTTTCTGCCATAATGAAAATGTATCTCACGAAGAGCACGAATTGCAATGTTTCTGCTTAGCCTGCTCTCATGTCTCGAACAGGCTAATCCTTGAAGTTATCATTTGTTATGTCATGTTTTTAAAACATTCTGTTAAATATTTACTCAAAGCCAAAAGGAAAGCAGAATTACTATACTATAGTAATACACATGAATAAAGAATTAGAAAATCAACATAGGTTAAAAAACAGCGTCTAGCCAAAGCACTTAAATACCCAATCAAAAGAGACAGCTGCTCATGATATAAAACATTGATTGTGAGAGTCAACATTAGTAGACAATTTAACGGCACAAGTAAAATTTATGCTATACAGTTCAGATGCATATATGATTTGTCTCTGACTGTAACAGGAGTACTACTTAACAAACAAATGGCCATGCAGGATTAGCTTTAAGAAAAGCTCACCAAAACAACATTATTAAAAGCATCACCAAAAACAAAACTTGCATATTATAAGAACAAAGTTAAAAAGAATCAAGCAGCACAAAATAACATGCAACCATATGTGTTTAATGCATGCATGTGGTTAATCATGGGCTGATATAAACAAAGTTTATCATCTAATTCCAATACTTTGTATCTATGTATTTCACCTCAACAAAGTTTTGATTCAAATAAATAATTTCTGTTAACATGAATCTGAGAAAATGTTTTTTAAAGAAAAAAGTTTTTATCAAAGATTAAAGACGTAGATTTCAGAAGTGTTATTAGAGAAGAGAGCACACTCTAAGCTACAGGCAATTAAAATATACACTCTATAAAGCCACAACAGAATATACGATTACAATACTGATGTATTAAGGCAGAATGGGTACACATTTATTTTGTTGTCTCGCTCTCTTGTATAAGTAAGGGAGACAACTTACTAGGCCCTTACTTGGCAGGGGAAGGAGCATAGGCCTGGAAATGTTGCTGCGCTGCTTCTTCCATAGTATGTTCCTGTAATGATAATTAGTGATAGGGATAAGAATTGAGAAAAAAATATGATATCAGACTATAAAGCTATCATCATTCTATTTATCTTAACTAGATTTCCATGCATACATATGATATCTCGGAGGGATCTCCCTATTTTTGAGCAAATCTCCCTATTTGGAATTTCAGAAATTCCCTATATAACTTATACATCTCCCTATTTGGAATTTCACATCTCTCTACCAAATCTCAAGAAGAATTTCATTCTTTGTTTCATCATTCTCACTATCAGGAATGGCAAATCTCCCTATTTGGTTTCAAAGATGTATCATGTGTATGTTTCCATGTAGAATAATTACTGGTGCTATGAAATCACATCATTGGATTTTTTAACAAACCAAGATTTAATTTATTTGCAAACTAAAATATATGAATTCTGTCCCATTGTCAGTTAAAACTGTTTGAGGACTGGTGTAGAACATGGCATAGATTTTTTTGAATACCAAGATTAAATTTAATTGCAAACTAAAATATATGAATTCTGTCCTGTTGTCAGTTAAAACTGTTTGAGGACTGGTTTAGAACATGGCATAGATTTTTTCGCATACATGTACCAAGATTAAATTTATTTGCAAACTAAAATATGTGAATTCGGTCCCATTGTCAGTTAAAACTGTCTGAGGACTGGTGTGGGCACAGATGTCAGACATTGTCATCAAATGAATCAAAACATACACTGCTTGAGTACTATTATTTCTTATTTTTTGTGATGGTTTATATTTGTGATATTCAATGGACATTGAAGGATTATTTTGACCACTGACCTCAGAACCCTTCTCATATGAATTCTGAACCTTTGTCAGTAAGAATATGAAAGATGCAATTGAAGATGCAAACATATAACTTGATTTAATCATGCAAAATGATTTTTATACAATAATGTTTATAAAAATGAGTAGACAATATATATGTTTGGGTACTTCCTGATAGTTGAATGCAGCCTTCAAAATTAAAAGCCATTTAGGGCAAATGTAAAAATGTATTAATAAAGTGTTTGTAGAGGTAGCCAATGATGATCTGAGGTTTTTATGAGACTAAAGTGAAGGTACAAACAAAACGGGTCAACTGTTATGTTTGATTGCAAGACAAAGTAAAAATGAAAAACAAATATTGTAGCAGAACAGTAGTTCCTTGTAAAGCAAAGTTGGCATCCTGTAAAAATGATGATTTAAGTGATGATTTTAGAGTTTATAAACTAAAATATGTGTGCCCACTTTTATATACATTGTATTCTGCTAATACACTGGGTTTTGTAAAAAAAAGAGAGACCTGCTACACTCCAAATGCACTCATGCATAACATACATCAAAAATAACTCCCTGTTCTTGCATAACCCTTGACTATCACAGAACAAATACAAACGATCTTCCTCACAAGGAAACACACATTTAAGCGATTTTCAAAGTAGTAAGTAAATCATTCTTCACTTTGTTGAATAGTTTTCAGTATGTTACTGTTTGTGGTATCATTCAACATGTAAATGATTTAAAGAACCTAATTTACACAAATGTAAATGGCAAGAACAGAAAGTTATTCCTATACAGATTTCCCCATTCAGCCTTATTCTTAGTAAATCTTTAATATTATAGAACTCAAACAAAAAGCTCCAGGAAAACTGACTCATGTTAGTGTGAATATAAAAGTGTAATAGCACTGAGAAGTACATGTATGAAAAACATTTTTATCATGTTAATGCAATCAAAACTATAAAATCCAGCTATCATAGGCATTGCTGACAAAGATAAGCAAGAGAAAATGTCTGTTATTCATTATGAATGAGTCAGTTTTCTATATTAAACAGCATGACAAACAGATCAACCTTTTATTCAAATGACAAATGCCAAAAGATGTTCATTGAATTCTAGGACCTGATGCAGTCAGATCCCAAATCCATTCAATGATATAAATCTTTCAGCTTCAAATATTTAATAACTGGAGTATTGACTGAACACTTAGTAAAAAGGTTAGATGTGTTGCTGCTATTAAAGTCATAGTTTCTTTTAGTTATTATAGGACCCTACCTCAAGAGGTACTGTTTGTAAGATGGTTCCCGCTGTTTGGTAAGGTAACTGGGCATAACCTGGCGTAGTTAGTGCGGCATACTGAAAATAGATAGAGGACTAGTTATGTAATTATAAAAAGAAATTTTACTTTGTAACTGCTTCAAAATTGTATTTACAAGCTTTTTTTTTATTCATAATCTAAACAATAAAATTGTTAAAGAACATAATCACTTGATTTATAATTTGATAGACAATTTTTCGTGCAGCTTTGTTGTCATGCCTAAAAGTTATACCAAATTAACTCTGAATTTCCAATGTGAACCATAAAATGACTATCATACAGAAGTAACAATGACACTATATAACTATTTACAATATATAATATCATTTAAGTTAAGAACATTCATTGCAAGGCAAAATTGTATTAAAATGGTATTAAGTATTTTTGTTAGAGACGGTGATTTTCCACCTCAACATGAGTTTTCTTGTATAAATGACTTTCTGGCCATATTAGTAAAAAGACTGTGCTAGAAAATTATTTTAATTGGCAATGTATGTTCTTTTCTTTCAAAATGAGCAAGTTTTGCTCATGTTAGTACATCAAAATTTAGACATTGTAAAGAAGCATCTACAGTGAGTAGCCATTACCATGCACTGACTGGTTTAGCTGTCACACATCAATGGACATTATGATTTGGTCATTTTATGACCGGACAGTAGCAACAAGCACAACAAATAAAGAAGTGTACTCTAATTATGAGATCAAATCCTTTCGAAAAAATATTCTTGTTGCTCACTGCCCGGCAGAGATTTCAGAAAATCCTTGTCAGTCAAAGCCAACAATTAATCCATTAGACTTTTTACCAGCTCACATGATGAGTCCAACCACCTCAAGTTAATTATCAAACAAAACACACTGACAATGTGTTGATTAACTTTCATTTTCCATTCCTACTTTTGGAAAACATATTAATACTATGTAAAAAAAAAAAAAACAACAAAAAAACAGATTGCCTGCATTGTAGAATCAACAGCAATTTTTAAGCTACTTTTAAACATATTTGTTACTGTAAAAGTCCTAATATTTTGGACAAATAGTTTTCTGAATTTAGCCAAGACTTCAATTAGAACAAACAGTGTCCAAAAATCTGATTTTTTTTATTTACACCACTAGTGACCAAAAGCAAAGTTATTGAAATAATAGATATTAGCATTAATCATAGTATTAATAACTTTTAGGATTTTTACAGTAACACCAATCACAAAAGAAATTACATCAGGAAAACATGTCCGTGTAATATATACCCCCTTAAACCCCACTTTTATAAAGTAAAACTGGGGTATGCAGGGGTATACCTATTTTTCAGCTGAAAATGTTCAATTTTTAGAGCTAAAAAAATTTCTGTTTATTGCATGGGCAAGTTTTCGTAATGATATTTACCCAACAAGATCAAATGTTTTAAAGAAAGCTAGCAAAGGTCTTGCATTCTGTGATTGAAAATCTTGTTGAACATACAAATAATAGAACAATCCATAAACATGCACAGTGTTTCACAAGCATGCATGATAAAAACAAAATATAACATGTAAATTTAACCTATGGCGCCAGCTTAAAGCTCTGCCATAAGTGGGATTTTAACCACTGTTAAAGTTACAGTTCATGATTTACTTTGTCATTACAACATGATTCCTAGCCTCGTTTTGCTTCCAATAATTGTGAAGAAAAATATTTAAAACCATATAGTGTAAAAGTTACTAAAATCCAAAATAATATCCATGATATAACAGGTTCAAAGAAAATGACTGAACATGTAAGTAATAGCAAAGTTAGATTTAATTGCAATAAAACTGTTAAATGAAATATCTCAAACACTGACAATACCTGTTGTACATTTAACTTTGTTCCATGAGACTACATATGCACATCCTTACAGGTTTTGAATTTCTTCACTTAAACATCAAACATTACATCAAAAAGTAAAGATGAAAAGCAAACGTACAGTTACAATGTACAAGAGGTATTGTTGACAATCGTATTATCCTATCCTGTCACTACAATACTCACACAACTCACCATTTATACCGATGACAGAGAGACACAGAAGTAAAACCGCATATCCAAATTCATAACTCATCAAATAGCACAGTTCTTTGAAAAATGCAATGGTTCTCACAGATTGTGAAGTAGAATTCAGTTTTGATTTTTCATAAAATTGACATCTCTTAAAAGAAACACTGGCACAAGCTAATACTTCTAAAAAAGAACTTCCCAAAAATCAAAACATTTGAATAATTTGTATCTGAAAGATAAAAATATTTCTTGTTAGCAAAGTAGATCTGTTCAAAAAATTTGGTCAGAAAATAAATAATTTGAGAGTACATTATTAAATTTTGGATAATATAATTATTTTGTCTGAATGTAACCTCACAATGATATGTGCTTAATTCAAAGAACTGTGCACAGTGCATCCAATAACCATGTGATAACCACTCTTCAATATCACTGAACCACTCCAAACTGCACTGGTTACTTCAAGGGCTTTTCAACATGGATCTTCATCGTCTTCATTTCTTTGTATGCATCTTCTTGACGAAAACTGCTGCCCATCAGGCTCCAATAGTTTATTTCTTTTTCATAAACATTGCATCATCCAGCCTTGAGGAGATGGAATCTTATGCAAAGCTCACAACACATGCACACTCACCGCGAACCAATGGTTCTACTAGATGTTTGCTAGTGTTTACAATTGCATCAGCAAAATATCTATTTTGGGCTTTAATCATCCTTTCAATTTTGAAAAAAGTATCCATTTCTCCAATAAATGGTTTTGCAAAATAAAAATCGCGAAGCTTTTTCCTTGCAACAATGCATGTAATTCCTTAATCTAGATAATCGAAACCAGGTATAATGAAACTGTAAAAAGTTTGATAGGTTTAATACATCTATCAGATGTACAAATGATCATGGTGCCCTTCTCAGTCCAAATGGCAAACAAATAAATGATGTTTTGAAAAAAGACAGATCAGCAGAGGTGAAATTGGAATGCCTTCTTTTAAAAACATATGCAATGTTTTGTACATTACATTCTGCCTCATTGTATTTACCCCAAGCAAAACAAAGAAAGTACTGTGTGATTGCAGGAGCCATAGCTATATGTACTTTTAATAAAAAAAACCAACATATACATGTACGGTTCAGGCCTTTCCAATTAGAACTTGGCACATCACTCATAGATAAAAAGGACAAAGTTCTTTTTCTCATCTATTTTCATTTTTTGTTCAATTGTCCATGTTTGTGAAAAAAATTAGACATTTTCATTGAAAACAATAAACTCATAACCTCCCTGAAACCTCTTTATTCAAGCAGATTTGTTTTAAGCTTTTTTCCATTAATTATTATTTTTTCTTTTCTTGTTTTTTTGTCTTTTAAGTTTAAGTTTGGAAATCCTAGCATCAATTATGCAAGATTTGTTGTTGTTGTTTTTGTGTATTTTACCAATCTTCTTTTTTCATTTTATTCTGTTAAAGGTTTTAGGGAAATTATGACATTCATTACAGAAACAATATTTACAAATTACATTTTTTACAACAATGTAAGTATCATTCCATGCATAACAGACACTCTCTGTCAATGAATATATCAAAATTACATTATTACTTTATTTTTGTTTTTAAGTTGTACTATTTGAAAGCTATTGTTCCTTTCTAAAAAAAAAATAATAAAGATATCGAAACTTTTGTTCTAACTTTCAAAATTTGCCTGATTTTTTTTTTATTATCACTGTATTATTTTCAGGTGTAAGAAAGACATTTTTTTTTACTTTTTCTTTATGCAAATGTTCTTACAAAAAGAGTGTCCATTTAACAATATCAACATAAAAATAATACAAATTATGTACATTCATAAGAGATAAAAATAGTTAAGCAACATGACATTGCCATTCAACATTTTTAGACCAAAATGTGTTTGCCAAATTTATAGATATAAGATTAATCAGAGTTTGCATAAATTGTCATTTCATCTGCTCCTCTTGAATGCATAGTCTATATGTTTGAATGTAATCTCAATGGGCCGGTATTAAAGTGCCTGGATGAAAACACAGCTTTTTTTCAGGAAGTTTATACAGGTAATGGCAGCAGTTTGCTTCTGGTGCTGTCATCTAATTCATTCTCATTCTTAAATGTTGTATATAGAAAGGTGTCAGTGGTCATTTGCACTTGATACAGATGCAAACTTCTACTTCACACTGTAAATTTTGTTCTCTAATGCATCTCTAATGCATCAAGTTGAGTATGGACATGACCACAATATCATTTTTATTTGCACAAGCAACTATCAACTGATGCTTCAGATATGCTTAAGAACAGTGAAATGAATTCATGAATGTTAAGCAAAGTATAAAAGTAACATCTAATATGTCATAGTTTTGTTAGCCTTTGTATAAAAATCATTTAATTGATATGAATTTTTATCAATATATGTATTTCAATACTATTTATAACTCTATAAAATAATCTGCTAAAGCATTTCTGAACATTATAAGCTGTAGAGATTAAAAGAGTGGATGCTGCTGCTCTTATTTTAATCTGAAACATCGTTTTGAATCAGCAAGAGGGTGATAGTATACGTTTTTGAATAAATTTTTGCAAAAATCCATTTATACTTTCTTGTTGTCAAAACCAATGCAGGGATCGCAACTTGCTGGATATCAATGCTTTTCTCATTATTAGCTCAAATTAGCTTTAATATGAATGCAGAACTTTATGATTGATTATTAATTGAACAGTGATGATGTGGTAATAAGAAAAATGCTGATATACGAAGGGCTGGCAGGATTCTATGTATACAGACTAAATATAAGCAATACATTCTCCCTGAGGCTCTTTCACTATAAATAGGTCAAGGACAAATCCTGGAATACATAGTTCTTAAATGATCTTCAAAAACTAAATCTTACATTTTTAAATGCCATACTATGTGTGTAAATGGTGGTTTTATGAAAGGGTACATGTGCAAATATATTTGGAATCACACTGGTTATGTTTACCACTCTTATAAAAGAAATTTTGTTCACCATATGAATACGCTTTTACAAATATCTGGTCTTTATTTTAGAGACATCGCTTCTGTATTGCAGGTTGAAGCTCTTTATATTAAAACCAGACATAGGTTTAAATTCAAGACATTAACCAAAGAAATGAAATAAATAAAATCACCACTGGGCTAAGTAGTTGAAGAATATATATTTGATTACAATGCAAATCCAAGCCTATATATGAAAAAGTCAAACAAAGCACTGGAAATGGAGATTCTGTTAACAGGACAAACTGAACTGGACATGTAAGGTCTGTAGAGGCATTTGGCAAAGTCCTCTAAAAATTAATTTCAATCAAGTTATTGGCTAAGGAAACGAGGGATTTTAATGACATTATATAAAGGAATCGGGCAAAAAGGTCATTCAAAATACAGGTAAGTCATGGTATGGTACATTTAAACCTGACATGATAGAGAATCAAGTAAAACTTCATTAGATTCTCTAACTTATAAAAAAAACTTTTATGCATCTTGATATTCATTTCCATTCCAGTTTCTGTTTGACTGATGATAACTGATAATACATAGCAGATATTTATAACACTGTCCAAAATGTAAATGCAGAGATTGCAAACTGACTAGAAAGTTGGTACTGCGTTGTCTGATTACAGGTGAAAATCAAACCATAAACTATGTATATGGGTATATTGGTATCAATCGCTATTCAAAATGTGCTACATAAGTATTGGATAAGAAAGTCAATACCTGACCGAATGATAGCCTAGCTAATAATACTGAAAAGATATATGACACGTTTTAAATAATTAGGTACACAATCTCCGAAGAGAATCAACATATATTTACAAATATAAAATTAATTAAAACCAACAGTGTACAACTAATGTCAGAAAAAAAGGAGAAATATGAAAGTTTCTAACATTTCATCCCTTCCCTGTTGATAAGGGTAAAATCATCCAAAGATGTACCATCTTTAATAAATAGGTTTTTAGGATGTTTGAATGGATGAAAATACACTGATCCTGGTCTGAATGAAATCTGTAGAACCTTTCATATTCCATTCATTTCTTTCATAGGACATACAAACTTTTGCATTCAATAATAAGCAAGTGGTGAATTCTGCTCATACTTGGGGGCTCCATTCTATTTTGTGGTGGCTCCATTGTAACTCTACATGTTACCATCATAGAAAGTAGTAGTGAGTGGTCAAGGATTTTAACTGTTTTGCTTTAGAAGAACCTGCAATTTCTTGTGGACATGAAATCATTATATTTGCCAAATAATTGAAGAAAGCAATGTAGCATGGAAGCAAACAAGATGGAGCTCACAAGTATGCCAGGGCAAAACAACAACAAAGCTTAATCTTCATGCACATTAAAATCTACATGAACTCATTAAAAATACAAAATCTCAACTAATTCCATGACCCATCATTAAGAAACTGAAGACTACTTATCTTGAAAATCAGTTTGAGCTATAATGTAAGTACAAAAGGAGAAACATAGCTTTTATGCTATCAAGGTTGATGATGATTTTGCATTTGCTGTACAGGTCAACCTCAATATAATGCTGCCTTTGGTGTCCATAGTAACACTGTATTATAAGTGAAACCATGTTAATAATGAGATCACTTAAAATAAACATATAGCAAAATAATCAATTTAGGAGCCAAGACATGACCGTGTTATGTTAAATCCCCCATTATAGTGAGGCATGTTATAATGAGGTTGGACTGTAGTTATTATGGCTTCATGGGAAGATATTTGGAAAGTCAGTGACTCTGTGTCACTATGCTCAAACTGTTTTCAAGTTTTCCATTTAAGCCTTCTCACAAGAAAAACCTGACTTTGAGCTTGTCCAAGTTAAGACTTAAAGACTGTGCATCCACAGACGGTTATATAAAAAATAAGGAGACAGTTGATCTGCTTCATAAGCCTCAACTTGTAGCAAAACTGATATGTGACTTTGTTTTTCAAAAGCCAAAGTCAGGATTTCCAGCTTCTTGGCTCTTTCTACAAACAAACTTCAATGTGTTTGGCAATAACAAAGTAAAAGTTAGAAGCAATCATCTACTCAAAGAACAGTTGCCATGGTGAAAGTGCAATGTCCAATTAAATCAAAGTCACCATAGCAACAAAACATACAATCAGAGGTGGCTGGTCATTCATTGGTTAATTTGATTAAGGTGGAGTATCCACCTCTCCTACCGATTGGCTGGATAGAGTCAGTTGTCCCATATGATTGGCTAGAAGAGAGGTTGGGTCTAAACCTCCCTGGCTACTCCCTGGGTGCATACTTGATGGAATCATCTAAGAAAAATATTACCCAGATGTTTGTCTTTATAAAATGAGCTTAGAATAGTGTTAGTAGGGATGACTAAACGAAAAATACATGAAATGAGATTTTTCTTCAATTCATATCTGTATGTTTTTTAAACATTTACATTCTACAAAAAACTCATCTTTTTGCACCATCTGTTTTTGTAACATTTTCAGATACTGTGAGTTTCACTTTTTCTCCATAAAGGTAAAAAAAAATAAAATAAATAAACATGCAATTTTGTTAAACTGACTTTTGATGAAACTTCTCAAAATGCTATTTCAGTCAACTTTTGACCTCCAAATAAAACTGCTCCTATGTTTGAGGATACATTGGTTCTACCATTCTGGTCTGAGACTAATGATGACCATATCAACTCGATATATATTGAGTTGTTCAAAAAATTAACAAGGTCTTCAAAAGAAAAATTGTGAAGTAAATGATGACTTCATATCCAAGTGCACTGAGACATTTTGTTTGAATAACTGGAATGAAACATAATGGTGTATTTGTAATGCTAATGGTTGGGGTTTTTAAAAGGATTTTACCCGATGACCTTGTTAATTTCAAACCAGATCACACAAAATGTACTTACATGTGCTGCTAAAGGTGGTTGCATGATGTACTGTGGCGTCATATACGCTTGATTTGTCGGTAACTGGTATGTGGTCGGTGATGATGCGACAGAATATCGCGGCAGCATCCCGGCGGGCGTCATTAACGCAGGAGATGCGATACTGTAAGGCATGTAAAGACTGTTGGGAAGGAAAATAAATGAAGTGACGTTAGTAAATATATCTGGGTATATATGGCAAATCAAACACTGAGTACACGATATGAGAATACATAAGAATGTTGACAGGGTTTTCATTAATACAAATATGAAATGAAATGGATTTGCTATTCATTATGAAAACATATCCATGCAATATACAGAGATGATTTTTTTTTTTTTTTTTCATTTTTTTTTTTAAATTGCATATATTAACATACATTGTGGATACACGTTAGAACCGCCTTGTAGAAACAAACAGCATTCATAAAACTATCTAAATTCTGTAAAAAAAAAACAACAACAGAACAGACTAATGACTGCCTCAAGATCTCTGTATACATGTAGTTTTTATGTCTCTAGCTACCCTGTCTTTCTATCCTACCTAAACTCTAAAGACAACTAGATAGGTGTCCTCAATTTTTTTTGTTCTACTCAATACAGCTGTAATGAAAACCCTGTGTAAACTGCACTCAGTAAAGGTTGGTTGTTCCTTTGTTAGAAGCATAGTTAGCATGATGAACTTTCAAATTAGTATTATTGTTTTAGGAAAATTTTCATCTGAAATTCTAACGCAATGTTAATGAAAGACATTGTTATTTTTGAACAACCAGCCTTAGAAAATCAGGAATAAATATTGTCAGTATTCCGATAAAATGTGAATAAGTAGTCAAACATGCTTAAAGGAAGATGAAAGAAAACCCCTATAGTGTAATGAATTCAAATTTAATTCAGAAAATGTCTAAAAATGTATTGGCAGGCAACAATTCAGTATCTTGCATTTGAAGCTAATTGTTCCTTTGGCAGTGCTCTATTTTGTACTCAAAAATGAGACATGAAGCTGTAACCTTAAAGTCATTTACAGTGCAAGTTCTGTCAGATGAGAACTTTTAATTCAGTAGTAAACTATTTCAAATATTAGTAAATTCACTTGATTAAACAAATCCATGTACTATTGCTTGAGGAATAATCTGGAACTTATTGAGCACCATCATGGTGAAAACTGTTTTTTTGTATAATCACAATCCACAATGAGAAGCTTGTGCAGGTTTGTTCGTCTCTGACTTGATCATCAACCTTGAAATCCCCCCAACCCTAAAGACTGATTTCTCATGATGCTACACAGCTAAAGTGGTCCTGAATACTCCTCTTCACATTTCTGGGCCTGCTGCATGACATACTGGGAAATTTGGTCTTTGTACACTGCAAGTACAGGTCAGTCTTGGCACCCAGTCCCAGACTTAAAGGTATCTTAAATGCTGGAATCAAGTAAGCTGAAGTCCTTAGATGCACATTTAAGTGTCTAAAACTAAGACTAATCACACTGAGTCTTTGCTTGTGCAGAATCTAAATCATCAAATATATCATACAGCAGTTCTAGCCCTCTATTCTGTTACATCTGTACAAGTCTTTATTAAAATGTTTTGGTTTATCAAAGAATTTCAATGACTTTCAGTAGTATTTTCCAAATTTGATGTGTATAATACAATTTGCAAAACTTGTTAATTCATCTAAACGTAGTGGTTGCCTTTTGGTCTTAGAACTTAAATTTCTTTTCTGATAAATTGACTGTCTACAAACGCTTATTGCCCTAACATCACAAAAAAACATATCCGTGCAATGTATACCCCCTTATACCCACTTTTATATAGTAAAACTGGGGTGTACAGGGGTATACCTATTTATCTTATTTTCGCCCCAAAACATAGATTGTGGGTACTCGTTAGAACCACCTCGCCGAGGGGGTTCTAACGTGTACTCACAATCAATGTTTTGAGCTAAAATATTAAATATCAAAACTTTTCTACCGAAAATTTTAATCTTTAAAGCTGAAAATTTCTCTGCATATTGTTGCATGTGTGAGTTTTCATAATGAGCTGACAGATGAATCAGGGCTTAAAGCCTTATAGTGCCCTCAGATTCAGGTCTGACTGTACAGATGTACTTCAGGATATATGTTTACTAGACTTACCCGTTAGCAGCTAAAGCAGCAGTTTGGTCGTAGGCAATTGGTATAGTCTGAAAATAAGGGAAATAATTCTGTCTGAAAACAAGGGAGATAAAGGGACAAAAAAACATACCAAAAGTTCATCCTAAATCTTCATGTAATCAATACTAAATTTTAATTTTTTAAAAGCAATATAATCATATAATTTCAAGAAAACATACTCTGCATACACTTTATCTTGTGTTTGCCCACTGATTCTTTCCTAATGTAATTACATGTGTTGACATAATCTTGTTTAATAACTTCAAAAATTTTTTATAAGACAAATGTTTCTCTGGTCGCATTCAGCTTCAAGTTAATATGTTCCCTTTTAAGTTAATAGTGGTTTCAAAATTATTGCAAAGGCACTGAACCGCATCATGAAAACTGTACAGCTGATCAGCGGTTTTATTTTTTGCTTCAGAGGTAGTACAACTCTCTTCTTCTTAAATGCGAAATTTCAAGATTCTAGCTTCACAGCTTGTTTATTTATTACTGTGACAAAGGCTTCAAGACTCTTTTTTTTTTCTTCTTTTATTAACAGTGTCAAATGACCATCTGTAAAACGCAGGACTGCAATGCAAGATTGGTCTTTCAATACTTGGTATAACATTCTTTGAATATAACTGATAATAAAATGATACAGTTTGCATGCAAAGTAACAGGAAATATATAGAACTAACTAGTATAAAAGATTACATTTCTATAATATATAATGGATTGAAATGGAAGTGTAGCCAGAATATTGAGAAAATTAAATCTATTAATTTTAATTGTCATGCCTGAATCATTCATTTTTGTTGGAAACCTGGAGGAACATTCTGGCTAACCCTCCATAAAATGCTGCAAACTCTTGTCCAAATTACATGTACTAATCTTTCCTCTTTAAATTTTCAAATAATGAAAATGCATTCCAAGAAAGTGGTTTTAAAATACAAAATAGACTAGAATTTGCAGCCAACATACAGGATAAATCAACTGTAAAATGTTCATTTGACGAACAATTCTCGAACCAAATTATAAAGGATTATATGAACATGGGTATCATAATATGAGCCCTATTCTTAGAAAGCCTGCTATACAGTAACTGAAAACCTTTGCAAAAAGAATAAGACTGTTTGCTCATTCTTCAAAATTTCCTTTTTGACTGTTCAAGCTGGTTTGTGGCATGTTACGTCAAAAACACCATAGACAAATTTTCTAGTTATGGAGCTCATATATAACCCATAAAGCGCCAACACAGCAGATCCTTCAAAATTTTGTGAAATTTTCAGTATACAACCCAGCCTCTTTATAAAACAGTTAATTATGCTACAGGAGCACAATTTCTCTGGACCATTTATGATTATGTTATAAATCTATATCACAAAATGGCTTGCTATCACTGAAACTGGCTGCGGCCACGAGGTTTGTGGTGTACATTGCATTATGCCTGAAAATAATACTTTAGATCCGAAGAACACAGTTCTGCATGAACTGCACGAGTCTATAATGTTTGCCTATTCAGCTGCAGCTGTTGTGTTTGGCACTTTAGTGGGTAACTGAATGTTGGAAAGGGTATAGTGGGGGGAAAAGTTTTGTGAAAGGAAAATAGATATATGTGATATATCAGAAACATTAACCAGTATAAACCAGTGGTCCTATAATTCGTAAATGGAATTTGAAGAAATATATTCATTCTTGGTCTATTTTTTACCAAACCCAGTTTAGTCCAAAACCATTAACAAATTGCTACACATTATAAGACTTTTGGAGTACAAAATTTAGAGTCAAAATAACAAATATTATATTCAACCCCTGTTAATCCCAGGTTTGCTTAATAAAAAGGGGTAAAGGGGTTTAAATAAAAATTTTGTTCGTTTTTCGGTACTTTTTTACATTTCAACCATCAAGTCAGGCCAAAACTGAGCTAACTTCTTTGTCTTATAACTACATGCTACAGAGGATTATGGTTCTTGTTTACAAGGGAGATAAATAAAAAAAATTGTGGGCCCTGTCGGAACTTACATCCGTCCGATCGGGCCACAATTTTTGCTGGTACGGCACCTTTTTCTTGTTTCCTCCATCGGCAAACTTTGCTAATAAAGGCTCAGTACAACCTTGATTGAAAAGAAAAAACAACAAAATATTTAATTATAATCAATTATAGGCAGTAATAAACCGCAAGATGATTTGGATAATGTATGAAATTTTAATTCTTTAACAAATACTTATCTCTTTCATATAAAGGCTCATGCAGGGGAATGAAAAGTAAGAGCACTAGTGTTTTAACTTTACAGGCACATTTGTAATATTAGATGTATGTCTAGCTCATACAAGTTGCATCAAAGTTTAAGAAAAGTATAAACCTTACTGCCTTGCGTATCATTTATATCTTTTGAAAATTTGAGATATGATTTATATTTCTTAATATGCGTACCAGGAAGAACTTTCCCATTGAAGGCATTGATAACAGCGTCACACTTCTCCTTGCTCTCCATCCGGGCGAACCCCACCCCTCGACTCACGCCGTCGGGTTTCCGTAAAATCCGTGTCGAGATCACTGTTCCGTAGTCTTTCAACATATTTTCTAAATTCTGTTCGGAGAAGTATAACGGAAGATTGGCAATGTAGAGATTTGTGGGATCTTGTTCTTGTTGCTGGAAAGAGAAAATGGAGGAAAATTAAATATTAGTTCTACAATAAGGTGGCTATTCAAATAATTAAACAATAATTATGCCATTTCGTTTAATTTGTTTGTTTGTTTTTGTTGATGCTTAATGTCCCAGTCAACAATGTTTTAGTCATGTCGAGATGGAGCCAACACTTCCTGGGTTTAACCAGTACTGCAGGAAGCTAATGTGTCTTGCTCAAGGACAAAACACGTAGCACCTATGGGGATTGAACCCAGGACCCCTCGATTTGGAGTCTGACGCTCTACCACTATGCCACTGTGCTCCCCTATTTCGTTTAATATCATATTATCTTATAATATAATTTTATTTTATATAAAGTCATGGGTTGCAGGTACTTGTTCAAAGCCTGGTACTGAGTGACATCCACAGTACATGTAGAACTAAATGTTTCTACAAAGACATCACAAAAATATCCAATAACGCTCACCTTTTTTTTTTATCTAATTGACTGCATGTACCATGCATGGACGATTAGTGGAAAGAATATATGGTACTGATAACATTTCTACTTTGAGGTGTGCCCTGCAATGGTATGTTCACAAGCTGGGTAAATTTGATAACAAATCACTGGTGTATTACTTCTGCAAAGAATTCCCACCAATGTCCTGGAATTTCTAAAGAATTTCTATGTATTCTATTCTATCAAAAATAGATTGTTTATTTGTTAAATTGCTTTCAAGCAGCATGCAAATTAAGTCTTCAAATTATTGTAAGAGGGATCAAGAGGACTTCAGAATCTAATCTAATCTTAGAACTCTCTAATGATTCCTCCAACAGAATCTTGGAAGAAAGCCATGCATTCTCTCTGATTCACTCTGATTCATGGGGAAACTACTCTCCAAGCAAATAATTGAAATTTCATATGGAGTTGCTTCCCTTTGATTGAAAAATATTGTCAATTGGGCAATATGTCTGATGAATGGCTTTAGAGTCTCAATTAAGAAACCTAACAGCAGGAAAACATGTCCATGTAATGTATACCCCCTTATACCCCATTTTATATAGCAAAACTGGGGTATGCAAGGGTTTACCTATTTTTCTTATTTTTGCTCAAAACATACCGGTAGATTGTGGGTACACGTTAGAACCGCCTCGCTTCTTATTTTTGCTCAAAACATAGATTGTGGGCACACGTTAGACCGCCTGAGCGAGGCGGCTCTAATGTGTACCCACAATCTATGTTTTGAGCAAAAATAAGAAAAATATCTTTCTTTTTTTTTCAGGGAAAATTTTCATTTTTACAACCAAAAAATTTTCTGTTTATTGCATGGGCAAGTTTTCCTAATGGAGGCAATGGACAGAAGATCAACATTCCTACATGGATTAGAGCTGAAAAAAGACTATTATTTCAGTTTATTCCTTTTGTGAAAGGATGAAAGGAAACAGTCAATCTAAGCAAGTGGGTAATCAGGAATGTTTTTCCAACAGATTTGAGCCACGAACAAGAAAACCTTTCTTACGGATTAACCGGCCAGCTCAAGTAACATTGTGTAACGCTTGAGCCTAGTGAATTACTTTCTCCTATACGAAAACAAGCAATAAAGACCCTGATTGGATAGCACTGATACCTAATAATGACTGATCTATACTCAATTACAAAAATATGTCCCGCATATTTAGCCCCAAAGCAATGATATGGCTATTTTTTTCTGTTGAGTATGCATGAACTGTGGTTGACCAGGAGTTAGTTGGAATGCTCAGACCGCACAAGAAAGGGGCATATGAGCCGCATCATGAGAAAAACTTTTTTTCATATGCGAAAACAAAGGCACAGATCTGCTGTGCAGTAACTGCATAGCTGCTCAGCGCCTTTGTTTTTGCTATTCAGATAATACAATCCCAAGCACAATTCCATGTCTTGTTGAATCCAGAAATTTAAGGTTCTAGCCCCTCCTTGTAACCTATTTGTGTTGGACCTTGTCGGAAAACCCAAAGACCAGTTTTCTTATGATGCAGCTCACATTACATGAAAACATCATTATTTTCGGAGATTGAGAAAAAAAAAAAAAAAAAAAGCATAAGTAGACTTTTTTTTTTTGTATTTTCTCCTCAAATGTGTTTGGTCAAATTTAGACAATTTTCACTAGGCTGTGATAACCTGAAAAAATACCCAAGATTTAGTATAAAAATGATATGTTAAAAAGATGTAAAAAACTACAATGTATCCCTTAGAATGAATGCACAGCACAGGTCATCATGTGCAACAACATTTGGTGAAATTTTGCAAGTCAGTAAAGGTCAGTTTGGGTAAAGGTTTTAAGGTCAACTGAGGTTACCAAGCAGGAGGCTGTCAACCAGAAAATGATAGGATTTCAATTTAATTCATTTGACCTTTCTGAAAAACACTTAAATGAGCAATAATAGTTCATTTAATGCCACATAAATTGTGGGTTTTATTGTCACATGAGCCGAATCATAACTCATATTCACTGTATGAACAATGAAGGTGCAAATCTGCAGCCTTTATCATTATGTTTTAAACTTGCTTCCTAGATCTAGTTTGTAGTTCCCAGATGACCCATATTTTTTTTTTTTGATTCAGTTTTACGTCCCTTTCAAGCTTTTTCACTCATATCGAGACGAATCAATCGGTAGGTGGGGTGAAAGAGTACCCGGGGAAAAACCACCTGACACACCCGCAAGCAGAACTTGGCTTGTCCCACATGTGACTCGTGCCCCGAGCGGGGCGCAACCCACAGCGGTGAGATGATCAAATGATTTAGAGCACTGAAGTCAGCGACCTTAACCACTCGGCCACGGGGGCCGCCATGACCCATATTTGTCTGTTGACAGCATCTAAAGGATATTTATCAAACTGGTAGAAAATGAACTTACAAAAGAGTATATATTGCTCATACTAGCTTATGAAAACCGAATTAAAATAAAGAGAAATCGTACAAATCATAATGTAAATACATAAACTGATTTGCATTCCCTGAACAATATTGAATTCTTTCCTTCTGCAAACTATGCCTTTTGTCGATGAATCTATAATGCAAGGTTTTCATTCGAACCCACAGGTTTACCACAAAGACCCTTGTTTACCATTTAACTTAACGAAATGGTTTCAATGATTTGAGTATAAAGAAAACGTGTGTTTGCCATATAAGTAAACATACAATGCCCTATTGAGTAGGGCTGAAGTATTGACACCAGATGATAAAATATCTGTCAAACGAAAATCAAGAGCAAACTTGTTGATTATTATATCTGTTAACATATTGACGCATTTCAAAATTATCTTTGATTAAAAATGAGTGGGTGCTGGGTTGGTGTTTCAACATTGTTACTCAAGTTGAATCCAAACTAAACTGTGCCTTTTTATCACAGAATATTTTTTTAGGTTAAGTATCCGTAAAATGACTGCTTGAAAAAATTTTGTCAGGTTAATATTTTCAAATATTCTCTACCACACCCTATGACTGATTTCAGGGCCTCAACACACCAGTTATCCAGAGACAATCAAAGCAACACATGAAATGTGAGCCTTCACATGAAAAAAACAACAACAACAATCTGAGTTTCCGACCTGGTCAGATACAAATCGGCATGTAGTTTCATACAAGAAGGCTAGAAGCTTGAAATTTTGGATATAAGTAGACGAGAAATTGCACTATCCGAGTAGCAAAAACAAGAGACCCTGATCAGTTGTGCAGAAACTGCACAGCTGATCTGTGCCTTTGATTTCGCATATGCAGATTGTTGGTTTTCTGATGCAGTGGCTCAAATCAATATCAATATAAGGTAGTAGTAGGATGTAAATACTTGTATGGGAACAACTTACCACCGAATAGAATGATCCATAGCAAGTTGTTCCCAGACAAGTCACTACTGCCTATTTCATCTGTGTTTGGTTATATTTAGTCGCATTTGTTGTCTCGGGTTAACTGGTGTGTTTTTGGAAATGAATAATCTTTATGAGCCATTTATGAAGTATTTTCTTGAAATGAAGACTCCTTTGAACTAGAAACTCCCATAAGCCTGATATATAAATAAGTTTGGAACTATTTTTATTCAAGATTGTGTAAGTAAATCAAGTTCTAATGGAATTTGATAGGTTATTCATTTCTCTGATAAAGTCTTGAAAGGTTATTCATTCATGAAGATAATGGCTTATCAGCAGATTCATTGTTCTCAGCACAGACACAGCTTGGCGAAAGGCAACTTATAGACTGTCTGCACACTGGTTATCCAAAGAAAACGACTCAGAACTGAGAACAACTAAGGCAAATAAAATCAATAAGTGGTGACATTAGGGAGAAAATACATGTTTGGGAACAACTGATCTGTGCCAAATTGCGCTCCCATACACACATATTTGGATCTTACAGCCATAAATTGATTTCAAATGCATTTTTTGTTCTCAGAAACGTTGGTTTCTCTGGATAACCGGTGTGGTCTGAGAAATCCGCATCATTAATATAGATAGTCTCCCTCACCTCCCTGTTTCTCTAAATTCAATCTAAAAACTCTAGGATAAAATCAAACTAAATGCATTAAAGTTATAAATCAATAGATGGCATAACCTATATTGAACCCTCTCAATTTTAAAACACCAGTTTTGGAAACCTCCCGAAAGATCACCCATATAAAGCCTATTTTAAGTAAACAGAACAGAGCACTTCACTTAATCTTACTGTTTGGTGTTACTTAAATAAAAATCTTAAAAATCTGAGAACACCAGACAGATAGATTTTAAAAGTTCAGAAATATTTCAGCCATGTCATATCCAAATAAAACTGCATGGGCTAAAAGGTGACCATTCAACAAGATTTTAGTCATGTTAGGACAAAGCCACACTGTCTGGCAGGGTACTTTAGCCAGTACCATGGGAACCAAACCTGGCAGAATGCACCTGGGCATCTCAAAACCGGGGTCATCCTATACCACTGGGTCATAATTACTCACTATACATGTAATTGCATGAAACAGGCAAGTTTTAGTGAAACTGAAGACTATATAATATTTTAATATTCAAAACATGTTTTTTCCTATATGTCACCGGTTCAGCCAACATTTGAGCCGCCTCATGGGAAAACCAACAATCTGCATAGGCGAAAACAAAGACGCATATCACCTTCGTGATCAGCGCCTTTGTTTTCGCTACTCGGATAGTACAATTCCTCTTCTACTTAAATCCGAAATTTCAAGCTTCTAGCTCTTTTCTGTTATTGTGCAGGTCCGTTTGTGTCGGACCTGTTCGGAAACCACATTATTGGTTTTCCCACAAGGTGGCTCATTTTTAGTGTCCAGCAATGTCAATGCATTACTATGCATGATAACCAATGCATGACTATGCATGATAAAAATCTTATCAGCTTCATTTCATACAATTTCAGAAATCAATATTTTCATAAGAAATACTGAGCCGCAAAACCGGAAAAACAGTCTTCCGGATTTCCGACCACGTCTGACACAACCCAGCCTGTACAGTCTCAGAAAGAGGCTACAATCTTGAAATTTTGGCAATAAGTAGAAGAGGAATTGTACTATCTGTGTAGCAAAAGCAAATGCATGATCATCTGTGCAGTTACTGCACAGTTGGTCTACATCTTTGTTTCCGCTAAGGTGAAAATCCTGTTTTCTCATGATGCGGCTCAAATGCCTTTTTAGTGTTGTATTTATATGCATGATTTCCCTTTGCTACCCCAAGCTAATAAATTGTGAAAGAAGGTATTTAAATGATTTTATTAATGATTTGAAAACCAATAAATTCACCCATGAGCAATTATTTTCATACCTTAATGGTATGCTTCAAAAGTATGTCATGAAGCTTTAATGAGACCATTCAGTTTTGGTTGTTGCAGTAGGGTTTAAGGCCCCACCAACAGCTAAGGCCATGCAGAGATGACATCCGTTTGTTTGTTTGTGTTGAGGCTTAACGTCCCAGTCAACAATTTTTCAGTCACTTTTCGGGATGGAGCCAACGCTTCCTGGGTTTAACCAGTACTGTAGGGGGTTAATGTGTCTTGCTCAAGGACACAACATGGTGACGCCTGTGGGGATCGAACCCAGGACCTCTCGATTCTGAGTATGATGCTCTATCACTACGCCACCGCGCTCCAGATGACATCCGTGGGTACTTTACTATCATTACATAATACATGTAGTTACTCCCCCAATTGCACCTCCACTGTTAGCCAGTTGGACGTTTCCATAAAAAGATGTGCCAAATTTCTGTTTGTTTGTTGTTGTTTTTTTGAAAAAAAAAAAAAAAAGATTGTTGGTTTATTTTTTACAGTCATGTCGGGACAGAAAAAAAAAAAACAGCACCAAGGCAAACTAATGCCTCTGGATCTTAAGGACACACCTCAGCATGAGTGAGGTTCAAGCCAAAGGCCTCTCAATTTGGAATTTGACGCTTGACCACTTAGTAACGCTTGAACGACTGACAGAAACAATATCCACATGATCAGGAATATAAGAATCTTATATGGGGTTCTGTTCTAGATGGAAGTTTCCAACCCAAGGGATGACCGTGCTGAGCGGAACCGAGGCTCTGCCGAGGTTCCGCTCAGCACGGTCATCCCGAGGGTTGGAAACTTCCATCTAGAAAAGAACACCATATTAGATTCTTTTTCTTGCACAACAACCCCCCAAATCTGGTTTATTTCAAGGTTTTGCGTAATTTTTTTGGCGCACTTAGCCTGGGTGAGAACACCTGGGTGAGATGCAATTTTATCACCCAGGCAAAAAGTGTGGCAATTTCTGTCTGGTGTGCAAGAAAACACGTTCCTGCAATGAATAATACCCCTTGAACTCCACTTTTATATTGAAAAACTGGGAACTGGAGTTTGCAGGGGTATAGCTATTTTTCTAATTTTTGATCCAGAACATAAATTGTGGGTACTCGTTAGAACCGCCTCACCAATGCGGTTCTAACTTGTACCCACAATCAATGTTTTGAGCAAATATATAAAAAAATATTAAAATTATACCTATGAAAATTTCTTTTTTCGCATAGGCAAGTTTTTGTGATGTATTTAACACTGACCTGTTTGTGAGACAACTTTTACCCAACATCATATTTTTTATGCTTTCTCTTGACACAACTCTGCTTAAAATACTTTAGATGTTATTGCGACTTATCATGCAAATCGCATATTTTCACCATAAATGGTTTTTAAGCACACAATCTTACAATTGACATACTACATGCAACAGTTTATGCAAATGCTAAATTAAAAGTTTCTGAATAAACCAACTTTTATTCAAATTTGAACGCTTGCTGTTAGAGAGTACTAAATATAAATGGAGAAATTTAAAAATTTAAAGTGGATTAAAGTTAAATAGAAAAAAATATACAAAATTGGAAAGCATTTTTTCCCAATTCATGAAAAAATTGTCATACTGTCTTTCATAGATTAACTACATTTTTGTAGATTTTGTTGTAATGTTTATCCCACTATAGATCAGCCACAAAAATACCAGAAATTCAACCCAAATATTTATCATAGTTTCAAAATACTTCCGAAGTATCAATTAAACAATAGGACAGTACTTTATCAGTGTCGCAAGTCAAAGCTTGTGTCATCGGGCGTGGCAACTCGCTGCACACACACAATGTCTTGTATCGCTTATCGTCTTAATTTATCTTTGTCACCTACAAGCTTCACAAGGCTTCTGATTGATGTAGAATTTTTTTTAGGTACAGTACAGCTTCTAATCTTTGAACCACCATTACATTATGAAAACTATACAGAGAATTTTTTCAGCATTAAAAATTGAAAATTTCATTGGAAAAGTTTTCATAATTTCAATAAGTTTGCTCAAAACATCGATTGTGGGTACTCGTTAGAACTGCCTCGGCGAGTCAGTTCTAATGAGTACCCACAACGATGTTTTGGATCAAAAATAGGTATACCTCTGTAAACCTCCAGTTTTACTATATAAAAAGTGGCGTATGAGGGGGTATACATTACAAGGACATGTTTTCATGATGTGAGAAAAATGTCTTGTCCTGAGCTGCCCCCTCAGCCAATTTTCTTCCATAAAATTTAAAATAGTATATACATGTACAAGTACTATTAAATGTACTATTAAATGTTAGTGAGGCCGCATACATTGAAAATGCTTCATTCACAAGCTTGTAACTCAGTGAGCCATCATTAAAAATAGCTTTGACACTTTTTGCTTCTTTTGATATTTCAAGAAAATGAATTATTAAAATTATAAAGTAAAAAAAGATTATTATCCCACTCAAAATTATGGCTGAATGAGTATTGTAGCTCTTGATCCAGTAATTTTTTTCATCATGAAATTACAAGATTGTGCTAGATTTTCTTAAGGTTCATAGCATTAACCATTCATGCTATACAATCGAGTGATTCGGAATATTGAGTACAATTTAGGAGTTCTCAGTATGCATATTATCTATTACACATAATTCAACAGCTTTGAGAAGATATATTCCAATACCAGCCCAGACTCACCGAGCCCACCCCAGCTCAGTCAAATTCAGGACCCAATAGAATTGCGGACTTCTAGAGCAAATTGTTCACATACAAGTACCAACATACTACTGGTTATATATGCCACTGAACCAATTCTGAGGTTCACTGATTGAAAGCCATACCTTAAGAAAGAGCCCAAACGTAGTAGAGAACAGTCAGAAAATGGCCAAAAACATGCCCAGCAGGCACATGACATCAGAATGACGTCAGATCGACGTCGATGCAATGTCATGACGTCGCATCGACGTTGATATGACGTCAGAATCATTTTGACGTCATGTGCCCACTGGGTGTCCTTGTAATGTATACCCCCTTGAACCCCAATTTTACGGGTATAAAGGGGTTTCCAAATACATGTATTCTTATTTTTGCTCCAAAACACAGATTGTGGGTACTCGTTAGAACCGCCTTGGCGAGGCGGCTCTAACGTGTATGCACAATCTATGCTTTGAGCTTTGAGCAAACATATCACAAATACCTTTTTATTTTCAATGAAATTTTCAATTTTTAACAATCAAGAAAAATAAACACTGAATGTATATTGCATGGGCTTATTTTCTTCATGACATGTACAAAATGTTCATGTATATTCATGATCAGTCAAATATTAGTCTCAAAATTGTGTTTCTATGAACACCCTGACTTTCATCAAAAATACATTAAGTTAAGTATATTTTCTTTATTGCTTTCACATCAAGAGAGATTTTCAAAGACTGAAATATATAATAATTTCACCTTTAAAGGGAAATATATCAAAATACATGTATATGAAAACTTTCAAATTATGAATGGACATTTTTGCTCTTGAATTACAAGATGCAAAGTTAGATTATCACTGTAAATTACAAGGTTTTCGACAGGTGTATTTCTCACTTTACACTCTAGTTTCTTCAATGAAAAGCTATATCCTTAATCTCCTTTATACAATCTGGGCAATTTATATAGTAGAGGGGTTTATTTTGGTTTATTTTTTCACCAAATCTCAAACCTTTTGTAGAAAAAAGGACAATAAAGTGTTGTATGCATGGCATTAGATAATAATGTTTTATTCCAAACAATTGAGCCGCCTCGTGGGAAAACCAACAATGTGGTTTCCGAACAGGTCCGACACAAACCGACCTGTACAGTCACAGAAAAGAGCTAGAAGCTTGAAATTTCGGATTTACGTAGAAGAGGATTTGCACTAACTGAGTAGCGAAAACAAAGGCGCTGATCAGCTTCGCGGTTACCGCGAAGCTGATCTGCGTCTTTGTTTTCGCCTATGCAGATTGTTGGTTTTCCCATGAGGTGGCTCAATTACTTAAGAATTTCACATCTTGATCACTTGTGCAAAGAGGGATTTCACAGGATTTTACCAGATTTTTTAAGTAGGTCAACAAAAGGGTTCCATAACCCATGATAACGAGATTGGATTTCGGTCTTAGGACAAAATCCCACAGCTTAGGAACAGCTTTTGAAAAGATAACTGAGAACCATACTGTTGTGCAACCAAATCCAAATTATGTTGAATAGAAAATAAATTTGCTCTGCGAACGGGGCATTGTTCTTTACCAGGCATCACATTTAAACACGATGCCCACCCCCTCCACCCCCAATTTGCCCTGCATTACACATAGCAACATCCACCAGTTTGACATGACAAATCCTAAAATTCAAAGACTTGTTGTACCCACCCCACAACTAAATTTAAACCAAATCTAGGGTCTGGAAATTCTCAATCATTTGGACAAAGAAGGCTTGAAACCACATCAACCAAAAAGGGAATGGCCATATTTTAGCCATGGTGTCTACCCTACTGTCCTTGATAACTATGACTTATCTTGGTCAAACAAACTGTCCAAATATTTCGCCCTCTTGTCTCTAGACAAGAAAATTCAATCAGACAAGCACAGTTATAATCCTGGCAAACTAAGAATGTAACCAATTTAGGGTTACTAATTGGCTGTATTATGGTTTGTAACTGGCTAGATTTAGTTTATAATTGGACAAACAACTTTGAAATGCACAAATTTGAATTCCAATGTCTTCTGGAGCATGGTACTTTTTGGATCTTTGGTACTGTCAACAACAGCCAAATGAGCCACGACAAAAAAAAACGGTCTTTGGGGCTTCCAACCAGGTCAGACACAAACCGAGCTGTACAAGCACAGAAAATGGCTGGAGGCTGGAAACTTTGTATTTAGAAAGTAGAGGAATTGTACTGTCCGTGTAGCGAAAACAAAGGCGCTGATCAGCGTCGCAGTTACTGCGAAGCTGATCTGCGCCTTTGTTTCCGCATAGGCAAAAATCGGATTTCCTCATGAAATACACAATTAAAAGGATTCATTGCCATGTTTTGGGAATGGGGCTCATGTCAGGGAATGCTCCAAAGCCCTTGGCTATGAGGGGCTAAGAATGGAGCCCGTCATCAATAAATGCAGACCCCAAACCATTTTCTCTCTTTTTTTAAACTCTTTTTATCCCATCAATTTATCTGAAAATGACAAGATTTTTTCATCCTGTTCGCTTTCAAAGCTGATCAATTCAAGCATTTGGCAGCTCAAGATGACGAGGGAATAGTTCTCATTCCCGACACACAGGAGAATCAAAAGTCACTCAATAATGTCAGAGAAGCATCTCTTTTATGCCAACACCATAGCATTTATGGTGCCAACGGAAAATGAGCAGTTTCCAGGAGGTTTCGCCCAAGCAGTTTTGTAATGATTACAGTATAGATCTTAAAATATGAGCCACCCCATGAGAAAACCAACAATCTGCATAGGCGAAAACAAAGGCGCAGATCAGCTTCGCGGTAACCGCGAAGCTGATCAGCGCCTTTGTTTTCGCTACTCGGATAGTACAATTCCTCTTCTACTTAACTCCAAAATTTCAAGCTTCTAGTTCTTTTCTGTGCTTGTACAGCTGGTTTGTGTCGGACCTGTTCGGAAACCACATTGTTGGTTTTCCCACGAGGCGGCTCATATGTAGTGGGTACAAAATGTTACTGTAATCACTCTAAAATATTAGCTGGTGGGTAATGTGTGTAGAACTTTTGTAACCAAATTCTGTCTGATACGAGTCTACAGAGTTCTTAATATGATTGTCAGAAATGAGATAATCGTCTCTGTTTTTCTTTTTTTTTTTACAATAAAACAGAAAACTATTCCCACACCCATTCCCCCACCCCCTTCCAGTAAATTCCATTTGGATTATTGAACACAGACTGCATTGCAGTTAATGATGCCTTACAGGTTTGACAGACGTGTGCTCACTTTATACCAAGTGCTGCCCTACCAAGTTCCATAAAAAGCCAATTTAATGTAAGTGATTTCGTTTTCATTCCCAAGTCCCTGTTCATTTCTATTCGAAATCTGAGCTGCTTCCTGAGAAAACTCGATGTTTGCCTATGCAAAAGCAAAGGCACAGATCAACTTCACAGTAACTGCGAAGCTGATCAGCACCTTCCTTTTCGCCTCTATTTTCTAAATCAGGAATTTCCAGCCTCTAGCCATCTTCTGTGCTTGTACAGCTCGGTTTGTGTCAGATCGGGTCGGAAACCCCGAAGACCGGTTTTCTCGAGTCGCGGATCATCTAATCCTACTCAATCAACTTAATTGTATAATACCAACAACACAATGCATTACCGCTGTTCCTAAACCTACTTAGGCTCTGCCAGACATAACGAAATAGCGAAAACACGAGTCAAAGTCGATAGCAATGATGGGATTAGGATTAACTTATGTCCGCTAATGACATTATAGCAGAGAAATACAAGAAATCAGATCAAACCAGGCGAAAAACGCATGTCCTTGTTCAATAGGTCAACAAAAGTACATCAGAACAATTTTTCACACATTTTCCGGGCCTAAAACAAAAATAATGCATACAATAGGTGCGACAGAGGACAGAGGCTGGCTACACTATCTGCTCGCCTTGTGAGCCTTTGACTCGGGTGAGCTTATAAGGTATGCATGGAACTTGTGGACACGATTTGATTTGAGTCGAGTTACATCTGCGGCTTTACATGATCAGTGCCTTCATTTTTATTGCATAGATAGTACAGACTTTAGCTAGTCCCTGAATAAAGCTGTCCAATCTTGGCACAGATTTCATCTCAAGATTCTTATTTTCCAACCTACCTTGGCCATTTGGGCCTGGATTCCCTGAGCCTGTAAAGCCTGGACGGCAACTTCTGCTGCTTGGCAGGTTTCGAAGTCGACAAAACCATAGCCTGTAAAAGAGAATGAAAGAAAATGGTCATGTTTGTAAATAAATAGCAAAATGGAAATATATGAGTAAAGCTGATTTTTACAATTTAAGCAAAAAAAATCATATCGTCATTATCATCATCATTATCAAATCTTTTTCACAGATTTCTTCTACCGAGTGCTGGACAAAGTGTTCACAATCTACAAAGTGAAAAATGGGAAATGATGGCTATCAATACTGACTTCTTTAATATTCCAAGTTTAACAAAACAGATGGCATCATTGGGGTTTGCATTCAAAAGGGGGGAGGGGGTGGCGAGAGGCTAGCCTGAATTGCATGGATATACTAATGTGATGCATAAGATCACTGGCTTTTTCTTGCCACATTATTTGAGCCACCTCGTGGGAAAACCAACTATGTGGTTTCCGAACAGGTCTGACACAAATCAGGCTGCACAGTCACAGAAGCAGGCTAGAGGCTTGAAATTTCGGATTTAAGAAGAAGAGGTAGTGTACTATCCATGTAGCGAAAACAAAGGCGCTGATCAGCTTCGCGGTTACCGCGAAGCTGATCTGCGTCTTTGTTTTCGCATATGCAGATTGTTGGTTTTCTCACGAGGTGGCTCATTTTTCCAAGAGTATAATAATTATGCAGATTACACTTCATGTGCCTGGCATTATACTTAAGCTCAAAACAACCAAAATCAATTTCTTGATGATCATGCTTAAGAATATCAAGTCTTTTGGGACTATTTTCTTATGAGGATCAATTTGAATAAATCGCCCTATTGATCTATGTCCACATGTATTAATGGGCATCATGTCCGCCTTGCTAATAGTGACCCAAAGTGACCAAACTATCTTCTTAATGATAAATTCTCATCTTCGGCCAAGAAATATGACTGCTTCTCAGATGATTTCACCGTAACTCATCTAGAAACCATCTCTATGGTTCCAATTTCGTCTCCACAATGGACCTAATCACTCAGTCTGTCCATTAAATCAGCTGCACACATATTATTTCGCGTAACTACAACTGCCATTACTTGTATTTTTCTGAATACTTTTTATCAAAAACAAGACGGCATATTACCATATAAATTGACTAGCTAAAGAGAGATAGGAAAAATAATAGAGACTTGGAGGTTCTTTAAATTGCTTTACTGTTCAATACCCATCCAAATTAAATTGGTTCAATGTTTAGAATAATTTGCAATTGGCTACACATTACATTCACATGGCTATGCAAAATACCGATTGACAATTTTCAACTAAATAGCGAACATTTTTGCAGCGAATCTATACTTTTGACACACACACAAAAATGTAAATCATAAACATGGGGAGCCAGGAAGCAACATGAAGAAATAAAACTGCATGTATTTTGTGCAAAACCAAAAGTGAGATGCATATACAATATGAAACACATCATGAGAAAACCAGATTTTAGCCTATGAGAAAACAAAGGCGCAGATCATTGTGCAGTAACTGCGAAGCCAATCAGCGCCTTTGTTTTCGTTAATCAGATAGTACAATCCCTCTTCTTTCTAAATCCAAAATTTCAAACTTCTAGCCTTCTTCTGTAGTTGCACAGACTAGTTTGTGTCAGACCTGGTCCGAAACCCCGAAGACCGTTTTTCTTGCATCACACCTCATATTGTAGTCAGAAAAATTTTCATATTCTACAATGAGAGACATGGGATTAGCTATCAGACCAAATTCCATGTCACTGCCCATACAATATCAACAAATAATTTCTAGAAATTCTCAAGACATTCTTAGAAATCAACAAATGAGCCTCCGAGTCATAAGAAAACCAACATTTTGCATATGCGAAAACAAAGGCCCTTTTGTTTTCGCAACACAGATCGTACAATTCCTCATCTAAAATTTCCAGCCTCTATCTATCTTCTGTGCTTGTACAGCTCGGCTTGTGTCGGACCTGTTCGGAAACCACATTGTTGGTTTTCTCACGATGCGGCTCAAATGGCCTCATTGAAATTCTGCAACTCTCTTATTATCCTGTAGACCGCATGACATGTGTCTCGCGAATCAATTCTGGCTCCATCTTCATTCACCGACATGGCGGTACAACAAATGAGCCGCCTCGTGGGGAAAACCAACAATGTGGTTTCCGAACAGGTCCGACACAAACCGAGCTGTACAAGCACAGAAACAGGCTAGAAGCTTGAAATTTCGGATTTAAGAAGAACAGTAAGTGTACTATCCGTGTAGCGAAAACAAAGGCGCTGATCAGCTTTGCGGTTACCGCGAAGCTGATCTGCGTCTTTGTTTTCGCCTAGGCAGATTGTTGGTTTTCCCATGGGGCGGCTCAAATGTATTGGAAAACCGCTATTTAAGGAACACAACGAAATGGAGATAGTAAAACAGAGATCTCGTTTAGACTACAAACATCATAAAAATATGTGTATAGTATTGTCGCTTTTCTTAACTAGCACAAATAGCATTGCTTTCAGTTGAAATCAGACCTGAATCATTATTCCTAATCGTACAATAAAATATTTTCTGAAGGAAAACGAAAGCAGGAAATTTTAAAGAAACACATTAAACTGGGGAACAGATTTTCGCATAGAAATTGAATTGATTAAAAGAGATTTTATGCCTTAATCTACAAGATTTTATTCCTTTCATTTCCCCTCAATTTCAGAAAATCATCGTATTTTATTGAGAATACTCCGGAAACAATGCGTAATAAGATTGTAATGTGTTGCACTCCAATTAAACTTCTGTGTCAGGAAAATAAAATTAAGATTTTGTCTCAGAATGTTTTTATAGCAAACTTGGAAAAATTCTCTACTAGATTCAAGAATTTCACCCATAATTTCTAACAAGTTTATCTAAGGTGTATTGATGATACTAAAGAAACGTAACAGGTAGAGGGGAGTGGGGAGGGGGGGTATAAATAACTTTTTTAAACCTACTAAAGACCAATATATATTATCCTGATTGTGGGATTTCTGCGGGGGAAGATCCAGGCAAAGAGGGCAAGTAATTTAACAGATTGCTGGGGTTGTTTTACCAACTGACTGTCCTGATCGAGGAGCGGGTCAGTAATATATTAAAGCCACTTTTTTCCAGAACAAGTCGCAAATATATTTGACATTAACACTACATTCATAGCCCATAAAATTCAGTGACATTTTCTCAAATAATCATGCATTAAAGACATTTACAAAGATTTTTAAAATCTTGACTAGCCAAGCGGGAATGTGATTTACATGAAACCTAAGTAAAATTTGAATAAGTTTATCCCACAATATGCAAGTCGATGAGCTGACTCTGAATAATTTTGTGCTCATTTACAACAGGTCATTAAACAACTTGATAGAAGATCAATAAGTCAAATGAACCGCGACGTGAGAAAACCAACAATGTGGTTTCCAAACAGGTCTGATGCTAACTGGCCTGTACAGTCACAGAAGATGGCTAGAAGCTTGAAATTTTGGATTTCAGTAGAAAGAAATTGTACTATCCATGTAGCGAATACAAAAGCGCTGATCACCTTTGCAATTACTGCGAAGCTGATCTGTGCCTTTGTTTTCTCATATGCAGATTGTTTGGTTTCTCATGGCGTGGCTAAAATGCACAAGTGCACAACCATTTTAAGCATATTCATCCATAGGTTAACAGGATTTTAAAAAGAATTTATGAGCTTTTGAAAATAAATCTGCATTTACAAGACAGTATATAAACTTGTATGGGTAAAGATTATAAGCTGTGCTTATATAAATCAAATGCAAGTCACCGGGCATTGCTCCACAATGCTCAACGATTCAACAAAGCTTAGTTTTGGCAAAAACTTGTTCGATATCAATGTCCGCTTTATTTCATTGCGCAAATAATTGCTTGCCCTTTCTAATTGCACCATAAATTCTTTGACACAGCAATCTAATATTTCACAACCCTCATGACAATACAATAAGCGACTGTTGCGTGCTTAGCTATTATTTTCCTACGAAGACGAATTTGGCTCCGTTTTCATTAGAATATCATCTAAGAAGATCGAGACGCAAAGGGCTTAAGAAATTTCTACTGAATGTCAAGCTCTTAGAATCGTATGTCTGCTTGTATGAAAAATGAGTAAGAAAATTGAAATGTCACCAGCACGGAGACTTCAACTAGCCTGTCTTTTCATGCTTTACAGCCTACACGATGCTCATCATACTGTTTAGGACGTGTTCCCATACATTTGATAAGACTGCACTGATTCTCAGATTCAAAAGTTAAATCAATGCTCATTTTGTTACATTGTAGTGCCCTGCGTAACAATATTTTGATGGGGATGAATAAAGATTTATTATTGATCGATGCTGTAAGTGGCCTCTTGTAATTGTCCTAATAATGCAGAGACCATAAATGCTCGCATCATCAACAATATTAATTTTGATGTGGTATTATATTTTCTATAAAGCAAGGATCTAATCAACAAATAGTTTGTCTCTGACAGAAAATTAAGATGTATGAGCCATGATGCGCATTAACGGTCCTTATTTTGGATGACAAAAGCGGTCATCGCAAAATAGCATGAATTTCTGTTTCAAGCTTCACCATGAAAAAAATTTGCAACCACTCTGCTCTTGAGTGTTAATAGAGTATTCAGTTATGTGTTGCTGTTTCCGCTATTTACACTCTGAGACAAAAAATGGGTAATCTATTTATGTCTAACATAAAATGTCATGAAACCCTGAAACGTCTAATTCTGTCGTCTTACAAGATTGATTTTGGTTCCAAGTCATTTCGAGATTTGTAACTTAATCCCTCAACACTCGACTACAAACACAAATCCAATGCATTATTGTTAATGAAAATTTCTTCAATTGAAAATTCTGTAATTCTGTTGCATAAACGGAAGTTGCATGTGAACAATTGCAAGTCCGTGAGCTTGGATGGAGATGAAGAATTTGGACATAATATGCATTCTACAATGACAAAAGCAAGCCTATAGACCTCATGCAGTCCCAACAAAGTCTTTACTGCTTACAAAATTAAGTATGCCAAGAATAAAAGTAAAGTGTAAACAAATTTATAGGTCCTAAATTAAGGCGGCCCCCGTGGCCGAGCGGTTAAGAGCCCTGTTTCTTAATCACTCGATCATCTCACCGCTGTGACTGGTGTGGGTTCGAGCCCCGCTCTGGCCACATGTGAGACAAGCCATGTTCTGCTTGCGGGTGTGTTAGGTGGTTTTTTTCGGGGTTCTCCCGTTTTCGCCCCACCTACTGATTAGCCCGTCTCATATGAGCTGAAATAATCTTGAAAGGGACGTAAAACTGAATTAAAAAAAACTGAATTAAAAAAAAAAAAAAAAAAAAAATAGATCCTAAATTCAAGCCTAATTATAATGTTGGGTATAAGTCCCATAAAACAAGAGGCAACATACCGACATGACCATTGCTGTTGACTGGGACATTAAGCATCAATTCAAACAAACAAATTCTAATACACCCATTAGCCAATTAATTGCCGAAAGACCTGGTTGAAAACAAAGACAGCTTTCTCGGAGCGAGGCTCATCTGTGAAGCTGAAAACATGTAATCCAGAGACTAAGCAAGTAAACACAGATCTTATTATTGTTTATTACCAAACAATGGATGTGTGTTCGGAATTTTATGAGAACATAATCTTGATACAAGGAAATCAGATGGCGAAGTTGCTCGTAAAATAGGGCAGCTCCGCTGTAGTTACAGTAAAAATATAAAATCTATCCCAATATCAAAAGGTCAATCTATTTTGGAAGGCAACTGATCGCGTTTGTTTGAGTTGATGTTTTATGTCCTGGTCAACAAATAATCAGTCATGTCAGTGATTATTTGAGCCGCATCGTGAGAAAACGGGATTATTGCCTATGCGAAAACAAAGGCGCAGATCAGCTTCGCGGTAACCGCGAAGCTGATCAGCGCCTTTGTTTTCGCTACTCGGATAGTACAATTCCTCTTCTACTTAAATCCGAAATTTCAAGCTTCTAGCTCTTTTCTGAGCTGGTACAGGTCGGTTTGTGTCGGACCTGGTCGGAAACCCCGAAGACCGGTTTTCTCGCATCGCGGCTCATTTATATCCTGGGTACCAGTACTAAGGGGAGTATGGTGCCCTGCCCCGGAGGGGGTACACCCATATTAAAGCAGTACAGGTATGTGCCGCGGTAAAGCCCCCCTTTTTGTAGCTTTATTAGCTCTGAATGCACCTACTTTTTCAGGTGCCTTACCCCTGGACACATGACTGCCGAAGGTTTATAACCCCTAGACTACTTGCTTTAGGTTATGACATATACAACCACTGAGCCATTGCATTCCCCTATAAGTGATCTTAGCCACACCTTCAGGAATTTATGGATACATACCTTTACATTTGTTTGTTGTTTGATCTATTATTGCTTTTGTGGAAATGATTTTGCCATATCTGAAAATATACAGACAAAAATATACAGACTATTTTCACAAACAAAGAGTTTTGCAACAATTCATCATTATTCTGTCACTATAAATTTTTACAATTTATTATGTTATGTCATATGTGTCTTCCTTCTCTGCTGCTTCAAGGATAGTTTGTGTAGGAAGGGCCGAATCTGCTCAAATTTGCTCTTTTGGAAGATTCCCTTCTTGTGATATAAGAATTGCTTCCTGTGGCTGAAACTCTCAAAATCAAAAGACAAGATTTTCTTATAACAGGGTTTGGGAAAATGCTTCCAGAACAAAGTGGACGCAATTAAAAATGCTTGGGCCAGTCGTTCAAAATTTTGTTAGCTTAACGTCATTGTTAAGACCTCAACTCGTTTTAAAAGTAAATGCTGACTACATAGGCAAATACACTGTTACTTTTTGTTGATAAAATGTGAGAATCCTTTGCATGGCAAAGGATTCTCACATTTTAACAACAAAAAATAACAGTGTATTTGTAATATTCAGGTTTGAAATTTTAACAAATCGCTAACTAACGATGTCATTAATTTTGAACAACTGGGACCTGATTGCTTCTTCAGGTGTTTTACATCCCACTCAACAGTTGAGCTGTCTCGTGAGAACCCAACCCAACAATGTGGTTTCCGAGCAGGTCTGACACAAATCAGGCTGCACAGATACAGAAGCAGGCTAGAAGCTTGAAATTTCGGATTTAAGAAGAAGAAGTGTACTATCTGTGTAGCGAAAACAAAGGCCCTGATCAGCTTTACGGCTACCGTGAAGCTGATCTGCATCTTTGTTTTCGCATATGCTGATTGTTGGTTTTCTCATGAGGCGACTAAGTTAATGTTATACCAAAAATAGGGCCTAAGTTAAAAGTCCCATCTGAAGGACTTGAGAAGCATAGTACCAGACTCTCGACCCCTGGTTTACAACCACTAGGCCTTCAACTGAAAAATGTTGCGCCACTGTTCATGAGCCATTTACATGGGCTTGCTTGTGTTACATAGGAGGTCTAAAATACCTATGGTGGCAAATTCTGATGAACAATAAATAAGATTTCAGAATGTAGGTATGAAGTAAGACAATTAAGCAGCCAAAGTAAGACCATTAAGATGTCAATCATCGCCCAGGAATATCTGAGCCACAAAAAGAGAAAACTGGCATTTTGCCTATGCGAAAACAAAGGCACAGATCAGCTGTGCAGTATCTGCACAGCTGATCTGCGCCTCTGTTTTTGCTACACAGATAGTACAATCTCTTTCTCGCAATTTCTAGCTAGTCTGGCTTTCTTCTTTGACTGTACAATCTGCTTTGTGTTGGACCAAGTTAGAAGCCCACATAACAGGTTCTCATCACGCAGATCATCTGAGAAAACATAACATTTATATTATAGGAGCCTAATTAGGCAGTAAGTTTGTCTTGCTAGCTGATTACCTCAAAAACTTATCAATCACATACTCAGGGTACATGTGCCTTTCATTTTACACAAAGAACCTAAAATCAGGGGATACTGTATTCAAATTCTGTTTTCGGGGCGGTGTATCGATAGATATACAGTCGGAAATTTTGTTTTACGGCAAAACGTCAAGATTTAGCGTCACGAGTGAAGTATAACCACATTTTACCAATCACAAGCCACTTTGCTCATGGCTTTGGGTTTCCAACATTATATTGCAGAATACACTGTCGCAAATTTTTGATGTTATCCAATCAGACGTCTCGTTACATTTTCAAGTGCATTAGAATGTTCAATTACTTCCTCCAGGTCTTGCAAATACATTCAAAAGGCGTTTAGAACCAATTGTGAAACTGAATCTTACAGCATCACCATGCCAAAATAGGAGCTTGAATCCTTTTGCATGAAAATGTCAAAATATGTTCCTCTAAAATGATCTTAAGCTTTTTTTTAATGTCATATCAAATTGAGTTTTATGCCTTACTTTGGTTTATGCCTTCAGATGTCTTCAGATACCTTCTTGGGTTTATGCCTTCATATATCTACTTGGGTTTATGCCTTCAGATATCTACTTGGGTTTATGTCTTAAGATATCTACTTGGGTTTATGCCTTCAGATATCTACTTGGGTTTATGCCTTCAGATATCTACTTGGATTTATGCCTTAATTATATCCAGTTGGTGGATACCACAGAGCTCAATCAAAGGTCATCCATGTTAGCTTGAAAATCATGGGACAATTTGCAAATTTCAGTAATTTTGGTTGTCTCAAAATGACATAATTCAATTTTTGTTCAATTTAGGTTTGTCTGGATTTATTTATCATGCTTGAAATCAGTAGACATATGATATTGATCAATGAAAATACTGCTTTCAAAATCTGCAGATAGAATCTTTGCCAGTTTTTTCTATTAAGTGTTCAACATGCTTTACATCCATTGTTTAGTTTGTGTACTAAGTGCTTGAAATGCTGCAAAAAATCTCAAACTCATTTATATTGGTAAAGCAACAATTTTAGTACCAAAACACCTTCTATTTATACATATCATATAACCACTTAGTGCAGCAATCTATTTGTCTGCAAAACAAAGCCCTAGTATGTTGTAAATGTCATTAATGCAGTTGTGCATTTCATTGCAATGATAAACTGGGTGGAGATGTTTCACCTGTGCTGCCAACTTTTATTTAATTTACCAGAAACAAGCCATTGTTATGTTTTAATGCATTCCTAAAATAAAACAATATTTTAATTGAGTAAAAACACAAGAAAACTTGTTTATGACAATCTGCGTATATGCATATGCTAAAATAATCTTTGATGTTCAGATCCAGGACAGAAACTATGCAACTCAGCTTCTTCTTTCCCTGTTTCTACAACCAACAACAAAGTAGATAAGTACTCTATAGGCAAGACAACTCTTGTTATGATGCCAATTATTGTCACTGCTTTGTTTCTTCTCAAATCCAGCCTTTGTAGGGTCACCCTGGGTGCACCCTGAGTGCAGCGGCTGTTAATTTTTCTCCCTTTTTTATTTTGAAAAAAAAAAAATCTTAGATTTCTAAGTCAGTTCAACTCTACAATCTACAGCTCTGAGACAATGTAATTTCTAATTTAGATAAAGTTTTGCTAACAATAAAGAAAGTCTCCGGGGATCATCTTTATTCTACAGGAAATTCCAGAAACATGCAAACAAGAAATCATTGTCATTCGAAAGAAATTAGTTTTGTTTTGGGAAACTAAAATTACTTGTATGTACTAGAATATAATTTAGATTTTTTACAACAATGTGGAAGCCAAGAAATGTGTAGAATTAAGTCACTTGAATAAAGGATGAAGTTGTTCTATCCACAAACAGTCATATCAATTTTGACCAAAACAAAATGTACAGACACTATATAATCATTCTATTAGAATGAGGGAAAGGGGTCAGCAATGGTAGTAAAACTGTTTGCACTTATGAAATGCTTTGCTTCAGACAAATGCTAAAGATCAGAATGTAAAGATTTCCTGTACTTAAAATATCAACCTCAAAATAGAGGAGTGCTAAATATTTATAAAATTGTCCTTGAAGATACTTTTAGTAAGACGGCTAGCACATACATGTATATTGTCTACTTAATTTCGTTTTCTCATAATTTGATTGGAATTTTTCATTAATCAAAAGAAGACATCCTTTTTATCCTGAATATAATCCTGTTGTTTGATTGGAACTTCTTAGCGGGTGATTACATTTAATTTTCAGAATGTCTTGCGAACAGGACACACTACTGGTTGAGCTGTCATTGCCAGTCTGGGGAGAGGAGGAAAAACTATCAGGGCACAAGCTTTTGATACAATTTTTTTCTCATGCGGCTTTGTTTTTATTCCTGGGTACCCCAAATCAGAACTAGGGTTTAGCTTTTGGTTACCTTTCCTGGGCATACCTTGGCTATGCAGCTGACCAGTACTAGGAGGTAGTTTGTTGTCCCAGGAGCACCCGAAGGCTCAACTGAGGTTTACTTTTTGTAACCGTTCTGGGTAAATAACCAGTATTTGGAGGCTGCTTTTGTTTTTTGTTTGATACCCTTCTTGGGTCAACCTTAACCAGTACTATGGAGAATCTGTTTGAAACTTGGAGACTAGCTGAACACAGATTTTTGTTTCATATTGTAGCAATTCTGATGAATCTAAGACACTGAATATACCATGTACATGTATCTTGAAATTATTTTTAAATCTAACAGGTGTTGTTGTTTTGTAGGTAAAGGCACGTAGGCACAAACACATACATATATCTCACGCTTCGTGAGAAATTTAAGCGCTAAATTAATATGATCAATCTTAGATCAAGGTTGAATAAAAAATATTCGTTTTGATAGGATGGATACTTTGATGTCTATATCAAAAGCCTCAGATGAAAGCAATTTACCAATCAAATTATCATTTCATGAAAAATATTTTTTCTCAAGACATTCTGTCAAAATTTTGGAATTTTTGAACTTAGTGTCATTTTAATTTAGTTTTGATTATCTAACAGACAGAAAAAAGATACGTCTGACAAATTAAAAGGGAGAGTTTGTTTTGAATCTTAAATAGCCACACATGAACATTTGATTAAAAAACTTACAAAACTCACAACAAATCTTCTTCTCCACAGTCCCAAAATTTGAAGAGCTGAACATTGACTATATTTTCCCATACCTTTCACATACTGGTATGCAAAAACCATGTTTTGTAGAGTGCAAACCTATCAAATTTGTATGTATTTTGATTTATAATGCAAAATAATGACTATTATAATCATTCTTAATCATTAATTTTGGCAAAAATTTACAGTGAGATTGATGGAAAAAAATATCGAGTAACTACTTTGGTCTATATCCCGATTAACAGATAAATTTTTTTGTCTTTGGATAGTTTGTCCTTTGGAAAACATTGTCTCTTTGCTGAGTCAGCCCCACAAAAAAATGTGTGGGTTTTCTACTACAGGATAAAACGTGACAAAATTCATTAATGTTCATTAATATTTGGGTGTCTTTTTATTTCATTTTATAAGTGTCACTTACAAATTTTATTTTGATCTGCTAGCAGACCCTTGAAATTCAACAGGCAGGTACTTGAGAAGTTAATTTTGATCCCTTAATGTAGGAGGATTATCAAGTCCCATCAGGAAAACATGTCCGTGAAATAAATACCCCTTTATACCCCACTTTTATATAGTAAAACTGGGGTATGGAGGGGTATACCTATTTTTCTTATTTTTGCTCCAAAACATAGATTGTGGGTACACGTTAGAACCGCCTCGCCGAGGCGGTTCTAACGAGTACCCACAATCTATGTTTTGGAGCAAAAATAAAAACCAGAGGACCAATGGTCCTGTAAACGCTCACCTGAGTCTGCTGCATATACCAATAAACATGTTTGAATATTATGGTATTTAACCCCAGTGCAGGGGCAGATGAAGCCCTTGGGCCGTTTTCTTTTTTCAGAATAATCAATATTCTGTCCATTTGCCAATTTCTTACTGGTTTTTCCCTTCAAATGACATTTTAACAGTTTTTCCCATTCAAATGCATGGGCAACCCATGGTCAAGGTCATCACATATATACATTGTAGTATTGCCATGGATGCTTCACGCCAAGTTTCATTGAAGTCAGAGAAGAAGATACCTGAAGGGATTTTACCATATATGGGCATGGCGGCCATCTTAGTCATGTGACCTAGATTATTAATATACACATTGGTACCCCCATCCTATAGATGCTTCACATAAAATTTGGCTTCAATTGGCCAAGTGGTTTTAGAGGAGAAGATGTTTGAATATTATGGTAATATAAAGTATATTGCCCGGGGTGTGGACATATGAGCCCTTAGGTCCTTTTTTTTTTTCAGAATCATTAATATTTAGTCCTACTACCCATTTCCTGCAAGATTTTCACTTCTAATGACTTTTTAAAAATTTTCCCCATTCCAATGCATTGGCGACCTGTGTTGACCTTGTCCTAAAATAGGTCAAGGTCACCACAGGGTCATGATTTATATACACATTGTAGTACTTCAGCCATTGGTGCTTTATGCCAAGTTTCTTTGAAATCGGTCCACCAGATTCGGAGAAGAAGATTTTTGAAGGGTTTTTACCTTATATGGGCATGGCAGCCATCTTGGTCATGTGAACTAGATAATTTATATATACATTAATTCCCCCATTCAATAGATGCTTCACATAAAATTTGGCTTTGATTTGCCAAGCGGTTACTGAGGAGAAGATGTTTGAATATTATGGTAATATTCATGTATATTGCCCCGGGGTGGTGGCAGATGAGCCCCTGGGGTCCATTTTTTTCAGAATCATTAATATTCAGTCCTACTGCCCATTTCCTGCAAGACTTTCACTTTAAATGACATTTTAAAAGTTTTCCCTATTCAAATGCATTGGCGACCTATGTTGACCTTGCCATAAAAAAAGGTCAAGGTCATCAAAGGGTCATGATTTATATACACATTGTAGTACTTGAGCCATCGATGCTTCATGCCAAGTTTCTTTGAAATCGATCCATCGGTTCTGGAGAAGAAGATTTTTGAAGGGTTTTTACCATATATGGGCATTGCGGCCATCTTGGTCATGTGACCTGGATTATTTATATATACATTGATTACCCCTTCCTATTGATGCTTCACATAAAATTTGGCTTTGATTGGCCAACCGGTTTCAAAGGAGATGATGTTTGAATATTACGGTAATATACATGTATATTGCCCCGGGGTGGGGGCATATGAGCCCCTGGGGTCCAATTTTTTTCAGAATCATTAATATTCAGTCCTACTGCCCATTGTCTGCAAGACTTTCACTTTAAATGACATTTTAAAAGTTTTCCCCATTCAAATGCATTGGCGACCTATGTTGACCTTGCCATAAAATAGGTCAAGGTCATCACAGGGTCGTGATTCATATACACATTGTAGTGCTTGAGCCATCAATGCTTCATGCCAAGTTTCGTTGAAATCAGTCCACCGGTTCTGGAGTAGAAGATTTTTGAAGGGTTTTTACCATATATGGGCATGGCGGCCATCTTGGTCATGTGACCTGGATTTCTTATATACACATTGGTTCCCTCTTCCTATAGATGCTTCATATAAAATTTGGCTTTGGTTGGCCAAGCGGTTTCAGAGAAGAAGATCTTTGACATTGTGGACAGACGGACGACGGACGGACGGACGGACGGACGCCGGATCATGGCCATCCTATAAGCTCACCTTGTGAGCCTAACGGCTCAGGTGAGCTAAAAAATAGGTATACCCCTGCATACCCCAGTTTTGCTATATAAAAATGGGGTTCAAGGGGGTATATATTACACGGGCATGTTTTCCTGATGTTAAGTCCACACACCACAAAACTAGTACTGGAGAAATGACGTTTGCATAATATTATGAAAGAAATCTGTACATTATACATGCAGCGCTTATTGTGAGCAATACAGTTTTTTTCTCTCCATAAACCTCATTTTATGTGTGTTTTCATAGTTTTAGTTAAGTTAAGGTAACTGAGTGGCCACCTATTGGGAAAATAGCTGCTCATTCGGCTTACGATATGTTTCATGGTATAAGTACCTGATTGTTAGTTTGGTTTTTTCCCACCTCAGTTTTTGGAGTGGGAATCTTTTTCTGATTGCGCCTTTTCCTGATCTTTGCCTACTTGTACCTTTTTAACCCATATCTGACGAATGGATTTGCCCATCGTTATCAATTGGATGAGTCCACTTTCATTTTTAGGGGTTTTAGAAGTGATTTTTAATTTTTATCGCATTTTTCGATTGAATTACTTTAAGCATTTTGGGGCGTCACATCTGGGGCTATTCTGTTTGCCTATGTCCCATAAAAGGGGTGCCAGGCTTAAATGAGTTAACAGCAGAAAGTTTATGTATGTTGCTAATTAACAATGAACTATCCCTTGTCTGTATGGCGCTTAATCATCACAGCAGTGATCTGTTTTAAAATCATTGGAATCGTTTTGCATCATATGCCAATCAATCTGTAATTACCCAACTTGAAAACAGATTAGTGGAACTATATAACAAAACTATTTTCAGGATTCTGGATATATCATTTCTATAATGTCTGTTCAAGAATGCATGGATTCTGCTCTCTTAGAAGGAGGACAATTATGCAGTTTAGTCTACAATGCAAAAAATCTCCAGACAAAAAAATGAAGCCTAGATGAAACACGAAAGATCTGATATTCATACATCATATATCGGACACAGATGTATGGCTACCAACCACCCCACCAGATACATGTATCTTTCCAGCAGGAGTTTGACATTTTGTAATGGTTCATTTCCCTCACCTGACTTATCATGTGCCAGATAAATCATATATCAGAAAACATCCTTCCTTATCGCTCTTAGAATTTAAGAAATGTTTTAAAAATTGGAAGAAATATGTATTAGCCAGGGGGCAGCCATGTTAGAGGCTTCAGACAGGAAGCTGTTATCACCATGGTTATCAGTACCCACAATGCAATGGGTTCAAGGAAGGCAATCACATGCTGTTTCCTGTGGTGATTAGAATCAACAGACTCTTCAAAGAGCTGATTATCAATTTATCCACTTCCACTGATAAGAATCTGGAAAGTAATTTTTCAAAATTTTTAATATTTGACTTTTCAGTTTTGTTTCTTCATAATTTTGGTGATGTAAATTTATGGGGCATACTAAGATTTAAAGGGTATGTTTTTCAACAGACAATTTTGAAAAAGTTCTGCAATTTGGCATATATCGATAAAGATCTGAAAGTTTTCACATGGGGTTCTGTACAAGTGACTGAACACCCAACATACTCATTTCTATTATAGCACCAAGAAGAAGCTTCTTTAGTAGATTATATACTCAAGTTCAATGAATTCAAATCTTTAGCAAAAGTTCTGTAAGCCTGTATTCTCTTATAATCTTTGATTTTATTCCCTATCATATGCAAACTCCAAATATACAGTTTAATGTTTTTCAACATGAATTACAACTGTGATAAGATTTGGAGAAAGATAAATCATGCAGAAATCTATGATGATTTATTTTGAAGATGGAACATTAAATAAATCTATGATAAATTTCTTGTGTTTTATGATCAAACACTGAGTCAGTTTTCAAATATAGAACTTCAATATCAGTTCATGGAGTGATTTTGAAAGCCGAATAATTTATCAAGAAAAATGTTTAAGAACAGCATCACCATTCTTGTTACTTAATCAGTAGGCCATACAGTGACTTGGACTCAGCAAGCCATACAGTGACTTAGCCAGCTACCCATACTGTGACTCAGAAAGCATCACAGTAACTCAGCAAGCCGTACAATGACTTAGAAAGCATCATAGTGACTCAGCAAGCCATACAATGACATAGAAAGCATCACAGTGACCCGGCAAGCTTATAACTTATAATACAGTGACTTAGAAAGTATCAAAGAGACTCGGCAAGCCATACAGTGACTTAAAAAAGCATCACAGTGACCCTGCTAGTCATACAGTGACAAAGAAAGCATGAGTGACCCAGCTAGCCATTCAGTGACTCAGAAAGCATCACAGTGACCCAGCTAGCCATAAAGTGACACAGAAAGCAAAAGAGTGACCCAGCTAGCCATTCAGTGACTCAGAAAGCACCATGGTGACCCAGCTAGCCATAAAGTGACACAGAAAGCATAAGAGTGACCCAGCTAGCCATTCAGTGACTCAGAAAGCATCAAAGTGACCCAGCTACCCTTTAAGTGACTCGGCTACCCATTAAGTGACTCAGAAAGCATCACAGTGACCCAGATAGCCATAAGGTGACTCAGAAAGCATCACAGTGACTCAGCTAGCCATTCAATTACTTAGAAAGCATCACAGTGACCAAGTTGCCCATACAGTGACTTTGAAATCATCACAGTAACTCAGCAAGTCATACAGTGACATAAAAAACATCATAGTGACTCAGCAAGCTATACAGTAACTCAGAAAGCATCACAGTAACTCAGCTAGCCATACAGTGACTTTGAAATCATCATAGTGACTCAGCTAGCCATACAATGACTTAGAAAACATCACAGTGACTCAGCAAGCTATGTAATGACTAAGAAAGCATCATAGTGACCCAGCTAGCCATACAGTGACAATGAAAGCACAGTGATTAAGCAAGTCATAATTACGAAGACATAAAAGCATCTCTTTGCAACAATTAGTCATGCAACAACTTAAAATCTATCTAAATGGCTCAGCAATCCATAAAGTGACTTAAAAAGCATGATAGTGACTCAGAAAGCAAGTCAAATAGTGACTTAAGAAGCATCGTACTGAATCAGCAATGATCAACGGCAATGTATTCTAGTCATATTGCACTGAATAATAAGCATCGATTATGACTTCACGTCTTATCAGTAACTATGAAAGCTCAAGATGACTGTTTTATCTAACATTGAAGAGCGAACTGTCAATATGAGCAGGAAAAATAAATGGAAGCTCCAGAAATGATTTGTAATTTTGATTAGCTTTGTCAGGTTCTGATCTAAATGTGTTGTTTTATGTTCTTAGTTAACTGTTGGTTGTCTGGAGTAGCTTTTTATATTGATTTTTGACGCTATCAAAGGGACGTTAATTTTCTATGATGCGCAGATTGTTCTTTAATCTTCACTTTGTCTGGTGCTATTACCCCTTTTCAGACTACATCAATTCTTGGGAAGATCTGTTAGACGGCTTAATCCAGTAGTTCTGTAGACCCATTGTCTTTCGAATCTTGTAACTCCTTTAACATCTGAGCCTTCGTGTGAGAAAAACAATCATCGGGTTTCCGACCAGGTCTTACACAAACCGACTTGTAACACATTTGTTTGAAATACAATTGTAGAATAATGTTAGAACCTTAATAATGTCCATGTGCAAAGAGGAGGAAAAATCATTCTGTATTGAAAATTATCAATTAATTCTGAATCCGTAAAAGAAATGCATAAGCTCCGATCCAAAATAGTTATTTTTGGATTCCAGGCATAAATCAAAGGCATAGTACTTACGGTTGGCATAGATCAACTAAATTTTTGTCTGTTGTGTTGGGATTGAGTCCTCGTATATAGAGATTTGTTTTACTGAGCTGTTCTCCTGACTGTGATCCACCGCTAGACTGGCTTGTGTTGGGACTGGCTGCCGGCATTGTGCGCGGTGTGTACGTCTGGAAATAGAAGATAATGGAGATGTTAAATTAAATATATAGGCAGCAAACAGTGTGTTACAGTAAACCATTAGATGGAACTTGATGCAAAGTTCTACATGTATACTAATGTTTTGGAGAGGTTTTCCTGAAAACTCACTGGCAAGTGCAACATGAAATGTAGGTCGAGGTCAAATAATGACTTAGGGAGAGCAGTTGGAGAGGGGACAGAATAATGACCATGGGTTGACATTTGGCCTTTTGCAGCAATCTGAATTAAACATTTAGGATACATATAATATGACCTAATGATACACAAAATGACATCATAGTCTGAGCAAAAAGATAACTTGGGTACAAGTATAATTCATGTACAAGAGATACTTAATGAGAAAAATCCTTTTTCATACATGAACACCATAAGCCATTCGTGAATGCATTTCTTGTTCATTACTAGAATGTTCAAGCTTTTAGCTGTATCTAACATTTTGGACAAGTTCAGTTTCCATTTGAACCATATATACAAGCTGAAAATCCAGGGATGGTAAGAGACAGGACAGGATCTCTCATGACATGACAAATGAGCCACCTCATGGGAAAACCAACAATCTGCATAGGCGAAAACAAAGACGCAGATCAGCTTCGCGGTGACCGCGAAGCTGATCAGCGCCTTTGTTTTCGCTACTCGGATAGAACAATTCCTCTTCTACTTAAATCCGAAATTTCAAGCTTCTAGCTCTTTTCTGTGCCTGCACAGGCCGGTTTATGTCGGACCTGTTCAGAAACCACATTGTTGGTTTTCCCACGAGGCGGCTCAAATTATCATCGTTATCATTGTTATCAGTCAACATCAAACAGTTCCAATCATCAGGTATATAAATAAAGATTATGATTTTATTATAAATTACAAGGTTGTTATGATTTTGCAATATTCTGTAGCTATGGTGACCCACAACAACTATGGTGACCCACAACAAACCACCTCCCTGTCTGGGCTAAAAGACAAGACAGGAGCGAGATGGCACAGATTTCAAAGCAATGGCACATGTAAATGAATTTCAATAAAAATGAAAAATAATTCTAGAAAGATTATCCATCCATCTTAGCCAATCATATTATAAAGCAAAATTATCTGGCATATAATATATTCCACTGCACACATAACACAGAATGGTACATCGCCGACATAATTCAAACCGACAAAAACAATATCTCAAAATATGCATTTCCATAATTTTCAAAAACATCCTTCAATAAAACTGAATATAATGTTTTATTCTGATGATAGTCGCAGACAACTTGTCTACATGTTACCGCTACTTTTTCCACATTTATTATTCTCCAATTCTAAAACATATGCATACCATGAGTAAATTCCAAATCAAATCCTCCATTTATGAATATCTGACAGCTTAAAAAAGCTGTGTTAAACTAGGTCCAGTCAGACTAATGTCTTCTCATTCAGACCTATAACAGTAAATTATGGTGTCTGCGAATACTCCTTATTTTCTGCGGCTTACTCTATTAGCCTGACAGATATCGTATATTTAACGTAAAAACTGTCTTCCTAACTGACATATGCAGCCTCAGGCCCCGCGGGACACGCTGAATTAGCCGTGCTACTCCCTTATAGCTAACGATTATATACAATGTCTTCTCGTCTATATGTGACAACACCAAAATAAAATGACCTATAAAATGTTTGTTTACACATTCCGAATAGCTTCAAGGGAAATTTCGACCTTTAGAAATATCCAGATGACTGATTGTGATTACACCATTTTAAAGTTAAGTTTAACTTTAATGACAATCGCTATTCATTCATCTTACAGTAAAAATGGTATCGTACATTAAACTGCCGACTTTTCATTAGGAAGAATCCAATAATTTGTAAGAACAGCGATTAAACCGTTCACCATTTATTGGGACCGTCTTGGAAACAGCAATTACATTTGTGTGACACAAGATTTTACAGCACGCTTTCAATATGATGTATTTTATTTAATGCTTTCTGCGTAATTATCTGAGCTCCTTCATGAGAAAACCAAATTTTGCCTATGCAAAAACAAAAGTGCAAATCGGCTGTGTAGTGACAGCACAGCTAATCAACACCTTTGTTTTTGCTACGCGTATAGTCCAATTCCACTTCCATGTATACCCAAAATTTCAAGATTCTAGCTTTTATCTGTGAACAGGCAAGTTTGTGTCAGACATGGTCGGAAACCCCGAATACTAATTGTCTCGCATCACAGCTCAACTATTATTCCAAGGAACAAGCGCATGAAAACTTTGTGACAGCCTCATTTTACTGTCTTTTTGTATAAATGCTTCAGGAACTTACAAATTAACACTGCAGCTTAAATTTCCTAAGCTTCTGAACGAATAGACAAAAACATAGACAAAGATATAAAACATTTCCTCCCAGAAAAGCAGTCAGATCAGGTCTGCATCTTTCCGAGGAATTTCTGTACAATAGGTCTGCATCTTTCCGAGGAATTTCTGTACAATAAGGCTATAACAAAACATATTAACAACATTCATTTTTTTCAAAATAAGAATATAAAATACACTAACCTGATTTTAAGATGGTTTTCAAGTCCAAAAAAGTAAAAGAATCCAAAGAAAATTAGAAAGTTATCCTAAAGGGTAGGTTTGCGACTTAAAATAATGTGTCATAAAATTCACTATTTTTATTTTAAATTTCCATTAATTTATACCTTTAATCGTTAGTAACTGCTCAACACTAGTACTGTTCTAATTCTAAATCATATTGTGAGAATCCCAAATATTTTATCATTCTAAAACTTTTCAACAACTCTTGTCCTATCTATGTCAGAAAACTTAAGCCAAAGTAAATTTACTTTTCTACTTTAACACTGAACTATTTGATTATTATATATGGCTAGTCCCGCCTTTGTATAATAAATATACAAACTTAACCTTGCTTGATTTCATTTAAACAACATTTCATCATTAATGATCACAATTTTCCAATTTTTTAAACACATGGATTCATGTTGTTACAAGTTCGCAGTAAAAGTGGCTGTAAACGAACACACTCAAGGTTTATGTAAATGTTGTTGCAATGAAGTGTTTATTGCGTGCAAGATGAATTATTGAGCAGGAAAACAAAATGTCCATTGATGGGTAAAAATATGCCTTTGTTACAAAACAAATCAAAAGTTGCAATCAAAAATGCAACAAAGTCAAAGAAAAGCATTCAGTTGTTTAAAATTTATTGTTTATTGATAAAACTGAAAGTTTAAACAAATCATTTTAGTCTGGACTTGTCGTTTGTAGCATTTAATACCAGAAAAATGTCTTTGTTGTTGTTGTTTTTTGTGTGTATGAGCATGCATAAGTATTTGTGAGTACGATGCTTGAAAAGTGCAACTCAGAAAACCAAGACCTAGGTACATGTACCAGTTGAACATCAAAAGAACGCATGCATACAAAAATAGCTCCAGATTTTCCCATTTTAATTTGAACATAAAATCATTAAATTAAATATGGCAATCAATTTAAAAAGTTTCAAATTTTTGTTTACAATGACCATTTTAAACTGGCCCAAGGTCAAGATGGTAAATAATGATCTCCGAAAAATGTGTCATTAGATCTTGACACACTGATCAAATCTGTGTTTTAATGATCGATCAATAGAACACCTACAGATGATACATAAATATTGATATACAATTAACCTATCTAAATATGTGTCACATATGTCATAAAAGGTATTACACATCCAGAAATATTAATTACACATATTTATGCTGCATTTGAAATGATAACAACACTGAAGATCCAAAATAATATTTTGACAACTAACATTTTGAACTAGATAATCTGGCCGCGGTCTGAATCTTAAAGATACATGTAATTTGCAGCTCTATCAATTCATGCAACTGCATCAAATACTTTGAAATTAAAAAAAAAAAAAAAAAAAAAAAAAAAAACGGGTCCTGAGATGTACGGAGGTCCATATTGCAACAGACTGAAACTGATCCCACTTCTGACACCATTATCAAAGAAACAGACTGAGGATGTGGCTGGATGGCTAAGTATGCAAATCCACTGTGCTTAAGTCCATCATTTTTGCAATATCCCCAGGCTCAGGCCTATCAATATAGATACCGGTGACCAGAGCAAGCCTTTGATAATTGACTGTTTTTATGGGGGTTCTTTTTTTTTTTTTCAATATTGATTATGTACAAACCTTTCACGAAAATGCAAAAATCTTGAATGAATCTCCAATATATTTTACAGTAATTTATAACCTCATCATGGGCGCCCACAACTTTTAAGATTTTTAAAAGTACTTTAAAAAGTACATATGATCAAAGTCATCTTATTTTTAACAATTGCTCTTTTTTAAGACAAAAAGGCATTAACATCCACAAAAAAAGGTTGCTTGTTTCCATGTAAGTGACACATTTTTGTGGATATTTCAACTTTATCAATTTCTACGTGATAAGTTACATGGTATTTTGTTGTTGCCGAGGGCTGGTTACCGGGCTGTATCCACATTATGAAGGAATGTTATGTATTCAGTCGACTATGCAAGAAAAAAAGAGCAGTAAAATGGAAAGAAAACTGGATGACTTCTCTATAATACAATTTGTTTTGGGTACTCATGATACTGACTGAAGCCTTTATGAGACAATCACTTACGAAAACTTGCCCATGCAATATACAGAGAATTTTTCAGTTGTAAAAAATGAAAATTTCATCTGAAAAATTTTGATATTTTTCTTATTTTTGCTCAAAACATAGATTGTGGGTACACGTTAGAACCACCTCGCCGAGGCAGTTCTAACGAGTACCCATAATCTATGTTTAATGATTGTGTACCCACAATCAATGTTTTGAGCACAAACATTGAAAATATAAATTTTTGTCGGACATTTTCAGCTATATTGCATGTGCAAGTTTTCGGAATGGAGCAGCCACAACATAGTCTTCTATGAAGAACTAGTAACTATCCGGTCCTCTGAATAAGGCTCCAAAATACACCTATAACAAAACAAAACAAAAAAATGTCCCTGATACTGATACACTGATACTCACGAAAACAGGAGAAATAGATCCCATCATTTGCGAAAAATCTTTCTTCAGTTAATTCAGTTATCAACAAAAAATGAACAAAAGGATACAAAAAAGAATAGAGATTTTTATGATAATAAAAAGAGATGGCTCACAACAAAATGTTCATGCAGCACTGGGTTATACCATGAGGCCTAGCATTTGTATTAGCCAATATAACCATGTGATGCCATCGGTACATACTAAACACATCCAACCAGACTATTTACATGGTGGAAAGAAGACCCAGGGCTCACAATATGATATGCTGTATCCAAATCACTGCAGATAATGCTACTCTACTGCTGTCAATTGTTGTGCAATTTTCTGAGCTTGTATTATGTTCTAATGTTACCTTTTTCTCTATATACCAAGGCAAAATCTATTACAAACATTCTGTATCTTTGTTGCGTTTGTTCGAAACCCAGTAAACATTCTGTATCTTTGCTGCGTTTGTTCGGACTGGAACAGCTGCTTTTTCTCATCATCTCTCACTTAAGTAACAATAGCATGATTGTATTATCATTGATACACCTGGTTGCATGAAAGGTAACGAAGAGGTAAAACGAGTTAACCAGACATTATCGGAATTTGAGAAAACCAGAAAAAAAATGTATGAACCTGCAATAACATTTCTTTGATAAAGCATGATTACAGAAGAATTGGTAACAAAGTTCTTGTAAACAACTAAGTAAATGAGTAAAGTCCTTGATCAATACACATGTATCAGGCTAGCAACATTTAGCAACTAACGAATCTTCCATGAGGCCCTCAACTAACCCTTGATACCACTGTACTGTTCAAGTATCGAATGAAAATGAAATGACCAAAAATGTCTATGAAGCCAAAACCGTGCATCTTAATTGTAAACTGATGGAAGTGTTTTGTTATTCATGAACAGATTGTAACTCCCTTGAGTCATCCAGTGATTGCATAGATTTATTATAGGAGCAACTTGTAACAATTCAGACGTAAGTCTTCAATTAAGAAAACTAATACCAAAACAGGTCAATATTAATTGCAGGCTGTCTCTGACTAAAGCCTTCCCTTGAGAGTTAGAAGCAGAAGTCAGAATTACAAATTAATGGCAATATGTCACTTGTACTTGCCAGGATCTATTACAAAGACATAAGAAAAAACATTATAATGAAAATGTGAGCTCCCCACAGGTCGGGAACAACAGTCATTTCAAGATATACAAGGGGCATATAAGCGTATGTGCCACTTGAGATATATTATCTCAATAGACTGATACATACCCAACTCAGAATGAGGTAACCTCTTTATTTTGATGCAAATATGCACACCAAAATGCATCAAAGCATGCAGTGTGTGCAAAATAAGTTCCAATTTCTCTATACCCAATCATATATAAAGACCTTAGGGTGACAGACATGTTAGCAGGATGTACTACAGACATTGTTATTAAAGGTGAATGACCAGCATGCCAAAATGATTTGTTTCATGGGTAGACACCTCTGAAAACTATCTGAATATTTCTGTGGGTGAAATTTGGTACAATTTCCATTGATGGACTTAAATTATGCAGATTACCACATTGAGGGAAATATGATCTTAAATGGAGGCACTTTTTCAGATGAGCGGATAAGACCCATAATTTATCACATCCCATATACTGTGTAACATAAAAAGTAGTAATTTCTCCATAAACAATATGTTATGGGGCCTCATAAGGATTGCTCACTATGCATGATTTTAAGGAACATATCATAGAGAAACAAACCTTGATTTTCATTACATTTTATGATTAAAGTCTAATCTACCCCATTGAATCTCGTTAAACTGCAATAGGATCTATGCAAAACTACAGCAAAAAATATCAATAAAAAAAGACAGCTCATTTCTTACACCCTAGTGCCTCAAAATGTATAGGTACTTCAGGAGAAACTGAAAAGGTGTGTATTTCATGGTAATTAAATCAAAATTATGGTATACCCTAAATGATTCTAAAGTGCCAACAAAACAATAGACATTTTCTTTCTTGCATGAAATATTCAGTATCGCATGGCATTGCAAGCTTGTCACTAAATATCTGTTTGGAACTAAAGTTTCGCTAATTCCAACACAACGAGTACATCACAGACCCACAACATATATGTGTGGCGCCTCTCCAACTGACAAAATCATCTTCATGTCTTATGCATGCTCCCATCAAAAAGCTAATATTAGAATGTCTAACATTAAATGACTCAAAATCATCGAACACATTTTACAAATAGCAATTAAGGTCAATGGCCCAGTATCGACCAGAATTCATCAAAGCGAGAAAAATACACAGAAATGGTGAATTATGATATTTGCTGTCGGATATTAGATTAGCTCAATACAATACATTTTACTCAGTATGAATACGGAATGATTGAATATGCCAAGACAGTCAACATTTACTCAACATCCGCTCAATACCGAGCAAACAGCTTTGTAGATGTACTTTGTATGCGTAACATGTAAAATGAGCATTACGAAAACTTGCCCATGCAATATACAGAGATTTTTTTCAGTTGTAAAAAACGAAAACTTCATCAGAAAAATCTTGATATTTTTCTTATTTTTGCTCAAAACATAGACTGTGGGTACACGTTAGAACCACCTCGCTGACTCGCAGAGGTCACCGGGTTCTAATGAGTACCCACAATCTATGTTTTGGAGCAAAAATAACAAAAATAGGTATACCCCTGCATACCTCAGTTTTGCAATATAAAAGTGGGGTTTAAGGGGGGTATTCATTGCACGGATATGTTTTCCTGATGAAAGTCAAAGCGGAAGAACAGGTTTATTTTCTTGTTCTTTTATTCTCTAATGTCAGTGATTCTGAAAGCCATTATGATCATCCCATCCATTTCAAAAATGTAACTAGAGAAACTCTTTCTAAGCAAGTGTACATTTGTTATTCAAATCAATTGATTTTATATCAAAATGCGGAATTCAATCTGCATTATTGATCTATATTTTTACCGAAACTGATATGAAACAGATTGCAAACATATTAGATAACTTTACCGCATATGTCGAACACCTAGAAACTGAAACAAAATTCTTATTCATTCATTGTTTTTTGCATGCAAGCAAAAACGTAATGAAAGAAAGACAATATGTGATCTATTACTGAATGAAAGATATTAATCCTGGCCCAAATTTCAACAATGCAACACGACACTGTTCACGTTAATCTAGAGCGAAACACAATTCAAGCACTAAATCGTTCTTATCCTAGTCTTTCGGTGTCTTACAAAAGCTTATCTAGAATGGAACGGCTAAATACAAATCCGAAAAAATCTAATACCAGTTAAATTGCCACTACAAAACCATTTAAAGAGTAGTTTATCAGATAATCTTAAAAATTCTTTTTTGTTGTATTTCTACTACATATCATTGAGGTCAAGGTCAAATACTGAAAAAAAAATGTTCTAAGTAAAGACCATTAGAAAACAACAGTAATATATCATCTATATTTGAGCCCAATTTTGTGTCCATAATCTGTCTTGATCCATCTTAGATCTTCATCTAGAATGTGACCAGATTTAATGAAACTGGGTTCAGTGCAGGACCTAACACGAATGGTGTCAGAAGTGGGATCTAACACAGAATGGTGTCAGAAGTGGGATCTAACACAAATGGTGGGTGTCAGAAGTGGGATCCAACACAGAATGGTGTCAGAAGTGGGATCTAACACAAATGGTGGGTGTCAGAAGTGGGATCCAACATAGAATGGTGTCAGAAGTGGGATCTAACACAAATGGTGGGTGTCAGAAGTGGGATCCAACACAGAATGGTGTCAGAAGTGGGATCCAACAAAAATGGAGTCAGATACGGGTTGTAACACAAAATGGTTTCCGAAGTGGGATCTACAAGTAACACAAATGGTGTCAGATGCGGGTTCTTACACAAATGATGTGGGATGTTAAAGGCATATTGTATCAGATATGCAGGGTTCTAAATATGTAGACAGAAATGGAATTTTTAACTAATGTAGTGTCAAATCTGGAATCTGGCAAACTGTATCTTGCAGAAAGTGCTGTGATTTTCCCCCCAGAAAAAAATACTGCCTTTGCCTAGCCTTTGAAGATTACATACCTATGCATAATTATATCTAAAAAGTTGTTTACAACTTGCACCATTTGTCATTTCGCAACACAATAGGCTTGCAACATCAATTTAATAACCACAAAAATGTCCCTTTGTATGACACAATACAAATGAAATACAACACCCACACACAAAACAGGTACAACACACCACCCCCTTTGCTAAAACAGGATACACCCTATCCCCAATCTTTTAACTCTTCTAGTACAAAAATATTGACTAACCATAGCCTGATAAAACTGGCCTAAAATCCTGATGTTATTTTATTGTCACAGATATATAAATAAATCCTCTTTTCTGCTATTGATCACTATATAAAAAGAAGAATAGCCTAGTGTCCAGCTCAAATGAACAATATCCTATACAATCACAAGGCTAGCTGTCCACAAATGACCAATGAATAATATGATAAATGTCCGCTGTCCACTGTATTTCCCCTGAATAGAAAGCAGGCTATTTTAACGGACCCGGCTGTCAACTAGTCATTTAGAGTAGGCTCCACAAGTTTTTCCTCATTTACCAGCAACAGCCAATACCAAAACTAATCCTGTTGCCTCAAATTCGCCCCAACATGAACTGAGAGAAACCTCCTATTGAATAAATGAATGACAACTTTTACAATAGGTTAAATCAGTGTTGCTCCTAGATATTTGGTGTCAAATACACTTTGCTTACAGCCGTTTTACGCCTGATCAAACACGTGAAATGCGAATTATAAACACTACTATGATATTTTTTATATCACACTTTACCTGTTTATAGAATGAGAGCCAGCCAACAACTGAAACTATTTCACCAGTCACTCTAGAGTTGGTTTGTGATTTGAGATATTTATCTGCACATAAAATGGGGTACAACTACTTGAAGGGGGTGTTATCTACATATACTACAGTAAACTCTCCAAAAATTAAATTCTATAAATAGCAAAATTTGATGAATACCCTCCCTTTTTTGATATACACAAGATTAAGGATTTCTAAAATTTTGCCACATCATGAAGAATTAAAATTCAGGAATTTTAATAGAAAATTTCAAAAGGAGACGTTTTAGACATATTTATAAAATTTATAAATACCATGTATGTAAATTTGGTGTGCAAAGTTTTAACCTGAATACCAAACTAATATAATTAGATTTGCAAATATTAAAGGGTTAGAACAGACAAGGGTTTATCTGGTCTTATCTCTTGGTAAATAAGAGGTCAGGTTCAGAAATATAGGGATTACATTGGCGGCAATTTGAAGAACTGTGGATCCACAAAAGGATTTCCTCAAAAGTTTGTACATTTCCTGTGGATAGGCCAAGGATGCACTTGAGCCCACTTAAAACATATTAATGACCTGAGGATGAGAAATACTGGGTCGGAACACAAGAGATAACAAAATTGGTAAAACCAACCTGAGAAGGCTAAGATTAGCTTGCGCATGATCTGCCTTTTTAATGCTAGAAAAACCATGCAGGTCCATATGGAATATAATTAATCCTAACCTGGTCAGAGATGAAAATCTAATATCTGTTGGATTAAAACACTTGGGAATATTGGAAGAGCTGATTCATCATCTAAGGGGTGTCTGGTTTATTTCTTTTTGACAAAATCCCTGACACAAAATGCAGTTCAGTATAGATCTTGATCAGATGTGACGTTCCCATTGTGACTTTTGTTGGTTGTATTGATTCTCCGGTGTATTAGTAATTGGTTAATTTCGATGGAAAATGCATTTGTTTCTGACACCGACTATGCATCAGTTAACACCAACACAAAAACATGATAATGATAATGAATTTTCATCATTATCTCAAGTCATTTTGGAATGATGTGCAAGAACAGCCACAAAAGCAATGAAAAAAGAAAACTTGTTCTAATATTATTTTGATTGTTTTCTCGCCTAAACACATGCAATATAATTGGCATTATTGACACCTTATATCGAGAGACAACCAACAAGACCGAGTACAACAATTGCAGATAAAATCAATATAAGCAACAGTAGAGTAAATAACTGTCTGGGAACAACTTGCCAGAGATCATGAGTGATAGGTTGTTCCTATACGGGATTTGCATCCTTGAACTACTTGAATAGTGTTGGTTGCACTCAGTCTGGTTGTTTGGGTAACTGATGTGTTATATTTGAGCCGCTTCATGAGAAAACCAACAATGTGGTTTCTGAACAGGTCTGACACAAACCAGTCTGAACAGTCACAGAAGATGGCTAGGGGCTGGAAGGTTTGGACTTAGAAAGTAGAGAAATTGTACTATCTGTGTAGCAAAACCAAAGGTGCTGATCAGCTTCGCAGGCAGTCACTGCGAAGCTGATCTGTGCCTTTGGTTTCGCATATGCAAAATGTTACTTTTCTCATGACATGGCTCATTTTGTATTTTTACTTTTTCTAGTGTAAAATTTTTATTTTCTATGCTGCTTGGCTATGTTTACATTATGTTGATGAACAGATTAATATGATTATCTGGGCCATTTAACCTTTAAAGGGATGGAAGTCCAGTTCAAAGGTCAATGTAATGGCCTAAATGATCAGAATCATATAAATGCATTTTAAATAAACTACCAAGAGATATAATTGCTATCCATGCATGATTAAGATGAAAAGCCACTATCAAATGAGCCGCCGCATGGGAAAACCAATAATCTGCATGGGCAAAAACAAAGGCGCAGATCAGCTTCGCAGTAACTGCAATTTGCTGATCAGCACCTTTGTTTTCGCTACTTGGAAAGTACAATCCCTCTTCTTCTTATATCCGAAATTTCAAGCACCTATCTGTCTTCTGTGGCTATACAGCCCGGTTTGTGTCAGACCTGGTCAGAGCCCACATTGTTGGTTTTCTCATGCATTGGCTCAAATACAAAATTGTTCAAATTTATCAGTTTCCATTTCCAGAAATCTTGATTACTTTTTTGAAGACCAGATCCCCTGATAACACTGGGCAATAAAAGTGATCCTATCTGGGATCTATCAAGGGCAACAACTCTTAACAGTAAATAAGATATAATTTTCAGCACCCAGTAGGGCCTTGTAATGAGAAAATGTGATTGGATAATGTCAGTGGAGATAACAAAGGTCTAGACCATCTTGCATGCAGTCTGATCAACACCTAGCAAAGTTAAAGCACCTGGACCATGAGTTATTCTGTCTATCTAGCTCTGGCATTTCTTGTACAGGCTAGTAACTTCTACAACATGCTTCACCAGAAAATGCTTGTAAAATGAGCTGCAATTGCAAGAAAACCAGTTTTCAGGGTCTCAAACCAGGTCTAACACAAAGCTGCAAGTTGACCCACAGAAGAAGGCTAGAAGCTTGAAATTTCAGATTTAAGATGAAGAGGGATTGCGGTGTGCGATGAATGAAGTGAAAACAAAGGCACTAATCAGCTGTGCAGCTACTGCACAGCTAATCTGTGCCTTTGTTCTCGCATGGGCTAATATGGTTTTCTCCTGACACTGCTCAAGATGTTATCACATTGTTCATCAGTGTCCAAGACCAGTATCTTCCTGCATTTACAGAGATATGCCACTAATCTCTCTCCAACAGCAAAGATCAAAATCTTTTTTCATAAACCTTTCCACCTATAATTATAGTACAGAGGCCTTATGTACTTTTCAAGGATTTTTTTCCTCCAAAATCAAAATTTCAGGTACTTCAGGTACAGGTGTGGAAATGCAGATTTTGATTAAAAATCAGCTCAAAACTTCATGCTATGCAAGTTGTTAACATGTCAGAATCTGTTTTTCTTTCGCAAAAATGATACAACAGACAAAAAGTCTGATGAATGTGTTCTGTAAAATAAGAAAATACTGTATTTTTATGTACATGTTAAAGGTAGTTTTTGTGGTCTTGAGGTAGACTGGTCTCAGTCTACTAAATAAAACAATAAATTTATAAAAAATCAAAAACATAAATAAAAAAAAATCACAAGAATACACAAATTTACTATCAATGTCAGATTTAGTATTTCTGCTAAGGGGCAAGTAACAAAATGTCTTTCAGAGTGTATCAGTTTTGGTAGTCCCTCTTGAGGTGTAATAGTTTAAATACAGGGCCTGAATGCCAGGCTAGTCTTGAGGTTGCACCAACATTTTTTTAAATAGCCCTTCTTGGGCCATTTTCAAAATTACCCGAATGCCAAGGAACCCAAAACAAGATATGAGCCGCGTCATGAGAAAACCAACATTTTGCAAATGCGAACACAAAGGCGCAGATCAGCTTCACAGTAACTGTGAAGCTGATCAGCGCCTTTGTTTTTGCTACACTGATAGGACCACTTTCTAAATCCAACATTTCCAGCCTCTAGCCATCGTCTGTCCTTACACAGCTCTGTTAGTCACGAGCCTGTTCTAAAACCACATCATTGGTTTTCTCATGACCAGGCTAATATGTTTCCTTTTTAAGGCAAAAGAATTTTTTAACAATTTAAGGTAGAGAAATATTTCAATTACCATAACAAATATAGGCAACAATAACCAAAATATTTACATTCTGAAATAATTTTATGTAGGCAAGATGAGCTGAGCCGCATCATGAGAAACACATCTTTCTACATGTTAAAACAAAGACGCAGATCAGTGATCAGTGCCTTTATTTTTTCCTTCAAGGGTAGCACATTCCCTATCCTTTGCAAGCTTCTGGCCTTCTTCTGTGACTGCACAGGCCAGTTTGTGTCAGACCTGGTGAAAAACGAAGAAAAAAATTGTCTTGATGTGGTTGAGTTGGCATTAGATATTAGGATGTAATCGGATATATTGTAATTACAAAAATATTCATATTCCTTTCAATTGTGTCCCCACAGTTACACATAAATTACCAAGTGTCAAGTAAGTGAATTCAGATTTAATTTCTTTCACTGAATCTTTAAAAGTATACTCAGAATATATCAAAAGTGTGTAGATCTAGCTCCTGATTTCTTCTTTGGTGGGAAAAAGTTTATATGAGCCCCACCCAATTTTAAAATATCCAGATCTTGCCACTTTTGCACTTTTTGTCTTGTTCAATTCTTTCAAAACCACCAGAAGCCAGTTTAATGAAAACATAAATACCTTTTATGCTTACTTAGATATGCAAATATAGAAGTCAATGCCAACTCAAAGAGCCAAACCCAGTCCATGCCAGAACCCAGTCAACGATTTAGATTATGCCACATTTTTTTGTGTGTGGCAAACTGTAAAGTGAGGAGTGAAGCTGACAACAGGTGCTGTCAACAGCCACTTCTGAAGGTCTAGTCTTCATCAATTCTAGTCTTCATCAATTCTTTCCATACCACCAGCGGCCACTGCTGTGGTAAACCTTGTTACTACTTCAAAATGTCCCCCCCCCCCCCCCCCTGTAACCTACCGGGTAAAAATGAAAACCCTTCAAATGGGCAACACTTGTTGATGTACTTTCATGGAGTTTTCAGTTTCTAGGTATGTGTTTTAAGACTTAATGCCAAGAGTTTGCAGAAGTGGACCGAGTTTTCCCTATACAGCACACTGCGGTTTTACTGGATTCTATTAACTGATACGCCGTAAGACTTATAAAGTAGCCCGTGTAGTGCGGGGCAGGCAGACCTATGCCAAGAATGAAAATTTCTCTAAAATGATTGATGATACATAATGGAAACAAACAATTTATTTCAACATCTACCTGTGATCTTTCAATAAATCATAACCAGGCAATATCTCCCCCACTCTGTGTGCTGGTGTGGAATTAAGTGTTTGGATAGGACTGATAAGCCCTGTCAGGCTGCCGGTGTCAATCATATGAGCCAAGCCACAATGCAAGGATAATGATCTTCCGGGTTTACGACCACGTCTGACACAAACCAGGCTGTACAGTCACAGAAGAAAGCTAGATGCTTGAAATTTCAGATTTATTGTACTATCCATGAAGCGAAAACACTTAAGGCGCTGATCAGCTGTGCAGTTACTGCACAGCTGATCTGCATCTTTGTTTTCGCATATGCAAAAAGCCCATTTTCTCGGGCTGTCAATCAAAGCATAGACAACTGGATACAAAGAAGATCAGTTTAATATACAACAGGTGAATGACTTTAATGTTTGTTTGTTACATCCTAGCATGAGCCATCGCCAACAAAAATGTTTATCCAACAATTCTGGGCGACAGCAAATGAAAATGAAGTAAAAATATTGATGAAGATGGAGTAAAACAATAAGAAACAGAAATTTCCTTTTCTAATTGCTTTAAACCATGTACCTTGACTTCACTTACAATTTCATTGGAACCTGCTTAAGACCAAATATTAAGATGCATAAGAGCATTTTTTATATAAAAATCTTTGCTGATTATATCAAAAGGTTATCATTTCTGGGAAAACAAGTATGATGCAATGATAATTTTTCATGATTATGAAAATATATATTTTGACACAAAAAGCTTGTATCATGATTTAATGAAAAAGAGCGGATATTCTTGCTATTCAGCTGCATGTTAAAGATCATTCATGGTTGATCTTGTTGATATTGTCGGCACCATTATGATTCATATTTCTGATTATTATTTTTTTTCTTATGTATTGTAACAGGTGTTTGGAAATAAATTAGTCATTCCGATAGCAGATAGTAGGAGAGGAAGATCAATAGTGGTAGAAGATCAGCATTTGGTGTCTTCTTCATTTTACTGCTTAGCATCCTAGTCAACAACTATGGACATGTAAGGATGTTGCCTCTTCTACCCAACACTGGGATGAAATGACATTTCCCATGTGTAACAATAAATACTGCATGCTTGATCCAGAAAATATTCTCAGGTCGGTCCCATCATTCAAAGAGTGTCCCAAGTTTGGACAATGAGAGTTCCCTCAACATTTTAACAATGAAAATCTAAGAACAAAATGGATGAGAGAAGGCCTCAGGATCCAGACGTGCATTACGCCACCAAATCAGATCAGGACAAGCAAAATGTGTCAACTGACAATTAATGTAACATGGTTATGCTGTTCTCTTCTTGTAACACACATTGAGATTTATGTCGGAAAAACTACACCAGCAATTAAAATTAAGTAAACAAAAAAACCTCTTTTAATGGCCATTCAGGTCTAAACATTATGTATACTTAACATTTCAAGCCCTCTTAGGGCAGACCCTGAGACATTCATATGGACATTTAATGATTTATGGTTTAATTACAGATTCAAGACATGGCTGGTCACATCCAAAAATTATTTCCCTTTAAACAGTGTGGGTAGAGGTAGATGGTGTAGACTAAGATTAGAGTCTTATATCCAATATCCAATGCCTAGAATTATAAGTGGCAGATTTAAAGGGGGTTGGGGGGGGGGGGAGGGGGGTGATAACTTGGACCCCTTTCTGTGACCAAAACATTTCATTTTCACAAAGAAATTTGAGAAAATAATGAACCAGTCATTTGTAACCACTGTCCCCCTTCCCCCCACCTCTAGCCGGCTCTAAAGTGCAGGGCAATTACTTTTCAAGTGTCCCCACAGTGCAGAGGATATGATGGGGTTTTGACATTAAGATCCTTGTCCCAGGGAGATTTTCTATTGCGAAGAGAGGGGCAAAGTTTTGACCTCCAGTTTGCCCCCTGGGGGTGGGGCTCATAGCAGAGCAATGAACCTGAAAAGTCATAATCCCCGCCCTTCCCCGTAGGTGGGGGAGCAGTGGTTACAAATGACTGGTACATATAGGTGAAAGTATGAAAACGAACTCCTTTCAGTAATTTTGAACCCCTCTCTAGAAATCATGGATCCCTGCAAGAATGATACACGTAAGTGAATCATTTAACATTGATGTAGTTGTCAGAAAATCATAAGCATATTACAGTAATTCACCATCTATCTGACTCCCTGTTATCTCTCTCACATGCTGTCTTCCTAATTCCAAAACATATCCTGGTATATCTAGGTAGGAATTAATCTGCAATTTCCTTAATTCTCCTAATTAAGACTGACAATGTTGCAGTTTAGTCACTTCTAGGCCAATGCCAGCTCTTGGCATGCTGGGTAATCTAGCATGCTTTTGTGGCTTTTGTGTTTTTTTAAGTGTTCAACGTTCTAGTTAGACTGGCCCCCGTCCTATGTTCACTATCATCCTATCATACCATGTTCTATAACCTCCATAAATATTTTCTTGTATGAGTTACCCCTCTTCTTAGGCTCAGAAACTCAGCCATCAGAAGTTTTTGTATGTTTTTCTGATAAAAACTTAAGTTTGACAACGGGAGCCAGTCTACGTTCTAGTCTACAATGTCTCAGTCATGTTTCGGTCATGTCAGGCTCCAGCCACCACTTCTTGCATCCCTAAAACTTATCTTTACGAAAACATGCCCATGCAACAATATACAGAGATTTTTTGAGCTTTAAAATTTGAAAATTTTCAGCTGAAAATGTTTTATATTTTTCTTATTTTTGCTCAAAACATATATTGTGGGTACACGTTAGAACCGCCTCGGCGAGGCGGTTCTAACGAGTACCCACAATCTATGTTTTGGAGCAAAAATAAGAAAAATAGGTATACCCCTGCATACCCCAGTTTTGCTATATAAAAGTGGGGTTCAAGGGGGTATACATTACACGGACATGTTTTCCTGATGATTGCCAAAGAAACTACATGTAGATGCAACAAAAGTTGTTTTTCTTGCAAGAAGGGAAGACAACACCAAGCCTAACTCAAAACACTAAAACATACCAAACGACTACAATATGGCATTCTCTAGCCATATAGCCGGAAAAAAAAAGACAATTTATTCCCGAAGACCTTCAGAGTAGACTGTCAGTCTAATTGATTATAAACACACAAATCTCATTTGAATACAAGATTCCATACCAGAAAAAGATGTCTCATCTCATCAATACAGGCAGATTATGTTTTTGACAGCGATGTCATTCAATGATATCAGGCCATATTAGGCTATATGTCTGCTAGAACAAATAGGGCAAGTTACAAGGTTTCCAATTTACTATCAGGCCTTTTTTTCAGAAACTTAAAGGGAGCTGCTTGACTGCATGAGCACCGAAATGGTGCAGGAGCTCAGTTATGACCAACAATATTTATTTCCATATTGCATGACAATGTATCTTCAGTTTCATGACCTCTAAGAAAAATAATTACAGGCAGAGTCAACAAGGGGCATTATTAGCAGATGGTCCATAATGGAATCTAATGCTTGGTCCTGGAAATCCAGAAGCATGGACAGGTTCAAATTTTGCAAAATTAAATAAAATTTGGAGGACAAAATTTTGCTTCATGATTATGTTTTAAGAATCCTCTCCAAGAACAATTCTTTGAGTGTGCAAAACTGTGTTATATGAAAAATTATGGAAAAGTATTATTTGATAAATCTCATCTACCCAAAAATGAACCATGTCCATCTTGGGTTTGGCTGTAGTATGTAATTTTGGATCATTTCACATTCAAATTATATTCAAAATAAACATTCATCGGAAATATTGCTATTTAATGACCATTAAAGCCTCCTGAAATTCTTCATCTCCTTGGATGCCATTAAGACAATGGTCAGAATTGACTACTTTGGTAAACAAGCATTTAGCTACAAATTATAATGAAGGCCAAATTTTCCTCCCCTGAACAGAAAGGTGTAAGACTTTTCATTAATGAAGATCCCAAACAACCTCAGATTAAACTCCTAAACTGACTTCAGTGTCCTGTGTATTATTAAACTAGTCCATCATGTTAAAAAATTGCCTACCAACACATAGTTTTGACAGTGCTATTCCGAAAGGAACACTTTAATTAATCAAATTTACAGAGAATGACAAAACTGTATAGCCTTTTAATAATTCAAAACTAGTCAAACGAGTAATACCAGAAATGTCAGTATCTACCAAACAAGTGTGCTACAATACGAGTCGCCATAGGACAGAAACATTAATATGGGGTCAGCCGGGATAATCTGAGCCGCATCGTGAGAAAACCGGATTTTTGCCTAGGCGAAAACAAAGGCGCAGATCAGCTTCGCGGTAACCGCGAAGCTGATCAGCGCCTTTGTTTTCGCTACACGGATAGTATATTTCCTCTTCTTCTTAAATCCGAAATTTCAAGCTTCTAGCCTGCATCTGAGCTTGTACAGCCCGGTTTGTGTCGGACCTGGTCGGAACCCCCGAAGACCGGTTTTCTCGCGTCGCGGCTAATCTCTGTCTGATCAAATTGTTCACTGAATGCATGCAGCTATGACTTGGCTTCACAAATTCTGCGCAAAGATGATTTGAAATCGGACAGAGAAAATGTGCAGGCTTATCTGAGGTTTTGTTAAATACAGTCGAATGTATGTTGTTCATATAACCAATTTTTATACAAAATGCATTGTTTTGGTCTGGAAGAGGGCAGAAAGAAAGCAGTTTCTCCATTCAGAATGCCATTGAAACTTTATATGAAAAACACCAGTCAAATATTCTATGGCAACCAATTACCTCTATAAGCAGTAGTCAAACCTGCGTCTTTTTTTTCACCAACACTTGAGCCAAAAAATAAAACTTTCAAAAATAACCATACATGGGACCAGCAGAATCAGAATCTGAAATATTGGCTGCACAATCCTGTCAATATAGCGGTCCCTAGAGAATTTCAACACCACAAAATCTCAGGCAATTAGATGAAATTGAAGAAATCTGTCTATAAAAGATTTGTTATTTAATCCAGGGAACACAGAATTACATGCAATTTTGATCTGTGATTCTGGGGACTTAGGTGCTAATCAATTTAGTTTTCTGAGCTTCATCACCAGGAAGCCTATCTTTAACTTTTTTTGCTGTTGCTCCACTCATCGTTAAAGTATGGAGTTATAATGGTCAAGTTGGGATGTCACATGACTTAATTTGTAGACCTTTCCCCCACCTCTAACATTGTGAGACATATTTTGGGATAATTTCTCCAGACATTTACAAATTCTTGCATTTTTCATATGCACCATCCAAGTACGCACTGCAATAGAGCCACTGCTTATTATGATTAATTTGAATTCACCACATTTCATTATGAAAACATGGCCATGCAATATACAGAGATTTTTAAAGTTGCAAAAAAAAAAAGAAAAATTTTGATATTTTTCTTATTTTTGCTCAAAACATAGATTGTGGGTACACGTTAGAACTGCCTCGGCGAGGCGGTTCTAACGTGTACCCACAATCTATGTTTTGGAGCAAAAATAGGTATACCCCCTGCAAACCCCCGTTTTTCTATATAACAGTGGGTTTTAGGGGGTATACATTTCACGGACATGTTTTCTTGATGTCTCAAAGGACAAAGTTTCCACCAGTACTCAGGTGGAAAGTCAGCTCTGCCAATCCCATCCATTTCTCTCAGCCTTGATGGGTGGGGGTGGACAAAACTGAAAATGCAGATACCTGCCCTAAAATCTATCCGACAAACTAGTCAAGCAGGTAAAACATCTATCCTGGGTGATGAATAATTCAGTGAAATCGCAGTATAGTATACTGCGATTTCACTGAATTATTCATCACCCAGGGTATTGTTTTCCCAAGACTGCAGAAATCATAGAGTTCCACATCAGTAGTTTGCAACATGACACCATGGTTTTGTAACCCTTGTAAATTAATCATCATGGTAATTAATTATTAACAAAACTGTAACCTGAATGATAATTGATTATTTACAGAAGTGTGGCAGCAATTGATTCCAATTAACGGGTGAAGCATTTCATGATAAAACATCAATGTCGCAAATTTCAAATTTTGTAAAAAGGGAAGGCAAGATGCACTTCAGAAGTTTTGTTTTCCCTATATCAGTTATGCAATTGGAAGGTTTGCTCAACCAAAACTTCAACCAAACCATCATCATCTGTGGTGGCACAGCTCAGATTCTTCTGGAGTTTGGACCCCAACAAGGTTTTCACCTATAAGCTTCTTGTGTCTTGATTGTCTCAGCTGAAGAGTACTAGTCAACTTGGCAGACACTGACCTAAGTGCACCAGCAAGGAGTGGGGTGGAGGATAATTATGATATCTCCTTACACAAATGCCCTACTATTTCTTCCTCTGGAACTGTGTGAGAGTCAAAACTTGGCAATGTTGCCTGGCCTCCCCCAGGTTTGAAGGGGGTGAGGTGTGTGTGTGTGTGTGGGGGGGCTTTATCTTAATAACGACTGTTATCTAAGACAAGGCATATTTCATAAAGAAAATTATTATTTTTTGGTTGTTTGAAAAATGCATACAAAATTAATGAGCATTGAAAATCATGCCTATCCTGTTTACTCTTTCAATCTTCTGTTTGCGTAGGCAGATCATGAAATTTTAGGTTTATACTAATGTTATGAAAATTTAATTATTTCACAGAAATTCGGTTGATTGCCAATTTTCATTGCTTCAATATTTTATTTCAATATATTATTTTTCATCACATTTATTATGATATAAAACATCTTCAAAAACTGTTCAAACAACTATAAAACAAACCTTAAATAAATGATGATATATGATTTTATATTCTTTTTCCAGTCTAACTAAAACTTTACCTTAATATGTTTAGCACTTGCCGATGGCAATTTAAGTTCCCCTTTATGTGAGTTAATAATGAACTAGGGAATGAGATTGATAATTAACTTAAACTCATCATTCAAATATCTACATAAAACAAGTAGTCCAAAATAGTTAACATTCATGAAATGTAATAATATAAGGTTCATAGTGAATGAAAACTTGAAAAACAAACTATCAAAAAATAGATGCCTGTATCTCGGCTTATACAGATGAGACCAGTTGAACTTTACAAAAATAAAGACAGATAATTTCATAATTACGAAAAGACAAAATGCATCAAAATTTATTTGACATTTTATGCATGGAGGGCTCATTTCAGGAAATATTGTATCAATATTGAGCAATGGGACCATTTATACAACCATATGGTATACCATTTTCATAGGTCAAAACAACTCGGTTTTATAATTCTGTAGGATTTTCAAAGTATGAAAATATAAATCATCTTCCCACAATATTATCAAAGAAATCCAAGCCCAGTGTCAGAAAATATGCTGTAATATTTATGAAGCTGATAATATCTGATACATAATATCATTATAACACACCTAGAGGTAAGAAACATGATATTTCACAAGATATTGGGGCATGTGACACAGCTGTGTAAAACATTTTTTTTTCTTGTATAGAAATAATAAAGACTTAGATTAGTTGGTGCAAAGCCTCATCAGTATCTTCAGGGTCACTATTAACTCTGGTCTCTTTATAAAAAAAAAATTCACATATTTTAGCAGGCTGTGGGAGTTTCTTTTTATAGTAGGAAACCCAAAAGACCAGTTTTCACATATTGAAACTTATACCTGTCAACACATACCAAAACACCCTGACATCAATAAACATCTTGAAAGGGTACATGATACTACATCCCACATCTCAAACATATCAATAAAACCATATGATTTCATTAAAATTCCAAGGAAATGGGGTGTAGATGATCATGATATCAATAACACTGAGAATGAAACTGGAGACAAAACAATTAAAGTTGTGGAAAGGGATAAATATCCTCTGGGTAAGAATTGCTATGACACCAATAGATATGACAACAACCAGAGTGTCAAGCTGATGTCAGGATCTGATAAATTGGATAGTCCAGACTGAAAAGAAAATACTGAATTACAAGTGTTGAAAATGGGGCAGAATTTTTTAATAATATTATAAGCAATATTAAGATCTTGTTTCAAGCCAGGATCAGATAGCAGGTCAAGTGTATTCAAAATTTAATTTACACTATGGTGGAAATAATGAAAGACTAATATATGTCAATGTCCGCTCATGTTTAATGAGATGTGAATATTTTATTGGTAAATTTGGTCTATTTGACACTTCACTTGGTCAAGAATATGATCATAAGACTGAGGGTGGGCTGCTACAAGGTGACAACTTTTCCCTATTCTCCTTTATATAAAACTTTATTAGATTTTTTCTCTTTATATACATAGTAAACACAATTTTTATAACTATGTAACCTCGCCCCTTTTGTAAAATGTCATAGAAAAAAAAGAAAATGTTTTGACTACCAAAAATGTTTTGGACTAAAGTGCAACATTTAAAAAACATTACCATCCATACCAATGCTTATCCTCCCACACTTACATAAATAATATGCCAAAATGTACAATGTTACAAGAAAAGTGGCCATATTGCATAATTTTTATACATACACTTACAAAGAAGCAGACCAAACTGTGCATTATGGGTCTGATCAACACCTTTGACACTTGTTGTCTAGATAATACATGTAGTATAGAGCCTCGATCTTGTCTCTATAATGTGTCATTTGTCAAGGGGATTCCAGCATAATAGTAGCTTTTTTTCTTCTGTGGCTCCAAAGGCACCCTGATAATCTATACAGAAAATGCATTTTCAATACCTTTCTCTTAGAGCAATATTCTTTTTGCTTGTATTCTCTAATGGATCTATTGTTATACCATTTGAGCCTGAGCGTGAGAAAACCAACAATTTGGGGTTCTGACCAGGTCTGACACAAACCAGAATGTACAGTCACAGAAGAAGGCTAGACGCTTGAAATTTTGGATTTAAAAAGAAGAGAGAGAGATTCCGTGTAGCAAAAACAAAGGCGCTGATCAGCTTCGCAGTTACTGCGAAGCTGATCTGCGCCTTTGTTTTCGTCTAAGTAGATTGTTGGTTTTCCCATGCGGCGGCTCATTTATGTTTTTGTCATCATCCAATATCTTGAACACAAATCACTCACATGAGGCTTAGCCGAACCACTGGGTGTGAATAATATGACATTTCAGCTAGCTTCAATAATGATAACAATGTCTTTAACAGTAGCATCAATAGTATCATCAGTTACATCTATCATCACACTTATGGCCCTCATTCTTTTTCTGGTCATAAACCTTTTCATAAACTTACTGGTATTAACTTTCAGTATGAAACTAAATGTCCTGGTCATTGCTATGCAAAGCATTTGGCATTTTCCATATGCACCCTATATACACGTGGTGCAACCAAATTTGTTACTGCACAGATTGATGCAACATCACACGTCACATGATGAAATGGAGTGTGGTGATTGGAAGCCAGATCAATTGGGCAACAACCTATAGCAACAAGTTCATTGACTCGCTGTGGGTTGATGCCCAATGGATCCAGCTTCTAATCACACTTTTTCCTCATATGACAGATTGATTGTTGCTTCAATCTGTGCAGTAATAAATTTGTTTGCATCAAGGGTGCATAGGGTGATAAAATGCAGGATGATATATCATATGACAAAATTTAAGGGAATTATGGAACTTCCTTCCATTTTCCACTGCATTAAATGGAGTAACAAAATTAAATGAGATCAATTTGAAGTCAGACTTTAAAGCATTGATCTTCTGATATAGAACCAAACTTTTGATAACCATAGCATTTATTTTAACAACTTTATCAAGGTCGTATCTCTTCCTGCTGTCTATGTTGCAAGAATACCGTGGATGCTGCATAACAACTGCAACAAATTTGGTTTTGCTCAGGTCTACCCATCATAAAGAAGACTCAGAAAAGCTTGTTACTGTGCATGTGGCATTTAAAGAGCTTAGTTTTGTTTATACTGTATATTGTGGACAGCTGACTGATAGACTGACCTAGATTTGAGTCGTCATTAGACTTAAAATCCCAAATCATATGTTTTCTTCTGCTATTGCTCATATGTTTTCTGATCTGCATTTATGTGCTGAATTTGGTTCAACTTCTGAGAAATATATTTTTATTTCATTATATTAGCATCTGTCAGTTCGGATGTCAGTCTTAAGAAGAACATCTAATCAAATATAATGTTGGTGCATATAAATAGGGGTAGATCCAGATCCAATATTTCTGGAGAGGGTGTTCAAAGCTAGTCAACTTATTTTTCTCACATTGTCTAGTTTGGCCTCAGAGGTGGGAACCAGAGGACCAATGGTCCTGTAAACGCTCACCTGAGATCAGCTGCATATACCAACCAGAGGACCAATGGTCCTGTAAACGCTCACCTGAGATCAGCTGCATATACCAATAAACATGTTTGAATATTATGGTATTTAACTCCAGTGCAGGGGCAGATAAGCCCTTGGGCCATTTTCTTTTTTCAGAATCTTCAATATTCTGTCCATTTGCCAATTTCCTGTTGGCTTTTTCCTTCAAATGACATTTTAACAGTTTTCCCAATTCAGATGCACAGGCAACCCATGTTGACCTTGCCATAAACTTGGTCAAGGTCATCACAGGGTCATGATTTATATATACATTGGAGTACTTTAGCCATCGATGCCTCACGCCAAGTTTCCTTGAAATCAGTCTATTGGTTTCAGAGAAGATGATTTTTGATGGGTTTTTACCATATATGGGCATGGCGGCCATCTTGGTCATGTGACCTAGATTATTTATATACACATTGATTCCCCCATTCTATAGATGCTTCACTTAAAATTTGGCTTTGTTTGGCCAAGCGGTTTTAGAGGAGAAGACGTTTGAATATTATGGAAATATACATGTATATTGCCCCGGGGTGGGGGCACATGAGCCCCTGGGGTCCAATTTTTTTCAGAATCATTAATATCCAGTCCTACTGCCCATTTCCTGCAAGACTTTTACTTTAAATGACATTTTTAAAGTTTTCCCCATTCAAATGCATTGGTGACCTATGTTGACCTTCCCGTAAAATAGGTCAAGGTCATCACAGGGTCATGATTTATATACACATTGTAGTGCTTGAGCCATCGATGCTTCGTGCCAAGTTTCGTTGAAATCGGTCAACCGGTTCTGGAGAAGAAGATTTTTGAACGGTTTTTACCATATATGGGCATGGCGGCCATCTTGGTCATGTGACCTGGATTTTTTATATACATATTTGTTACCCCTTCCTATTGATGCTTCACATAAAATTTCGCTTTGATTGGCCAAGCGGTTTCAGAGGAGAAGATGTTTGAATATTATGGAGATATACATGTATATTGCCCCGGGGTGGGGGCGGATGAGCCCCTGGTGCCCAATTTTTTTTCAGAATCATTAATATTCAGTCCTACTGCTCATTTTCTGCAGGATTTTTCCTTTAAATGACAATTTAACAATTTTTCCCATTCAAATGCATTCGCGACCTATGTTGACCTTGCCGTAAAATAGGTCAAGGTCATCATAGGGTCATGATTTATATACACATTGTAGTGCTTGAGCCATTAATGCTTCATGCCAAGTTTGGTTGAAATCGGTCCAGTGGTTCCGGAGAAGAAGATTTTTGAAGGGTTTTTACCATATATGGGCATGGCGGCCATCTTGGTCATGTGACCTGGATTATTTATATACACATTGGTTCCCCCTTCCCATAGATGCTTCATGTAAAATTTGGCTTTGATTGGCCAAGCGGTTTCAGAGGAGAAGATCTTTGAAAATGGTGGACGACGGACGACGGACGGACGGACGGACGGACGACGGACGGACGGACGACGGAGCATGGGTATTCTATAAGCTCACCTTGTGAGCCTGACGGCTCAGGTGAGCTAATAAACATGTTTGAATATTATGGTATTTAACTCCAGTGCAGGGGCAGATAAGCCCTTGGGCCATTTTCTTTTTTCAGAATCTTCAATATTCTGTCCATTTGCCAATTTCCTGTTGGCTTTTTCCTTCAAATGACATTTTAACAGTTTTCCCAATTCAGATGCACAGGCAACCCATGTTGACCTTGCCATAAACTTGGTCAAGGTCATCACAGGGTCATGATTTATATATACATTGGAGTACTTTAGCCATCGATGCCTCACGCCAAGTTTCCTTGAAATCAGTCTATTGGTTTCAGAGAAGATGATTTTTGATGGGTTTTTACCATATATGGGCATGGCGGCCATCTTGGTCATGTGACCTAGATTATTTATATACACATTGATTCCCCCATTCTATAGATGCTTCACTTAAAATTTGGCTTTGTTTGGCCAAGCGGTTTCAGAGGAGAAGACGTTTGAATATTATGGAAATATACATGTATATTGCCCCGGGGTGGGGGCACATGAGCCCCTGGGGTTCAATTTTTTTCAGAATCATTAATATCCAGTCCTACTGCCCATTTCCTGCAAGACTTTCACTTTAAATGACATTTTAAAAGTTTTCCCCATTCAAATGCATTGGTGACCTATGTTGACCTTCCCGTAAAATAGGTCAAGGTCATCACAGGGTCATGATTTATATATACATTGTAGTGCTTGAGCCATCGATGCTTCCTGCCAAGTTTCGTTGAAATCGGTCAACCGGTTCTGGAGAAGAAGATTTTTGAACGGTTTTTACCATATATGGGCATGGCGGCCATCTTGGTCATGTGACCTGGGTTTTTTATATACATATTTGTTACCCCTTCCTATTGATGCTTCACATAAAATTTCACTTTGATTGGCCAAGCGGTTTCAGAGGAGAAGATGTTTGAATATTATGGAGATATACATGTATATTGCCCCGGGGTGGGGGCGGATGAGCCCCTGGTGCCCAATTTTTTTCAGAATCATTAATATTCAGTCCTACTGCTCATTTTCTGCAAGATTTTTCCTTTAAATGACAATTTAACAATTTTTCCCATTCAAATGCATTCGCGACCTATGTTGACCTTGCCGTAAAATAGGTCAAGGTCATCACAGGGTCATGATTTATATACACATTGTAGTGCTTGAGCCATTAATGCTTCATGCCAAGTTTGGTTGAAATCGGTCCAGTGGTTCCGGAGAAGAAGATTTTTGAAGGGTTTTTACCATATATGGGCACGGCGGCCATCTTGGTCATGTGACCTGGATTATTTATATACACATTGGTTCCCCCTTCCCATAGATGCTTCATGTAAAATTTGGCTTTGATTGGCCAAGCGGTTTCAGAGGAGAAGATCTTTGAAAATGGTGGACGACGGACGGACGACGGACGGACGGACGACGGAGCATGGGTATACTATAAGCTCACCTTGTGAGCCTGACGGCTCAGGTGAGCTAATAAATATGTTTTATCCTGTCCCCCACATGTAAAACACCAGTGCTACCAACCCTGCTGTGATGGTCTAGTGGCTAGATTATTGGACTTGGAACCAAGAGGTTGCATGAATGATCCCCAGACAGTACATGCCAGTTACAGTATCTTGGTTAAAAATGTTCATCCGGATACGTATTAACTAAATTAGGCAAATCACCCACAGCCCCACAATAGTATAACAAACCAAACTTGGTCTCCAACAAAGTAACTTTAACAAGCTTAAGGCAAGCCTGACAATGCTACAAATATTGTAATTGTGATACCATCATTTTGTGATACCAAAGCAACATGTTATTATGCCAACAAGAAATCATGCTAATGCTTCATAATGCATAAAAAATAACAATATGAAAACAGCAGTAAAATGATGAATCAACATCACGATAACATGGCCGTGTAATGTATACCCCCTTATACCCCACTTTTATGTAGCAAAACTGGGGTATGCAGGGTTATACCTATTTTTCTTATTTTTTTTCGGTTCTAACGTGTACCCACAATCTATGTTTTGAGCAAAAATAAGAAAAATATCAAAATTTTTCTGCTGAAAATTTTCATTTTTTACAACTTTAATAATCTCTGTATATTGCATGGGCATGTTTTCCACTCCTGTGCCAGTAGGATTGTAACAGCAAGAATGTTATTACAATGTTTGGCGTCTTTCTCTTACAACATGTTTGGCAAACAATTTCACCTCACTGCCAGAACTCAGCAGAATTAAAGACATCTTCAAATCAGATTGGAAGCAAACTACTTGACAATAGTGGAGTGGCTTCACAGCATAGACTACATGCACTAAATTTTGTTTATGGTGTCCACATGACCAAAGTGTGTTATAATGTCAAGCTACCCAAATATTTTTTTTTCTCATAAAAAATGAATGCAAGCTCTTTTGTCTCAGTTGTTACATGTAAATTGTCATTCAGTAAGGCACTAACTTTTGGTGCATCATTCAGAATCTCATTTTAAACATATTTGGGAAATTACAGATAAAAATCAGTTATCTTGAAATTTGGATTTTTACAATACCTGGGATCAAACCAGAGCACTTCTAGACATTTACTAGACAGTGGTGGATCATTGGTATGACAAACACCTCATAAAATGATAGGGAAAATTCTTCCACATTCTCCCCATAATCAACCATTAGATGATCATAATTAAGACAAAGATACATTTATTATTCAGTACAATTTCTTTGTTGTCATAATTTGAGCCGCCTCGTGAGAAAACCAACAATCTGCATATGCGAAAACAAAGACGCAGATCAGCTTCGCGGTAACCGCGAAGCTGATCAGCGTCTTTGTTTTCGCTACTCGGATAGTACAGTTCCTCTTCTACTTAAATCTGAAATTTCAAGCTTCTAGCTCTTTTCTGTGCTTGTACAGGCTGGTATGTGTCGGACCTGTTCGGAAACCACATTGTTGGTTTTCCCACGAGGCGGCTCATTTATAGGTACATCATCAAATTAATGGGAAACCTCATCAGGTTTATAGGAATCTTCTTGGCTTGTAGGTTTCTGGGGCTTTTATACTGGCGATACTTTTATTTCCTCTGCTGTAAGTTTTCAATTTTCTGACATTTATAAAATATGCACCCCACTGGCACTATTGTTTGTGACCGATACCTTACCTCATTTAGGTCAATGGATTGTTGGACCTTGCTGATTGAGCTGATCAGATCTTGAGGGTCCTTAGCATGGAAGCTTCATACTGTCCTGAGGTCTGACAAGATATCATGAATATACAGGTAATACCCATCCTATATACATGTACCTGTGATTCTTACAGCGCAGATTGAAGCAACATCACACACTGGGTGACAAAATGCAGTGTTACTAGTAGTGATTGGAAGCCTGAATGGTAAAACCCATCACTTACCCGTAAGTTTGTCTTTCTATGTAGAAAGTAAAGGTAAACAGAAAGTAGACTTACCATAAGATAGGGATGGTATCCTACTCCAGTTTTAACTTTTATCATGGCGATGAAATCTTAAAATAGTTTTTTGTTTACTACGTTTTAAGCTGTAATTTTGAGATATGCAGCAAACTTCCTGCTCATTTGATGCAAATAAGATGTAATATAAATCCAAAAATCAAGAAAATCGAATATTTCCAAGCTTCAGGACCGAATGTTATTCATCCATACGATTACTGATGAGGCACATACATCCAGCAAAGAAAAATTTATGCAGCAGTTAAACCCCTGGGATATATAAAGTATAATGTATCGTTTTTAAACTAGTTTCTGCTGTATAATGTTTATTCACACTTGAAATATTTTCTGACATTATAAAATATTGCCATATTCCATAGGTTAAGCAGTTATTTTACACCTATAGAATCCAACTTGAAAATATAAAAGTGCCTACTTAGACTCAATTAAACCCAATGTATAATATATATTGTCAAAATCTTAAGACATTCATACATCATACTGCTTGCTTGTTAGATCTTCTTTCTCTTGATACAATCAGAAACCATGAATAATTCATGAGGTCATAAAAGCCAGAAAATTATTCAATATACATTAATATAAAAAAAAATTAACAAGTTATAACCTAGGTAGGAATAAATAAAATGCAGAGAATTTTAACAGAGCAGCATACATAAATGCATAAATGAATATTCTGCTGCAATATGCTTAAAAATTCTGCTTGCAGAATGTTCTTTTTCCTTGAAACAGAACAGGTTTTTCTCGTTTCGGATGTGAAATGAATGAAAGACGCTTCAACTTTCTCTAGAAATCAGACATACAATCTTTATCCATTAATATTTTTCAAAACTCATGAAAAGAATGACAGCATTTTTAATTCATAAGCCATTAATATAGGAGCTAACCCCACATAAAACCAAGTTTCCTAGGAGTGAAGATTCCTATCTGCCTCAGCAGCCAATAATAAGCATTCAAAAAGGTGACATCTTTCACATGCAGAAGTTTTCACGTGCAGGGTATGTCTCAAAGCAGGAACAAAAAGATAGATTAAACTGGATGGACCCATGCTGATCTGTCATTCCAGAGTGCAAATCCATATTTTAGGTTTTTCACCATAACAATCTAAAAAAGAATGCAATATGATCTGCTAGGGAATGAAAATTTTTCTTTTATATTTCAATCTAAGAGATTGCATTTTCAAATAGATTACATACAATAAATATTAAAGCACACCTCTTGGTTAAATTTTTTCTGTTCAAAATAAAAATGGACCCAAAATACCAATAAAACTAGTTAATCAACTTCCATTTTTATTTGATATATTCTCATTACAAAAGGAAATGAAAATTTGTATTAATCATGTATAAGTTTGTTTGAACAAGTGCTATCAAAAACATACATAGGAAAGGATTTTAGATTTGCCCTCAAAGAAATGTTTGCATATATAAATAAGTTAAACCAACAAGCCTAAAAAGAGAGTTCAAATGATCAAAATATTGGGACACCAGGAGAGCCGAAGAAAAGTCTGGATGAAAACGAAAAAGAAGCTACCTTAAAATCCATTTTCGATGAATGGATTTTCCCATTATAATCATTTGGGGCAGTCCACTTTCATATTAAAGGGCATCAGAAGTGATTTTAAATTTTCATATGTATTTTTTTATGAAAGTCCTCTAAGCAAACAGGATAGCCCCAGATGGGACGCCGCGTTTTGCGGCATCACATCTGGGGCTATACTGTTTGCCTATGTCCCATAAAAAAGATGTCAGGCTTAAATGAGTAAAACAGCCAAAGAATCATTATGAAACATTATAATCTGCATTGGACTTCTGAAGAAGATGTTACAGAAAATTTAAAGACAACAATAACCAATAAAAGATCTTTGGAACATTCAGTCCAGATATTTCAGAAGATTATGAAGGTCAAACAGATGATAGAAAAATTACTGTTTTAAAAAGAACAATCACCTGAAAATAATTAAGGTTTAAATTATCTTTTTTCTTCAGAAATATGAAGAAAAGTAACAATTTCTTCAAAGGGAGACAATATAATTAATGGTTAATTCTTTCAATGACTTAGCTCCCTTAGAGAAACAAGTGTATTCCGCATTCAGGTGCCAAAGATGGTCAAATCCACCTATACTGCACCCTTAACCCATATTTGACGAATGGATTTTCCCATCATTATCATTTGGGTGAGTCTTCTTCCATTTTTAGGGGCGTCAGGAGTGATTTTTAAATTTTATTCAATTTTTCGATGAAAATTTTCTAAGTTAACAGAATAGCCCCAGATGGGACGCCGGGTTCTGCGGCGTCAAATCTGGGGCTACTCTGTTTGCCTATGTCCCATAAAAGGGACGCCAGGCTTAAATGAGTTAAAGAAACACATTTCTGAAAAGAAAGATTCAGCATTGTTGAAAAAGGACAATTAAACTGGATACACGCTGCAAGATCAACCTATCCAGTTATTTTAGGTGACTACGTTGCTCAAACCAAACAAGTGAACAAAGTGTTGAAGAAAAATCCTAATGACAATATTACAGGTTGTCAATCTTGTTTGAGTTCCAAACATAGAAAATGAATTCCTTATCAGAAAATCTATAGAGCAAACAAGGTGAATTGATTAATCTGGACAGTGAAAGGGCAGACCAGGTAAAATATAAACTTGGAGATGATCATGGGCTAGATAAGCTAAGTATGAAACAAGTTTTACTGTTTTCTGATAAAATATTATGCTTGATTATCATCAAATCATGGCAAAGACCAAGTCTGCCCTCTAGAAGAGAAAGCTGACAATGCAAGCTTTGTCCATAATGATCAAAAAGTAAATCTAGATGCTTTCGCAGTGGATCATGAGGGTACAAATCTGTAAAAAGAAAAAGTCACAAACTTTAGAGATTGCACAAAAGTAAAAGCTAATGAGGTGAAAGAGAGCTTGATTTGTGGAGAAAGCTAACTAAATGTGGAAACCTGAGGACTAGACAAGGCATATTAAAAATCAAGAAGAGCTGAAATAGAATGAACAGTACTTACAGGTAAATATGGATGATACAGAACGGACATGGATGCTAAGTCCGATCGAATCTTCATGTCATTTAGAAAATCTCTCGAAACAATCATTGGCAACCAACAATGTATGTCTGTCGGCAGGTGCCTCGTAGCTTCCGAAATTAATTTTCTACACAAAATGTTCGCCGAACATGATCCAGCCTAAGTAACTATGACACCAAATTAGTTCCGTCCCAACAACAAATGCGATCTTAAACTATATCCAACTGCATTTGTCTATGAATTCAGAAGCAATATTCATAGTGTCTTTGATAAAGTTCAGATAAAATTAACTACAATGTATATAGTACCTAATAAAGCAAGATCCAGTAACAATTTGCATTCCAAATCAATTCCTTTAATTTGATGATCAAATTTCTTTTCACAGCTGGAAGCACAATATTAAAATTTACCGAATTCTATAATGTTTTAATTTTCTTTACCTACTTTTATGTATTTTGTCTTTTTTTCCCTCAAATTCATGCATATTTAATAAGTATGTATCATATGACATGCCAGTGACACAAGCAAACTTGTTTATAATTTATCAAATAATAGGAAGTTTCGATCAATTTTTGAACAAAAAGCTGCAGATTTCATTGTTATGAATGCATTTCCTCAAGACGATTTACATAAATTGGTTGCATGACAGTGATTTCCAGGCTTTTAAGTTGTTAAACATAATCCAACATATCTAGCAGCTACAAGCACTGTCCTGGAAGCCAATTCAGATCCTGCATCCACTGATGTGGAAGCAACTATTCCCAAAGTTAATAAAATTATCACAAGACCACTATATAATAGTATTACCAATTTCCTTTATTGACATCTGGTTCCGTATCTTGACTACGTTAAGTCCAGGCCGGTGTCACGTTGGTCAAGCATCCAAACAATAGGACAATATAGATCTTTTACTTTTGCCGTTTATTCAATTTACACAATCCTAATTAACGGGCATCATTCTGACAAATTTGCAGAATCCCATCCAGAGATGAATAATCACCGGGCATTTGGTAAAACAGATGTCTGCAGGTTACAAACACATAACAATTACTTTTTCCAATAATACAATCATCGTCCAATAAATACTATTGACAGGAAAAGTCAAGCGTCTTTTCTTAATTCCATCAATTTCGCTTTGCCATAAATAGACATATAACAGATACCATATGAGCCCCGCCATGAGAAAACCGAATTTTTGCCTAAGCAAAAACAAAGGCGCAGATCAGCTTCGCAGTAACTGCGAAGCTGATCAGCGCCTTTGTTTTTGCAACACGGATGGTACAATTTCTCTTCTACTTAAATTTGAAATTTCAAGCTTCTAGCCTGCTTAAGTAACTGTACAGGTCGGTTTGTGCCAGACCTGGTCGGAGACCCCGAAGTCCGGTTTCCTCGCGTCGAGGCTCATATAGTGGAAACAAAGTCTGCACAAGTCCTATGATCTTTCCGGCCAGTCGGTTAAGATGATGATAGCCGCTCTTTGTCTATCGAATACAAATTAATGTCAGTTGAATAAACTGCCTCGGTTCTCCAGGGAATCATATGAGCAGTCCAAGACGCACAATAAATGAGCCGCCTCGTGGAAAAACCAACAATGTGGTTTCCGAACACGTCCGACACAAACCGGCCTGCACAGTAACAGAAGACTGCTAGAGGCTTGAAATTTTGGATTTAAGTAGAAGAGGAATTGTACTATCCGAATAGCTAAAACAAAGGCGCTGATCAGCTTCGCGGTTACCGCGAAGCTGATCTGCGCCTTTGTTTTCGCATATGCAGATTGTTGGTTTTCCCATGTGGTGGCTCAAATTTATATGGGTGACTAATTGTCCTGCAATTATTAACCCTCCTGCGCATCTATCTCAGAATAATTGCTGTCCAGCGTAATTCATCTCTCCAAGAATCCTACTTATAACGATCATACCATACACAGACCGATCCTACATGTAGGATCGAGCTTCGTCAGCAGAAAATTAATTCCATCATGGTTTGCCACAAGCTGTCCATAGCTTGACATTATTGAAATAGAGATGCTCTTTACCATCATCTTGCTGATGAGTACACCAAAAACATATGATTGTATATTGTAAGTTCAGAAATTTTTGCATGACTTTTGGTCCCCAAATTTTCTATTTCTGAATTAGTCTCAAGTCCTTGAATTTGATAATTCCAACAAGCAACCTAGGAAAAGCGATATCGTCAATTTTCAGAGCACTTTGAACTTGTGAGGTAACACTTTTGCTAATAGCTAAAATAAAAGTTCTCTCAAACAACATATCGTCCAAACCTACGGTATGCAGAAATACAGAATCGCCCCCAATTGCTGCACTTGTTCTATGTTCATGATGCCACATCGTCATAACTCGATAAGAATTTCTTGTGATAATATATGGTGTGTCTAGATAGTTTCATATCCTTATATGTCAATGTTCAAGTTAAGGGAAAAGTTTGGCATACTGATATCTCAATGTAAAAGAATGAACAAGTTGGAGTTGATAGGTCTGATCACAGTTACAATATTGGAAACATTCAAGTTCAACTTTCATTAAAATTTAATTTTTCTCTGTCAGAGCAACAGAGACAATCCTGTGAAATCATTACGAAAACACACCTATGTAATAATATACGGAGATATTTTTTATTTTTTTTATTTTTTTTTTTTTTTTTTTTTTTTTTTTTTTTTTTTTTGCTGTGAAAGTGAAAAATTCCATTAGTAAATTTTTTATATTTTTCTAATTTTTGCTCAAAACATAGATTGTAGGTACACGTTAGAACCGCCTCAGCTAGAACCGCCTGCTGAGGCGGTTCTAACGAGTAACCACAATCTATGTTTTGAATATGTAATAAGACAGATATACCCCAGTTTTACAATATAAAAGCCGGGTGTAAGAGACAGGATATACATTTTTCATGGACAAGTTATCCTGCTATACTCTACTTCATGACAAAAAGCAATGATCATAAAAATCAGCAAAAATACATAAACATGTAAAGAACCGCCTGCTGAGGCGGTTCTAACGAGTAACCACAATCTATGTTTTGAATATGTAATAAGACAGATATACCCCAGTTTTACAATATAAAAGCCAGGTGTAAGAGACAGGATATACATTTTTCATGGACAAGTTATCCTGCTATACTCTACTTCATGACAAAAAGCAATGATCATAAAAATCAGCAAAAATACATAAACATGTAAAGAGAAAAGAGCGACATTACAATTTTCCAAAGGTTTGTCTTGTTAGCCATTTAGCCCTAAATAAGCATACACATTCTCGGCAAAATTATTCCTAAGTGAGCCATATTCAGCCTTCAGTGATGGAACTTGTCATAAAACAATACAGGTCCTGTTACAAGAAAAATGTATTCACGATTTGCTACCACAGCAAGTCCAAACTGGGAGATAGACATGTACTAACAGAATACATCCGACTTGACAATTTGAATAAAAAACTAAAAGCTACAACTTATAATGAAGGAGATAACAATCAAGTCCCTCAACAGATTGCAATCTTTGGCCTGCTTATCCGCATCAATATGATATTGTTGTCAATATGAAATTTTTCCCATGATGTGACGGCCATTATTTGATGGCACCAGTGTCTGCCATAGCATTCAACAAACTATCAAAAACAGAAATGAAGATGTCTTGTGTCATGAAAGTTGGGCATGTCATTAGAAACTTCAGAAAACTAGCTTCATATAATATATATATATATAAGGCAAAAAAAACACCAGAGGACCATTGGTCCTGAGAACGCTCACCTGAAGCCTGATCTTGGAGTATAAAGTCATAATGAAATGACCTTGACCTTGAATACTCACACACCTTTATTGACTTCATAAGTTGTCTGCATCTGCAAAGTTTCAGGTCTCAGGCTGCAATAGTTTCCAAACCCAGTGATTTCTGAGAAAACCATAATTTTAATTTTGATATTTAAATGACCTTGGGCCAAGGTCAAGACATGACCTTGGCCTTCATTAATTACTTACCTTCACTGACTCCATTAGTTGTCTGCATCTAGCAACTTTCAGGTCTCAGGCTGCAACAGTTTGTTTTCGCCTTTTCCCATGTGAAAGCCTATGTTTCCAAAATTGACCTTGCCGTAAAATAGGTCAAGCTCATCATAGGGTCATCATTTCAACAAACTATGATGGGCTGGAGTCCCAAATGCTACATACCAAGTTTCATGAAAACTGGCCTGCCGGTTCTGGAGAAGAAGATTTTTGAAAGGTTTTTACCATATATGGGCGTGGCGGCCATCTTGGTCATGTGACCTGGATTTCGCGATCAAACTTTCGTCTCCCCTACCCATGGATGCTCCACATAAAATTTCACTTTGATTGGCCAAGCAGTTTCAGAGAAGAAGATCTTTGAAAAGTGTGTATGGACAACAGACTGGCCAAGGTCAAGAGATGACCTTGACCTATATTAATCAATACCTTCATCTACTCCATTAGTTGTTTGCATCTACCACTTTTCAGGCCTCAGACTGCAATAGTTTTCAAAAAATCCATAGTTTTCACTTCTTCCTATGTAAAAGCCTATGTTTCCAAATTTGACCTTGCCGTAAAATAGGTCAAGGTCATCCAAGGGTCATCATTTTATCGAACTATGATGGGCTGAGGTCCTCGATACTACATACAAAGTTTCGTGGAAATCGGCCAACGGTTCTGGAGAAGAAGATTTTTGATTGGTTTTTACCATATATGGACGTGGCGGCCATCTTGGTCATGTGACCTGGATTTCGCGATCAAACTTTCGTCTCCCCTACCCATGGATGCTCTACTTAAAATTTCACTTTGATTGGCCAAGCAGTTTCAGAGAAGAAGATCTTTGAAAAGTGTGTATGGACAACAGACTGGCCAAGGTCAAGAGATGACTTTGACCTATATTAATCAATACCTTCATCTACTCCATTAGTTGTTTGCATCTACCACTTTTCAGGCCTCAGGCTGCAATAGTTTTCAAAAAATCCATAGTTTTCACTTTTTCCCATGTAAAAGCCTATGTTTCCAAAATTGACCTTGCCGTAAAATAGGTCAAGGTCATCCGATGGTCATCATTTGATCAAACTATGATGGGCTGGAGCCCCAAATGCTACATACCAAGTTTCTTGAAAATCGGCCAGCGGGTTCTGGAGAAGAAGATTTTTGAGTGGTTTTTACCATATATGGGCGTGGCGGCCATCTTGGTCATGTGACCTGGATTTTGCGATCAAACTTTCGTCTCCCCTACCCATGGATGCTCCACATAAAATTTCACTTTGATTGGCCAAGCAGTTTCAGAGAAGAAGATCTTTGAAAAGTGTGTATGGAAGACATACTGGCCAAGGTCAAGAGATGACCTTGACCTAAATTAATCACATACCTTCATCTACTCCATTAGTTGTTTGCATCTACCACTTTTCAGGCCTCAGGCTGCAATAGTTTTCAAAAAATCCATAGTTTTCACTTTTTCCCATGTAAAAGCCTATGTTTCCAAATTTGACCTTGCCGTAAAATAGGTCAAGGTCATCCAAGGGTCATCATTTTATCAAACTATGATGGGCTGAAGTCCCCAATGCTACATACCAAGTTTCGTGGAAATCGGCCCACCAGTTCTGGAGAAGAAGATTTTTGAAGGGTTTTTACCATATATGGGCGTGGCGGCCATCTTGGTCAAGTGACCTGGATTTCGCGATCAAACTTGAAATGCCACTACCCAAGGAGGCTCCACATAAAATTTCAACTAGATCGGCCAAGCAGTTTCAGAGAAGAAGATCTTTGAAATTGTGGACGACGGACGGACGGACGACGGACGGACGGACGCCGGATCATGGCCATCCTATAAGCTCACCATGTGAGCCTTCGGCTCAGGTGAGCTAAAAAAAATGGTGGGATTCTTCACAAATTACAGGGCTTTCAAGTCACAGTAGATGACTATAGGCTTCAAATCAGGACGAATCTGGATTAAGATAGAATTGTACCAACTACATGCATTAGCGGCTAAAGGGCCAATATGCACCAGTCTTTTGCAAGTTACCGTGTCCCCTTCAGGGCTGGGAAATAGCTTTGCAAAAAGCCCTGCTCCAGTCATGGCAGGTAAACGGATTTTCCATGGCCATTTTCGGTCTACATCATGGCACTCTGGCAACAATGCAGTTAAGCCAGACTAAGTCCCCTGTATACCTGGCATCAATGCTGTAGGATTCCCAATGACCAGTGTGTAAGTATTTCAACAAAATTTATGGTTTTACTTATTGTAATTTGAACATGATTATCAAAAATATTTCAATCAAGAAAGCATTCTATCAAAGTAAATATACCACAAATAGAAATTAATCATCATATCAATATCAAAATTACAGTCAAACAATAAAAAGCAAATAAAGTCAGAAGCAAGCAGAATTATTGATGACGCATTGAAATAATATAGCATGACTGAATATCAAATGATGAAAACTAAAGTTCTCATCAATGTTCAAATATAAAAAAATTTAATGAGTTGAATCTACATTTGTACATTAATTGAGCCGCATCGTGAGAAAACCGGATTTTTGCCTATGCGAAAACAAGGGCGCAGATCAGCTTCGCGGTAACCGCGAAGCTGATCAGCGCCTTTGTTTTCGCTACACGGATAGTACAATTTCTCTTCTACCTAAATCCGAAATTTCAAGCTTCCAGCCTACTTCTGTGACTGTACAGGTCGGTTTGTGTCACACCTGGTCGGAAACCCCGAAGACCAGTTTTCTCGCGTCGCGGCTCAATTCATGGGCACTTCCAATTCTGTTAAATTCATTATTGTGAGACAAGCCAAGTTCTGCTTGCGGGTGTGTCAGGTGGTTTTTCTCGGGGTTCTCCCGTTTTCGCCCCACCTACTGATTGGCCCATCTCATATGAGCTGAAATAATCTTGAAAGGGACGTAAAACCGAATTAAAAAAAAAAAAAAGAAAAAAGAAAAAAAAAAAAAAAAAAAAATCATTATTTAACCTGGTTTCCTATTTGCATTTTAAAAATCTCTATCAAAGTTCGTTTTAAAAGGCATCAATATTTTTAAAGTTCTGCAACTATTTTTCCAAAAGGCAAAAGGCGGCAACTATAAATAACGACATTTAGATCTGTGGATCCTCAGGTTAAACTGTCTTTGACTGCTCATCAAAGCAAAAGAAAAACAAGTACATCATTCATAATCAATTTAGTGGAAGTAAGCCCAACAAGAAATGTCTTTGAAAAGATAAATGTTGAGGAGTATGGGCAGGCAGACATAACAGAATGCCAAAGCTTAAAGCTGCTAAAGCTTAAAGATTGCCATAGTGTCCTGGGATCCTTATCCACTGTGTATCGGTAAGCACATGGCTCATAATGGCTGAGTCATGGTCATCCCGATGGTTTTCCCCTGGCTTTCCTGCTCCCCCCCAACCCCCTTTCCCATAAAAAGATGAAGGTACCGATAATATACATGTATTATGTAAAAATTTCAAATTTTCAAAATCAGCCTTACCACTAGTACTAATAGTGTTATCCCTTTTTAAAGAAGCTAAAACTAGAAAAAGTGCCTTTAGAGGCACGTATACCCCCGGCTGGTAGCTACCCACTCCCACCCCTAAGCCCACCGCCCCCGACCCAGACATGCTTACTGACACTGACACATTGATCCTCAATTCCTGAATTAAAGAGAGCACCTTCAACAAGTACATCTTAAAATTTGTATTTGCAAAAAGCACTAAAACCATTGTGAGGGGGGTGGAGTAGAATGACAGACCAATTATAGAGCAGTATACAGAGCTGACTTGTATACTCAATCTAGGACTTGATCGCGGACATTGAGGGTCAGGTCCTCGGTCCTAGATGGAAAATAGAATGTCATTCTTCAATAATATTAAAAAAAAAAAAAAAAAAATAAGATGTCCTAGATTCTGACCTCTAGCCCCACCCCGAGCATGTACCCTAGACTCTAATGTCATTAGAAACAAGGCAAACCTTATAGAGTACCTATGGGGCAAGTATAAATGATTTCTTAACATGATAGTAAAAAAAAAGTACAGAAAATACAATTATTAAAGAAGTTCTAGATTTTGACCTCTAGCCCCACCCCCCGCACATAGACCCTAGAGTCTGAACCTTACATGGTACCTATGGTCTAAGTATGAATGCGTTCTGGCAAGACTTAGTGGATGTCAAGAAAACAGACTTACAGAAAGTTTATCATGGTATATATCATACTATAAATGTGTCCTAGATTTTGACCTCTAGCCCCACCCCTGGGGACGGTAACCAGGTTTGGTGACATTGAATATGAAAGCAAACCCTAAAGGGTATCTATGAACTATATAAGAAAACATTCCTATGATTGTTTGTTAAGATATGAACTTAAGAGAAGAAACATTAAAATTGTAAACAGCACATTTTAAAGGTGACCTAGATTTTGACCTCCTGCCCCACCCCCGGGCATGGACCCTGGGGTCCGAACTCATGGAAACAAAGCAAACCCTATAGGGTACCTATGGTCCAAATATGAATAGTTTCTGACCATTGGTTCATGAGATATACACCTCTAGAGAAACTTTAACCAAAACTTTGACATAAATTCTACGAACGTTCCGGAATTACGAACGAAGAAACGAACTAACGAACGAACGAACATACGAACGGACGAACGGACAAACGGAAAAGCGAAAACTATATACCCGTCGGCATAAATGCCGGGGGTATAATTAATATTTTCAAACAGTATGAAACCTGTCTGAAAAGATTCAGTCCCACTTTGGCATAGGATTTTTGTGATACTTCAAAAAATTTATTATCATCTGGCATTCGTATGCATATGAAGGTGTAATCCACATGTTAACACATATCTTGAAGAGAAAACCAAACATTTATAAATAAATTCTCAAACAATCAAATATTTGTTTTGGTAAAAATGTCCACATGAATCAAAGGAATACTGATTTATTGGAATCTTGTGTGTAGTTGTTAAGTCCCTGTCAATAATTTTTCACTCGAATTGGGATAGAGCCAAACTTAAAAACAGTGGTCTTCAAGGATATTCATAAATGTGACTTAACCTGTGTACTGTGGACATGGCAGCAGTTAAGCTTTTGCTCCAGAGTCCTTCTCTGTTTAGTTGGTGTATTAAATGAGCCGCCTCGTGGGAAAATCAACGAAGGCGAAGCTGATCTGCGCCTTTGTTTTCACCTATGCAGATTGTTGGTTTTCCCATGTGGCGGCTCAAATAATCTACATTCCCATCAAATAGCACACCAGATGTGCTTCTGTGCACATCAATTATTCTTTCTATTATTACATTTCTGAAAAAAAGGTGGGATGCAGCACTGGCCCAAAACGTAACTATTGTTTGTCAAAGCAAAATATTTAATTCAACATAAAGTATCACAAAAAACAGTTCAAGTTGCTTTCCCTGTTATGTAATATTTAAAGCAAAATTACAGCACTGTCGATTTTATGGAAATTGACCATTTATGGTTAATATTCGTTCAAAAGGCTAACCTATAATGCCAACGATCTGTCCACAGATAAGATGGAAATGTCTGGGAGATCAAAAATGGAAATAAGCATTTTCTATTCTTTTCGGCAAAATCTACTACTGATCGAGTCTCGATCAATTTGCAGAAAGAGCACATTTATGGACAGGCAAGTTTGGGTTTCTCACGTAGACGCACTGACCAGATTGCAGCATGATTACAGCATGATTGCAGTACATGGTTATACTATAGAAGACCATGCTGCAATGCAGTATGATTGCAGTATGAAAGCAGCTTAATTAACATCACTGAAACACGTTGCAATCATACTTCTTCCATTTAAATCACCATAGTACTATTTTGCAGTACGATTGCAGCATACACTGCAATCATGCTGGGATCATGCAGAAAAACTATGCTGTATTTATACTGGTGTAATTTCATAAGGGTGTGTAATCGTAATGTGAATTCAAATTAGTATGCAACTGCATATCTTTGCATTTCAAGTTTCAACCGCCTCAAAATTTTATGGTGATCTCTTGGAAAAATATTTTGGTAAACCTCAGGCAAATAATTCATTTATACATGCTTTAGTGGTCCACATATTCAAAACTTAATAAAAAACATGCTTAAAGCTATTTATAGGAGTGTTTAAAAGTTAAATTAATTTTTCACGCTTTTTTGGATAAATTTAATCAATTGCTCATTTTCCTCAGTCAGTGGCCTATAGATTAAAATTTCCATAAATCTGCAGAGAGAGTCATAAATGACGTTTTTCAGGCATGAAAGATTTTCCAACACATTATTTAAGACGCCAACCAACCTGCTCGGCAATAGGCAAGATTGAGGCTGAAAATTTGGGGTCTGCCTAAGCACAGCTTGTCAGAAAACAACAATGATGCTGAGAAGACTGCACACATGGTTAGACTTTTCAGCTTCTTTGCCATTAAAAAACTGCAAACAGCAGGTTTTCTCATGCCAAGACTAAAACTGATACAAGCCGCGATACCAGAAAACCAACAATGTGGTTTCCAAACAGGTCCGACACAAACCAACTGTACAGGCACAGAAGATGGCTAGAGGCTGGAAATTTTGGATTTAGAAAGTAGAGGAATTGTACTATCCCTATAGCGAAAACAAAAGTGTTGCGAAGCTGATCTACACCTTCGTTTTCGCATATGCAAAGTCTCATGACGCGACTGGTATCAATGGCCTGAATAAACAATGTAAATTATATAAAGCAGTTCTTGTTCAAACAAGTCTGCATTTTAAGGTATATCATATATGTTTGATAAAAATATTTGCACAAAATATTAACATCATATTAAAAAGTATAGACAGAGCCAAGATTCGAGTGTCTTAATTTTATGAGGGTAACTCTGATTAAAGCTTATCTTCCGTGAGGCCCTCTATAACTACCACCAACTCTATGATGTCAATGCTAAAGTTCATATGACAAAGATTTTTCAAAGCATTAGAATGGTAGTCCTTTACTTTTTTCCATCAGTATAGCTGCTATATTTTATCAACCGCACATGCTGTTTGGCTTCTGTTTTTAATATTGTCAATCAATGTTGGAAATCATTTATCTATTATAGCTAAATCTTTTCATGACATATTCCAAATTATATGGACATGCTAGTATCGAAGGGGGTGGGGGGGTCAAGTGACCCATTCTGATGCCTTGAGAAATCTTTGTCACCTGAACTTAAGCGTTGACAGTGTCAACCCCGATTCCTGATGGCTGTATTTAAGCTTCCTTTACATGTGACAAAATAAAACCACTTGAAGAAGCAGGAATCCGCTTATTTCTGATAGAAAAACACTCAGCAACAACAATCGATACCATAAGTACACCAATCAATTAGGATTTTTATCAAGTCCCTTACTTGGGATGAGAGAAATGAAGGAGATCAATCCAAATCAGCCACGTCATGAGAAAACAAATAACGTGGCTTCTGAACAGGTTCGACGCAAACCGAGCTGTACAAGCACAGAAGATGGCCAGAGGCTGGAAATTTGGGATGTATAAAGTAGAGGAATTGTACTATCCATGTAGCGAAAACAAAGGGGCTGATCAGCTTCGCAGTTATCAGCTTGGCAAATTAAGATTTTATCTCCTGTTCAATGGCAGGAATAATTTTCAATTTATAGTCCAAGATGTTGATTTGTGATAAAATCAGTGCAGACAAACATTATAATAAACTTTTTTATTGCATTGTTTCCTGGTACACAAATTAATGAACTGGAATATGTCTAATCTCAATTTAGAATGTTTTCTTGCACACAAATTTATGTGCATGTTTCCCCGTAATTTCATTAGACCTCCAGATTTATATAGAAACATTAGAGCTAAGCTCATGAAACATGTTCTTCAAGGTGAGAGAGTTGGCATTTTTAGTTTGTGAAAGACCCCCTAACTTGGGCGAGCAACCACAGAAACCCAGTCGAGTCTGATGGTCACAGGCTAAGCCGTCTAGCCCTTACGACTTCTGTTTTCGGAGGACAGTAGGAGAACAATGACACAAAACATACTTTAATTAATTTCTATTTTCTTTTGTCTGTTGCCAGTTGTAACAAACATTTCTATTTTGGATATTTGCATATCATAATTTCCATAAATTTCGAGAAAAAAAAATAAAGTTTTTCATATTTGAAATCACACTAAAATTCACATAAAAATTTTAACACAGAAAATGTTTCTTAATTAACTTATAGTAAATAGAATGAATTGCACACAATCAAGACCTTTATCAGACCGCTCAAACTATTTACCCAGGGTAACCGTCCCAAAATTTAGCATCATTACGGGACACACACACATATTGAGTGAACTGCCATTGCATGACAAGCGACCATCAATTCAGCCTGAGCAGCAACCGCAAAGGTATGATACACACCGGTTATCCTGAGACAACTAGAGCGACTGACAACTCAATATATGACTGCAGTATAAAATACATGTCTGGGAACAACTTTCCACAGAGCATTTCAATCCATAGAAAGTTGTTCCCAGACAGATATTGCTACCAATTAGTCGTACAGGAGCCACCACATGGGAAAACCAACAATCTGCATATGCGAAAACAAAGACGCAGATCAGCTTCTCAGTAACTGCGATGGATAGTGCAATTCCTCTTCTACTTATATCCAAAATTTCAAGCTTCTAGCTTCCTCCTGTGACAGTACAAGTTGGTTTATATCAGACCTGGTTGGAAACCCAAATTGTTGGTTTTCTCACGCACAGGCTTAATTATATTGATTTCATCCGTGTCACGTTGGTTGCCTCTGAATAACCAGTGTGTGCTATCCAACACAAATTTTCTTTTACAATGACCGATCTGTTTACAAAAATGTGTTGTACTTTTATTCAAACAAATATATCACATTTTATGTAAAACCGAAAACACCATTAAAAGATATATAACCCAGGTTTAAAACTGAATGCAGAGGATTTTCATTTTTTTTTAACATGCTATTTTAAGATGACTTGCTGCAGTTTTTTGAAAATAATAAAATGTAATGTCCTTCTAAAGTGTATACCAAGCATTTTCCAATGTACTCTGTGCTCACATACAGCATCTGGTTAAAACCTGTGTCATAAATGAGATAACACAAAGACGCTGATCAGCTACACACATACAGCGAGCACATCTGATCATAGTCTTTGTTTCATCTACAAGATAATAATGAGCCGTGACGCAAGAAAACCAGTCTTCAGGATTTCCTACCAGATCTGACACAAACCGACCAGTGTAGTCACAGATGAAAATTCTGGATTTAGAAAGTATAAAAATTGTATGCGTCTAGCGAAAACAAAGGCGCTGATCAGCTTCGCAGTAACTGCTAAGCTGATCTGCGCCTTTGTTTTCGCATAGGCAAAAATCCGGTTTTCTCATGAAGCGGCTCATATCACTAATGTCAAGGTCAAATATCAAATATACCTCGGGGTAGGGTGGACCATGGCTAAACAGCATATAGCAATAGTTGGCTAAGACACAATACAACATGATCCTTTGCCTGTGGGGGAGGGATGAAAGAAAACTTTCATGTGATGATGATGAATGACTAAAGTTGAGGGAACCTGGTGACAGACAAAACATTAAATGACTCAAATAAAGTAGGATATGTGTATTATTCACATAGGATCCGACATGAACAACACTATGCATGACATACCAGTCATTGTTCCACTTGTCCAGACTTGTACCAGCTTGCATGAGTATCTATCCCCCTGTTTAGTCAAACTTCACTTTATACATTTGCTATATATGAGCTGAGACACGAGAAAACTGGTCTTGGGGGTTTCCGACCAGGTGCAACACAAATCAGCCTGTACAGTCACAGAAGCAGGCTAATGGCTTGAAATATTGGCTATAAGTAGAAGAGTAGAATTGTCCTATCCGAGCTGCGAAAACAAAAGCGCGGATCAGCTGTGCAGTCACTGCACAGCTGATCTGCGCCTTTGTTTTCGTATATGCAAAAATCTGGTTTTCTCATGATCTGGCTCATATATTTTTACACAATTCTCAACATCATTTTTTCAATCATCCCGGGACCACGCCACTGCTTCCTGGGTACTTAACAATTACCATGGGGAACTTATTAAATATCTTGCTCAAGGACACTACTTGGCAGCATTAGGATATGAACCCCTGAATACTCACTAAAAATCTGGGGCCCAGTTGTTCAAAACTAACAACGTCGTTAGTTAACGTTTCGTTAAAATTTCTAACATTAATATTACAAATACACTGTCATTTTTTGTTGAAAAAATGTGAGAATCCTTTGCACTGCAAAGGATTCTCACATTTTTTCAACAAAAAATAACAGTGTATTTGTTACTTCAGCTGATATTTGCTTAACAAATTTATGTCTTAACGATATCGTTAAGCTAACGATGCTTTGAACAACTGGCCCATGCACTCCACTATTGGACAGCCACACTCCGCATTGCTAGTCCAAGCCAGATATTGATCAGACTGTCCTGGATATACAGAACCTTTATCAAAATCAAGTATTTTGTGATGCGAACATTTTTACAGAAAAAGTGTCTGCATTAAATTTCCGAGACAAGTGCGTGACAAAAAATTGTGTGACATTTTGATATTGCCTGACTTCCCATAATTGTAGCGATCTTGAAATGAGCCGCCTCTTGGGAAAACCAACAATGTGGTTTCCGAACAGGTCTGACACAAATCAGGCTGTACAGCTACAGAAGCAGGCTAGAAGCTTGAAATTTTGGAGTTAAGTAGAGGAGGAATTGTAGTATCCGAGTAGCGAAAACAAAGGCGCTGATCAGCTTCGCGGTTACCGCGAAGCTGATCTGCGCCTTTGTTTTTGCATATGCAGATTGTTGGTTTTCTCATGAGGCGGCTCAATTGTAGCGATCTTGAAATATTCCTGGTGTTCTGAGAAGAGAAAGAATTAATGGCTTTTTGTTGTAGTGACAATTTACTGAGCAAATTCAGTTGGTGACATTTAAAACGGCCGCATACATGTTGCATCTTAAACAAAAGGGCTAATTCCCTGAAAGAGAATACAGTACATAATTTTAACGTTTCAGATTGGTTTTTCTCTATGACACAAATGATGCCAAGTTTACGGACAATTAAGGCAGGCCGAATGTCAAACTGTGCAAACCTTGTATATGAGCTATCTGATCAGGGACTACACTCATACATGTGATACATACTGGAAGCCAAATTATTAGGAGATTTGAGCAGCGTCAATATCAAACCAACAATTTGGTTTTCGAACAGGTCCTATGCAAACTGTGTTGTACAAGCACAGAAGATGGCTAGAGGCTGGAAATTTTGGATTTAAAACATAGAAGAATTGTACTATCCATGTAGCGAAAACAAAGGCGCTGATCAGCTTCGCAGTTACTGCGAAGCTGATCTGCGCCTTTGTTTTTGCATAATGCAAATTGTTGGTTTTCTCATGATGCGGCTCATTTCTCTTTCCACATAGGGAGAATGATAAATCACCAAAATTCCAAATAAGGTGACATAAAAGGTATATATAGGGAAATTCCGATATTTCACATAGGGAGATTTTCACAAAAATAGCGAGATCCCTCCAAAATAGGCAGTTATCACATGACCAAAAAGTGGTACCTTTTGTTAAATTTGAGCCGCCTCGTGAGAAAACCAACAATTTGCATAGGCGAAAACAAAGACGCAGATCAGCTTCGCAGTAACTGCGAAGCTGATCACCGCCTTTGTTTTCGCTACAAGGATAGTAGAATTCCTCTACTTTCTAAATCCAAAATTTCCAGTCTCTAGCCATCGTCTGTGCTTGTACAGCCCAGTTTGTGTCGGACCTGTTCGGAAACCACATTGTTGGTTTTCCCACGACATGGCTCATTTTACAGTGGCTACAACAAATATAATATTTTGGGCATCCCATGGTCAGCATTCATACTTTTTGAAGAGCAAACTCCTACCTTACTCGACCCACATAGTAACCACTACTCTCAATGATTCTAGGAAAATGGTTTGCTTACCTGGAAAGAGACAAAAAAATAAACATTTTAAAATATAATGGACAAAATTTTTTATGGGGCAAACACAAAAAATGTAGGTGGTAAAAAAGTTGCTATTTCCATCAGTTATTGCTCCGCCAGTGCACTTGCTTTGCCATTGCCAAATTTATGAGACGAAGTATGAAATCAAAAAAGGGCATCAACCTGTCTATACCCATCATCTGACAGTGCCAGTGTTAAACGCCCCACTAAAACCTGCAGTTTCAAGCTACACTGCAAGTATAGTGTGGCAAGTTTTCTTGTGACATGGCTAGACACTAGGCATGACAGCCTGAGAGTGGCTGGGCTAATAAGATTCTCACATAAAATTAAATGTCAAGCCTTAAGGAATGAGACATGTCATGGCATGTGTGTCCTGTCAGAAAGATTATTATTAATTTCCAGTCCCAATTAAGCTGTAATTGCCACTGATAAAACCAAATTGTTCTTGTTAAAACAATATGATAAGTTTTATTGGAGGAATTACATCAGTGCATTCCCAAGGGAAGCATCAAGCAAAAAAACAATTCTACTGGAGACTGGCAACACTGTCATTTAGGGCCTCAGGCACTGAAATCCCACCCAGTTGGGCTTGAAAACAGCATGTGCAACATATCGTCCAAGCAGAAAAAGCTCTTGTGTTCTAGTCAACCATTCAAAGGCTGATACAGTGGCCCTTACTATAACCCATGAACCCTTAGTTTTTTTACTGGGATGCTACAGGGCTCAATTGCAGGACTTGGGGTGCCACTGACCAAAGAATTCCACAAAACCGGTCCAGACATTATATAGCTATTTCTTGGAATGCTAAGGAAAAAGAAATCTCTGTTTCTTTTTTGTTTTGTTTGTTTTTCGTTTGCCAAATGTGGTCACACCATGTGACTGACAAACTTGCCCCACCAAAATCTTTGACAATGACATTCACCATGACTATCTAACTTAGCTCCAGATCATGTGCACATTGTTACATTCCTTAAATTATTGTTGTCAGAAAAGAAACAATATGCATATGCGAAAACAAAGACAAAGATCAGCTGTGCAGTGACTGCACAGCTGATCAGCGTCTTTGTTTTCGCTACACAGATAGTACAATTCCTCTTCTACTTAAATCCAAAATTTCAAGCCTCTAGTCTGCTTCTGTGACTGTACAGGCCCATTTGTGGCAGACCTGGTCAGAGACCTAAATTGTTTAATATCATGCAGCGGCTGAAATTATTTTTGTCAGAAAGCAATTACTGCAATTTTATGCACTTGAACTGTCAAAATAAGTTTCTAGTTAATCTACCAAGGTTTACAGTAACACCCTGCATCAAAATGAGATGGCAACATAGCTGTACTATGTACTTAGAATTTTGCCTTTTTGGAAGCCCATACTGAGTCTTTATAATTGCCCATTTTTAAAACAAAGGCTACCACAAACGCAAAACAGCTAAAAACCAGAGAAATGTCATGCTAGCCTTCAATTGTCTTCATAACCTACAGATATTGAACAGAAAATTTAATATTGGATGAGATATTTGATAATTTGACAGAACTAACAGCCATCGATTATCTTTTAAACAATTATCTATGTTATCTGTCTTGGTTATTCGAAAATGGATATTTTTATAATACAGAATCATACATTGCATGCAAAACATGGAAATCTTCTAGTTTCATGAATACTGAAACAAAACGTATTTAAACATAGATCTCGAGTAAACTCTTAAAACTTTTTCACATTGTTGATCTCCAAACTGGTACAAATTTTCTCATTTGATATCCTTTTCTCCTAGCCTGTCCAAGTGATTAAAATCATTTGACAGTGAAATCACATGATGTAAAATAAGATAAATTTGATCAAAATCAATTTAAGCTAGACAAGCCCTCAATTAAAAGCACATGTACAATAATCATTATACATCGACAATGAAGCGGTGTTTTTTTGGCTGACTTTAAAATCAACAAGAGCTGATCAAGAGTGGACTAGTATTAAGTTGGCACATCAATACGCTTAAAATTTTTGGTACCAGTAGGCACCATGCAACGTTAATAATGTCTTTTGAATACCAACTCTTATGCAACAAAGAATATTCTACCTTGAATCTATTTACAACATTTTAGTGATAAACCTATTCATAACATGTGTGATAAACAATACCCTCCCCTGAACCTATCTATAACCTGTGTGATAATGTATACCCTCCCTTGAATCTATTTACAACTCTTCTGTGATAAGCATATTTATAACATGTGATAAACAATACCCTCCCCTGAACCTATCTATAACCTGTGTGATAATGGATACCCTCCCTTGAATCTATTTACAACTCTTCTGTGATAAGCCTATTTATAACATGTAAGATAAATAATACCCTCCCTTGAACCTATTTATAACCTGTGTGACAATGAATATCCTCCCTTGAATCTATTTACAAACAGATCAATATGAGCTGTATCATGAGAAAACTTGCTTTTTTTGCATATACAAAGTTTAAAAAGGCCTAGATGCTTTCTCACGATGCAGCTAAAAAATGTTGCTTACATGGATACTCATCAAAAGCATTTAGCTATGAAAAATACCCAGCAATTAATGTCAAATTCGCCCTTAATTTAAAGCCATGTCATAATTTTTCTTTCAGCATTTTGACCAACAAAGTCAAAGGCATAAAATAAGGCTAAAGGCTTGATACTTAAGATTTAGGAAGTAGAAAGATTACACAATCTGTATCATAAAAAAATGACTACTTAGCTTGTTTACCAGAAAAAAAAGCAAGATTTTCTTGGATGCGACTCGCTATTACTGACATTTAAGATTCCTAAAAGCATATAATCCCAAACTCACCTCCTCACGTGGGTATAAAATGTAGTAATCCAGGGCTGTTGATTTTTATCTCTTATTTACACCAAAATATGTCTATATCCTTTAAATCAGGATGTAGGAACACTCACACACTGCGGAAACACTTAACTCTAACTATCTCCAATTACGGCATGTATATTCTCTCTTTACTGTCACAAAACTTTGCAAATGTTTGACAAACCTAGGCTACTGTCACGCTCCCTACACTAAAAATATAGCTTAAAACGCAGTTCACGTCAGCTTTGACACATGACACTAATGTTGCTCTATTAAAACTGAAATGTAGCTAAATGGTACACGTGTGACGTCAGTTACTCCCAGTATCTATACTCCCCTTAATCACATGCGGCGTCACATCCGGGGCTATTCTGTTTAATAAGAGGATTTTCATCAAAAATTTATTTAAAAATTGAAAATCACTCCTAACACACCTTAAAATGAAAGTGGACTCATCCAATTGATAATGATGGGAGAATCCATTCGTCAGATATGGGGTAAACAAGGTATATTATAAGTCCAGCACTTCAGACAACCTTTTGCAGTACTGCACCTTTTCTATATATATATATATATGTTTGTACTAAATGTGTTTACCCTCGTTAAATAAATTTTTTTTTTTTTTTTTTTTTTTTTTTTTTTTTTTTTTTAATTCAGTTTTACGTCCCTTTCAAGCTTTTTCACTCATATCGAGACGAATCAATCGGTAGGTGGGGCGAAAACCGGAGTACCCGGGGAAAAACCACCTGACACACCCGCAAGCAGAACATGGCTTGTCTCACATATGAATTCGTGCCCCGTGCGAGGCGCGAACCCACATCGGTGAGATGATCGAATGATCAAGAGCGGTGACCGCGAAGCTGATCAGCGCCTTTGTTTTCGCTACACGGATAGTACAATCTCTCTTCTTCTTAAATCCAAAATTTCAAGCTTCTAGCCTGCTTTTGTGACTGTACAGCCTGGTTTGTGTCGGACCTGGTCTGAAACCCAAATTGTTGGTTTTCTCATGCACAGGCTCAAATGTCAAGAAAACTTTGTCCAGTCATAAAAGGCAACTCAACACCAGTTTAGCCCAATGTATCACTTTTTTTTTATTGGGGGGGTGGGGGGTTGTGGGGGAACTCTCCAAAAATTATTTTAGGCATAGAACTTCATAACCTGTTCTGAATATGTCAGACAAACTCCCAATAAATGCTGCTAGGGAGGGCAGCAGACTAAGTAGAGAATAGAACTCTGAACCCTAAAGTTCTGTGTTCAAAACCTACCTCCTTTGCACAAGGCATATTAACTCCTTTAAGCAGTGGTACTACCCAGGAGGAGTTGGCTCCTATCTGACAAGACTGAAAAATAGTTGCCAGGGACATTAAGCCTTAACTTAATATGAATGCTGTAAATTCTTTAAAAGTGGCTCCTTTACAGAACCAATTGGAGCTGTCACAATTTGAGCCGCCTCATGGGAAAACCAACAATTTGCATATGCGAAAACAAAGGCGCAGATCAGCTTCGCGGTGACCGCGAAGCTGATCAGCGCCTTTGTTTTCGCTACTCGGATAGTGAACCTCCTCTTCTTCTTAAATCCAAAATTTCAAGCTTCTAGCTCTTTTCTGTGACTGTACAGGTCGGTTTGTGTCGGACCTGTTCGGAAACCACATTGTTGGTTTTCCCACGAGATGGCTCATTTATGTGGACCAATTAAAGTTATTCTAATGGTATAATTAGATTCCTCTGCTACAGATCAATTCAGATCCTATTTTTTATACAGAATCAAAGTGCAATCTGTTGAATGGTTCATTTTACTGATTGATTTCCACAGGCAATTGGATCATTTTCTTGTATATCTTTTCATTAATGTAGCACTTACTGCCAGATTGTCTTGGTGGTCACAGGTAAATAAGGTCTGAGAACCCAAGTTATATGTTCCTGAACATGGCAGGAGTGAGGAGAGAATTTTTGAAGCCCCCGAGTGGCATAGAGGTTAAACAACTAGTCTTGTCTTGAATATCGGGGGTCATAGTTTTGAACGAAGGCAGTCCTCCAGTCTTCGGGAAGAGAAGGTCCTGAGTGCCGCATGCAAGTTTTGATATTGGTGGGAAGTCTTCAAGAGATTCAGCTTATACAATGTAAGTGGAACTGACTTTGGCAAAGCAGAAGCATCCCATATTAGGACTAAAATTGGCTTTTCCTCCATCTTAATTGGTGGTTGTAACTTTATAGTGTACTTCAATGGTTTTATATTCCCCTGTGACCCCTAATTTAAGTTAATTACCCCACTATGGTCAATGACACTGGATAGAATTTCCCTCTTAACTGCCATAAACTGTGATGCAATACTGATTAAAGGCCAAACATTATAGACAGTGCAAAGTCATAAAAACAAAAACAAGGAAAATAGACTCAATTTGTAATAGACTCAATTTGTTTGCTTTTGGATTTTGTCTTCACCCTCATACATTTAGTACATGTATTATGTTTTGATCTGAAACTTTTTTTTATATTTCTTTGAAATCTTAATGACCAAAAACTAAAACTATTCCCAATTCTGTTTAGGATACTCTGTGACATAACTAGTGGTGAAATGTGCACTATGTACAGGCAAACAGCCTTTGGAAGGCTTGCTCAAGAATAAAATGTTAAATGACCATCCCGACATGACCATACCTGTTGACAGTGGATGTAAAGCAAACTAAAAAACATCCAATGATGTTCATAGTAACTTCATATATTTAGAATTTGCTTCTTTTTAGCAGACCATATTAGAGCTGGCACCATTATTATTCCACAAAATAGGAGAACATTAAGAATGTCAGGAAAACTGATCCTTGCAGAAAAGAGAAGAGATTGGTTATACAACTAATATTTGTAGTTTGAATAAAATAATTGAGCCATGTCATGTGCATACCTACCTTATATATACACAAATGCTAAAACATAGGTGCAAATCATCTGAGCCGCATCGTGAGAAAACCGGATTTTTGCCTAGGCGAAAACAAAGGCGCAGATCAGCTTCGCGGTAACCGCGAAGCTGATCAGCGCCTTTGTTTTCGCTACACGGATAGTACAATTCCTCTTCTACTTAAATCCGAAATTTCAAGCTTCTAGCTCTTTTCTGAGCTTGTACAGGCCGGTTTGTGTCGGACCTGGTCGGAAACCCCGAAGACCGGTTTTCTCGCGTCGTGGCTCATCTATGCATTACCTAAGTTGCTGGTCAACATCTTTCTTTTCGATACAGTTCCAGCAATCCCTCTTCTTTCTAAATCTGAAATTTCAAGTTTCTAGCAATCCTTTGTTACTATAAAGCTCAGTTTGTGTTGGACCTGTTGGAAACCCTTTAAACAGGCATTCACATGAAGTGGCTAAATTGATTTTATATGGGAGGCCATGATTTGAGACAAACAGGCTCGTCAATAACAGGGTAACAGCTTGACATTGTCTACTTACCCTGAATGGAGTTTTTTTTTTTACGCCAATATGAGCCGCGTCATGAGAAAACCGGATTTTTGCCTATGCAAAAACAAAGGGTGCAGTAACTGCACAGCTGATTGGCACCTTTGTATTCGCAACTCAGACAATTGCTCTTCTTCCTAAATCCAAAATTTCAAGCTTCTAACCATCTTCTGAGACCGGTTTGTGTCAGACCAGGTCGGGAACCCCAAAGAACGGTTTTCTCATTTCGCTGCTCATATGTATTATGCATTATGAGGAAACCAAACCAAATAACTTCATCAGTACAGATTTGAGATAAAATGACACACATCCAGCAGAATATGAAAATGCCATGTTTCAAAAAACAACAACATAGTTTTAGTTGTTTTATACTCGAAAAATATTATGTACATGTATATAAGTAAAGCAATTTAGAATCACATCAGGAAAACATGTCCGTGCAATTAATACCCCCTTAAACCCCACTTTTATATAGTAAAACTGGGGTTTGCAGGGGTATACCTATTTTTCTTATTTTTGCTCCAAAACATAGATTGTGGGTACTCGTTAGAACCGCCTCGGTGAGGCGGTTCTAACGTGTACCCACAATCTAATGTTTTGAGCAAAAATAAGAAAAATATCAAAATTTTGCTGATGAAATTTTTATTTGTGTAAAATCTCTGTATATCGCATGGACATGTTTTCGTAATGAAGACCAATACCAGATGAAAACAATCTAATGTCACCAAGACACTGGCCATTTGGTTAGGTCCTCCTGGTCTGAACTAAATTCAAATGAATATGATAAGACACCATCTGTATTTGTTGAAAGAACAGAGAGATCCATTGAGGGCTGGGCTTGATGGCAAAGCTTGCTATGATCAAAAAAGTAATATTAGCCTCCTGACTTTAAATTTTTGACCAGGAAACCTGAGATCTGGGATATACACCAACAAAACTTGTTTTTGACGATTTTGGTCATACATGTGACCTAAGCTGACTGTGTTGTAAAATAGGTCAAGGTCATCACAAGGTCATAATTTATGTACATGTAGTTTTAAGTACACAGTGCTACATGCCAAGTTTTGTTGAAATAGGTCCATCGGTTCTGGAGAAGAAGATTTTTGAAGGGTTTTTACCATATATGGGCATAACAGCCATTTTGGTCATGTGACCAGGATTATTTATGTACACAATGGTTTACCCTTCCTATAGATGCTTCATATAAAATTAGGCTTTGATTGGCCAAGCAATTTCAGAGAAGAAGAGCTTTGAATATTATAATAATATACATGTATATGGCCCTAGGGTGGGGGCAGACCAGCCCCTGGGGTCCAAATTATGTTAGAATCATAAATCTTCAGTCCATTAAGTTTTTCCCTTTAAATGACATTATGACAATTTTACCCATTCAAATGCATGGGCGACATATGTTGACCTTGCCTTAAAATAGGTCAAGGTCATCCCAGGGTCATGATTCATATAAATTTTGTAGAGGTCCCTCTCCCTGATGCTCCATGCCAAGTTTCAAAATCATAGGCCTTCTTGTTCTGGAGAAGAAGATTTTTAAAAGTTTTTGCTATTCATAACCATGGTTGCCATCTTGGTCATGTGACGGACGCCGGAGCATGGCCATCCTATAGGCTTACATTGTGAGCCTTCGGCTCAGGTGTGAGCCTGGAAGTGCATCTTGGCGGATACTGAATTGTAAATTTGTGCCAATGAAAAGCAGTTTTTCTTGTTGTAACATGACTCATTTGATATAATCATAAACCAGTACAGAATTTAGAAAATCAGAAAATTACTTCATAATTTGCAAATGCATGAAAAGAGATGGAATATGTCAGTTATGACTGTCACCAAACAACTAGTAAAAGCTACTTGAGACCGTTCCTAAGAAAACCAGTCTCAGGAATATCTGTTCAAGTCAGACACAGACTGTGCTTTGCAGTCATGTAAAAGTGGGCAATGCAGTGACGTAAAATCCCTCGAGGTTTAAAATTTAATTTTACAGAAAGCAAGGAGATTCTTCTGAAAAAGAGCCATGTATCTTCCTGCATGAATCCCATTGTTTCTGCATCTTTTAAACAGGTTTTTTTTTCATGAGTTGGAACATTTGATAATTACTGATAATTGCTATAGTTAGATGGTACACTTCAAATGTTAATAAGGACCCTTCTTATGATCTAAATGGTTCTGACAAACAAATTAAGATATGAGCCGCCGCATGGGAAAACCAACAATCTGCATAGGCGAAAACAAAGGCGCAGACCAGCTTCGCTGTAACCGCGAAGCTGGTCAGCGCCTTTGTTTTCGCAACCAGGATAGTAGCATTCCTCTACTTTCTAAATCCAAAATTTCCAGTCTCTAGCCATCTTCTGTGACTGTACAGGCTGGTTTGTGTCAGACCTGTTCGAAAACCGCATTGTTGGTTTTCCCATGAGGTGGCTCATATGGTGATGTAATATACACTTTATGTGCCTTGGATAATATGAGCAATTAGATTGATTAAGCATTTATTCCATCAAAATTATCTTGCATGTTGCTGGCTCAAGACACTGACAGTTAGTTATGTTCAGCTTCCAAAATTAATGAGCTGCCATATAACAAAAAAACAACAATCTGGGGTTCCGACCTGGTCCAACACATACTGGCCTATAGAGTCACAGAAGCAGGCTAGAAGCTCGAAATTTCAGATTTCAGAAGAAGAGGGATTCTACTATTGTAGCAGTGCGGTGGCGTAGTGGTAGAGCGCCGTCACCGTGTTTTTTTTGTTTTGTTGTTTTTTTTGTTTTTTTTTAATTCAGTTTTACGTCTCTTTCAAGATTATTTCAGCTCATGTGAGACCGGCCAATCAATAGGTGGGCGAAAACGGGAGGACCCCAAGAAAAACCACCTGGCACACCCACAAGAAGAACTTGGCTTGTCTCACATGTGGCCAGAGCGGGGCTCAAACCCACACCAGACACAGTGTGAGATGATCGAGTGATTAAGAAACAGCGCTCTTAACCGCTCGGCCATGGGGGCCGCCCGTCACCGTGTTGTGTCCTTGAGAAAGACACATTAACTCCCTACAGTACTGGTTAATCCCAGGAAGCGTTGGCTCCGTCCCGACATGACTGAAAAATTGTTGACTGGGTTCAGCCTCAACACAAACAAACTATCTGGCGTTGATCAGCTGTGCAGTTACTTTGTTTTCACATATGCAGATTGTTTGTTTTCCAATATAGTGGCTCAAATAGTGTTTACATGTGTGGAACCATTGCAGTTGCAACAACTGACAATTATAAAGCTCTTCATGTGTTTTCACCTTGACAAATAATATTTCCTACCTTTGTATTTGGACATTTATAAGCTACAGTCAGACCTGTTTAACATAGCACCTTGATAAAACATTGTCCATTGTTTTACTAACAGTCCTGCTAGCTTATAAATAATTTTTTATATTTTTCCCATTGACATCTTTGTATTTTTTCTATGCACCAATTAGTGCTTTGATTGGTTGTACTGGCATTATGTTTTTTGTTTTTTTTTATCTTTTGAGGTGGAGACTCATACTAAAAGTGTTCTATTCAACGCCAAATTGCAACTTGTCATAATTTTAACCAGTCACAGTTCTGAAAGAAATAAAACACTTGGGGTGATTGTTAAAATTTTAAGTTCTTAACAAAATTTTATTGAAAATATTATGAAAGACTTAATACCTATTAACAGGTCTGTGGTAATTCAACCCCAGAATTTGATATGATAATTGAAATTCAAGTACAAAAAAATGCACTTTTATTTGACATACAGGTCTTGCATGTTATAACATTTGGAAAACTTGCCCATGCAATGTACAGAGATTTTTTTTCAGCTGTAAAAAATGAAAATTCCATTGGAAAATGTTTGATATATTTTTTCTTATCTTTGCTAAAAAAAAAATGATTGTGGGTACACATTAGAACCGCCGTTCTAACGAGCACCCACAATCTATGTTTTGGAGCAAAAATAAGAAAAAAGGTACACCCCTACAAACCCCAGTTTTCCTATATAAGTGTGGGGTTTAAAAGACCCATACCGAATAGTCGCATTTGACGATTCTCTTGTCGTTAATATATCAACAACATGTTTCTTATTAGGCTAGAAAGTCAAATTTTCTAATGTTTTACATTTTGAACACCTTTTTATCGAAAACAAAAATGCGCTTTACGCGGTGTCGGAAAAGGGCCGAAAAATCAAAGGGGAAAAACTCTAGCGAGACCAAACCGGAAGTGACGTTTAGTCGTACAAAATATCGGCTGAGGCTATCCGCACGACGGTCGTACCGATTAGCGGCGTTATCCGCACGACGGTCGTGCCAATAAGCGGCGTTATCGGCCCGACCGTCGTGCGGATAGCCAATACTACATGCATTGGCTATCGGCACGACAGGAGTATAAGACTTAATAACAAGCTTACGTATGCATTAAACTATTTATCTGTCATTAAATAGATGAATTATGTCTTTCACTATTGAAATACATTCGAAATTAACATTTTTATTATTTATGAATTAGAAAACTAGTTTGATTTGATTAATCCAACTGATGTAAACTGAATCACAGTAGATTTCCAACAACGGAGTATAAACATAACCAAAGTGTTTTTTTTTTTTTTTTTTTTTTTTAATTGTACTTAAATGTTTCCATACTCAATTACTAAAATCAAAAGCTGTTTATTCTTTTGGATTACTACATTTTTTTTATTATTTAGGTTACGATAATAACTCTCATTTATGCATACGCATGACTGATTTTTACAGGTAAATTCACAGGTAAGCCAATTTCAGCAAAATAACAATTTTGTCATATTAAAAAGTAAAAACTCCTGTATGCGTAATATTCTGTTCCAGTTTTGAAGCCAGTGTAATATATTTATCAACTTAAAATGTAACCATTTCTAAACATTTTTAACATTTAGATATCGATTTCCCTGTCGTGCGGATAACGCCGCTTATCCGCACGACGGTCGTGCCGATAAGCGGCGTTATCGGCACGACCGTCGTGCGGATAGCCAGTGTCCAAAATATCAGCCATTTAAATGAAAGACACACAAAGTAAATGCTGAATGCTTACACAAAACATTTATCACAAATTTTACACCATGCAACGCCGACGTTTTACTTTTTCTTGTTCTTTGATAATTATCAACATTATCGGAAACATTTTTTAAGCAAAACATAAAGGAAAATAAATTATGGTACACATTACTCGCATGTGAAAAATAGCATTTCCCATAAAGTCCCGCATTTGATTCATCCCACCCTTCCTGACCTTTATGTATATTTTGAAAAAGGTAGAGATGAAGATGATGACCGGCTAGCTGTTAAGTACCGGTCCCACTGAATTGTAAGGTATCGTACGTCTAATTATAAGTTTATTGATAAGACTGCGTATGCAAAACATGTATTTTCTTTTTCAACGTGATTCTGCCTTCTTAATTTGCACATCGGTGTCAGAGAAATGATTCCCAAATTAATATTAAGACAATCGTAGAGCAATCTTAAGCGCAGTAGGACCGGGACTTTACGCGGCTGCATTAAAATATTAACAGAGAGAGAGAGAGAGAGAGAGAGAGAGAGAGAGAGAGAGAGAGGGAGAGAGATGTGGTTCGGAAAACACGGTATATGACTTACATGAACAAGTATATCGTAATGTTTTCTTATGAAAACATGATGAACGCTCATATATGCGGTTTTGCTTCTTGATCAAAACATTGTTGTCGATACGTGTAATTGTTAACTGAACTTCTGTATATAATGATGATTGTTTTAACCTTTATTATTGTGCGTAACCCCCAAAATAAAGTACGGATTAAATCAAGTCCCTCGGGGCTTGTGTTTTATTTGTTAACCGCGTGACTGCACATGATTTGTATTTGTTGATTAACATTAATATTTGCGAATGTGTCCTTAAATGATGAAAGTGATTTGTACACTACAGAGAGAGAGAGAGAGAGAGAGAGAGAGAGAGAGAGAGAGAGAGAGAGAGAGAGAGAGAGGGAGAGGGAGAGAGAGAGAGAGAGAGAGAGAGAGAGAGAGAGAGAGAGAGAGAGAGAGAGAGAGGAGAGAGAGAGAGAGAGAGAGAGAGAGAGAGAGAGAGAGAGAGAGAGAGAGAGAGAGAGAGAGAGAGAGAGAGAGAGAGAGAGAGAGAGAGAATGAGTGAGAGAGTTTATTTTCGATTTGCAAAACTTAGTCGTCACATTGGCAAATGCATGTTATGAGATAATCTCTAATTTGTGAGTAACGGCGCTCACGCTTAAAATACTTTCGTTCAGACGTTGATCTCTCTCGCACACGCGCATGCCTCCAATAAGAATATTATTTCGTGTATTCTTACGCAACATAATCAGCATAACACGGACAATGGTATCAAAAAATATGATAAAAAACGGATGTTTTATCCTTCGTGTCACATGTGAAACAATGAAAATTAAATAATTATTTTCCCGAGATTTTAATTTTATAAGAACGGGTAAAAACGGCATGTATTCCTTATTACTTTGATACTCGGATCTGAAATAACTGCCATTGGATTCAAACTTTGGTAAAGTGCTAAAGGCCTCATGTGTGTGAATTTTAAAACAGCATATAAAATCATTTCGTAATAAAACAAAACTACATAATGTATGGTCAAATGAACACAATCATGACACGAATGGCCTTGTTATTACGTTATCCAATGGTCTGACTTTATCGGACTTGTACGAGATGACGTCACAGATACTAAGCCACGCCCACACAGGTAAGACAGCGGAAAAACCCGGAAACAACCGATAATTTGGTTCCGTACTGCAATATTTAAAAAAGTCATTAATTTGTATAATCGCATATAAAATTTTGTTTTTTGGACATGGATCGATATATAAATATGATTTATTTTGATTTTTAATCGAAATAGTACGTGGAATATCGTCTTTAAGGGGGTATACATTAATTACATGGACATGTTATCATGATGACAAGTGGCATTTTTTCTCAATACAGAATCAACAACCTTGCAACAGGTAAACTGTCAGTTACTGGCAAAAAGTGTGCACAAAATACTGATAAACTGCCTCAGGCAGGCTCATTCATAGTCAAACATGATCTCAGATTGTTTACCATGGACACAAGTGACAAATCAATCAAAGCTTCCTCACAAGTGTCCCACAGAGGTGGTTCAATTGCTGCTCATAGCCCCATTGGACAGCTTATACGGCTTTACTAAGATAGATTTTGACCGCTTTACTAGCATGAGATAGATTTTGACGAGCAACAGCTTACATACATTCCAGAGCTTGAGTCTACTGTCACCTCATTTATTATGAGCCGCGATGTGAGAAAACCTGTCTTCAGGGTTTCCGACCAGGTCAGACACAAACCGACCTGTACAGTCACAGAAGCAGGCTAGAAGCTTCCAATTTCAGATTTAAGAAGAAGGGAAATTGTACTATCCGAGTAGCCAAAACAAAGGCGCTGAACTTCGCAGTTACTGCGAAGCTGATCTGCGCCTTTGATTTCGCATAGGCAAAAACCTTGGTTTCTCACGATGTGACTATTATCATCTATACACCTTAGTATTTCATTAAGTATCCATCTTTTCCTCATGACTGACAAAAATTAAAAAGAAAAAAAAAAAGTACATATACAGCTACCAGTCAAAAGTTTGTTTTACATTGCTGCTTTAAGTCCATCACAATTTGTACAGTCGTATCAACACAGCACAATTTTATTAGGGCATAAATGTAATACACCTGAGAGATTTCCATTTCCAAATAAGGAGAATGACCAAACAAGCAATTGAGCCTGGGGAGATCTGAAATTCCAAAATAAACAGGAGGTATAAGATGCATACAAGGAAATTCTAAAATTCCAATATGAGTATGGAGATCCTGCCTGTAGAAACAGGGAAATGCATGTATCATGTTTGCTATGGGACACAACATGACAATGGTTCTAACCCTGATCTGGCTTTGGAGTCCGCTATTTTATCAATGAACCATTGCAACCAACACTGCAGCTTTCACATATATTTTTTTAAATAATAAAAAATAAAAACTTGTATTGTGACAATAATAGCCACAGTTCTAATTCAATGGACAGTTACTGTATATAAAATGAAGAAGTTTTTCGCTCAACTCTCCCTTTCATTTGACTGATTTTTAAAAACTATGAAGTTGTGATACTATTATAAACGATGACATCTTTTCAAGGTTACTGTAACAAAAATACTTTGATGACAACACATGAAAACAAATACCTTAAAATGCATGAAAATTTGCAATTTGTAACACTAAAAAGAAATCAAACTTTGGTTTTAGCTATATGAAAATGTTATAGTATGAAAATGAAAGTTGTCCCATGCAAAATAATGAAAAATGAAATGAATTTAAAACCATGTGCATCAAATACCACAAAATTGCAACCAAAAAAAGGATGAGAATATAAACAACATGATTAATCTCTTTGCTTTAAAATGTTCGAAAAATTGTAGAATTGTGTATGATATTGAAACAAATTTAAAACTGTTACAACATTATTGAGGTTTGAACACAACCTGACATCATTAAGGTTTGAGTCCCAAGAGCAAGATGACTCTCTTTCCCAACAAGGTAGCCATCCATCTAGCATCAACAAAACACAAAAAAGATGTGTACAACTGAGGTATAGGTATACAAAATAGACAACATTGAAGATAAATTACAGCAGCACTGTCTTGGAAGGGTCAGTAAAGAAATTACTGGAATTACAATTAACTTGTTTGACTTAATATTTTAATGGTTTAGTCCGAAGTCAGGCTCGAAGGCCACACTGTTCCTAGAAAAGTCTCCCAATGGCAGATTACCAGTGGTTAATGCACATTTCTTCCACAATTACTGTAAATTCGGAAATTTTCGCGTGACTTTTATTTCGCGAATTTTCTATTTCCGAATTATTAGCGAGTTCTTGAATTCGCGAGTGAGTGTCAATGTATTCTATAAAATTAATAGTGACTCTTTATTAGCGAGAACTTTGAATTCGCGAGGCAACCAATTCGCGAATATTAGCGAAAATTAAGTTCTCGCGAATATTTCCGGATCTGCAGTAACTCACAAATGAACCGCCACCTGGGAAAACCAACAATCTGCATTTGCAAAAACAAAGACGCAGATCAGCTTCGCAGTAACTGCTAAGCTGATCAGCGCCTTTGTTTTCGCTACTCGGATAGTATAATTCCTCTTCTTCATAAATCTGAAATTTCAATCATCTAGCCATCTTCTGTAGATGCACAGGTCAGTTTGTGTCGGACCTGGTCGGAAACCCCAAAGACCGGTTTTCTCACGTTGCGGCTCAAAACTTCCTGAATCATCAGAAGAGAGAAAATATGAGCCGCATCGTGAGAAAACGGGATTTTTGCCTATGCGAAAACAAAGGCGCAGATCAGCTTCGCGGTAACCGCGAAGCTGATCAGCGCCTTTGTTTTCGCTACACGGATAGTACTATTTCTCTTCTTCTTAAATCCGAAATTTCAAGCTTCTAGCCTGCTTCTGAGACTGTACAGGCCGGTTTGTGTCGGAACTGGTCGGAAACCCCGAAGACCGGTTTTCTCGCGTCGCGGCTCATATACACTTTTGAGAAAAAAAAATCTTAAGGAAACTAGCATGTGGGTCAGTCTTGGGTTGACTTCAATTCAAACCTAACATAACCTACCAAGCTACCATGCATGCCTGACAACATTTTCATAACAGCAAAAAGGTTATTTCTTTTGGCAATATGGCTGTCATATTACAGTGATTTTCATGTTTTGGCCTATGATTTTCATGTTCTTGTATGACAGTTAGCAATTTTGATTTTTTTATGTTTTTCAAACCTGAATGAAAATGCCCTTAGCAATTGCCTTTGATACAGGCAGATTTATTGTTGGAAAATAAGGTCTGCACATAAACATTGCTCAACAGGCTGTTAAAGTTGAATGTTTAATGCAGCAAGAATATTTTTCTAGGCGGAATAATTCATAAAATATTAATTAATGGAAAAGAAACTGTCCAATCAATTAATTGATAAGGGGTGTTCCGGTATCAGTATAAGTAAGTCTATTTGGAAGCGGAAAAAAAGGCTCAATAAGGGGTGCTTGAAATTACCTAAAGCTAGTTCTTCTTGGGTTTGTTTGAAATTGTTTAATTATAGCATGTTGATAAACCTGCTGTTTGCATGTAGACGTATTTGAATGATTTTTCTTTGTTCGTAGTAGTTTTCTTATTTATTTACTGATTTACTTGTTACTTTTACTTATTTACTTGTTCTGTCTGTTTTCATAGTGTATCTGTTTTCCCTGTATGGGGCCCCTATTTGCTTCTTCACAGCCTAAAACAATGTCTGCCATTAATTTTTACTGAATCAATTAGAAATACATTTTTATTTGCTTTATTAGTTACTGGATATCAGTTTTGTCATATCAGAGTGTAGAGAGAAGGATTAATGTGCTTAGTTTTAGTTTTAGAACAAAAGTTCTTATTAATGAGATTTATTTTGCTCCATGTAAATTATTGAATCTGGACTGTGACTGTATAAGCTGACCTACTTTTCATCTGAGGAATTTCCAATACAGTAGGTAAAGTCATTTGCATGGTTTGTCAGATGTATAATATATTGCTATATTTGTTATTAAGCGTTTCTTTGTTTACCATTGCTGCTTAATCTGAATCTGAATAGTTTACTGGTGACACGCCAAATGAAAATATTTCACACCAGGGTTTAAGTTTTCCGGTAGGTACCGTAGATTATCAAGTCCACCATTTTCTAGATTCTATGATCGATGTTTACCTTCCGTAATAAAAAAAGAAAAGATTAAAGTGTGAGTTTAAAACTGTATCCCTCTTTCTATTTATAAATGATTGTCAACGCAGTGAACTGTTGAATATTTGGAAATAAAATTGTGGGGTATTTCATGATTTTTAGGTCACCAGGTGACTAGTCTATATACAAGTATAAGCTTTTCAAAAAAAGCTTGTGGTCATCAGAATCAATAGTTTACTTGCGAAACGTTAAATTGACAATACCACACTAGTGGGACGGGGTTTGACCGGTGGGGATTAGCCACAAGCTCTCACCATGCTCACAAGAAAAGTAAATTTAGACAATGACACAATCATCTGCAGTGATTTTTCTGGCATTCAGTTTGAGCGATTAAGTGGTGGTAAAAAAAAAAAAAATGGTACGGCGAATACCATGCTCGGCCAAATAAGTGGTCCGGCGCTCGCCGGGCCTGCCGCATCGATGACAGCCTTGATCCCATTTTATTACCGGTGTCGTAAGATAAACACAGACTTGTTTTAATTTTCTAAAGCTGTGTGAAAACGTCTATTGGAAAGGTGGGACTGACTTGTATACACAGTCAGTGTGAAACGCCCATTAAATGGGTATTTTTTTTTTTTTTTCATGTTTAGGCGTTTCACATATTGGCCATTAATCTATAACATGGGAACCATCAGTATCAATCATATTTCACACCACTTGTTATAATTAAGTGCTTCATGATGCATAGCGTTTACTTTTGTAGAAATACTGGTGGTAGAGCATCAGACCCAAATTGATGGGACCTGGGTTCAATACCCACTTGGATCACCTTGCTGTGTCATTGAGCAAGACACAGTAACTCCCCAGAGTAGATCTACTGGTTAATACCCAGCAAGTGGTGGCACTATCCCAATTCTGAAAGGAATAAACTTTTGATAAAAGGGAACTGTATAACTGCTAGAAGGTATTATTAAAAGTGGCTAAATTTATGGTGTTTTTTGTCATTTTTCAATAAAAATGAGCTTTTTTTGCCCTTGGTGCGTATAAATTGAAATTTCTGGTTACACCTATGAGTTACGCCTGAGCATAACATGATTCTCCTCTGCTGCCAAAGTCCTACAAGAACACCTTGAAGCAGCCTCTTCTTGTTTTGCAAATACAGAAAACTTAAATGAACAGGTTTTAATTCAGAAATGATAAATTTATTTCATAATTTGATAATTTGATAATTCATTGTATGGGTACCTGATTGTTAGTTTGGTTTTTTCCCATCTCGGTTTTTGGAGAGGGAATCTTTTTCTGATTGCGCCTTTTCCTGATCTTTGCCTACTTGTGCCTTTTTACATACAAAAATACTCCTGGTGATAAAACCCATGCGAAAGCAAATTAAATTTACTCACAGGTTGATTTGCACACCGGAGTATATTTACACACCAGAGTATATTTACATGCGTGTATTTTTTTACACATGTGAATTGGACTTTAGTCTTAGTCAAAGGCCTTATGTGAAATCCTCGTGAGACGTCACTGAGTTATGTCATTTAGCACATTGATTTCAAGTAATTCCATAGAGAACTGGTTAAGTACCCAGGAAATAATGGCTCTTTTCCAGCAGTTATGGGTTGAACATGAAGACTTTGGTCAACCAGTGCATCTGCCCAGTCTGTTCTGAACTATGCTGTTTGAGTAAGGGCATTAGTTTCATCATGTTGGCATTAAAAACTTATCAGATTGTCAGAATCTCTTTAAATTGTTTCCTGCTTAATCCATCACAACAATGCAATACCAGTGATTGATTTAATCAAAGCATTGTCTCTATTTTAGGAGGGTGGTGTCTCCAAAACAGCTCAGCAACAGTCCCAACAGGCATCCCGTGTGACTTGGCATGACAACAGACGTTTACAGACCACTTAGTTATTACGCAGATCTCAATCTTGGAGAATTACTCGGGTGTAACCAGCTCAAGGTAAGAAATGAGCCATCATGGGAGAAAACTGGCCTCGAGGTTAAGAAACTTTTTTCATGCTCAGCTCAGCTGAGACTAAAATTTACCATGCTTACACCTGAGCATAACACGATTCTCCTCTGCTGCCAAAGTCCTACAAGAACACCTTGAAGCTGCCTCTTCTTGTTTTGCAAATACAGAAAACTTAAATGAACAGGTTTTAATCCAGAAATGATAAATTTACATACAAAAATACTCCTAGTGATAAAACCCATGCGAACGCAAATTAAATTTACTCACAGGTTGATTTGCACACCGGAGTATATTTACACACCAGCGTGTATTTTTTTTCGCATGTGAATTGGACTAGTTTTAGTCAAAGGCCTTATGTGAAATCCTCGTGAGAAGTCACTGAGTTATGTCATTTAGCACATTGATTTCAAGTAATTCCATAGAAAACTGGTTAAGTACCCAGGAAATAATGGCTCTTTTCCAGCAGTTATGACTTGAACATCAAGACTTCGGTCAACCAGTGCATCTGCCCAGTCTGTTCTGAACTATGCTGTTTGAGTAAGGGCATTAGTTTCATCATGTTGGCATTAAAAACTTATCAGATTGTCAGAATCTCTTTAAATTGTTTCCTGCTTAATCCATCACAACAATGCAATACCAGTGATTGATTTAATCAAAGCATTGTCTCTATTTTAGGAGGGTGGTGTCTCCAAAACAGCTCAGCAACAGTCCCAACAGGCATCTCGTGTGACTTGGCACGACAACAGACGTTTACAGACCACTTAGTTATTACGCAGATCTCAATCTCGGAAAATTACTCGGGTGTAACCAGCTCAAGGTAAGAAATGAGCCATCATGGGAGAAAACTGGCCTCGAGGTTAAAAAACTTTTTTCATGCTCAGCTCAGCTGAGACTAAAATTTACCATGCTCATAAATATAAAAATACTATTAAGGAAATGTTTATGGCCAGGATAAATTACTAGTTGTTGAGTACTGAACCTGAATTTTCCACTAATTTCTACTATTTCAGCATTTATGAGCAGTTGAAATTTCATGCTCAGCTGATCTTGGAAAAATATTTATAACCTCAGGGCCTGGTCTTCAGTGTCTTGACCAGGCCTTGAGGTTATAAAACTTTTTTTTTTTGTGCTCAACTCAGCTGAGACTAAAATTTATACAGCTCTTAAATGTTACTGTTAGCATTTTAGCATTTATACGCAGGATAAATTCTATTTTTTTTGTGTTTTTTTTTGTTTTCATCATAAAAATACCAACTGCTTTGGCTACTCTTTTAATTAAGGAGTTCCTAAAATTTCAAGATCAGCTGTATTGAGCATGGAAAAGTTTTTTTTAACTCCGTGGCCTGGGCCTACACAAACCTGTCTATACAGTCACAAGAGAAAGCCAACAGCTTAAAATTTCAGATTTAACTAAATAAGAATAGAGATTATACTATCCTTGAAGCTAAAACAAAGGCAGCGATCAGCTGTGCAGTATCTAGATATTTGGAAATCAAGGGCCGTAAATGCACTTCCTTGTCAATTTTATCATAGCAGAAAACAAATATCAAGGTCAGACTTCCCACATAAGAACAGTCTATTCTGAATCATTGCTTTTGAAAATTTTGAAAACCTAGTCATAGCTATTTGTAGCTATTGTTGCATGTAATCATAATCTGACATTAAATAAATTTGGACTTTGACTAGGCTTATTTTAAATTCAATTTTTCAGTTCCACATAACAGATCTGTAGTTTGCTAAGATTGGTATCCACGACTGAGGCCTTTTTGCCCTGGAGCCGACAGCACAAGACCGAAATAATGGGACTGGGAAAAAAAGACTTTTTCTTGCTTGTTCACATTAAAATAATTCAGGTTTCAAAGCCTAGCTCTATACATGTATTTCAGAGCTGAACTATATGTGTCGTAAATTATCTTTAAGCTCAACATCGCAAAAACATGGGAGACTCATTTTACAGCCCCTTTCACTCGAGTTTGCCATTTGAGTGTTTAGGTCAATCAAGTTTGTGTGTAAATCAGGTAACTTTTTATTAGCTCACCTGAGCCGTTAGGCTCACAAGGTGAGCTTATAGGATGGCCATAATCTCTGCCGTCCGTCCGTCCATCGTCGTCCACCATTTTCAAAGATCTTCTCTGAAACCGCTTGGCCGATCAAAGCCAAATTTTATATGAAGCATCTATGGAAAGGGGGAACCAATGTGTTTATAAATAATCCAGGTCACATGACCAAGATGGCCACCACACCCACATATGGTAAAAACCCTTCAAAATTCTTCTCAGAACCAATGGACCTATTTCAACGAAACTTGGCATGAAGCATTGGGGACTAGAGTACTACAATGTGTTTATAAATTATTACCTTTGGATGACCTTGACCTGTTTTATGGTAAGGTCAACATAGGTCTCCCATGCATTTGAATGGGGAAAATTGTTAAAATGTCATTTGAATGGAAAAAGTTGCAGGAAATGGGCAAATGGACTGAAGATATGTGATTCTGAAAAAAAATGGATCCCAAGGGTTGGTCTGCCCCCACCCCAGGGCATTATACATGTATATATCAATAATATTCAAAGATCTTCTTCTAAAACCGCTTGGCCAATCAAAGCCAAATTTTATATGAAGCATCTATAGGAAGAGGGATTGGGAACCAGTGTGTATTTAAATAATTCAGGTCACATGACCAAGATGGCCGTCATGCCCATATATGGTAAAACCCTTCAAAAATCTTTTTCTCCGGAACTGGTTTACTGATTTCAAAGAAACTTGGCATGAAACATCAATGGCTCAAGTACTACGGTACAATGTATATATAATTCATGACCCTGTGATGACCTTGACCTGTTTTAAGGTAAGGTCAACATGGGTTGCCTATGTATTTGAATGGGTTGATTTGTTAAAATGTCATTTGAAGGGAAAAACTTGTAGGATATTGACAAATGGACAGGATATTGATTATCCTGAAAAAAAATGGTCCCAGGGCTTCATCTGCCCCTATACTGGGACTATTTTCTATAATATTCAAACATGTTTATTGGTATATACAGCAGATTTCAGGTGAGCGTTTACAGGACCATTGGTCCTCTGGTTCTAATTTAGAACTGAAATAGTGTCCCATCTGCCAGGTGTTCTTTATACCCCCGGGATTTGAAGTATTAGGGGATATTATAGTTTTTGCTTTTTCCATCTGTCTGTCTGTCTGTAAACTTGCTTTGTATCAAAGATTTCTCAGGAACTACTTAACCCAGAATTTTAAAATTTGATATAAAGCTCGGGTATGTCAAGTTGTATTTTGTATTTGAGAATGAACAATCTCTGGCTTATCATTCCCTTTATTTATCCATTTTTCTTTCTATCCAAGAAATTTTCCTGTCAAAAGATTTCTCAGGAACTACGTTACCTAGAAGTTTGAAATTAGGTACAAACATTGAGTACAAGTTGTATTTGTAGTTGAGAAGCAGCTGTTTCCAGCTTATCAGTCCCTTTATTTATCCATTTTTCTTTCCATCCAATTAATTTTCCATCATATCAGGTCAGTCTGTATAAGAGTTAGAGATTTCAAATTTCATATGCATGTTCAGAATGACCAAATCTATTAATGAAAACAAGGTAAAGATGCTGTGGTTTACTTGTGCTATGTTTCTTTTCCCACCTGTCTTTCCTATACGTAAAATTTTCTGTGAACGAATTCTCAGCAACTACTTAACCTAGACATTTGAAATTAGGTACAAACACTGAGTACAAGTTTTATTGTGTGTTTGAGAATCAACTGTCTCCAGCTTATCTTTTCATTTATTTATCCATTTTTCTTTCTATCCAATAAATTTTCATAATATCAGCTAAGTCTGTATAAGAGTTAGAGACTTCAAATTTAGATGGACCAAATCTATTACTGAAAATAAAATCAAGATGCTGTGGTTTATTTTTGTTTTCTTTTTTAGTTTGTATTATTTCCATCTGTCACTCCTGACTAGATGTATACCTTTTTCTGCATCTGCTTTTTCCCCTCAAAGTGGTATGACATCTGATGACTACCACTGGGGTATGTGAGCTTTCAATTTGCTATATTTAGGTAATGATGTCACCTCTTCTCATAAAAATATTGTAATTTTTTGGTTAAAGCCATTTTTTAGCTCACCTGAGCCGTTAGGCAAGGTGAGCTTATAAGATGGCCATGATCCGGCGTCTGTCCGTCGTCCCTCCGTCCGTCCGTCCGTTTGTCCGTCCACAATTTCAAAGATCTTCTCCTCTGAAACTGCTAGGCCAATCAAAGCCAAATTTTATATGAAGCATCTATAGGAAGGGGGAACCAATGTGTATATAAATAATCCAGGTCACATGACCAAGATGGCTGCCATGCCCATGTATGGTAAAAACCTTCAAAAATCTTCTTCTCCAGAACCCAAAGGCCTAGGATCTTGAAACTTGGTATGTAGCATAAGGGACTCAAGGTCCACAATGCTCACCTTGTGAGCCTAACGGCTCAGGTGAGCTAAAAACCCTTCAAAAATCTTCTCCGGAACCGGTTGACCGATTTCAACGAAACTTGGCATGAAGTATCAATGACTCAAATACTACAATGTGTACATAAATCATGACCCTGTGGTGACCTTGACCTATTTTACGGCAAGGTCAACATAGGTCGCTAATGCATTTGAATGGGGAAAACTTTTGAAATGTCTTTTAAAGTGAAAGTCTTGCAGGAAAAGCACAGTAGGACTGACTATTAATGATTCTGAAAAAGATTGGTCCCCAGGAGCTCATATGCCCCCACCCCGTGGCGGTATACATGTATATTTTCATAATATACAAACATCTTCTCCTCTGAAACCACTTGGCCAATCAAAGCCACATTTTATGTGAAGCATCTATAGGATAGGGTAACCAATGTGTATATAAATAATCCAGGTCACATGACCAAGATGGCCGCCCTGCCCATATATGGTAAAAACATTTCAAAAATCTTATTTTCCGGAACCGGTGGACTGATTTTAGAGAAACTTGGCATAAAGCATTGATGGCTAAAGTACTACAATGTTTATATAAATCATGACCCTGTGGTGACCTTGACCTATTTTACGACAAGGTCAACAGAGGCTGCCAATGTATTTGAATGGGGGAAAACTGTTAACATGTCATTTAAAGGGAATAAAGAAAATGGACAGAATATTGATTATTCTGAAAACAAATGGCCAAAGGGCTTCATCTGCCCCTGCACTGGGGCTAAATACCATAATATTCAAACATGTTTATTGGCATATGTAGCAGATCTCAGGTGAGCGTTTACAGGCCCATTGGTCCTGTGGTATTTCAAAATTCTTTGCACAAGATATACAATGCATATTAAGAACACACATTTGACAGTATCAGTATCTACATGGCCAAAATTCCACATGGAATGATGAAAGTTTCACTTGAGTTTGCCATTTTGAAGGTCATCTAGTTTGAAACTCACTCAGATTAGCTGATCAGTCAGTCTAGATGTCTTTGTGGACAACATGAGAAGAAACTCAGATCTTCACAACACATGGTCTTCTTGCATAATGCAAATGGTAAATGACAAATTGAGTGAAAGGGATTGTACATGTATTTATATGATAGATGGCAACGAATCATGATGATAAGAGTTGTGTCAAGTGAAATACAGTCTTATTTTAAACATGTGTTGTTTTATTTAGAAAATAACTCATCTTCTGTATGTAACTATATATGCATTGTTGTCTGACTCTGTATGAAAACTGGAATATTACAAGCATTAAGCTCAACATTGCAAAGAAAAAAAAATCATGAGACACTGATTTTATTCATACAAAATACAACAAATGATGAAGATATGAGCTGTGTCAAGTGAAATATCATCATCAGGGTTTCAATAAAAGTTAAAATTTTTTTATATGTACAACAATGTGTCAGATACAAATACTAGACACTTTAACTTCCGCAGCTGTTGAGTGTTATTATTTATGATACAGCTCATATGAAAAAAGTGAGTTTATATGTTAAGTTTTCAGCAATTAATTTGCATTATGATATGTTTCTTATTATGCAATCTTTAATTGTAGTCTAGTGTACCTTAACTGCCATTGAAACTGTGTAAATTCCATTAGTGAATATCATGGAAGACTAATTTCCATGAAAATTGAAGAAGCAACATGAGCTGCATGATGAAATGATAAAACCACACACAACGTTACAAATATCAAACTGGGAAAAGTCACAAAGAATGCTAAAACCTTGTTGTTTGCATTTAAGAACAGAAATGACATCACGTGCACATATACTGAAAAAACTATCCTGCCACTTTCTTTTCATATACATGTATACAAATATGCTAACATTCTCATCATGCAGCAAGTATGAAATAATATTAACTCTAACCTACTGTTTTGGTATGAAATTTAAACAGGATGATTGTATTTTCTGTTTGAAATTATTTTTGTTGAAATATCCTGTATTCTAAAAGAAATAATCATCATCGCAACCAATTTATAGTGAGGCGTTTTCAAAGTTCTTTAGTATATATACCCAAAAGATAGTTATGAATGATCCGCCCAAGACATATCCTTAAGTTATAAATAACAAATAATACACCAGATTACGCATTTGGGCATGGTAGAAAAATAAGGGCGAAACCACTAAACAAATAGGGGCGAAACGACTCGAGGGCGAAACGACCCAGGGCGAAACGACTCGGGGGCGAAACAAATCACGGGCGACACGACCCGGGACCCTTCAATTTATACCAAAAATACTCTCAGGTGTAATTCTGGGACCATCGGTCCCCTGATTAACATGTACTTGTCTATTTCAGTTAGTTAAATAGATAAGCAGTGACTCTTAGGGAAAAAACATTAAATTAGAACAAAATACATAATTTTGTTTTCATTTATACGATCCTAACCCCACCGCCTATTTTTATACATGTGAAAACATGTTAAAGCTTTTCTTGTTACACTTCTTTAATAGGCAACACCTGTGAAATGATCATGCTCCATTTTTTTTCCAGGTTTTATTGCCATGTGGAGGAGTAAAAGTAAATTTAAAATTGGGCTAAAAAAAAAATAAAAAGAAACATGAGCTGCGACTCGAGAATACCGGTCTTTGGAGTTTCCGACCAGATCTGACACAAACCGACCTGTACAGTCACAGAAGCAGGCTAGACACTTGAAATTTTGGATTTAAGAAGAAAAGAAATTGTACTATCTGTGTAGAGAAAACAAAGGCGCTGATCAGCTTCGCAGTTACTGGGAAGCTGACCAGCGCCTTTGTTTTTGCATAGGCAAAATCCAGTTTTCTCACAATGCGGCTCACATAATCTTCACCTATATTCCCGTTATGCAATGATATTTCTTACAGTACAGGTTGAAACATCACATGAAATGTGACAAAGTGGAATGTGGTGACCAGAAGCTAGATTGCTTGGGCAACAACCTACAGTGAAGAATTCATTGCCTTGCTGTAGGTTGTTGTCCAAATGATCTGGCATTCAATCGCCACACTCCACTTTGTCATGTGTCATGTGATGTTGCATCAATCTGTTTTGAAAGAAATTTGGTTGCATCACAGGTATTCTATGAGCCATGTCACTGATCAGCTGTAACTGCACAGCTGATCAGTGCCTTTGTTTACGCTACATGGATAGTAAAATCCCTCTCCTTTAATTGTAAACCCGAAATTTCAAGCTACTAGCCTTTTTCTGGGATTGTACAGGCCAGTTTTTGTCGGACCTGGTCGCGACCCAAAGTTGGTTTTCTCACGTGAAGGATCGTGTCTAGCTGACTGAATGAAATGTTGGGACAACCGAAATCATAAAAAGCCTGTTTAGTTCAGTATTTCAATTGTCCTCCTTTTCCAAAGTGTAAAAACCTGGTTTTCTTATAACATCACTGTCAGGTAATAGATGGTGCAGACAGGTCAATGGCTTTGTTGAACCTCATTTTTGAATATTTTGTGTTTGTCACACATCATACACTTATGAAGAACTAGCAGGGACGATGCAGTTGACAGTAGGTTGGTCTATTATGACCTAAAGACCAAGTTAGATGGACAGTTACTGGTGAAAGGGTCAGCTTTCAAAGCTGGTTAAGTGCATAGACTGACTGTCAAGTAAAACTGTGGTTATACAGGGTAGGGGACTTAATGTTACCACATGAGCTAGGCTGTTTACTGCAGATGATATAGTAATTTTTCATGTTGCTGACTGTTGGGGATTTTCATTGCAACCTTAAGTCAATTTTTACATGACCTTGTGACACATTTTTGTTACAAAATTCCATGTCTACAGTGTAACATGTATTCAATGCCTATAGTGAAAAAATATTGCTCTAGTTGCAAAATACAGGAGTATAATCCCCACCAGCCCAGCTCCCAATTCAGTGACTCTCACACTAGAGTGATGAATATCAACATTGTGAATTAACTTTTAGGCAAGCTCCGTCCCATTTAAGATAATTATAGTTTTCTGTGTACAAATATGGAGTATTTGTAATGAAACCTGGCAAGTTCATTACAGACATTTAACCTTTCCCAGGTGTATTAAGGCTATCATTTTCTTCAAAAATAACCAAGCCTGTGCGTGAGAAAACCAACAATTTGCATGGGCGAAAACAAAGACGCAGATCAGCTTCGCGGTAACCGCGAAGCTGATCAGCGTCTTTGTTTTCGCTACACGGATAGTACATTTCCTCCTCTACTTATTCCCAAATTTTCAAGATTCTGGGTTTCTTCTGTGACTGTACAGGCTGGTTTGTGTTGGACCTGGTCGGAAACCCAAATTGTTGGTTTTGTCATGCACAGGCTCAACCCATTTGTAAGATTGTACTATTAACTGCCTAAATATAGTAGAAGAAACAGTGATCGACAGACTGGTCAAGCCTGTGCATCCTCAGGGTTGCTAGAGTTGTGGCTACAAAAAATAGATACATGAAATTCAACACAAAAAAGCAGATTGGTACCTCTACTGTTCGACTATTTGCATGTAAGACAAAAATAACTTCATGTAAAAATAAAGTACCTAAAGTATAGAAGGGTTTTCATTTCATGCAATTCAAAAATTTGTATTTTATTCAAATTATGGTCAAGCCCAACAGCTCTATAAATGCGATAAAAATTATGTTAATATGCTTTTGTTATATTTATAATGCATTTCTTGTTATAAATATACATTTTTGAATGGAAAAAAGAATGTTTGAATAATAATGTTCTTATGTGTTACATGGTATGGTCAGGCAACTGAAGTTAGCCGTCTTTCAGAAATTTTGCAAACTTGCCCACAGCTGTTCATCAATTAACAAAATTAAAGCTGAAATCATGCACCTGCACACACATGCAGATTTAACAGGAATATCAAACAGAAAAACATGCAGAGAAACTGCAATTTAAACCTTTGAAGCAAATTAACAGCTGTTATATTCAGAATATATTAAAACTTGTGTGGTACATGTATTGATGTGTTCAGAATCTCAATAATCACATATCAATTGAAAAAAAAAATGTGAATGAAAAACGAATATATATGAATGAGCAATAGTGCATTTATTACCTGTGGTACGTTAGCCAGTAGAACCGTTCTTGATTTCAAATACTCAGCTATATCACTGTATGTCACCGACATTGATGCAATATTGATGTTACGTCTTTATATGAAAGCAAACTCCCCTTTTTTTCTTTTTATGGCAATAATCACTTCACGGTACTTTTTTACGCTTCTCACTTTGCGATTTTCCAGTGATGAATTTTAATAACTTTTCGCTCTCTTTAACACAGTACTAAAATTAAACTGCACTAGTATTATCTTTGATCTCTCCAACAGCGTTTCAGCATAAAAATTCCTCTCCCTGCGACAAACTAAAACCAGCTGTCACGTTGATAAATTTCTATGGCTACTGTTACCTGAGCTGTAACTCAATCACCGCTAAAATCTGGTTTCAGAGCCACAAATAAAGGTACAACATATATAGGTGCGCTGATGAACGACCGTGTGACAGTATTTTTGTAAGGATGCCACCGCGCTTAACCATCCATAACTGAGATATTCCAAATAAATATACTACTATACAGAAAAAGCTTAAAGCATTTAAATCTTTTTCTCACAATTAGCCCGATATTTTACAGTATTTGCATAGCATATATGAGCCGCGACGTGAGAAAACCGGTCTTCGGGGTTTCCGACCGTCCGACACAAACCGGCCTGTACAAGCACAGAAAAGAGCTAGAAGCTTGAAATTTCGGATTTAAGAAGAAGAGAAATTGTACTATCCGTGTAGCGAAAACAAAGGCGCTGATCAGCTTCGCGGTTACCGCGAAGCTGATCTGCGCCTTTGTTTTCGCCTAGGCAAAAATCCGGTTTTCTCACGATGTGGCTCATATAGTATCTATTAAAGCAACAGCTTAATTTCTGCGAACCGTGAAATTCCGATAACACCTTGGGGGAGTGTGCTATTAAATTAAGAATGACACTCTCAGGTATTGGACAATGATACTAATCAGCCATTGTATTGTGGTCACCAGACTGGACAATACCATAGAGTCCGTAAAGACTGGACACTACTGACAACGGTAGTGTAATGGATAGAGTATTCACGATAGAGTATTCATTTACCAATAAAGAGATTACAGCTGGTACACTCAGCTGGTACACACGCCTGTCTTGTTGGTGACAAATGTTTGCCCTGATGTAATAAAGGCAAACCACCCATAGTGTGTTACAGTTTTGTAGTGTCTATGATTTCTGGACACTACCAGTACATATATGGCTACTAGACTAAATACTAATACCAGATGCAGTGGCTGTAAATTATGAACCCGAGAGATACCAAAGAGACCATATATTATAATGTGACCACTGGATGAAACACTATCACTCTAGTGACCACTACGGATACAGTAGTGTCTATATATACTGTGACCACTAGATGGAAAACAATTGTAGTGTCCATGAAACTGTAGTGTCCATAAATATGATGACTACAAACTATCACTGGCAAGGCACTGCCTTAGTGTCCGTAGATACTGTAATGTAATGAAACTTTTCTTTATTTGATAAATGTCATAAAAGCAGACATTTAAATATAGCAGATAATCCCACTTCTGACACCATATGAGCCGCGACACAAGATAGCCAGTCTTTGGGATTTCCGACCAGGTCTCACAAAAACTGGTCTGTGCAGCTACAAAAGATGGCTAGAAGCTTGAAATTTCAGATTTGACAAGAAGAGGGATTGTACTATTCGAGAAGTGAAAACAAAGGCGCTGATTAGCTGTGCAGTAGCTGCACAGCTGATCTGCGGCTTTGTTTTCACATATGCAAAAATCCGGTTTTGTCATGATGCAGCTCATATTGTGATAGGGTCACACCTCAGACTCACTCTTCTAGTCTCTATAAGGAAATATGATATAAAAGACATTATCATATAACAAAGGTTGCTTGCATCTGTGCATAGTTCAATACGAGCATACAATAATGTTTGAACAGGGATCTCAACAGAGGGTAGAACAGAAGTTCATTTCTATATGTTCATTAGGTTATATTATCGATACATTTTTTCAGTTCAAATCAGCAAAATCTGCAGAGATCACAAGGGTGACCAAAATCCAGAGGATAATCTGGTCAAGTAGAGGACCAATAACTTCCTACTGAGAGAAATAATGGAAACAGTAGGAAGATATTTAAAACCTACCACAAAAAAGATTAGTATATGATATAACCAACAGTGAGACCTCACACATTTTGGTAATTAGCTGATTTTTACTTCTCTCCCATTAAACCTACCAACTAATAACATAGAGCTTATTGCAAATGACAAGGAAAAGGGTTCCAAAGATGACAGGTGGCAGACAAACCCAAAAGCACCAAGGAAAACAGGACACAAAATTACATCTGAAAAATGGCCACCTGATATCTGGGCTCAGAAAAATATGCCCAATTCAGTAGCTGTGAAACAGGTCAAGGTCATACTATTTCATACATGATGACTCTTAATGGAACTGTTATGCTTCAAAACCATTTTCTAAGTAGATATTTGGTTCAGCAAAGGATTTTGGAAAGCATTTATACTTACCACACAAACTATCTGGCTGCCATCGCAGCCATCTTTGTCATGTGACTTAGACCATTTATATATGAATTTCCATGCAGATTCCATAGAAATAAGCTTTTGTTTACACAAGTCATTTTGAAGATATTGAAAATTTTCCGATTGACGCTAGCCAACAGGTTGACTTCAGAGGATTATTAGCTTACAGCCTACAACTTATAAATAAAATTTCACAAAAATGAAAGTAAATTTGACCATTAGAACTGATTTATTTGCATTCCTTGCTATGGTCATAGTGGGAGGAGAGGTGAATTCCGAATATAAATTTCAATCTTATATTTTCACCTGGTTATGAATGGAAGACCATATGATACCAGTTGGTTTTTGTTCAGCTACATTGATCTGTACTAATTGTTTTCACAGGGATTTGTCTGATCTTCCTACTACTTATCAATAGCTTAAGAAAATATGGTGAATAAAGAAGTGCTCATGGTTCATTCCAATTAAATCCTTGTCAGGACATGAATATGAATAGAAAAAAAAAATATTTCAGTAGCAAAATAAACTGGACCTCCTTGATAGTGGATGACTCCACCAAGCAGCAATATCTTTCCATTCAGCAAAGCAATAATTGTACAGGCAGAGCGTTTTACCATATAAAAGAAAAGAATATCTATTTTATTTATTTTATATTTATTCATTTATTTATTTAATCGTTTATTTATTCAAGAACAAAGGAAAAGCTGTGCTTGAAATTTTGAGAAACCACATTTTCAAAATAACTGGCATCATGAAATGAGCCGCCTCACGGGAAAACCAACAATTTGCATATGTGAAAACAAAGGCGCAGATCAGCTTCGCGGTGACCGCGAAGCTGATCAGTGCCTTTGTTTTCGCTACACGAATAGTACAATCCCTCTACTTCCAAAATACGAAATTTCATGCTTCTAGCTGTCTTCTGTTACCGCGCAGTCCGGTTTGTGTCGGACCTGTTCCGAAACCACATTGTATGTTTTCCCACGAGGTGGCTCAAATTAAACACAGTGAATACTGAATTCACTGTCCTAGCACTGAAAATAATCAGTTAAAAATCACCTTTGTTCAGAAAATAATTCCAGCAATTTTGCTGTCTCTAATTGATACTGCGCAACAAAACTGTGGCACATTTCATCATACATCTTTGGGACAGTTCAAACAAACAAACACTATTAAGACTCAAACAGGGATGCAACTGGGATGGCAATTTGTTATTATAAACATTGTTTCATATGGGATCCAGGAAGATAGGAGCTCATCATTTTGTCAACTGTACACGTTTTCACAAGTATTTATAAACATTGGTAGTATGGAACTGCGCATGCAATATATGTGCAAGATAAAAGCCTGGTCAGTGTACTGTAGATTCGGAAATATTCGCGAGAACTTAATTTTCGCTAATATTCGCGAATTGATTGCCTTGCGAATTCAAAGTTCTCGCTAATAAAGGGTCATTATAAACTTTATAGAATACATGGACACTCACTCGTGACTTCAAGAACTCGCTAATAATTCGGACATAGAAAATTCGTGAAATAAGTCACGCGAAAAGTTCCGAATTTATAGTATTTCTACATACAGTATTATCACTTCAGTTTTTCTGCAAACACTATATGTACTTTTAAGTCACATTTTTCATGGGCCTTTTAAAAAACAAAATGGACTGCCTCTTTAAAACTATGCATACAAGTACCCTTCAAATGAGGATGTCCTGAAGGATACAAGATAAATCCAATTAGGAAATACTTAACATCATTAATATATTTATTACAATATCATTTGATTGTGAATCATTTCACTCATAATAATAGATATTTTTGATTGATAAACAATGATCATCAAGGACATCAGACAGCGAGTGCTTAGTGCAATTTATTAACAACAAGAAAATCAAGTACAGGTAAATTATACAATTTATGTACTGAGCAACATATGCTGACAAGACTGCTGCATTACTGTTTTGGTTGGCTGGATAATTTTGTTTTCATTCCAAACAACAGCTAAGGTCATATGGAGACAGGGCCTCAGCTTAAAGTCTCATTTGTAAGACGAAAAGCCTAGGCCTTAGATGACAAGGCAAGTTCCTTAACCATGAAAACATCTAGAATAACACAATTACTTTTTGCACAGACTTATTTTTGTGTAAAGATTATTTACTTAATGGTAGGCTATTCAAATCAATTCCTAATGTTAAAAAAATATGAACAAATTTGCAACTCTCATAATTCTCTAACTTACAAAAGTGCCACTCACAACTAGTGACTCGCAACTCACAATTAGTAACTCGCAACTCGCAAATACCTTTCATTGACAACAGCAACTGCATGTATTCAACAGAGTGCAATTCAATTAACCAGCATGGATTGAAATGACCCCCACAATGTGGAAATCTCATCAGAATCTATACAAAACAAACCAAACCTTAAATCACCCCATGACCTTTGACCTATGAAGATAAATGGACATTTAAATGACCCTCATCATATGGTAATCATGCTGAAATCAGCATCCATGAATGAAAATGGACCAGATAAATCAGAGGGGTCATTTCAACAATGACAGGTCACTCATCTGAACAAAAACTGACAAAACTGCTCTCAGAAAGCAAAATGTACAAAGTCTGGTTCTTACCTTGATCTTTTAGAGAGAGAGAGAAAAAAGAACCATTTGGTTTGAATTACCTTCCTGGAGGCCCTGGAGGCCCATGTTTAGAAGCAAACTCACTTGTGGCTTTAAAAATGTCACATAAAACATCAAGGACTGTGACAGACCGTGGTGTAATTAAGTTACCTTTGAAGACCCTTTTACAGCTCGGTTTGTGTCGGACATGCTCGGAAATCACATTGTTGGTTTTCTCATGATGCGGCTCAAATGCAGTAAAAATGACTTTTCTCTGTGAGTACTGTAATTTTCTGGCTCTGATCAAATGGCAAAGCAATTAATTGACTAGTTTTTGCTACAATTAATTCTAGACATATGCTACACATGTGCCTACAAACACTAATCATATTGGCACATAATTAATGAAATAAGTATTTCCTGGAGCCTTATGCTCTTCAAATTACTATTGATGTATACTGGGCAAATAAAGAAATGCATGCATTTCTTGTCAATTTATCACAACAGGTGGCAAGACAAAAGTGCCACCCATTATTTGTTCAGACTGCATTATTGGTGCATCGATGAGGCAAAAATGTGCTAAGAAAATAAATGAGAAAAAATTTACAGCAAAACAGTATCAGCATCAGCTGCCTTCTCCAAGTGCAGCGAAGTCATTTGAGCCGCCTCGTGGGAAAACCAACAATATGGTTTTCAAACAGGTCCGACACAAACCGGTCCGTGCAGTAACAGAAACAGGCTTGAAGCTTGAAATTTCGGATTAAAGTAGAAGAGGAATTGTACTATCCGAGTAGCGAAAACAAAGGCGCTGATCAGCTTCGCGATTACCGCGAAGCTGATCTGCATCTTTGTTTTGGCCTATGCAGATTGCTGGTTTTCCCATGTGGCGGCTCATTTGACTTGATCCAACTATATAAGGCCAAAAACATTCTGGACTAAGGATCAGCTGATGGTCACAGAAACACAGATTAACCTCATTATAACACTCTTTGGGATCCACTGACACAGACCGTGTTATAAGTTAAACCATATTATAGTGAGGCTATTTAAGTTATAAGTTAAGCCATGTTTTAGTGATGTTACTTGTGTTATAAGTTAAACCATGTTATAGTGAGGTTACTTGTGTTATAAGTTAAACCATGTTATAGTGAGGTTACTTGTGTTATAAGTTAAACCATGTTATAGTGAGGTTACTTCTGTTATAAGTTAAACCATGTGATAGTGAGGTTACTTGTGTTATAAGTTAAACCATGTTATAGTGAGGTTACTTGTGTTATAAGTTAAACCATGTTATAGTGAGGTTACTTGTGTTATAAGTTAAACCATGTTATAATGAGGTTACTTGTGTTATAAGTTAAGCCATGTTTTAGTGATGTTACTTGTGTTATAAGTTAAACCATGTTATAGTGAGGTTACTTGTGTTATAAGTTAAATCATGTTATAGTAAGGTTACTTCTGTTATGCTATAAGTTTAACCATGTTATAGTGAGGTTACTTGTGTTATAAGTTAAATCATGTTATAGTAAGGTTACTTGTGTTATGCCATACGTTTAACCATGTTATAGTGAGGTTACTTGTGTTATAAGTTAAACCATGTTATAGTAAGGTTACTTGTGTTATAAGTTAAACCATGTTATAGTGAGGTTACTTGTGTCATAAGTTAAACCATGTTATAGTGAGGTTACTTGTGTTATAAGTTAAACCATGTTATAGTGAGGTTACTTGTGTTATAAGTTAAATCATGTTATAGTAAGGTTACTTGTGTTATAAGTTAAACCATGTTATAGTGCAGTTACTTGTGTTATAAGTTTAACCATGTTATAGTGAGGTTACTTGTGTTATAAGTTAAACCATGTTATAGTGTGGTTACTTGTGTTATAAGTTAAACCATGTTATAGTGAGGTTACTTGTGTTATAAGTTAAACCATGTTCAGACCTAGAAATTTTTCTGAGGACCTACTCGTCCTGTGGGGCGAGTTGTAAACAATTTTCACTCGTCCTTACTGGTGGTGCACTCGTCCTTAAAATCTGGATTTCAAAAGAGACAAAAACCATCGCCCTGCTTCGGCATTTTTGTCTACTTGCGATATCAAAATGGAAATGCTCAATTATTTGACTTTTGGTGTAAGCCGTTTTATCAAATGGAGATAAAACCCGGGATGTCTTAAGTCTCGATAGTACTGCGCGCCGTGAATAAAATGACCAATGCTTTCTGGTATTTGGACCATGTACCGGATTTTATTGAATTTCATTTACTGCGGACTAGTGACGTAGTGCAAACATCCGGTTGACAATCGGAAACGAAATCTTCAGCTGATTTTGCATTTACGGACATTTTCTGCCTCGAGTCAGTCCCAAAAATGCTACTCGTCCTGTCGGGCAAGCTGGGGTAAATTTCCACTCGCCCGTATCGAACTTTCACTCGTAAATACGAGCGGACGTGTGGATTTTTCTAGGCCTGATGTTATAGTGAGGTTACTTGTGTTATAAGTTAAACCATGTTAAAGTGAGGTTACTTGTGTTATAAGTTAAATCATGTTATAGTAAGGTTACTTGTGTTATAAGTTAAACCATGTTATAGTGCGGTTACTTGTGTTATGCTATAAGTTTAACCATGTTATAGTGAGGTTACTTGTGTTATAAGTTAAACCATGTTATAGTGCGGTTACTTGTGTTATAAGTTAAACCATGTTATAGTGAGGTTACTTGTGTTATAAGTTAAACCATGTTATAGTGCCACGGTTACTTGTGTGTTATAAGTTAAACCATGTTATAGTGAGGTTACTTGTGTTATAAGTTAAACCATGTTATAGTGAGGTTACTTGTGTTATAAGTTAAACCATGTTATAGTGAGGTTACTTGTGTTATAAGTTAAACCATGTTATAGTGAGGTTACTTGTGTTATAAGTTAAACCATGTTATAGTGCGGTTACTTGTGTTATAAGTTAAACCATGTTATAGTGAGGTTACTTACTACTGACATATAGCAAAGTAATCAGTTTGGGGGCCATGACATGGTCATGTTACATTGAAAACGGCATTATAATGAGGTTGAACTGTAGTGGAGAAATTCAAAGATTCAGCAGTCACAGAAGCAGGTTAGATGCTTGAAATTTCTGATTTAAGAAGAAGAGGAAGTGTACTAGGCCAACCTTAAAAATATTCATGTTTCCCCTTTCCCGACCCTATTTTTCAGGTAAGGGTCGGTCGGTCGGAAAATTATTTTTTTTTTTTGTGATTTTTCAAATTTCATACCATCGAGTGATTCTAGTAAATAAACCTGGTGTAAGGCGATATAAATGAGCCACACACTATTCTGTTAATTTATAATAATTTATTCAAGATAACACTGATTACATTGGCCAATTAATTCTACTAAATAATGAAATTTTGCATTTATATTAAATATTAATTAATTTCTAATTTCCAAATATAAAAGCAAAATGCCATTTAATATATAGAAGAATTAATTGACCAAAGACATCATAAAAATTAAACAAACAAATCAAAACTTTTAAACAGTTTAAAAATGGGATGTTCCCGTTTCGTTTAAATTCTGTCCAACTTTAAACTCTGCAAATAACTGTGTCCATAAAACTGTGACAATAACACATTTACAAGTACTTGAACAGTGTCTGAATAGACAGTACACTTGCTTTGAATAATCCAAGCTTTTCAGTTCAGAACTCACTTATACATGCTTTTTAAATTTTAAACTGAAAGTCCAGCATAATTTGATGCAATATCATCCTGAGAAAATATGCAAAAACAAAGTTGCAGATCAGCTGCACAGTAACTGCACAGCTGATCAGTGCCTTTGTTTGTGCTACATAGATAGTGCAATCCTTCTACTTCCTTTATCTAAAATTTCAAGCCTCTAGCCATCTTCTATGGTAGCTGTGTCATGATACCTGGTCAGAAACTCGAAAGACTGGTTTTCTTTCATTACAGCTATGACAATAACACATTCTACCATCTTGCAAAATCAAAATTGCATGAATGCAAAGCAGATCAAAGCATGTAGATGTAAGTTGAATACATCGTTGTTAAGAAATGGGATTCCTGTGCGGGATTTCTTTCTTCTTTGTGACACATTCCAGACAGACAGGCAGGACAAATTTGAACCGCTGGCTGAGGATTGCAGTTCGATGTCATCACTGATCACCTCATTACAAATATCTTCAAGTGTTAATTTTTCACTGAACCACAAGGGTTTTGTGGGATGAAGCATCCACCCAACACCTGAGATGATGATCAGAAATTGATTGACTCAGTATATGAAGATAGATAGAAGCATCTTTACCAGGGATCTCGCTAGGATTTTGAAAACAGGAGTCCAGGACTCCTAGAAAAGAAAAAGTAGGAGTCCTAGACAAAATATTTAGTAGGAGTCCCACTATAGAAACTCTATTACATTAGTAACAAGCCCAATTTTTTTCAACTGAAAAATCATAAATTTGTTACTCTATTTAAAAACAGGGTTTTGGGCTCTTTTTAGTTTGGGGTCAATAAGGGGTGACCCCTTCAAAGGAGGAAATTTTTTTTCTATTTGGCAAGTCATTGGATTGACTTGCAGTCTTCATTACTACCAGTAGAACATTGATAGTAAACCTTTTTTGAACACTTTCAACAAAGTTTTACCAACCATTTATGATTTAGAGGCAGAAACCACGATTTTTTTTTCAAGTCACGAAAACTAATGACATTTCAAAAATCGCTCCAGAAGTGTAAAATATTTGCTTCTTTCAAATTGATTAGGTAATTCAATTGATTTTTTTAATGAAAATCGCTAGGTTTTCAAAAGATTTTATGACTGATCAAGAGGCAATTTGTTTCATTGTAGTTGACCAATCAAGCGGTAACTTGTTTACACAAGCTGACCATTATGAAAACACATTGCCGGAAGGTGTGGAAATCTATGGCATGTCATTGGGACAACATCTTAATTTGAGTAATCCATTTCTTGATTAGAGATAATTGATTCATGGGACTAATAAACAACAAAGTAAAGGTATTTTCAAACTGATTTTTTGGTGTATCACGGCAAAAAAATCTTGCGGCCGAGAATCACCTATTAGCAGACGCTTGACTTCAATGCGAAATCAGCTTAATAGGTTTCCAAGCGTCGGAAAAAATGAGATCGAAAAAATACGACATCGCGGATCTAGCTACTTTGTTTACGGGCTAGAAAATCTACTAAAACCCGGTACTTTTTGGCGGATCTAGTGTTTTCGATTTCGGGCAAAAAAGAAAAAAAAAATAAAAAAAAAAAATTCTAAATTGAAAATTGAAATAAAATTTTTTCGGTCGGGGCTTTTTTTCACGGTCGGTCGGGAAAGGGGAAACAAAAGTAATTTTATTTTTGGCCCTATCCGCGTAGCGAAAACAAAGGCACTGATCAGCTTCGCGGTTACCCCGAAGCTCTTCTTTGTTTTCGCATATGCAAATTGTTGGTTTTCTCATGAGGCTGCTCAAATCACAGGCGCTTGAAGTTATATTAGTGACCCAAATATCATCAAATTTACGGTAGTATCTAAGGTCAATATATATATTCTATATTGACTTACACTATGATTATAATTATATATATAGGACTTCAAGCGCCTGTGCTCAAATGAAAGATGAGCCCAAAGCATAACTCAAAGCTGGCTATAGCCCTTTGACCCATCGAGAACAAGCAAAGTTCCAGATCAGACTAAGCAGAAGCCCCAGCTGATATCAGTCATTACTGGGTAATGAATGGGTATCCGGTAAATTTCCTTGATTGGTCATGAAGTAATTAATATATGTAAAACAGGACACTTCTGAAAATACCTATGACTGATAATGAGTAGCAAACAAGCCGAAACAGAATCATATAAAGAGCCAAAAGCAAACAAATGCATAGAACCATAATTTTTGTTACTGTATCTATTTGCAATAAACAAGTGACAACAACGACAACTTAACAAGTCCCTTCTGCGAAGCAGCTACACTAACACAGCAAAAAAATGAAAAATACAAATGCCGTCCAAGTAGCACCAGTTCTACCCATGAGTACAAGTGCTAGTAGGCTATATTTCTTGTTACACAGCTCATCAGCTTCTGTTTTTCTTGGTCCATTTCCAGAGATCCAGCAACAAAGGAAAAGTAACATAACTTCACATGTTTCTATTTTATTACAACTAATCAGTAATGATCAAATCTTACTTGCAAATTGATAAAGTGAACATTTTTTTCAATGAAGCCAGACGGGTTAAAAATGGTACTAGAGCAAAATAAGTAGTATCATCCAATACTACCGGTATCGATATAGTCAATTCACTCAGTTGACAACAAATTTTTTTACATGTTTGGTTTTGGACAGTCTCACTGAAGCTGTCAGTCATTGCAAACAACGCTACCCAAATTTGTCATATCCATAGCAAACACCACAGATTAGGTACATCAAACATCAATGTCTAGTTATAACAAACAAAATTAGTATAAGTGCAATATCATAGCTATTCATAGCTAACAACACTGATCAGTAAAATCAAACAATACATAGCTAACAACACTGATCAGTAAAATCAAACAATACTACCTAGACATACCCAGTGCAATATCACAGCTATTCATAGTAAAATCAAACATCAAATTCTAGCCATAGCAAACAACATTGCCTAGCAATTGTAAGTGCAATATCATAGCTAACAACACTGATCAAGTAAATCAAGTATCAATTTCTATTCATAGATAACAATACATACTTCCTTAGGCCATGGTTAGTGCAAAATCATAGCTAAATCATAGCTGACCACACATCACAGCTATTCATACCAAAATCAAACAACAAATTTTAGCCATAGCAAATAACATTGCCTAGCAATTGTAAGTAGAATATCATGGCTAACAACACTGATCAGGTAAATCAAACATCAACTTCTATTCACAGGTAACAACACATACTGTCTTAGGAAAAAGTAAGTGCGAAACCATAGCTAAACCATAGCTAACAAAACTGATCAAGTAAATCATAGATGACTGTTTAGTCATAGCAAACAATATTGCCTAGCCATAGTAAGTGCAATATCATAGTTATTCATAGCTAACAACAATGAATGATTGATCAAGTAAATTAAACATCAGTCTATTCATAGCTAATAACATTGCCTAGCTATAGAAAGTAAATTCATTGGTAATTTTACTTAATTCATTTTTACTTGATTTGTGGTTTAGATTCCCAGTCAACAGGTATGGTCATGTCGGGATATCTCCATTTTATGTGACTTCTACCCAACTGTTACATTAGGAGGTCATGAGACTCACAATGTACTTGGAAGATATAACCATCCAAGTAAACAACTGAGGTTAATATGTATGGATGGTTTGACTTGAACCACTTTTCATGGCAGGCTTTGACTGGCCTGAGCTATTACCAGTAATCAAATTGTTAGTCAACAGTATAAAAGCTTTGCCTGGAGGCACAAGCAGCCCATATATCTATTTGTACTTCTCAAGACCCCAATGGGCGGGGCCCATATTAGAAGGGGCCCATTGGTAATGTTACAATTCAACCAAACTTATATTAGCACTGTCTCATGATGACTATGCCTTGCCATAAGCAAAATCAAAACATCCCACAGAAATGCATAATGCACAGCAGACATTATAAGCACTGTTTGGCTCCGTATCAATTTGAGACCTCCCCCAACATATGCAACACAAGCATGTTTATGTTCTTATCCTTAGAAACAGAGGCATTTCAGGTCACCAGCTGCTGGTTACATAGTAAATACTGAAATCATTCTCAGACATAAATGTTGTAACTATGGTAACCACTCTAAACATTGGGACATCAAGCAAAATATCGGGTATAAGAATCAAATTTTGTGCCAATGAAACATTCCAAACAAGACTATAAAGAAACTGTAATGATATCCCTGTGTTCGGATGTTTTAGTGATTCCCTGGTTCTTCACCTTTAATATAGTCACAGAGTGGAAAAAGTTACACTTTAACAGTTCTTATATCCTTACAAAATTGAATGTAATTTAGTTTTTGAAAGTTTTGCACTTCAAACTTCAAACTTATTATGATCTATAAACAGAGCAACTTGGTTTGTGTCTGTCATGCAAGAAAGTCATATGCAGGAGAATAAGCTCATATTGTGAGGTACTATTATCATAATATCATAATAGCAGCCATTTCACAGCAGCTTCGGGTAATTACTAAAAGCATATTCAGGATAAAGGGTGTCAACCATTAGCTTCGAAACATTTGGAGTCAGGACATTCTCAAGCAATGTATCAGCAGTAGTGCATAACCCAAACGAAAGCTGAAACTATCAGAAGCTTTTCTACTTTTCTTAAACATTTGTTCCTGAATGGGTCAACATTTCAGATGCTACAACCTTCAATCCATAGCACATGACCCATGCATACCCATTCTCCCAAAGAAACACACAAAACCTAATGGTTAATGAGCAGTCAAAATGACAACCATGGGCCACAGTGGTTTTTGATGGCCTGCCATGCCTACCGTCGTCACAAAGCCATAACCTTACTTTGGTCAACCCTGATTGACAACAATGGTTGACCATGAAATCTGTTGTTGTTGATGATGATGATGATGATGTTTTTTTACCACACATGCATATTGTTTGCTATCAATGTTTACAAAACTCCAGTTTTCCATGAGAAACAACCAAAATTATCTCCTATTACAAAAAAAATAAACATATCAATTCCAATGAAATTCCAGAAGCTTACCTCTAGACTGACTGTCTTTGTTCTAAACTTTTGAAAGTATCCAGTTATAATTGGCGCTACAAACTACACATTAATGCATGTGGCACCAATAGAACAGAACACTTCTAATATGCTGTTAGAGATTCAGTTTTCAAATGGAAATCCAAGCTTTTAGACAAAACTATAATCTCTAGAAAATCTATAAAAGTCAGTACAAATCACTGATATCAGAAAATGAGGAACAAATTCATCTAAAATTGCTGCTGTCTAAACAGTGCCAGAAACATATCCAAAGCATCCCAAATGAGAGTGTTTTGGAAGGCTTTGGTTTTTTTGGCTGGCAGATATAGATGCTGAGAAATAAGCATGGAAATTATCAATGAAAGCTGCTACTGTGTGTTCCGGTTTGTTTATATTTTCCAACACATATTATTTTTGGCATCTGGTTCTTCTTTCCTCCGGCCCAGGGGGTACAAGGTAATCAAATTAAGTGGTCAAAGTTTTCAGGTTAGTGTAATTATTGTTTTAATATACTGAGAAAACCAACATTTTGCATACTATGCGAAAATTAAGACGCAGATCAGCTTCACGGTAACCGTGAAGCTGATCAGCGCATTTGTTTTCGCTACATGGATAGTACAATTCCTCTACTTTCTAAATCAAAGATTTTTGAAGGGTTTTTATCACAATCATATGAGCCGCCTCGTGGGAAAACCAACAATGTGGTTTCCGAACAGGTCCGACACAAACCGGCCTGTACAAGCACAGCAAAGAGCTAGAAGCTTGAAATTTTGGATATAAGTAGAAGAGGGATTGTACTATCCGAATAGCGAAAACAAAGGCGCTGATCAGCCTTCGCGCTTACCGCGAAGCTGATCTGCGTCTTTGTTTTCGCCTATGCAGATTGTTGGTTTTCCCACGAGGCGGATCATATAGGTGTGGAGGCCATCTTGGTCATGTGTCCTGGGTTAATTATGTGCACATTGGTTCCCCCTTCTTATAGATGCTTCAAATAAAATGTTTTGGCTTTATTTGGCCAAGCAGTTTCAGAGAAGATATTTTTGTAAATGACCAAACCCTGGGTGCCTGCTCATCCTATTAGCTCACCTGTGAGTATTCAGCTCAGGTGAGCAAAAAAAAGAAGATGGCATATAACTGTCATATTTCATCCCCTGCTGCCTATCAAAATAGATCCATAGATTCATATTATATATTTAAGTGCTTTCCGATGATCTGTGTTGAATATATCTAAAAATATTATAGTTCTGTTTTATTTCTAAACATTATTGGCACATTACTCACCCATTAAAAACTGCTGGATGTCTTTACCAGGTTATTTGTACATATTCCAAGGACAAATCTTGTAGCTAAAAATTTCTACCTCCCCTCATACCCCAGGGAAGCAGGGCAGGTGGGGCAAGTCTGAAGGGACTTTTCTGATGGTGGTGGTGGGGGGGAGGGGGTGGGGGTCTTAGAAGAGACTCATTGCATGGCCATGAGAAATGTCAAATAGACAGCTGCTAGGGACTCTTGTTGATAAATATCCGATGAAAACTGGTATTTTACACTGGTAAAACAACCCACACACAATATTAAAATGTCTCTTGAACTATTTTAAATGTTTATAACTTTGTTAAGACATAGATCACAAAATTTTAATCACAATTTGAACCACCTCATGTGAAAACCAACAATCTGCATATGCGAAAACAAAGACGCAGATCAGCTTCGCGGTAACCGCGAAGCTGATCACACCTTTGTTTTCGCTACACGGACAGTACACTTCTTAAATCTGAAATTTCAAGCCTCTAGCCATCTACTGTGACTGTAAAGCCTGATCTGTGTCAGACCTGTTTGGAAACCACATTGTTGGTTTTCTCACGAGACGGCTCATTTGACAGGTTAAGTTGTTTAGTTTGATCTTGTCATTCACTAAAAGGTTGACATTATCTTGGAGAAAGAAGAATCTGTTTTATTAGTCAAGGTCAGGCAATCCAAATATGAAAATTAAGCTATCTGGTCTTCTCAAGAGCTAATTCATGTGAAAGCCCGTTTAAAGTCTGAAGACACAACCTTTATATTTGAGCCGCCCCATGGGAAAACCAACAATCTGCATATGCGAAAACAAAGACGCAGATCAGCTTCGCGGTTGATCAGCGCCTTTGTTTTCGCTACACGGATAGTACAATTCCTCTTCTTCTTAAATCCGAAATTTCAAGCTTCTAGCCTGCTTCTGTGACTGTAGACCGGTTTGTGTCAGACCTGTTCAAAAACCACATTGTTGGTTTTCCCATGAGGAGGCTCATTTAAAAGTGTTCATAAACACACCCGTAATGCAGAGACAACCAACGCGCCTGAGAACAACCAACGTTGATGAAATCAATATCCGACAATGAGTAATTAATACATGTACCTGTTTGGCAACAACTTACATGGATTGGGATGTTGTTCCAAGACAGGTATTTGAATACCACAGTCAAATATTGATTATATTTGGCAATAATTCCAACTTTACTAATTTCCTACATTCTGATTGGTTGTTTTGAAGACTTTATACTTCAATAAAAGCAATGCGTAAGAATACTAAGTTTTCACCTTAAAAACGGCGCGACGTTACGTGATTACGTGACGTTTCTTCGAAGAAACGTTGACGTCACCAAATCTAAACGTCATAAAAACAATGGAAGAACGTGTTTTGAAGGCGTCGAAATGAATATTTGGAATCTTTATTAACATGGGCGCTTTTTCTGCTAACAGAACATCGTACGGTGTTTTAATCTTCTTGTTGTGTGTTGAAATTTGACGTTTGAATTGCTAATGTTTTCGAGCCCCAGTTCAAAATCGACATGTCTTTCTGACAGTCCAGACGGCGATATTGTCTCCCAAAAGAACAATTTTGAATGAAGGGAAGATGTTTTAAAGCTCCCGCTTTTACAGCCTGCCTATAGCAAGCCAGATATAGCTAGAAAAATTCAAAACAATGTAAACAAATGCAGTGTAACGAGACAAAGTTGGAATTATAAGGAGTGAATTATTATTTTGTTGATTTTATCTATGTGTAAACTCAGGCGAATCACTCACAAACTTTTTCATAAAGCCATTCGGGCTTAAAAATATTTAGTTTGTGAGTGATTTGCCTGAGTTTACACATCGATAAAATCAACAAAAATAAAATTCATTCCTATAACAACTTACATGGATTGGGATGTTGTTCCAAGACAGGTATTTGAATACCACAGTCCAATATTGATTATATCTGCATCTGTTGTTTCCAGTCATGTTGATTGTCTCTGAATAACCAGTGTGATAAAGTATAGTCTAGCTTTCATTGTATCTGTCATGTGAAGCCTCCTAATAGCATCTTTTCATACCATGGTGGTCTAGGAGTAAACCTGTCTGACTCTGAATTGAGAGGTCCTGAGTGTGACAGGTTGTGTATTTGTGCATGACACCTATATAAAACTCCAAACAATATAAGAACCGCGTCATGAGAAAACAGGAAAACTGGATTTTTGCCAAAACAAAGGTGCTAACAGCTGAACTGCATCGTCTCTCCATTATTAACCCCTCTTCTTCTTAATTCCAAAATTTCAAGCTTCTAGCCTTCTTCCGTGACTGTACAAGAAGATTTGTGTGGGACATGGTTGAAACCCCAAATACCCTTTTTCTCGTGACATGGCTCATATTGGTTATTAAAATACCCATGAAGCAGTGAAGAGGAGCCTTTTCCACTGTTGCCTCTCCAGTATTTGGGAGGGAAATGTCTTGAACTAAAACATTTCAATCTTCCAATTTCCAGGAATAATTAGAATCTTAATAGACAATTGAGCCACCTTGTGGAAAAACAAACAATGTGGTTTCCGAACAGGTCTGACACAAACCGGCCTGTACAGCTACAGAAGCAGGCTAGAAGCTTGAAATTTTGGAGTTAAGTAGAGGAGGAATTGTACTATCCGAGTAGCGAAAACAAAGGCGCTGATCAGCTTCTCGGTTACCGCGAAGCTGATCTGCTTCTTTGTTTTCGCCTATGCAGATTGTTGGTTTTCCCATGAGGTGGCTCAATTATCAACATTTCACCACACCTAAATGAAAAAGAAAAAAAAGGACAACATACCTGATTCAATTTGACAGCCTTCTACTTTTCTTTCTTCTATATTTATTTTTCTTTTTTCCTCCAAGAAAAAATGTTACACACCCTTTACAATGAAGCATCAAGTATAAAAAGCAACATACCAAAAAGCAAGTGATGATCTAGTGGTGAAAACTTGACTACACTGGTCAAAGAACGTCAGGCATGGATATTTTTTCTGACTGTCAAAACCCTGTTCAGCACTCAAGAGTAACCAGGCTTGGCCACATCAGATATCTACAAGGCCTTAACTGGCATTAAGAACCTCTCATAAAGTCTTAAAATGGTCAAATTATCCACTAAAATTGATAATTATGACATTCCAACCAAACATCAAATTGAAATTTCAATTTTTGACATCATAACTAGCTAATCTTATTGACTAGCTAAGCCCTGCGACTCGATATGCTGCCTTGCCTCACATGGTGGACAAAGAAAGTCTGACACTCGATCAGTGTCTAAGGCCACCATACTCCCCTGAACTAGTCCTGTCTGTTAAAATACTAAACCTTAAGTACCAAAAGTTTAGTTTAGTTAACGTCCCAGTCAACAGCTAAGGTCATGTTGGGATGTTGTCTCCATTTTATGGGACTTTTACCCAAAATCAGGATGTCATGACATCCAAAAAGTGCTGGAAATATAACCACCCAACTAAGCCACTACCGCTTATGGATGGTTTGACTTGAACCACTTTTCCTTGGCAGGCTCAGACCCGAGTAGTTAACCAGCAATCAGATGGTCAGTCAGTCAGTGTATAAGCTTTGCCTGGAGGCGCAAGCAGCCCATCTATTTCTTAAGGCCCCAATGAGTGTTGGCGTTTGTGGGAAAACATTAGGATTTTAAGTATTTCAAAAGCATTTTAACACTCTCAGATGCTGCACATCAAATTGTTTACCTGTATGCCAAATTTCTGCATGCAGATAATGGTTTCTCTGTACTTGACTGCGACTTTATGATTACTTTATAATTTGTTTTTAACTACTTTGCCATTACTTGGTGAAATCAATCTTTCACTTGAGAAAATCCAGTGTTAAAATAAATGCCATTTTTAAATGATAATGTATGATTTTGCAGTTCAAACCAATTTAAAGACATAATTTTGGTTAGTTTTTTAGTTGCTTCATTCATAATATTACAGCGATTTATTATGTGAATCACATTTACTTCATGATGGGTGGACATGTGTACAGCCTGTTTCACATCATCTTTGCAGCAATCTTACGACTTCTGAGATCATACCTTTTCATGCGGCTGCTGTACGGCTGCTGTATGACCATGGTAATGTCCCAAGGCTGCCACTGTTGTCTGGCTCCCAGTGGTCTCATGAAGGTCATTGGTTAGTTGTATAAACAGCTTGCTACTATGACCAAAAGGCTGATGTGAAACAGGCTTACGTGTGTATAGAAGGAATTATTCAATCCATTTATTTAATTATTTTGCTTTTTTCTATTTTCAAAATGACTCTTTTGTGGAGGAAAGATGATATACTTTTACATCTCTTCAACTCGAAACATATCATTGTTGTCACCAACCAGGTACAACACAGTACAGAAATTCTCAAAAAGTATCCTGCATATACACAGAAAAATGAGTAATAATACTGTCACCAATGTTTAACCTATAAAATTTTAGGCACTAATTCTGAATGCTTTAAGCATGTCACTTAACCTATAAAATTTTAGGCACTAATTCTGAATGTTTTAAGCATGTCACTTGTATTGATACAATGTGCATGTGACTACAATTTGGTGATAGTATGTCCAAGTCAACAAGCTGTCAGTCATGACAGGAGGACGTAAGGTTATAAACCTTTTTTCAAGCTCAGCTCAGCTGAGCATGAAATTTCAACTGCTCATAAATGCTGAAATTGTCAAAATTAGTGGAAAATTCAGGTTCAAATCCCCAAAACTAGTAATTTATCCTGCTCATAAATGTTAAAATGCCAACAATTGTTGTCATTTTAACATTTATGAGCAGGATAAATCTTAGTCTCAGCCGAGCTGAACATGAAAAAAGGTTTATAACCTCGTGGCCAGTCCTGTAGTTAGTTATAAATGTAATTTGCTTAGGACGCTCACTACCTACCCGCTCAATTCCAAGTCCGACACACTAGATACTCATACTATAGGGCTTATAAGACCTGCACTAGGGCAAAAATCTAAGGCATGGTAATCTCATGATAACCCTCTTATGCATAACTGTGCATTATGTTGGCTACTAATTAGATGCAAAAATGCATGTGATCATACTGCATGTAATGGGTAATCAATTACTGGTAAATTAACACCTAATTAGGAAGCTAATCTGTTCATCAGTTATACAGTTCAATGTGCAATCTTCCTGAAGCGCATATGATATTTAATCATATACACCCCAATGAGAGACAGCCAATTTTTGCCGCAGGCAAACTTCAACCCAAATAAAATGAAGAACAAGAAACAGAAAAAAATAAAATATGTTCAAGACAATGTAAGCCAGAGGCTCCAAGAGAGGTTACAGTCTGAGGCTACCATCTAAGGTTACAGTCAGAAGCTTAAAGCAGAGGCTTATTGCCAGAGGTTACAACCTGAGACTACCATCTAAAGTTACAGTCAGAGGCTTCATGCAGAGGCTATTGCAAGAGGTTACAGTCTGAGGCTACCATCTAAGGTTACAGTCGGAGGCTTCAAGCAGAGACTATTGCAAGAGGTTACAGTCTGAGGCTACCATCTAAGGTTACAGTCGGAGGCTTCAAGCAGAGGCTTATTGCCAGAGGTTACAACCTGAGACTATGATCTAAGGTTACAGTCAGAGGCTTCAAGCAGAGGCTATTGCAAGAGATTACAGTCTGAGGCTACCATCTAAGGTTACAGTCGGAGGCTTCAAGCAGAGGCTATTGCAAGAGGTTACAGTCTGAGGCTACCATCTAAGGTTACGGTCGGAGGCTTCAAGCAGAGGCTATTGCAAGAGATTACAGTCTGAGGCTACCATCTAAGGTAACAGTCAGAGGCTTCAAGCAGAGGCTATTGCAAGAGGTTACAGTCTGAGGCTACCATCTAAGGTTACAGTCAGAGGCTTCAAGCAGAGGCTTATTGCCAGAGGTTACAACCTGAGACCACCATCTAAGGTTACAGTCAGAGGCTTCAAGCAGAGGCTTATTGCAAGAGGTTACAGTCTGAGGCTACCATCTAAGGTTACAGTCGGAGGCTTCAAGCAGAGGCTATTGCCAGAGATTACAATCTGAGGCTACAGACTGAAGCTACAGTCAGACCCTAAAGTGTGAAGATACAGTATGAGACTTCAGTTAAAGCTAGAGTCAGAGATTACAGTAGTCAGAGGCTAGAGTCTGAGGTTACAGTTAGAGGCTACTGTCAGAGGCTATAGTCTCTGGTTACAGTCTGAGGTAACAGTCTGAGGTTACAGTTTGATGTTACTGTCAGATGTTACATTCAGAGGCAACAGTCAGAGGTTACGGACAGAGGCTACAGTCTGAGGTTACAGTCAGAGGTTACAGTCAGAGGCTACAGTCTGAGGTTACAGTCAGAGGTTAGTCTGAGGTTTCAGTCTGAGGTTACAGTCAGAGGCTACAGTCTAAGGCTAACAGTCAGAGATGACATTCTGAGGTTACAGTAAGAGGCTACAGTAAGTGGTTACAGTCAGAGGCTACAGTCTGAGATTACAATCAGAGGCTATAGTCTGAGGCTACAGTCTGAGGTAATAGTCAGAGGCTACACTCAGATGTTATAGTCAGTCTGAGGTTACAGTCTGAAGCTACAGTTAGAGGCTTCAGCCAGGGGTTACAGTCTGAGGTTACAGTCTGAGGTTACAGTCAGAGGCTACAGTCTGAGGTTACAGTCAGAGGTTAGTCTGAGGTTTCAGTCTGAGGTTACAGTCAGAGGCTACAGTCTGAGGTTACAGTCAGAGGTTACAGTCAGAGGCTACAGTCTGAGGTTACAGTCAGAGGTTAGTCTGAGGTTTCAGTCTGAGGTTACAGTCAGAGGCTACAGTCTGAGAGTACAGTCTGAGGCTACAGACTGAGGTTACAGTCTGAGGCTACAGTCTGAGGTTAGTCTGAGGTTTCAGACTGAGAGTACAGTCAGAGGCTACAGTCTGAGAGTACAGTCTGAGGCTACAGACTGAGGTTACAGTCTGAGGTTACAGTCAGAGGTTAGTCTGAGGTTTCAGTCTGAGAGTACAGTCAGAGGCTACAGTCTGAGAGTACAGTCTGAGGCTACAGACTGAGGTTACAGTCTGAGGCTACAGTCTGAGGCTACAGTCAGAGGTTTCAGTCTGAGGGTCTGAGGTTTCAGTCTGAGGTTACAGTCAGAGGCTACAGTCTGAGGTTACAGTCAGAGGTTACAGTCAGAGGCTACAGTCTGAGGTTACAGTCAGAGGTTAGTCTGAGGTTTCAGTCTGAGGTTACAGTCAGAGGCTACAGTCTGAGAGTACAGTCTGAGGCTACAGACTGAGGTTACAGTCTGAGGCTACAGTCTGAGGTTAGTCTGAGGTTTCAGTCTGAGAGTACAGTCAGAGGCTACAGTCTGAGGCTACAGACTGAGGTTACAGTCTGAGGTTACAGTCAGAGGTTAGTCTGAGGTTTCAGTCTGAGAGTACAGTCAGAGGCTACAGTCTGAGAGTACAGTCTGAGGCTACAGACTGAGGTTACAGTCTGAGGCTACAGTCTGAGGCTACAGTCAGAGGTTTCAGTCTGAGGTTAGTCTGAGGTTTCAGTCTGAGGTTACAGTCAGAGGCTACAGTCTGAGGCTACAGACTGAGGTTACAGTCTGAGGCTACAGTCTGAGGCTACAGTCTGAGGTTTCAGTCAGAGGTTAGTATGAGGTTTCAGTCTGAGGTTACAGTCAGAGGCTACAGTCTGAGAGTACAGTCTGAGGCTACAGACTGAGGTTACAGTCTGAGGCTACAGTCTGAGGCTACAGACTGAGGTTACAGTATGAGGCTACAGACTGAGGTTACAGTATGAGGCTACAGAGTGAGGCTACAGTCTGAGGCTACAGACGGTTTCAGTCTGAGGTTACAGTCTCAGGTTAGAGTCTGAGGCTACAGACTGAGGCTACAGTCTGAGGCTACAGACTGAGGCTACAGTCTGAGTCTACAGTTTGAGTCTACAGTCAGAGGTTACAGTCTGAGGTTACAGTCAGAGGTTACAGTCTGAGGGTACAGTCTGAGGCTACAGTCTGAGGCTACAGTCCAAGGTTGCAGTCAGAGGTTACAGTCAGAGGTTACAGTCAGAGGTTACAGTCTGTAGTTACAGTCTGAGGCTACAGGCAGAGGCTACAGTCTGAGGTTACAGTCTAAGGCTTCAGGCAGAGGCTACAGTCTCAAGTTACAGTCTGAGGCTATAGACTGAGGCTAGAGGCAGAGGCTACAGTCTGAGGTTACAGTCTAAGGCTTCAGTCTAAGGCTTCAGTCTAAGGCTACAGTCTGAGGCTACAGTCTGAGGTTACAGTTTAAGGTTATAGTCTGAGGCTACAGTCTTAAAATACAGTCTTAGGCTACAGTCTTAAAATACAGTCTTAGGCTACAGTCTTAAAATATAGTCTTAGGCTACAGTCTTAAAATACAGTCTGAGGTTACAGTCTTAAAATACAGTCTTAGGCTACAGTCTGAGAGTACAGTCTGAGGCTATAGACTGAGGCTACAGTCAGAGGCTACAGTCTGAGGTTACAGTCTGAGATTACAGTCAAAGGCTACAGTCAGAGGCTACAGTCTGAGGTTACAGCCTGACGATACAGTCAGAGGCTACAGTCTGAGGTTACAGGCAGAGGCTACAGTCTGATACTACAGTCAAAGGCTAAAGTCTGATGTTACAGTCAGAGGCTACAGTCTGAGGTTGCAGTCTGAAGTTATAGTCCTGGTACTTCAGTCTGAGGTTACAGTCAGAGGTTACAGTCTGAGGTTACTGGCTGATGTTACAATCAAAGGCTACAGTCAACGGATACAGTCAGGATACAGTCAGAGGTTAGTCAGAGGTTACAGCATGTTACAGTCTGAGGTTACAGTCAGAGGTTACAGTCAGAGGTTACAGTCTGACAGAACAGTCTAAGGTTACAGTCAGAGGCTACAGTTTGAGGTTACAGTCAAAGGCTACAGTCCAAAGCTACAGTCAGTGGTTAGAGTCAGAGGTTATAATCAGAGGTAAAGAGGTATAGTGTGAGGCTACTTTATTCTACTGTCAGTTTGCTGCAAGTCAGTAGTCACCACCTCTTGGATGCAAAAATAAAACATCAGCAAATAAATTATTACCGCTATTCTGACAGGTCCAGTGAATGCCATTGGAGAAGGGGTCAGAAGCTGCCCCGGCATCTGTTGCTGAGGAACCAGAGATGCCCCAGGCCCCAACCCAGGAGCGCTTGTTGGTATAACATCTGGCTTTGACGGCAACATTGGAGCAGGAGCTGGTGCCAACACTCGGCCTCTTACCATTGCCATGGAAACAATTTTATATTGCTCAGTTCCTCAATAATTCCAGGGTTTCACTAAATATCTTGATCACTTATCCAGATTTATTCCTTCTACTCATTAATAACTGATATATAGATAAAGTTCAGAATTAATGTGTTTTTAAGTTGCCGAATCTAACTGTTTTAAAACTTTTATCATACATCCATGAGCTTACAGGCTATATCCACGTGAAATAAAAAAAATCTGCAGAATAAATTGACCCCAGTAAAATATGAATTGTAGTTAGGACAAATGTATGTATATTTTATCTGACTGGCAGATATCCAGTTTGTTTGCAATGTTTTCAAAATATCAGCTTTTGTTTTAACGAATATTTAGACAATTAGCATTCACTTGAATAACATCAGCAAGGTGCATCATCTGAATAGAATCATTATGCCCTTTTTCACTGAAAATAAGAGAAATATGAAGTATATCACCCTGAAAAATCACACTATCTTGCCCTCTAGATGTCTGTGAAATGCAAGATACAATATAGAACCATATGAATTGTGACGAGAAAAAACCCCGATCCAGCTATTCCCTCCATGCCTACATGAAACTAGGCAATGGGGCCACAGAGTTTTCCAAAGATTTGAAAACGAGAGACTACACCGTATACAACATAGGCAGCCAACATAAATCTGCTGATCAACCAGTGAGTTCACACAGCTGAACTGTGCTTTTACTTCATGAAAAGTCATAAGCTAGGTTCTGTTATGGCATGGCAGATATAGACTAGGGGTGTAATCTAGATTAGATCAAAATGTTGGAATATTTTAGTGATCAGAAACTATACTTCATACCTGAATACTCATCTAAATAGTTATTAATCATATTTTTTCCCTGTTTCATAGAAATGTGCCAAATTAACAGAAAGCCTGATTTCTCGTTTCAGATTTCATGTTTCTGACCAAACACAAACCGTTTGGAAGGGTGTACTGTTTGGCAGGGTGTAAAACCTTGAATAGCCAAACACTTGACCTATCAAACTTCTGAAGAAAAGGATTTGTACAATCTATTGAAAAAAGGCATATATATTTAGTATCCCATAATTCAAGAAGCAGATTTTCTTCTGTTGCCACTGAAATGATTTTAGTTTATTTTCAAATTTCCTGCTCAGCGAGGAATTATTTTAGAAATTCAAATGTCAAATTTGATATATGATGAGCAAGAATAAAAACATTACAATTCCAAAGGGTAACATTAAAATTATTGCCATACAGCTGTTAGATTGTTTGTCCCTGCAAGATATTTAAAGTAACACTGATCCAAGCATCACAATAACATGTCTGTGCAATGCGTAACCCCTTATACCCCACTTTTATACAGTAAAATTGGGGTATAGAGGGGTAGCCCTAATTTTCTTATTTTTGATCCAAAACAAAATTCGTGGGTAAGCATTAGAACTGCCTCACTGAGGTGGTTCTAACATGTACCCACAATCAATGTTTTAAGCTAAAGTATTTACAATATATCAATTTTTCCAAAGAAATTTTCAATTTTTACAGCTGAAAAAAATCTCTGTATATTGCATGGGTAAGTTTTCATAATGAGAAAAATATAATGTAATTATCATCTTGCCATTTTGAGCCATAGTGATCAAGACCATTTACCAGTGAAAAGTGCACATTCTGTCACAACTAACAAACAAATCAGCCTTCACTTGAAAAAACCAACAATTTGGGCTTCCGACAGTCCAACACAGACCGGCCTGCACAGTCACAGAAGCAGGCTAGAAGCATGAAAATAAGGATTTATGAAGAAGATGGACTGTACTATCTGTGTAGCGAAAACAAAGATGCTGATAAGCTCTGCAGTCACTGCATGGCTGATCTGTGTCTTTGTTTTCGATTATGCAAATTGTTGGTTTTCTAATGTCAACAGATTGAAGCCCCTATAAAGGACAGAACCTGTACCATGCAATCTTTAAAAGATATTTCATTATGGAAACTTCGTCTGTGGAAGAAGTTTACCTTGCTTTATGCTGAGCGGAATCCACAAAGCCAGGTTTTCACATTGCATGGCTCATAAATTCTTATAAAAATCAGAGATGTACAGACAGTGAAGCTGTTAACACAGCTGCTCGACTTGCCTAATTAAACTACAAAAATCAGGATAAAAGACCAAGAAAAAACAGTACATTGAGATAGACAAAAGCCATAGTTTCTAGTCTACATTATGGCATATTTACATAAACAAAAAACTTGCAAGTCGTCTCCATATGATTCTCTATGTCTGATTTAATTATATAACAACAAAAAACAATTCTGTGAGGTGTAATCTTCTTGACATAAAGAATTAGAAATGACTTGAGTAATGGGGAATTCCAGGAGAAACTAGGCTAGTTAACTCAAATGAGTTACTCGAAAAAGTAAGACATACATGTATTTCACCCTATATACCCGAGGTGCAAGCAAATTTGTTTGTTTGTTAGTTTGTTTGTATTGAGGTTTAACGTCCCAGTCAACAATTTTTAAGTCATGTCGGGATGGAGCCACCGCTTCCTGGGTTTAACAAGTACCATAGGGAGTTAATGTGTCTTGCTCAAGGAAACAACACGGTGACCCTTGTAGGGATCGAACCCAGGACCTCTCAATTCGGAGTCCGACGCTCTACCACTAGGCTACCACGCTCCCTAAGCAAATTTGTTACTGCCCAGAGCGATGCAACTTCACATATCATGTGACAAAATGGGGTGCTGTAATTGGAAGCAATATTGAATGAGCAAAAGATGACAGCTAAGACTTTAATGCCTCACTGAATCATCAGGAAAACATGTCTGTGAAATAAATACCCCTTTTACCCCACTTTTTTGTAGTAAAACAGGGGTATGCACGGGTATATATATTTTTCTTATTTTTGCTCCAAAACATAGATTGTGGGTACTCATTAGACGGTGAGGCGGTTCTAGGTGAGGCGGTTCTAACGTGTACTCACAATCTATGTTTTGAGCAAAAATAAGAAAAATATCGAAATTTTTACTACTGAAAATTTTCATTTTTACAACTTTAAACATCTCTGTATATTGCATGGGCATGTTTTCGTAATGTGTTGTTGCCCAGTCGATCCAGCTTCCAAACATCCATCTCCATTTCCTCGTGTGATGTGTGATGTTGCATTTATGGCATTTACCTGCACAGTAACAAATTTGGTTGAGGGAAATATATGTCTCACAATGGTGAGTTTTTGTTTTTGGTCCAAATATATTCTCAATTTAAGAAGGTTAGCGTCTAATGCTTTTTCATGCTCAACAGTTGCACTCCTACATCCATCGCCAAAAAACAGCTCCAATGGAGCTGGCATGATTGGGCAATAAATCTCGGAAAATATCTTGTAGCTTTCAACTTTTATTATCATTATCAGTAAACTGTGAAAATAACAAGAGCAACAGTCTCCAGATGTCTGATATCAGATTTCTTCAGTTTTTTTTTCTTCTCACTTGGACCATGTTGAGTTAGAAATGTCATATTTCGAGCCTGTGGGTACGAATATATATGGGTACTCACAATTGTGGGTATTCAAAATTTGGGAGCACTTTTGCTATGTTTTGGAACATTTTATACGTTTTTCTAAAATTTTGGGCAGTTAAAATTTGTGGTCTTCAATTTTTTTGGTACTCAAAATATGTGGGTATTCAAAGTGTGGATGATCAAATTTTGTAGGCACTCAAAATTGGTGGCATTCAGAAGATAGATATTTCAGTTAGATGTTATTCACATAAAGATGCGGCTCTCAAAATATTTATGAGTCTTCAAATTTGAGTGTATTTAAAATAAGTGGGTATTCAAAAGTGCATATAAATATTTTGGGGTATTGAAAATGTTGGAAATTATATTTTCTTGTTACACAAAGCATGGGCAAATTATGTTGGTCTTCACTATAAGAATGTTCACAAAATTCAATCACAAAATTGTGGGTATTCAAAATAAGCTGGTTCATAAAATTATGAGTCAAGACTGAAATTGTTTGTATGAAACTGGTGTGGTCTTAGGGTACTCATGGAATCTTTGTGTTCATGTTATTTGTATGTACATGTATTCATCAATTATAGAATTTCACTCAGTATTTGTGGGTACTCAACATGTGGGTACCTAAAATAGTTTGGTAAAAATGCGGAAAGTATGCACATTCATATGAACTGAAAGTCTCAGTATGGAAAATTGCCACCTTAATGTTTTATAGACTCAGATCAGTGTATCATTTAGTTTGATCAGACACTGTATCCATAGTCTAATATTGAGACAGAGAGTAAATTGGAAGTTAATGGCATATTTCATCTAATTCTTTAAACAAACAGGTGGCCAGAGTCAAGAACTCATTATCTTTATCTAACTGCTGTGAAAAAATTATCTTCTTGTAAGAATTTATTGTGACAGCCTTAATGATTAGAAAAACCAGCAAAAACTCTGAAAACTGGCGATAGATGTAGGAGTGAGTTGGTTTTATTCGGTACATTTGACTAACTTTAAACTTTAAATCTCACAGAGCATTAACCTGACAAAAATCAATTTTTCACCCAGATCATATAACATAATTAGTGTAAGACAATACATCATAATTGGTTTTGTATCATCAATGAATTAATCAGGCGATTTACTACATTCAAATTCAGCCAATTTATTCACCATATCTTCAAATATAAGAGATAATTCTGAATAGTCAAGGTGGGGTAGATTATAAGCAGGTCAGAGTGAGCTAGTCCAATCTGTTGGCCTACTCTGATTTAAACCTAACTTGGCTGCTGATCAGCAAAAATTTGTAAAATGTATGAGACCCTATAGGAAAAAGCAATTATCGTGAACCTTTTTAATCAAACATACTGCAAAAAAATATCTTGGGCCACATTTGACCTTGCCATAAAATAGGTCAAGGTCAAACAGGCCATTGCTTATACAGACTATGTTGGACCTTAATTAAGTCAAAAATGTTACAAACTTGTACCAAGTTTTATGGAAATTGGTCCCCTGGTTTTAGGAAGATGTACTTACTATAAGGAAAGCACATAGTATTCTTGGCATACATTTTGTGGCTTATGTTTACTTTGATAGTATATGAAGCCCATTACTTATACACATTGTAATATAAAAAACAAAGTATTTAAATGGGTTCCATTATCCAACAGGTGTCAGAATGATGCAAGGCAGGGCGCTGACCTGTGACACTTCCCATAACTCTCTGTCACAATGGTTAACACATTAAACACAGTAGCCAACCACAATGTGAGCAACCACATACCAGTTACCAGATTTTTAGCTTAATGGAGTGAGCAACAACCATGCAGATGAGCATGTGCATTTATGTGCAGGTTCATCAGCATCTTTGGTGATTGCTTCCCAAAACCATGAGCTGTTCAATCCTACATATTATTATTTTTGTGTTGGGAGTATAGTCCTGTCAGAAAATTGAACAACATGTATACAGGCTTTACCCAGGCCAAGCCAAAAATGATAGTAGAATTCATCTAATGAGCTAATATAATTAATATTAATGTCAACTTCTTGACCTCTGATTAGAGCTAAATTCTTTACAGCTTTTACAAGATAGTTGTATATACAAGGGACGTTCAAAAAGTTCTAAAAAAAGGGGCATCTAAATAGTTCATAGTTTAAATCTCTCCAAAACTGAAAAAAAAAAAAAAGTGACTTATACTTTGTGTTTGTTTGTTTGTTTGACATTCTCGGTCACTGTGGTCACTCTGCTCCTGAGCAAGCCTCCAAGATGCAAGTTACCAGTTCTTATTGCACATTGTTTTCACCACTAAGTGACAAATGCTAGTCATGCAATCTTGTATCAGCAGAAATGGAAGAATGGCCGCAGAAATGGAAGAATGGCCGCAAACATTTTTCATCACCAAATATTCATGAAAGAAACATGCTAGACGTAAGGATCTATCTGGTTTAAAAACCAATGCATGCTTGAACAGGACAATTTCTCCCCATAACACTGGTTAAGTACCAAGAAAGTGGCGGCGGCTCCATCCAAACATGACTGGAAATTTTTAGATGGGCATGTTAACCATCAAAACAACCAAGATTAACACTTGAGCCGCCTCGTGGGAAAACCAACAATGTGGTTTCCGAACAGGTCCGACACAAACCGACCTGTACAAGCACAGAAAAGAGCTAGAAGCTTGAAATTTCGGATTTAAGTAGAAGAGGAATTGTACTATCCAAGTAGCGAAAACAAAGGTGCTGATCAGCTTTGCGGTTACCCCGAAGCTGATCTGCGTCTTTGTTTTTGCCTATGCAGATTGTTGGTTTTCCCACGAGGCGGCTCACTTGCTAGTTCTTCTTTTGAATCTGATACTTATCCGAAACTTCTTAAAACAAGTTCTTCCAAGACAGAGCTCATATTTTGCTACAAAACTCTCTAATCATGATGGTGCCAGAAAATAAAGCATTTGCACCATAATTACATAATAAAAGGCATGGTAATCATGTCATTAAGTACTATCATCAAAGGGGACAAGTTATGAGTAAACCTGTCTACCAGGATTTTGACCATGTTGAATTCAAACCAAGGACACTTAGCATTTTGAAGATACACATATATAAGTAGTATTTTGGCACAAGTATTTTGTATCTTTATATCTGGAAAATGAAGAAACGATGGGGGTAATCAAGTTGAATCGATGTGATGTATGCTTTTTGTTCAGCTAAGTTTGAAAGTATGTTTCCTCAAGACTCAGCTCAAGGACTATTAATGAGTCTCAAAATGTGAACAAAAAATAGTATTCCACAAGATGCCTGGCTCGCTTACAAGGCTGCACATTTCTTCAAAGAACCCATGCAGATTTTACTTCATTTCAGGATAAAAACAAATAAATTATTGTTCTGCAAGTTTAATTTTTTGTTCTGCAATAATTTGAGTCAGTTCATGCTTCCAAATGACCATGTGTTTGATTTAGATTGGCATTCATGCAATTTGCTTGAAATGGATATTCTTTCTTTGCAACCACTGACTAAGGGAGCATGACAGGCTGTCATACAAAAGCTTCAATGCTAAATAGGTTTTACAGCAGAGGAAGAATAAGTTTGGCCAGTAGAACATGTACATTCTATTAAAATTCAATGAATGACTGTCAACGTTTTTGCAACATTATGATGATTGCCCAATCAACTTGCCAACATAGAAATAATCTTCCTAGCAATCTTCATGTGGTGATTGCTTATAAAGCAAGTTAGATTGGTACACAACTGGAATCAACAGGTTTGGCCACTTATAGTTGGTTCTCTCCCAGTTAGACTAGAGCAATAAACTTCGGAAGAGAAGGAAGAATAAGTTTGGCCACACTGACCAATTTTAAGATCAAGAAGTACAGAAAGAAGCAATCAGTCAATTTGGCTAATGTTTGTCTTCTTTCGCTGTTAAAATACATGTACTGTACACTATGTGTAAGGAATTGGTGGCCATGTTGGTCATGTGACCTTGACCTTCATTCCCACGTCAAGTGGCCACTTGCCTATATAATCATCAAAGTTGTGACACTGACCATTTTGAACATTCCACATGATCAGCTTGATTTACAGAATATTTGAAGATCATGTGGACAGAGGGAGCATAAAAACATGGAAAGAGAAAAGATTTGGTGCAGAACATGTTACTGATACAACTTAAACTTAAATAGCTACAGAGCCAGAAATGATTTGCAACTTTCAGGTATGAAAACCCTCCAAAATGAACAGATTTTTCCCCATTTTTTTTCTTTTTCTTATGACACAGCTCATTAATAGATATCTGACAGGAAGTGGCTTATAATGATACCAGCTTCAATAATCTTTATCATTTCTCACCAAATTGTTAATTTGGCATAAAATTGCTATGGCAACTCATTGCAAAAACCTGCATAACACCTGTCTAATCTGATTTATCATCAAGGAATGACCAACTGAGAATGATGTGGCACTAGATAGACAGAAATTCTGAAATCCTCCCTGGTTGATTCAACAAAATTAATGCACTTTTTTGTGTTTCTCAAGAAATGAAATAAGAGTATAACAGAGAAATAAATACACAAATAAAGAGCAGCATTAACAGGTACCATTCTAAGCTCACAGTACATGTATTTCTGTTGTCATTCGCTAGGGGCAAAGTTAATAGTGAGTTGCAAATTGTGAGTTGTGAGTTGAAAACTGAGTTGCCATGTGAAACTGCTTTGCATCTGGAATGTTCTTATTTTATAAAAAAAAAGTTCAAGTATTCTTCTTTTAGGCATGGTACCACTTACAAATGGCATGCTGTAAATAAGAGATGAAAAGTTCAATTAATGAGCTAGTTGAAATGTGCTCATTGCCAGTTGAATTTTCACATGGTCATGCAATGACTAATTACTGCAACAATATATAGAGGATATTCAAGTTTTTGGAGTGAATATGAGTTTTATTTCATTGAGAGAAGTGAAAATTTTTTATATTTCATGAGTGCCGAAGGCACGAATGAAATATATAATTTTTCACTTCACGAGATGAAATAAAACTCATATTCACTCTAAAAACTTGAATTTTCTTTTTATTATATTGCATGTAGTCATTGTAACGTTGCGCGCTAAAGCATATGTCGTCAAAATCTTAAATGACGTCATTACGTCACGTCATCACGTCGCTATTGTGTGTGAACGTTCATTGCATCAACAATAGCATAGATTATAAAATTTAGTTATGTATAAATTAGAAATAAAACGGTGGAATCGTAATTTGTGTATTCCCAAATCTTATATTTTCACATGTGAAAATATAACATATTTTCACATGTGAAAATATAACTTTTTCAAATATTGGTTACATTTAATACATATTTCTCTATATTTCATCACTTGCCATATAATAAAAATATATTGCTACTACAAGTGTATATGAAATCAGGATTTCAACTTACAACTCACAATTATCAACTCACAGATTACTCAGACTCCATTCTCATCATTGTTTGCTGTCTCCATTTTGATGTGCCAATACATAAAGTTCTGCATCAATGTGTGGTCAATGTGCAAAGTACGGTATTTCAAATTTTCCTTCCGAAAGCAGGGCTTTCTTATGTGACTGACATGTACAGATTCCCGCATACCAAGGTCTCTCTATACCCAATTTTCGTATTTTTGATCCAAAACATACATTGTGGGTACTCGTTAGAACCGCCTCGACGAGGCTGTTTTAACATGTACCCACAATGTATGCTTTGAGCTAAAATATTAAACATATCCAATTTTTTCTGGTGAAATTTTTACTTTAGTCTCTTCAAGGGTAAGTTTTCGTAATGGGGACACATACAGGCTGGCATGGGAATATAGGCTGAATCTTTAGCAAAAACAGTGGTTGCCAACAGGAAAACCTTTTTGAACTGCGAGTTTATGGGTCACTACTACTCTGATGCATATAAAGGAAGCAAAATCCATCATTCATAATAAATGATTATATTTACCTTGGTTTAATCAGTTTTCCTATGAAGTAAAGCTTTTAAACTCTTTAGTCCACAGTAACAGCCAGATCACCGTTTGATGTATATCCTTAAAAAATTCTCAGAAAATCTTATCTCAGTTAGTTTATGTACGAACTTGGCTACAAATAATCTGCAAATAAACTTTAAAATCCAGCCAAGCACAGCATCAAGCCTCCTCACAAAGCCGCTACTTATCTACATCCCTTACTGGAGGGAACTGATAAGAATCCCCTAAATTGATGGTGCCAACAAAGACAGGTAGGGGCTGTCTCAAAACTGAAAAGCTGGTGCCAGAACAAAGAAAATTTCTTGCTATACTAATAGGATCCTGGCGTTCCTGTATCAAGTTTGGCTTAGCTAACATAGACCAATTTAAACAGCAAAACTTGGGTGTTAGGGGTACTTAAAGTCAAAGTCAACTTTCCTAGCTCTTACAAATTTTGTGGGTGAATAGATGAGTACAAACCAGAGGACCAATGATCCTGTAAACGCTCACCTGAGATCTGGGATATATACCAATAAACTTGTTTGACTATTATGGTAATATATATGTCTATAGCTCCAGGGCAGGGGAAGATGAAGATGCGACCTAAGTTGACCTTGCCATAAAAAAGGTCAAGGTCATCATATGTTCATAATTTATGTTTATGTTGTAGTACTCTAGTCCCCAATGCTACATGCCAAGTTTTGTTGAAATCAGTCCACTGGTCATGGGCGGATCCAGAGGGGGGGACAGGGGGTCCGGACCCCCCCTTGAATTGCCAGATTATTGATTTTTGCCATGTTGAAATTTTCCGTCAGACCCCTTCTGGGAATTTGGACCCCCCCTGAGAAAATTTTCTGGATCCGCGCATGCTGGTTCTGGAGAAGGATTTTTAAACGTTTTTTACCATATATGGGCATGATGGCCATCTTGGTCATGTGACCTGGATTATTCATGTTCACATTCGTTCTCCCTTCCTATAGATGCTTCATAAAAAGTTTGGCTTTTATAGGCTATGCAGTTCCAGAGAAGAAGATCTTTGAATATTATGGTAATATATATGTATAATGCCCTGGGGTGGGGGCAGACCAACCCCTGGGGTCCAAATCATGAACCTTCCATTCATTTTCCCATTTCCTTCAAGTTTTTCACTTGACATTTCAATAATTTTCCCCATTCAAATGCATGGGTGACTTGTGTTGACCTTGCAGAAAAATAGGTCACGGTCATCACAGGGTCATTATTTATGTATACATTGTAGTACTCCAGTCCCCAATTATACATATTAAGTTTTGGTGAAATCGGCCAAGCAGTTCCGGAGAAGATTCTAAAAGGATTTTATCTTATATGGACATGGCAGTCATCTTGGTCATGTGACCTGGATTATCTATATGCACAATGGTTTCCCCTTCCTATAGATAATTCATATACCAGAGGACCAATGGTCCTGTAAACGCTCACCTGAGATCAGCTGCATATACCAATAAACATGTTTGAATATTATGGTATTTAACTCCAGTGCAGGGGCAGATAAGCCCTTGGGCCATTTTCTTTTTTCAGAATCTTCAATATTCTGTCCATTTGCCAATTTCCTGTTGGCTTTTTCCTTCAAATGACATTTTAACAGTTTTCCCAATTCAGATGCACAGGCAACCCATGTTGACCTTGCCATAAACTTGGTCAAGGTCATCACAGGGTCATGATTTATACATACATTGGAGTACTTTAGCCATCGATGCCTCACGCCAAGTTTCCTTGAAATCAGTCTATTGGTTTCAGAGAAGATGATTTTTTATGGGTTTTTACCATATATGGGCATGGCGGCCATCTTGGTCATGTGACCTAGATTATTTATACACACATTGATTCCCCCATTCTATAGATGCTTCACTTAAAATTTGGCTTTGTTTGGCCAAGCGGTTTCAGAGGAGAAGACGTTTGAATATTATGGAAATATACATGTATATTGCCCCGGGGTGGGGGCACATGAGCCCCTGGGGTCCAATTTTTTTCAGAATCATTAATATCCAGTCCTACTGCCCATTTCCTGCAAGACTTTCACTTTAAATGACATTTTAAAAGTTTTCCCCATTCAAATGCATTGGTGACCTATGTTGACCTTCCCGTAAAATAGGTCAAGGTCATCACAGGGTCATGATTTATATACACATTGTAGTGCTTGAGCCATCGATGCTTCGTGCCAAGTTTCGTTGAAATCGGTCAACCGGTTCTGGAGACGAAGATTTTTGAACGGTTTTTACCATATATGGGCATGGCGGCCATCTTGGTCATGTGACCTGGATTTTTTATATACATATTTGTTACCCCTTCCTATTGATGCTTCACATAAAATTTCGCTTTGATTGGCCAAGCGGTTTCAGAGGAGAAGATGTTTGAATATTATGGAGATATACATGTATATTGCCCCGGGGTGGGGGTGGATGAGCCCCTGGTGCCCAATTTTTTTCAGAATCATTAATATTCAGTCCTACTGCTCATTTTCTGCAAGATTTTTCCTTTAAATGACAATTTAACAATTTTTCCCATTCAAATGCAAAGGCGACCTATGTTGACCTTGCAGTAAAATAGGTCAAGGTCACCGCAAGGTCATGATTTATATACACATTGTAGTACTTGAGTCATCGATGCTTCATGCCAAGTTTGGTTGAAATCGGTCCAGTGGTTCCGGAGAAGAAGATTTTTGAAGGGTTTTTACCATATATGGGCATGGCGGCCATCTTGGTCATGTGACCTGGATTATTTATATACACATTGGTTCCCCCTTCCCATAGATGCTTCATGTAAAATTTGGCTTTGATTGGCCAAGCTGTTTCAGAGTAGAAGATCTTTGAAAATTGTGGACGACGGACGGACGGACGGACGACGGACGGACGGACGGACGACGGAGCATGGGTATACTATAAGCTCACCTTGTGAGCCTGACGGCTCAGGTGAGCTAAAAATTTGGCTTTGCTTGGCCAAGTGGTTTCACAGATCTTTGAAAATGGTGGACGACGACAGACGGACAGATGAACAGATGGACGCTTGGTACCTGCCTATCCTATAAGCTCACCTTGAGGGCCTAAGGCTCGGGTGAGCTAAACATCTACACATTAAAGTTAGCAAAAATTTTAAGGCAAAAATATTGTAAAAAAAAAAATCGTCTCTTTTTACACCTAAATGGTAATATTCAAGTTAAGTCTACCAAGTTGGTTTATTATTCATGGCACATATCTATGCAGGGGTATGTCCCTGAATATAATTAGCATGCATGTTGAATCACAAAAGACATGCAGGTTAAATTAAACCCAGTTTCAATGAGCAGATTAATTGGAAATTTAACCACATTTGACGCTTCGACATTTAATATCTTGTCTGAACATACCAGGCTTATATCTAGGTTATCTTTCATATTAAAATATTATTTCTTTTACTTTACTCCTATTGCAACTATTGCAACTGATTTGCATTTGCAGCATTCACTGTCAAAATTTTAACTACCCAATTTCATGTTTATTTCGTCTCAGTCAACAATTTTTCAGTCATGCTGAGATAGAGCCGTTGCTTCTCCAGCTACTGACACGTAATACTGCGTTTACACTATGTTCCCGGCGGCCCCGGCAGCCCCGTTTGCTAGAAACGTAGCGTACCGTGGAGTTTTGGTAATACATTTCTCTGATTTTTAAGATCTATTACGTTTTGTTACGTTTTCTTAAGTTGCATTACGATATCCGTAACAAGCCGTGGTAGTGATAAGCCGGTGTGTCACGGAGGCGCTAAGGTATGTTACGGTTATCCACGATCTATCACTATTATTAGCACGTTCTATTACGGCCTGTTACGTTCTGTTGCGGTCAGTTGCGTTTTGACCAAGGCGCAACACGTTTTTTCGATCAGTCAAGGTCAGCTACGGACGAAACGTAGACACCATACAATATAAAGCACATTTTTTTTTCTTTTGTATACGAATAAGTCCTTCGAAATAATAATAACCGCGCTCCTCAACAACCGACTGCAGAGTTGATTAAGAAAGTTTGGGATTGTAATTCTTCTTCAACTGCATAGTGCAGCGTATGGCCTGCATTGTTCACTATAGTGACTGCTCCAATATAAAGGAACTTGACCCCATGATATGCCATTTTATATCTATAAACTTCACGCGCCGTGATAACCGTAACAGAACGTGACATACGTAGTAGAACGGGGTGAACACCGTCAAAGACCGTAACACACCGTAACTTAACGCAACGAGACGTGAGACAACCGTGATCAAACGCAACAGAATGTGGAAGATCCGTAGCTTGCCGGGCTAATCACTAGTTTCCCGTTGCACTACGGACAGCCTCCATGTTTCGCTACATACTGTTACGTTCTGTCACGGTGTGTTACGTTCAGCCCGTTTTATCACGGCCCATTACGTTTCTCATTTCCGCCGTGACTGCCGTGGCAGATTTTTAAACTGTCAAAAAATTTGTCACGGTGTCCACGGTTATCCCGTCGTGCTACGTTTGCCTATCCCGTTCCCCTGCGTTGCCTCACGGTTATCCCGTTTTGCTCACGGATGTCTGAAACGTGGCCGCCGTGACCACCGGGAACATAGTGTAAACGCAGTATAACCAGTATCTGACTCTTTCTCCAGAGTCAAAAAACTCTATATCACGTTAACATGCTCCTGTAATGTATAACCCCTAAAACCCCATTTCTATTAGTTAAAGCACGGTACAGGGGTATTCCTATTTTTCTAACTTTTGCTCTAAAACATAGTGGGTACTTGTTAGAACCGCCTCGACGAGGTGGTTCTAACTTGTACCCACAATCTATGTTTTGAGCAAAAATAAGAAAAATATCAAAATTTTTCAACTGAAAAGTTTCAGTTTTTTCAACTTAGGAAGAATCTGTATATTGCATGGGCGTCTTTTCGTAATGAACAATATACCACGGAATTATGGCACTTTTGCCAGCCCAAATTTTTGTAACATACTTTTTTCTGTCTTTATATGGCTGACATAGTAAAATTGTCACGGTGTCCTCCGAATAAGAATGTTGTGGTCTAAAAAGCCCAGACATGTATATCTTGTCTTCAAGCAAACAGATTTATCTTAATAATGACTTTATGACGCCCCAGATCAAACAATCACAAAAATTATATTGAAAAATTGTCTCCTTTTATCTCTTCAGTAAAATAAGACAATATATTCGTAATTAAGTGTTGATTTATCAAGACAAAGTCGTAAATAATCATGGGTTTATGATGACTTATGAAGTAGATGTCCCCAAATTCTTCATATAACTGTGATACCAAAACCAAACGAAGAATGTTACGACACAATAATGTTAACCCTTAATGCATCAGACAAAACAATGGCAAAATTTGTGAATACCATAGATCTATATGATAACTAAAACGTTAACAGGTTGCTGGCTTAAAGAGGTGACCCCTAAGTCAGGTTTTACTGTACTTTACAGCTCACAAATATGGCACATGGCCATGACAATTTTCATGAACATTTCAAAACATATTTGTTATAAACATGCACATTTTTACATTTTTTCTTTTAGACAGTCATGGTGAAAATATCAGCTTTTTTGTATTTGTGACCTTTCCACGTCACAGTGAAATGAAGCCTGCTAATCAGCAACTTTATTGGCCCTAGTAGATGTTTGCTATTAAATTCTTTGAATCTCGTTATGACTTTGCTACTAAGTAAGCTAGTCTGCATCAAACCAGGTCCGAGCTTTGGTGACATTTTCTCTTGTAACTTGGCTCTTTTCAAAAAGACTTGCGCCCACCACCTTCTAAACAAACAATGATTCAATGTAACAGAATGCTTAGGGGATGATGTGCATATAATGATAAACATGACATAGACTGTCAATTTAAAAGCAATTTTCAAAGTATCCTATCTCTGTAAGGTCTCAATGGGAAATCTGAGTATTTTTGAAGTTTTTCAGTTAATTATTCAAATTTTTATTTACATGATAGACCCACAAAAGTAACCATATGGGAATATAATCACACCGGCCTCATCCAAACAAACTATTTAGAATACAAATGAACATTATGGGATAAATATCAACCACAAAAGTTCTGTATTTAGTGATATTTGGTTAAAATCTACCCAGATTAGGAAAGCCTTGTGAAAACAGACAAATAGCAAAGAACTGAAGAGCATCTTTCAAATTTTAGCACTGTTTGGCAGTGTTAAACAGTTATTGACAGGTCGCAACTTTGCTTTTGGGCTTGCACGGGCTCAACAAGATTTTCATGACAACCTAGTCTTTTCCACATGACATATCATTATGAATATATGAGACTTGGCACATAATACCCTGCCGTTTGCCTGTCTGAACAAAATGACACATAAGTATCAGCCTAGCATATACATAGTCTGATCAGATATCTTGTTTGTCATAGTTTTATGTGTAGACGGTATAATGCTTAAGCCTATCTTAACCAAAAATTTCAAGACATTGTTCAAGTCAAAGTTGGTAAAAGAAATGTGAAAACAGTTTTCCTGTGACAAGCCAAAAATGTTTCCAACTCCTTTTCAGTAGTTGTATACTACATCAAACCACCACAGAAAGATGATGGAATTTCATACCCAAAATTTCAAATATTAAGAAAAGAGGGGTATTCATGGCATTTTCTTTTGACAAACAAAACACCCGATGCATCAAAAAAAAGAGGACAGCCTGATCTGATCTACAATTCTTTTAATTTTGTCCAATTCAAAAACACCATATTAGTATTCAGAAAATACTTCTGATGGACATACGCAAATATTCCAGACTTATACCATTAACTCAAATAAGCCTGGCATCCTTTTTATGGGACATAGACAAACAGTATAGCCCCAGATGTGACACCGCAGAACGCAGCGTCCCATCTGGGGCTATTCTGTTTGCTTAGAAAATTTTCATCAAAAAATGAAATAGAAATCACTCAGAACACCTCTAAAAACAAAAGTGGACTCATCCAAATGATAACAATTGGAGAATCCATTCATCAAATATGGGTTAAATATGTCATGTCAACAATTTTTCAGTAATGTCAGGATGCACACATCATTTTCCAGAGTATGTATCATTCAGATTGTAGTAGAAAGTTTCTCTAATAACACACAACCCAGGCTGTAGGTTCAAGCCTCCAGACTCTTCACCCCAATGTCCAAAGATCTACCACACAACCAACTGTCAGGCATCGATGTGAGATTGTGAGCAGTAAAGAAACTGGTTATTGCACAAAATTTGCTCCACAAGTTTGGGCTTGCCACTTTACAGGCAGCAGTTAGACCTCTTTACTGTTGTCATGGCCCACATTTTCAGACATAAAATTACATTCTTGATGGTAATTTAAGGCCCATTATCATTTTAACTGTCCAATATGACAGATAAATATATAGTGGGTGAGCTTGTCAAAAACATTTGCTCTGATGAAAGGCCCTAAATTATAAAACAATCTAGAAACGTGGTGATATGTCAAACCCAAAACCTCAAAAAAGTTGTAAAAGTCGGTTATGTAACTCATAATCATTAGACCCAGCATGCTTGTACATTTTGACTGGAGCAAGCTTGTGCTTGCAAAGATACAAAGTGAAAGCAATTTTTTTTTTTTTTTTTTGTCTTGTTTTGTTGTCTTGGGTAATGTAACTACCCCATTACGAAAACATGCCCATGCAATATACACTCCTGTATCCATCGCCAAAAAACAGCTCCAATGGAGCTGGCATGATTGGGCAATAAATCTCAGAAAATATCTTGTAGCTTTCAGTTTTTATTATCATTATCAGTAAACTGTGAAAATAACAAGAGCAACAGTCTCCAGATGTCTGATATCAGATTTCTACAGGTTTCAGTTTTTTCTTTTCTTTGGCATATGGTAAAACATGGTATGGTACGATGGTATGGTATGGTATATAGTACGAAAATCCATACCATACCATCATACCATACCATCATACCATACCAAAATTTTTATTAACCCGTACTTGAAAGGAAATAAAAGGGATTCGACATTAATCAACATTTATATAAGATTTGATTTGACTGAAAAAAGATATTATAACAACAATGCAAGACTTCAGTGGTATATCAGGGAACAACCAAATTGAAGATGGTTGAATATCCACATGAATGGTCTGCATTCAAGCATAATTGAGTTTGCTCTGGTGTATTTATCTTGTTATCTTTATCAAGTCACATAAAAAAGACAACTAAATCTGTCTCAAGATTAGGTTGTATGAATGTATTATGAGTCAAAGTCATAGATTGCAAACAATAGGGTTTTGTTTTATTTCCACAGAGGACCGGGGTATTATCACTGATTATGTTAGTCAAAGTGAGTTGCAAGTTGTTAGTCACATGCTCATAAGTTTTAAGTCACTTTGAGCTGCAGCATAGCAAATTAATAAACCAACAGGGGCAAAGTGAAGATCATAATGTCAACATGATGCACACACTCCAAACAGATTTTCGTTGGCCAGTGAAAGCTTTTCTTTTTTAACTTATTTTGTTTGCTTTGTCTTTGGGAAAAGAAGGCAGTAATGTTGTTTTTATTGCTGTGGCCCATTACTGATAAACATGCATAGATAATAACGAAGTGCTGACATTTTTGACATGTGCATTTAGCTTGTTTAAGGGTGTTTATTGATCCACCTCTTATCATCTATTCTTTCAGAGAAAATATTTGACAAGGCTGATATACTCTGTCTAAAAAGTCCGGGCACTCAACTACAAAATAAATAAATAAACATATAAATAAATAAATCCGTAAATACAAGTAAGAACGGTTGTGCAGTTTTGTACATGGCAATATATAGGATGTCAACTGTCCGTTTGCATGCAGTGTATTGTACATCTGTTGTTCATTACCTGTAGCACTCACAAATGCTCAACATGTTTTTTATGGTAAAATAAATGTTGATCTAGAGGGGCAGCCTAGTTCAGAGACTCCAGAAGCCTCCACAGTGTAGAGGCAAAGCTCTCGCTTTGTAGTCAGGTATCATGGGATCGATCCAGGGCTACTTAAGCCTACTACTCGTAAATCTGCTGACTCCGTATGACAGTAGCTGTTTGTAGGAAATTGATCCTACAACAACAATACTGGAAAAAAGAGTAATTAAGCGTATGCAAGTAAAGACATTCAAAAGGACTCAGAATGCAAACACATTTTAAACTACTGTTGCACTATTATGAATCGACCTGCGTATGTACGGCGTATCAAGACACAAATGGTGTGCTATGCATACACAGTGTTGAATAACATTTTGTAGTTTAGTCATAACATTTATCTCATGGAGGAATCGCGTGGACGCCGTTTTTTTTTTTTTTTTTTTTTTTTTTAAGTTTAAAAATCTGCCACTGCAAACACGGCGGCAATGAGAAATGTAATAAATAGGTTATGTTAAAACGGACTGAACGTAGCACACCGTGACAGTAGTAGCGAAACTTGGAGGCGGTCCATGAATAACCCGGCAAGCTACGGATCTTCTATGTTTGGTTGCCTTTAGTGTGCATTTAAATACTGTAGTCCAACATTTCGTCCCGTTTCCTATGGAATACTACGCATGTTTTTGTTGTTTCGGTCTTTGACGGTGTTGACTCCGTTCTACTACGTATGTCACGTTATGTTACGGTTATCACGGCGCGTGAAGTTTAAAAATATGAAATGACAAATCATGGGGACAAGTTCTTTCATAATGGAGCAGTCGCTATAGTAGACCATACGGTGCGCTACATTCCCACATTCTTAATCAATTCTGCAGTCCGTTGTTGAGGAGCACGGTTGTTATATACAAAAGGCTAAAAAAATATTTAAATTGCACTGTGTCTTTGTTTCGTCCGTAGCAGACTTTAACAGAACAAAACACCGTGTTACGCCTTGTTCAGATTTCCACTGACCGCACCAGAACGTAACAGGCCATAATAGAACGTGCTAATAATCGTGATAGGCCATGTGATAACCGTGAAGTACCTTCAGTCTGGCTTATTGCTACCATGGCTTGTCACGGATATCGCAATACAACGTAAGAAAACTTAACAAGACTTAATAGATCTTGAAAACAGAGAAATATATGACCAAAACTCCACGGCACGTTATGTTTCAAGCAAACGGGGCTGCGTTGGCCGCCGGGAAATAGTGTAAACGCAGCATAATTAGCATCAATTTTGAACATTGCGTAATTCTATCTCAATAGGTTGTAGATGAGTAATGAGAAACTGAATGAAAATCATTAGTTGCATATCTTTTTTCCTTAAGTATAGAAACATTGAATACTTGTTTTATTGTTTCAATATGAAATATTCATATCAATCTATGTCTTCCATATTCAAAAAGTCACTTATATTGACATGCTGCTGCTAAGATGATGCAAAAATGGATAGTTCATACAAATTTTGATACCAAAATTAAGCAGCATAACAAGTTCCTACTAACAGAAATGTGGTGTAAGTTTTGACTCCACCCTCCCAGTACGGGTTGATAATTATTTTGGTATGGTATGATGGTATGGTATGATGGTATGGTATGGCATTCATACTATACTATCATACCATACCATCATACCATACCATGTTTCACCATATGCCCTTTTCTTTTGGACCATTTTGTGTTAAAATGTCATATTTCCAGCCTGCGGGTACGAATATATATGGGTACTCACAATTGTGGGTATTCAAAATTTGGGAGCACATTTGTTATGTTTTGAAACATTTTATACTTTTTTCTAAAAATTTGGGCAGTTAAAATTTGTGGTCTTCAAATTTGTTGGTACTCAAAATATGTGGGTATTCAAAACTGTGGATGATCAAATTTTGTAGGCACTCAAAATTGGTGGCTATCAGAAGTTATAGATATTTTAGTTAGATGTTATTACATTAAGATGCGGCTCTCAAAATATTTATGAGTCTTCAAATTTGAGTGTATTCAAAATACTGTAAATTTCCAATGAGCATGGACTATCATTGTAAAAAGTTTCATTGATAAGACTTCACTTGTAAGATACTGACCAATCAATTTACACAAAGTGTCTTAAATTAGAACATTTACCCTTTGTGATGCAGCATGGTCAAGGCAAAGAAAAAAAAGAAGTAAACAACATGAAATTATTATATATCAATTTTATTTGCATATTTTCACTTTCTTTAGTTTAGGTATGTATAAAGTTTATTTGAGGAAGTTTGTTTTGATTTGGATTTCTAGTGTTCTCTGGTTATCATATTTCCATGTATAGAGTTATAATTATGAAGACAAACAATAGATTTTTCTGTGCACTGATACTGTAAGTATCCAAGTGACAGTATTGATTTTTCTTCTACACTGACTGACTGACTGACTACAGTTTGAAAAAACAGGTAATTCGTTTGTCCACGCTCATTGGAAATTAACAGTAAGTGGGTATTCAAAAGTGCATATAAATATTTTGGGGTATTGAAAATGTTGGAAATTATATTTTCTTGTTACACAAAGCATGGGCAAATTATGTTGGTCTTCACTATAAGAATGTTCACATAATTCAATCACAAAATTGTGGGTATTCAAAATAAGCTGCTTCATAAAATCATGAGTCAAGACTGAAATTGTTTGTATGAAACTGGTGTGATCTTAGGGTACTCATGGAATCTTTGTGTTCATGTTATTTGTATGTAAAATGTGTATTCATCAATTATAGAATTTCACTGAGTATTTGTGGGTACTCAACATGTGGGTACCTAAAATTGTTTGTTTAAATTGCAGAAAGAATGCACATTCATATGAACTGAAAGTCTCAGTATGGAAAAAATGACACCTTAATATTTTATAGACTCAGATCAGTGTTTCATTTAGTTTGATCAGATGTATCCATAGTCTAATATTGAGACAAAGAGTAAATTGGAAGTTAATGGCATATTTCATCTAATTCTTTAAACAAACAGGTGGCCAGAGTCAAGAACTCATTATTTTTATCTCACTGCTGTGAAAAAAATTATCTTCTTATAAGAATTTATTGTGACAGCCTTAATGATTAGAAAAACCAGCAAAAATCTCTGAAAACTGGCGATGGATGTAGGAGTGTATACACAGATATAAATTGAAGGTAAATATACAGAGATGTTTCAGAGATCCAAAAATTGAAAAATTTCCGTAGATAAATTTTGATATTTTTAATCTTGTTGCTCAAAACATTGATTGTGGGTACATGCTAGAACAGCCTTGCTGAAACAGTTCTAACGAGTACCCACAATCTTTGTTTTGGAACAAAAATCAGAAAAATAGGTATATCCCTGCATACCCCAGTTTTACTATATAAAAGTGGGGTTTAAAGGGGTATACAAGAATACATTGCACAGACATGTCTTCCAGATGGGGAGTATTAAAATGAAAAGTGACTAAACCATTCAAGATTAATTATGCAGGTATTTTTACAAATATATGTCCTGTGACTCAAACCCATCATCACAACAGGATAATCCAGTTTTCTGGTAAAAATTAATTATTGCTATCTCTCAGATAAAAAGCATAAGAAAACTGTTCTTCGGCGTTTTTGACCAGGTCTGACACAAACAGACCTGTACAGTCACAGAAGCAGGTCGGAAGCTTGAAATTTCGGATTTAAGAAGAAGAGCAATTGTACTATCTGTTTAGCGAAAACAAAGGCGCTGATCAGCTTTGCAGTTACTGCAAAGCTGATCTGCGCCTTTGTTTTCGCATAGGCAATAATCAAGTTTTCTCACGACGCGGCTCATATGATTGAGTTTTATACATAACTGAAATTCTACACCCCCAGTTTGATACAAATCTGCATAAATTTGTTATTTTTATTAAAATTTGTCTCCTATGGATATATGTGGATCAATCACTCAGCAGGACTTAGTGGGAAAAACAAGTCAGACTAGTCGGAAATCTACCCGATCTACCCACACTGTCACATTCATGAATTTTAAATGATGTTCAAGGCAAAAAAAATAAATAAGGATGCCATTATGCAGAAAAAAATAGCAAGCCACACTGCATTTAGACAAAATATGCAGAAATTTAAAATAAAATGGATCCATAAATAGCTTTATGCATGAAGGTGGTCTATAAACCTGAATTTCACGCCAATACAAATTTATAAAGCGATTTACCCATTTTTTCATCTCACGTGTTGATACATACTTCATGAAATAGGCCAACCATATAAAGCCTACCTACACTTAACATTTCAAGAGATAAAAAAGAAAGCTTACACATTTTAAGGTAATAACTCTTCAAACGTTTTTCTAGGCCTCTTTGATTACAAACATTAATTTTCTGTCACTTTTTATCATAACACGAATTCTCGACATTGACAGTTTTCGGTCATTTCAGCTTGTATTAAACACTTCTGGAGCCATTAGTTTATCTTGTGCTTTGCAAATCAAAGAAATATGTCCCCATAAAACACCCTAAATAAACCCTTTCACAATCCTACAGTGATCATTTTGCGATAATATTATTTACAATTTAACAAATTTTACAGTTTGAAAATTACCCAAACTTAAAGGATATCATTTTACATTTTTGTCATTCAAGACTTTAAATATGACAACAGTGGCATTTCGCATGCAATGCATGATAAATTCTGGCACAGTTTAAATTGCAGTTTAGAAAGGATGAAAAATGGCCCATTATTGTCATTAACTTAGTATGTATTAAGTTCATGTGTGACATTTCATTCCTTTTTATATAAACCCGAACAGAGAGGCATTTTCACCCACACTCAGTTGGGTTTTTTTTATTTTTCAATTTAACGTCCCTTACAAGATTATTTCAGCTCATATGAGACGGGCCAATCAGTGGGTGGGGTGAAAACGTGAGAACCCCCGAGAAAAACCACCTGACACACCCACAAGCAGAACTTGGCTTGTCTCAAACGTACCCCGTGTGGGGCTTGAACCCACACCAGATACAGCGGTGAGATGATCTAATGGTTAAGTGTGGTAATGAAAGATCAGCGCTCTTAACCACTCGGCCATGGGGGCCGCCTCAGATAAATAAGGGCATATTAACTCATTTAAGCCTGGCGTCCCTTTTATGGGACATAGGCAAACAGAATAGCCCCAGATGGGACGCCGCAGAACGCGGCGTCCCATCTGGGGCTATTCTGTTTGCACAGAGAAATTTCATTGAAAAATTTTAAATCACACCTTACACCCCTAAAAATGAAAGTGGACTCTGATGGGAGAATCTATTCATCAAATTTTGGTTAAGTAAAGTCTCTGAGGACCAGAACATATCCTACATGTATATACACCTGATGCAAACAAATTTCTTACTGCACAAACTGATGCAACATCACACGTCACATAACAAAATGGCATGTGGTGACAGGAAGTGGGATTGATCTTTCCTATGTTGTATGTGCTCATTAGCATCGCCTCACCAAGGCAATGCTTATGAGCATCCACAACATGTTATTATTTATTATAAAGATCTAACAAACCTGATCAATAAGCCATACTCCCTCTACCTGGTCCCAAGGTTATAAAACTTTTTTCATGCTCAACTCAGCTGAGCACAAAATTTAATCTGCTCATAAATACTGAAATATCCCAAATAAATTAAAATTTCAGGTTTAGATCACCAAAGCTTGTAATTTATCCTGCTTATAAAATGCCAACAATTGTTGGCATTTTAACATTTATGAGCAGGATAAATTTCTAGTCTCAGCTCAGCTGAGCATATAAAAAGTTTTATAACATCGGGGCCAGGTCTTCTGAAGTCTAGTCAGAATCATAATAATGCTCTATGTGGCTTACAAATGACAGTTAAATCTTCAAGCAGTCAAGGTCTTCACTAGAATGAATGGTTGCTCAGACAATGCAGGCTAACCAAAGTATTTGCTAGGCTCCAACATGACATTGTTGGTTGAAATTATAAACCATTTCAGTTGCTTCAAGTTTTGATAGTTCTTGGCAGATTTTTATTTCTAGCGGTGACACTGCATCCACTTTTCATGTACAGTAAGAGCTTAAATACATGGGTACAAATACGTACTATGGGTTTGAGACCCTCACAGGCCACATGCCAGACGAGCTTCATTCTGCTTACTGGTGTGTCAGTCCACCTACTTACTCATTAATCTTGAAAGAGATTGGCGTCATGAGAAAACCGGACTTTTGCTTGTGCAGGGACAGCTGATCAGTGCCTTTGTTTTCACTACACGGATAATACAATTCCTCTTCTTCCTAAATCCAAAATTTCAAGCTTTTAGCCATCTTTTGCAGCTGCACATGCTGATTTGTATCAGAGCTGGTGATCAGTTTTCTTGAATCGCGGCTAAAAACAAAACAGGGCTTAAATAAGAGAGATAATCACAACAATCGCTATGTCAGATATAGTGGAGAGTTATCATTCCTAGTTTTTCAAGATGAATCAACTATCTTAAGCAGAAGACTTTTGAGAATGTGAACACACAGATGGATGCCAGCTCCAGTACCATCCTATAAGCTCACCTTGTGAGCCTTCAGCTCAGGTGAGCAAATAACTCCGGCAATTATCATCCTACCTCAACTGGATCTGTTGAATAACTGCCATACGCTGCAGGGTGTGGTGCAGGCTGTGGCGTTGCAGGACTCTGCTGCAAGGGAATCCCAGGGCTGGGCTCGTACGGAAGACCATAGCCGGGCTGCAGTGTCGGCGGGGGCGGGAGAGACTGGAGGCTGGTACCCTGGTACATCGACAGCTGGGGCTGGAGATAGGCTGACGGGGGTGGGGGAAACTGGGTACCGTAGGCAGGAGGCACTGCAGTAGGGGACATAATCTGTAACTGTCAGCACAAAGTTAATGAACCTGAAATACAAATGAAAAAAAAAATAGTGCAAGAACTGAGAAGTCATATTTGTAAAAGCAAAGTCACAGATCAGCAACACAACAACCAAACACTATTTTTGCAGATTAGACTTTTCTTAAATTGGAAGCTTTGAACCTGTACACGTACAGCCCAGTTTGTTTCAGACCTGGTTAGAAACATTAAGACATGTTTTCCCAGTAAGTGTGTCAATTGAACAAGCACATGCTAGCCTGACAGCAGTGAGGTAAAGAATGTGTCTGGTAAAATAAACAACCATAGCTGAAAGGAAAAATATTTGGTCAACATAACATGCCATCAGAAAGTAACTGTCAACAATATGTCACAGCATCCAGATATGCTTAGATTCTGTAAACATGAATGAAAGTAGAGTGAAATTAGAATTAACTTACAACAATAATACTAGAAATATTATTTACCGGAGTCCATTGTCATGAATTATAACCTACTTTGTACATATAATATGATTATTAAAACTCATTTTATATAGATAAAAAACACTTTTGCAATAAAAATAAACATAAAATCAAAACATTTTGGTATGTAATCTTAAGGTTATAGACTTCAATAGAGCAATATCCCGCACCAAGGATCCTTAAAAAGATTGCTGTGGGTTTGAAAATGGTACTGATATATTCAAAATTCTAATACGAATGCAGTATGGACACACTATGGAAGGAAATTTTAAGAGGCAGGGATGCTATTCTGTTATGTAACACAATTTTATGATCCTGCTGATGTCAAAAAGACCATTTACGTATGTTGGGGCCCAGGTTAAGGTAACTATATTCAACAAGATAATCATTACCCCTGCACTAAGGAATAAAGGAACTCAACTGTGCACATTAACCAAGTTATGGGCTTCAGATAAGCCCTGTCTGGGTTTTATTATAAATCATTTCAATTTTACCTATTCATTTTAATACAGTTCCCTATCTTTCAATTTGAACAGCTTCTATAGTTGATTGATGTGATATGGGACAATAACCAGTGAATTATTCACCAATACCAAGAAATGAGTCGTCTCGTGGGAAAACCAATAATGTGGTTCCCGAACAGGTCCGACACAAACCGGTCTGTGCAGTAACAGAAGCAGGCTAGAAGCTTGAAATTTTGGATTTAAGAAGAAGAGGAAGTGTATTATCCGTGTAGTGAATACAAAGGCGCTGATCAGCTTCGCGGTTACCGCGAAGCTGATCTGCGTCTTTGTTTTCGCGTATGCGGATTGTTGGTTTTCTCACGAGGTGGCTCAAATGTGATAAGACTCCAAGTGTTGCATCAAAAGACAACTTGACCTACATATTCCAACCAGGCCTGATACAGCTAGTCCGACCAAAGAAGATCACTAAAGGCTTAAAATTTCATAACTAGGAAGGAGGATTGTAGTAGCAGCAACATGAGAAAACCAGTCTTTGGGTTTCCGACCAGGGCTGACACAAATTGTATTGTACAGTCTCAGATGAAGGTGAGAGGTTTGAACTTTTGGGTTTAAGTAGAAGAGGTATTGTACTATCCATGTAGCAAAAGCAAAGGCGCTGATCAGGTGTGCAGTTACTGCAAAGCTGATCTGTGCCTTTATTTTTGCACTTTAGGCAAAAGTCCCGTATCATCCATGCAGCTTAAACAACGTTTCTAACTATTTTGTGTGGCTGTACAGCCTGGTTTGTGTCAGACCTGGTCGGATTGTTGTTTTTTCACTGAAAGACCCAATCAAAAAATATGTTTAAGACAATGACATCAAACTTAACATACCTAACCAATAGGTGTCCCTTCTGCAACCATTTATCCCTACTTTTGATGTCATTTTGTCATTAAAATATCTATTTTGACCTTTGGTATCAAAACCATGACAAATTTATTTCTTTTCTGTGTTGAATTTCAACAGTTTTTGTGTTCAATTTCTACAGTTTATAACCAAATTATGTGAAATGCTGTTTATCCTGTGATTGAGTTACATATATTTAACTGTATCAGTTATCTGCCCATTAAAAACAATTAAGAAAATGTCCTTTTAACATGCAACTCAGCCAATCTAACTTATCAGCCACGAAATGAGAAAACCTTCTTTTCTGCAAATATGAAAGCACACAAATCTGCTGTAGGGGTTGGGGCGGACTAGATGTAGAGTGTTAGATTCCAAATCAAGAGGACCTGGGTTTGGAACCTAACAGTACCTCCAATGCGATATGAGCCATGTCGCAAGAAAACTGGTGTTCAGGGTTTCCGACCAGGTCCCACATACATCGGTCTTTGCAGTCACAGAAGCAAACACTAGAACATTGAAATTCCAGATTTAAGAAGAAGATGGATTGTACTATCCGTGTAGCGAAACAATGGCGCTGATCAACTTCGCTGATCTGCCCCTTTGTTTTCACATACGCAAAAATCTGGTGTTCTTACGTAGCCCTTATGTCCCCGAGCAAGAAATTGACTCCTCATGATAAGGACTGGTTATAATATCAACATGACTGAAAAAGTGTTGAATTTACCTTCAAGAATCAAACAATCAGATGTCGGTACCATGGTGTAACATAAAATTCTTTATTTTATAAATTGAGCCGCACCGTGAGAAAACCGGATTTTTGCCTATGCGAAAACAAAGGCGCAGATCAGCTTCGCGGTGACCGCGAAGCTGATCAGCGCCTTTGTTTTCGCTACACGGATAGTACATTTCCTCTTCTTCTTATATCCGAAATTTCAAGCTTCTAGCCCACTTCTGTGACTGTACAGGTCAGTTTGTGTCAGACCTTATCGGAAACCCCGAAGACCGGTTTTCTCGCGTCGCGGCTCAATTCAAAGCCATAGCTACCATTTGATATTTTCGGACCTTACCATTTCATGCCAGGAATAGCATTTGCTGATTTGAACCTACAGTGTATGTATACATTTAAGAACTCAATTTGAACTCATATTTGAGGATTATGTTTCACTCACATGTAATATGATAAAACTTTTAACAGATTTAATGCTCCACTTGGCTTAAAACTTGCATGAGTGTAATATACTGCATTTTTTGGTATACATACAGATAAGAAGCATAATCGGTGATAAGTATATTTTTGCTAATTTCTCAAACTTGGGGTGCTCACAAAGTTCATCCGAGATGATTCTTACATGTATGACCATTTATGAAGGAATGATATATACAGGCTTCAATTATTATAAAATATGCTGACATCTGTTTTATCTTGAGAGTGAATTGCATACTTAGGGGTATATTACCCAAATTAGTATAAGGTAACCAAAACTATGTATGGATGGTTATATTTTGAAACAGTAGAATAAGTGGGATTTAATTTAATTTTCATGACAACAACTTTTTATTTTTGTCTGTTTAACAATGCTCACAAAAATAAACCAAAACCTAGAAAATGAGAATTGACACAAGAAAACCAGTCTATGGGGTTTCCGACCAGGTCTGACACAACCGGCCTATGCAGCTACAGAAGATGGCTAGAAGCTTGAAATTTCGGATTTAGGTAGAAGAAAAATTGTACTATCCGAGTAGCGATTACTGTGAAGCTGATCTGCGCCTTTGTTTTCGGAAAGGCAAAAATCTGGTTTTCTCCTGATGTGGCTCAAATTATACAGGTACTTAGTAATTGTGTCCATTTTTACCAGAGTGGCTTGCATATCGCGGAGCTTTGTGACACTGCACCGCTTATGCCTTGGTAGTAGATGCATGCAGGTGAACTTGATGACTGAGAATGCAAGCTGGGAAATTTTGCACATTTTGTTGTTTGCCAACTCTTTTCAAAATAAATTTAGCATAAAATCTTCCAGAAGCTTTTTAAGGTCAGCAAAACAACTTAAAACATCAAACCTATGCTTGACCAGCCTGTGCAACCAGCCTGTGGCAAGTATTCTTTTTTTCTGTTTCACTGCTTAAGTCCATGCAGTATCTCAAACTGATGCTGAACAACATTGCTTTTCCTCACCATTAGAATTCATCATGTCCATAAAGCATTTGCCTTTTTAGTATTGGCTTTTGGAAGGTCTTCTTGCAAGTAATATAAATAGTCCATTAGCAACCAAATGGGATGAAACAACAGTAAAGAAAGTGAACTTACCGTTTGAGTTTACAGCCATTCAGAATATATTCCTACAACAAAAGAACAAGGACAGTCTAAAACGGAAGATATTTACGCATATCTACAATTGTCAGTCGTGAGAAATTTGCATATTTCATGTTGCAGCTCACTGAGGGTTGGCTTGAGACATGATCATCAATGTTAAATTATGTGATTATATTTCCAATGTCTGTATTAAATTATAACTTCTCAGTCTTACCATGAGAAACACTGCTCTTTGTCTTACGATACAGATTTGGGATCTGAATATCTGAGCAGTTTTATCAGTGCTTTTGTACTGCCTACAGTAATAATACTTCTAGAATCTATGTAAAAAATTTCAATTGTCGCAGCGAATGCCAATTTGTGTTAGCACGGCTGGATAGCCAGTTACATGTACTTTAGGGTCCATTTCACTGTCCGATATTGTGTAATGTATTCTCTTGTCCCCTTGCATCCAGCAATGGCTGAGTGTTTGAAGTGTCCATTAATTCAGTGATTTTTTTATTTACTTGGTACAAAAGAGCTTTGTCGTTATAGACATTTAACTTACTTTGGATATACAAACCTTTTTACAAGATTTGGTCAGAACTGCTCTCTCTAAGATTTGCCTTCTGATATGCAATGTCTATAGTTTCAGCTATCACAAAATAAGTACCATCTTGCCATTGTGACGCCTTGTCAGCCCTACTTGATTAAACTAAAAACTTGTCATTGGTAAACAGTAGTTTTGTTTTCTGCTCTCAAACAGGGAGATTGTAGGAACCTGTTAGAACCCTGCATCTACCGGTATGTTAGGAACAAAAATATGGCACCGTGTATTTTAATATGGCACCGTGTATTTTATGGAGTGGTGTCATGGATTGGAGTCTTGGATTGGAGTCATGGAGTGGAGTATTGGAGTGGATTCTTGGAGTGAAACCTTGGAGTGATATTTTAAGTGTAACAAAAAAAAAAACTCAATTCTGGTGGTGAAATTTGTCTTGGGGCGAATGTACGCCATCACAAAATATGAAATGAATGCCTAAACTGTATGGGTAACGGATAAGTAACAGAAATTAACCATTAATTTCCAGTACTTATATGACTTATGCATTTGTTACATTCGCTATGGCGTTAGTTCAAAAGAGACCAATTTTACCACCAGAATAAATTTTCTCTTTCTCTCCTACATTTCACTCCAAAGTTCCACTCCAAGAATCCACTCCAATACTCCACTCCATGGCTCCAATCCATGACTCCACTCCATAAAATACACAGGGCCCAAAAATATTAAGAACATGTATTACAAATTACTCAGAAGTTGTATTTCTATTACCCAGTCACGAGCCTGTGTTATATCTAAGATGCTGATCAGTCTGACTATCTGTGCAGAACTATATAAGCTTCAGTAACTAATGGAGGCAAAAAGCAGTTTTTCTTAATGATAGCCACATATCACTTGGGTTAATGACCAACATTTGTGTGTTTGGCTGCATAGATTTTTTTGCAAGACTGGACATTTTATTAACATGTCAATGAGATGCGCAGTCACAAAGTGTAACATATTAATATTTTTTTCCATAATGTAGATAAGCTACACCCAAATAAAACATTTTAAGAATTTAACACAACCCATATTTCATATTTTTCAACAATCAATATGAAAGACTCACTGTGATAAAAATGTATGCTAAGATGGGCAAGCTTCACTCCGCAGCACCGCTCCTGCATTGTTCCAACCTGATCATATTAGTAGATGTATAGAAAACAAAGCCTATAATGAAAACAATAAAGATTGATTACAGGGATCCACCATGGTTTTCAGTGTTCAAACATCACTCTGAATGGGTTTGAACACAAGGCCGAAGGCGAATGTTTGAACACTGAAACAAAACATGGTTCATCACTTTTCTTGCATTTTCACACTTATTCACTTAAATAAAATCTCTTGAAAATAGAATTAACAACATGAAAACTCACTAAAAGCACCGAGGTTCCTAAGCGTCTATCATTTTTCTGGTGCTTACATTACTGTGTAGACCCATAACAGTTACTGTGCCCCATTGTTGTACAGTATCAGGCATATGGTTAAAAAGCACAAACAAATCAAATCAAAACTTAAAATCATATTAGTGATCCACAGAGCAGACCAGCTCATTGTCAAAATCTTGAGGGAGTGTGGTGGCGTAGTGGTAGAGCATCTGACTCTGAATCGAGAGGTCCTGGGTTTGATCCCCACAGGCAGCACCATGTTGTGTCCTTGAGCAAGACACATTAACTCCCTACACTACTGGTTAAACCCAGGAAGCTTTGGATGTTAAGCCTCAATACAAACAAACAAACAAAAGCTTGATTTCCATCATAGTAACAGTCTAAATTATGATCTGTACAAGTAATTCAGAAAAAAAGAGGTTTTAGGGCATTTTGGACCTTTTATTTTGCTTTTAGACATTAAACGTCAATGTCCTGTGATCAGTGAAAACAACTTATATATGAGGTGGCATGTGTCTGCCATTGCTAGGCTAGCTTCCACTTTTCTCTAAGTAAGGCACATATGAGTATCATTTAATAAGGTATGAGTATCATTTTTAAAATAAGAACTATGGAACTAAAGTAAATAGTTGGAATGCAATTGAAGTTGTTTGTTGATTGTGAACCTACCATTTGACATGGCCTTCAGCAGTGTCAGTTTCAATCCAGGTAGCTGCTCACTTGGCTTACGATATGTTTTTTTTAAAATAAAATTGTTTATTTAGCTTTTTCCCACCTCGGTTTGGTGAGGGAATTTCCTTCTGATTGTGCCATTTCCTGATCATTGCCTACTTTTACCTTTCATTATCATGGCTCCATAGCAGTGCTGGAACTGGAACTGGCACTGTCACTCATCTTTCAACAGCTAAAATTATAAACAACAGCTACAAAATTGTATAATATGCAAGGGCGTAAACCAGAAAATTTCAACTTATACACACAAAGAGAAAAAATAGCCAAACTTGTATCTTAAAATGACCAAAACCCAATATTATAAACTACTTTAAACTTCTTTCATTATGCGCACAGTTCAGCAGAATCTTATTGTTTTGCTTTTCTTGTGCCATGAGTTCAGTAGCAGAGTGCATGTCTCCAGACCACATTGGGGTTCAAAACCCACTGCTATCATGTTGTCCTAGCAACACACAGTACCTCCTTATAATACAAGTATGCAAGAAAAACAGGGACTATGCAATGACTGAATTAAAATGTGGTTATGGACAGATGGAATTCAGCCTCAAATAAAACATGACCAAGTTGTTGGCATTAATCGTTTGGTTATGTGCTTGGCTCCAGACTGCTAGATACATCTGCTGTGCAAGTTGCAAGCCAAACATTTTAAAAACTACCCTACTGTCCATACACCATCTTCCAGAAACTGCCTTTTTTTTTCAAAATCTCACTTTTTTGCACCTTAAGAAAAATATGACCATGTGAAATGACACCATTGGCATTTAGCACTCCAAAAGTCTTAAAAATGCCACAAAATTTTTTGGAACTCAATTAACAAATAAAAATATTATGCCCCCCCCCCCCCCCCCCCCAAAAAAAAAAACAAAAAAAAACACCTAAATTGATTCTTTTTCATTTCAAAGGCACCAAACTAAACAAAATTGTATAAAATACACAGCTGAGTGCCAAAATTATTCCACATCAGGAAAACATGTCCGTGAAATGTATATCCCCTCAAACTCCACTTTTATATAACAAAACTGGGGTATGCAGGGGTATACCTATTTTTCTTATTTTTGCTCAGAACATAGATTGTGGGTACTCGTTAGAACCGCCTCACCGAGGCGGTTCTAACGTGTACCCACAATCTATGTTCTGAGCAAAAATTAGAAAAATATCAAAAATTGTCTGCGGAAAATTTTCAAATTTTACAACATAAGAAAATCTCTATGTTTCATGGGCATGTTTTCGTAATGACAGAATTGCTTGATTTTCAATTTTAAGATGTTTGGAATATCTCCATTGCACATACAAAAGGCCTATTGAAAGTAATTTTTGGTCATGATATTTTATTAGGGTAAGTGTATTCCTTGGACCAAATCCACTTGGACCGCTGGACTTGGACCAGTCCAAGTGAATATCAAATGGACCAAACAGGGTATTCCTTGGACCAGGTAATCCAGGACTTGGTCCAAGTCCAGCGGTCCAAGTGGATTTGGTCCAAGGAATACACCTACCCATTTTATTAGGCCTGAATTAAAAAATTATTTGTTTGTCCTTTACATACCCATCATTTTAGAATTGGGAAATTATTGTATTATATTTTGCTTTCAGTGGAAAATGGATAAAACGCCAGCATGTCAAATTGTCTAATAATCTGGTAACACAGTTTACCATTGATCTTGACCGTATGATCACTTGATCTTTTGCATTCATTGCAGCAACAATGTTCTCAACAACATTTTTGGTAGACAGGACGCACTTGCAGGAAAAAGGTTTGATAAAAAAAACTGGATTCTTACCAAATTATCAAATGATAAAAATATTTTACCTCACAACATTGCAATATAACTTTTTTGGTAGTGGGGGGGGGGGGGGGGGAGGGGGGGTAAAAAGTGGACAAGTAGGTGGAGGGCAAACAAACAAAATTTTATTTTCAGCCTTAGTGAACCTATTTTCAAAATTTTTGCAGTACTTTTTAAGGCTTATAGGTTGTGTAACGGGATAACCTCCCTTGGAAATATGCAAATTTCAAACTCGAGACTTTGTGAATCGAGTACGTGTTGGGTATATAGCGCACTAAACCACCCTTGGTGGTTGAGCATGCTTTTCCACCGACGGGGTCTGCTGTGACTTGGCTCAGCTGCACGTTACATTTGGTGGCAGCGGTGGTATGATGACAACTGCCAGAACGGAGTTGCCTTACCCATGTAGTTCCCAGGCCAAGACTCGGGACGAGTCTTCTCGGAGGGGGAAGTAATGTAACGGGATAGCCTCCCTTGGAAATATGCAAATTTCAAACTCGAGACTTTGTGAATCGAGTACGTGTTGGGTATATAGCGCACTAAACCACCCTTGGTGGTTGAGCATGCTTTTCCACCGACGGGGTTTGCTGTGACTTGGCTCGGCTGCACGTTACAGTTGCAAAAGGATTGCATGGTCATATTTTTCATGTGGAGTTTCTGAAAAAGAGAGATTTTGAAAAATGGTGTGGTATTGTCAGTTTGACGTTTCATCAGTAAACTATTCTAATTCTGCATTTTCTGAAAGACTGTGTCTGAGTAGACATTGAAGTCGATCATACAGAGCCAAAATCACAAGTCCTATCCTAGTGTAAGCAATAATCACGCACATAATACTTCTCGGCTCATTTAAAATACAAGCATAGACCAAACAATTAATTTTTCTTTATTCTTACATTCATTCACGCAAGTCCTTGCTCCATGTCCAGTGACAAATTTAAAAAGCACCTTTTCACATGCTATATCTGACTTTGGAAAACCCCAGACAAATATGGCGGCTTGCTTTCTACGTCATCAAAAGTCACTCACTTCAAAAATAATTCAATCTATTGGCAGACAAACACACAACAAGTCTGAACTACACTGCAATTTAAAACTAAGTGTTTTGGCCAAACAGGAACCAAATTTCAAGTTTGCAGCTGCTAAATCTTCAAAGAAACTGGCATTTCATAACAGACAAAGTAAATATTTAAAGAGAAACGGAGGTTGAGACTCGTGAAGGTAAATGAAAGCTCATTCTATCGTTATCGTGACGTAAGTATCTGACTAAATTAAAATAATTTGGCTGCAATCGAAAATAAGGCTTTTCAGGAAAGTTACCATGCCTGATCTATTATTCATGCCTGTTCCTTGATAAATACTAGTTTCGATGAATTTGCTGACAGTGGTCAACGAAAATTATCATTATTTTGATTGATTTTATATAAGAGATAAGGTAAGTTTGGCTGCCCATACATTCTTAAGTAGGACAAGTAATCATAAAATGTTGACATGATTCGGTAGCCCGGATGTTAACAAACACGGCAGACCAACTGTCAAAATTTTATGGTGATTGAAAAAAGTATTATTGTCTTGAGTTGAGTTACAAAATTTTGGGTATAAGAAAAACGTAACAAAAATGACACTATGAACATGGTTTGACCATGAACTTGTAAAAAAATCAGTAAATTTCCACATAATAACCTTGAGTGAAAGTAAAGAACATGTTGTCTCTAAAAATAAATGTGTCACATCATCACTTTTTGTGCAAACAGCAGGAGGAGGCTCGAGAATGAAGGTGCGTGATTATTGTGTAGCGTGAAAAAGCATACTTGTAGGATACCCAAACTTCTTGGCGTGCTCTCTCTTAAGTTGAATCTGAAGTTGTTTTTTTAGAATGAAAACAAATGTCATCGTGCAAAAAAAGAAAGGCAGTTTTCATTGAGCTGTTTCTACATACACCATCATGATATAGAAAAATGAAATCTCTTGCTTCCCGCCAAACGTCAGACAATGTCACACTAATCACCGAAATACCACCTACTAAAACCCGGAATTCTGTCTATCTATCTATCTTCTGATACTGAGTCGATCAATTTCTGATCATCACCTCAGGTGTGGGGTGGGTGGCTAAATTTAGAATTTAGTCAAGGGAAAATAAAACATTTGGGGTGGACCATTAAAACTATTTACAAGATATAGATGAGAGGCATACTAAAACGCATGCCTCTGGGCTAATGATTTAAATAGAAGCCTTAAATTCCTCAATGGTCTTAGATAGGACCACTGAAGAAGGGAGACTATTCCAAACCGGAATAGTTCTGGGGAAAAAGGAATTTTTCAGGGCATCACTATAGGCAAATGGTCTTGTGTATTGTGATTCATGTGATGCCCGAGTATGCCTTAGATTGGGTGCCGGGGTCAGGTATTTGTCTTTATCAAGAGACACTGTACCGGAGTGTATCTTGTAGAAGAAGGTTAAGGAGGACCGCTCCCTGCGAGACTCCAGGGATGGCCACTCAAGTTCGTCTAGCATTTCACCGACGCTACTGGTGTTCCTCCATCGCCTGCAGGTCCACCGGGCAGCAGTCCTCTGCACCTTCTCCACCATCTCAATCTGAGTTTCATGATAGGGATGCCAAATAGGAGCTGCATACTCAAGTTGAGGCCGAACCAATGTTTTGTATGCAACTTCCTTAGTATGCCTAGGTGCCAGTGCCAAATTGCGCCGAAGAAAACCCAAAGTCTTAGTTGCCTTGCATGTAATTTCAGAAATGTGTTGACCCCAATCAAGATCATCTGTGATAGTTAAACCGAGGTATTTAGCGGATTGAACCTGTTCTAATGTTTGCTGATGCAGTGTGTAATTGAAATCTATATGCCTGCTTGGATGTAGCCGTGTCACCCTCATTGAATGACATTTGCTAACATTGAATTTCATTTGCCAATCCATTTCCCATTTGGCCAAGCTATTCAGGTCATCTTGTAAAATTTGACAATCCAATGGTGACTTGACATTTCTGTATAAAACACAATCATCAGCAAATAGCCGAACAGATGACCTGATGTTGTCAGGAAGATCATTAATGAAAATAAGAAATAGGACCGGTCCTAAGACCGAACCTTGTGGGACACCAGAAAGAACTGGGACTGGATCTGAGGCACGGCCATCTAATACCACTTTTTGAGAGCGCTCAGAGAGCCACGAGTCGATCCACTTATGTGTAGATCCTCTAATCCCGTAGAAGTCAAGTTTGTATAATAACCTTTTATGGGGGACCTTGTCAAAGGCCTTAGCGAAATCCATGACAATCACATCCGTCTGCCTGTGGCCACGACCCACTGCTCGGTCCAGATTACTAACCAAATCATGATAAAACTGAACTAACTGGGTTTCGCAAGACCTTTGACTTCGGAACCCGTGCTGACAGTCAGCAAGAATGTTTTCAAGAGCCAAGTGTTTGTTTATGTTGCTGACTATTATATGCTCTAGAGTTTTGCAACAGATACAAGTAAGCGACACCGGTCGATAATTAGCTGCATCGTATTTCTCACCTTTCTTAAATACCGGGGCTACATTTGCCTGTCGCCAATCGTCTGGTACAGCACCCTGAGCAAGCGACTCATTGAAGATATAGGTCAGTACAGGAGCAATTTCAGAACTACATTCCTGCATTGTGCTCCACTCAATATCACCACAATTGAAGTCACCGCCTACAAGAACATGGGCATTTTTATTTGACATAATCCGAGAAAGTGAAGTATTAAAATCCTCAAGATATTTCAGTTCAAGCTCCTGAGTTGGGAACCTAGGGGGACGATAGAATGATCCAAGGTACAAAGTCCTACATCCAATAATGTTCAACTTACACCAAATTATTTCGCACTTGGTGTCCAATTCCGGAGCTTCAGTACAGAGAAGATCACGCCTAAAAGCAATGAAGACACCACCATGCGCATCACTAGCTCTGTCTTTCCGGATAGCATCAAAGGAATCTGGAAAAATCTCTGAGTTTTTAATGTCTGGGGTTAACCATGACTCATTCCCCAATATGATGTCAGGTTTAGCCGATTCTATGACAGTGTGAATTTCAGCCTTTTTATTTTTAATTGACTGACAATTCATGATCAAAATTCTCAAGGGATGGTTCAGGACCGCCCTTTTGGTCCTGGTTTTTGCTTCTTTTGTTTGCACAATAGGCGAAGAAGCTGCATTGGGGGGGCCAATATTGTCTGGTATCGGACTGTCAGGCTCGGACAGGGACGAAAGGGACTCAAATCTGTCGGATATCTCAAGAGAAGCTGTAGTGTCAAACAACGAAGTGGAAAAGTTTGGCATTCCACAACGTATGCATTCCCATGCTATACTTTTGCTAAGTGATTTATTGTAAATCCCATACATAGTTGAAGTCATGCCTTGACAGTCTATATGGTACCAGATGTTGCATGAGTCGCAACAAATCCCGCGGTCATCCCATCCAACACTGACATCACACAGTCCACACGGAAAGTGAGAGTTGTCAATAAGGGATTCTGGACCAGGATTTGTTTCGGTGTCCCAGGAGTTACTTATCAGAAGAGTAAAAATGTATAAATGAATGAGCTTACCAGAGCGGTGATCTTTAAACCTGAGACTAGCCCTTAGAATAGAAACACTGCAAAAGTGTGGTACGTGAGCCATAAGTTGTTGGTCAATTGCTGTTCCCTGTATGCTGGAGTAAACTGGAAACAAGTTAACTGGAAGTCTCCCAATGTCATTGTCCTGTGTATTCCAAAAATGTGTCAATCTGATGGCCAACAGCAAGCCAGCAACAGAAAATAGCATGTCAAATAAGAAGTGCTTCATCTTCTTGCTATTTGTGACCTCTTGCGATATGAGGGGCAATTGACTGGTGTAGATTACTGGGAAATTCTCCTATCTTACTAAATCAACAATGAGTACAATCCTAATTTGGGAGGTTACCTACATTTATTTGGTTTTTTCAATGTTTGTGTTCAGGTTCAATCCTTCCGGAAGTGTTGAAACCGGTGAATGGGCCTAAATATCCGGTGTAATTTATCCGGGACAATAAAAATTAGAAACTTCTAAATAAACAACAAAAAATTGGGACAGATACTAAAGTTGGAGAGGGTTAACATTGAAAAGAAGGATAAATAATAAATAGTCCAATGACTCAGCCCAAATGCAGAGAAAAAAGCCAAAATAGGTTCCTGAAAACAGGAAGCGTCACGAACGTGCGCATGCGCACCCACCACTCAGGTTCCGGTGCTAAAACAAGCCGAATAGTCTGAAAATGCATGTCGCACCTGTTTCGCTTTAAGAATCAATCTTGGTTGAGTTAAAAGGCTAACTTGATTCTTCTGAATCTGGATAGTTTACTGGTTTACCAAATGACATTATTTTACCATGGGATTTTGGTTGGGTCCAATAAGTCCAATATTAGTCCCTAGCTCGCAAAGAAAGAGGAGCAATTTTAGACACACACTTGTCCTGCCTTGACTGGGCAAATGGAAATTCTGATCAAAATGCTCATCAAATATACTACTAAAAGTTTGATGAGGATCACTTTTTCAGTATCATGTCAGCGTGCCTAAAACCAATGTATTTTCACAAATCTTATATATATGTGAAGGACATTTATCCATGTAAAGAAAATTGAAAGTTTGATTACAAATTCTCATGTAAATTCCCTTTCTTCATTTTCCGAACACATGCACCCCTAAAATTTGCGGTAACACAAAACCAAGTGGGTGGGCGTATGGGGTACACACTTTCCCTTACACTGGTTGAAAGAAAGATTTTACTACGAAAAAGTTTCTTTGATATCCAAGTGATGAAATTGAGATTTTAAAAAAAAAATCCCAAAATTTGTGATTTTTTGTCAAAAATTGGGTAGAAGTCCCATAAAATGGAGGCAACGTCCCGACATGACCATTGCTGTTGACTGGGACGTAAAGCATCAATTCAAACAAACAAACAAAAAATCAAATCTGATCACTAGTTGGACAGATACTGTATGGGCTTTCAAAATATTCCTGTATGGGATTAAAATGGAAGTGATCCCTATCAAACGTTTAGTAACTTATACACGGCATGCCATAATAAGTTTACAATCATTATTGGCCGTTCCAAGGCAGCAGCTTCTGTTGAGACTCGGTCTGATTCTCGTTTTGGCGTCTGTTTCAGTGATATCTATTTTATTATAACCATTGTTTGTCAAGTGTTTCACTGCTAGTACCCAAGGCACATCTTCAAAATGCAATAGTGAGGAGTACATCTCGGCCTTTCTGGGCATTACTCCAATTCACGTTGATACGTTCAACATAAAGCATCGGTTTTAATAATAAACTACGTTTTACATAAGGGCGAAAAAAGTAAATGTTATCAGATATAGAAATGAAACACTTCAAACAGTGATTCATCCTACTTTGAGCAATGAGACAGGTTATTATTGCCTAGGATACATACTTTCGCTTGCTTCAGTAATTTTACTTACATGTTTGTATATTTAACGAGTTCATTTCTATACGCGACACCATTTTATTTCTCACTGTCGACTGATCAAGTCATCGTGAGGACATCTGCGCAAAATATCAAGATTTCTGGCTAAGACAGACGGACAAACAGCAAAATGGTAAGTAATTTTAGTTCATATCGTCACATAAAGCAGACTTGAAACTTTTGATCGCGATCATTACGTTACGGAAATCCAAGCCCGAACGCAATAATGTGCGACAGAAAATATAGAAGAATGTGTAGAAAATGCATATGCTCATCCTATATTTAGTAAAATCGTTATTTTTAAAGCTGTAAAACGCGCGTTGGCATGTAGGCCCGTTCGTCAAGCCCATTCACACACAAGAGTGCAATCTGCGATGTCGACAAGTACACATGCAGAATTATATTGTTGACTGACCCATGCATGTCAGAAATATTGTTTACGTTTTCGTTTCGAGCGGACACTTTGTATGTGTCTATGAGTTAAGCCTGCAATGTAGGCTGAAGTATACGAGTTCAAGTAGTCCGTTTCAGTTTTCGTGCCCTTATCGGTGCGTATAAGTTGATTGTAAACGCATTTTTTCCCAATTCGTTTGCTGGTTTAGCAGAGCAATAGTCCTAGAGACAAACTGGAAAGAAAACGCCCAGAAATAAAACACACATTAAAACAATATTCAGTAAGTAAAAGTGTTGCCTAAAGTCATGACCTGTGACAAAAAGCCGAAAAACCGGTTTGATCATCTCGGATGCATGAAATATTAAATCAGCATCCATACTTGGTCGATCAAGAATATATTTGTTACATTACATTTCTATGCTCTACTAACCAAGTCAGAACCTATTTAAGCATCTCTTTCACTGATGTTTTACGTAGAACTTTAACTAAGAGAGAGAGAGAGAGAGAGAGAGAGAGAGAGAGAGATAATAAGTTATTTTTTTTTGTTCTAACAGCGTGAAGTCATTAGCGTACATGTTGGACAAGCCGGTGTTCAGATCGGGAATGCCTGTTGGGAGTTGTACTGCCTGGAACACGGGATACAACCGGATGGCCAGATGCCCAGCGACAAAACCGTCGGTGTTTGCGACGACTCATTCAACACTTTCTTCAGTGAAACAGGGGCGGGCAAGCACGTGCCGAGAGCGGTGTTCGTCGATCTGGAACCTTCTGTCATAGGTGAGTTGGGGTATGAAGAGGTGCACTGGTGGTGTGTTTGATATATCATGGTTACAATTAACTACTCTACTAGCCGACTTCACTATTATATGTTATGGTTTGTGAAAACGTCGGTGCTTTTTAATGCATCGGCAGTTCTCCAGCAGTTCGTTTGATAAATCACTGTTGCTCTTGCTTTTCAGATGAAGTCCGTACCGGTACTTATCGGTCCTTGTTCCATCCCGAGCAGCTCATCTCGGGCAAGGAGGACGCTGCCAACAACTACGCTCGAGGTCACTACACAGTGGGAAAGGAGCATATTGATAGTGTGTTGGACAGAATCAGAAAACTCGCTGACGGATGCACAGGCCTTCAGGTAAGCGTGCTACAAACTCAGTGTTCCTTTTCAGAGTTTTGGGAATGGGGGCAGGGCCCTTTGAATTGGGAAAAATGGCAATAAAAACGGGCAATTGGGAAAAGTCAAAACCTGTTGAAAACTTGAAACTTGGATCAATCCATGCGCTATGACATTGCAGACAGGAAAACTCAGAATCTCTCACTACATTTTGACAGTTTGGTATCTGCTAAAACCATGAAAACTTTGAATTTCATGACAGAGTTTTTCGCAATTTTCCAATTGGGAATTTTTAGACAGCAATTGGGAAAAAAAGATACTATTTGGCATTGGGAATGGGGCCCTATTTCGGCCCCAGATTAAGCGTAAAAGGAACACTGAAACTGAAGTCTCAAAACTTATTACAGGTTGTGGCAGTTTACTGTAGCACTCCCAGACTCCGTTTGTCTTCCATACTCTGAACTTCCATGCGGTTATAATTAGCTCAGCCGATGGAATTTATATCCATGTATTTAAAAAATAAACGGACATTTAAAATTCTGAATATGGACTGAAAGAAACTGAAACAGATTTTGGCTTTATTTTGGTTTAAAATGTTGATGTTTTGTGTTCTGTAGCTTTGATCACTTTCATCTAATTTCAGGGATTCCTGATATTCCACAGTTTTGGTGGCGGCACTGGGTCGGGATTTTCCTCCCTTCTCATGGAACGGCTCAGCGTAGACTATGGGAAGAAATCGAAGCTGGAATTCTCCGTCTACCCTGCGCCACAAGTCTCGACTGCCGTTGTCGAACCATACAACGCTATTCTCACTACCCATACCACTCTCGAACACTCCGACTGCGCGTTCATGGTCGACAACGAGGCTATTTACGACATCTGTCGTCGTAACCTTGACATCGAGAGGCCGACCTACACCAATCTGAATCGCCTGATTGGCCAGATCGTCAGCTCCATCACTGCCTCTCTGAGATTTGACGGCGCCCTCAACGTCGACCTGACGGAGTTCCAGACCAACTTGGTTCCGTACCCCAGGATCCATTTTCCGCTGGCGACCTACGCACCCGTCATCTCAGCCGAGAAGGCATACCACGAACAGCTAACGGTTGCCGAGATTACCAACGCATGCTTTGAACCGGCAAATCAGCTGGTGAAATGCGATCCTCGCCATGGAAAATATATGGCTTGCTGCCTCCTGTACCGCGGTGATGTCGTGCCTAAAGATGTAAACGCAGCCATTGCTACCATTAAAACGAAGAGAACCATTCAGTTTGTAGACTGGTGTCCAACTGGTTTTAAAGTTGGTATCAACTACCAGCCACCAACTGTCGTACCTGGTGGCGACTTGGCGAAGGTCCAGCGTGCAGTGTGCATGTTAAGCAACACCACTGCCATCGCCGAGGCCTGGGCGCGGCTTGACCACAAGTTCGACCTGATGTACGCCAAGCGGGCGTTCGTCCACTGGTACGTCGGCGAAGGAATGGAAGAGGGAGAGTTCTCTGAGGCTCGGGAAGATCTTGCTGCCCTTGAAAAAGATTACGAGGAAGTTGGGGTCGACACGCAAGACGAGGACGGCGAGGGAGGCGATGACGAGTACTAAAAATAAGAGAAAAATGTCTTTACAAATAACTTGGCATTACTTTTCAGTTAAAGACACTGACCAGCATATATATTTAATAAGATTTCAGAGACTTCAAGATTTTGTGGCTGTAAATGTCACCAAATCATTAAAACATCTGCATGAACAAATGCCTTTTTGGACACACGTATGTAGGAAACTATTTATCAGAAAAATAACTATTTATTAATAAATAAAGCTACATCTGTATGCTTTGGCTTGATTTTTGTTAACGAGGCCCTAACTACACGTAAAACGAAACTATCCTGTCTACCTCGGTTAAGTGAGTGTGGCCTTGTATTTTCCTCTCTCTGGCCTGCGATAGTTTTTGCTGCGGACACTTTCAATAAGAAGAAGAATGGCCTGTGCTACCAAAATTGGGCTCAAAATCGCTGAACCATACGTTCACAGGAAATCATCGATTGCATGCCGTGTGACTGAAGCAATTTAGCATATACAGCTGGGGATAATTCTCAAATACGGAGAAAATCTCCATATCGAGAGACAGTCTCCATTTTAGGAGACAAGTTAAGTTAAACTAGAAATAAGTGTTTGTAAAACACTATGCCCCCAACTGTATGCTTGCCTCTAACCTGGCACAGTTTATATGATTCATTTATTTCGTTATTTTTTTTTTATGAAAATCATGTAAGCAAACAGAGTAGACCTGGGCACAAACAGCAAACTTGAGGACTAACAGTGATAACAGATGCGCACTTAAAATTGGAGTTAAAATTTCACAATTTCGTAATTCTGTCAAACTTTACGTAAAGTCCTCAAAAGTTAACCAGGTGATCTTCTTCTCCACCCCAATCAGTAAACCAAATATGAAGGCTCTAGCTAAAATACTTTTTGAGATATCTTGCACACGAGATTTTCAAATTTTGTTTCCAAAGGGACATAACTCAAAAAGACGGCATAACTCGGACATGAAAAATTACAGGTCAACTATTTTCTCATGAGGAATCTGTAAATGAAATTTCAAAACCCTAGCATTCATCCTTGAAAATTTTAAAACTTCGCCGAAAATTGGTAATCAATCAAAATTTCAAAAATGCGTAATTTTGTCAAAATATGAGGTGAAGTTCTCAAAAGTTGATCAGGTGATCTACTCCTCATCCAAAATCAGTATACCAAATATAAAGGCTCTACCTCAAATACTTTTTGAGATACCTTGCACACAAGATTTTCAAATTTTGTTTTCAAAGGGACATAACTCAGAAAAGGGGCATAACTTGGGCATGAAAAAAATATGTGTCAACTATTTTTTCATGAGGAATATGTATATGAAATTTCAAAACCCTAGCATTCACCGTTTAAAAGTTTCAAATTTCACTGAAAAGTTGAAAAAATAAGCAAAAATTCAAAATTCCATAATTTTGTCAAAATTTGCGGTAAAGTTCTCAAAAGTTAATCAGGTGATCTACTCCTCAGCCCCAACTAATATGCCAAATATGAAGGCTCTAGCTTAAATACTTCTTGAGATATCTTGCACACAAGATTTTCAAATTTTGTTTTCAAAGGGACATAACTCAGAAAAGGGGCATAACTTGGGCATGAAAAAAATATGTTTCAACTATTTTTTCATGAGGAATATGTATATGAAATTTCAAAACCCTAGCATTCACCGTTTAAAAGTTTCAAATTTCACTGAAAAGTTGAAAAAATAAGCAAAATTTCAAAATTCCATAATTTTGTCAAAATTTGCGGTAAAGTTCTCAAAAGTTAATCAGGTGATCTACTCCTCAGCCCCAACTAATATACCAAATATGAAGGCTCTAGCTCAAATACTTCTTGAGATATCTTGCACACAAGATTTTCAAATTTTGTTTTCAAAGGGACATAACTCAGAAAAGGGGCATAACTCGGACTTGAAAAAAAATACGGGTCAACTATTTTTTTCATGAGTAATGTGCATATGAAATTTCAAAACCCTAGCATTCACCGTTCAAAAGTTAACAGACGCACCCACCCACCCACACACACACACAAACAGACAAGCCAAAAGCAATATGCCCTTCCAACTTTTTCAAAGTTGGGGGCATAAAAAGAGAAACATCGCCTAAAAATCAAATGTCCCTCGATCGGGGGAATGTCTCCCGTTTTGGAGACAAACAAGTCTCCAATTCGGGGGACATTCTCCCCATCGGGAGACAGTATGAAAAAAATGTCACATTTTAGGCATTCTTAGACTGTCCAGCGCATTTTACTACGAAAAAGCGCATGTTAAAACCAGTTGGGAAGACACCACCCCATCAAGACCTAAATTTAATCAGTTGCATCAAAATAAATTCACCGCTGCGGTTAGTATATGAAATGTAGGACAGACACTGGTATAGCCTCTAGATTTAAAACTTGGAAGAATTGTTTCTGTTCCTGGTGGTTTTATTATTAAGCATGGTTACTTTCACGATAAATTTTCAGGCAGAAGGTAGGAACTTGAAACTGAAGCATTTTATTGAGGTCACTTCCTGTCTCCAGATCGGGGGATAAAATTTGAACACATCGTGTAAAACCTGACCAAAATGCATTAAGGCATTAAATGCAATGACGAGAACTAAGAATAAGAGAAAAATGTCTTTACAAATAACTTGGCATTACTTTTCAGTTAAAGACATTGACCAGCATATAGTTTAATAAGATTTTAGAGACTTCAAGATTTTGTGGCTGTAAATGTCACCAAATCATTAAAACATCTGCATGATCAAATGCCTTTTTGGACACACGTATGTAAGAAACTATTTATCAGAAAAATAACTATTTATTAATAAATAAAGCTACATCTGAATGCTTTGGCTTGATTTTTGTTAACGAGGCCCTAACTACACGTAAAACGAAACTATCATGTCTATATATATATATATATATATATATATATATAGAAACAGAGAACAGCACGATACAGGACATTACATAAACAAACAGAATTAGCGTACAAAAATCGGTCGTGCCGCGACCGGGAATCGAACCACGGACCTCCTGCATTCCGGGCAGACGTGCTAACCATTACACCACCGCGGTCTTCCGATTCTGTACGCCAATTTTAGCATCTATAAACCTTGGCACGACCGATTTTTGTACGCTAATTCTGTTTGTTTATGTAATGTCCTGTATCGTGCTGTTCTCTGTTTCTTAAATACTTATTCCCGATGCAGTAGAGCGTCTGTAAATCTAACCAAATAAATAAAATAAATAAAAATGGCCGCCGTCCGTAGGTAATGAAAAGAACCGAAAATGATAGGGTCGCCTATGGCGGTAAATAATAGGCCGCTAAATAGCGTCAATGACGTCAAAAGGTTTATAGATGCTAAAATTGGCGTACAGAATCGGAAGACCGCGGTGGTGTAATGGTTAGCACGTCTGCCCGGAATGCAGGAGGTCCGTGGTTCGATTCCCGGTCGCGGCACGACCGATTTTTGTACGCTAATTCTGTTTGTTTATGTAATGTCCTGTATCGTGCTGTTCTCTGTTTCTTAAATACTTATTCCCGATGCAGTAGAGCGTCTGTAAATCTAACCAAATAAATAAAATAAATAAAAATGGCCGCCGTCCGTAGGTAATGAAAAGAACCGAAAATGATAGGGTCGCCTATGGCGGTAAATAATAGGCCGCTAAATAGCGTCAATGACGTCAAAAGGTTTATAGATGCTAAAATTGGCGTACAGAATCGGAAGACCGCGGTGGTGTAATGGTTAGCACGTCTGCCCGGAATGCAGGAGGTCCGTGGTTCGATTCCCGGTCGCGGCACGACCGATTTTTGTACGCTAATTCTGTTTGTTTATATATATATATATATATATATATATATATATATATATATATATATATATATATATATATATATATATATATATATATATATATATATATATATACCTCGGTTAAGTGAGTGTGGTCTTGTATTTTTCTCTCTCTGGCCTGCGATAGTTTTTGCTGCGGACACTTTCAATAAGAAGAAGAATGGGCTGCGCTACCAAAATTGGGCTCAAAATCGCTGAATAACTCAAACCATACGTTCACAGGAGATCATCGGTTGCATGCCGTGTGACTAAAGCAATTTAGCATTTACAACTGGGATGATTCTCAATACGGAGACAATCTCCATATCGGAAGACAGTCTCTGTTTTAGGAGACAAGTTATGTTAAGGTAATTCAAAAGTACACATACACATATGCCATTTTTGGACGGTGTTGACACTTTTCTGGCCATCACACTGGAGAGACAATAAGCTTGATTTTGTCCAAAATATTAGTCGGCGGCACTAGTTAGAGTCATTCTTTATTTCTAAAGCCTAAAATTTTAGTCTTACAAAACGCCAAGAAGAAGATAAGCCCCATGAAAAAAATGACGAATTTTAGTGTTTTGGATGCTCTTACCTCCATGAGTTCAAGCGAAATCCGTGATACAGCCGAATATAAACACATAAATGTCAGAAATATGGACCGACTAGATAAATAAGATATTCCACTATTTAACACCACTTTACACGAAACGATGCTACTTGTCGTTGTCTTAGCATTTGTGTGCAAAAAATACATGTCAATTTTCTTCTCCATTTTATCTTATAAATGTTTTTGTAATATGTGAGATGGCCCTAGACAGGGGGTATAGTGTAGAAGGTTTCAGTGGTCAAAATGATTTATTATTTTAAAATGGATTATATTTGTTGTTTGACTTACTGTAGGTATATGCTAGTGTGTGATAGGGAAATTTCAAACTGCTAACGGTGCCTGAAAAATGTAATATATGATAATTATATATATAAAATACTGGTGATATATTGTAGACTCACGGATACTGTCTCACTATTTATATGAGCAGTGTATCAGTGGTATGTGTGAACTTTTTAAACGCTGGGGTCTGAGGCTTATTGCGGTCAGTGGCTGATCTAGGATTTGAAAAGGAGGGGGGGGATTCAATCCCACTGGGGGCGGGGTCGTTTTGTACAACATCCCTGATTGCTCTTATTTCCCCCACGAAATTGAAATGGTTCAAAATGGGGGGTGGGGGGCGGAGTCGCTTCGAACCCCTCTTAATCTGCAATTGGTAGTCAAGCTGCGCATGCTGACATACAAATTCTGTTCTTGTGACATATCACGACGTATGTACATGGCGTATGTGAGACATACTGATTACCTACAGGTGCGTAACAGCTGCGTAAGCACTACCTAGGGCCCAATAATTAATGTCTGTGGCGCTTTTGTCACTTCTCTTTGTTGATGTCATTCATAAATGAGCCTGTGCGTGAGAAAACCACCGATATGCGCTCCGACCAGGTCTGACACAAACTTGCCTGTACAGTCACAGAAGCAGGCTAGAAGCTTGAAATTTCGGGTTAAAGTAGAAGAGATATTGTACTATCTGTGCAGCGAAAAAAGGGTGCTGATCAGCTTCGCAGTTACTGCGAAGCTGATCTGCGTCTTTGTTTTCGCCTATGCAGAGTTTGTTTTCCCATGCGGCGACTCAAATAGAAACCAGTAACAAGCGAGTCTGCCAACTCAGGGTCGTTTGCAGCGGGGTTTAAGTGGTTTAAGTAATGGATGCTTTTGGCTTGCAATTAACTCACGGCGTTCGAACTATGCAAGATTTACCATTTCCGTGTGGCGTCCATATGGCGACCTTCTGCACACATTTCATACGATTCTACAAGGACTCTATACATGTATAGCATATAAAATTATACGTTTTTGAGAAAGGGAAACATTGATTCCCACATTTCTTTTTCATGAAACTTCACTTGCTGCAAGATCGGAAAAAAAAATGAGAAATTGCATGCCGCCGCAACTTCTGTCGTGCCATCGCCAACTGCGATATGTGAATATTATAGATGAGTATTTGTCAGGTCAAACTGTGATGCATCATACTATGTATCTACAATATGTATGCGAGTGATAATATGGCAGTGATACTACCTTTCAAACAAAGTATTGTTACAATAAAGGCATGGTTTGAGAAAGAGCAGATTATATAATTCAAGCCTTGTCAGCCTTGGAAAAGAAGCAAGCCATAGCAAACAAGGTCGCAATCAAAAATCGCACGGTCTCCGTTCGTTCGAACATCATACATGTTCCGTACGTAAGCCACATGTTTTCAGTCTAAGTTTGCAGTGATTTCCGTATGCGGCATTGTCCCAGACCATCGACTAAAGCCATAGGAAGATATCGCAAGCTGCTGGTATATACCATACGCCAACACATGTTGGTCCGTGGTTACCTACATGTATAATGTCTGAATATTATTATGGAAATCGCAGATTGTATGGTAGCTCCCTGGACAAACGTAACTTTAATATTATCAGTTAATTAAAGCACACCGGTCCCAATAGTGTAATGGTTAGAGTGTGCGTTTCGGAAGCGGGAGGTCGTAGGTTGGATCCTGGGTCACGTTATAAATAAGACGGTTGATATGGTACCAGTGGTTACTTTGCTACAAGGCGCTCAGCATTATAAGGCAAGCACTGGATTCTCTTCTATCAAAATATAGTATTACTTACATCACAAAAATATATGAAAATGACTGAATAATAAAAAAGGCCTGACTGTATTCACTGGAAGACCGTATGGAAGATTGGCAATTGTGCTAAATGTGTTGTCTTCCTAAAATATATAAAGTTTATTTATTTATTATTTTATTATTATTATTATTATTATTATTATTATTATTATTATTATTATTATAGAACTTGTTGCTTTAGGTTACTCACACCAACAGCGAAGCCAAAAAAAAAAAAAAAAAAACAAAAAAACAAACAAACAAACAAACAAAAATTGACAACGAAAAATGACCTCTGAAACTTGCCTATATTGTGTCCCCTTATAGGATAGTCCTTGGGCAAAGTCGGTCAAGCAAAACATTGGTCAACCTGGTATAATAAGTCTAAGGCCAAAGAAAATTAATTTTGAGATTCTCATTCCCACCCGCCCCTGTTCAAAACCTGCACAAAATCATAGTTTTAATTTGGTCGTAAAAGAACTAAAAACATGTGTTAAATAGAAATTAAAGATAATTGTGCATAAATTCAATTCGCTTAATAGTCTGTTGTTGTTGTTGTATTTTTGGTATCCAACCTTGATAGACTAAACCCCATGGTGCAACCGAGCAAGAGGTGAATTTGCTGCACAATACATGCCGAGACCATCACACGGTAAAAAAAAAAAAAAAAAAAAAAAAAAAAAAAAAAAAAAAAAAAACAGAACGCTTGACGCAAATGGTGCCGTGCCAGTGTAGCGGTCTGAGAGTGTGTCTTTTAATGGATAAATGAAAAAAATATTAAGACACTAGGCTTTGTAGAGAGTCAAAGTGTGTGTCCTAAAATGAACAATAGAAGTCACCCATGCACCCACCAAAGAATTTTCAAAAATTTGGATGAGAATCTAATAATTATATATTTTGGCCTAATGGGATGTATCCAGGGTGTCATTGATCCAAGAATTCTTCAGCCTCTCTGATGAGACTTCAAACCGAGCTTGCTTATCCGTATGTGACCATAGCTATATTATTAAGCGGGACGTAAGATTAAGACCAAACAAGCAACCCACGCAAAATGTTAATTTGTAAACATGTCAGTTGAAACCTTGGGCCTAATGCATGTATACAATGTAAATACTAACTCATAGGATGGTTGTGTCAAGTCAGTTATTTATTTACCCATGGAGGCGGGAATCGGACCGAACCCATGACCTATCACTTGTGCACTAGCAAACCAGGCTCCCCGTCCATGCGCGGATCCAGAAATTTTCATGAGGTGGGGTCCTTTTTGGTCACGGAAAAGGGGGGGGGGGTGGACCCCACCCCCCTGAGAAATTACCTTTTTAGGTAAAATTTTCAAATTCCATGGGGGGGGGGGTGTCCTGACCCCCGGTCCCCCCCTCTGCCGCCTTATGCTAGAAGATCCGCTTTTTCTTGGGTGTTACTGTACTGCATTAGAGGATAAATGTATTTATGGAGGTATCTGAATCTAAATGGTTTACTGGTGACACACCAAATTGACAATCCGTGATCAGGATGGGTTGCGTCGGGAGGAAAATAAGTACTTGACTCTCACAAGTGATACGAACTCTGACATTTAAGGTAGAGCAGCCAATATAGGGTTAGGCTAAGGTCGTAAATTGTGTTGAATTGTGACATGTCAGCGGAACCGTAAAAATGATTCCTGACCATAACAATACCATCTCCCCCAAAACATGAGAAAACAGGGTTTTTGCCTATGCGATGACCACCGGTGCAGCTGTTCTACACGGATATTATTATTCCCTTTTTCCTCATTTTAACCTGGAAGTCTATTGTTTTAATTGTTTAACATATGGAATTAGAATGACAGGAGCAAAATCAATTTAAGTCAAGTTATGTGACCCCTTTATAAATGAATTTTAGTAATTGTCATAAAATCATCAAATTTCCATTACAGTCGAGTACTTGGTTCCTCAAAATGTTCTTGTCAATGACCTATCTTTGCCATCATAGACGGTTTGACAATAGAACAGAATTTTAATTACTGCTGAACTATACCCATTTAGGGTTAATAACAAAATGTAGACAAATTTATATCGGTAGAATTTTTGCCCAAGTCTTTCGTTTTGATTCTTGGAGCCATAACACCTTATAGAAGCGACAATGTGTCATCCTAGTTGGGTGTTTTGACATTAAATAAACTGTTAAAGTACCTAATGAATTTGTGGTCGTTTCCATTTATAATGTGTGTTTCCTTGCTCTCGGTGTGTGACATCATTGTTTAAATGTCATAAAATTTGACATGCAAGAAGCCATTAGAAATCAAAATCTGGTGCCAGTGAACTTAGTCACAGATATTTATTGGATAATGCAATGTTCAAGAAAATAAACATCGCTGATCGAAGCCACAAAATTATTTTTGTTTTGAGTGTAATATATTCATGTTAAATCATGCTTTCAATAAAGGTTTGCGGAATCGTTAACTTTGCGCAACCGGGAACTTGAAACAAACAATGGATAATGATCTACTGTACAGCCAGTTTGAAGAAAGTTTCACCTGAAATCAACTCGGTTATATCGTATAACCTGCAATATCAAACATTAAAGAATGAGCATGCATTTTTTACTTAAGGTCTCAGCATTCACCAAATATAGCGTTTGTAGCGCGTTGCAGTGACGCAAAGGTGTCCAACACTATTAATTTTCCGCATATAGTATGTGTATTATTCTATCAAAATGACAGCCAAATAGCATAAAACCCCTGTCACACCAGGGTGGCATTATCGCTGAGATCGCGCAGCTTTCTACAAAAATGCAGAACACAAACTTGAGAATGATACAAATGCCGTAGCAACGCGCTGGGAAGTCCATCGAACGCCGTGGCAAATCCTAGAACGCCAAGGGAAGGTGTTTCTTTTGCACATGCCAAAAAGAAGCGCCATCAATCGGCGTTTTAATAAGAGCGACGCCGTGAGGACGCCGTGGCTACGCAGTGAGAAATTCATCAAAGCCCAAGGAACTCTGCGGGCGCGCAGCGAGATCGTAGTGCAAACGCCTTTTTAGCCCATTGCGTTTTCACGGAGATTCTACGGCGTTCATCGCAATCTCACTGCGTTTACGCCGCGCTCATAAGCAGCGCGCAGCGTGTAATTTATCTTACTGTGCTTCAGTGGATTTTGCAAGGTGTTCTTACGTCGATCAAGGCGCTCGCGTGGAGCATCTACCGCGTTTGCAAGGTGTTTTCACGCGTTCATTGCGCTCATGTGGAGCTTCTACCGCGTCCAGTGGCGTTTTGTTTTAACATGTATGACAAAAACACAAAAATGACGAATAAAATGATTTTAAATATGACAAAGCAAACAAAATAATTAAATGAGATGCACTTGTAAGAATTCCATTCTTTATGTCTATCAAACAACGAGCTGGTTTTCTATTTGTGTACATGTATATGCAGGCACAGCAGACAAAGCAAACAAACAAATGATTGAGACATCATATCTGCTTTGCCTACAAGCCGTCAACGCAGTGCCAGAACGCCATGGAAACGCAGTACATACACCAAAGGCGTCGCGCAAGCGCACTGAAATCGCCGTGCAAACACCATGAAATGCCACCCAGAACGCCGCAGGAACGCGGTAGAACACAGTGCGAACTCCGTAGCAATGAGGACGCCGTGAGGACGGGGTGAGGACTTCATGGCTTCCTCTTTTCACAAATATTTTTTGTTCTTGGGAATTCTCGCGGCGTTCTGGAAAATTTAAGAACGCCGTGCAAACGCCGCGAGAATTCCTAAGAGTACGACAGGGACTGAAAGCAACATTAACCACAATGATTGTGGCCTAAAGAAATGGATGGGCTGCTTGTGCCTCCAGATAAAGCTTATACGCTACTCACTGACCAGCTGATTACTGCCTTTGATCCTGCCCAGGAAAAGTGGTTCAAGTCAAACCATTCATACGTATAAGCCTTTGTGGCTTAGTTGGATGGTTATATTTGAAGCACAAGTTGGGTGTCATGACATCCTCATTTTTTGGTAAAAGTCTAATAAAATGGGGGCCACGTCTCGACATGACCTTCGCTATTGACTGGGATGTTAAGCATCATTTCAAACAAAAACTATAGTAAGGGTTTTGAAAAAAAAGTATATCTTATGCATTTGCCTTCTGTGTTTGTCGGTGAGTATATAAGGTAAATTGTTGTGTCATGGTATCCCAGGGTGTGTTTCAAACATTTCGGAACCACAAATAAATTAAAACATGTGCTTGGACATGCTTAAATGTCGAAATGCGTTGCACTGTGACATCTGGATTTTGTGTATCGAGTCTCGAGGAATAGATAATCATATTACGGTATGTTGTGTGAAATTTCAATTTAAAAACGCCACCCACTTTTGCTCTAATTAGATGAAATCCTGGTACATTTCCCAAATTGAAGACCAAGATGTCCGATAGAATATCCTTAAAAATAGAGAAACATCGCCTAAAAATCAAATGTCCCTCGATCGGGGAATGTCTCCCGTTTTGGAGACAAACAAGTCTCCAATTCGGGGGACTTTCTCCCCATCGGGAGACAGTATGAAAACAAGAGGACCAATGGTCCTGTAAACGCTCACCTGAGAACTGGGATATGCAACCTAAGCTGACCTTGCCGTCAAATAGGTCTGAATCTGAATCTGAATAGTTTACTGGTGACACGCAAAATGACATTATTTCACCAGGGGGTTCGGATGGGGGAGAAATTAGTCCCTTGAACGCACGAGTGAAGCGAACTTGGACACACAGTCATCAGACATTTCAGCAGAGGAGATAAGTGAATCAGGGAGGTCATTCCAGTCCCTGATAGTCTGTGGAAAGAAACTACTTTTGTACGCTTCTTTGCTAGCTGAAGGTATCTGAAAAGCCAAAGAGTGTTGATTTCTACAACGCCTATTCTTTGGGATAAGGTCATCTGTGGGTATTCTGGCTTTACCCTTTAGACCTTTGTATAGCAATATAAGTCTACTATCCTTCCTCCTTTTCTTAAGAGATTCCCATTTCAGTTGACCTAAAATGCCAGTCATGCTCCCAGTTTCAAAAACATAATTTCCCGTCACAAACCTTGCCGCACGATTTTGTACCTTTTCCAGTTCTTCAGGTCAAGGCCATCCCAGGGTCATGATTTATACAAACTTTGTAGAGCTATATTCGTTGATGCTTCAGGCCAAGTTTCAAAATCAAAGGCCTTCTGGTTCTGAAGAAGATTTATAATGGTTTTTACTACTTATAGGCACGGTGGCCATCTTGGTTATATGACCTGGACCATTTATATTAGTTTTCACTCGCCTTTCCTAACGATGCTCCACATAAAGTTTGGCTTTGATTGGCAAAGTGGTTTCAGAGAAGAAGATCTTTGACTATTATGGTCATACACATGTATATTGCCCGGAGTTGGGGGCAGACAACCCCCTGAGGACATTTTTCTATCAACATAAATCTTCTGTCCATTTGCAAATTCCCAGCAAGTTTCCCCCCATTTAATTACATTTTACTAACTTTCCCCATTCAAATGCATGGACAACCTATTTGGACTTGCCATAAAATAGGTCATGGTCATCCCAAGGTCATGATTTATATAAAATTTGTATAGCTCCTCTCCCTGATGATTCATGCCAAGTTTCAAAACCATATGCCTTCTGGTTCTGGAAAAGAAGAAGATTTTTAAAGGTTTGTTGCTATTTATAGCCATGGCGGCCATCTTGGTCATGTGACCTTGACCATTTATATAAACTTTCGTTCTCCCTTCCTAAGAATACTCAACAAGAAGTTTGGCTTTGATTGGCCAAACAGTTTCAGAGAAAAAGATCTTTGAATATTATGGTAATATATACATGTATATTGCCCCTGGATGGGGGCAGACCTGCCCCTGGGGTCCTTTATTTCAGAATCATAAATATTCAGTCCATTTGCCCATTTCCATAAAGTTTTTCCTGTCAAATGACAATTTTCCCCCATTCAAATGCATGAGCGACCTGTGTTGACCTTGCCGTAAAATAGGTCAAGGTCATCCCAGGGTCATGATTTATATAAACTTTGTAGAGCTCCTGTCCCTGATGCTTCATGCCAGGTTTCAAAATCATAGGCCTTTTGGTTCTGGAGAAGAAGATTTTTAAAGGTTTTTGCTATTTATAGCCATGGCGGCCATCTTGGTCATGTGACCTTGACTATTTATATTAAATTTCATTCCCTCATCCTAAAGATACTACTACATATAAAATTTGGCTTTGATTGGTTGAGCGGTTACTGAGAAAATTAAGTTTAACATTTAATTTGTAAATGACCCTTGGCCAAGGTCAAGAAATGACCTTTAATACTCACATCACTTCATTAGCTCAACAGGTTGTCTGTATCTACCAACTTTCAGTTCACAGGCTACAAAACTTCCTGAAAAATTCAAGGTTTTCACTTTTTTTCCATTGAAAAGCCTATGTAACCAAAATTGACCTTGCCGTAAAATAGGTCAAGGTCAACCCAAGGTCATGATTTATATAAACTATGATGGGCCAAAGTCCCCGATGGATGCTACACACAAAGTTTCTTTGAAATCGGTCTACCGGTTCCAGAGAAGAAGATTTTTATGGTTTTTACCATATATGCGCATGGCGGCCATCTTGGCCATGTGACCTGGATCATTTATATAAACTTTCGTTCCCCCTTCCTAAGGATGCTCCACATGGAAGTTTGGCTTTGATTGGCCCAGTGGTTTCAGAGAAGAAGATCTTTGAAATTGTGGACGGACGACGGAGCATGGCCATCCTATAAGCTCACCTTGTGAGCCTTTGGCTCAGGTGAGCTAAAAATGTCACATTTTAGGCATTCTTAGACTGTCTAGCGCATTTTACTACGAAAAAGCGCATGTTAAAACCAGTTGGGAAGACACCACCCCATCAAGACCTAAATTTAATCCGTTGCATCGCTACGATTAGTACATGAAATGTAGGACAGACACTGGTATAGACTCTAGATTTAAAACTTGTAAGAATTGTTTATGTTCCTGGTGGTTTTTAAAGTTCCTTGCAATATGTATGTTTGAGCTGATTTTGAAAAATAGCCACTTTTAGCCAAATTCAAATTTAACAAAAACAAAGGGCACATGGAGAAAAGCAGGGTATATATTGCACCCAAATTTGTGCAATTGATAGGAAAATTCCAAACAATGCGATTATTCTGATGCTAAATTGCGATACATGGAAAAACATACGATGTTCTTTTAAATGTTTTGAGTAGTGTATATGGTCATTCCTGTAGTGTGTACGTCACAAATTGCATGGATTTCTGGAGTTCAGTTTAGTTTCATTTTTAAAACTACCTGTCAGCAATGTTAATTACATACAAAAATGTTATTTCATACTCGTCATAGAACTTGCCGGATTTGAAATCTTTCACACTTGCCATATTTTGAAGCGCTTTAACAATTTTACAACCTCATAAGGGAGCATGTTCAGGACACAGAAGCCATAGCAATTTTGGCGACAACATCTAGAGACCATACCGAGCGTTTCGCTTGTTTCCTCCAACGTCAGACACCATTCTATTATTAACCGAGTGAGACAGCATGAGACAAGCTTTCTTAACGGACATCTGCAACCAAATGGATGCAATCAATCTCAGTTCAGAGAACCCCGAAGAAAACTGGACGGTTTTCCATAAAACAGTTTATTCTTCAGCTGCTACTACTTTAGGAAATCCATCTCGCAAACATCAAGACTGGTTTGATGAGAATGATGATGAAATTCAGAGGCTTCTTGAAGTAAAACACCGATTGCACAAGGCACATCAAGATGATACTAGCTCAGTATCCAAGAAAGCAGCCTACAGCAACATTTGTAAGACAGTTCAGAAAAAGCTTACGGACATGCAAGATTCCTGGCTGAGGAAGAAAACAGAAGAAATTCAGTCTTTTGCGAACAGAAAGGACATGAAGAAATTTCATGATGAACTGAAAACCATTTATGGCCCAAAGTGTTCTGGAGCCAACACATTGCTCAGTGCAGATGGAAGCACTCTTCTAACAGATAAAGAGGCAATCTTGAAAAGGTGGGCAGACCATTTCAATAGTGTGCTGAATCGACACCAAGCATCAGTGAAGATGCAATCGACAGACTTCCACAGATAGAGTGCAATGTTCTGTTAGATGAATTTCCAACCGTCATGGAAACAAGAAAAGCAGTTCAACAACTGTCATCTGGCAAAGCTCCAGGTGCAGATGCAATTCCTGCAGAGGGGTGGGGGGGGGGGTTCATGGCAGAGAAACTGGCAGAGTTGTTTCACTGTATGTGGAGGAAGGAGGCTATCCCACAAGAATTTAAGGATGCATCCATAATCCACGTATACAAGCGGGAAGGAAATCCACAAGTCTGTGATAACCACAGAGGCGTGCGGCAATTTCATGATGGCATGCACGCACGTGTGCAAAATGATGGAGAGTTCTCTGAACCCTTTGAGGTAACGAATGGGATCAAACAGGGCTGTGCTATGGCACCAACACTGTTCAGCATGATGTTTTCTTTCATGCTCATGGATGCTAATCAGGACAGTGACACTGGTTTTCCAATCAGGTACTGTTTTGATGGCAATATATTCAACCTTAGAAGATTGCAAGCCAAAACTAAGGTGCAGACTGATGTGCTAGATGAGCTCCCCTATGCAGATGATATGGATAAGAATGCCAGCTCAGAGGCAAAAATGCAAAGAGCCATGGATCAAGTCTCACAGTCATGTAATAACTATGATCTCACAATCAGCACAAAAAAAGACAGAGGTTGTACACCAGCACCTGGAAAACCGTACAATGAACCAACCATCACTGTGAAGGGACAAAAACTGAAAGTTGTTGATAAATTCACCTACATGGGAAGCACTCTTTCCAGAGCAGTGCACATTGACGATGAGGTCACTGCCAGAATTGCAAAAGCCAGTGTGGCATTTGGAAGACTCCGTGCAAATGTCTGGGAGCTTGACACCAAGCTGAAAGTCTACAAGGCTGTGGTACTGCCAACCCTCTTGTATGCATGTGAGACCTGGACAGTATACCAGCGTCATGCAAAGAGACTTAACCATTTCCACTTAAGCTGTTTGAGAAAGCTGTTAAAAATCAAGTGGCAAGACAAGATTCCAGACACAGAGGTCCTGAAGAAAGCAGGGATGCAAAGCATGCATACTGTTTTAAAGCTAGCACAGCTAAAGTGGACTGGCCATGTTATAACAATGCCTGATGAGCGACTTCCAAAGAAAGTATTCTATGGAGAACTACAAGAGGGAAAGTGCTCTCAAGGTGGCCAGAAGAAACCCTCAAAGCCTCTCTGAAGGATTTTGACATACCAATTGGGTCTTGAAAACAGACAGCACAAGAGCGATCAAATAGCGAGGTCTCATCAACAAAGGAGCAGCTCTATATGAAAAGAAGAGAATCTGTGATGCTGAAAGAAAGCGCAGAGAACGCAAAGCCAATACCAATGGGCCACCAGCTGACTCCATGACATTGACTTGCTCTACTTGCAACTGACAGTTTAGAGCTAGAATTGGCCTAGTCAGCCATCAAAGAACTCACCAGCACACACAAACCTATTCAAGAAATAATGATAGTCTTTCTCATTAGTGAGAGATGCACGACCATTAACAGAATGAATTTTCAGTAGCATGTATACCGGGCATGTATATGGGAATTTAAGCAGTTGATTAATACTCATACAAAAACAAAATGTGGACCAAGTTGGGGTAGTTTACATTACGAACATACAATGATCCTTAAATGTTTTGAGCACTGTATATGGTCATTCCTGTATGGTAAACTGGGTAAACATACCATACTCATACCATTTTCGGCATCATGCTGCTACTGGTTCCAGTACCAATGAGATAAATCCAAGGCCTGGTTATCACTGAGTAAATACAGCAAAATGCCGAAGATCTTTCCAGTTCAACACAATGTTGACTGGACTGATTCCGCTCACTCTGAGCGAAGAGCGTTGGTATTTTACCTTCGCTTCAATTAAGCGGTCTCCTCAGAAAGGGTCCTCACATCTTTCTTCTTCTTCTTCTAGTCGTCTTTCTAAATCTACTCTTTGCCTCTCTTCTACCGATCTTCTCGATCTGTATCTCGCATTCCCAACCTTTCTTGTTTCTTTTTCTCCCTTCATCTTTTCGTTTAATTTCTCCATTACATTTTCTTTTTGTAACCACTCAGCCATGTCATTGGGTCTATTAAAATAACCTAAAGCTTATCCCTTTATAATGGATTTAAGGTTCCTTATTACTTTAATAATAGTGTTTTTTGTTCATAAATATTTCATAGATTTTAAAAAAAAATGTGGCATGTTATATACCAGAATAATCCCTGAACCTTAAACTTTCTTATGAATGATAATGTGTTTCAAAGGGAAGCCATTCTAATAGAAGTTTTTATTGAAAATACCTGTTTTTCTAATCAATTTCCAGTTTTTCTAATCAATTTCCATAAATCTCCCTTTAAAATAAATTTGTGACTTTAATTGATAGAAACCTTTGTGAAGGTCTAAATAACGTTCTCCAACTAATTTGCAAGCTTAAAAAATCTGATATGAATGAGAAATAAACAATTTTCAAAAGTGACAGAAATTTATTTTTGTTGTTTGTTTTCTTCACCAGGGGAGAGAACCCAGACTACAGAACTACTTTTTCAAAATGTATGGTGGCACATTTGTAACAGACAAGAAAAACAAATTGACATCATGTGTTTATCTCAGCGTTTATATGGCCTGTTGAAACACTTAATGTGATAAATAGTGTTATATACAAAACAGCATTGAAATACATGTACATGAAAACGTAATAAAATTTCTTATCCGCAAACTGCTGAGATCCACATCAGATTGCTGCTACAGCAGTTTGCCCATAAGAATTTTGATCTCAGATGATAAGTCAGATCTTGGTAATCAATCTTTCCATTTAAAATGTAGCATGTTTTCATATTTTTAGTTAAGGTAACTGAGTGGCCACCTATTGGGAAATAGCTGCTCATACGGCTTACGATATGTTTCATGGTATAAGTACCTGATTGTTAGTTTGGTTTTTTCCCACCTCGGTTTTTGGAGTGGGAATCTTTTTCTGATTGCGCCTTTTCCTGATCTTTGCCTACTTGTACCTTTTTGCATATAAATCTTAAGTTTCTATAAAAAACAAACAGTTAAATTACTTCACAAACTTGTATTTTTTCCATAATCAGACTGTCGACTTTCTCCACTTTTCAGAGGTATTTTACTTATCTAGTGCTCTACACTTCTCTGCAAGATTGTTTATTTTAATTGCTCATATATCAAAAAATCACAAGCACTTTGTTTATATGCAACTACATGATAGTAAAAGAGTGATGTTAAAAGCAGTAGAACGGCTGTGATACTACCTGACTTATAAGTAGGTTTAAACTGTAGCCAATTAAACTGCAAGAGCTGTTGAGATAAAATGAAAATCAGTGGTATTTCGAGAACCCCAAAATTGGGGGAGATTGGTGGAGAAAGTCGCCTGTCTGTAATAACCCTTTTATAGTGTCCAAAGTTATGGGATTATTTTATTAATTTACAATATATCTGTCAGTTTAAAATACTCTTTCTAAATACTGTACATATAAACAAGATAAAAATCTACATACATGTAATAAAAATCTACAGATATTAAAAGACATGCACGGATCCAGAGGGGGGGGGGGGACCGGGGGTCTGGACCCCCCCTGGAATTTGAAAATTTTACCTAAAAAAAAAGTAATTTCGGGATTTTTGGGGGGTTGGACCCCTCCTGGTTTGTGATTAAAAATTACCATTTTTGTTGGTCCCCCTCTCATGAAAATTTCTGGATCCGCGCATGAAAGACAATTTTCAATTTCTATACAACAGACAATTGTATATTTCTATACACACATGTAATACAGAGTTTATCAGCATAAAAAAAACAACATAATTTTCACTTTATCATTATAAAATATAATCTACATGTGTTGGTACTTGAAGGCTAAAATCAGCCATTTTAAAATTAGGGGAGTGAGTTCATGTCGTGATCAACACCTCAGCAACAGTGAAGGCCATACAGAGACAGGACCTAGCTTTAAAGCGTCATCCGAAGGTGTGGAGATGCTCCCAGGCACCTGATGTATCACATACATACATAACATGATGTTAATAACATTTTGAACAACAAATCTAGCTGCTGTCATGAAAACAATAGAAAGTATATCAGCCCAAACCCAGGAAAACATCCCTTCAAAACCAATCTTCAATTACCCATATGTCGACACTTAATGGCATTACTACAAGCCTTTCTTTGGCTGTTCAAAGCTTCTTCTTAGGCCACGTATCACTAGACAGAAAGGCAAAGGTTCTGGTGAAAATGTGTGGATGCACTGGCTTGTTTGAAACTGCTTTTGCATTAGCTATTAGGGCTACCTTCTCTCACTGAAGCTCATATACACAAAATCAGGTGCGTTTACACGTGCAAGTTATTTTCCTTATCAACCTAAATTGACAAACCAGAGGACCAATGGTCCTGTAAACGCTCACCTGAGATCAGCTGCATATACCAATAAACATGTTTGAATATTATGGTATTTAACTCCAGTGCAGGGGCAGATAAGCCCTTGGGCCATTTTCTTTTTTCAGAATCTTCAATATTCTGTCCATTTGCCAATTTCCTGTTGGCTTTTTCCTTCAAATGACATTTTAACAGTTTTCCCAATTCAGATGCACAGGCAACCCATGTTGACCTTGCCATAAACTTGGTCAAGGTCATCACAGGGTCATGATTTATATACACATTGGAGTACTTTAGCCATCGATGCCTCACGCCAAGTTTCCTTGAAATCAGTCTATTGGCTTCAGAGAAGATGATTTTTGATGGGTTTTTACCATATATGGGCATGGCGGCCATCTTGGTCATGTGACCTAGATTATTTATATACACATTGATTCCCCCATTCTATAGATGCTTCACTTAAAATTTGGCTTTGTTTGGCCAAGGGGTTTCAGAGGAGAAGACGTTTGAATATTATGGAAATATACATGTATATTGCCCCGGGGTGGGGGCACATGAGCCCCTGAGGTCCAATTTTTTTCAGAATCATTAATATCCAGTCCTACTGGCCATTTCCTGCAAGACTTTCACTTTAAATGACATTTTAAAAGTTTTCCCCATTCAAATGCATTGGTGACCTATGTTGACCTTCCCGTAAAATAGGTCAAGGTCATCACAGGGTCATGATTTATATACACACTGTAGTGCTTGAGCCATCGATGCTTCGTGCCAAGTTTCGTTGAAATCGGTCAACCGGTTCTGGAGAAGAAGATTTTTGAACGGTTTTTACCATATATGGGCATGGCGGCCATCTTGGTCATGTGACCTGGATTTTTTATATACATATTTGTTACCCCTTCCTATTGATGCTTCACATAAAATTTCGCTTTGATTGGCCAAGCGGTTTCAGAGGAGAAGATGTTTGAATATTATGGAGATATACATGTATATTGCCCCGGGGTGGGGGCGGATGAGCCCCTGGTGCCCATTTTTTTTTCAGAATCATTAATATTCAGTCCTACTGCTCATTTTCTGCAAGATTTTTCCTTTAAATGACAATTTAACAATTTTTCCCATTCAAATGCATTCGCGACCTATGTTGACCTTGCCGTAAAATAGGTCAAGGTCATCATAGGGTCATGATTTATATACACATTGTAGTGCTTGAGCCATTCATGCTTCATGCCAAGTTTGGTTGAAATCGGTCCAGTGGTTCCGGAGAAGAAGATTTTTGAAGGGTTTTTACCATATATGGGCATGGCGGCCATCTTGGTCATGTGACCTGGATTATTTATATATACATTGGTTCCCCCTTCCCATAGATGCTTCAAGTAAAATTTGGCTTTGATTGGCCAAGCGGTTTCAGAGGAGAAGATCTTTGAAAATGGTGGATGACGGACGGACGGACGGACGGACGACGGAGCATGGGTATACTATAAGCTCACCTTGTGAGCCTGACGGCTCAGGTGAGCTAAAAATGGCAAAACTAAAGTAACTAAAGTAATTTTTAAGACATTACATTTAAAACAATGTACACAGCATCATGCAAGCTTAATAGGCTTGTCTTTGGCATGTAAGTATTGGACACCAAATCACTGACTGTGTCTCTGTGTGAGATAGAAACATCATATTCACTGATCGCACCTCACAAGGTGCAAAATCTGGTCTGTGTACATGCGCCTGCACATGCTCTAATTTTGCCAGTAAGAACAATGAATCTTGAAATCATAAGTACATATACAATGCACATGTTGTTTCCATTAACTTAGAACTGGAAAAAGTAATTTCTGTATTTTTCAAGTTTGATCGCAAAAGTTAATATTAAATTGACATACCATCAGTTTTTTGGTAGTTTTTTTTTTCATGTCAACAAAAGGAAAGGTTAGGATCTTCATGGCACTGATATGAGCACAATTATAACTGAATGGTTGTCCATGAAGATTAGGGTTTTGATGAACAATGGAGTACTGTACTCATGGCAAAATTTGAAAACACATTTCCATATCACATTTACGTTGAAAAAATGACATCCCCATAGTAGTTTCCTGATGGACACATGTCACAGTTGTCAACAGCGATGTTGCCTTCTTTGTCTGAGAATGAGACCAGTGGACATGCTGTCGAGGATGTGGACCCCTGGGGGGCAACAGTGGTTCTGGACAAATCGTATCATTGGGTAATAAAGCACCACTTATACAGAAGTAGCCTGAAATAAATTACATTTGTGCCTCAACGCAGGAAAACTTTCCTTTCGGAGTCTCTGTAATATCAATCTTCAAATGTGCTTGCCCAATTCCTAAAATGGGGCTACAAGCTCCTGTGTTAGGCTGAAAATTCTGCTTAGTCCACAGATTACTTGAGCGAAAAGCAAAGGTTCTAGTGAGACTGTGGGGATGTGCAGGCTTACCTGAACCTTTGCTTTTCGCATAGGCTACTTGGGCTGTTTTCTCGCATTGAAGCTCATTTATGTTAAATATTTAGTACCACAGAAAGTTCATGGACAGATTAAACTATTTTAGTAGCATGACTACACTGTAACACAATATTTTATTCTACTGGAGTGGCATTGACGGATGCAAAACTTTTTACAAGGTTATAAACCTTGGTTTCAATCAAATAAAAAATCTAAATCACAATGATTAGGTGCCTGGTATCGATCAATCAATGAGAGTGCTTTATTTTTTGAATCGAGAATGTTGTTATGATTTATAACCTCTGGACATTGAATTATGACAGTACAAACTTTCCAATTAGCATGAGGTCCTTTTTCTACATCAAAACTAATTTCAAAATTACCTAGGTCACATTCACCCTCAGAGGCAGACAACCCTATCTAGCCACAGTACCAGCCCCCTTCACACGGTATAGGGTAGTAAGTCCCTGACAGGCAGTAAGTACTTTCCCCAAGAATGTCTGCCGATGTAGTTGACTGCCAGGAAGGAACAAGAGGAAATATCCGCGGTTGATGAGGGGACAACCGTTTAGGACTGGTAGGATCCACCGGTGCATCAGTAGTTACCAGACATTGCTGATCGGCCATCACCTGAGGAAAAAAAAATAACCTGCAATTGACATGGCTATGACTTACAAAGTATTTTTCTCTGTCATATAATGGTGATGGCTCTTTGTTCATAAACGTGACGTCAGCTCAACATTGCTCTAAAGCTTTGACCACTGTAACCTTATATTGATAGTGTTTAACCCTAAACACAATTATGTTTTTTTTATTTACCGTATTCGTTCTAATTAGCGCACAGTGCGCTTAATTTTTCAAAATAACTATAAGTTATGGTAAAAAAATATCGTTCTAATTAGCGCACACTAAGAACAAAAATATTACACAAAAATGCTGAAGTAAGCATGTCAAATCTGCCAATGGTTATGTTATTTAAGTTATTTAATGTGCTAATGCGGTATCAAAGTGTGGAATTGGTGTAAAATACCAATATGAAATTCGAGCAGTGTTCGCTTATGCACGTGTTTTTCGGAAAAGACCGAGTGTGCGCTTATTGGAGCATGTGCGTTAATTAGAACGAATACGGTATTATTTTTGCACATTTCAATTGAACTTATAAATGTCACAAAATGGGTAACAGTACCTGATGACTACTGCTAAAGCTTCTCTCTAAGGATGCCACACACCATCTAACGCCAGTAACAGAAGCAAGATTACCCTATCTTCTTCTGTAGTTGGATAAGCCATTTTTGTCTGGAGACTTTTCAATTTATATGTAGCTTTAGTACATGTACCTTTGTTTTAATTAGGATTTCCCATACATTATCATTGGTTTTTTAATTATTTACTTGTCCACTTTTAGGAAATTGGTCACGACTCTAATCAAGAGCCACAACTCATCATATCAGTCAATACTGAGCACTGCCTTGGCATCATTACAGTTTTAACCATATATAATTGCTCACCCAATTCATTAATACGTGCATCCTTTAGGTTGCACGTTATACGTCGTACTTAGGCTCCAAGAAAGTGTCTGTCAAAAGGATAAGGAAAAGAACCGAAGGACTCGGACTGATTCATTAAATGGCCGCGCCCTGTATAATTGGGTGCAACCCTGTCGCGGCATATTGAAAATATATGCGGAGTACTTTGCTTTCTTTCCACTCATCGTATGTCTAAATTCCCATAATCTATTGCGTGCAAAGTGTGGTTTAGATCACGAGACTGCGTCGCGCACGGACCGCGGAAACACCCTCGCGCATGCTCCCAATCGTCCAATCAAAGATGATCTTTTGAATGAACTCGCCAGAAAAGCGGGCTAATCTTTCGACTGCGCAATGCGCATTGGCATGCTCCGCCCACTGACAGAGGTCGTCAGTCAGCTGTTTACCGCCGCCATTTTTGAAGCTTGAAAAGCCACAGACAGAGCACTTTTTTCAGGTGTTTATTTGATAACTGAACGGACTTGTCACTCAAAACGATTTGTCATAGGTAACGTGACAGAGGGGGTCGCGCGTTAGCGCGACACCCGACCTGAGCATCACGACCAGCGTAATCTTTAGTCTTACCAACAAAACCCGATTTATCTATCTATCTTTTCATACTGCAGCACCCTCTTTCGAGTATTATGTGCAGTTGTATTTGTGTATAATACTCGTACAACTTTGCCTTTGGCTACAGTTTTAGATGTTGGCTATGGTCAATTAAAGCGGACACGTGTGGCGTCTTGTTTATGTAATAATCATTTTTTTTTTTTTTTTTTTTTTTTTTTTTTTTTTTTTTTTTTTTTTTTTTTTGGTTTTCCTGTTACTCCCACCAATCAATTTTTGATTATTCTTGGGAGGTGTATCACATTGTACACTCCGGTGTGTTTTGCAGGATGAGCCTACATGCATGAGGATAGAACCTGTGTAGGGATCTTAAACCTGCACAGGGGATGACTGTCCCTGCACAGGGGGCCTCCAGTTAACGTCTCGATCCGAAGGACGGCGCACTGTATCATGTCATTCCTGCAAATGACACTAGGGGAAGCAAGTTCGGACCAACAAATTTTTTCTCGCCGCCGGCGGGGATCGAACCCGGGACCTCTAGCACAAGAAACCTGTGTAGGGATCTTTAACCTGCGCAGGGGATGACTGTCCCTGCACAGGGGGCCTCCAGTTAACGTCTCGATCCGAAGGACGGCGCACTGTATCATGTCATTCCTGCAATTTAGCAAATGACAGGAAGGGAAGCAAGTTCGGACCGACAAATTTTCCTCGCCGCCGGCGGGGATCGAACCTGGGACCTCTAGCACAAGAAACACTCTGCATGATGAAATTGCCCTCTCTTTCATTCTTTCTATATATACTGCAGCACCCTCTCGCGAGGATTATGTTTCGTTTCATTTAATATAGACTAGTTTCTTTCTTTTCTTTCTTCAGATACTGAGTTGATCAATTTCTGATCATCACCTCAGAATATTGAATTGCATAACATACATGTAAGACAAAACTTTCTAGCAGACAGCTAAATATTGCATTGATTTCGCTGAGTACAAGCTATTCCCATCTCATAAACTTGTGCATTGCAGTCCGATATAAAGAATGTCAAAGGAATACAGAAGAACAAAAAATAAAGTATAATCTGTTAATCGCATTGTCGCCCTTGGCTCTGCGTGCGCAGATGTCAATTATAGACCGACTTCGATCAGAGACTATAGACTTTATGCTTCGATAAACATCAATTTGTCTGATGTCATTTCCCTGATATCATAGTTCTGAATGGTTTCGCCGGACCATGTATGACCAGGGACTGTTAATCTGGCAGTTCCCTGGTATGACCAACATTGTTGAAAATATTTCCTGGTCCTTTATAATAATACATTTGATTAATCGAAAAACGATCGGGGGGGGGGGGGGGGGGGGTTTACTTTTTTTTGTTTCTTTGATGCATTTTCTCATGTTTTTCAATCCTCAGAAATATTCTCTCTTCTTTATTTTGAAATTTAACAAATACAAGACGGTTGACCATGGGCGCCGCCTATTAGCTTCCATATATACCAACCAAACATTGTTCGACCTTCCGGGACTAGTCTATGGTCTGAAATCGAAGTCCCTCATTCTGTCAGCTAAATAATAATTTGAGGGGTTGAGAAGTTTTCCATACGCTATATTAACATTGGTAATCTTTAACCAATAGATCTAGCCCTACTGTTCTCTTCTAGATGTTGGCTTTGGTCAATTAAAGTGGCCGCATGCAGACTCATAGGGGGGGGGGGACGTCTTCTGAAGTCAACGTAATAGTTGAGTATATCAATATATTCCACCTTAATTTCTGCTGTATATACCCTGCATACTCTTTCTTTCGTTTCAAAAATTTCAATACTGATTGCATAACATAAGACAAAACTATCAGATATTTAAAGCTAGTATCTCACTGGCATGCAAATTTCTGGCGACTGTTTTGCGAATTTTGTCGCGGACTTTCACACAACATTCGTACCAGTGTTGCACGAGTGTCACAAGTATTTCATGTGTCGCGAACTGGTCACGATATTTTTAAACTTGTTAAAAAATTTTATGTGAGTTTTTTTCACCAAAATATTTTGCAAGACTGTCACGCTACTCGTGGGACGTTCGTGGGAGTGTCGCGAACTTGTCGCCGCAAAACTTTGGCAAATTTACAATGCAAAATTTTTGCGACGCTCGTATGAATGTCGTGCGAGCGTGGTATGCAGTTCGCGCAACAGTCTTGAGAAAAAAATGCGAAAACCTCGCGACTGTCTGGCGAGTAAATAAAACTAAGCAACATTCATTCCAATGTCACGCAACTGTTATACGAATGAAAATGAAAATAAGCTACATTCGTGGGAAAGTCGCGAGATATATTTTCAAAATTAGATTGGAACTCCCAAATTTGTTTCATAAACGTCCATTCAGTGAGACTGCAACGTTAATGTTGTGTTTGTATCTTTAAATTTTGTCAAAAAATAGTGGCAAACTATTCACGAACTAGTCTCCAGTTGTCGCATTCCAGTGAGACAGGGGCTTAAGCAGATATATCTTTTTTTACGGTTTACCGAGTCGATCAATTTCTGACCATTACCTCAGGAGCTGTGGAATACCAGCTGTTTGACTGCTGAATGCTGATCACTCTTGGATCAGCTCTAGCAGTGAATTGTTGAGTAATAATTTACTGTTTTAAGATCAGTAAAGAGGATCAAATCACGAGCGCATATTCTTACAACTGACCAAAAAAACTGAATAGTTACTCAACAATTCACATGTACTTAAGCTGATCTATTACGATTCTAACACACAATAAACAGAATAAGTCACTGAAAACGTCAATATCGTTCAGCCTTCCGCAATTGCATTGTAGATATCTCCGCCAAATATTTGACTGTTAAGCAGGTATTTACACATTTATTGCGTTTTTATGCTCTAAAACCACGTTACCCCATCTACCGCTGCTTGATGGAATAGCTGATATCACAGAAGGCGCAAAGTAATTACGCTTATTGGCCCAGTGAAATTATTGCACAGTATTATAACACGTGTAATATAGGTGAGGTGTGTTAGAATTATCATATGATGTTGTTATTTTCCAGTGTAAGATTCTCTATTTGTTTTTCTATTTTGTAGTGATTCACAGAGGTTAAAAGTACTGTAGTTAGACTGGTGAAACAGTTACAGAGTAATTTGGGTATGTTTTGTTTACTATCCTTTTAACCTTGGAATGAAACATTGAAACATACAGCTATGGTCTTTAGCCATCATTATGAAAACTTTACCTCTCTAGATTCTTTTCAGCCGTAAAAATTGAAAATTTCATTGGAAAAATATTGATATTTTTTCTCAAAACATAGGTTGTGGGTACATGTTAGAACCGCCTTGGCTAGGCATTTCTAACACCCACAATCTATGTTTTGTATCAAAAATAAGAAAAATAGGTATACCGCCTGCAAACTCCGATTGAGTTTCTCTATATATAGAAGTGGGGTTTATGGGGGTATACATATCATTGATATGTTATTTCTGATGTTATGCAAGATATTTAAGTTTTTCAGTGATAGTAATGTTACATTGATCACAAAGCATTAATCCCACCCCAGCATCTTGCATTAATTTAATAAATTTTATAGGGAGTACAATCATGACAATGGCATTACGAAAACTTGCCCATGATGCAATATACAGATTTTTTGAGCTTTAAAAATTGAACATTTTCAGCTGAAAAATTGATATTTTTCTTATTATTGCTCAAAACTTAGATTATGGTTACACGTTAGAATCGCCTCGGTGAGGCGTTTCTAACGAGTACCCACAATCTATGATTTAAAGCAAAAATAAGAAACATAGATATACCCCTGCATACCCCAGTTTTGCTATATATATGAAAGTGGGGTTCAAGGGGGTATACATTAATTTACACGGACATGTTTTCGTGATGGCGTAGTGGTAGAGTGTGGAACTCCGAATAGAGAGGTCCTGGTTTCAATCCCCACATGCGTCACCTTGTTGTGTCCTTGAGCAAGACACATTAACTCCCTACAGTACTGGTTAAACCCAGGAAGAGTTGGGTCCATCCTGGCATGACTGAAAAATTGTACGCCTCTATACAAAGCAACAATGTTTCATACGGATATATATGGAAATAACCATGAGTGTAATATTCATATTTTCAATGAAAATTTACATTGTTTTTACATACGTCATCAAATACGTCTCATATTCCCATAAAAATGATAATACATGTCATGTGTGTTCATAACACTTTTTATGACAGGAAATTATCCACTAGCATGTGTGAGACAAGCCAAGTTCTGCTTGCGGGTGTGCCTGGTGGTTTTTCTCGGGGTTCTCTTGTTTCTGCCCACATAAAGTACTGATTGGTCATAGATCTAGGGTACACGCTAGAACCGCCAAATATAAGGAAAAATAGATATACGGTCCAAGATGTAACAGCGGTTTTATAAGCTGTAACAATTTAAAATTTCAGTTAACACCTTTTGATAAAACGAAAATCTTTGATATTCATATTTTTGTTTTAGCGATGCCACTGTTGCTGAAATGGGTGCTGAAACCGCCACATCCCGATTTGTGCCGACAGTATCCGATTATGAGATCCGTCAGCTCATAGAGAACCATAAGAACAGAAACACAAAGAAAAACACAAACTGGGCTGCAGGGGTCTTTTCCTCTTGGGGAAATGCTGCTGGACCTGAATTCGTGCCGGAAATACAGTTAATGACAGTGGAGCAGATGAACCATTATTTGAGCAGATTTGTGGTGGAAGCGCGGAAGAAAGAAGTCAAACCCTATCGCCCATGGAAAGTATGTCGAGTTCATTAGACAAAGCTCCAAAACGTACAAAGGGGGTTAAAAGGACTTGGAACTCTCTAACAAACAGATAAGACATTACAGCCTAAATGGTATGTATCTTTTTGTTATATTTTGTCATTGAATGTCATGCCAACATGGCTCGTATTTCAGAAACTGCGTTTGTAAATTCACCCTTTTGTGGAGCACCTGAAGGAAAATTTGTCATTCTGTCACGTTCAAAAAGTTGTCACATAAATAGAATGAAAACCTGTATTGAAATAAACAAAAAATCCAAGAATTTCCCGTGGAGAAAATAAATTTGAGAAAATGTTAGCAAGGGAAGTAATTATTTTGAAAAAAAGATTCTGAAAGATCGTGTTTGGCATGGGCGGATCCTGAAAATTTTCCCAGGGGAAGGGGGTCCAAATTCCCAGAATGGGTCTGACGGACAATTTTAACATGGCAAAAACAAATAATCTGGCAATTCCAGGGGGGGGGGGGAAGGGGGCAGGGGGGACCCCCTGCCCCCCCCCCCCCCTCTGGATCCGCCCATGTTTGGACAGTAAATATTATAGAAATAATTTGTGTAAACAAGTGGAACTGATGTCTGAATTGTACCAAATAGTCCGATTCTTAGCATATTATACGAAAAATTGAAATTGAGATCATTGCAGCTCTGTAAAAATTGAAATCTCATTAGAAATATTATGATATGTTTATTTTATGTGCTCAAAACATTAATTGTAGGCACACGTGAGAACCGCCTCGCTGAGGCGGTTTTAACGAGTACCCACAATCTATGCTTTGGATAGGCACATCCCTGTAAACTCCTGTTTTACTGTATAAAATAGGGGTTCAAGGGGGTATTTATTTCACGGACATGTCTTCTTGATGGTGTTTTTTTTTTTTTTTTTTTTTTTTTTTTTCAGATGAGAAACCAATTGCAGATCTTTTAAGAAATATTTGGTTGCGTTAAATAGAGGCGCTTTCTACCGAAGACCACTAGCTGGACTCCCTATACGCTATGGCAATCAAGTCATTGGAGTAAATAAACATAAAAACATGATAAAAGTAATATGGGCACATGCTGAACTTTCTGGGAATTATACCAATCATAGCGGTAAAAGAACGTGTGTGACACAACTCTACATGGCAGGGGTGGATGAGCAAGAAATAATGCAAAGGACTGGACATAGATCTGAGAATAGTGTACAGAAGTATAAGGTTGCTTCAAGTGAAATTCAGAAGCGAGTAGCTGCTGTATTAGATCCTCCAAAGGAAAATCTAGTGCCCTATGAAACCTAAGCTGGAACTAGCTGAACACAATTGCTGCACTCCGCCTGAGCAGTCTGATACAGAGTCTGGTAGGGCAGTGCTTGGCGAGAGACGGTTTATTTCGCCAACTGTAATGTTTATTTGAGATATTAAATATTTGCTGAAGCCCACAGTTGTTGATATACATGTAGGCGATTCTTAAGTTTATGATATTTTTGATGAAAAATCAAGGCACACTTGTAAATTTGATTAGATATAAACAAAATTATCAATTTTGACCAAAAAATCGATGTTTGTTATCATAATTGTTGGTTGATTTTATTTTGGTGACTTTGTTTACCTTTAGACTTTAATGAGGGTGACAAGAGACTTTAATGAGGGTTACAAAATGTTGCCTATTTCTGAAACGTAGTCACACTTTTGATTGTATTGAGGGTTGATGAATAAATTGTTTAAATTCATGATTTTAATGAATACCCACAAAGTATGTTCTATTTGCTTTTTTTTAGCTCACCTGAGCCGAAGGCTCACATGGTGAGCTTATAGGATAGCCATGCTCTGGCGTCCGTCCGTCACCTGTCGTCGTCCGTCCGTCCACAATTTCAAAGATCTTCTCCTCTGAAACCACTTGGCCAATCAAAGCCAAATTTTACATGAAGCATCTATCAGAAGGGGGAACCAATGTGTATATAAGAAATCCAGGTCACATGACCAAGATGGCCACTACGCCCATATATAGTAAAAACCCTTCAAAAATCTTCTCCAGAACCGGTGGACCGATTTCAAAGAAACTTGGCATGAAGCATTGATGGCCTTGACCTATTTTATGGCAAGGTCAACATAGGTCGCCAATGCATTTGAATGAGGAAAACTTTTAAAATGTCATTTAAAGTGAAAGTCTTGCAGGAAATGGACAGTAGGACTGAATATTAATGAGTCTGAAAAAAATTGGACCACAGAGGCTCATATGCCCCACCCCGTGGCAATATAGATGTATATCTCCATAATATTCAAACATCTTCTCTGAAACTGCTTGGCCAAACAAAGCCAAATGTTATGTGAAGCATCAACAGGAAGGGGTAACCAATGTGTATATAAATATAATCCAGGTCACATGACCAAGATGGCCGCCATGCCCATGTATGGTAAAAACCCTTCAAAAATCTTCTTCTCCAGAACCAGTAAAACGATTTCAATGAAACCTGGCCTAAAGTATCGATGGCTCAAGTACTACAAAGTATATATGAATCATGACCCTGTGATGACCTTGGCCTATTATACGGCAAGGTCAACATAGGTCCCCAATGCATTTGAATGGAGAAAACTTTTAAAAAGTCATTTAAAGTGAAAGTCTTGCAGGAAATGGGCAGTAGGACCGAATATTAATGATTCTGAAAACAAAATTGGACCCAAGGGCCTCATCTGCCCCCACCCCGGGGTATTGTATATGTATATTACCATAATATTCACACATCTTCTCCTGTGAAACTGTTTGGCCAATCAAAGCCAAATTTTATGTGAAGCATCTATAGAATGGGGGAATCAATGTGCATATAAATAATCTAGGTCACATTACCAAGATGGCAGCCATGCCCATATACGGTAAAAACTCTTCAAAAATCTTCTCCAGAACTGGTGGACCAATTTCAAAGTTTGCTTTGGTCATAGTTTGATGTCTTTTTTTTTCTCTTTATTTATTTTTTTTCTAAATTTTATGACTACCCAATATAAATGAGAATTTTTACGTTACCATCTAGTTTATCACACTGTAAATGCATCATGAGCAGTACATTGTTCTTAGAAAGTATAAATGTATGAGCTGTGTTATGAGAAAATTGGTATTTGGTTGTTCTGACCAGGTCCTGGGTGTTTTGACCAGATCCGAAAGCTATGATTATACAACCACAGAAAATAGCTCTAGATTTGGAAATTTGGGTTAACAAACGTTATAGGGATTGAACAGCTATGCAAAAATCCAGTTTTTCAGATGACGCAGGTCAGTCAATACCAGGGAAGCTCTCACTCACATATACATGTACTATCAGGGCCTTTGGTTTGATTTAATTATGCAATGAAAAGTAATCAGGCTGATTCGTTTTGTATGTGATTAAGCTGATCTGTGATTGTGTTTGATAGTTGTATGTTTGTATCAAATAATCAGGGTGTCAGGTGACGTATATGAGCCTTCGCACGAGAAAACCAACAATCTGGGTTTCTTACCAGGCCTGACAAATATCTGTCTGTACAGTCCTAGATTTAAGAAGCTTGAAAATTTGATTTAACAGGAAGAGGGATTTTACTATTCCTGTACTGAAAAGAAAGGCGCTGATCAGCTGTACAGTTACTGCACACCTGACCTGTGCCTTTGGTTTCGCATATGCAGATTGTTGGTTTTCTGATGCGGCGGCTCATATATGAAAATTAATTGTTCTTTAATGTTTATCACATGATTATTTTAATAAAGAATGAAACTTTCATTTTTGTTTGACTAAATCGAAAATGCAAAAGTGGGGAATGGCAGAAACTTACCAGGGAGTAATTAGTCAAATTATCCCTTGTATAGTTTCACAATTGACAGTATTTATTTTGCATTTTCTGTTGCAAAATCCAACGATTTTAGCTGAGCTGAGCCGAATGCTCATGGATAGCTTATAGGATGGTACTCGAGTCGGCGTGCGTCCGTACAGTCACATTTTCAAAAATCTTCTTCTCTGAAATCCCTTGGCCAACCAAAGCCATTTTTATCTACACAAGCTCTAAGGGAGTGGTTATCGTTCGTACACACGGATGAACCATATAATAAGTTGCTTATTGCACTTTTAGCACCCTGCACCTTGTGCATTTCCGGGTTTCTGACGTTGAACACTTAAAGGGTGCAATATTTTTCTACATTATTATGGTAAGGTGATATCTAACACTCATTGTCATATCATATGAAACTTATTTAAGAATACTTTGGTGAGTTGTGAAATAAGTACTCGTGTAAGATCATTTATTGCATAGCATTTATATTATTTTATTTTAAAGTTTTCATTGTTGTGTGTTTAGGATGCACGGCAATAGGTAAAACCTATTTATTTCATATTAGTTACTTTTCAACCCATTCCTTTTATCCAATTGTTTTGGTCCTCTTTTAATTGATTTCAGTACAAATGTTTAACGTTTCTTTTTTTTATACACTCCACATTCAAGAAGTCTTGTGAAAAAGTCCTGCCTAGACATGGGCATATTTTGTCTTTTCCTTGTATCAACAGTAAATTAGATCACTTTGTCGTCACATGTTCATGCATTCTAATCCTTTTAAACTCGGGACCCACTGAAGAAATTAAACCCTTTTATAGTTACGGATGAGCCACACCAGAGAGGGAGCTTGTTATATCGCCTGCTCCAACTGTCAGACAAGGATAGATGCTCGCTATGGATCTCTTCTTGGAGAGTCTGAAAATTATGAAGAAAAATTGTCAAATATTCAGTTCATCTGATATATTTTATAAAAAAAAATAAAATATGTTATTGATCATTGCTGAAATAGATTGACGAAAAATATATCCAGAGGTCCATGGACCAAGAAGCTCACCTGACTATATAGCTAGGCCTTTCTTATTCAATAGAAATAATTTAGGCCAGGTTAAAAAGACAACTCTTACTGTATGTCAAGTGTACAGCTCATTGTTTAATGACATTTGGAAAAATTTAAAAATAATAGGTAATGAACAGATATTGAAATCTGATCTAAATTGCTGTGACAGAAAGTTGATAAACATTCATAAATAAGCCTCTAAAAAAAAATACATGTAACCCTATAAGCATATGCAAAAGAGCAAAGGTTCACATGATCTAAGGCATCTGCACAGTCTGATCAAAAGCTTTGCTTTTTGCTAATGCAATATGGATCAAGTAGATGCTTCAGACTTCAGATTTTATAAAATAACTTATAGCCCCTTAGAAGCCCCACTAAGGGGCTAGGCATGCGTATTTTAAGACAGACATTGAGAACAAAAAGCCAGAAACACAGAATGGTACCAAAAACAGAAAGAAAAGAAAAAGGCTGCAGGACAACACCTACGTGAAAACAAAAAGCGCAGGGAAAATGTTCTCTACACATGCAGCAAGAGACCGAAAAAATCATCCTACATGTACAACACAGGTCCAAGGTAGATGGTACTGTCGAGAAACAGCCACCGAGACACTAGAGGAGTTTCTGGCTTGAGAGAAACCAAAAGAGAAGAAAAGCCATAAAAGAAAACATGCAGGATACACAGGATAAGACAATAGAACTGAAAATAGACAAGTAAGGATCAACCAAATCTGAGGCACTGAGCAATAGGAGAGATGATGATTAAAGGATCCACTTTTGATCCATCAAGGGAACTTACAGGGTGACATTTTTATATAACACCCTAATAATATGCGAAATCTCGGAAATGGGTTCAATATGTGTTTTGTTGCACAAATGTGGTAATTACTGTAATGAAGAAAGATTTTGGTATTGTATCAAGATTGATTTTTTTTTCTAATTTCAATTTACATGTATATATAAGTTTTGGATACGTAATTTTTACAATAATCCTATAAATTATAGATACGGTTAACTTTTAACACTCAAGAGACTAATGTTTTCAATAATTATTATATTGCAAGATGCTGTATTTACAGGTAACCATTATTATATACCTGAGCCTGTTATACATGAGTACAGTTTTGAGACACTATCTATGTTGCCCCAGCAACGGGACTAGGTGAACGATATGCACTGATTGTGACTGACCATTTGTGCATGATTGGACAAGCCAATATTGATCCATGGGCATGGGTCAGTGACCGTCATGTGTGTCATTGAATTTTGTCAAGCATCAGGAGTTAGCAATATTATGTGTGTGTCTAAACTAAGCCGATCAACCTCTGATCCTTACTTTTTATCAGTAAGCTCACTAAGCGCCACAAGGTTAGGATATCAACAAAACCAGTTTATTATTCCTTCGCTTTGATAAGAGTAAAAACGTGTTACTAAATCAGCATAACTCAATCTATATTCAAACAATCTATAGGCACAACTGCAACAGCTACAGTAATTTACAACAGCAACTGTAACTATAGAAGATTCCGGGTCAACTCCAATAGAACCAGTTAACTTACTGGCTAATCTGTATGGGAATACACGTCTATGGTCAAACTTCTCTCTACTTTCAGGTGAGGGAGAAGTCAAAATGTATAGAATATATAGGTGAACACGAAATTTTGCCCAAAACTTCTCCCTGTTTTCCTTGGAGAAGAAATTTCTCCCAAAATTTTGAGGGTAGCTTGGACCCTGGTGATTGTTACCATGGTTACTGTTCCCTAAAACAAACAAGTATTTATCAATAGAAAATTTAGTCTCTCAAGTGATTTAATATATAATTCATGCTTTCCCAGCTACATGTGTAAGGGGATCTATACAACTACTGTCTGCACAGTGCACACCATCTTTCAGAAACTGCATTTTTCAAAATCTCACTTTTCTGAAACACCACAAGAAAAATATGACTAGTAGAAGAATCTTTTAGCTCCTCTTTTTTTCAAACTCCAGCTCTTTCGCTTTCGATTTCTTTGCCTTTTCTGGATTGTAACTGTATTGTTTTCCTGTCTTTTACATTTATACAGATATGATTTCTTTCAGTGACCTTGTGATTTTCGTCTACCACCGGCAATACCAAATCGTCGAGTATGTCTACACTACAAGTGAATTATTTTGTTTATGGATAGATCTATAACTCCAAACACCTGTGGTCTATATGTACGTTTATAACCCATATTTTTGGTTTTCTAAACGTTTACAAAGTTTGTTTGTTGAACTGATAATGAAGTAAGAATAGAGGGACCAGGAATCGATGCAATTAAATTTAAAATCCCAACATAGACAGCGGGTGGGAAAGAAAATACATAAAACACAACAATACATTTTCCAACAAAACATTTGAAGTGCAGAATGATTAGCTCTTTCCCAACAAGGTAGCCATCCGGCTAGGTTTCAAGAACGAAAGGGTGCGAGTTCGACAAAGAGGTAGGCACAATAAAGAGTAGTATAATGAAGATGAACCACTCTTCCTGGGACACCGATTATCGTTCCAACATGTGTTGACCCTCTTATGTCCTCATAGAAAACAAATTGAAAAACATAAACAGAAACTCACAGGTGGTTTGAAACATCGAAATACGATACATAAATGAAATGATCGCAATGCAAAAATGTTGCAGTTCGCACCCCACCCATGCCTTTTACCTGCTAGTCCGAATTCTGCTCTCTTTTATGCCTCCTGCGTCTGTAACAGCAGATTTCACCAGATTTTTGGGAATGTGTTTGGCCGAAGAACGCCGAATAAATATTATCCGGATAAACATCCGATTTAAGTAGATCCCATGTGGTTATGACAAACCATCATAATTTAAGGCAGAAACACAACACAAAGTAAACTTTCAATGACTGCATGTGTTCACTATCATAAATATGCTCGGTAATCCTATAAATATACACATATATGCTTTGTTTTAGCGACATGCCATTACGGCGCATTGATATTAGAAGAGCTAGATTTTTGGTGTATGACGTAGTTGTGTATTCTTGTAAAATCGATCAAATTTTGCGTTGCTATTAATAGACTGATGAACATCTGAGTCGTCCCATCCGCTTCATTATTGAATATTCTACGTCTTTCAATAGAACCGCCATTCAACAATTGTTGCGAACTGCGTTTACATAGTGGTCAAAGTAGGGTGATGAACTTTTCAAACTTTTGTCATTCTGACCTCGATAAGTCTCAAAACAGTCTTTTGAACTGCAGATATTTCGATAAGTATCGTTTCAAAAACAACAAAAATGATACTATTTGATAGATTTTTTGACTTACAAACTACGTGCCAACACTCATCCCACAATATTTCTTATTTAAGCGTAAAACAATACAAGAAAAATAAAAGCAGTTTTCAGACAAACAGTGCATTTCACGACCAACATGCACGAAAATGCAAATACAAATTCTGGTTTTATTACTAGGATAACGTTTGTCATTCATTGCCCTTTCAGGAGATGTAATATCATGTATGATCTGTACCCCAAGACTGAGAAAAATATGTTCAAAGTTTAGGGGGGTTTAGGGACTTTGTAAATATATCAATCCACGTTAAAATAGTCATCTTTCTAACTCTACTCTTGCCTCTCTTCTTATGAGGGTGCAAGTAAAAATTTTCATCGAATAACATGTGAAATTTATATGTGGTATGATAAAAGTATTTAGCAATCATTATCTGCATGAAAGCTAGGTTACCAGGTAGAGGCTCCTGTTTTTAGCCCTGAACCTCCATTAAGCTGGTCCTTTTGATTTGGAGCAAAGTAAAAACTGAGATCAACAACTGTACGGTTTAAATTTTATCAGCAGTTTGCCACCTATACCTACATAAAACAAACAAAGCAGACAAACAAATATAACAAAAACAGCAAATCTTTAAATAATAAGCCACCTCGTGGGAAAACAAACAATGTGGTTTTCGAACAGTTCTGACACAGTCACAGAAGCAGGCTAGAAGCTTGAAATTTTGGACTTAAGAAGAAGAGGAAGTGTGTTACTATCCGTGTAGTGAAAACAAAGTCGCTGATCAGCTTTGCGGTTACCGCGAAGCTGATCTGCATCTTTGTTTTCGCCTATGCAGATTGTTGGTTTTCCCATGAGACGGTTCAAATGTTTGTTTTATTTGTTCTGGGGTTTGACAACGTCCAAATAACAATCCTGTCATGCTGGAGTCACCTCTTGCTGGGTATTTACCATTACTTTGGTTTGCTAAGAATGTCTTCCAGACAGACCCAACTTGGTCTCAGTGGGGCTCAAACTCTTGGCCTCTCAATCTGGAGGCTGATGCTACGTAGGGATCAAAATATGATTTTCCATTCATTAACATTCGCTAGGTCCCGAGGGATATAGCCGAGGGACTTAGCAAATGTAAATGAATGACAAAATCATTTTTGATCGCTATTATTGCATATATTCTGCACAAACGAAAGAAATAATGGTGCACTATATTTTACAGCCTCGTCACATTTTCAAATGCGTTAAAGCTTTCATTCTTATGCTTGTTCCGGGTGGACTTCAGTTACTTATTATTATTAGCACATGCTTTGGAATGCGCACGTTAACAAGCATAAACAAATGCTGTGTATTAACAGCACATGCGCACGAGAATTGCCACATTAATACATGGCTTTTTCTTCATTCCAGTATTTCATACTCACAAACAAAATACATAATAAATAGTATGACAATAATAATGATGATCTATTAAAATTCAATGTGAACAAGCATGACTAGATCTATTGAGCAATATGTTGTATGATAACTTTCCCTATCTCGGTAATCAATGTTCACTGTGTACATGTATATGCTCTAAATGAGCCGCGACGCGAGAAAACCGGTCTTCGGGGTTTCCGACCAGGTCCGACACAAACCGGCCTGTACAAGCTCAGAAAAGAGCTAGAAGCTTGAAATTTCGGATTTAAGTAGAAGAGGAATTGTACTATCCGAGTAGCGAAAACAAAGGCGCTGATCAGCTTCGCGGTTACCGCGAAGCTGATCTGCGCCTTTGTTTTCGCCTAGGCAAAAATCCGGTTTTCTCACGATGCGGCTCAAATGACAAAGCCACTAGCTTTATGATATTTCACATCACATGTGCTTGTTATGTGCTAATAACAGGTAAACAGAAGATTGTGATACAGTTATTTCCTACAAATAGGCTGCCTCATGAGAAAACCAACAATGTAGTTTTTGTACGAGCCCGTTACAAACTGGCCTTTACAAGCACAGTAGCAGGCTAGAAACCCGAAATTTTGAATTTTAAAAGGTAGAGGAATTGTACTATCCATGAAGCGAAAAAAAAAGGCGCTGATCAGCTTACTGCAAAGCTGATAGCTGATCTGCGGCTTTGTTTTCAGCAAAATGCTGGTTTTCTCATGACGTGGCACAAATGATTGCATCCATACCATGTATCTGTCAATAAGTCAAATCACTAACATTTCTATACAGCTGTTGATAACATTGGTTGACAACAGGGTTTTGCATGTATTGATTAACAGCATAGGCAGTACCGTTTGTTTCATACCCCCATGATCAAGTTAAAATATCACAGATCACTTTATCACAGATATTTTGACACAAATGAGCTGCATCACGAGAAAACAGGATTTTTGCCTATGCGAAAACATAGGCACAGATCAGCTTCGCAGTATCTGCAAAGCTGATCTGCGTCTTTGTTTTGGCTACTCGGATAGTACAACTCATCTTCTTCCAAAATCTGAAATTTCAAGCTTCTAGCCATCTCTTCTGTAGCTGCACAGGCCGGTTTGTGTCAGACCTGGTCGGAAATCCCGAAGACCAGTTTTCATGCGTCGCAGCTCAAAAATAGTCAGGGTCAGATAGCAGAACAAAAGCTATGAACAGCCATTAAATATTAAATATACAACTAATAGCTAATGAAATTTACATATAATTTAAAACAGTTACTTTTTAACACAGTTTTGCTTTAGATAGATATCACAAATGTAAAACACAACAAGTGAATAACAACTTTGAACACAATTTATGTGCAAAACATGAAAATACAGAGCCCTCAAGATAGGCACAATTGGTATTGCATCTTATATAAATCAAAATGTTTTAATATACTGCAAAAACTTGTTTGGTAATCCTTCTGAACACTAAAAATGAATGTGGTTTAATATGTAAATTCCCTTTCTCAAAAGTAAGTAACACATATTGTAAAGTGGGGCAATTTAATTAAATCCCTTTGCAAAAATTAATACTTCTCACATTCATGTATGTTTAGTATTTCTTTCAAATCTTGTATACTTTACTTATTGCAAGATGGAAAACTATGTGCTCCTCCATTTTGAACTAGTACTTACACACAAAAGCTTTTTATTAACATAGATACTATAGGCACCGACTACATATGACTGACTATGTAGGCCAACTATTGCATGCACCGACTTTACTTTATTGAATATGGTCTCAAATTAGGAAAATCAACTGAGCCACCGTATCAGAAATCAACACTTTGCATATGCGAAAACAAAGACGCAGATAAGAGCTGTGGAGTAACTGCACAACTGATAAGCGTCTTTGTTTTCACTCCATAGACAGTAAAACCCCTCTTCATCTTAAATCCAAAATTTCAAGCTTCTAGCTTGCTTCTGTGACTGTAAATGTAGGTTTGTGTCAGACCTTGTCAGAAAATCAAATAAATTGTTGGTTTTATCATGCAATGGCTCAATTATTATTCTCTATCAAAACAACAATTTTGCATATTTTAACCAAGCAAGTCCCGTAATGTAACATCTTTGTATGCACTTCCTTCTAGCGAGAAGTTGTCTCTGCGCCTAGCATTCTGGTGTCGCCTTAGTCTTGCTGCAGCATGGTTACTGAGCTGTTGTTGTCTGTTAGGTCGGGGTGGCAGTCCCGTTGCCGTGGTAACTATGCCAGATGCTGCAGGATGTGACCTTGGGCTGTTGCCAAGGTAAAGGTCAGAGAATAGCTGGAATAATTAGTATCATCTTTGAAATTTAGTTTGGAAACAAAATTTTATTATAGTTATGTCAATTATTACTAAATTTTATTTATGCTTGTTTTACAAGATATAGGTATACAGCACATTTCTACTGCAAGCTAGCTTTAAAAATGATATAGTGACATGCTTGCTTCATATGTTAGAGGACCATGTTTGATACCCACTATGGAAGGATAATTTAAGACACCTGTTTTGCTCGAATTTTTGTTCTATAAGCCTTCTACAAAGAATAAGAAAATAAAGAATTCGCTAGCTGATATTCATAAAGAATATGATGTTATTGTTCTCAGAGTACATATGGTATTGAATGAAATTCACTTACAGTCAGTCTTTCTAGAAGTTGTTCCCCTTCCTTGGGTATTGTCCCCTGTCTCTGAGGAGCGATCCCTACCCTCTCCCGACTCCTGTCTCCACTAGAATTCCTCCTCCAAAGTGTACCTGGGTTCTGCGACCGGCCCCGCTCTACCACTGCACGCTCCCTATCCGGCTCTCCACCCCGTCTACGCTCTGGCAGTGGGATACGAAAATTGGTTATAAAGCTGCTGGCTAAATGAGATGAAAAAAGATGGGGAATGGGTGAGTAAGCATGCAGGTTAGCAGGATAACTACTATTAGTGTTTAACATAAAGCGATAACAAAGCAGACAACAAAATAAGCTTTGCGTTTTTGCGTTTCCGACCAGGTCCCGAGGTTATATAACATTTTTCTTGCTCAACTCAGCTGAGCATGGAATTTTTAAAAAACAGTTCATAAATGCCAAAATAGCCCAAATAAATTTAAATTAAAGGTTTAGATCATCAAAGCCTGTAATTTATCCTGCTAATAAATGTTAAAATGCCAACAATTGTTGGCATTTTAACATTTATGAGCAGGAAAAACTTAAGTCTCAGCTGAGCTGAGCATGAAAAAAGTTTTATAACCTCAGGGCCAGGTCCAACACAAACTGGCCTTACACTAATGGAAGAAGGCTAGAAGGAGGAAACTTCAGATTTAAGAAGAAAAGAAATTGTACTATCCATGTAGTGAAAACAAAGGTGCTCCACAGTTATTTGCGCCTTTGTTTTCCGAAAGCTGTTTTCTCATGATTCTATCACATTATACTTGAATATTTCTAAGAAAAGAAGCTTATACTTGGACCTGAATTTTATTATAACTCAAAATCTTGAAGGCAAATACTGTAGATCCAAACAAGACTTAACATTAGACAATTATGCTAAATGTGCAGTACATGAAATACAAATTACTCTTGAGTTGCTGTCTTGCCTCTTTAAGGGTTAAAGCTACAACATATAATTGCTCAAAAAGTTGTGTTGCAATAGCCAGACAGAAATGAAGCATTTTGAATGCTTGAATGTCTTGGAATTTCATTATGCAATATTAAGAGCAATCAAACTAAAGGTAAATTAGCACAATGTATAGGGTATAGCTACGATCTAAAAGGGTTAAGACTGTATGATAATCCCACTCTACTCTAATTCTCAAATCAGTAGTCTTTTGTCTAAAGCCATGTTACCTTAACAAAAGAACTGCATCTCTTTTTTTTACCATTTTGTCCAAGATGCTGAAAAATGCTTGACATGCATTGAAAATTGGTGAAAGAAATTAAATATAAAATTTAAATGATGCCATTCATTTTGTACTTCATTTTGATATTGCTCTGGATGTGTCTTGAGTGTTTTTGTTTTCAAACAAATTTCATATGATCACCCGACATTTGCATTACCTGTCGTTATCAAACCAGTAGACTTTGCTTTCAAGGACATTCTCAGCAATGAGTTTCAACAACTGAGTGAGATAAAATTGTCCCATCCTATGCATTTTTAAATTTTGAGACCATTTGATGTTTAGAGAAAATGGTCATTCCATGATAAAAAGAAAAATGGTCATTTGACCAAACTGTTTTAAGGTCATTCGGCCAAATAGCTGTGTATGTATACAGACATTCTAGCATTGACTACAACTAAATGAAACAAAAAATAGTGACAAAGCACAAAGGTGAGTGCATAAGTTAAAATATTACAGTATAAAATGGGTAAAACTATACAAAATATATCATTTATGATGCAAGTATTTTTAAACAAAATGCTTATTTAACATGCAAAAACACACTACAAATTCATACCAAGACACTATGAAAATACCTCATGTTTCTAATCTTAGTTCTGCTTTGCAATCAAAAAACCTACATGTATTTTGAAAGGTTAATAACTGCTCTTTCTCAGTTGATGTCCATACAACATATGAGATACCACATGGGAAAACCAACAATCTGCCTAAGCGAAAACAAAGGCGCAGATCAGCTTCGCAGTAACTGCGAAGCTTATCAGCGCCTTTGTTTTCGCTTCTCAGATAGTACAATTCCTCTTCTACTTAAATCCGAAATTTCAAGCTTCTAGCTCTTTTCTGTGCTTGTACAGGTCGGTTTGTGTCTGACCTGTTCGGAAACCACATTGTTGGTTTTCCCACGAGGCGGCTCATATGTGAGAAGATAAAAAATCACAAGTCTCATCTGACATACATGTAATTTGAAGATGAAAATAAACTTCAATACTGAATGGCACAACTTATCATTTACCAACCTCAGATTAGCGTACTTTCTAGCCAAATGACTACAGGTGAAACACTACATATACAGCCTTATTATCAGAATATTTGCACAGATGCAAATTTATGATGCAGCTAATAAGCTTCTGCGACTATAAGTTACCATTTGGCGGTGATGGTACATAGTACCAGAATCCAGGACCTAGCACTAACAAGAAGTTGTATATTATTTTGTTTGTTTAAGTTATCATTGGACATTCCAGTCAACAATTTTTCAGGGCCCATTTTTCAGTAATGTCCCAAACAAAGCTACAGCATCCTAGGTACTTAGCTTTACTCTCGAGTGTCTTGCTCAAGGCTTCCGAACCAAAACCTCTCATTCTGGAGTCTTTAGTATTGAGGTTTTACATCCCACTCAACAATTTTTCAGCCATGTCTTGACGAAGTCACCACTTCCTGGGTATTAACCTGTACCATAGGGAGCTAATTTGTCTTGCTCAAGAATACTGCCTGGCAACAGTGGGGTTCAAACCTAGGATCCTTTGAGACGGAGACTGATGCTCTACCAGTAGGCCACCATGCTCCCCACTCTGGTATCAGAGACTTTACTACTAGGCTATGGAACATTACATGAATCATGATAAACTTCATTAATGCTATATACTTATAAAAATATTATTTTTTTCTAATTCAGTTTTACGTCCCTTTCAAGATCATTTCAGCTCATATGAGACGGGCCAATCAGTAGGTGGGTGAGAACCACCTGGCACACCCGCAAGCAGAACTTGGCTTGTCTCATATGTGGCCAGTGCGGGGCTCGAACCCACACCAGACACAGTGGTGAGATGATCGAGTGATTAAGAAACAGCATTCTTAACCACTCGGCCAAGGGGGGGCGCTTTACAAGATTATGGCTAGCATATACATGTATTTGCAAAAATAATATTTATTTGGCTGTTGTTTGAACAGTTGAAAATTCAGAGGCTTAACCCCTTAAATTATCTGTGCAAAGCATCTTTACCTCCATCAATAGAAGCAGGGGCACTTGAAGCTCCCTGTAATTGCCTCCCCTGAATTCTGGCTTCAGCATTTCTAGTAATCTCCCCTGCATGATGCATTTGTCTAGGCTGGTTGAACAGAATGTGAGATGAAGACTGGTTACCATGTTGGTCTGAACTAGCACTTGGGTTATCAGCAAAAAGCCTCTGTTGTGGGGGAATTTCCATAAAAGGATTGTTAGTATAGTCACAGGCATGATTCTGGGAAGCATCCTGATTGGCTCCCACACCTGAATCTTCCATTTCATTGGTTCTCACAGAATTAAGCACCATGTGCTCAATGGCTTGAGGAAACACATTTGGAATTTCTCTGTATGGGGAAAGTCTTTCTGCATTAGCCAGTAAATTTGCAGCAGCATCCACCTGGTTTCCAGATGTTTCTTGTCCAAAGAGGGACCCAACATTATCTCTCCTGTTGTTTCTCTGGTAACTGGATATATCCTGACGTGGAGGTCTATCTGGGCTGTTGGCTACAGCTACTTGGTCCAGTGGATCTTCTGGAGCTGAAAATACAACAAAAAATTACATGATTAAACAATTATCAGCGATGTAGATAACGATGCGTACTGCGTATGTACGCACGATTTTTCGATCTGTACGCAAGGAAAATTCAGACCTGTACGTACCGTGTACACAGTAAAAATCAGCGGTACGCAAACAGTTTTCGGTTTTATGCGTACCCGATAGAAATACCTTTAAAATTGTCACAAATTGACAATTTTCAACACTAGTTTATTCTGGCTGCTCTGACAACAATCGAAAAGTAGTTACACTATTAATGCAGCTTTTGATCGTTCCATATTACATATCATGCAATATATTATGTATCTTCAGTAGTTATACGTGCCCTCCATTCAGTACCTCGAATGGAAAGATTGTTTACCAAAGGTTTATTCATGAAGTGTAATGGTAGTATGTCACTTTGATTCATTAAATATGCCTTTTGCATCGATTTCTGGTCATTGTTTTCATTTTAAAACTTGATGTATTTCATGTTCTACATCCATCCCAGTTCATCATGTTTTCTTCATTTTTTATGTCTTATTATCTATGCAGGGGACAAAAAGTGTATGGTTAACATGCATAAATGATAGAATAACATGAAATTACAGGATTATAGACCAGTTTATTTGAAATCTCAAACTTGAACAAATGGTCTTACCCGTACGTGTACACATACCTATAAGTTTGATTCTGAATGAGAGGTTAGCATAAGAATCCCCAGAAAACGTGTACACAGTTGTATTGTCGGTACGCACTGTACATTTATTTTGATGCATACGGTACGCATTGTGAAAAATAATTATCTACATCACTAAATTATTTATTAGGAAGTGTATGTTTTGTGTGCATGGTGAGAATGCAATTAGATAAGATGCTATGAATCTGTTGAATCAACATATTTGGAAAATGATTTAAGTCATAGTTTTCTGAACATATCATTGCTAACTTCAAAGGACATTCGGACAGATGGTAAACATTTTAAACATACATCAGGAAAACATGTCCGTGTAATGTATACCCACTTACACCCCACTTTTATACAGCAAAACTGTGGTATGCAGGGTTATACCTATTTTTCTTATTTTTGCTCAAAAGCATAGATTGTGTGTACCCACAATCTATGTTTTGAGCAAAAATAAGAAAAATATCAAAATTTTTCTGATGAAATTTTCATTTTTTTTAAAAAAAAATCTGTATATTGCATGGGCAAGTTTTCATAATACCTTGATGAGCTGGAATCATGTCCGGTTCCAGATTTGTGGTTCCATATTCTTCATTGGTTTCAGTATTTTCTATTGAAGCCAGTCTGTGATTTAGATGGTTTCTTCTGTGGTTTGTTTGGTGAAGCAGTCTACTTCCTGGGACAGGCTGGTTTTCAATATCAGAATCCCTGAAACAGAAGTTATACATGAAAATGGGACAGGAGACAAATGAAAGTAGAGAAAATAAGAACTGGAAGAGTAGACAAATATTGAGTAGGCAAATATGGAATACAGGTGTCTGAAAGAAAAAAAGAATCTATCATGAGTTTGTAGATAAGACAGATAATTCATATCTAAAATGCTTTAATATTTGAAGAACAAAGTGAGTACACTTTCATTTAACAGCTAAGAAAACAGAAATAAATTGGTCAATTGAAATTCAAATTAAGATAATTAATACACGATCAATGAAAAATCAAAGTAAACAAGAGCTTGATGTTTCTTTGATCAGTCCTTAATTTCTGTTAATCACTTTTAATTACAAATCAAAGTGAACATAAGCTCATCAATTAAAACACATTGAATTTCATCAGTGCTTAATTTCTGTTGATCACATTCAATTACAGATCAAAGTGAACATAAGCTCATCAATTAAAAACAATTACCAGTACTAATTAGCAATTTAATTTCTTTGATCACTTCCTCAGGATCATTATGATCCATCAAAGATCAAAGAGAAATGATATTCACTAACTTATATTAAGTGAATTCTCATTAATTGTTTTATTCAATTTTAATGTTTTAATTTGATTTTAATTGTACGTGGAGATCAAAGTGAACTGGAATTCAGTAATTAGTGATTAAAGAACCATCAAAGACTTGCATGATTATAAATAGTTGCCAAAACTGGTCATCATCACATTCGCCACTTGGAGTTACTACTTTATGTTTTAGCTGTTTAAATTAAAATTTAAATATTCTATTCGAAATGGATTGTTACTCTGCTGCTGCTAGTCTCAAGAAGCTTCTGGTTGTTCATAGTGCTGCTGAAACTCAAGTTTCTGTTTTAGGTAAGTGTTTCTTCCAATCTTACAGTACATATACAGGTACTACAATTCTTAAATTGATACAAAGTTTCACTTTTATCACGTTTATTTTATTTATTTATTTTTTTTTTTTTTTGATAAATTGATTGGTTTTTGCTAAATAGTAAAAGTATTATAATGCTATACATTTCATAAGTTTGGAGTGGATTGGGGACAAAATCTGATTACACCGCATTTAGTATAATTTTGTATAGATTTCTCTAAAATGACCCTAACCAAACATTTTGTTGCTTTACATCATGATACTGATATGATTTTGTAAAGATTTACAGGTCACTTGTACCTTCTAAGAAGATGGAATTGAAGGTTTCCAACGCTTGGTGAGATTAAGATTGTTTTAATAAAATTATGTTTGCATTATGGATGTATCTTGACTATTTTCGGTTATTGTAAACTTTTCACAAAAACGTTTTCATTTCATATATGACCATTTATGATTTTATGCAAATATCTGTCTCATGGCACAAAAGGCAAATTTATTTTATTATTGTGAACACTGTTTCCCTATTTTAAACGATCAATACATACAATATACTCTAAAATAGTGAAATGATGAATGTTTTCATAATTTTTGAATCACTGTCCACACCAATGTATTCTTTTCATACTTTTTGGGAGGAAAATGTTGTATGTTATAACCGATGTCATTCACAAATGCCATGACTTGATTTTTTACAACTTTCATACACCATTTTCACTAATATTCATATGTTTTTATTCTTTCAGATGATGAAATCGACACTGTGAGTCAGCATACAATGATATCATCCATGGATGGCAACAGATCCCATGACCTACATCTGAGTCTGCGACTGTCAGTGTGTGAAGGAGTCAAGGTCATGTATCAGAACTACCAGAATAAGAAGTGGTCACAGGTAAGATTCACATTCACAATCTGTTTCGTATTTAATTATTTAATTTAATTTAATGCTTTATTTATTTGAACGAGGATTCCTAACAGCCCAGAGGCCACTTGTAGGTTTATTTTCCTACCAGATCTAACTACATACCAGCCTGTGCATGTTTCAAATTTTAGAATAAGAGTATTGTACTGATCAGCTGCAATATTTCTATGCATTGTGCATCTCGAATTGAATTGCTGTAAGCAATTTGACGAATGGATTTTCCCATCATTATCACTTACTTTTTATTTTTTATCTCATTTTTCGATGAAGCAAACAGAATAGCCCCAGAAGGGACGCTGCATTCTGCGGTGTCACATCTGGGGCTATACTGTTTGCCTGTGCCCCATAAAAAGTTAAAAATGAGATAAAACATCGCTATGAATTGCAATGTCAGGGCTTTTTCGTTTTGAAAATGCATATATTTTGTTTTTACGCCAGCAAAAAAATGCACTTCAAATAATTACAATTTTCTACTTTTTTATCATTATCATTCTAACTTTCACATATATATCAACTTTTATATTATAGGTACAAGCCACAGCCAGAGACATCATTGAGAGTCTTGAAGGTGACCTTGACACTGAGCAGACGGCATCATCACTGACATCACCAGGGGGCAGCACCAGCGTTGACAAGGCGGCGGGCAAGTGGACCATGGCTTTTAGTGAGTTCTATAGGGGTAGTTGAGTGGACACAAAGTGACAATGTGTAATTTGAGTGACGTTTTAAAATCATTTTTAATTTTGATGAATGCCTTTTTCGGAATCTTCTGGCTGTGTGTTCATTTTGTTTAATTTGTTTTTGCTATAATATTATCCTCATGTTAAAGTGTGCTCACATGTTATGTTGTCTATAAACTGAATGTGCTTTATATACATGTTTTGTTGTCATTAATTCATTGAAATAAAATTCTGTTTCTTTGTTATGATCCAGCCAAAACTAGTTTCTGCATCTAAAAATATGTTAATCTGTCCTTAACACAAACCAATAGCAGCCACTTTTAGATCACTTAAATTAGTACAAAAACAAACTTACTCTCCATGTCCCACTGCCATTCCATTTAAACTGAAGCCAGATCTAATTCCCTGTAGAAGCCTCTCAGTTTCCCTCTCTGCCTGGTTCCTCCTTGCACCTGCTGGTTTCCCTCTCAAAGCAGGTGGCTGGCGACCATGTTGCACTCCAGACTGATTCTGTGTTGTATTACTCTGTAAAGTTAGTCCTATCCCAGGGATTTCAAGGTTAACTGTGTGAGCATTCTGAACTGTTGATTCATTGGTTTTCTTCTTTGCTCTAGAAGGAGTAAAACTTGGTAAAAATATGTCATGAACTCAGTTTAATTTAAACGGAGGTGTTGCTTTGCTATAATGAAAAACCAGAATTTTGTGTGTTATCTATATTTCTAGAAGTTACTTTTCTAGAAATATTCATAAATTCTTGAATATACTGGCATTCTTAATAGAAAAGATATATTAGCCAGCCACAAATTCCAAATGTAAGTAAAAATCTCGCATTTTTTTCCAAATTTGCAGCAACTACAGGTGATATCAAACTTTTCTTCATTGGTTACTAAAAAGTATCATGTATTATGTATCATTTGGCATCTGATGTGTAGGAGGACCAACCTGTTTCTGTTTTGTTGTCCATCCCCATTCATTTGAGCAGTAATAGGGTCCCAGACAACCTGACCATCTATAGGACAGGTTGGTTTGGAATGTAGCAACCAGTTGTCTATACAGTCTTTGTGAAACTGGAAGAAGCAAAACTAAACATGAGCTATGTCTGCAAGAAACTTTTGTATATCAATTAACAAAGACAACTTTGTTTTTTCCATTCTGTAAATTTGGAAATATTCATGAGAACTTGCCTCGCGAATTCAAGGTTCTCGCTAATAAAGACTACACGAACACTCGTTCGTGAATTTTAAAACTTACGTATAATTCAGAAATATGAAATTTGCAAAATAAAAGTTGCACAAAAAATTCAGAATTTACAGTGTTTAGGAAATGACTATGTTATAAGTGAAACCATATTAAATAAGATGGAAGCAGTCATATGGTTTTGTTATTTATATTGTATTAAAATGTAACTGAAACACTTTTGTCTCTAAAAACATTATTATCATCAGCAACACAAGTATAAATAGATACCTTGTGTTTACATCTGGGTAGCTTTCTGACAAACTGTCCAACTTGGTATGCCCTGAGACACACCCTACACTGTATCCCGGGGGCTAGAAGGGGTCCATTCTCTCGGACTTTCTCCAGAGGAAAATTATGGACCACTTCTTCTGGAATGTCACTGGTCTGAACTTGGTTATTGCTGAAAGCAACAGTCCCAATTTGTAAATATGTAGTAAGTTAATACAGAACTATTTGAGCCGCCTCGTGGGAAAACCAACAATGTGGTTTCTGAACAGGTCCGACACAAACCGGCCTGTACAAGCACAGAAAAGAGCTAGAAGCTTGAAATTTTGGAGTTAAGTAGAGGAGGAATTGTACTATCCGAGAAACAAAGGCACTGATCAGCTTCGCGGTTTCCGCGCAGCTGATCTGCGTCTTTGTTTTCGCCTATGCAGATTGTTGGTTTTCCCATGAGGTGGCTCATTTCTTCACACACTTATGAATATGCTAAAGAGCTAGCTACCTGTACAATGGCACACTTATCCAGATGTCAAATACATGTATATCATTTTGAAACATGATAGAAAAACAAGTAGCCCAGGGGCAACGATCGCTCACCTGAGAGTCAACAAGTACAGTCACTGGACAAAGTAATTGGGGTTTTTATCCCATATATGGTGGCCATCTTGGTCATCTGACCTTGAAACCCTACTTACATCAGCAGAAGAGCTCTTGTCTGGATTGTGTATCCTCTTTTCTGCCATTTTGGTTCACATTAAAAAAATTTAACAAGGTCAGGGTCCTACGAGGGAAGATCCAAAATAACGTTGACTTTTGCTGTCACTTCAACATGCGTAGTTCCATTTTAGAAAAATGTATATCACGATAAATCAGAACATTCGCTTATCAAGATAAGGTAAAACAATTACACATTTTTCAAGTATCGTAAACATGCCATGCTATTTTAAAACCATGGTGACGCATAGGCGGCGCACGCGAATTTTCGGAAATGTACTCTTTCATATATGCCTCGATAAAATATAAAATGTGCACGCGAATCGCGCCAAAATAAGCCCCGTAGAAGCATAACGTTACAAGAATATTATGCAGAAGTTTAAAATGATTTGGAGTGTGCGTTTTTAGAATATCAATATAATTTGTGGGCTTTCCACTGCATTTAACGTTAAAAACGTCGTTGGCCAACCAGGCTTAAATCTGTTGGACTTCTAAAATTGCCGGGATTTTTGAAAACGCCTGATCATAGCGCTAAAATGACTAAATGTAGACGAAACAGGAATATTCAATGAATCAATCATTTGAGTACAAAGAGTCTTGTTGTGATTCTGACGATAAAATAGCATAACAGAAAAAGGAAAAGAAACAAAAATAAAGTGCGCCGCTGCTGACGTTAATGCGTAATGCGTCGACCGCATGCAGACGGCTGACTTCAGGCGATATTTAAAGCAACATGAAATTTGGATTGGTTTCGAGTATTGGATACTGATGTAAAATTTACTAAGGCCAAAGCACAAAATACTAAAACTTCTTTGTATAATGTACATGTTGAATAGATGGCCATTTTGCTGAGAGGGAATTTTCTTAAAAAGTGAATAAAAACGCCAACGACGTTGCGAAATTAACGATGACGTGCGCCGGGTAGACCATAGTGACCTTTTTGTTTTGACTGTAGAATTTAAACGGGTCGTTATTTTTCCCTAATATTTTGACAAAATATTCTAGAAATATTCCGATTTATGTTCATATTATTTGATAAACATTAGATTTATCTGTATAGAAGCCACGGCAAAAGTCTACATTATTTTGGATCATCCTCCGTATAATGACCCCCGGGGTGGGGTCATATTTGACCCCAGGGGCAAGATTGGCAGGATTTATGTAGAGCTCCACATGACAATGTTGTATATCAAATATACAAGCTTTGTGTCATGCTGTTGCAGAGAAGATTTTTTCATATATTTCCATTATAAGTCTATGGTAGATAATGACATGCCTGGGGCGTGGCCTGTATGGACCCCAGGGGCACCCTTGGCAGCATTTATAAAGGAGAGGATTATACATTGGTCCACACAACATATGAAAGCTCTGGGCCATATGGTTTCGGAGAAGAAGATTTTTTTATGTTTTTCCCATGATGCCCCCCCCCCCCCCGGGCAGGGCCCGTAGGGACCCAAGGGGCACAGTTGGCAGGATTTATAAAGAGGACCACTATGCATTGCTAAAAACAAAATATGAAAGCTCTGGGCCTTGTGGTTTCAGAGAAGAAGATTTTTTTATATTTTCCCCATGACGCCCCCGGGACGGGGCCCGTATTGATCCCAGGGGCATGTATGGCAGGATTTATGAAGAGGACCCGTATGCTACACACTAAATATGAAAGCTCTGGGTCTTGTGGTTTCGGAGAAGAAGATTTTTTAAAGTTTTTCCCATGATGCCCCTGGGGCGGGGCCCGTATGGACCCCAGGGGCACGGTTGGCAGGATTTATAAAGAGGAACACTATACATTGCTACACACAAAATATGAAAGCTCTGGGCCTTGTGGTTTCGAGAGAAGAAGATTTTTTTATGTTTTTCCCATTGTAAGTCTATGGGAGCTGATGACCCCCGGGGCGGGGCCATTTTTGACCCCAGGGGCATGATTGGCAGGATTTATACAGAGGACCACTACACATTGCTACATACAAAATATGAAAGCTTTGGGCCTTGTGGTTTTGGAGAAGAAGATTTTTTTATGTTTTTCCTAATGACCCCCGGGGCTGGGCCCGTATGGACCCCAGGGGCACAGTAGGCAGGATTTATAAAGAGGAGCATTATACATTGCTACACACAAAATATGAAAGCTCTGGGCCTTATGGTTTCAAAGAAAAAAAGTTTTTCCCATGACGCCCCCGGGGCGGGGCTTGTATGAACCCCAGGGGCACGGTTGGCAGGATTTATAAAGAGGACCACTATACATTGCTACTGACAAAATATGAAAGCTCTGGGCCTTGTGGTTTCGGAGAAGAAGATTTTTTTTTATGTTTTTCCCATTGTAAGTCTATGGGAGCTACATTGTAATGACCCCCGGGGCGGGGCCATTTTTGACCCCAGGGGCATGATTGGCAGGATTTATATAGAGGACCACTACACATTGCTACATACAAAATATGAAGGCTCTGGGCCATGTGGTTTCGGAGAAGAAGATTTTTTTATGTTTTGCCCCATCACGCCCCCGGGGCGGGGCCTGTATGGACCGCAGGGGCACGGTTGGCAGGATTTATAAAGAGGACCACTATACATTGCTACACACAAAATATGAAAGGTCTGGGACTTGTGGTTTCGGAGAAGAAGATTTTTTTATGTTTTTCCCATTGTAAGTCTATCTGTTGCCATGGAAACCAGAGTTCCAATCCGACCTGGCCCAAAACCTAATGCAACCTTTCCCCCTCCTCAATGATGCTTTACATAAAATTTGATCACGATCAGCCTTGTTGTCTTAGAGATATTTGAGTTTGAAAATGTGAACGGACGGACAAACGCACGAACATACGGACGGACGCCGGCTTGACTACTGTACTATAAGCTCACCTTGTGAGCCTTCGGCTCAGGTGAGCTAATAAAAGTGATAATAGTTGTCAAAATCAAAAAGTAGGTTGCTTTTCAGTAATGATTCAAAGTACATGTATGCATAAACCTGAACAAGAATATCTGATGAAAACTGATTTTTGTTCGTCAAAGCTGTAGGTGCTCATTGATAAAATGATTCTAATAAGCACCCACGACAAAATAAGCTACACCGACTCGGAGAACATCTATTACCTATCAAGCTGCATGAGAAGATCATAATCATTCTCTGATATTTCTCTATTCACTAAATCATCGACCACAGCTTGTGGCAGGACTGCACCATATGCTCTCTGGGCTGCACGCCAACGCTGGTTACGTTTCTGAAATTACAAGGTTACATTTATTATAAGTGACTGACATCAGAGTTCATGAAACTTGTGAAACTCTTTCAGGACCTTCGGTCGGAGAAACTCTGATGTTTTTACCTGACTGACAACATGTTGGCTCTGTTTTTGTCCAAAACAAATAATCTATTTTAGAAACAAAACAACTTACATGCCTGTACTGAAAGGCGTGTTGTGTATGTATTGGGGTGTTAAAGCACGACTGGCAAAGATGGAAGTCAGCACAGGTACTGCACCTGAAAATAAATAGATGACCTTGAGCTTTTTACAGTAATTGTAATGTTCCTAAGGTTTCAGGCACATAGTTTTAGACACACAAATTGTAAACCTAAATTGTTTGAATTCTACCTCCCTCTCTTGCAGTCTTTGCAAAATCTTCTCTGGACAGCTGTCTGGCAGCTTGCAATTTTCTGGACAAAATAGCTTATTTTGCAGGACAGTGCCTTTATCTTCGAGTACCATACTTTTCAACATGTGTTTTTGTGTTGAAGACTTATTTTTCAAAAAAAAAAAAAAAAAAAAAAAAAATAGAAAGAATAGTTATGTTTCAGAGCATGTACCTTTACCTGTATTTCTATAATAAGAGCTGTCGCAGGACAGCGTAGCTCGCCTGACTTGTGCTTTGTCACTACATCTGTTAAAATCTATGACCCATGACCTTGACCTCAAGGTCACTCAGGTGGGTCATGATGGTACAACATAAAACTTCAGACCAATGCAAAGTATCAACTTGATCAATCTACATGTTCAAGAGATATAGACTTATAAAAACATTAACCAAAACTTAAACACAAAACTTCCAAGTCCGTGACCCTGACCTTAAGGTCATCCAGGTGAGTTGTGATGTACAGCATAAAACCCGAGACCAATATCTATCAACATGCAGGTATCAACTTTATCCATCAACATGTTCAAGAGATTTAGACTTTAACCAAAAAAAAATTTAACACAAAATTTCTAAGTCTGTGACCTTGACCTCAAGGTCACCCAGGGTAGGTCATGATGGTACTGCATAAAACTTCAGACCAATATCTACCGTCATTCAAAGTATCAACTCGATCAATCAACATGGTCAAGAGATATAAACTTACAAAAACTTAAATCAAAAACTTAAACACAAAATTTCTAAGTCTGTGACCTTGACCTCAAGGTCACCAAGAGTGGGTCATGATGGTACTGCATAAAACTTCAGACCAATATCTAGCAACATGCAAAGTATCAACTCAATCCATCAATATGGTCAAGAGATATAGACTTACAAAAACTTTAACCAAAAACTTAAACACAAAATTTCTAAGTCTGTGACCTTGACCTCAAGGCACCCAGGGTGGGTCATGATGGTACTGCGTAAAACTTCAGACCAATATCTAGCAACATGCAAAGTATCCACTCAATCCATTAATATGGTCAAGAGATTTAGACTTACAAAAACTTTAACCAAACACTTAAACACAAAATTTCTAAGTCTGTGACCTTGACCTCAAGGTCACCCAGGGTGGGTCATGATGGTACTGCGTAAAACTTCAGACCAATATCTAGCAACATGCAAAGTATCAACTTGATCCATCAACATGGTCAAGAGATATAGACTTATAAAAAAACTTTAACCGAAAGTGTGACGCGGACGCGGACGCACACGTAAACGTAAACGTAAACGCGCACGACCGAGGTGACTACAATAGCTCTATGCACTTCGTGCAGGCGAGCTCAAAACAAGATTTTGAATTTTTTTTTTTTCAGAAAAGTTTTTGTTATACATCTACCTATAACACTTTCCCTCTATAGGAAATGTATGACAACTCTGACATTCTGTCCCTATATGCCTGTCCATCCTGCCCCCTGCTGGGTTCCCCTCTGCATTCCTATTCTCATACTTCAGGAGTTCAAACGGACCAAAATCTTCACGACAGAAAGGACACTTCACAGTTGTCTCCCCCTGTGACTTCTGGTGCTCAGCCCAGATCTTCATACACTTGATGTGGATGCTGTTGCCACAACCAAACCTGTAATATTCAGCAGAAGAAGCTAATGAAAATATTTCAGAGAAATGAAATTATACATATCACTTCAATTTAATATACTGCATCAAAATTCTGACTTTAATACAAAGCAAAGAATTGAAGAAGTCTATTTTGGCACTAAGTCAAGTCACCTGGAATCAGGACACAATTACTTCCCTTGAATGGTAGAACACGATACGGATATACTTACACACAAAATAGTTCCCCTATTTATTGGGGTGTAAAGTTGACAAATCATGTTGAATTGCTGCTTTTGATGTCAGTTTGGTTAGATTGTTGTCTAAGCCTTCAGGAAATGTTAAAATAGTGGAGATATCTGGTAATTTCAGGTATTTAACTGCCAACTGAACCACCCCTTATGCGGTTGCTCCTAGGCAGGCGGATAATTGACGAAGACACCGGTATGTATAGAAATTGGCAGATACCTCCCAAACGAGCCGGTCAACCCATATTTTAATCTTGATGAAAAGTACTGGCATACAGTGTAGACTTGGAGAAAAGCTTCAGAACAAAGCCAGCAATGTCAGTTAAGAAGGTAGGAGGCAAAACAAATGATTAAACTATATAGTAAAATTAATTGTGGTCTGGGTCCTGCTATGCATGGCATATAATTTGGGCACCTGATGTCTTTATTTTTCAGATTTTTGATGTTTTAGAGCTGTTAGAGTCCTGAGATTTGCCAGATAGGCAGGAGGGAAGCCAAATTTGAAGTTACAAGCTACTTGGTAAGTGTTTTTCTTCAACTTTTCAAAATTTATCGCAGTCGCTCGGCTAAAGCGGTGCCCGAAAAATGTCAAAATTTAAGGTCATTGCACTGTCTACATGCTGCTGTGGACCCAGACCTACTAAATTTGCTGTAGAAAGATAGAATACATCTCAGAGGTTGCAAAACACTTTAGTTTGTTTAAATATCCCCATTATCAGGGGAGATATTGCAGAAAAACAACATATTTTTGACGTCGAAAAATGGTCGCGAAAAGCGCCCCAAGCCGATGAATGGGGTATATGTTTTTAAATGTCTGTCAGACTATGGAACTTGATTCCATTGATCTTATACTGCCAGGACTGTCTCTGTAAAGATGCTATTGCAGACTAATAGGCTTTTCTTTTGATTTAAAAGCAAAATAAGGGCCTGATAGGAATCAGGACACAATTACTTCCCTTGAATGGTAGAACCGATACGGATATACTTACACACAAAATAGTTCCCCTATTTATTGGGGTGTAAAGTTGACAAATCATGTTGAATTGCTGCTTTTGATGTCAGTTTGGTTAGATTGTTGTCTAAGCTTTCAGGAAATGTTAAAATAGTGGAGATATCTGGTAATTTCAGGTATTTAACTGCCAACTGAACCACCCCTTATGCGGTTGCTCCTAGGCAGGCGGATAATTGACGAAGACACCGGTATGTATAGAAATTGGCAGATACCTCCCAAACGAGCCGGTCAACCCATATTTTAATCTTGATGAAAAGTACTGGCATACAGTGTAGACTTGGAGAAAAGCTTCAGAACAAAGCCAGCAATGTCAGTTAAGAAGGTAGGAGGCAAAACAAATGATTAAACTATATAGTAAAATTAATTGTGGTCTGGGTCCTGCTATGCATGGCATATAATTTGGGCACCTGATGTCTTTATTTTTCAGATTTTTGATGTTTTAGAGCTGTTAGAGTCCTGAGATTTGCCAGATAGGCAGGAGGGAAGCCAAATTTGAAGTTACAAGCTACTTGGTAAGTGTTTTTCTTCAACTTTTCAAAATTTATCGCAGTCGCTCGGCTAAAGCGGTGCCCGAAAAATGTCAAAATTTAAGGTCATTGCACTGTCTACATGCTGCTGTGGACCCAGACCTACTAAATTTGCTGTAGAAAGATAGAATACATCTCAGAGGTTGCAAAACACTTTAGTTTGTTTAAATATCCCCATTATCAGGGGAGATATTGCAGAAAAACAACATATTTTTGACGTCGAAAAATGGTCGCGAAAAGCGCCCCAAGCCGATGAATGGGGTATATGTTTTTAAATGTCTGTCAGACTATGGAACTTGATTCCATTGATCTTATACTGCCAGGACTGTCTCTGTAAAGATGCTATTGCAGACTAATAGGCTTTTCTTTTGATTTAAAAGCAAAATAAGGGCCTGATAGGAATCAGGACACAATTACTGCCCTTGAATGGTAGAACACGATACGGATATACTTACACACAAAATAGTTCCCCTATTTATTGGGGTGTAAAGTTGACAAATCATGTTGAATTGCTGCTTTTGATGTCAGTTTGGTTAGATTGTTGTCTAAGCTTTCAGGAAATGTTAAAATAGTGGAGATATCTGGTAATTTCAGGTATTTAACTGCCAACTGAACCACCCCTTATGCGGTTGCTCCTAGGCAGGCGGATAATTGACGAAGACACCGGTATGTATAGAAATTGGCAGATACCTCCCAAACGAGCCGGTCAACCCATATTTTAATCTTGATGAAAAGTACTGGCATACAGTGTAGACTTGGAGAAAAGCTTCAGAACAAAGCCAGCAATGTCAGTTAAGAAGGTAGGAGGCAAAACAAATGATTAAACTATATAGTAAAATTAATTGTGGTCTGGGTCCACCTTGGCCAGTCTGCATTTTTACACTTCTTTCAACTGAGATATTTCTTCTTTAAATGCACTCGACTATAGCTGTGTTTTACAGAGACAGCAACTATCAAGTTAACTTTTAGAGGTTTCATTGTAGATGAACTGTTTAACAAGTTTCGGTCTATTCATATTTTAAAATCATGCTTACAACTTAAACTGAAAACAAATAAGACTTACTTGCAGTATGTTACAGGTAGCCTTTTAACCAACAGCTCATCCTGACATATAGGACAGACATCATCATCGTTAATATCTCGCTGTGGAATTGCCTCCCTACAGTCACTATCCTTAGACATGGGTCGCCTCCACCTTGCAATAGCCGTGGGAACTCTCTTCTTCATCTGCTCGGTAATGCCTCGTAAAATCTGATTTATTTCTCTCTCCACCAGACCTTTCTGCCATGACACTGTAAACAATTACCCCTTTTGTGATTATCATATGGACGACTCCACATTCTGTTTTAGGGGCAACAGGTATGTTTTTAAATCTTTATCTCATTTATGATGAATGAATTTATTTGTAGCAAACAGCACAGCTCCAGATGGGATACCGCATTCTGTGACGTCATTTCTGGGGCTATGCTGTTTGCCTATGTCCAATAAAAAGGACGCCAGGCTGAGAGGGTTATATCTAACAAGACGACTGTTCTCATCTGAAAGCCACACATATGGTGGTCCCAGAATGAAAAAGATAAAAGACAACCAGGTCGCGAAATTAAAAGCAGAGCATAAAATGAGCCGCATCATGAGAAAACCAGATTTTTGCATATGCGAAACCAGAGGCGCTGATCAGCTGTGCAGTAACTGCACAGCTGATCAGCGCCTTTCTTTTCATCACTAGGATAGTACAAATTTTCTTCTTCCTAAATCCAAAATTTCCAGCTTCTAACCATCTTCTGTGACTGTACAGGCCGGTTTGTGTCCGACCAGGTCGGAAACCCCAAAGATCAGTTTTCTCATGTCACGGCTCAAATTATGAACTCAATTATATTCTCACAGAATACTTTACAATCTGGCAAAAAGTAAGCATGAAAAGGATTTTAAAATCTATACCTTAATGTCTGTACATGTATGTACTTACTAGGATTTGTTTGTTGAACTCTGAACTTCTTCAGCAGCAACCAACAGATATGTTTACAGAGATCTCTGTCCTTCAAAAACTGGGAACATGTACAGCTGTGTGGGTCTCCAAGAAATGCCTGGAACAAGGATGCAAAAATAAATGCTTCACACCATGAGAAAGCCTAAAAGGATTTGTAATATGAGCCGCATCGTGAGAAAACCGGATTTTTGCCTAGGCGAAAACAAAGGCGCAGATCAGCTTCGCGGTAACCGCGAAGCTGATCAGCACCTTTGTTTTCTCTACTCGGATAGTACAATTCCTCTTCTACTTAAATCCGAAATTTCAAGCTTCTAGCTCTTTTCTGAGCTTGTACAGGCCGGTTTGTGTCGGACCTGGTCGGAAACCCCGAAGACCGGTTTTCTCGCGTCGAGGCTCATATGAAAACAAATGTGTAGAATAGTCTGAGCAGTACAAAACAGCTCATTTATGAAAGTGTGAACAGTGAGTAAGCAGTGTCTGACCTGATTTGTAAAAACGATACGCATGTACATGTAAAACTAAGACAGGCTGTAAAATCAACCAAGTTTTTTGAAAAGTAAAGTTCTTTAAATACTAAATACAATGGTGTTAGAAGAAAAATATCATATCCTATAAGCATATAACCAGGCAAAAAGCTACAGGATGTGATGGGGAAAATAGTCCCCCTTAATGATCAAGGCTCTCCCTGTTTTGCAGAGGGAGAAAAGAAACTATAAAGCATACAAAGGCACATCTGAAATTCCGGACAAAATTTCTCCCAAATTTTCTTTGAGATAGAAAAAACTTCTCTGTTCATGGCTAGCTCCAATTGGAACTGCCTTGTCCAATCAAAGATCAGACTCGGATGTGTATACGGGTGAATTACCGCACATAATATGTATCAAATTTGTGCATTTTGTTAGGTCTAGTGCAGAAGAACTACATGTGTTGATAAATCGATTATTCTTATGAGTTCAAGGCTTTATTTCAACTGGTATAATAAAACAAACATTTTCCCAATACACACGCTTCAGTAACTGCATTTCTTCAGCTTTGTTTATGACAGATTGTAACCGATAAATTTGATACATTTGAATTTGTTTATTTTGATTGTCATGGTATCCTATGACGTCAAGATCGTGGCATGCGCAGACAGTCCATAACGTTGACATGTGACTCATTTGCATGAAGTAGTCCAATGGTGGCGACTATGATACATCCGAGACCTGATCTTTTAATTGGGCAAGGAGTTCCGATTGGGCTAGCTCGTATCCTGTTAGCATAAGAAATGAGTTGATATTTTGGATATCATAACGCACTAGGCAGTTTTGAGACCATAAAACTTGCCTTGCATGGCTTCGTTTCACCTTCTTCCTTCAACAGGAAGCCTGTGGGTCCAGTTTCTCTCAATATATAGATAGTGGCATTCTGAGCTTGTGTCTGGCGCCAAAACACCAGGTCACTACAGGTTCTTTGCCAAGGACAACTTCTCGCCATCTTCCTATATGGAAAAAAAATGTCATATTATAAACTGCTTGGAGACAAAACGAACAAAATGAGTAAAGAACCTCAGTATGGTTATGGAGGCTCTTCAACGCCTTGTGCTTTGTCTTTCTTTTGAAGGCAATATAAAAGGAGCAATCCCCATCTATCTTCAAATGTTATATTGAAAAAAAGAACTTTGGCCCTTACTTTACTTAAAATATAATCAGCATCAAAATACCACAACATGCATTAATTTGATTTTCATTTTAAAATAAAGCTAAAAATGAAACCTTCATTCCAAGCAAATGGAATTTCGAGCATGCATGATGGTTGGCCCAGTTTTTCTGGTACCAATAATTCATAGACAACTCTCGGATGACAGAAACTGGTCAGGTTTTCAATAAATGTGGAATGATACATAATTATAACCTTTGACATAATCTTTGACATTTTTTTGTCCCGCTTACCTTTTCATTCCAATTCTGTTTATTGTTTACAAAGTTGCCATTTCGAATGACATAACTGATCTTTGATGTCATCAGAAGTGAGGCACCAAAATTTGTGTGTTATTCAAAAAAGAAGCTGGCAATTTGTATGATTCAAAACATTTTTACCAGAATTTATTGCTTCAGTATTTTAATAATTACACCTTGTGAAATAGAATACAGCCCCTTTCACTCGAGCTTGCCATTTCAGCATTTAGGTCAATCAAGTTTTTGTGTAAATCAAGTAACTTTTTTATTCTATTTTAGAACTGAAACAGTGTCCCATGTGCCAGGTGTTCTTAAAATCTGTTCAGTATTTATCTTTAGGTAATGCTGTCACCTCTGATAAAAACATTGTAATTGTTTGGTTAAAGCACACTTTTATTTCAAATTTTTTTTGCACAACATATACAATGTATATTAAGAACACACACTTGAAATAGGATAGGAACAAAAGCAGAATTTTACTAATTTTAGCAGTTAGTCATTGGTATCTGCAAGGCCAAAATTCCACACAGTAAGATAAAAAAAAAAATTCACTTGAGCTTGCTGTTTCAAAGGTCATTTAGTTTGAAACTGTCACTCAAATCAGCAGATCAATCAATCCAAATGTTTTTGTGGACAACATGAAAAGAAACTCAGATCTTCAAAACACATGTTCTTCTTGTATAATACAAATGTTCTAACGTCAAGCTCGAGTGAAAGGGACTGTAAGTAACTTTGAAAACAATTCACTGTCAGATGTGATACTAGAAGCACTTTAAAGACATCTACACATTTCAAATAAAGCATCTCTCATATTCATATGACTGAAAAATATTGAACAGCCCTGGCAAAAACAGTCTAAGTTATTTTCTTGTATATGATACATGGCAGTCACCGGTGAATGTGGAGCGGACTGGTGCAGGGATAGAGTGGTTGACTCCGGTCCCAGAGGTCACAGGTTTAATCCTCAGCCAGGGCGCCTTTCGTTGTGGCCTTGAGCAAGTCACATTTCCACAGCTCCTGAGGTAATGGTCAGAAATTGATCGACTCAGTAAACAGTAAAAAAAAAAAAATATATATATATATATATATATATTTTATTTTAGGCAGTGGCTAGGGATACGGTACCGTATCTTTAGCCTGTGGGCTAGGGATACGGTACCGTATCCCTAGCCTGGCGGCTAGAGATACGGTACCGTATCTGTAGCCTATATATCGGAAATGGCTAAAGGTACGGTATAGATTAAAAATCGATAATATATTTTCAGGTGAGTTTTAAGTTGAATCATTTTAAAAGGCTAATGGTACGGAAGACTAGAGACACAGACTTCAGAAAACAATGTTAATGTATAAAGTTGAGAAATTTCAATTTTATTTCTAACTTGTGGAACGAAATTTTCAATTGTTATATTTGAGTGTGTGCTTGTGCAATATCACCATTATCTACAATTATTTCACCGACATCAAAGGATATAAAAAGTTTCTAATGATGCGTGAAGATAATAACAAGATAATATAAGCCTCAATTACAAGTAGTTGCTTAACCATCAATACGATGTCCGCGCCTTAATGTGCGAACAACAAACATAACAGTAATGAAGTGCTGATTTATTTTGTCCTACCGCTTAACCCCTGAAGTAAGACATTGGCATTGTTTAATTTGCCAATTATTATTCGGCGAATGCTTTTATCTTTTGTTATGGTTAACAGGTTAAGTAAGTAACTGCAATATAAAACAATTAAGCTCTTACTCAATTCAATCGCCGTACAATTTTAAAACATGCAGGCAAATCTTGATTCATACTGTCAGAATGGCTCGTATACTTCACATCGGGCAAAAAGTTGAAAGCATTTGAAAGTGCTATTGAGCGCTATCAGAAGGCCTAAAGTGTTCAGTTCTGTAAGAGAGATAGAAGTATTTCGTATAAGTTGAACGAAGACTAAATTACTATGAGGTTACATTCAGATGTATTCACGCCGTCACGGCGGCATGAACTTCAAGTCTCGAGGGACAGGAGTGAGAGAATCTATCTATCTATCTATCTATCTATCTATCTATCTATCTATCTATCTGCAGATAAAGACATGGCGTAAATTTGAGATGCGGCTCTCCACGTCAGTGCATTTACTTGAAAATTTAAAACAAAATAATTTGACATTTTCTAAGACGTGTGCTTTCTTAGTTAGAATTTGCAGTTGAAAAAAATTGTCTATCAAAGAACTCTTTCCATGATTTATGATATAATTTTACGCTTGATTTACACGTTTTCTTGTTCTCGTGATTGTTTTCGATTATCTTCTTTTTGCATCGAAATGATTGAGATACATGTATGCTCCTTTATCTAAGGAGTTTTTTTTTTAATTTAAAAATTTACAAGCGATTTTCCATTAAAATCAAGTAATAAATTGCCTAAAATGCAATCGAAATATGACATTTTTATACCAGATCTAATGACCAAGACTAGCTAAATTGATACTCCAAAAATATGTTTGAAAAACGTGCAAACCGCCTTTGTCTCGTACGTTTTTTAAGTGTTATATATATATGCATAATTTCCCAAGCAATTAAAAACAATTAACGCTACTACTGTTAAGATAATTGTGCATGTGTAGAGTCTGCCCAACCATGAAACTACACCCTTTATGATTCATTAGGAAACTTGCAAAACTCATCTGAAAATATTACATTATCGATTTTTGATCTATACCGTACCTTTAGGCATTTCCGATATATAGGCTACAGATACGGTACCGTATCTCTAGCCGCCAGGCTAGGGATACGGTACCGTATCCCTAGCCCACAGGCTAAAGATACGGTACCGTATCCCTAGCCACTGCCTTTATTTTATATGTATATTTATATGTTTTAAAACAAAAAATAACTTGTGAGAAATTACAGTTTTAGCCAAAATATGTGTACACCATGAAAACTGGAATCACCACCATGACATCTGGGCAATGTACCATAGAAAATGGCAACCAAAGTGGGATCATAAACAGACACCAAATACCCATACCTTTTAGCATAACTTTTGAAAGCTGGGATGGAATTTAATTTGCTTGGGCAGCAAGTTTATTTTTTAAAAATGGCTTGATTTTATGAAAAAGAAATCAAATCAGTGCATGCATTGATATTTTGATGCTGATTTTATTTTAACTAAATTATGGCTTAAAGTTAACAAATTCTTCACGATAACGAATTCGTACATTTCCCGAACTGTGAGGGCCGAATGTTATGTGCTTAAAATGTTCACGTATCGATTCCACCTGAAAAATTCGTGTCTCACAATAAATTTACGTATTGAACATACAGGGATGCTTCTTTTTATTTGATCGGTGTATGTAAAACTGGAATTTGTGCTGATTAATGCTCACCGCACTGTCGAAGACAAAAATAAAGTTAAAATCTCCGCAGGTGTCCGATCGCGGCCATCTTGTAAACAACCTCGTTTTGAAAATTGTCAAGGCCAAATTGTGCTTACCTAAAGAATGACTAGTGGTGTAATAACCGTGTCCAGTGGGGTGTGACAGAAGAAAAAGCCTCTGAGGCGCAGTGATTTGACCACATGCCTTGAAATCCAGGTTTAGCAGGTTAGATCCCGGGCAGCTACAGTAATTCGGATTTCCAGGACAAACTGCTGACAAGGAATTCCATCCCAAGAAAGGTCGAGCCTAAAGGAAACCAGGTACATTCCTGTATAAATACAGGAATTTGTATACGGAATATACAAATATATATACGTATATACGGAATTTGTCTACCAATGGTACCATTTTACCACTGGTAACAACTACGAACGGAGTTCTTAAATTCGGTAAAAATGGTACCACGTTTGTAGTCAAATACCATTGATAATGCCATTGGTACCAACTGTACCAATGTTAGTCTGGTACCCGACTCCTCCATTATCATTCTCGGTATTGACGACGGGAACCAGGCTATACCAATGTTATCAACATATGAGGGTCTGGATGCGGGGTCCTGGTATTCACTAATCATTAAAAATTTAGCCATTTATTCAATGTCATTAAAAATTTGGCTTATTCATTAAAATTGGCTCGATTATTCATTAAAATATGATGATTACTAGTCACGGAATCTTTACCCAACTTAAATCCATAAGCATAAAGGTGTTCCCCACCTAAGTGTTCCCATATTTCAAGCCACAAGGGCTAGTTCCATGATATCAAACTACAGACTGCTGAGAGCAACCTTGATTTTTACATCTTGAGAGAAGCGTATATACTCTGCTAGACCAAAAAGTTTCATAGAGACTTTCGGAAATACTGATTTTTTTAGCAAATCCCCTTTTAAATCGGTTGGGCGTATAATCCCCTCCATCTTAAAAACTGAATACGTTCTAAGTTATGAATATCAAAGGTTATTTAAGCTAAAATTGTTACTTCAGGGGTAAATCTTGAGCTCCATCGTCGGGAGACTAAAAAATACACCAATCAAAGACGAGGACTCAAAAGATTTAGTGAACTACACGACGATGGAGATCATTTGGTTGTTTATATTTAGTGAAGTAGTTAGTATTGGAGTAAGTATGTGATGTATGGATTTGTGATGTACAGATTTGTGCTCATGCTTTATTGTACAACACCTTTTTGATGTCTTAAATACCGAGCGAGCGAAGCGAGCGAGGAAAAAAATATGTAGAGCCATATAAATTGCCAGATAGCTTTGCATTAACGTTTGTATCTGATTTCAAAATACACTTTAATTATGTTCTGTCATATTAAAAGCAAGATGATGCCCATCCAAAGAAAAGATTATCATTATAGAAACTTACATGATGTCCTTGGATCTAATTGTATGCCTGATTGAACAGTAACTTTTCGAATTGTTTTCTGCAGTAGCCAGCCAACAAAGCAAGCGATGAAAACTATAATTGTGACACACAGAAAATGTAAGGAAAACATTCTCAACACCCTTAGTACAGATTGCGCTGTACATTTAATATCGTAAAGTACTAAGTGACTGAGCAAGGACAAAAATGAAAATTTCCATAAGAAAATGTCAGAAAACATTACCTATACCTTATGTTCAAAGGACAATGTGGGGTAATAGAATAAAAGAAAATACATTTACATAAGCAAAACAAAACAGTGATTTAATATCGTAAAGTACTAAGTGACTGAGCAAGGACAAAAATGAAAATTTCCATACGAAAATGTCAGAAAACATTACCTATACCTTATGTTCAAACGACAATGTGGGGTAATAGAATAAAAAGAAAATACATATACATAAGCAAACAAAACAGTGAAATACTATCTGGCTCAGTAAACATCCAGAATTTTTTCATTATTTTTCTCTGCCTGCAAATGGCACATTTATTTTGCGATTGGTCCATGAGGTGAGCCCCAACAGGCTTGGCTACAAGACATATGTCTTTCCAAATATTCAAGGATTTCTGAAATATGAACACAACATAAGAACTAAATCGGGTCTGGGGGGCTCGTCCCCCAGACCCCAGAAAAAATGAAATTCTGGAATGTCAAGGAGGCCATCTACGAAAAAAATTCCATAGCCAAATTTTAGCATATTCATTATTCTTTAAAATGTTATTATTCACTATTCATTAAATTACTCTGCTATTCATTAAAAATTTACATTTATTCATTATTCTTTAGGACCTCATTATTCACTAATCATTATTTCTTTTGCTCATTATTCACTCTCATTAAAAATTTTAGGCCATTATTCACTAATCATTATACCCCATCCAGACCCTCACATATGGCAGCAAATGACAGTGTGGGTAAATCTGCCGATGCGGGAAAAGTCACGTGATTCACTATGGCGAGCCTAAAAATATTTCATGAATTTCATAAATAAGCTATTATTTTTAGTTATAAGTACCTTATTGCTAGTTTGGTTTTTCCCGCTTCGGTTTTTGGAGTGGGAATCTTTTTCTGATTGCTCCTTTTCCTGATCGTTGCCTTTTTGTACCTTTCTATTATTATCATACATGCAAATGTAAATTTTATAAATAAAACAATATACATGTAGAAAATTAAAAAAAAAGACAAAAACGATTGAGGTGTATAGTATTGATCAATAAATTACAAATATTCCACCATGCGATCTTCCAATGGTACCATTGTTGCCAATTGCAACAATGCAATGACCAGTACCATTGCAATGACACCATTGGTAGCAGAAAAAAACGTTCAGGGTTTTCGGGCTGCCATAGGTAAAAATGTTACCAATGGTACCATTGGTAGATTTGCAGATTTTACCAATGGGGGAACGTAGCCATAGTAGTGTAGTCCATATAGTAGTGTAATCTAAGATTTGTGCTGTGCATTTCAGTATTGATGAAACGACCAAAACGACCCGTTACCGGGAGAACCCCGAACGTAGCCATAGTAGTGCAGTCCATATAGTAGTATAATCTAAGCTTTGTGCTGTGCATTTATTGACGAAACTTTAAACTTTCTAAAAACTACTAACCATTTATTATTTAGGTTTTCTTGTTTTAACTATATATTTTAAGGCCACTGCTTTACAGTGATTTCAAAAATATTTGGCTTTCTTTGATGTCTTCATTTATGTAACATAAGTACAATGAATAAATAAATTTTGAGCATATTCATGGAAATTTTAATTCAATTTATGCTAGAAAGTTAAAATTATCATATGTATATGCATTTTTATAATCCTTAACCTGTCAGATTTGCTGATGATTACATCAGGAAAACATGTCCGTGAAATGAATACCCCCTCAAACCCCACTTTTATATAGCAAAACTGGGGTATGCAGGGGGTATACCTATTTTTCTTATTTTTGCTCCAAAACATAGATTGTGGGTACTCGTTAGAACATGTACCCACAATCTATGTTTTGAGCAAAAATAAGAAAAATATCAAAAATTTTCAGCTGAAAATTTTCAATTTTTAAACCTCAAAAAATCTCTGTTTATTGCATGGGCAAGTTTTCGTAATGGTGTTTGCTATCGTGAAATCAAGAATAAAGAGGATACATTGAAACTTCAGAGAGACATTGATCGTTTTGGCAGTCTGTTGGGCTCGGAAATGGGAAATGAGATTTTAACCCGTCAAATGCAACATGATGCACTGACAAATAAACGGTCTAGTAAGATACAGGCTAACTACACCCCTGAGGGCACTATACTGGAAAACGTTGAAAGCATGAAATACCTGGGTGTAACTATCACAAACGATCTGAAATGGAATACTCATATTTCCAATGTTTGCACAAAGGCTAACAGAACTCTTGAGGAGAAATATCTTCTTGTCCCCCAGAAACAGCTTATAAAGGACTGGTGCGGCCGGTCTTGGAGTATGGAAGCTCAGTTTGGGACCCTCACACAGTCACACTCATGGCCTCCAGGAAGAACTGGAAAAGGTCCAAAATCGTACGGCAAGGTTTGTGACTGCAAATTATGATTTTGAAACTGGGAGCATGACTGGCATTATAGGTCAACTGAAATGGGAATCTCTTAAGAAAAGGAGAACGAATAGTAGACATATTACTATACAAAGGTCTAATGGGGTAAAGCCAGAATACCTACAGACGACCTTATCCCGAAGAATAAGCTTCAACACTCTTTGGCTTTTCAGATACCTTCAGCTAGCAAAGAAGCGTACAAAAGTAGTTTCTTTCCACAGACTATCAAGAACTGGAATGACCTCCCTGCCGGATTCTCTGCTGAAATGTCTGATGACTGTGTATCCAAGTTCGCATCTCTGATCATTTCCCTCCTGGCGCACCCACCTGGTGAAGTACTGTCAGTTTGGCGTATCACCAGTAAATCATTCAGATTTGGGACAGTAAAACATTAAAATCCTGGCAGGAAAAGAAGTACAGCACAAAACACCGACTGGCTCTTTCTCCAACACAGTAGCCATCAAGCCAGCATCAACAAAATGCAATATTGTGGGGCGCAATTATAAATAACCCTCACATTTGACCAACATTTCAATCTAACAACGTGGTTCTCCTTGCTAAGTAGGGAATACAAACAACAACAACTACACCCGAAAACAATGGACATAATTACCGGAACGGACTACCGGAATGGACATTATACCGTGGCTTTGGGTGCTTTAAATGTATTTATCTGCATAAAATAAAAATAGTTTGTATAAAATAAATTTCATCTTAGTATAGCAAAATTGACTTCCAAGAGCAGTTAGTGTTGCCCAGTGGTGGGGTACCGGCCGGGGGTACCGGATGGGATCACTGATCAGAGGTTTTTATGATTAAAACATATATAGAAAGTGTATGTTCTACAGCAAAAACAGGGGTGAATAGAAGTAGAAATGTGTAAAATGTGCTGGCACTGTGACAGTGACTATGTATATATGAGTCCCTGACTTAGGCCACCCCATCGTACGGATTCCGGGAACACAATTTAACTGTACTTAAACTACACGATTCTCGAACTAAACACTGTCTGTGTACATTCTAGACAAATTTGTCCTAAAAGACTGAATGAAAATTACTCAAGGACACATATATATATGTCCATTCCGGTAGTCCATTCCGGTAATTAGGTCCATTCCGGTCCATTCCGGTAAAGGAACGCACCGCCGAAAACACGATGATTAAACGAATAGTAAAGTAAGACACATCTTGGATTAACTCCCCTTGCATCTACTTTCGGTTTTGTTTGAAGACGGTATATTTTCTGGCTTTAAAAATGACAGACTTCCCTGAGACGCAAATAGACGTCCTTCCACAAGAAAATGTTTTTATGAAAAAGTATTTGTCACTTAGAAATAAATGTGAACAGTTACAACAGGTAATTATTATTTTGAAATGTGCCTGGTGTGGTATTCAACAGTTCAATGTCAGTTTGACTCTACTATTTTCATTACAACTTTGATTTTTTTTTCAAAAAAGAGCTGACCAGCCTCTTTTATTTTTTTACTGTGATCTGAGTCATTCAGTTTCTCGCCTTTACGCCAGGAGCTGCCTAGAATTTCCGTGAGGGCGTATGGCAGTATATAGAGATAGATAGATAGATAGAGCTGAAGAAATGTGACTTGCTTCAGGCCACAACTAATGGTGTCCTCACTGTCCTGGCTTGGGCTCAAATCCAGGAACTCTCGGACCAGTGTGTTACCACTGCACTAGTTCACTCTGCTTTCAGCTAGGGCGTAATTCAGAGCTAATTTCCAAAAACTGGACTAATCTAATGAGATCACTATTGACATCTGCCTGTCAATAGCGAGTTAGCTATTCAGACAGTGATAGAAAAGCATAAAGGTTGCTCTATGTACCTCAAACCTCATCTGGGGAGCAGAAATGTCCAAGTCGAGATCAAGGTTAAGAATGATTCAATCTCCATGGGTTTGATAGCTCATGACTTATTATATTGACAGCATGTGCACTTCTTGGAGTCCGCGAGTTCTGTTAACAAGGTCGCGTTCAGGTGGTTGACAACTGTAACAGTAAGTATGCTACATAACGAAGCAGTTTCACATCAACAGCTACAGCAGGTAAAGGTGTACTACATTATAATCTTAAGTCCCACCCCCAGATCAAAGGTCCCTTTGGTTTGGTGCCCTATATTGATCACCAGTCTTCTTGGTAACCTACCTTTGATGGGAATGCCTTGTAAGCTTACTACACTGTTGTCACAACATGGACTTGAAAAAAAATAACTTAATTAATTAAACATTTTAGAAGTGTTTCTTGCCCAAACCCTGGACATACATATAAAATAGATGAGGCTTAATGTAAATCTTTTATTTGACAATTTTTCAGATGAATCATCTATTAGAAACCCATAGAAAAATGTGTATAATATAGCTGTCAATAGTGAACTTTGATCTCAATAGCTGGCTGTCGATAGTGAAAGTTCACTATTGACAGAAATTTCATTATCAACAGCCAGCTGTCTGTGTCAATAGTCACTTTCATCTCATAAATAGTATTAGCAGCTCATCTCAGGAGTAACAATTGGATGTGTTCTCTGAACTGACCAACAACTAGTGAATTATTACTCAACAAATCACACACTAGAGTAGGGTTATTCTGGCTCCGAAATATCATGAGAGAAAGTTGCTAATTCAACCAAAAATTGTGAGATTTTCCTAGATCATTTTGCCAATTTCAATGAGAATTTTGGCGAAAAAATGAGCAAATCTCTTACAATCTCCCCAGAAAATAATCCCTGCTAGAGCTTATATATTTTCATGCTAACACAAAATAAAGAGAATTCATGTTACTTAACTAAGACTTCAATATTGTTCAGCTTTCTGTTATTACACTGTAGAACTACTGCCAAATGTTTGACTGTATTGCAGATATTTACTCACATTTTACTCTTGTGAAGCTCTGAAATGGTGTTATGCCTTAAAGACTATCCCATCAAGCAATTGTATTCTTGTCATTAGAATGCATTGCCATATATTAAATGTCAAGAAAACAGTGCATGATGGGATAGTCGACATCACAAAAGAATGAAAAGATGGCTTCGAAAGGGCCAGAAGTAACCTCAATCTAATCTGCCAACATAATGTACCTTGTGAAAATTGGCCCAGTTTGTGAGAGTTAAAATTATTTTTCAGCCAAGCATGTGGATTTGGTTTAGTTTGTGGGAGTTGGCCCAGTTTGTGCGTCTTGCATAATTAGAATGGCCTTTCGTCTCATGTTTCAGGCAGTCTTACTGTCACTTCAGTTACGTTGGTGTTGCATTGTTAATTTGTCGTGCAAGAATGCTGAATCCAAAAAGTCTATAATGGGTCATAAAGTATTTATTATTGGGCATAATGTTACTTTCTTCTAATAAATTAACATGGATTTTCATGTCGGACTCTGACACTCAAAATTAAGATTATCATAGATGAATGTTAAGCCTAGGTTACATTTGCCCTACGATAAACTTACGATGATCGTACGATGCCATTTTTTACATTTTCGTGCGGTCTCCGCAGGGTGACCCTACGATGCCCCTACGATTCTACGGCTTCCTGCGGCTTCCTACGACTTCCTACGATCTCCGTAGCCTCTACAATTTTGTAGTAGTCTGCACTTTTACAAATTTTAAAAATCGTAAGACCGTAGCCCGTAGACACGTCGTAGGTAGCATCATCGTACGGGCGCCTTACGGAAACCCTGCGATGATCGTGCGGTCACCGCACGGTTTTATGATAATTTGGGGACTAAAATAATAAGATAATCGTAGACCTTTAGGGTGATCGTGCGGCATCCGTACGGTTATATCACAAGTTTATTAAAATCGTACGGACACCTAACATCGTACGGCTATCGTAGGGAGACCGCAAGAAATCGTAAGGACTCCTCACGGCCATTGCACGGGCTCCGTACGATTCAACTTAAAGTGTGTGGAGACCCTTTGATTTCCCACGATCTCCAAACTGTTCCGACTCAGGACATCGAAGAAAGCTAGAGCAAGAAATCGAACGATGCCCGTATGAATTGTAAACACCTACGTCGTAGCCCATGATCACATTCGATTTTTAAAAAATCGTAGGGAAATCGCGGACCGAAAAATCGTACAATGATCGGGGCAAATGTAACCTACTAGACATGACCCCTTGCGGCCTCCCTACGATCACTGTACGATTTTTGTTCCCAAATTATCATAAAAAAAATTGTGCGGTGACCGCTCGATTATCGCAGTGTATCCGTACGGTGCCCGTATGATGCCCTATGACATGTCTACGGTCTACGGTCTTACGATTTTAAAATTTGTAATAGTGCAGACTATTACAAGATCGTAGAGGCTACGGAGATCGTAGGAAGTCGTAGAATCGTAGGGACATCGTAAGGTCACCTTGCAGAGGTCGCACGAAAATGCAAAAAATGGCATCGTACGATCATCGCAAGCTAATCGTAGGCCAAATGTAACCAAGGCATCAGTCAGAAGTCCAAGGGACTCCGTACGATATCCACTAACAGTCTGCGGAGACCCTACGACTTCCGCGCGGCCTCCTTGCGTTTTGTATCAAAACGTATAGGGACTCAGTAGGGACAACGCACGGGATCCGTACGATATCTACGTACTGTCTGCGGAGACATACGATTGCCGTACGATCGCCTCGCGTTTTTGTATGAGAACGTCGACAAATGGCAGGTCAAAAAATCGCACGATGCCCGTATGAATTTTTAACACATACGTCATAGCCCACGATCTCCTACGATGTCTAAAAATCGTAGAGAAAATCGCAGACCGAAAAATAGTACGATGATCGGGGCAAATGTAACCTAGGCTTTACTTATTAGAAAGGTTAAATGAGATGTCAAATTCCTTTTAAATTAGTGAATTTAGAATTGAATATGGAAATTGTTTTTTTTTTTTTTTTTTCATTCTTGGTTTAAACATATTTGTTCAGCTGACTTCTTTACGGTATTTTTTTACAATACATATATAAAATGCTTGTTCTTGAGGCTCTGTAGATAATACCGGGCGGTACATGTACCTTGCTCTTGACATTAAATTTATCATTAATGTGGGGAACATCTTATGATCAGATCTCAGAAAATCAATTGTTTGCCACAGTTTTTATGCCCCCAACTTCGAAGAAGTTGAGGGGGCATATTGGTTTGGGTCTGTCCGTCCAGTCCAGTCCAGTGCAGTGGTGTGGTGTGCAGTCTGTGATGCGTGAGTAACACTTAGCACTAGGTCAGGAACCGTTAGAGCTAGGATCTTGAAATTTGGTATGAAGTTTGTATATGAAAATTAAGAGGACCCATATTTTTTCTTTCAGGTAAATTCAAGGGGCTAGGGGCCCATTCTGTGAGAGTTATTTCCCTTTTTAATTCTTGATAAATGTATAGATAGTGGGTACCTTGTGTGCGCAACTCCTCCTACAGTTTTATTCCGATTCTCTTGAAACTTTATAGATGTTGTGACCATGCTTCGAAGATATGCATGTGGTTTGGATATAATCCTCAGATTAATTTTTGTCACTTTTTTTGGCAATTTGAACTTAGCCATTTTTCGGGCATTTTCACAATGAAAATGAATGGGCAGTGGTTACCTTGTGTGCGCAACTCCTCCTACAGTTTCATGCCAATTCATTTAAAACTTTACATGTGTTATGGGCATGGTCTGAAGATATGCATGTGGTTTGGATTATTTTTTGTCATTTTTTTCACAATTTCAACATAGTCATTTTTTCGAGCATTTTAGTGAATGGATAGAGGGTACCTTGTGTGTGCAACTCCTCCTACAATTTAATACCGATACTTTTGAAACTTTGCAGACATTGTGACCATGCTTTGAAGATATGCATGTGGTTGGGATATACTCCTCAGAATAATTTTTGTCACTTTTTTTTTTGCAATTTGAACTTAGTCATTTTTTTGACATTTTTACATCTTGAAAGTGACTTACCAGTTGGGGGCATAGTGTTTCATAAACACATTTTCTAGTTTTTATGCCCCCAACTTTGAAAAAGTTGGAAGGGCATATTGCTTTCGGCTTGTCTGTCTGTCTGTCTGTCTGTCTGTGTGTCTGTCTGTGTGTTAACTTTTGAATGGTGAATGCTAGGGTTTTGAAATTTCATATGCACATTCCTCATGAAAAAATAGTTGACCCGTATTTTTTTTCATGTCCGAGTTACGCCCCTTTTCTGAGTTATGCCCCTTTGAAAACAAAATTTGAAAATCTTGTGTGCAAGATATCTCAAAAAGTATTTTAGCTAGAGCCTTCATATTTGGTACACTTGCTGGGGCTGAGGAGTAGATGACCTGATTAACTTTTGAGAACTTTCCGTCAAATTTTTACAAAAATACGGAATTTCGAAATTTTGGTTGATTTTTCCACTTTTCGGTGAAATTTGAAACTTTTGAACGGTGAGTGCTAGGGTTTTGAAATTTCATATACACATTCCTCATGATAAAATAGTTGACCCGTATTTTTTTGTATGGCCAAGTTATGCCCCTTTTTTTAGTTATGTCCCTTTGAAAACAAAATTTGAAAATCTTGTGTGCAAGATATCTCAAAAAGTATTGAAGCTAGAGCCTTCATATTTGGTACACTTGTTGAGACTGAGAAGTAGATGACCTGATTAACTTTTGAGAACTTTCTGTCAAATTTTTACAAAGATACGGAATTTTGAAATTTTGATTGATTTTTCCCTTTTTCGGTGAAATTTGAAACTTTTCAACGGTGAATGCTAGGGTTTTGAAATTTCATATACACATTCCTCATGATAAAATAGTTGACCCGTATTTTTTGTATGGCCAAGTTATGCCCCTTTTTTGAGTTATGTCCCTTTGAAAACAAAATTTGAATATCTTGTGTGCAAGATATCTCAAAAAGTGTTTAAGCTAGAGTCTTCATATTTGGTACACTTGTTGGGGCTGAGAAGTAGATGACCTGATTAACTTTTGAGAACTTTCCGTTAAAAATTTTTACAAAAATACAGAATTTTGATTGATTTTTCCTTATTTCGGTGAAATTTGAAAAACTTTTGAACGGTGAGTGATAGGGTTTTGAAATTCCATATACAGATTCCTCATGAAAAAATAGTTGGCCTGTATTTTTTTCATGTACGTGTTATGCCCCTTGTTGGAATAATGTCCCTTTGAAAACAAATTTTGAAAATCTTGTGTGCAAGATATCTCAAAACGTATTTGAGCTAGCTAGCTAGAGCCTTCATATTTGGTATGCTGGTTGGGACTGAGAAGAAGATCACCTGATTAACTTTTGAGGACTCTCTGTCAAATTTTGACAAAATTACTCCATTTTTAAACTCGCCTGCAAAAAAGCTTACATTCTTTTTCTGCATGGATGGAGGTCAAAACAGACGCAACCAAACAGCTTCTTCAGGAAATTAAATTTGACTGCATTCGAATGAAATAAATGAATCATACAAAATGCCAGTTTAGGGACAAGCATACAGTTGGGGGCATAGTGTTTTACAAACACGCATTTCTAGTTTCTTTCTTTTTTGTAATGTGGATGTGTGTGGGTGTGTGTGTTTCATATTCTGATGGATTATGTTTTTGATACATACATGTACTTTAATATATATACTAAAATATATATATACCGGTACTTTAATATATATATACTAAAAAGGAAAAAGCAGAATCTGATGGTTAGTGAAACAGTGTATCTCCTTAGCATACATCTGGTAGCTGCTTGATCAGTTTCTTCACTGCTTGCTAGTTGCTAATCTAAAATAAAGTACTTGCTGATGAAAAACACCTATAATATCAGTACATGTATATTTTTCATCATGATATCTGTTTCCTTTCTATAGGCCAATGAAAAGTTAGTGAACAGAATACACCATGTCAAGAAATTGGTTAAAAGATATAAAGGAGAAAGAAAGTAAGTATTCTCACCATAGATCTGTATTTACTATTTTGTTGCTGTCATAAATGAACTGCAATGCGAGAAAACTGGTCTGGGTTTATGGCAAGGTCTGACACAAACCGCAACCACAGAAAAAGTAGATCCATGACATTTCAAATGTAAGAAGAAGAGATATTGTATTATCTGTGAAACAGTTTCTGCATTATATAAGCTGATCTTTGTCCTTGTTTTCGCATATGCAAAAGCTGTTTTTCAAATGATGTTGGTCAAATAATTAGTTTATACACTGAAAAAAAGTTATATGAGGCCACTTTTCAAACTCATTTTTTGTTTCTAAGCCAAGTTCAAAATTGCACGATTTTTTGCCAAAAGACGTGTCTTTCAAGTAAGTAAAGTTCCAAAGTGTTAAGAAATAATTTTCTTTTACTAAAGGTGTTTTTTGAGTAAAAATGCAAAAATCAATGTTTTTAAATAAAAAATTGGATACAGCACACCATTTATTGAAATTAGGAACGGGTGTCATCAAAGGGGTCGTTACGGCTCGGAAAAACATCAAACATTCGAATTTTCTCTACTGGTAGAATTTTTATGCATTTTTAAAAATCGCCAATTTTGAGATTTTTTGGAAAATTCATAAATGTGCCTCTTAAACATGTTGACCCCTGTTAAATTCACTTCATGAGGCCTGGAAATGAGAGATATAACTCGACTGAACTGTTTTAGACCATTTTCGAGGACCAACAGGTCAAGGCTGCCGCACACTTCCGGTTTCAATGCCAATTTTTAACGAACAAAATAACAAAATTTGTGGACGATTTTTTTAATTTTCAAAGTTTATCAGAGTTTAGTATTTGACCTAAATAATCGCTGAAAATTTCAATGCCGTGCTGCTGATAATAACGCAACTGGAGAAGAACAAAGTTGGTATGCAAATTGCATACAAAAGCTGAATTCCTGTTATTCAGGTTGTTGTCTTCTTGCATGTACAAAACAAACGAAGATTCTTATTGCAGCAACACTTTTGACTTAATTTTATTTTGCATCATGGCAGTCAGTAGCACTTTCAAATAAATTAAACTGTAAAAACACAACATCATAATATGACATTTAATTTGATGTTAATAAAGTGTGACTTTTTGAAATAGGGTACCTTTACACATGCTTCGTCTGTGTGAGAAGTATCACGCATTTTGGAATGCAGAAACTCACAGAGCCACTGTTAGACATTGGTTTATTCATATGAACATGAATTTTAATTGATCGTATTTTACTTTCTGAACTAGAAGAAAAAATATGAGGTGGCCTCTTATGACTTTTTTTCAGTGTATACTAAAACTTTGATAAGCATCAAAGCTTTATTTTTGATTACAGGACATACTGGCAATCTAACACCAAAAATTTTGCTATAGATATATAGCAGAACCATCATCGTGCAAACATTCCGTTTTTTTTCGCGTTGCCTGCAAGCGCTTCTTGCAGACTTGCAGAAACAATGGAAACCCTCTGAAATTGATGTTGTCATGTTGCCTACACTATCTAAATCTGTCATTGACACCCTCTTACTGATTCATTTAACTGCAAAACTGTTTTGATAATCGAATTGTGGATACGTTTATGTCTAAAGCGCACTTTGGAAAAAATTTCAGAAATCTGTGATTTTTGGTAAAAAACTTGATTTTTTACCAAATAATTTTTTTCACTTAAAATGTTCTCCAATGCACTGTATGAAATTAAAAACCGTTTTTGAATACGCACTCTGGTTTGTTTAGAAATGTTCAAGAAATGGTTATTTATGAGTTGTTTTTTTATCAAACAATTTCAGATTCCTCACAGAACGACTTGATAAACATAAGGACAACTATAAGGATGCTCAAGTTCCTGTAATGTGGGAGGTATGACATTGCGGTTATAACTGTTTTTTCACAGTCAACTTGAATGAAACTGAGCCGTGAAGTTTGAATCTTTCTTTTTTTTACTTTTTCTTGTTCTTTTTTGTAACAGATAGTTTTAGACATATTTTTGGCTCTTACTGTAAAGTGTTTCAGTCTTAATACTTATTTTTTTTAGCTCACCTGAGGTGAAAGCTCAAAAGGTGAGTTTATAGGATGGTCATTCTCCGGCGTGCGCCCATCTGTCATCAATTTCAAAGATCTTCTCCTCTGAAATGGCTTTGCCAATCAAAGCCTAATCTCTGTTGGAGCACCTTAGGAAGGGGGAACGAAAGTTTATATAACTGGTCCAGATCACATGGCCAAGATGGTTGCCATGGCTGTAAATAGCAAAAACCTTTAAAAATCTTGAAGTTCTTATCCAGAACCATGAAGGCCTATTATTTTCAAACTGGGCATGATACATCAGGGAGAGGAGCTCAACAAGGTTTATATAAATCATGGCCCTGGGATGACCTTGACCTATTTTAAGGCAAGGTCAACATAGGTCACCTATGCATTCATTTGAATGGGGGAAATTTTCAAAATGTCATTTGAAGGGAAAAACTTGTGAAGGAAATGGGCAAATGGACAGAATATTTATGATTCTGAAAATAAATTGACCCTAGTAGTTCATCTGTCCTTGCCCTTTGGCTATATACATGTATACCGGTATGACCATAATAGTCAAACAAGTTTATTGGTATATATCCCAGATCTCAGGTGAGCGTTTAAAGGACCATTGGTCCCCTTGTTTAAAAGGGATATATCAAAAATCTGTGCTAGATGTAATCAGTTTTTAAAGGATTTCAAATTACACTTAATGATCTCCTTTCGAAAATATCTCATTTGGTTCAAGCATTTTATTTATAAAACATAGTGACAATCAAATGATATTACCTTTGCTGTTGACTGTCATTCCCATTACAAATACTTACTTTACTTAGTTGTTGATATACTAGATGTTTTCATCATGTATGGTATGGCTGACAGTATAGGTAGTATGGTTTGATTTACTCAATGTGAAGAAACATTTATCACAATTATGATCAAACATGTTTCAGGAAGATCAGGTGTTCAATCTTTTGAGACCGTCACCCACATTCTCCCCTCCTGTTGAGACACCAGCACTTGTGAAACAGAAGCCAGTCAAAAAGGTCAAGGCCAATGTCAAAACAGCTGACCTGTCACATGACACAGATCTGTCCAATGAGAGTAGTCCATTGCAGTCACCTGACAGACAGTCAGCCAACATCATGTCATCACTGCAGCCATTATTCTTAGCACATGGACTTAAACAAGAGTCTCATGTTGCAATGCCAAAGACTAAAAAAATAAAAATTGAGAGAGATATCCCTCAAAAGAAGCCATCTAATGCATTTATGATGTTTTGTGACCAGTACAGACTTGCCATACAAGAAGAGTATAAAAGGGTAAATATCATAATTAAATGAGCCGCATCATGAGAAAACCGGATTTTTGAGTATGCGAAAATTAAAGACGCAGATCAGCTGTGCAGTAACTGCACAGCTGATCAGCGCCTTTGTTTTCGTTACACAGATAGTACAATCTCTCGCCAACATAAAGCCAAAATTTCAAGCTTCTAACTCTTTTCTGTGACTGTACTGGCCAATTTGTGGTGCACCTGGTCAGAAACCCCGAAGACCATTTTTCTCGCGACATGACTCAATTGATGCTGTCCGGGTGGCACACTGGTGGGAAAGAGCTGGTCAGTTTGTTCTGCATTCATATTGTTTTATGGGTATTTAATATGATGTCTAATATTGTCCTTTTCTTTTCCGACTGCTATCTGAGTAATCATTTTAATATTTTATCTATTTTCTTGATGCTCTTTTCTTACTTTATTCCGCGCTTTACATCATTGTGAAAAAGACTTGAAGCATGAAATCTTATACATATAGATTGTAAAGCATGCTTATTCTGCTGTTATGGTTAATTTGATCAACAAAGACACAAATTAATCAGCTTTTGCAGTTGTTCACCGTAGTGGCTAAGCCTATTTTGATTCATTTTTTTAAAAAAAAAGACTTCCATAGAGTTCCTGAATTTTCACTTTAAAATTAAAAAAAAAATGAAATCATATATTTGTGGTACATGAGTTATTACATGTACTAAGTTATTGATAATCCTGTGGAGAGCAAAGCTAAATTTGGCTTGAGGGTTTCAAGGTTAACTGAAATGACTTGTCACTGTGACGTGTGTTGAGTAACAGAGGCTGCGGTTTAAAAGCCTGCTTTGTCATTGAATCTGTTTCTTTGATGCAAGAGTAATATGATAATGAGCCACGTCATGAGAAAATGGGATTTTTGTCTATGTGAATACAAAGGTGCGGATCAGCTTTGCAGTAACTTCGAAGCTGATCAGGGCCTTTGTTTTTGCTACCCTAATAGTATATTAACATTTCCTCTACATTCTGAACCCGGATTTTCCAGCCTCTAGCCATCTTCTTTGCTTGTACAGCTCAGTTTGTGTCAGACCTGGTTGGAAACCCCATAGACCAGTTTTCTTGCGTCACGGCTCATATGTTTCTGTATCAAAACAAAATTGCATACAACACAAGCTGGGTCTAAAGCTATGTCAACAAGTAAGTAATTTTAATATATCATTATTGAATGAGGGTTACAACATGAAGTAATACAACTAATCTTTTATGAGGACCTCAGTCTTAAATACAAATATGTATACAGAAAAAGAATTATAGATAATACAATTCAAGGAAAAAGTTCAAATATATATGCCTGATCAAGCTTTATTATACAGTCTTTAATGGGCAAACATCCTTTTTAACCAGAAAGGCCTATGGCGTTTAAGGCCTGTTTTGGCCTCAGATTTTGCTAAAAATAAATTTTGGAATTTAGTTGAGAAAAATACTTCTAAAAACAGCCATATGTCTCCTCTTTTAAAAACCAGATCAAGTACGTCATTTATCCTACAAGCGTTGTCATGGCAACGCGCAGAAGAACCATATATAGAGCACATTTTGCACTTTTTGGTCTATTTTTGACCATTTCTGAACACATTTTTGAATTTTTAAGTGCCAGCCCACACGAGGAACAAAATGATACTTTGTATACAATATCTCTGATGATACTTCATAATTATTTCATAATAAGAAATTGATCGTCGCGTGAGCCGGTAGTTGAAAATTATGTTAAATGTTGAAAAATAGACCAAAAATTGCAAAAAGTGGTATTTCTTTGCTTTTCAGGGCATTGCTATGGCAACATGCATAATTTGATTGTGATAGTTGTACTAGAATTTATAAGCAGGCACCTATACCTGCTATTTTCAATATTTCTCTCTTCAAAATTCCAAAATTCATGAGGCCAAAATCAGGCCTTAAATCCCCTAGGCCTTTCTTGATATGAGCCGCCACATTAGAAAACCAACAATCTACATACGCAAAAACAAAGACGTAGATCAGCTGTGCAGTAACTGTTTTAGCTACACGGATAGTAAAATTCCTCTGCTTCCTAAATCCGAAATTTCAAGCTTCTGGCCATCTTCTGAAGCTGCACAGGCCGGTGTGTCAGAACTGGTTGGTAACCCTGAAGACCGGTTTTCTCATGATGCGGCTCATATCATCTTGAATGTTAAATTTCCTCATACTTATCATGATCTATTGAACGATAGATTTGTATGTTATCTTCAATATTATCCTCTAAGAAATCCTGAACTGTATTTTCAACCTCTTTTAACAGTCTGTGTTTATTTTGTCCACGTAGTTTATCTATATACACAGATCTAATAATCTTTGGTAGGGCGCACACAACCAAAACAGTAAATACATGCGTTATAACAGAAAGTTCTTGAAACTGTTCAAATCTTTGAAGAAGATTCACAGAAACAGACAATACAGATATCAAAACAGCCAGTTGTATAACAGCAGCTGCTACTTTAAGGCGCCTTGCCTGATGCCGTTCAACAACCAACTCCCATAACTTTTGAGGGATTCCGTTGTCATTTTGGATATCGACACTATTGCCATCAGACATTTGATTGACCTTTCTACATGCTTTTATAGTTATATGAAGGAGCTTTTGGTAGCTTTTGCCAAATTTGTTGAAAATCTCAACTATGTAATATATGGTCATAAACACCAAGATTAGATATCCATATGAGATTCTAGGATAAGCTATGATTCCACTATAAGTATACAAGATGATAATAATGAAATACCAGATGCAACCTCCAAAGGTTAAACAGTACATGTACCAGGTAAACGCGAGAGCAAGAATGATGACTGGAATGAGACTATAGAAGAGAGTTTTGACCACGGTATTGGAGCAATGTTTAGTGAATTTGGTGATAGGGGTAACATATGCTTTGAAAAGAATATGGGGAAACATAACAATTGGGAAAATGTAATGCAAAAGCATGATTGCTAGCTCAAAAATGCAGAAAATCACATAGACAGCAATCAATGGAATGCGAATGGCAGCTACAAGCCAATGACTACTGCCAGGATGAATTATTGTCTTCCATCTATACAAGAAATTTTTGAAAGTACACTTCCAAAATTTCATGTTGAGAAGCAGCAACATATTGCTTGCAAGTGTGTAGTGCAGCTTTTTGAAGCCTGACATGTTACCACACTGTAAACCAGCAAGACGGCACTTTGTTTCAAGGGTCAGAGTAAGAGGAGATAAACCTAAATTTTCATGGTTGAATGACCCTCCTGCTAGAAAAGATTCCAAATCTCTTGGAAGTTGGATTAATATGCAGCTCAAGAGGACATAGAGTGAAAAAGCAATATGAGGCCCACCAAAAATGACTAAAAACCTCTTCTGTGCGGTTTGGAAACCCAGGAGTAATGCATTGAAGCTTATCTGGGCTTTTTTTGAACCTGCTGCTCTGATGAAATTGCCATCGAATTTTAAGGTTATCAAAACTTTCAACATCAGTATTGCTAATGGTAAGAATATAATAGTGAAGCGTAGAAGCCTCCAAACAATTGTGTTCCTGACTTTGCAAAAGCACAATGCTTGCTTTATAGTCCCAAGAACAGTTATTGGATATCTATGCTTGTCGAAAAACACATACTCCTCAGTAATGTGTTCACTTTCACAGTACAAAACATTGTCCATTTCAACAGCATCAGCCTCTATTTTTTTGGTGGCCTTAGTAAATTTGTAGCCTAAATATGTTAACAGAAGTGGAAAGTTGACCCAGAATAGGTTTCCCAGATAAATTACGAGAGTCCACCACACGGACCCCAAGTGATAAGGTTTATCATTGCATTTAATCTCTCTCCTTTGGGTGTTGAATTTATATATATATAAACAACATTTGTGTCCAAATGTTTGATAGGGGCAACCAGTGTTTTTACACATGAACCTGCCGATACTATGTAATTTGATACGAACTGTGTAACACCAGTAGCTTGAATTATAGATATCATCCTGAGTAGCAATTTCATTTGTCATATCACCCAATGCACCACTTATCAATGCGTCTGTCTTGTCTCCACTTGTTAGGTTTTTACACATGCCTGAGCTGGAGATTGTCAATCGCATTGGTCCAATGTACGTGTGTGTCCAGAGTAGACCGAATGATAGATATCCATAATAGTTGGGCAGAAAAAGATTTTGATATCCCCCTTTTTCTCCTTTATAGGTCCACACCCATCTTTTGTATTCTATAACCTCGTCATTTTCTGCAATACTGAAATTAATGAACTCCAGATTCAAATAAACAAAATTATATTTGTTATGTAATATCATAGCTGAGAAGTATTTCTTTGAGTCTTCCCTGACTTTGAGAGTGCATTTGTTTGACAAGTCAGTTTGGTTTTCTCCTCCTCCTAAATTGTCTTTCTTTTCATTGTTACTTTCATCCTTTTTAAAAACATCACTGAATGCTTTAACAGTGTTACTTTTTCCTCTTTCAGAAACATCATTGAATGCTGTATTGCATCTGATTGTTGTTATAAAGATTGTTAAGATGAAAATAATCCTCAAAGTTAGTCCCTCAGCCATGGCTGATCGTGTATATCATAAGCTATTTTACAATAGACTTTTTGTGAACGTAAATATCATAAGCTCTTTTTGTATCTCTGATCATACAACTTTCTAATGTCAAATGCAGTCCCAAATATAGCTGAGCCACAGCATGAGACAACCAAATTTTTGCCGATGCGAAAACAACTGCACAGCTTATCATCGCCTTTGTTTTCGCTACACGGATAGTACAATTCCTCTCCTTCATAAACCTGAAATTTCAAGCTTCTAGCCTTCTTCTTCAACTGTACAGGCTGTGTTTTGTCGGAGCTGGTTTGAAACTCGGAAGACCAGTTTTCTTGCGACACAGCTCAGACTGACAGTGGATTTTGTTATGCAGTTGTGCGAAACCAGGTAAACGTTCGTAAAATTTCTTCCTGTCTTTTGTTTAAATTTTCTTTAAAAATTTTTTACTTTAAAATATTTTCCTGCTGTCTTTTCAATGTTTTCAAAATTGCGTCCTTTAACAAATGGTGGTTGTTAGCGGCTGTCAAAATTTCAAAGAAAAACATATCTGATTCAGTCATGAGAATTTTGAGCTTGTCTGTACAAAAGTAGAGGAAGTGCTATTGCACTCACACCGGCATCGACATTTGTGTCAGTGTTTCACTTTAACATGTGAATTAATCTATTTGATACTATGTTGTTAGAAATTGGTTTTATGCAGTACCATCGTTTCTGCCCTCAATTTCAGAGATCTTCTCTGAAACCGCTTAGTCAATAAAGCAAAAATTTCTGTGGAGCCTCCATGTTTAGGGGGCACAGAAGGTTGTTCTAGAAAACTGTTACATGTACAACCTGAATGCCATGCTCACAAAACAGGACAGGTGGGCTGATTTTCATGGAACTTGGTTTGTGGCATTTGAGACCATCTCACCATAATTTGTTGAAATGAGTATGGTCAAGTTTGGGAATTTTGGCTTTTACATGGAAAAAAAGATGGATTTTTTTTTTTTGCAGTTATTGCATTGTGAGACCTGAGAGTTGGTAGATGCAGGCAGCTAATGGAGTAAATGTGATTAATTAAAGTTAAGGTCATCTCTTTATCTTGACCCATTTGTCGTCCATCCACCCTTGTCAAACCGCAAATGAATGCAAAATTTTATGTGGAGTCGTCATGGGAAGGGGGAACAAAAGTTTATTTGCAAAAACTGAGCCGCCTCATGGGAAAACCAACAATCTGCATAGGCGAAAACAAAGACGCAGATCAGCTTCGCGGTAACCGCGAAGCTGATCAGCGCCTTTGTTTTCGCTACATGGATAGTACACTTCCTCTTCTTCCTTAAATCCGAAATTTCAAGCTTCTAGCCTGCTTCTGTGACTGTGCAGCCTGATTTGTGTCAGACCTGTTCGGAAACCACATTGTTGGTTTTCCCACGAGGCGGCTCAACTATGAGTGAACCAATTTTCTTGAAACTTGGCATTATGAAAACTTGCCCATGCAATATACAGAGAATTTTTTAGCTTTAAAAATTGAAAATTTTTAGCTGAAAAATTTTGATATTTTTCTTATTTTTGCTCAAAACATAGATTGTGGGTACACGTTAGAACCGCCTCGAGGCGGTTCTAACTCTAACGAGTACCCACAATCTATGTTTTGGAGCAAAAATAAGAACTAGAGGACCATTGGTCCTGTAGCTCACCTGAGAGATTATCACATTGTAAGCTCATGAGATTTAAATTAATTGAGAATCGACCAATGAAAGTCTATGCATGGACACTATTGACCCCCGGGGCATGGCCGAATTTGACCCAGGGGCATGACTGGCACAATTTATAATGGGGACTACCAAACATTGCTACATACAAAATATAGAAGCTCTGGGCCTTTTGGTTTCAGAGAAGAAGATTTTTTTAGTTTTTCCCATTGTAAGTCTATGGAGACTAGCTACCCCCGGGGCGTGGCCAAATTTGACCCCAGGGGCATGGCTGGCACAATTTATGTAGAGGACCATTAGCCATTGCCACATACAAAATATCAAAGCTGTGTGCCCTGTGGTTTCAGAGAAGAAGATTTTTTAATTTTTTCCCATAGCAAGTCTATTGAGACTATCAACCTCCGGGGCCTGGCCAAATTTGACCCCAGGGGCATGAATGGCACAATTTATGTAGAGGACCATTAGCCATTGCTACATACCAAATAACAAAGCTGTGGGCCTAGTGGTTTCAGAGAAGAAGATTTTTTTAGTTTTTCCTATTATGGAGACTATCCACCCCCGGGGCGTGGCCAATTTTGACCCCGGGGACATGATTGGCACAATTTATGTAGAGGACCATTAGCCATTGCCACATACAAAATATCAAAGCTGTGGGCCCTGTGGTTTCAGAAAGAAGATTTTTTTAGTTTTTTTCCTATTGTAGGTCTATGGAGACTATCGACCCCCCGGGGCGTGGCCAAATTTGACCCCAGGGGCATGATTGGCACAATTTATGTAGAGGACCATTAGCCATTGCCACATACAAAATATCAAAGCTGTGGGCCCTGTGGTTTCAGAGAAGAAGATTTTTTAATTTTTTTCCCATAGTAAGTCTATGGAGACTATCAACCCCTGGGGCATGGCCAAATTTGACCCCAGGGGCATGAATGGCACAATTTATGTAGAGGACCATTAGCCATTGCTACATACCAAATATCAAAGCTGTGGGCCTAGTGGTTTCAGAGAAGAAGATTTTTTTAGTTTTTCCAATTGTAAGTCTATGGAAACTATCCACCCCTGGGGCGTGGCCAAATTTGACCCCAGGGGCATGCCTGGCACAATTTATGTAGAGGACCATTAGCCATTGCCACATACAAAATATCAAAGCTGTGGGCCCTGTGGTTTCAGAGAAGAAGATTTTTTAATTTTTTTCCCATAGTAAGTCTATGGAGACTATCAACCCCTGGGGCGTGGCCAAATTTGACCCCAGGGGCATGAATGGCACAATTTATGTAGAGGACCATTAGCCATTGCTACATACCAAATATCAAAGCTGTGGGCCTAGTGGTTTCAGAGAAGAAGATTTTTTTAATTTTTCCAATTGTAAGTCTATGGAAACTATCCACCCCCGGGGCGTTGCCAAATTTGACCCCAGGGGCATGGCTGGCACAATTTATGTAGAGGACCATTAGCCATTGCCACATACCAAATATCAAAGCTGTGGGCCCTGTGGTTTCAGAGAAGAAGATTTTTTAATTTTTTTCCCATAGTAAGTCTATGAAGACTATCGACCCCACGGGGCGTGGCCAAATTTGACCCCAGCGGCATGAATGGCACAATTTACGTAGAGGACCATTAGCCATTGCTACATACCAAATATCAAAGCTGTGGGCCTAGTGGTTTCAGAGAAGAAGATTTTTTTAGTTTTTCCCATTGTAAGTCTATGGGACCTATCTGTTGCCATGGAAACCACAATTTTGATACAATCTGCTCCAAAACCTAATGCCATCAATCCCCCAACCCAATTATGGTTCACATTAAATTTGATCAAGATCGGCCTACTAGCTTCAGAAATATTCTTCTTTGAAATTGTGGACGGACGACGACGACGACGGACGCCGGATGCCTGCCTATCCTATAAGCTCACCTGTGAGCCTTCGGCTCAGGTGAGCTAATAAATGAAACACTTTGCAAGAAACTTTTTTTTTCTAAATTTATGACAACAAAAGGGAAGAAGTTCAGCTTAATATTTTGGTTCAGAAATTTGATGAATTGTACTGTTCACTTTTAGCAAATTCAAAGCTTTGTTAAACGTTAAAACAGCGGCACAATTACCAATCAGCTTATATTCAGGAGCATTTAACTCATTTAAGCCTGGCATCCCTTTTGTGGGACATAGGCAAACAGTATAGCCCCAGATGTGACGCCGCAGAACGTGGCGTCCCATCTGGGGCTATTCTGTTTGCACAGAGAAATTTGATAAAAACTAGAGGACCATTGGTCCTGTAGCTCACCTGAGAGATTATCACATCGTAAGCTCATGAGATTTAAATTAATTGAGAATCGACCAATGAAAGTCTATGCATGGACACTATTGACCCCCGGGGCATGGCCGAATTTGACCCAGGGGCATGACTGGCACAATTTATAATGGGGACTACCAAACATTGCTACATACAAAATATAGAAGCTCTGGGCCTTTTGGTTTCAGAGAAGAAGATTTTTTTAGTTTTTCCCATTGTAAGTCTATGGAGACTATCTACCCCCGGGGCGTGGCCAAATTTGACCCCAGGGGCATGGCTGGCACAATTTATGTAGAGGACCATTAGCCATTGCCACATACAAAATATCAAAGCTGTGTGCCCTGTGGTTTCAGAGAAGAAGATTTTTTAATTTTTTCCCATAGCAAGTCTATTGAGACTATCAACCTCCGGGGCCTGGCCAAATTTGACCCCAGGGGCATGAATGGCACAATTTATGTAGAGGACCATTAGCCATTGCTACATACCAAATAACAAAGCTGTGGGCCTAGTGGTTTCAGAGAAGAAGATTTTTTTAGTTTTTCCTATTGTAGGTCTATGGAGACTATCCACCCCCGGGGCGTGGCCAATTTTGACCCCGGGGACATGATTGGCACAATTTATGTAGAGGACCATTAGCCATTGCCACATACAAAATATCAAAGCTGTGGGCCCTGTGGTTTCAGAGAAGAAGATTTTTTTAGTTTTTTCATATTGTAGGTCTATGGAGACTATCGACCCCCGGGGCGTGGCCAAATTTGACCCCAGGGGCATGATTGGCACAATTTATGTAGAGGACCATTAGCCATTGCCACATACAAAATATCAAAGCTGTGGGCCCTGTGGTTTCAGAGAAGAAGATTTTTTAATTTTTTTCCCATAGTAAGTCTATGGAGACTATCAACCCCTGGGGCGTGGCCAAATTTGACCCCAGGGGCATGAATGGCACAATTTATGTAGAGGACCATTAGCCATTGCTACATACCAAATATCAAAGCTGTGGGCCTAGTGGTTTCAGAGAAGAAGATTTTTTTAGTTTTTCCAATTGTAAGTCTATGGAAACTATCCACCCCCGTGCGTGGCCAAATTTGACCCCAGGGGCATGGCTGGCACAATTTATGTAGAGGACCATTAGCCATTGCCACATACCAAATATCAAAGCTGTGGGCCCTGTGGTTTCAGAGAAGAAGATTTTTTTATTTTTTTCCTATTGTAGGTCTATGGAGACTATCGACCCCCGGGGCGTGGCCAAATTTGACCCCAGGGGCATGATTGGCACAATTTATGTAGAGGACCATTAGCCATTGCCACATACAAAATATCAAAGCTGTGGGCCCTGTGGTTTCAGAGAAGAAGATTTTTTAATTTTTTTCCCATAGTAAGTCTATGGAGACTATCAACCCCTGGGGCGTGGCCAAATTTGACCCCAGGGGCATGAATGGCACAATTTATGTAGAGGACCATTAGCCATTGCTACATACCAAATATCAAAGCTGTGGGCCTAGTGGTTTCAGAGAAGAAGATTTTTTTAGTTTTTTTCTATTGTAGGTCTATGGAGACTATCGACCCCCGGGGCGTGGCCAAATTTGACCCCAGGGGCATGATTGGCACAATTTATGTAGAGGACCATTAGCCATTGCCACATACAAAATATCAAAGCTGTGGGCCCTGTGGTTTCAGAGAAGAAGATTTTTTAATTTTTTTCCCATAGTAAGTCTATGGAGACTATCAACCCCTGGGGCGTGGCCAAATTTGACCCCAGGAGCATGAATGGCACAATTTATGTAGAGGACCATTAGCCATTGCTACATACCAAATATCAAAGCTGTGGGCCTAGTGGTTTCAGAGAAAAAGATGTTTTTAGTTTTTCCAATTGTAAGTCTATGGAAACTATCCACCCCCGTGGCGTGGCCAAATTTGACCCCAGGGGCATGGCTGGCACAATTTATGTAGAGGACCATTAGCCATTGCCACATACCAAATATCAAAGCTGTGGGCCCTGTGGTTTCAGAGAAGAAGATTTTTTAAATTTTTTCCCATAGTAAGTCTATGGAGACTATCGACCCCCCGGGGCGTGGCCAAATTTGACCCCAGGGGCATGAATGGCACAATTTACGTAGAGGACCATTAGCCATTGCTACATACCAAATATCAAAGCTGTGGGCCTCGTGGTTTCAGAGAAGAAGATTTTTTTAGTTTTTCCCATTGTAAGTCTATGGGACCTATCTGTTGCCATGGAAACCACAATTTTGATACAATCTGCTCCAAAACCTAATGCCATCAATCCCCCAACCCAATTATGGTTCACATTAAATTTGATCAAGATCGGCCTACTAGCTTCAGAAATATTCTTCTTTGAAATTGTGGACGGACGACGACGGACGACGACGACGGACGCCGGATGCCTGCCTATCCTATAAGCTCACCTGTGAGCCTTCGGCTCAGGTGAGCTAAAAATAGGTATACCCCTGCATACCCCAGTTTTGCTATATAAAAGTGGGGTTCAAGGGGGTATACATTACACGGACATGATTTCGTGATGGTATGTAGCATTTGGGACTCTAACCTATCATAGTTTGTTCAAATGATGGACCTTCGATGACCAGTTTTCGTGTTAGCATTTATATGCCCATTGGTCCTCCTTTGTTGTTGTTTTCTTTTTGCATACAATGCATCTGCATGGTCACCGCCCTGTTGATCAGTGTATTAGCAGCAGTGAAATGAAAACTGGTGTTTGGGGTTTCTGACCAGGTCTGACACAAATTGGCCTGTGCAGCTACAAAAGATAGCTAGGAGCTTGAAATTTTGGATTAATGAAGAAGAGGAATTGTACTATCTGTGTAGCAAAAACAAAGGCGCTGATCAGCTGTGCATTTACTGCACAGCTGATCTGCGCCTTTGTTTTCGCATAGGCAAAAATCTGTTTTTTTCATTATGTGGCTCATATAATCTGTTTGTTTCCCCTGTACCTAGCCTCGACCAATCATTTATCTCAAGTCAGATCTGTTATGAGACATTGAAAACTGGTTTCCTAGCCAAGCAGCTAATTTGTGTCAAGTCTTTTGTTTCTTAATTTTTCCTTGATGCTATCTATGATTTTACAATTGTGTTTTTACCCCACTGAAAAAAGATAGCTAATTTTTTTTCTTTGTTTGTTTTGGGTGTCTCGAACAATTTCAGAGTGAATTCTAACACAATGTTAGGTCAGGCATGTGTCTGTCAGGTCAATTTGTAAGTGTGATACATTTGGGAAGCCAAATAGGGAGGTTTCCTTTTTCTAAATAGCGAGAATCATTAAACAAAGAAGGAAAACCTTGAATTTTGATACTAAGAGTGGATCTGAAATTCCAAATAGGGAGATGCACAAGAAATAAGGAAGTGCTGAAAATTGAAATAGAGATTATTTTTTTTTTTCAGAAATAGAGAGATTCCTCCAAAATAGGGAGATATCACATGCATGCTACAAGGTCTCATATTGTCAGGGTTGGGACAAGTATTGTGAGGCCGGCAAATGCCAGTTGTGAATGCAAGAATATGCCAGCATACTTGTAAAAAATCCCCTATGATATTGAATTTAAATTCACATTTTGCCTGTATATTGCAGGAGCAAGGAAGTTTAATACCACAGCAGGAGCTTACTAAACGACTGGCCATGAAGTGGAATACTTTGTCTTCAGAAGATAAAAAGGTATACAATTATTTTCAACAATATTTTCCTTATACTATTTCCCATTGAGTTTCAACATATTGCATAGAATGGATTAAACATATTTTCTTTCAATGAACAACAGGTTCCTAAAGAATTTTTGAACATATAGGGTGAAAAGACTGAGATTTGAGCCGCCTCGTGGGAAAACCAACAATGTGGTTTCCGAACAGGTCCGACACAAACCGGCCTGTACAAGCACAGAAAAGAGCTAGAAGTATGAAATTTTGGATTTAAGTAAAAGAGGAAATGTACTATCCGAGTAGCGAAAACAGAGGCGCTGATCAGCTTCGCGGTTACCGCTAAGCTGATCTGCGTCTTTGTTTTCGCCTATGCAGATTGTTGGTTTTCCCATGAGGCGGCTCATTTAATTTCCTCCAGGACTGTTATTGACAAAATCATGTGACACTTTACGGTCATCACAATTATTGTAAGAATTGAATGAAACATAGTAATTCAGTTTGATTTGAATTGAATGCTTTGCATGATTTGTTTTAGATATTAGTAATGTAATAAAGCTGTGCATCAAAGACAAGATTATCAAAACATGTTCACTTGAATAGCTTAAATGAGCCTCATCGTGAGAAACCCGGATTTTGCCTAAGCGAAACCAAAAGCGCAGATCAGTTTCGCAGTTACTGCGAAGCTGATCTGCGCCTTTGTTTTTGCTACACGGATAGTACAATTTCTCTTCTTCTCAAGCTTCTAGCCTGCTTCTGTGCCTGTACAGGCCGGTTTGTGTCAGACCGGGTCGGAAACCCTGAAGACGGTTTTCTTGCGTCGCCGCTCAAATGATTTTTGCTATGTTTTAGGTATACTTTGATATGTTTGAGATCGAAAAGAGGCAACATGAGCTAGAAATACTACAGCAGAAATGAGACAGTTCAGAACACAAACTGCTTTAAGCCATATTCAAATGAGACTGATGGGCTTCAACCCATAAGGAGCAAGGTGAAGGTTGATGAAAGCATTTTCAGGCTGAAAAAAGTTGTAACAATGGATTAACATATTATCAGTCAACCATTTGGAATGTTTCAAGAACTTGGTTTTGGAATGTTTCAAGAACTTGATTTGTCTTGCATTTTAAGCTGGCGGAGATAACGAAGATTTGACCAGATCAGGAAGCTATGTGTCACAGCTGGTGGTAGTGTGGTGGTGCTGAGTTGTTTCCCTGAGTAAGATTTGAGCCACCTCGTGGGAAAACCAACAATCTGCATATGCGAAAACAAAGACGCAGATCAGCTTCTCGGTAACCGCGAAGCTGATCAGCGTCTTTGTTTTCGCTACACGGATAGTACACTTTCTCTTCTACTTAAATCCGAAAGTTCAAGCTTCTAGCTCTTTTCTGTGCTTGTACAGGCCGGTTTGTGTCGGATCTGTTCGGAAACCACATTGTTGGTTTTCCCACGGGACGGCTCATTTGTTTGATTTGTGGTTTAAGGTCCTAGTCAACAATATTTCAGTCATGTCGGGACGGAGCCACCTTTTCCTAGGCATTAACCAGTACTATGGCGAATTAATGATATAGGGATCAAATATGATTTTCCATTCATTAACATTTGCTAGATCCCGAGTGGAGTGTTGAAAACCGAGGGTGTAGCCCTCAGTTTTCAACACTCCCCAAGGGACCTTGCAAATGTTAATGAATGACAAAATAATTTTTGATTGCTATTATTGCATAAATTCTGCAAAAACGAAAGAAATAATGTTGCACTATATTTTACGGCTTATCACGTTTTCATATGCGTAAAAGTTTTCATTCTTGTGCTTGTTACGGGCGGACTTCATTATTAGCACGTGTTTTGTGTGGCACCCGGTAACAAGCATAAATAAAAGCCATGCATTAACAGCACACGCGCACGAGAATTGCTATATTAACACACGGCTTTCTTTTCATTAACATCTGGCTGTTAATATCGTGTGACACATGTATTTATGCAATAACGTCTCATTCAAGGACAAAACACAGCACTCATTCAGGGTTTGATCCTGGAACCTCTTGATTTGGAGGCAAAAGCCCTACAACTATAGTGGCCAACGTTCTCCGAGCAACATGCATTAATTCCACAGAAAGTGATGGCTCTTGTCACATGACTGTTTACTGGGGAATTTTAAACAAAGAAACATATGAGCAGCTAAAGTTGTATTTGTAATGCTTGAATAATAGACACTTAACTACATGCAAGTAAATGACAATGTATTTTGTACCAAATGGCAGTTCTAGAGATTTTGTGTCAATGGTCATTTTAGAGTGTAAACTGAAGTGGTTATGCATTAAAAATTGTAAAAAATAAATCATGTCAAAGGCCTTCTATAATGTTTGTGTTTATTATTGTTCCATAATTTTCCTCCTTAACATTTGACACACTAGTTTGAATAGTACACATTAGATATAGATATTATCATAGCAATCAAGAATATTTCACTGGTCAAAGGACAAGCAGATCTTAAATACCCGCTTGTCCTGTGCTTTCAAGTACCAAGTCAGGCATGCTATTTCGATGTGTTTGATTTGATGCTCTGCATGTTCGACAGCTGAAGTCCTGTCAAGACAGTCATTTGTCCTAATACATGAGTCTCATCATGAGAAAACCAACAATGTGGTTTCCGACCAGGTCGAACACAAACCAGGCTGTATAGCCACATAAGATAACTAGAGAAAGGGAATTTTGGATTTAGAAAGTAGAGGAATTGTACTATCTGTGTAGCGAAAACAAAGGCGCTGAACAGCTTCGCAGTGATATGCGCCTTTTTTTTCGCATATGCAAAATGTTGACTTTCTCAAAACACAGCTCACATGGATAACCACACGGAGCATATTGTCAACAAATGGCAACTATGTTCTTCAATCTTTGTAAGATGAATGGCCACAGAAATATTTTCAGAACCAAATCTTTATGAAAATACAGTATGCTGTGTTTGTTGGTCAGTCTGGTGTACTATTTTATGCTTCTGGTCTTAAACCTTGAATAATTGTATGCATTAATATTATTTTAGCTGATTAATGACGTTTTCTTCCTATTCTCATATTTTAGGTCAGAATTTGTGTTTTGATTATACTAGCTCCTAGGCAATGCTTACTGTTGTTTGATTATTAGAATAATTGCAGAATTCTCCAAACCAAAGGACTCACAGAAATTAAAAGCATCCTAAATTCAGACATCCCTACAATTAAAGTTTGAAACTGTTACAAATTTGGGGGCGGCTTTGCTTTTCTCTTGTTTGTAGGGCATCTAATAATGAAATAATTACTAAAAAGTAAAGATTTTATAGTTTTGTTCATATACAATGTACATTCAACATCTAATATCACAGAAAACATTGACATCATATGAACTGCATCATGAGAAAACAAAGCGACAGCTTACCAGTGCCCTTGGTCTCAATACCTTCAAGCTTTGTTGTACAATCACATGGTTTTTAAATAAATTCAAGGAACTGGCCGTCTTCTAAAGCTGAACAGTCCTGTTTTTTAAAATGCCAATTTCTCATAACACAGTTATGCTTATAAAATGAATTTACTTTTAAAATCTCACAAATTACTCCCTTTGTTTTTTCTGATTGAATGAAAATGTTCTTGAATCTCTAATTAGAAATGTAATTGTTCTTATGTCTCTAATTAGCAATGTATATCACTGAGTGTTTCTCTAATTGCTCAATGTCTCTCTCTAATTGCTTCATTTGTGCTTCCATTCTTTCCTTTCTGTTCTTCTTGGGGGCAGTATCTGTGACAACTGACAATCCCTGATACTCTTTATGAATTTCCTCCCAGTTTTTCTTGAGCCCATCCAGTATCCCCTGTCTCTCTTCCTCTGTCAATTGCTTCATGGCGCCTCGTCGGAAATGTTCGGCGACATAGGCATTGTACTCTTCCTGGGCTCTCTTTATCTCTTCATTTCTCTTTATGAGGTACTCAGGTGAGTTTCCATAGTCCTGAAAAAAATTGTTTGGGTTATTTGGATTAATGACCCAAAAACGTTTCAGTCAGATTCTGGCAAAGATTTTACAAGTAGCTTCATGTATTTTATCAAAAGCTGCATAATTAACCCTTAAATACTTCGAACTTACAGTATTTGTCAACAGTCAACAATTGTCAGACATCACCAGGACCTATGCACTTTGGCCAAATCATTTTAAACAAGTACTCCAAATACTATCACATGCTGCATAGATCTAGAAAATTGTCTTGCGGATCCAGCTCTAATGGGTACAAGAGTGATCCAATACCCCTCCCCAAACCCAACAACATCCAATATTGAGATGAGATCGCGCCCACCCACACATAGATCTGCTCATGTATCATGATTCTAGTACCTTTTTGTGAATAAATTTTGGTGTCAACCCTGAAGGCTCCAAGTAGTTTTTGTCGCCTTTCTTTGTGTCAACATAAATCTTTTCTGGTTTCTTTGGTACAGAGGTAATATTCTGCACAGCATTGGTGGTAATAAAGTTCTTGGTTGTTTTAAGGCCCATCAAAGGCTGCTCCTGTTTTGTGGGTACATTTGGCTTCTTTCTCTCCTCGTCAGGATAGTGAAATTCTGTTTCTAAAATACAAGAAAGAAAGCCCTAACACATCTGTCTGCGAAGGCAATGATGGGATACATTTTAATATGGGCATGTCTGAGCATTTGTAAATGATGTTTCAGACAAGTTTAAAAGATTTAAGTTATCAAAAGAAAATAATTTCTCAGGGTTTCCAACCAAGTCCAACAAATATTGGAATCAAATCCCAGAAGTTGAAGCACTGAACTTTGCATTCATGATAAACAATGTATAAGAAGACACCTTGAAACTTTGTTGTGTATATGTATGCTATTTTCGGCACTGAATGTCTCATCTTTTAAAATATTTACATTCATGTACCAATGTTCACGTTGTATTATTAGCAGCAAATTTGAACAACCCGCTTGATATACAAAAAACAGAACTTTCTCACTTGCAAAAAAAAAAAAGTGTTTTAAATTGCCAAACAATGATTGTCAAGCAAAAATTGAACATTCTTGATTCCTAACACATGCTTTTTGGCAATCAGAAACGCCTTTTTCGACAGTCTGGAACACATTTAAATTTTAAATTATTTGTTCCAGACTGCCGTTAGAACAATGTGAGGTTGAAAATGAACAATCATCTTTACAATATTTACACCTGTTTTTGTTTGTCATATGTTTCAATGCCAAGAATGAATGCTGAGAAACTTACTGTTGGGAAGAATAGGTTCCTTTGAATGTTTTTTGAGGAAGTTGTCTGTGGTAGGTACAGGAACTTTAGCCTGTCCCATTGTTTTGTGACCAGCCCTGTTTGATACATGTTCTTCTTTCACTGTCTCTTTGAATTTTGAGATATATCTGAAAGAAACATAAAATACTCCAGTTCAACTTCTATATGGGCCACAACGTGAGAAAATGTACCTTCGGACAATATTTTGAGTATTAAAAAAACAAAGTTATTTTGAATGTATGATGTTTGTAGAGTCTGTTAGTCTTTATTTGATCAGATTATTTCAGTTATTTTGTGAGTTATGACCAATTTACTACGTAAACCCTAGAGAAGTCATCGTCCTGAAAAATGACGTCAGAGTTGCGTAATGTATTTCTGCATGTTAGTAGAGCTAACTAGCTTAAAACTGTTTAAGCATGGGTCAGAACCTGTTGTTAAGATAGAAGTATACCATCCTTATAGGCGATATGTCGTAATTATTTTGTCTATTTTCATGATGATGCGGTTGCTATGGTTACCGTTTAACGATAGATATAGGAAAATTATGTGTATTATGGGCGAAAACAAGGGCAGATAACTCCAAATATTGAAAATAAATATGTTTTAAAAGTCATTCATTTGGTAGCCCAATGTTCAAAGATAACAAATACAGTGTTATTTCTAAAACTTATATTACATCATTTTCCCATTTTTTGCTGCTTTCTACTAGTAATGTCAGAATGCCCGAAGGTACATTTTGTCGCGTTGAGGTTCATATAATGAATGACACATTTTTTGAGACAATTCACCACCAGATTTTGAGACAATTCGCCGACACTTCTCTGACACTTTTGTTCGAAGTTTTATTGCCATAACATATAATTATTATTAGTAATCATGAGCAAAGGGTAATTACTTGAATGAGACTGATAATTATTTAATAGACATTTGTGACTGGAATTACGAGAAAATGACCATAGAGGTCATGTTTTATTTGGCTCTAATGCACTAGTCATTTGTAACCACAGCCCCCCAGGCCTGGGGGAGGGCGGGGGATAGCCGTGGAAATGAGCCGGGCTTTGACCAAAGTTTTGCCATGTCAATGCGGGGGAAATACCCGGGGTTTGCTTTATATAGGCAAAAAGGGCCCTGATATGAAAAGATAGCAGGCTGCGGGGGAAAACAGCAGTGGTTGTACCAACGAGCAGTCCCCGCAGGGTGGGGCTTTTAGCAGGGATTTGCTGGACCAAAAGTCAAAGTCCCCGCTATTCCCTGGGCCTGGAGGGGCGTGGTTACAAATGACTAGTGCATAAACAGTGATTTTTTTCGCTATAAAACCGACTTCAGTTTTAAGGAGTCGTTCCCAATGGCAAAAGGTATCTTTTTTCCCAAATGCAAGGTTCAAAATTCCCAATCTGAGAAAGTTTCCCAATCAGGCTCACAACTGCAACCATAATTTATACATGTACTGTTAAAAGCACCAATTAGTCAATTAATCTGATATTTGTGACGATGAATAACACTAATTTTCATGCGTTCCAGTCATATTTTGTTTACTTTTAGAAAACGAATCACTGTAACACTTATCATGATATTTTTACCATTTTTACTGGTCTTTAGATAAATGTTGCTGATTTTCCCATGAATTGAAGGTAAAATTATGTTATTTTTCCCAAATGCCGGTACTGGTACCGTTCCCAAAATGCTGAAAAAAATCACTGATAAAGTGGGACTGGTTCTGATTTCATGAAGTTTGAATGATCAGCTGTCTGTGAATTTCTTAAAATTCTCAAGCTGTCAGTAATTTGCTTTAACATGGCCTTTAAATTTTAAGCTGCTGGTGAATTGTCTTAAAGAAATCTTTCAAATTTAATTCTGTCGGTGAATTGCCCTTAATGCACAAAGTACATAAATTGCTTTTAAATTAAGAAATCTGTCACTGAACTGTTTCAAATCTCAAATCTGTTGGCGATCCGTCTGATAAAATATGGCGGCAAGGCCTTTCAGCATTCAAATCTGATACAAGTAGATATAGACCACAGGCGCTTGAAGTTACATGAGTGACCCAAAAAGCATCAGATTTACGGTAGTGTCTAAGGTCAATATATATATATATATTGACTTACACTATGATTATAAATATATATAGGACTTCAAGCGCCTGTGTATAGACCAATAAATAGGGCTGTCTTAATGGCAAATAGGCAATACACTTCACAGACTTACATTGTTCACTCCCTGTCTTTATACTTGCCATATCCTTTACCTTATACATGTATTGCGCTAAAGTTTCTCTGAATGATTTTGACAAATGATACCAATAAAGTCTTGGGAACAGACTGCTCAGGAGCGATCAAAGTGGCGCTGTCTAGTCAACAAAGAATGAACAGAGCAGCTCTTTTTGAAAAAAAAAAGAAGAAGAAAGAATCAGTAAAGCTCAGACAGAGAAAACCCAGAGAGCCTGGATCATAATACCTTGGTCCTTTTTCTTGCTTAACCTCTTCTTGTGGGATAAGCTGGTAAATATTTCCCTGTTCCATTATAAAGACGGGCTATTTTTATTAAATAAAATGTAAACAATGTCGATATTCATGCAGAAAACACTAAATTACACTGCACTATTGATCTTCGCAACCGTATCCAGGAACTGCGTATTTTTCAAGGGAAGTAATTCACGGTAGCATGACTAGTTACATGGTCATCGTGTTGTAGGGACATTTCGGTCATTATCGGCCTATATTATAACTGGGCATAGCAAAGACATAGTGATAGCATTATAATCGTTGCAATATCTCGACAATCACAAGTGACAATTTTTATTTTTTATTTAGATAGCACACCGGTCAATGGAAATGCATAGGCTTCTTGAGAAATGCATAGGCTTCTTGAGAAACACCTAGGCTTCTAGACTGACAGGCTTCTTAACGCCTGGACACCTCTCTGTGACCTCAGTCCGTAATGTGTTTCGCCTCTAACTAGCTATATACCTCTGCCATGCAGGATCGACTGTTCACTTTTCATCAGTCGTCACAAGGTAAAATAAACTGCATTTTAGTTACAAGCGTTTTAGTGTCGGTTTATTTGTCTGTCTGTCTGTCTTCAGATACAGAGTCGATCAATTTCTGATCATCACCTCAGGTGTGGGGTGGGTGGCTAAATTTTGAATTTAGCAAATTAGGGGGAAAACATTCGGGATGGGCCATTAAAACTATTTACAAGAAGCTAGACAGAGGCATACTAAACGTATACCTCTGGAACCATGGTTTAAATGAGAGCCTTAAACTCTTCCGTGGTCTTAGATGCGACCACTGAAGAAGGTAGACTATTCCAAAGTGGAATAGTCCTTGGGAAGAAAGAATTCTTCAGAGCATCAGTATAGGACATGTATCGTGTGTACTGTGATTCATGAGATGCTCTGGTATATCTTGGTCTGGGTGCCGGGGTCAGATATTTATCTTTATTTGGTTAAGTAAGGGTAATGGTTTGTCGGTTGTATCAAGCGGATAAAGCAATGTACACTAAGAACTGGTAATCTGCCTCTGTGAGTCTTGCCAGGTAGGCAAACTGACCACAGCTCTTCATAGTGGCCATAATTTAAAGTAACAAAGTAAACAAATATAAACTGGTCAAGTGTGTATACCGGTGGCCCCCGTGGCCGAGTGGGTAAGAGCGCTGATATTTCATTATCCTGTGTAACCTTTCGATCATCTCACCGCTGTGTCTAGTGTGGGTTTGAGCCCCACATGTGAGACAAGCCAAGTTCTGCTTACAGATGTGCCAGGTGGCTTTTCTCGGGGTTCTCCAATTTTCGCCCCACTTCCTGATTAAGCTGAAATAATCTTGAACATGTTGAAAGGGGCGAAACTGAATAAAAAAAAAAAAAAAAAAAAAAAAAAAAAAAAAAAAAAAAAAAAAATAGTGTGTATGCCAGGATTGCCTCAAAAAATACATTTAGCCAACAATTTAATACCACCACATTAGAAATATCCAGATGAAGTTACAAAGAACAAACACTGTTTTGAGGTTGGTGCATTTAAGGATGTTCGCTGCCAATGAAAAAGTATTCAAACTTTTTTTCTAACCACTCTTTTTTGATTCCAAAATACAACACAAGACATTTGAAAACAAAATAAATATAGGGTAGTGTGCATTTTTTCAAGCTACAGGCCTCTGAATGAGACCTCTGAGTTTTAAATGTTTTAAATTTGGTAAAATTAATTTAATTTTTAATTCTTTGAAACATACCTGTCTTGAACAAAAATTCACTTAGAATGCTTTCAAAAGTCATAATATTTATGTAACACAGACTATTTTGGACCAAAAGCATAGAAAAATTTGCAACTTGAAGTGGATGACAAAATTTTACGATTCCTTTTCCAACCCTACCCCCATACTTAAAAAGTCGGAAAAAATCAATATTTTGAAATGTGCCAAACCCATATTTGTTGATTCAAACTTTTTCTTGTATTTTATAGAACTTGGTTATGTTGTTCGAATAAAAGAAAGAAATATATAGGGTAGTGAGCATATAAGAGAGAGCCAACAACTTGAAAATCGCCATTTTCAGCCTTTCTTCGGCTGTTTTGTTTCTAAAAGCCCATTTCATAAAACCACCTAAAATTTTAAAACCAGCACACCAAAGACACAACGTCTTTAAGTGCCACATTTTGGGAAAGAGCTGCTCGATCTGTACATCTGATTATCACTGCTTACTTTTTATGTTTCTTTTGAATGTGAGATGGGTCACTTTAGTTGTGGAATGCAAATAAAAAAGCAATAAACAAAACTTTTCCATTTTTATAGTCCTAAATTGGTGTTTATTACAATTTTACTTCTATATCTATTGAACTGTACACAGTACAAAAAAACTTAGTACACGGGGACAGAATTAACACAGAATTACATGTTACCATAATATCAATGTGTTTCTAATGAGCATTATCACTATATAACAGGAGTGTATATGTATCAATGGAAATGAGAACTACAACTCTATTGGCTCTTCAAGTGTTATGTGAGCCATTTGTTCGAGAATACTTTTTGCAGGAGATTTGTTTCTAAACACCCTAGAAATTCAAGTTTTGAGTCACTTATTGCTGTAGCGCTGTTGAGTATAAGTAGAAAGGTATTTATCAGAGGTATGCCATTGATGTACATATGCTACATTTTATTTAAATCAAACATGCTTGTTATGGGTTATACAGGTAACATGAAGGACTTTGACTGCAGAATATCTTGGAATGGATTGCTCTGGCAACTAAGAACAGTCAATGCAGGTTCGTTTGTTATTTTTTCAATTTGAATTAGCCCAAGTCTTCTCTGGCTGCAAACCCATAATAGCCGCATCAGGAAAACATGTCCACGCAATGAATACCCCCTTAAACCCCACTTTTATATAGTAAAACTGGGTTTGCAGGGGTATACCTATTTTTCTTATTTTTGCTCCAAAACATAGATTGTGGGTACTCGTTAGAACCGCCTCGGCGAGGCAGTTCTAACATGTACCCACAATCTATGTTTTGAGCAAAAATAAGAAAAATATCAAATTTTTTCTATTGAAAATTTTCATTTTTTACAACATTAAAAAATCTCTGTATATTGCATGTCCAGGGTGTGTTTTCGTAATGCGAAACCAATTTCTATTCTCTCTGGCTATTTCATGTCAGAGAGAAGTCTCAGATTAATTTTGACATATAATTTAAAGTGAATCTAGGTACCAAGCATTTAAACATGAATGACTAGTGTATCATAATGCTGATTAACATTTTTTGCAATGCAAAGACAAAAGCATACTGTTTAAGAAAACAAAATATCAGCACTGGCAACGAGAGAATATTTTCTTCTCACATTTCAACTCAAATATTGAAGAATAGAAAAACAATACAAACTTGAGAATAAGAAACTTGGAAAATATATACAATATTCTGATGGCCAGCAAAATTATACCAAAAATATTACACAGTGTAGCTTAATTTTGACCTCAGGCCAACCTTAAAAAATTGTTGGTTTGCTGTGCTCCTACCTACCCGCCAAAATTGGCCCTACCCAAAAAATTTTATGGCCGTTTTGAGAAAAACATTTTTTTTTCTTTTAAATTCTAAAAACAAAGATTCATTTTCACAAAATTATTCTTTCCAAAACCTTTTTTATGTTCTGACAATGTTTTATTATACTGTTTTAACTTCAATATATCTTATTTTGAACCATATACATCTACTAATATAGCAAATTATATAGATATTTTTCTGGTTCCAACAAAAAAAAAAAAAAAAAAAAATGACCTACCTATCTACCCACACTTAAATTGATGGGTAGGAGCACAGCAAACAAAGAATCATTTAAGGATGGCCTCAGATGCATCAAAGATCAACAAGTCCATGAAGTAACACTTGAAAGGTAAATCAGTGCGAGATGCCTCAAGATTGTTACACTTGGTTACACGCACAGTAAGTACAGTATTTGTCTGTTACAATCTGAATATCCTTTCACATGCTACTAAGTAGACTTGCCCATCTTTTGACGCATCTGAGGTCAAAATCGAGCTATACATGTACCTTTTGTAATAACTGTACATGTATTTTAAACAGCAATGCTGCCCAGCTGATGGAAAGTTTGGTACATTTAGCAATATTGATGACCCAAAGGACTACATGGAAGTTGACACTCGAGGCGCAATAGTTGACACTCTGACAAGGTTGAAACTATTTCTGGTTTAGTTTTGGCTGGCTCAGATAATTTGTGGCAAAGGTATGGCACAATACACTGATTGATGAGGACCCGTTTAATTAATAAAATAGGTATAAAAATGTGATTAACCTGTTTTCGCTGTTTTCATTGCACTAAATAAATGTATGATTAGAAAGTAAATCAAAGCTCTTCTTTGGTAATAAAGGATTTCAGTGACAATATGCAAAATGCTTCCAGATTATATGAGAGTGTATGTATGTGAAACATTGATGAAATAATATACAAAGAATGATAATTTGTACAATGACATATGCTAACGGTGGGGTGCATATAGAATATTAACAATATCATGTTAGAATTATTAGATCATGAGCTTATGTGGGTTATACTAGTACATGTAAATGAAAGGTGATTTGCAAATCTTTACAAAACTGTAACAAGATTGTTGCTCTCTCATCTGCTGATAAGAATAAGATTTATTTTCCACAGAATTTTAACATGACATTCGTAAAAGAAAATCTATCTATTTGCTCGTATTCTGATCATCAACTTAAGTTGGTGGCTCTCATGAGTGATGACATGAGTCACATGATGCGACTCTTGTTCAGATCAAAAGACCAGGGCCCACTTGTTCAAAACTAACGACGTCGTTAGTTAACGTTTCGTTAAAATTTCAAACATGAATATTACAAATACACTGTTATTTTTTGTTGAAAAAATGTGAGAATCCTTTGCAGTGCAAAGGATTCTCACATTTTTGCAACAAAAAATAACAGTGTATTTGTTACTTTTGCTGATATTTGCTTATCAAATTTATGTCTTAACGATATCGTTAAGCTAACGATGCTTTGAACAACTGGGTCCTGAATAGATGCATAAGCAACATGTCATCAATAATGGCTGTGAGAAGACACATCATAACCGAAATGAACATCATTTCCTTGTGTTTTTTCATTGTTGTTGTCTTAGGACAATGGTCACTTTGATGGCCACAAAATCCTATTTTGTAATTTCATAAATTAGACCTGCCAATTTGGCAATGGCGAGATGGATTATTGGCTATGAATGAAAATGAAGCAAGGACGGACTGGCATTAATACTTTGTAAAAATAAATAAAAATTTACGGGCGGCAGTGATACTTGGTAAATAAAAATTAAAAAATCACTAACATAGTGAAAAATAATTTTGATGTTGTGTTTGTCAATATTGGTTGAACTTGAAGGTAGCAAAATTAAGATTTATTATTAAGGAAAAACATTGTCAGAACATGTAAATAACTTACAAAATAATTGAAAAATGCCTAACAAAAACACAGTCATCTTTAGACTTAGAATAAGACAATTTGCTTTGCGAGAACTAACCCTGTAGAGAAACAAATCAGCCACATCTCAACTCAATTCATGTGAAAAACCTGTTCAATTTTTGCCCTATGCAAAAGGCTAGTGGCTCCGTTGACATACCAGAAGATCTAAAACTTTTGCAAACTTCTTCTTTCTAAATCTGAAATGTTAAGCCAGTATAAATATTAAAGGCCATCTCCTGTGGTTTTAGTTTGACCCAGAAAACAGGTTTTTCACACGATGTGGCACATTTACAACCAATTTTAAAAGATGCCTATGATTAAACATGATTCTTCATGATAAATGGAAAAGTAACACATTAAATGAGCCGCAACGCGAGAAAACCGGTCTTCGGGGTTTCCGACCAGGTCCGACACAAACCGGCCTGTACAAGCTCAGAAAAGAGCTAGAAGCTTGAAATTTCGGATTTAAGTAGAAGAGGAATTGTACTATCCGAGTAGCGAAAACAAAGGCGCTGATCAGCTTCGCAGTTACTGCGAAGCTGATCTGCGCCTTTGTTTTCGCATAGGCAATAATCCCGTTTTCTCACGATGTGGCTCAAATTATTGTAAACATTAATACACTCATAAATAAAATATGCATTATGTTGAAATACTCATAAACAAATATACAAGAACACAACATGCACATATGCCATTTTGCTCACAGGCCGATACTGAGATTTGCATCATCTTAAAGTAATAAGAAAAGCATGTTTTCGTTAAAACGGAAAACCGCACCAATTCCTCATTAGACAAAATATTTGCATGGATCAAAACAAATGAGCCGCATCATGAGAAAACCCAACATTTTGTATATGTGAAAACAAAGGCACAGATCAGCTTCGCAGTTACATCAGCGCCTTTGTTTTTGCTATGCGGATAGTACAATTACTCCACTTTACAAATCCAAAAATTCCAGCATCTAGCCATCTTCTGTCGGTTTATGTCGGACCTGTCCGGAAACCAAATTTTTGGTTTTCTCATGAGGCAGCTCAAATATTAAATATTGCTATCTGAAAACATGTTCTGTAAATCATGACCCATCATTGAAAGCCTGGTTTTGAAAGCATGGTAGCCCCAGGATGGTAGCTCTTAGATTTCATGATCACTTATTCATTAACGACCCTCACATCTGGCAAATTCTACATGTGATTCTTTTCTCTCGTCAACTGATTTAAGAAGAGTAAGTCATTCATCGCTGGCAATTGAGGGCACAAAAAACTGGTAAACTGCCTCAGGAACAATGTGGTTACTATAAATGAGCCCTGTCATGAAAAAACAAAATATATGCCTATGCGAAAACAAAGACGCAGATCAGCTGTGCAGTAACTGCGAAGCTGATCCGCGCCTTTGTTTTCGTTACATGGATTGTACATTTCCTTTTCTTCCTAAATCCACAATTTCAAGCTTCTAACGATCTTCTGTAGCTGCACAGGCTGGTTTGTGTCAGACATGGTCGGAAACCCCAAAGATCGTTTTTTCTCACATCGCGGCTCAAATAACTGACTGTTCCTTCCTTTCCTTACTGCGGAAGCTTACTAAGTCTCTATGACAAACCTATGATCAGAAAGGCGTACAATGTAGCAGCCAGTGAAAAAAAAAAAATATTGGTCAACTGATAATTTTCACAGGCTGATCTTTGCCTATCTTTTTGAAAAACATGTAGTTTGTATTTTGTATTTTCAAAACAAAGGCACTATCTTTTTAATCCTTTATCTAACTGAAGCAATCACTGTCAGAGAAGCATTTATAAGCACAGAACATGTTTTCAGACTATATATGGCATCACCCCAATACACAAAATGGCACCATAATATACGGCAGTAACACATTCCATGTAAATCCATCTTTTTCTGTAAAGAATCCCTTCCAGGGATGGAACACACAATTTGATGCATCTATACATGGCAATTATATCAATAGATCATATGAGCTGCTTAGAGAGCCTATGCGAAAACAAAGGCATAGATCAGCTTCGCGGTTAACGCAAAGCTGATCGTCGCCTTTGTTTTCGCTACATGGATAGTACAATCCCTATTCTTCCTAAATCCGAAATTTCAAGGTTTAAGCCTTTTTCAGAGACTGTACAGACCGGTTTGTGTCAGAACCCCCGAAGACCGTTTTTTCTCGCGTCAATGCTCATATGTGTCTTTTCTTCACAAGTACAATAGTACAAAACTTTACATGGTAAGTAAGGTGAATCATGTGTTTTGCATCTCCAGGGAAAATATTACTGTATAATAGCTACTTCTACTAAAATGACTCTATACATCACATAGGTATCTTTTCACTCATTAAGTTCCATTAATGTCCTAGACTTTCGGACAACTAAAATATCGCTCTATCAACCAAAGAATCCAACAAGGGCTATGTCTCCTCTAAACTCACTCAATGGATGCCATATAGGGCAGACACTCAGCCTAAAACTGTTCATTTGGGCTCATTTATCCGAAAATTTAGGAAAATAATGAAGTATTTTTTGACAACAGTTCGTAATGTCAGACTGTAAAATGAAAGTTACAAGCACATTATGCGTGTCATTCTCTCCATGAAAATATTACTCACACCTTATATTGTTCATTATGTAAAAACGCCAGCGGGTGGGGGGAAGGCTAATGTTTATTTATCTTGGTAAGTTCTTTATTTTGTTCATTCTATACTTGTGGTCAGCTAATCCTTTCTCTTCTTGTCTTTCTAAAGTCCAAATGAAACACTTAATATCTCCACTTCACTTCACTTTATCATTTAAAATATCAATTAAATAGAACAATAGACTATATTCCTTCGTCACAAAATAAAAAAAAAATATTTATTAAACTCCTCTCTTCCTCTCTCGATCACATTATTTTGTCCATTATAAATACTCTCTTCTAAGATAAAATATTTTCCACAACCAAGAGTTAGAAGCACCATTAAATCACTAACATGGCATTACTGACGAAGTTTATATACTTTAGATATTTTAAGTGTTGAAATCTAAAATTTGATAAAAATAGATATTGACAGTATTTTTTTTACCATTCTACAGGGAAATGCACACTAAAATGGGAAAGAACTTCACATTGAATATAAAGCTTAATTTGTCCATACATCAAACACAGTTTAGAGACACCTATTATGCACAGTCATTTGTAACCACAGCCCCCCACCCCCCCCCCTACCCCGGGGAACAGAAAGGACTGATGTTTGGTCCAGCAAATCCCTGCTAAAAGCCTCACCCTGTGGTAAAATCGCTGCTGTTCCCCCCACCCCCAGCCTGCTATCTTTTCATTTCACGGCCCTCCCTACATAAAGCAAACCCCGGATATTTCCCTGCACTGCAGTGACAAAACTTTGGTGAAAGCCCTGCTCACTTCCATGGCTGTCCCAGGCCCTTCCCCTGGGGGTGGGGGTTGGGGGCTGTGGTTACCAATGACTAGTGCATTATGAACACAAATTATATCTGTATATAAACTTGAATTGTAATAAGATTTGAGTATTCCAACCAGTGATGAAAACATTTATAATCCTGAGAAAAGTAAAGAACACTTTTTCATGTCACACTTTTCAACATACAATCTCAATGTAACTGCTGGTTAGACACACTTTCCAAAATTAACACAAAATATAAAAATATATTTCCAACTTGACTTGCAAAGAAACTTTACATGCGGCATTCCTCAGATATAAATCCTTGTTTCTAGACAATGAAAAGAAAAATAGTAATAAGCACAAATTTATGTTTTCTTTTCATTTTTTTAAAACCATTTCTGCAGACTTTATTTTGACCACTTCATTTAATCACTTTCCACATAATAACTTCGATGTCGTGGAAGAGTGCTATCATTGCAGTGGTTCTCTAAGTGACCTTCAAAACTTCCCTTGTGACCTTGAGATTGACCTTGACCCTGTCCTTCCCCCTCACCCTGGCGTCATAGTCATACAGACGTCGACTTGTACGGCTGTTCCTCTTCTTTCTGACAGCACAGCGCTATTGCTATAGCGACAAGTCCGGCTAACAGAATTCCTCCTGCTATGGAGCCGACAATAATATACACTGTCCACACACTTATACCGCTCGTGGACGTACTTGCACCATGAGCGGTAGCATTACGTGCACCACTACCATGTCTATAATCCCCCTCATTATCGTCAGTTTCACTGGGCTCATAAATGTTGTTATCATAGTCTGGATCATACGGTTGGATGGCATCATTGTTATTTGTTTTTGGTTCGTACCAATCTACGTCAGAATTTCTGTTGTATTCGTTGTTATTCCCTGTATTGTCCGGTATATCTGGAAAACAAGATAAATGATTTTTCAAACAAGGAGTTCGACATATAAGTTCTATCTGAGTAGTTGCACAGCTGATCAGTGCCTTTGTTCTGGCTACTCTGAAAAAAAATCCTGTTCTACTTAAATTCTTGTCTTAAATTCAAAATTTCAAGCTTCCAGCCTTCTTCTGAGACTGCACAGGCCTATTTATGTTCTACTTGGTCGGAAACCCTGACATGCCTCATATAGCAAAAAACTTCATATCCTACTAAAAATATCAGTATCTTTGTAGTATATTTGAAACACCTGAAATTGTAACAAAATGTAACGGTAATTTAAGAGGTCTAGAATTTGTTGTCTCACAAATTCAACGTCATATTAACAGCCTTAATTTTACCTTTATAGACTGCTCATGTGCTCACTCACGAATTCAAAACCACACTTATAATTCGTAAAAAGAAATAAAACACAAACATTCTTGAACTTACAATACCTAAGTGTTATTTACTTCAAACCATATGAAAGTAATGACTTACACGGTCCATAAGGATCAAACGGTGAATATGGATCCTCAGAGTATGGGTCATTTGTTTCTACCACTGTATTGTCACCATAACCATCCTCATATCTATTCATGTCATCCTTATCTTTCTTATTTTTCTTGTTTTTCTTATTCTTATTCTTTTTCTTCTGATCCTTTTTCTTCTTTTTATCTTTTTTCTTATTTTTCTTCTTTGGTTTTGCTGTCGGTGGTTGGAAGTAGTATTCTTCCGTAGTTGTCATTGTTGTTGGCGGAATTGTTATAGGTAATGTTGTTGTGGTCATTGTTGGTGTTGTTGTTGTTGTAGTCGGTGTAGTTGTTGTCGTCGATGTTGTCATGGTCGTTGTTGTCGGCGTGGTAGTAGTGGTGGTGGAGGTAGTTGTTGTTGTAGTTGTCGACGTTGTTGTTGTTGTGCTGGTCGTTGGCTCCAGGACTGTTAAATACATGTGCTGATATTTTGAGCCAAATTCGTTGCCGACAAGACAGGTGTATTGTCCAGCATCTGCCTGAGTGACGTCAGGGACCAACAGTATTTCTGGCTCATCCTCAACACTCTTTAGAAACTGAAAAAGGCAAAACAAAGAAATTTTCTGAAAATGGTTGTTTTGGTTTCCAAATATTTCAGCTCATCTTTGATCATTTTATTCTATGATAAAACAGCATTTTTGGTCTTTTACATGCTCTTTTAAGTATTTGAGTAGGTCTACCTCGGTGGAACATTACATTGTAAGCATGTGCACTATGTTGTTCCCACAGAGATATTTCTATTTTACAGCCCTACAAGTACATTGATTTAATCTGCACTAGTTGATTTTAGTCAAGTTGGTTGATGGCTAGTGCGCAACATGACTCTTCAATTTTTGTCTTTAAAGACAATCAGAAAATTATTATCGCTTTAGATCCATTTTCTAACCAACGTTTAATATATTTGGCCCCATTTGGATTATACTACAGTAGTCTATCCACTACCCTGAAGAAAGTTGCAAAATTACTGTAATTCTCTTTGGCTCCATCTTGCCAAATCTACAGGGTCACTGAAGAGGCTTAAGTAGCTGAAACCACTGTATGGCCCATCCCCTTTCTCATTAATGTGTTCACTGCTCTTAAAGGATCTCTGTTTTATTCTTATTTATATAATTTAAAGCCAAAGCCCAATAGTTTGTTTATATTTTACCTCATGTCTGGGTATGGCCCCAAACTGGTCCTCAGGTGGAATGCGTAGCCACTGTATCCTAGCTGTAGGATCATTGGTTACTATACAGAAAAACTTGGCTGTCTCACCCTCGTACACTGTCTGATTGGCTGAGACATCTGTCTCTAAAGGCCAAACTTTCTCTGAAAGTGGGAAACATAAATTGAGCCGCAACGCGAGAAAACCAGCCTTCGGGGTTTCCGACCAGGTCTGACACAAACCGCATAGGCAAAAATCCGGTTTTCTCATGGCGCGGCTCAATTAGTGTTTTGCTAATGTGAGACTCTAAAAAGGCTGCTTATACGAGGGAATAATCTCTAGTTTATACGATTTTAATGAGCATATTTTTTATAATCTTTGTCTGAATTGATGCTTTACATCCCAGTCAACAGCTTTGGTCATGTCGGGATCTTGTCTCCATTTTATGTGACTTCTACCTAACATCTAGATGTCATAACACCCAAATTGTGCTTGAAAATATGACCACCCTTGTAAACAGCCAATCTTAAATGTATGGATGGATTGACTTGTGCCACTTTTCCTAGGCAGGGCCAGATCTTAAGCTGTTACCCAGTAATCAGATGGTCAGTCCTAAGTTGGAGCCTGGAGGCACAACTTTACAAGCAGCCCATTTCTCTTCACCCCAATGGGCGGGAACCCATTTTCATAATCTGAAGACTATGTTGAACACAAGATAACATGCGGCATGATACTGATTACATTGATTTTTCACATAGATTTGATCAACATTTCTCATGAGGTCTTGTCTCTACTTACTTATAACATCTACTATGAAAGTAAATTCTAATCTTCCTACAGCATTAGAGGCAACACATGTATAGTTTCCCCTGTCAGAGACCTCCAACTCCATAAACTTGAGGTTTGAACCCTTCATACGAATCTAAAACAAAGTAATGTAAATAACAGTAACAAAGAAAGGGCTTTTTCAAATGATGGGATAGCACAATGAACTTGAGGTTCAAACCCTTTGACAAAATCTACAATCAAAGAAGAATATTCAAGCTGTCACAAGAAAACATGAACTCAGGGCATCTAACAACACAAACCTGGCCATACAGCCATGTGATTATGGAAAATTGAGGATTACACTGGTTAGATGCATGGTTCTATTTTTTGAATCACTATACAGCAGACATTTGGATGTTACTTTGTGGTCATTAAAATCAAAATGTAACTACATCATCTCAAAGTTGCTATTTTAATGTCACAGCAAATATGACATAATAAGAATCAGACAATGTAATTGAGCCGCCTTTGCGAAAATAAAGACGCAGATCAGCTTCGCACTAACTGCGAAGCTCATCAGCACCTTTGTTTTCGCTAAACGGATAGTACAATTCCTCTTCTACTTAAATCCGAAATTTCAAGCTTCTAGCTCTTGTCTGTGACTGTACAGGTCGGTTTGTGTCGGACCTGGTCAAAAACCACATTGTTGGTTTTCCCACGAGGCGGCTCAATTTGCTGACTCTTGTCAGTCTTCATTGCTACTTTGATATAAAGTATTTTATATGTTGATTTGTCTTTGCTGGGCACAATCCCCACAGGGCCTCAATTAAACCAGAGTTTACAGATTGCCACATTACCTTATCTGTCCGTGGGAAGAATGGCTCATCATCTTTCAGCCACATGATATCAGGTCTGGGGACGCCTTTGGCCGAACACACCAGCTTCAATTCTGTTCCTTCTATAGTGGTCCGCTGACCCTCCCCTAACACTGGATCTGAGCCTTCCTTCCATTTTGGAGGTTTTTCTTTCTCTGTAAACAAAACAGATGGAAATACATGTATATTAAAGCTGCATGCTGCACATCTAAGAATAACATGATACAAAACATGCAACATTATTTGAGCAGCGACATGAGAAAACCATTCGTGAAAACAAAGGCGCAGGTCAGCTGTGCAGCAGCAGCACAGATGATCAGTGTTTTTATTTTCGCTTCACGAATACTGCAAAAACAGCAGTACAATTTAAACAAAACTGACTACAGGCTCTGCCTTGTCCAGCCTACAAGAAGGAATATATTCTGTATACACTTGTAAAATGTACAATAAAGCTAACTTAGCCATGGTTTTACCACATGGATCCTCACTTGAGTTTGATGGATGAAGAGTCGGTCTCTTTTCCCTGGATCAGAAGGGGGGGGGGGGGGCGTTTACAAATGACTAGTGCATAACCTTTCCATCCTAAATTCATATTTGAGCCTGTGCGTGAGAAAACCAACAATTTGGGTTTCCGACCAGGCCAGACACAAACCAGCCTGTACAGTCACAGAAGAAACCCAGAATCTTGAAAATTTGGGAATAAGTAGAGGAGGAAATGTACTATCCGTGTAGCGAAAACAAAGATGCTGATCAGCTTCGCGGTTACCGCGAAGCTGATCTGCGTCTTTGTTTTCGCCCATGCAAATTGTTGGTTTTCTCACGCACAGGCTCAAAATTTTCAAAGTATCTAGCTTAATAGTCTATTCTGACTACGATTCCTTCAGAAGATATATTTTATATTGATGAGCTATACCTACATGTCTTTTGATGTATTTCAAAACCAGACCAGGTTCTGGCAAATTTTATTCCCACTTGGCACCAAACATAAATAGCATGAATATTTGGACTAGCAGCATTTTATGACTTGTTCAAGGTTTTAAAGGAGTGGAGACAAAGGCACATGGCATGTGGTTCCATTAACTGTAAAAATTCTTACAGGTTTGGATACCAAAAACTTTGGTATCCACCTAAAATTTAGTTGAATAGACCAAACCTATTTCAAAAGCTTTGTCCATATGCCAAACTGTCCAGACTTGATCAGAGAGCTTCTCTATGATTATGCTGATCTATGTCTCCTGTTTTCTCACACTGAATGTACTTTAAAAGTACAGTGTTTTGCCCTGGACAAACCATGTTCAGTTTGTTTATATTAGAAATATTTATCATGCCACAAAAAAGTGTAAACAAACACAAGTGCACTACCTGTGCCTTACTGTTGGCAGATTTAAGACTTATGCTGGCTGCTTCACACTGTTATCCTGAGAACAACTAACACAGATAAATCATACAGGCATTTGAGCCGTGCCATGAAAAAACCAACAATGTGGTTTCCAACAGATCCAACACAAACCGAGCTGTACAAGCACAGAAGATGGCTAGAGGCTTCAAATTTCGGATTTAAGAAGAAGTGGAAGTGTACTATATGTGTAGTAAACGTCCCAGTTTTAAAAGAACCTGGCTCAAAGTCCCAGATTTAAAAGAACCTGGCTCAAAGTCCCAGTTTTAAAAGAACCTGGCTCAAAGTCCCAGATTTAAAAGAACCTGGCTCAAAGTCCCAGTTTTAAAAGAACCTGGCTCAAAGTCCCATTTTAAAAGAACCTGGCTCAAAGTCCAAGTTTTAAAAGAACCTGGCTCAAAGTCCCAGTTTTTAAAGAACCTGGCTCAAAGTCCCAGTTTTAAAAGAACCTGGCTCAAAGTCCAAGTTTTAAAAGAACCTGGCTCAAAGTCCCAGATTTAAAAGAACCTAGCTCAAAGTCCAAGTTTTAAAAGAACCTGGCTCAAAGTCCAAGTTTTAAAAGAACCTGGCTCAGTCCCAGTTTTAAAAGAACCTGGCTCAAAGTCCCAGTTTTAAAAGGACCTGGCTCAAAGCCCCAGTTTTAAAAGAACCTGGCTCAGTCCCAGTTTTAAAAGAACCTGGAAGCCCTGACTCAAAGACCCAGTTTTAAAAAAACCTGGCTCAACATCCCAGACAGAATTTTATAGCAAACACCCTAGACACCACTTGCATACCAGACACTACTTTAAGGCAATTTGTCTTATAGATGGTCATAACAAAATGATTCATGTGAGGCACTCAAGCAAATTATGGTGACAATTTGCGATAAGCAATTCTTCTTCAGGGAATCATCTTATTTGGCAATATCCTCAAGAAAACATTCTCCACCAATTCCTTAGACAAATATTGCCTAATTCATTGGAATTCTGTCCCTAACCAAGTAGAAAGAATTTGGAAAGTCACAAATCTCGTGTGCGCCTTAAATCCAAAAAATGTAAATCAGCTTGGGTTTCTCTGTCCAGTCAAAACAGCCCATCTTGTGTAAACCTTGACCAGCTTTGTAGACATGGAGACAGTCATGGATGAACTGACCAGGTTTATCTCGGCAGGAAGACTCTCTTGTTGGTTTTGTTGCGCAACAAATATTGAGGGAGATGAATTAGGTAAAGTGTTGCGCAGCAAATTCAATTTTATCCTTTGTTGCTATAATTATGTCCATTGTCTGGACTTGCAATGTTTTCTTCAGCCAATCTTTATATATTAAAAAAAAAAGAACTTTCTCATTCCAAGTGAATGTAGGTAACAACTATCAAAGTTGCTGAAAAACTAAGAGAAGCTTATCTTAGATTTTTTAAACAAAATTATCAGTGTTTTGTTTAAGTTTCTTGCTAAACACCCAAAGTATGTTCAGACAGTCAGTTATCCTTCAGACTCTCAGTTATCCTAACATCACAGTTTTTTCCAAGGCAGGCTTAACCTAAGCTATTAATCAGTACTCTATGTCAACCCTTCAGTAGCGCCCATTGAAATATGCCAAAATCAAGAATCAGACTTGCTACCTCATAGTTCACAAGCTGAGAGCATGCTACCAACTTCGATATTAAGACAAGCTTCATTGTTTCTTAATCATAATGTATGTAGCAAAAACTTCTTGTTAAAAAACTCACTTTGAGCAACGGAAGACAGGATTGATATGGTAGACAAGATGGCCGCCACAAGCCAGCAATGGTGCTGCAGCCTCATTGTGAAGTAGACTGGTCGCCTCTCAGCTCACCATCTAGGAATTCTGATTCTTGACTGGTTTACTGGCTTTTCCTGGGGAGTTCTACATGTAGAGGAACCTTGTGAAATAAATTCTGAAATAAAAGGAGGAAAATTGATTGCAAGGCAACATTCTTGAAACTGTCACTGATGCAGGCATGTAATTAATGGAAAGCACTTTGTCTTTGTCAAGGATTTCTTTACTTGCAAAATTAGCACACGCCGATAGAAATGGGAATTCAAATTAAAAAAATCATTTTTTCTACTTAACTAGATAATGTAATTAACAATGAAATGCAGAGATTCATTTACAAGGTCCTATGAGGCTCAGTAGTGCTGTTGTTTTTTGTGCAAAGATTGTACTTCTCAATCAGACATGTCGAGCCTCTAGCTAGCTTCTCCATCTTCATAGAATTTCCCCTGACCGGAAATCCCAAGACAGAAAATATAATCACAGATATACATATTATTACTTCAGTAACTTGATCTGATGGGTCGGATTACGTCGAGTAGCTGCGCCAGGAAAGACCGGATCACGTGAGTTGAAGAGGAGACGTGATCCGACCCATCAGATCAAGTTACTGAAGTAATAACCTGTTTATTATATACCTACAAAAATAATCTGCAATGATGCCATGTGAATTCAATTAAATTGTAAAATTGTGACGCTGTGACAGCCTACCATACAACTTTGCGCCAAAATTTTGATAAAATTGTGTCAATTTTAACGTCAGAGCTAGGAAAGTCGTTAAATTTTGTTAATTTTGTTGTTTGATGACAAGCCAACCAATGACACTTCTGAAACAGTTGTTGGTTTACAAAATAAAACAAAAATAATTCTGGTTGCCAGTCAGATTTAGATTTTGGCTTTAGGTGCTGGATTTTATATTGTGGGTAAAAAATGGAGGATGGTGATATGGAATCGTATCAGGTTAGTAGCATGATACAAGATTCCGTATTCTTTTTGTTGAAAAATGGGTTGTATCAATGGTTTGTTTTGGTAGGTATATGATAAATAGAGGATATTTGCTTTTTTGAGGTGAATACCAAATATATTTCATCGAGTGAGTTGAAAACATTAGAATTTTCACGAGTGCGCAGCACGAGTGAAAATTTTTATGTTTTTAACTCACGAGATGAAATATATTTGGTATTCACCGAAAAAAAGCAAATTTTCTTTTTATTTTATACAATACACAGGATTTTCCAATTCACAATGCAGGCGGTGAAAATGCAAAAACCAAAAATTTTTGAAAACACAAATAATTTTGGTACCACATTATTCCTTACGTTGTAACTAAGAAAATAAATATCAACACTTTATGTTTTCGTTCATAAATAACGGAGTTATAGGCGTTTGAATTTCTGAAGTGAGACACATTTAATGACGTCAAGTAAATGGAAACGTCAGAAGTAATCCAAAATCTACAGTGAAGATATAGGCTGATATCAGTCACTAGTGACTTTTGATATCAGTGAGATTTGATATCAGTGAAATTTTATATCAATGAAAATACCAATTTTATCGAGTTTTGATATACATTGGTTTTCACTGTAAAGTATAAAATAAATGTAAATATCAGTTACTGCATGCATAAGACTTACCTTAATAAACAGCAAACTGTAAACTATGGTATGTGATTCAACCTTTCACTCACAATGAGATTCAACCTGAAATCAAATATATTTATATATCATTAAATTGAAATGAAATATTTTATATGTACAATTATAATGAAATAACATATTTATGCAACAGTTTAAACTGTCACATGAAGCAACTGCAGACAATAAAGCATCAAACATGGACCATAAACTGTTCAATCAAAGCAATGGTAGCTTTTGACAATGCCTTAACTCATTTGACCCTTGACGCGAGAAAACCGGTCTTCTTGATTTCCAACCAGGTCCGACACAAACTGGCCTATACACACACCCATGGAAGAAAGTTAGAATCGTGAAATTTTGGCTGTATTGTACTATCTGAGTAGCGAAAACAAAGGCGCTGATCAGCTTCGCAGTTACTGCGAAGCTGATCAGCTCCTTTGTTTTCGCAAAGGCAATGATCTGGTTTTCTCATGACGTGGCTCATTTAAAATGATAACCTCCTGACACCTAAAATCAAAGTAATGTGATTGCTTTGACCAAATTTAGCCCCAAAGTAAGGAAACTGATAACTGCTTCCATTATTTCATTAACAGGCATGTACATCAACAGATAGCATAATCATGGATTATGGAAAATGGCTACATCAGATCACCAATGGTCAGTGGACACAGATTTATTCCTGTTTATTTCATGTGTACAACAAGAGAAAACCAGAGGAACAATGGTCCTACAATCGCTCACCTGAGATCTGAAATATGCAACTTAAGTTGACCTTACCATAAAATAGGTCAAGGTCAACCCAGGTTCATGATTTATATAAACTTTGTAGAGCTCCATTCCCTGATGCTTCATGCCAAGTTTCAAAATCATAGGCCTTCCGGTTCTGAAGAATGCTCCACATAAAGTTTGGCTTTAATTGGCCAAGCGAATTCAAAGAAGATGTTTGAATATTATGGTCATATATATATATGTATATAGCCCTGGGGCAGGGGCAGACTACCCCCTGGGGGCATTTTTTTTCATAAACATAAATCTTCTGTCCATTTGCATACTTCCAGCAAGTTTCCCCCCATTTACATGTAATTACATTTTACTAATTTTCCCCATTCAAATGCATTAGCGACCTAAGCTGACCTTGCCGTAAAATAGGTCAAGGTCATCCCAGGGTCATGATTTATATAAACTTTGTAGAGCTCCATTGCCTGATGCTTCATGCAAAGTTTCAAAATCATAGGCCTTCTTGTTCTGGAGAAGATTTTTGAAGGTTTTTACTATTTATAGCCATGGCGCCCATCTTGGTCATGTGACCTTGACCAATTATACAAACTTTCATTAACCCTTCCTAACGATGCTCCACATAAAGTTTGGCTTTGATCGGCCAAGTGGTTTCAGAGAAGAAGATGTTTGAATATTATGGTCATATACATGTATATAGCCCCGGGGCAGGGGCAGACAACACCCTGGAGACAAAATTTCTTCATAAACATAAATCTTCTGTCCATTTGCATACTCCTAGCAAGTTTGTACCCATTTGTTTACATTTTACTAATTTTCCCCATTCAAATGCATTGGTGACCTAAGTTGACCTTGCCGTAAAATAGGTCAAGGTCATCCAAGGGCCATAATTTATATGAACTTTGTAGAGCTTCATTGCCTGATGCTTCATGCCAAGTTTCAAAATCATAGGCCTTCCGGTTCTGGAGAAGAAGATTTTGAAAGTTTTTTGCTGTTTATAGCCATGGTGGCCATCTTGGTCATGTGACCTGGACCGTTTATATAAACTTTCGTTCCCCTTCCTAAGGATGCTCCACATGAAGTTTGGCTTTGATTGGCCCAGTGGTTTTAGAGGAGAAGATCTTTTAAATTGTGGACGATGGATGGACGGACAAAGACGGACGACGGAGCATGGGTATACTATAAGCTCACCTAAGAGCCTTCAGCTCAGGTGAACTAAAACAGCTCTTATCATACGTACATGTACAGCGGTTTATAGTTGCTCTTGAGTAATTATAAGCCTCTGACATGAGCCGAAGAATATTTCTTACTTCCCAGTTTGTCACTTTGGAGAAAAGCTGTACATGTTTCATTTTACTGCCAAAGATCAATCTGTTGCAATACACAGCAGCTGTGATCATTCAAATCTCATAAAACTTTCATAACAAACAATGAATTTAAATTGTCAACATCACCTGAAATATTGTGAACAATTTAATTACAGTATCACACAAAAGCTCACCTGGGATCAACTTTTACAATATTCCCACTACAAATCCATAAGGTTGAATGAATGAAATACTTGAAATCAATAGCCCTGCATCAATAAGGAATCTGACACCAACTGGGTTACATATGAAGGGGCCCATTTATCGTGTCCTTCTAGAGTACAATGATCTAAATCTTTAGTACAATCCCATATTTGCACTCTACTATGAAGGTAGAACCAATCTTCATGCCCTGGAAAGTGTGTCATCATCAAGGCACACTGAGTAAAGGACAGATTTCAGGTGTTGTTGCTCACATTAAGATTGGGATGATAAGCCCTACTGCCTATATAAACAACCTAAAATTTTCATAGGTGATCAATTTTCACTTGATCACTGCTACATTGTAGCTGCTATATCCAACAGTGTTCTTAACGTGGATTGATATATTTACAAAGTCCCTAACCCCCCATAAACTTTGAACATGTTGTTCTCAGTCCTGGGATACAGATCATTCATGATATTACATCTCCTGAAAGGGCTATGAATGACAAACGTTATCCTAGTAATATAACCAGAATTTGTATTTGCATTTTCGTGCATGTTGGTAGTGAAATGCACTGTTAGTTTGAAAACTGCTTTTATTTTTCTTGCATTGTTTTACGCTTAAATAAGAAATATTGTGGGATGAGTGTTGGCACGGTAGTTAGTAAGTAGAAAAATCTATCAACTGCTATCATTTTTGTTCTGTTTGAAACAATTCTTACCGAAATATCTGCAGACAAAAAGCCCGTTTTTTGAGACTAATCAAGGTCAAATTAATGGGCTTATTTGTTATGTAAAAAGGCTATGGAAATATACTGTATATGTATGTTCTACCTGAATGAACAGACTACCTGTCCTAGTAGACATTTCCAACTTAATCCGATATTGATATAGGAGTTTGACATTGGAGTTCGGATAATTTTTTCGAGGGATATTCTCAGGGACAACGTGTAAACTAATAGACGAATACATTGTATACAAACATGTTCATGCCTACTTGTACCTACTTATACCTTTTCATGTATATACACGGGGTCTATCGGTTAATCGCTTATTATTGCATAAATACCCGTGTCACACGATATTAACAGCCGTTTATTGATAAAGAGTAAGCCATGAATTAATAGTACAATTCACGCGCGCACGTGCTCTTAATACATGGCTTTTACTTATGCTCGTTACCGGGCGCCACGCAAAGCACGTGCTAGCAACGAGAAACTGAAGTCCGCCCGGAAGGAGCATATAAAACGAAAGCTTCCACGCGTATGAAAATGTGATGAGGCTGTAAAATATAGTGCACCATATTTCTTTCGTTTCTGCATCTTAGTTCTTTTGTTTCTTCAGAATAAATGCAATAATAGCGATCAAAATGATTTTGTCATTCATTAACATTCGCTAGGTCCCTCGGGGAGTGTTGAAAACCTCGGCTACACCCTCGGTTTTCAACACTCCCCGAGGGACATAGCGAATGTTAATGAATGGAAAATCATGTTTGATCCCTATATTATTGCATAAATAACCGTGTCACACGATATTAACGGCCATTTATTAATGAAGAGAAAGTCATGCATTAATATTGCAATTCACGCGCGCACGTCCTGTTAATACATGGCTTTTACTTATGCTCGTTACCGGGCACCACGCAAAGCACGTGCTAGTAATGAGAAACTGAAGTCCGCCCGGAACGAGCATAAAAACGAAAGCTTTTACGCGTATGAAAATGTGATGAGGCAGTAGTGCATTCTTCTAGTGCACTACTGCCTCATATAGTGCACCATATTTCTTTCGTTTCTGCACCTTATTTCTGTCGTTTCTTTAGAAATTATGCAATAATAGCGATCAAAAATGATTTTGTCATTCATTAACATTCGCTAGGTCCTTCGGGGAGTGTTCAACACTCCCCTCGGGACCTAGCGAATGTTAATGAATGGAAAATCATATTAGATCCCTATATTGATGCGCTATGTTGTATTAAGAAATAAGATTACGCCATTTGTTTGCGTCGGCGAGATCATAACAAATGTGTTAGTCCACATCTTTTCAGCGGCTCTTGGATGGTGGACGCCCGGGGTGGACGCAATATATCGGGTTTGAGAACTCGTACAGATGCACATCAACGCTTGCGTCACTAAAAATTTCTTACTTGCTAGCAAAATGAGGATAGCGAGTATCAGAACCAGTGAAGCTATTTCGCCCTTGCTTTTTCATTTGTGGTAGGCAAATGATTTATCGAAAACGCATAAACGCCTGTCCTTGGAGACCTGCAATATGTCTTGCACTAAGGTAGAACTGTTCAAGCTCTCAACATTATTTGAAACTTTACATTAATGATTAAACTCAATATAAAGGTAGAGTATGTTCAACAAGCAAAGATTCGTATAAGCATATGTACATGCATATTTTATTTATTATTATCTTAGTTCACAAATAAACAAGACAGTTGATTTTGGAATATATTTAACGCACGGCGAAGACCATAAAGTGACTGCTATATATTGTGCTTAGCTTACACATGCGTGTTACATTGTATTGCGATGTCACGGCTCAACAGAACAAGACCAGGCGCAAGAGACTGAGCTTTACCATATTAAATGATGTGGTAGATATTAACGACCGACACTATTTCAACATTTTTTTCAATGGACGCAAGGCATCAAACCATATTTTCAATTCGTGTATCCACAGATAAAGGTACGTATGTGGACACCTTGTAAGTAGGAGGACCCTTTTCAAGCCAGTTTTTACAGACGAAGACGTGCCTTCCTGTTTTAATAATGAGCCCCGTCGTTGGAAAACCGGATTTTTGCCTAGGCGAAAACAAAGGCACAGAAAAGATTCGCAGCAACTGCGAAGCTGATCAGCGCCTTTGTTTTCACTGTGCGGATATTACGATTCCTCTACTTTCTTAATCCAAAATCTCCCGTCTCTAGTCATCTTCTGTGCTTGTATAGCTTGGGTTGTGTCAGACCTGGTCGGAAACCCAGAAGACCGGGTTTCTCGCGTCGCGGCTGAATATTTTTCTAGCACATGTTAGAAACATTTGAATTATGTATGCCAACATTAATATCGCGCCATCGCATTACAAATTAACAGCGGTTTTGAAGAATTTTAATGAAGGGTTTTCTCATGACGTGTCCTCACCTCATCGACACAGAATGTCACTTTGGTATGTTTCATGAATGTGAAAACCACACTTTCTGACATAACGAATTGACGGGTCATAGGACACATGTAGAAATAAACAAAGACACGGTGAAAAGCTTATGCACCCTGAAAACATTTCTTTCAAAATAAAATTAAAATTGTAACACTTTTCAACTATGAATTCATGTCGACGAGCACATATCAGTCTGCATTAAAAGCGCTGTAAATCAAGGGAAAGTGTAATTGTACATTTTGCTTAAAATTGCAACATGATATACGAAATCATATGCATTTCTCTTCCCGCAAATCCTTAATTCCGTCTAAGATTCATTATGTAAAACTACATCCCGCTTAAATCTTCTCCTCTGAAACCGCTCGGCCAATCAAAGCTTAACTTCATGTGGGGCATTCTTAGACAGGGGGAACGAAATTTTATATAAATGGTCCATGTCAAATGACCATGATTGTCGCCATGGCTGTAGAAAGATTTTTTAAACGATGACACGAGGCCATTCAATAAAATAAAATCGCAGCATGAGAAAATCCAGGCTACAGGTTTATTCCATTGGTCCAACTGCAAACCAGGATAGTACAGTGGCAACTTCTCACAAACTGATCTAATTGTCATAAGTGTGCCTCTAAATAGTATCAGGGCCAATTTTAGATATGTTTTGGTTAGAAATAAATGAGCAAAAGTTTATTTCCACACATTACCATATGAATGAACTGCCTGACTATTCATTCATACCACCCATGGTATTATCAAATCTGATAAAATACGATAGTTATTTGTCAACCTGTCAACACCAATGTTAGTTATTTGTCAACCTGTTATCACCAATCTTAGTTATTTGTCAACCTGTTAACACCAATCTCCTATAATTGAGATGATTATCTGGATTGTATTCTAAATTAGAATGTCAAGATGTTCTAAAATAATTCAAATTTCGAGGTCAGTGCTCTATCGAAAGGGTCTTGCGTTTGAGGACAGACCTAGCAAGGCCGTTTCGATTTAGCCCTGACCCACACCTACAAGGTTCGTTGTGATAAGAGTTGTAAGTAAGTAAGGCAGGTGGACCTCCTTGAATATGCCATGTATCGTTGTATTTGCATGTTATTGTTTTCCCATGTTACTTGTATTGTACAGTCTGGGATTTAATAAATTTGATTTGATTTGATTTGATTTAAACAAAAATCTTCTTATCAAGTGATTTGGGAACTTCGCAAGAAACATCAGGGTGAGGAGCTCTACAAAGTTTATGTAAACATAGATTTGCATGACAGGAAACAATTTAAATCATATCATGGCCTTAGCATGCATGTGATCGGTGCAAAAGACCATGGAATATGACCTGTGTGCGTTTTTTTTTTTTTAATTCAAAAACTTCAGATTTCTTCAGAAAAACACATAAACCATATACGAATAAAAATTAAAACTGAGATCCTTTAAGAGCAGCGAACACATTTATGAGAAAGGGGATGGGCCATACCGCGGTTTCGACTATTAAAGTCTCGTCAGTGACCCTTTAGATTTGGCAACATGGAGCCAAAGAAAATTACTGAAATTTTACAACTTTCAACATGGTAGTCGATACAAAGACTAGTATTATCTAAATGGGACCGAATATATTAAACATTTGTAAGAAAATGAATCTTAACCGATAATAAATTTGATTTCTCAGAATATCCTCGCTGATCTCAAAGGACCAAAAGGAAAATATAACCTGCACTATGGATGATGTACGGGGAGACTTTTTAGGGCCGCCACACGGCACAACACCAGCTGCAGTAATAGCAAATAAAAATTAAAACTGAGATCCTTTAAGAGCAGCGAACACATTTATGAGAAAGGGGATGGGCCCCGAAATCTATCAAACATATTTGATAGTGTACATGTACTAGATGTGTAGGGTTTTCACCGACTAAGTTGGACAGCCTTGAAATACCCCCCAGAAATCGATTAACGTTTCTCGTATATCGTATATCGTATCTCAGACTAAGTTGGAAATGTCTATTTTAACAGGTATACACAGCGTGTACATACTATAATGCATATAAATATAGTGTACAAAATAATTTTATCTATGTTTTATTTGAGACATGTCTCAGAGGACTTTAAATCCAACGTTACTTCAACAACACACAACAATTGTTTTTACCCTTATTAGATACATAAAAGATATTGTCAGAAGAACTTCCCTAATGTCTAAAACGTATGAAGACACTGTTCAAAGTAAAAGTTGCTTAATTTATTTGGCATGGTATATTTAAGGTACAGGTATTTGCATAAGTGACGGACAATATTATCTAAAGTAATAAATCTGATAAAGATGATGCACCTGCTATTCATGCAAATCGTTTCTAAGCTAATTTTTCAGCTTGCAAATTAGTTGGAGAACATTATTTAGACCTTCACAAAGGTTTCTATCAATTAAAATCAAAAATTTATTTTAAAGGATTATTTATGGAAATTTATTAGAAAAATAGGTAATTTCACTAAAAACTTCTATTACAATGGCTTCCCTTTGGAAAACATTATCATTCATAAGAAAGTTTAAGGTTTAGGGATTATTCTGGTATGTAACATGCCACATTTTTAAAAAAAAATCTATGAAATATTTATGAGCAGAAAACACTATTATTATAGTAATAAGGAACCTTAATATTGCATCGTTTTAAAAACAATAAAAACTCTTAAATACATGTAACTTAGCATTCTGGTTCATGTCATGCATGGTTCGATATAGGTTTTACTGTGAAGACTTACGGTTAACTGACACCCGTTTAAAGTGTGAAAGCGGTGACATTTAGTCACGCCTTGGCAAAACAAATCTGATTGTATGTACCGGTAATTGCTATCGATGAAAACGCAGATTAACTGCACATCTGAGAGAGACATTGAGAATCTTTAGTTTGTATTTCTAAGATAGAAGTTCTAAATCAAATTCTACCAAAATAGTTAGAGCAACGACCCGGTTGGTGTCATACTTGGTGTGACATTTTCCCGAGAAACAGAATACATGTATAAACATTAAATGAGCCGCCTCACGGGAAAACAAATAATCTGCACATGCGAAAACAAAGACGCAGATCAGCTTTGCGATAACCGCGAAGCTGATCAGCGCCTTTGTTTTCGCTACACGGATAGTACAATCCCTCTACCTTCTAAATGTCAAATTTTATGCTTCTAGCTGTTTTCTGTTACTGCAGAGACCGGTTTGTGTCGGGCCTGTTCGGAAACCACATTGTAGGTTTTTCCACGAGGCGACTCAAATACTTTAATCCGTTGGAGACACAGCTGAAGAAAACATGTCATGAGTATAAAATGCATAAATAAACAAATGCTATTGCTATATAGAAAATTTGTAATCATTGTATCAAGTTAACCAAATTCACCGTACTATCCATGAGCACTTCAGAATATGTATGTCCACAATACACAGTTCACAGTTCATTCTACCAGTCCATCAAGAGATGTCGCTCTCGTCGAAACCCTCGAACTCCTCGTCGTCATCACTGTCTTCAAACACAGATCTCAGAGACACAGAACTGTCACTAGCGTCCTTACGCTCAATGGGTATGTCCTGACGAATAAGGTCATTCTGGCTACCGTCCAACTTGTTACTAATTCCACACACTAGGAAGCTGTACATCACCATGGTTGGTTTTTCCTCGATCGACCTCACTGCGCTGGCCAGCCAGCCTAACACTGTCTCTTTGGTAGCCGCCTTCACCCGATCGCCCTTTTCTCGCGCCTCTCTCGATGCTACTCGCATGTAGGACCCCCACGACTTTCGTAGATCAGCTTTAAACGGCTTGTTGATCGAGACGTCTAGAGGTTGTACCTTCGATGTGCACCCGCCCGGAATTACTGCCATGACCGTGTTGCCTTTTCTACACGCTTTCTTAACACTCTCTGTCAAATGTCCCCGAAAACTGTCCAACACTAGTAGTGAGCGTTCCTTCTTTGTGAACTTCAGGTAAATGTCCCTTATCCACCGAATCATAAGTTGTTCGTCCATCCACCCTTTGTCCTGCACGGTTACAATCCAGCCGGGTGGAGTTGGAATGTTGAGTTCCCGTTTCCCCTTGAAAATCACCATGGGGGGAAGGACGTCGCCACTGGCTGACACCGCTAGCACCATCGTGAAGTGTCGTTTCTCACTTCCCGTCGTTCGAATAAGGACACTCTTAGCACCGCGATCGTCTTACTCGGTTGTAGGTCGAAGTAGACAGGTGTCTCATCCATATTGATGATGAGGTTGTCGTCAAATTCATCTTCTTCTCGTCTCGCCGTGACAAACTCGTGGAATGAGACGAGCTTCTCCTCTAGGTCGTTGGGCAAACGTTGGCTTAGAGATGTTTTCGCTCGTAGAGACAGGTCATGGCGTTTCATGAATGCGGCCGCCCATCGACGGCTTGCAGCAAACCCGGGTGACACAGGTTTTATAACATCCGCTGCAAACCGACAGATATCATCGACACTGACCGCATTCTGAAGATCTCGTTCTTCTAGAACATACTCGAGGATTTTCATGTCGAGTTCCTGTGGGTATGTCAGGGGTCTACCGGATCTGGGTAACGCGCCCTTCTTGTCACGCACTTCACTGGAGAAATCTGTTTTTGACCATGTGTCAACGGTAGACTTGGGAATCTTGAAGTGCTTCGCCGCTGTACGAATTCCATGTAACTTCACGAATTCTTGGACCTTCAGCTTCTGTTTCAAAGTGAAATGTTTGTAGTTCCCACGTATATTGCTAGGGCCAGGGGTGTTGGGGTTCACTGTACTATCACTGGGGCTAACACTGGGCTCACTGGGGCTAACACTGGGTTCACTGGGGCTAACACTGGGTTCACTGGGGCTAACACTGGGCTCACTGGGGCTAACACTGGGGCTAACACTGGGCTCACTGGGGCTAACACTGGGGCTAACACTGGGCTCACTGGGGCTGACTGTATTATCCATGTTACCGGTAGAATCACTGGGGCTAACACTGGGCACTCTGGGGTTAACACTGGGCGCACTGGGGCTGACTGTATTATCCATGTTACCGAGCGAATCACTGGGCTCACTGGGGCTAACACTGGGCTCACTGGGGGGATCACTAGGGCACACACGTTTTGCACTTGAAGAATTGTCCTCGGCCGAATCTAATGGTCGCTTTCGCGGACGTCCCACTGGTCTCTTCGGTTTGGATCGTGGCAACGGAGCTGTTTTCCATGACTGAGGCAGTGCCTCTTCACTACTCTTGAAACGCACAACGAATTTATCCATATTCACAGATGAATGTACAAATATTTTTTTTGTTGCGTATTTGTAGTAAGGGTAAACAAATAGGAAACAAATCATTGGGTGTCGGGCACTGACAAATCAAAAAGCGTGAAAATGTCTTGTCGACGTTGTATGGTCAAACAATGTTTGCAAAGAGATTTAAGAAACAAATGCATTAATTGGCTGTTAATTAATTGGAAGTGGCTGTTGGGAATGTTTCGTTTCAAAGCTCGCCTTAATTAACCATATTCAAACAAAACTGGTTGATTGGGTTCTCCATCCAAAGAATTCTTTGTAAACGCCGCTATGCCTGTGTAGGATCGGCTCATCAAGCGCGGCAAAGAAGCTTTGTAAACAGACTTCAAAAGAAGCCGATAGTTTCAATAACAGGTTACCCGCTAACGAGCGTCAATTACACACACTGTTGGAGGTATTTTGGACCACGTGTTCAACGGTAAACAAATCAGTCAAGGGATTATGATAATAATGGATTAATAAGGAGACAAACACAAGTGCTTGAAGTAACTTCTTTAATCATAAACTGACAGTTTGCTTACGGTAAATTAATAGCTTAATAGAATGATTGGCTTTTATCTCTTTCATTCTTAATCGATTATTGTCTCTTTTTACCGTATACCGATACGTAGAATATACCGTAAATACGCCATCACAAACTTTCTTCATGGCACGATTTCCAATGTTAGGTCATATTTTCCAAAGTTTTCGGCCAATTTTTTTTGGAATTATTTTCTACTGTGGGTTGTCAGTCAATAATTTTCGGACCTAAACGATCCTAATTATTTAACGTTTGTCCGAAAATTTCTTCTAGGAATATCAAAGAAATTGAACAACAACAGAAGAATCGTTTTGAAATCTGAAATGAATGGCAGCAAAAGTTCTGCCTAGTACTGTCTCATCCAAAGGACTTGAGTAGCCTCGGTTGAACCCAAGAAAAGCTATAGGGAAAAACATATTTATTTGTGTTGAGGATTTTGTTTTCGTTGACAAGTTTTCCAAATCACGATATAAAACCATTGCTCTGAGGAATTAACTTGTTAGGGGATCCAACACGATGCCGACCTAGCAGCTATGGTACTCGCAACAACGAATGGAATTGAATATTATATACTCAGTTTAGATGGGTTCGAACCAGGTCGGTCCAAGCTAGTCCGGAATAAATCTTTCTTCTTGATGCGATAAGCTGACATGTTTTTTCTTATAGGCGTGTTAAATGAGTGCGTAAGATATGTATTTTAAGAGCACAAAACTTCGCTAAGAAACCATTCATTGGCCCATTCCAAAATTTCGGAGCAAACCAAATGTATTTGTCTAAATTCTTGTTCCAAACCAGCATACAAGATTATGAGAGAATGTGTTGAACCCTTAACATACAGCCCATTTCACTCAAGTTTGCCGTTTGAGCATTTAGGTCATTCAAGTTTGTGCGTAAATCAGGTAACTTTTTGTTCTATTTTAGAACTGAAACTGTGTCCCATGTGCCAGGTGTTCTTAAAATATATTCAGCATTTATCTTTAGGTAATGATGTTGCCTCTTCATATAAAACTTTAATTGTGATTGTTTGGTTAAAGCACAGTTTTATTTCAAAATTCTTTGCACAGCACATACAATGCATATCTTGAAATTGGATAGGGACAAGAGCAGAACTTTATCAATTTTATCTACATGACCAAATTTCCAGATAGTAGGATGAAAATTTCACTTGAATTTGCCGTTTTAAAGGTCATTTAGTTTGAAACTGTACTCAGATCAGCAGATCAATCAATCCAGATGTCTTTGTGGACAACATGAAAAGATCTTCAGAACACAGGGTATTCATGCTCATACAATAAACTCGAGTGAAAGTGGCTGTATATTTGTAAAAGGCAGTAGAAGTATTTCCATGACCAAGTTGTTACCAAAACATGCACCAAACAGATGGGGTTACATTGAACCTGGTCCACACGCCTAAGTCGAATTTGACACTCCTGCAACAAATGTGTAAGACTAGTTTTTAATTCAATCGTGTTCGATAACTTTACTGTCTTCTTTTATTCATATACCATTTCGTTTAGCACCAGACTCTATGATGGTCCCTATTTAAAACTATTTTGTGGTGGTTCTTATGTTTTATGTTTTGGTGTTGAATCTTTGTGCTGTTCATGCATGTATTTTTAGACAAGTTGCCACCAGTCCTATAGGGATGATAGCTGCTCACTCGGCTTACGATATGTTTTTGCGGGCGTTCGTCTAACGCCCGCATATATATACGTTGATGCAAACACACATCAATCCGGAAATGACGGCAATTAGACCGATCCCACTGTTGCTCCCGCATCATCATAAGTCAGTACCTGGCGAAAAACGAGTAGGGAACCAACCATAATGATACATGCTAAGAAAAAAAATAAGATCGTGAACGAATTATTTCGGAATTAGACCGAACCCATCATTGTTTCCGCGTCTTCATCCACAAGTCCACAGATGGCGAATAATGAGTGGGGAACCAAATCAGCTGTTCCAAGAATTGAACATAATGGCAATTGATTCCATGTGTTAACATTATTATTGTGAAAGATGATAAAAAATAATCCAAAATTACTGTTTTGATTTAAAAAAGGCCATTTAAAAGTTTTATTTTGAATGGTCAGAAAACCATTGCTATCCTGAAGCCCAATATATTTTGATAAAATGATACTTATTTATTTGGAGTTTTTCTGATGATATTAAAAGCGAAGCATAGTAAGGTCTATCTATGCTGCGAAGATGAAGTTAGCGGAAGCGGGTCAACTCGGCCTGATACCAACTCGGCTCCCGTCAGTCAACTCGGTCCTGTGTCGTCCATTCCTGTGCTCTCTTTTTTACTTGTTCTAATATTTGACTATCCATTTTTTTCTGCACACCAGGAACCAGGAATTAAAGCACATATGTTGAATAGGGTCAGCTTTCATCCTATAACTAGGGCTAAACGCCCGCAAGCTTTTTGAAAAAGCTAATACTTGTCTTAGTATAAGTGCCTGATTGTTAATTTTTTTCTTTCTGATTGCACCATTTCCTGATCACTGCCTACTTTTACCTTCATTTTTGTTTGTTGGTCTAGATATTTGAAAAAGGTTAAGTTGGAAGTAAAAACATGCCATAAACAAATGCAATAATACATGTTAATAATAATAATAATAATAATAATAATAATAATAATAATAAGAATATCATCTTGCTTTTTTTTCAAATTTTTGCTGAATGGACTAGTGACTGCATATATCAAGTTTTATCTTGATTAACCAATTCAGGCTGCCATGATACATGGTTTTGTTACAGGGGGTACAGGGGGTACAACATTATACAGTTAGTGGTCATTTTTATGAAGCCAATTCTGCATTTTTGATATGGTGACCATATTTTATTTTTATGAACAGGCTTATCAGAAATTTCTTAGAAAATACCGTCAGAAAGTTGAGTGAAGCTTACCGGACTGATAAGAATGTAATGAGCATCATCCATACTTTAAAGTAAACAGCAGTGCAGGTGTGCAACATTCAGCCTTATTATATTACTATGTTGATTGTTTTCCATCTAGTTAGGTCAGGACCTTTCTCTGATTGTGCCGGTTCCTGGTCATTACTTTATTTGTAAATTCTCTGTATATGCAGTGTACAAGTTTTATTGAAAATGCAAAACTGACTACTAAAACTTATTAGGTTACACCCCTCTTACAATTGGCTTGCGAAAATTGGGCTTGATTTATGTGTTTTTTGTAAAACCATAAGTCTGGTGTGAGAAAACCTTTCTTCGTTAGTCAGACCCTGATAATCACAAAGGATGCTGCACAGCTTGAATACTACCATTGTTACCAATTGAAAAATATAAAACTATTTAAAATGTCAGAGTATTATTATATCATGGCAGGAATAGTAAGAACTCAGCTCCAGCACATCTGATCTGCACCTGTGATTTTGCACCCACATAATACAAAAATGCATGTGCATCGGCTCAGCATTGATAAGGCAGCTTGCCTTTTTAGCAAACTTGTAATACAGACTATATTTTATAAAAAGACGCTTACAATTTCTGAATCATTGGATATAAATAAGCTTGCTGAGTTTCAGCAGAAGAGCTAGCTGAGGCCTAGGAGTAAATTGTCACATCACCAACATCTAGTTTTCCTCCTTCGACTTTTCATATTTCTGTCCATGAGTACCAAAGAAGTGTTGGCTCCAATCCATTCCGCCATGACTGAAAAACTGTTGGTTGGGACATTAAGCAACTACACAACAATCAAAATGTTCCAAATCATCATCAATTTCACAATTTACAAAAAATCCAGCTAATACCCTCACATGGATCATTTCTGTTCCTAGCTCTCAGCTAGTCCATCCAAAACCAACAATAATATTTGATCTAGTATTCCATATCAACCTTTCTCTTGAAATATCACAGCTGCTGCTACCTTAATCTAGCAAAGGAAGTTTGTACTTTACTCCCAGAAGTTTTTTAACCTCACAAATAAACAAATTATGGTTTATGTGTTTGTTCTATCACTGTCTAAAGCCATAGCTCTTCTTCAAAATGAGCCGCATCGTGAGAAAACCGTATTTTTGCCTAGGCAAAAACAAAGGCTGATCAGCGCCTTTGTTTTCGCTCCTCGGATAGTACAATTCCTCTTCTACTTATAGCCAAAATTTCAAGTCTCTAGCCTGCTTCTGTTGCTGTACAGGCCGATTTGTGTCAGACCTGGTCGGAAACCCCGAAGACCGGTTTTCTCGCGTCGAGGCTCAAATCTGAAGGGATTTTGCATCAGAGCCTTGCAACATGAAAACATGTCCAAATGGACTCACACATACGGACCTCCAAAGAGACAAGACTGGGGCTACAGGAGGCTTTAAAACACAAACTGGATGAGTGATCAGCCAATTATTATAATTTTCTGAACAGACTGTGACGATGAATACTAGCTTACTTGCAAACTTCTTGTTGACTTTACAGCAACTTTACACTCGATACTGCTCATTTTTTCTTCCAAGGAGGGCTCAATTATTTGAGCCGCATCATGAGGAAAACAGATTTTTTTTGTCTATGCAAAAACAAAGGCGCAGATCAGCTGTGCAGTAACTGCACAGCTGATCAGTGCCTTTGTTTTCGCTACACGGATAGTACAATACCTCATCTACCTATATCCAAAATTTCAAGATTCTAGCTTTCTTCTGTGGGTGTATAGGACAGTTTGTGTCGGACCTGGTTGGAAATCCCGTAGACCGGTTTTCTCGCGTTGCGGCTCATTTTATCTCCTTTACCTGCTGGTCTAATCTTTTCAACAAACAGATTTTACTGTTGCAGTAATGGTTACCATGGTAACCAACACTATTGCCTGCAATCAAAATGATTCTGACATAATTTTACTCCCAGCAGTATGTCATAATAAAACTTTTTATGCAGTTTTGCATGCAATGAGTTCCATTTCTTGAAACTAAGTATTCCAAGTCCAAGATCTGTGGCATTAGGGACAAGGTAAATTGTGAGTTGCACGTTGTGAGTTGACAACTGTGAGTTGCATGTTGCGAGTTGAAAACTGTGAGTTGCACATTGAAATCTGTGAGTTGCAATGTGAAACTGTGAGATGCTTATTATTATTTGAATTTTCTTTTCTTTCTTAAAGATCATTGCTAGAATATAGACGCAGCCAATCTTATCTTCTATAATAAAGATTCAAACATTAAAGGATCTCAGTTTTATTTTTATGTGAATCTCCACATCAAAAGGTATAAGTAGGCAAAGATCAGGAAAAGGCGCAATCAGAAAAAGATTCCCACTCCAAAAACCGAGGTCGAAGAGTTGTGGTAGTTAGAGATAGGAAAATACAAACTGATTGCAAGCAATCCCTGAGGATTGGAAAAATAAGAGCATTAAATGGATGTACGGGGAGACTTTTTAGGGCCGCCACACGGCACAACCACAAGAACTCTGATATAAAAAGGTACAAGTAGGCAAAGATCAGGAAAAGGCGCAAAAGACAGTCCTTTAATTTAATTTTGTAGAGAGCATCTTCAAAATATCTTGGAGCAAGGAGATTGTAATGCATCAATGGTAACTCCAGCATCACACCTACTGGACAGGATGTAGGGGGACTGCCCCAAAAGTGCAGGGGAAATGACAGGATTTTATCCTCTTCTGCAACGAAGGAGAGACAAAGAGATTGTAATGCATCAATGGTAACTCCAGCATCACACCTACTGGACAGGATGTAGGGGGACTGCCCCAAAAGTGCAGGGGAAATGACAGGATTTTATCCTCTTCTGCAACGAAGGAGAGACAAAGAGATTGTAATGCATCAATGGTAACTCCAGCATCACACCTACTGGACAGGATGTAGGGGGACTGCCCCAAAAGTGCAGGGGAAATGACAGGATTTTATCCTCTTCTGCAACGAAGGAGAGACAAAGAGATTGTAATGCATCAATGGTAACTCCAGCATCACACCTACTGGACAGGATGTAGGGGGACTGCCCCAAAAGTGCAGGGGAAATGACAGGATTTTATCCTCTTCTGCAACGAAGGAGAGACAAAGAGATTGTAATGCATCAATGGTAACTCCAGCATCACACCTACTGGACAGGATGTAGGGGGACTGCCCCAAAAGTGCAGGGGAAATGACAGGATTTTATCCTCTTCTGCAACGAAGGAGAGACAAAGAGATTGTAATGCATCAATGGTAACTCCAGCATCACACCTACTGGACAGGATGTAGGGGGACTGCCCCAAAAGTGCAGGGGAAATGACAGGATTTTATCCTCTTCTGCAACGAAGGAGAGACAAAGAGATTGTAATGCATCAATGGTAACTCCAGCATCACACCTACTGGACAGGATGTAGGGGGACTGCCCCAAAAGTGCAGGGGCAATGACAGGATTTTATCCTCTTCTGCAACGAAGGAGAGACAAAGAGATTGTAATGCATCAATGGTAACTCCAGCATCACACCTACTGGACAGGATGTAGGGGGACTGCCCCAAAAGTGCAGGGGAAATGACAGGATTTTATCCTCTTCTGCAACAAAGGAGAGACAAAGAGATTGTAATGCATCAATGGTAACTCCAGCATCACACCTACTGGACAGGATGTAGGGGGACTGCCCCAAAAGTGCAGGGGAAATGACAGGATTTTATCCTCTTCTGCAACGAAGGAGAGACAAAGAGATTGTAATGCATCAATGGTAACTCCAGCATCACACCTACTGGACAGGATGTAGGGGGACTGCCCCAAAAGTGCAGGGGAAATGACAGGATTTTATCCTCTTCTGCAACGAAGGAGAGACAAAGAGATTGTAATGCATCAATGGTAACTCCAGCATCACACCTACTGGACAGGATGTAGGGGGACTGCCCCAAAAGTGCAGGGGAAATGACAGGATTTTATCCTCTTCTGCAATGAAGGAGAGACAGAGAGATTGTAATGCATCAATGGTAACTCCAGCATCACACCTACTGGACAGGATGTAGGGGGACTGCCCCAAAAGTGCAGGGGAAATGACAGGATTTTATCCTCTTCTGCAACGAAGGAGAGACAAAGAGATTGTAATGCATCAATGGTAACTCCAGCATCACACCTACTGGACAGGATGTAGGGGGACTGCCCCAAAAGTGCAGGGGAAATGACAGGATTTTATCCTCTTCTGCAACGAAGGAGCGACAAAGAGATTGTAATGCATCAATGGTAACTCCAGCATCACACCTACTGGACAGGATGTAGGGGGACTGCCCCAAAAGTGCAGGGGAAATGACAGGATTTTATCCTCTTCTGCAACGAAGGAGAGACAAAGAGATTGTAATGCATCAATGGTAACTCCAGCATCACACCTACTGGACAGGATGTAGGGGGACTGCCCCAAAAGTGCAGGGGAAATGACAGGATTTTATCCTCTTCTGCAACGAAGGAGAGACAAAGAGATTGTAATGCATCAATGGTAACTCCAGCATCACACCTACTGGACAGGATGTAGGGGGACTGCCCCAAAAGTGCAGGGGAAATGACAGGATTTTATCCTCTTCTGCAACGAAGGAGAGACAAAGAGATTGTAATGCATCAATGGTAACTCCAGCATCACACCTACTGGACAGGATGTAGGGGGACTGCCCCAAAAGTGCAGGGGAAATGACAGGATTTTATCCTCTTCTGCAACGAAGGAGAGACAAAGAGATTGTAATGCATCAATGGTAACTCCAGCATCACACCTACTGGACAGGATGTAGGGGGACTGCCCCAAAAGTGCAGGGGAAATGACAGGATTTTATCCTCTTCTGCAACGAAGGAGAGACAAAGAGATTGTAATGCATCAATGGTAACTCCAGCATCACACCTACTGGACAGGATGTAGGGGGACTGCCCCAAAAGTGCAGGGGAAATGACAGGATTTTATCCTCTTCTGCAACGAAGGAGAGACAAAGAGATTGTAATGCATCAATGGTAACTCCAGCATCACACCTACTGGACAGGATGTAGGGGGACTGCCCCAAAAGTGCAGGGGAAATGACAGGATTTTATCCTCTTCTGCAACGAAGGAGAGACAAAGAGATTGTAATGCATCAATGGTAACTCCAGCATCACACCTACTGGACAGGATGTAGGGGGACTGCCCCAAAAGTGCAGGGGAAATGACAGGATTTTATCCTCTTCTGCAACGAAGGAGAGACAAAGAGATTGTAATGCATCAATGGTAACTCCAGCATCACACCTACTGGACAGGATATAGGGGGACTGCCCCAAAAGTGCAGGGGAAATGACAGGATTTTATCCTCTTCTGCAACGAAGGAGAGACAAAGAGATTGTAATGCATCAATGGTAACTCCAGCATCACACCTACTGGACAGGATGTAGGGGGACTGCCCCAAAAGTGCAGGGGAAATGACAGGATTTTATCCTCTTCTGCAACGAAGAAAAACAAAGAGATTGTAATGCATCAATGGTAACTCCAGCATCACACCTACTGGACAGGATGTAGGGGGACTGCCCCAAAAGTGCAGGGGAAATGACAGGATTTTATCCTCTTCTGCAACGAAGGAGAGAAAAAGAGATTGTAATGCATCAATGGTAACTCCAGCATCACACCTACTGGACAGGATGTAGGGGGACTGCCCCAAAAGTGCAGGGGAAATGACAGGATTTTATCCTCTTCAGCAACGAAGGAGAGACAAAGAGATTGTAATGCATCAATGGTAACTCCAGCATCACACCTACTGGACAGGATGTAGGGGGACTGCCCCAAAAGTGCAGGGGAAATGACAGGATTTTATCCTCTTCTGCAACGAAGGAGAGACAAAGAATTTGTAATGCATCAATGGTAACTCCAGCATCACACCTACTGGACGGGATGTAGGGGGACTGCCCCAAATGTGCAGGGGAAATGACAGGATTTTATCCTCTTCTGCAACGAAGGAGAGACAAAGAGATTGTAATGCATCAATGGTAACTCCAGCATCACACCTACTGGACGGGATGTAGGGGGACTGCCCCAAAAGTGCAGGGGAAATGACAGGATTTTATCCTCTTCTGCAACGAAGGAGAGACAAAGAGATTGTAATGCATCAATGGTAACTCCAGCATCACACCTACTGGACGGGATGTAGGGGGACTGCCCCAAAAGTGCAGGGGAAATGACAGGATTTTATCCTCTTCTGCAACGAAGGAGAGACAAAGAGATTGTAATGCATCAATGGTAACTCCAGCATCACACCTACTGGACGGGATGTAGGGGGACTGCCCCAAAAGTGCAGGGGAAATGACAGGATTTTATCCTCTTCTGCAACGAAGGAGAGACAAAGAGATTGTAATGCATCAATGGTAACTCCAGCATCACACCTACTGGACAGGATGTAGGGGGACTGCCCCAAAAGTGCAGGGGAAATGACAGGATTTTATCCTCTTCTGCAACGAAGGAGAGACAAAGAGATTGTAATGCATCAATGGTAACTCCAGCATCACACCTACTGGACAGGATGTAGGGGGACTGCCCCAAAAGTGCAGGGGAAATGACAGGATTTTATCCTCTTCTGCAACGAAGGAGAGACAAAGAGATTGTAATGCATCAATGGTAACTCCAGCATCACACCTACTGGACAGGATATAGGGGGACTGCCCCAAAAGTGCAGGGGAAATGACAGGATTTTATCCTCTTCTGCAACGAAGGAGAGACAAAGAGATTGTAATGCATCAATGGTAACTCCAGCATCACACCTACTGGACAGGATGTAGGGGGACTGCCCCAAAAGTGCAGGGGAAATGACAGGATTTTATCCTCTTCTGCAACGAAGGAGAGACAAAGAGATTGTAATGCATCAATGGTAACTCCAGCATCACACCTACTGGACAGGATGTAGGGGGACTGCCCCAAAAGTGCAGGGGAAATGACAGGATTTTATCCTCTTCTGCAACGAAGGAGAGACAAAGAGATTGTAATGCATCAATGGTAACTCCAGCATCACACCTACTGGACAGGATGTAGGGGGACTGCCCCAAAAGTGCAGGGGAAATGACAGGATTTTATCCTCTTCTGCAACGAAGGAGAGACAAAGAGATTGTAATGCATCAATGGTAACTCCAGCATCACACCTACTGGACAGGATGTAGGGGGACTGCCCCAAAAGTGCAGGGGAAATGACAGGATTTTATCCTCTTCTGCAACGAAGGAGAGACAAAGAGATTGTAATGCATCAATGGTAACTCCAGCATCACACCTACTGGACAGGATGTAGGGGGACTGCCCCAAAAGTGCAGGGGAAATGACAGGATTTTATCTTCTTCTGCAACGAAGGAGAGACAAAGAGATTGTAATGCATCAATGGTAACTCCAGCATCACACCTACTGGACAGGATGTAGCATCACACCAGGTCCTACTGGACGGGATGTAGGGGGACTGCCCCAAAAGTGCAGGGGAAATGACAGGATTTTATCCTCTTCTGCAACGAAGGAGAGACAAAGAGGAGGTTTTCCCTGCAGGTTGATCGATGCTTACAGCCCTTTAGCAGGGCAGTCATCATCTCTTCTGTGCCCTGTAATGCACCAGTCATTTGTAACCACTGCCCCCCCCCCCTCCCCACCTACGGGGAAGGGTGGGGGATAGCTGAGCTAAAGTTTTGACCCCCTGTTTGTCCCTTGGTGGTGGGGCTCATAGCAGGGCACTGAAACTGAAAAGTCATAATTCCGCCCTTCCCCATAGATGGTGGAGCAGTGGTTACAAATGACTTGTGCATAAGAGGGGGACCTGGTTGCAACTGACTATAATGATGCATAATTCACAAGAATCAGTTCACACTCATTGCAAAAACTCGACTGACTCAAATCTTTGAAGTGGCCATATATCTCCAGCAGGCAGCTACCTGCCTTAATGGCTTATATACTGCTAATGAACCACAAAACTTGACTTTTTCATCATCATTATTATTCAACCAGAAAGTTTAGACTTGTTCCATACCTTTTGTTTGCAGATTTGAATGTCTGAAGCAGTTGTTTTCTTCAGAAATTGTTGGCTTGTTTCATTTTGGTGCTTAATGTCTACCTCTAAGGTTATCCTGGGTCAGTCACGGGCAGAGGCAGTTTACCATTTTTATTTGTTTGCTATAAACTGACAACTGCTCAAACACTTCTTGAATCAGCCGAAGAAGAAAATGGCTGTAGAAATATTTCCTTTTTTAATAACAATTGCACGGGGACTCAACTGTTAATCGTGATTATTGATGCGCCGTAAGTATTCCAATTGACTTCAAGTGGGGACATAGAAGAATTTTGCACCGATTTTGTAAACTCGGCTTTGTTTATTTTCACGAGAGCAAAACATGTGGTACTTACCGTCCAAGGGCAGAGGATGTGGAACGTTGCATTCGTAATGATCTCGCCGATGCATACGAAACTTCATAATAGCACGCATTAACATTCCACGTTGCATCAATAATAATCACGATTAACAGTTGGTTCACCGTGAATTGAAGTTTAGAGTATTTTGATGCATCTTTAACTGTAATGAACAATATAACAATGAATATAATAGCTATTCTGCTCTCAATTGTGCCAGATACTGGAATCTCCTAATTAAGAAGCTGACAGAGTGAGCTAGTTGTGAAATCAATCACATGGGAATTAAGTGAATCATTATCTGCCAATAATTATTAACCGGCTCAATGGATTATTGTTTCACTTCAAAAGAAAGATGGTATAAATCATAACAGAAAGTAAGAATCTCTTGAGATCTTGAGTTCTCAAGTTCTATTTTTTTTTGTTAGCTTGAGAACACAGCTGTGTGACCAGACAAGGAGTTATCTTTTACATCAAACCTTAGAGGCAAATTACCAGTACAGTATGGTATATAAAGGCAAGAAATTGAACAAAATTTGTTCAGCCAGCTTCATAGGTTATCTTGGTTCTTAATCTCTATCAAAACATATCTCTGCAGCATTGCAGGGTCATGTTATATGTTCTCTGGACAGTTCCAAATTAACATAAACATTGTATATACTAGAAGCTAAGTGTCTCTATGTTGAAGTTACAACTTGCTTTCAAAGTGTATGTGCGACTACTTTTAATATTTAAAACTTGCACATTTCACTTTTTGTATACATTTGTTGTAACAAATAAAAAGGACTAAGCGTTACTGAAACAAAAATGCTTCAATTTGTTGAATTTGATGGGTATACGCTATAACACATGAAGATAGCATTATGCTAGCTTTAACTTTTTATCAGTTTTGTCCAATTTTGTGAGTTAGTATAAATGATCTTTCACTTGAAATGCTTTCATAAACATTTAACCAGCCTTGTCAGAAAAATGCTTGGCAATACAGATACAGTTAGAAAAATAATCACATTAAGTGGTTGTTTTTGAGCAAATTTTCTGAAATCGGACTTATATTCCTCACTGAGTACTTAAAGCACATTCTTTAACCATAATCTGACAACACTGCTTTTCTGAATCAGCACAAGAGGAAGAATGGTGCTAGAAATATCTTAAGACAAAATTTTCCTCACAATATGTTCTAGAAGTGGAGAAATCCCAGGTCCTCATATGAACAAAGTAGAACATTACTAGGATGCCAATCCACAGTAAAAACAAACAAACAAGAAACTCCAAAAACAGTTTTTTTGCTTGATGCAACCCATGAAAATCTGCTTTTAATATCATGATTACCCTCCCAACATCAAATACCAGAGGACCAATGGTCCTGATATGGCTCACCTGAGATTCGGTATTTGATAAATGACCTTTGGCTAATGTCATGTTGGTCAAGGTAAAAAGTAAACTTGACCTCGAACACTCACATAATTATCAACACTATAAACTATCTGTATCTACCAATAGTATGATGGGCCAGAGTCCCCGATACTACAAAAATCGGTCCACCGATGGGAGAAGAAGATTTTTAAGGCTTTTAGCATTATATGAACAAGGCAGCCATTTTGGTCATGTGACCTGGACCATTTATACAAATTTTGGTTTCCCCTTCCTATGGATACCGGGTACTACATATAGAATTTGACTTTGATTGGTCATGCGTTTTCTGAGAAAATTAAGTTTTAAATTTAATATGTAAATGACCTTGACCTTGAATACTCACACAACTTCATTAGCTCAATATGTTGTCTGTATCTAACAACTACAAAACTGGAAAAATTCAATGTCTTCACTTTTTTTCAATTGAAAAGCCTATGTGACCAAAATTGACTTTACCGTAAACTAGATCAAGCTCAACCCAAGATCATGATTTATACAAACTATAATGGACCACAGTCCCCATTGAAATCATTCCACCAGTTCCAGAGAAGATTTTTTAAGGTTTTTACCAAATATGGGCATGGCAGTCATCTTGGTCATGTGACCTGGATCATTTATATAAACTTTGGTCCCCCCTTCCTACGGATGCTCCATATGAAGGTTGGCTTTGATTGGCCCAGGGGCTTCAGAGGAGAAGATGTTTGAACATTGTGAACGGCGACAACGACAATGACGGAGCATTGGTATACTATAAGTTCACCTTTTGAGCTAACGGCTCAGGTGAGCTAAAAAAACAAGAACAAAACTATCAGTGCATGCTGACAGTATGACTGGGCTGCTAACCTCTAACAATTTTTTGTCAGCATGATGTAAAAGAACCATTAGTATGAAGTAAGCCAAATCGCCAGAAAATCATATTTTCGTACCATATATCAGACATTACAATGGCTTGTTTCACTTCTGATTTTGTTGCAATGAGATAGTAATCCCTTTTCTTCCTATGTCTGAAAGTTCAAGTCTATGTCCATCTTCTGTGGTTGCACAGTTTCATTTTTGTCAGTCCTGGTCAGAAACCATTAGAACAGGTTTTCTAACAAAGTGGCTCAAAATCATCCCAGCACAATCTGTTTTATGAATGGAATCATAGACTGGCAACAGGTCAAAACAGATTTAAGGTGAAAGCCAGGAAAATCTTGTCAACTAAAAGAACCCAAGCTATTTCTTTTTATATAGCACATCAAATTCTCTAAAAACAATGTATGGAGCAGCAATCTCATTGTGGCCATGAGAAATGCGCAGAACTCAAACATATTAACCAAATGAATGGTGACGAATGGACTTTCCTATTGTTATCAATTGGGTGAGTCCACCTTCATTTTCAGGGGAATCAGGAGTAATTTTGAATTTTTATCTAATTTTCGATGAATTTCTTTATGCAAACAGAATAGCCCCAGATGGGTCGCCGCATTCTGCGGCGTCACATCTGGGGCTATACAGGCTTTATGCACCAGTCATTTGTAACCACTGCTCCCCCACCTACGGGGAAGGGTAGGGATTATGACTTTTCAGCTTCAGTGCCCTGCTGTAAGCTCCACCCCAAGGGGGTGAACTGAGGGTCAAAACTTTGCTCTTCGCCCCGCCCTTAGAAATAGAAAATCTCCCTGGAGTAAGGATCCTAATGTCAAAACCCTGTCATTTCCCCTGCACTGTGGGGACACTCGAAAAGTAATTGCCCCGCACTTTAGCCCCGCTATCACCCACTTTCCCGTGGGTGGTGTGTGTGTTGGGGGCAGTGGTTACAAATGACTGGTGCATTAGTGAGTAATGGTGCTCAATGCAGTAAACTCATATTAAAGCAACACCGCAGCAAGGCAGGAGCAAAGCCAGTTGAATGGAATCTGAATCACAAAGAAAGCTGGGTCATGTCACACACTTTAAACATGGTCAAAATTAACTACCAGTTCAATCATCAATGGGGAGCTTACACTGTTTTAATGTGTCTTGCCTTGGGACACAATATAGCCACTATGGATACAACAATACAGCACTGTGTTTCCAACCCCTCACCTATAATCACTGAGTTCTACACTCTACCAGTGAGTCAACAAGCTTCCCAAATTTGATTTCTTATAAAGGCATACATGTGATACCTCCCTCACCATCAGGGAGACTCCAGGAAATATGCCATAAAATTGATCGACATTCTCCTAAAATATACTAAATCTGTATATTGCATAGACATGTTTTCGTAATGAAACATCAAAGACGGTCTGTTGGCAGTCTTCATTTAAAAATACACTAGAATATTATAGTTTCATAGGGATTTTTAGTTTATGCTGTTTTCCATAACTTTTATGGCACCTCTACATATTTTTGGCATAAAAGCTATAATAAATTTGTATTTAAACAGAATGCTTAACCTAAAATCTCTCTTTGATTATAGGAATTAAGAATAAACAGTCTACTGTATGCAACTGGCAAAACTTCAAAACATCATACATTCTAAAAGACTTAAAATCTCAGAAAGTTGCAAGAGATGTGGAGTAAATAAGCTATTGCTGTGCCAAGTGAGATCGAGATCACCTGGAGGTGGGGTGGGGTAGAGGAATGGGATGGCCAAAAGCTCCAATTAACCATAATCAATTCAATTGTATCTGTTCATCGTTAATCTTGACCAACAGCTCCTTGTAATATAAAAAAAAAAGAAAAAAAATATATACATAGAGGATCTTACACGAGTGGTCATTTTATATGAAATTTATTAAACTCGCCAAAGGCTCGTTTAATAAATTTCATATAAAATGACCACTCGTGTAAGATTCATTTTATCATATGACTTTTAAAATAGGATTTTATCACCTTCGAAGTGGACACATTTTCAATGAAAATTTACATTGTTGTTATGGACGTCGTCAATGACGTTACGTATTCCCGCAAGAATGTTAATACACGTGTGGTCATATGATTTTTATGACATGACCTTATCCACTGTAAAACAGCGACGTCATATGATAAATGTATATATATCAAGACTAAAACTAAACTCAACAGCACAGGATTTGTCATAAAAGCTCATACACAAAAGCTCATACACATGAACACAGTGTATATCCGAGCGTATCAGAACAGACGGTTACGGAACGGACAGACGTTTACAAGAGCACGCGCTTTTTCGCGCCAAAAATGTTTTTCCGTTCTTTTAAAGTGACTAATGCAAATATTGAGACCAAACTAGAGCAGATGTGTTGCATACATACCTGTCTAGTTGTCTGTGCTCAAGAGCACAATGATTTTTCAGGGGGTTCGCCATAACTGCCCAAGACATGTGAAAAATGGCATATTTTGTATTTTTTTTGGCTGTGTGTCGAGATTGCTTGCAAAATAAGCCATTGTCAACCTTTCTGATTTAGTCTGTATGTAGTTAAATATGTCCTGAACCACCAGACATTAAATATTTTATATGTTTTCATGTAAAAATAGCCAAGATTTGTTTTTTTTCTGAAGCGTATGGTAATTTCATGGTTACGGGGCGGTACAGTCGTTTGTTACGGAGCGGAACAGACGAAATGACGCATTTCCATACGAAACGGAACAGACGTAGGCGAGCTTTAGAATACGGATAGAAACAGACGCTGTATAGTAGAAATGTAAGATACAAACATGTTTTAGCTCACTCGAGCTTTCTGATTCACTATAGACAGCGGAATTTTTACAGACCCAGCGTCTGTCTGTCCATCTGTTCCTCACCATCCTGCTTAGCAAATATTTCACCACATTCATAGGGAGAAATACATATGAAATGCCATCCGGTGGCTGCTAAAGTCCGGACCACATACCAATCACGTTCAATGCCACCCGAAGTAAGGACTAAGTATGCAAACAGGGAACCTTTTCCTTTGACCGAAATTCTAGGGTCTCTATATTACTAATGTATTCAGCACGAATGCCAGCCTTCCATATAGACCTCCGGTTAAAACAGACATGAGTCTTATTATTGGACCTTTTCAGACTTTTTTCAGTCTTTTATTTTAGAATTTATTGTTAGATATGCACTATTAGTGATACTATATTTAAAGGAGAAGAAAAGCCGTGATTGCCTCGTGATGCTGAGCACCAAGGAAGCCATTGGTACCATTTTAACGCATTTGATATGGCGCGGCCTGGGCGAACCCACGACATCTCGCCCCCGAAGCGGGCGCTTTTACCACTGAGCTATCGGGACCTCTCCCCCCCCCCTCTCTCTCCGATCTGCTGTTTGCCCCAAAACAACTTTTTGTTTTCACAACATAGTCGATGCTATTCTGATACATGTACGATGCTGATCCAGGTCACCAGGTGTATTCCATCTGGTCACGTTCGAGTGCTACAATACAGAAGGTTGCCGCAAAGTGTTATATTTGACATCACAGTGTTGTTCGTGTAGTATTCATGGCCGTCTGTGACCGCTCCGTATGCTGATTCGTCTGTTTTTTTCGTAGGCTACGTCTGTTCCGCCCCGTAACATAAACGAATCTGTAGACTGTTCTGCTCCGTAATGTTTTTGTTGCTAAGCAACAAAATTCTGCTTAAACTACAAGGCTTCCATGCCGGAAATTAAGGTGTTTTGGAAGATAGTAGATGGACATGCAAGGCCGATATAACAATACATTCGAAGCGTACAGTTTTGGATGAAAAACTGTACAAAACATTTTTGGCGCGAAAAAGCGCGTGTTCCTGTAAACGTCTGTCCGTTCCGTAACCGTCTGTTCTGCATACGCTCGGATATACACTGTGATGAAAGCAAGATGGAAATCTCTTAAAGTATTAATATCTTGTACAAATCTGTCTGATATAAATGTTATTGTGACAACAGGCTTTATGCTTAACTCATTACCATCAATCCCTATGAGGATGTATGAGAGGAAAAACAAACATGCTACAAGATAATGATCTAATGTACCAGGCTTGCCAGTTAACATGACAAACAGTGCTGTACTGATCCTAAATTTTCAGGTCTGAATCTGAAAAGTTAACTGGTGACACGCCAAATGACATTATTTCACCAGGGGGTTTGGATGGGGGAGAAATTAGCCCCTAGAATGCTTGAATGAAGCGAACTTGGGCACACAATCATCTGACATTTCAGTGGTGGAAAACAGAGTCAGGGAGGTCATTCCAGTCCAAACAAGCCTAAAATGCTCATAGAAAAATCTAAAATGAAGACCTACACTTCTTGATTTTGGTCAGAACATTTACTACAAAGTGTCAAAACCTGTCTTTGCGTATTTGAGCTGACAGCATCAAAATATTCAGGAAAATGATATCAATTACTAGCAATACTTGCATAGTAGCAGTAGTAAACAAAGACCAGGCAGCTTCCATTCCCTGGTTGGAAATTTCTTCTAAACTCTAATTTCTCTCCACTTTGTGAAAGAAAATGTCCTCAGAAGTACCGGTTGTGTCAACATACCTGTCAGTGGAATTACAGTACACTTATTATCCACCTTTAATTCTTGCAGAAAATCAGTTCCTAGCTTTTCTGTTCTGTACATATGCTAATTTCATGATCAAGATTCAGCTGTTCACATCCAGAAAATATTTTGGACAATAATTTAATGTCATTTACTATTTTACCCAGAAACTTATGGTGTACACACTCAAATGAAAGTGGTAATAATATAACTCCAGAGCACATTAGTCTCATAAGCTACTTGTATAACTCTAAAACAGCTGCACCATTTTTAAAGTAAACTTGTGAGATCAATACCCTGTTATTGGCAGTAAAATGCTTATAAAGCTACTTTAGCATCAAATGAGCTGCAATGTGAGAAAACCTTATTTTTGCAAAAGCGCAGATCAGTTGAGCTGATCAGTGCCTTTGTTTTCTCTACACTGATAGTACAATTCCTCTTCTTACTAAATCTGAAATTTCAAGCGTCTGGCCATCTTCTGTAGATGCACGTCGGTTTGTGTCAGACCTGGTCAGAAACCCCGAAGACCATTTTTCTCATGTTGCGGCTCAGATGCTGTAATCCATTAATTGTTCAAGAGTAAGATCTATTGTGAATTAGGTGAAAAAAAAACATGAATTGAGCCTTTGCATGAGAAAACCAACAATTTGCTTACGCAGATCAGCTGTGCAGTAACTCCATAGCCGATCTGCACCTTTGTTTTCACTACACGGATAGTACAATTCCTCTTCTACTTATATTAAATAGCAAAACTTTCAAGCCTCTAGCCTGCTTCTGTGACTGTACAGGCCACTTTGTGTCGGACCTGGTCGGAAACCCAAATTGTTAGTTTTCTCACGCACAGGCTCAATTAATTAGGAAGAGAAGCTGAAGTTAATGTAACATGTGCTTTATGTCTACAGGCTGCTGGTTTTTGTATAAAGCTATTACATGATTATGTAATGAGGGGAAGAAAAGTTAATTGACAGAAGTGATGGAGTTCCATTTTTTGTCAAAGGCCTAGGAACTAGCATAATCATCCAAAGTTTTAGATCAGATAAGTCGATCAGACTGCTCCTGGTCCGACTGTCATCAACGATTGCCTTGCCAGTTACTCCACTTTTCAGGCTGCTAAGAGCCATGTATAATGCCTATTGTATTGTGGGTTTCGCAAATTTTCGAGGACTTTTACACCAGTATAAAATGCCTAGTGTGACACAAGATGCAACAAAGTACAAACTTTTCATCCAAAATACTTAAATGGATCCAATCAGGATCAGTTTGAAGCATTGAGACAACTCCCGTTGCGTGGGGGCACTTCATTAATAGCAAAAAGTGAAGCTCGGCAGCTCCAAATGTCATTTTCTGACCCAACATTCTCCTACTGACGCTAAGTATAGTGTTTGTGTGCATGCTGCCGACAATTGGCTACAAATATCTGACACATGTTTTCCATTTACAGCTGTTTATGTCTTTGTTTGACAGACACAATTTCCTTGAAGCCAATGGAAGCCACTTAAGAACCAGAGGACCAATGGTCCTGTAGACGCTCACCTGAGACCCGAGATATATACCAATAAACTTGTTTGACTAGAATGGTAATATACATGTATATAACCCCAGGGCAGGGTCAGAGCAACCTCTGGAGTCAATTTCTTTTTTAAATCATAAAGATTCAGTCCATTTGCCAGTTTTGCCCTTCAAATGACATTGTAACAATTTCCCCATTCAAATGCATGGGCAACCTAAGTTGTCCTTGCCGTAAAAAAGGTCAAGGTCATCCCAGGGTCACGATTTATACAAACTTTGTAGAGCTTCATTGCCTGATGCTTCATGCCAGGTTTCAAAATCATAGGCCTTCTGGTTCTGGAGAAGAAGATTTTTAAAGGGTTTTGCTATTTATAGCCATTGCGGCCATCTTGGTCAAGTGACCTTGACCATTTACATAAACTTTCATTCACTCTTCCTAAGAATGCTCCACATAAAGTTTGGCTTTGATTGGCCAAGCGGTTTCAGAGAAGAAGATGTTTGAATATTATGGTCATCTACATGTATATAGCCCCGGGGCAGGGGCAGACAACCCTCTGGGCCCAAAATATTTTCATAAACATAAATTTTCTGTCCATTTGCTCATTATTAGCAAGGTTTTTGCCATTAAATGACATTTTCCTATTTTTCCCATTCAAATGCATGGGCGGCCAAAGTTGACCTTGCTGTAAAAAAAGGTCAAGGTCATCCCAGGGTCATGATTTATACAGACTTTGTAGAGCTCCATTGCCTGATGCTTCATGCCATGTTTCAAAAGCATAGGCCTTCTGGTTCTTGAGAAGAAGATTTTTAAAGGTTTTTTCTATTTATAGCCATGGCGGCCATCTTGGTCATGTGACCTTGACCATTTATATAAACTTTCTTTCCCCCTTCCCAAGGATGCTCCATATGAAGTTTGGCTTTGATTGGCCAAGCGGTTTCAGGGGAGAAGATGTTTCATTATTATAGAAATATACATGTATATAGCCCCTGGGCAGGGGCAGACAACCCCCCAGGGGCTAAAACTTTCCATTAACATTAAGCTTCTGTCCATTTGCCTATTCACAGTAAGCTTTACCCATTAAATAGCATTTTACCATTTTTTCCCATTCAAATGCATTGGCGACCTAAGTTGACCTTGCTGTAAAATAGGTCAAGGTCATCCTAGGGTCATGATTTATATAAACTATGATGGGCCTGCATCCCCAATGCTACATGCCAAGTTTCGTGGAAATCGGCCATCTGGTTCTGGAGAAGAAGATTTTTAAAGGTTTTTGCTATTTATAGCCATGGCGGCCATCTTGGTCATGTGACCTGGATCATTTATATAAACTTTCGTTCCCCCTTCCTAAGGATGCTCCACATGAAGTTTGGCTTTGATTGGCCAAGCGGTTTCAGAGGAGAAGATCTTTGAAATTGTGGACGACGGACGGACGACGACAGACGACGACGGACGACGGACGGACGCCGGAGCATGGGTATACTATAAGCTCACCTGTGAGCCTTCGGCTCAGGTGAGCTAATAACTTTGACCACCTCGTGTGACGATGACAACGCAATAAATCAAAAATCACGCACAGAATAGTTCAAAAGAGAAGTCACTAAGATGGCAATGATCTTCGGTCTAATTGTGATATGAGTCTGTGCATGAGAAAACCAACAATTTGGGTTTCCGACCAGGTCTGACACAATACAGTCACAGAAGATGGTTAGAGACTGGAAATTTTGGATTTAGAAAGTAGAGGAATTGTACTCTCAGTGTAGCGAAAACAAAGGCGCTGATCAGCTTCGCAGTTACTGCGAAGCTGATCTGCACCTTTGTTTTCACCTATGCAGATTGTTGGTTTTCCCATGCGGTGGCTCATATGTGACTAGAAAGCAGGAAGTGCTTACTCAGAACCACCTCAAAGAAACAGGATGAATGACAGAATTTTCATTTCTACCCAATTTGTGTGTGACCTAAAATGCTTGCTGTTTGAGCACTACAACAAGAAACAGCCTTATTTGGCAAAACGAGATATACCAAAGGCATAACTGTGTTAGGAATGACATCATTTAAATACGCAGTACATGGTTTGCTTGTTTTGAAAAAAGTCTATGCAAACTGCAATTTGCTCCTTGTCATGGTCAAATGACTTTTGTCTTAGGCTCAACTTAAACCCAAACAGCCTTCATAACAAGAAAACAGACATAACTGCGTATTATGCCAACTGATTGACACCTCTCATCTTGTGCACTCAATCTAGAGAGTATACGTCTGTATTCTGTGGGCTGATTCTGCCTTATTTGACCAAATGAGATACAACAAAGTCTGTTTGGGTTAAGTTGAGCCTAAAACCAAGTCATTCGATCATGACAAGAAGCCAACTGCAGTTTGCGAAGCACCTGATATTTTTTATTTTTTAGAAGTTTTCCATAATTCTGAAACAATGTACTTAGTATGATGTCACTCTTAACACTTTGATCCATGTTCGTCCACAGCATATGCATTTACTATGCTATTGTGATACAAACAAAGAGAATATTTTTTCTATAGAAGAAAAGTGTGTGAATAATAAATTATTCATCCTACCTTCAATGCCAATTTTTGATCTCTTGAGATGGAATCAAGTCTATCCAGATACACCAAGTGATGTATATTTTATCAGTCAACTAGTCAATAACATCCACAGCCAGAAAACCTGCAAAATACATTTTTGTCTACTCATATGATGCTGTAAAGTTACTAAAGTTTTGGACACTTAAAATGGCAAGAAAATGAGCCGTGCTTAAGGACACACCCTATACTGAGGTAGGTTTTGAACCCAGGATCTCTTGATTCAGAGTCACAGTGATCCCTAGAAGCTAGAGACAAGCATATTTCATGGTCTAGCCACAGTTCCAACTCCCACCCTCCAAACACTTCAATCTGTCCCGACATGACTGAAAAATTGTTGACTGGGACGTTAAGCCTCAACACAAACAAACACTTAAAGACAGTGCAAAATGTTAATGAAACCAGCTTACACACATAACAATTTTCATATTCATCTGCAAGTTATCAACCTACCTATCAAATTTCAGAATTCTATGGATGTGATAATCAAAACATGAAAGAAACATAAATAGAAGCAGAATGCCATAAAGTTTCTAATTGAGACGCTTCATGTGCAAAAATAATAAATATGTGCACACACATACAGCAGATCAGCATCTTGGTTTTTCGTTGTCTTGATAGTACCACAATCCTCTCCTTCCTAAGTTTCAGGTCATTTGTCATCTTCTGTGACTGTACAGGCAGGTTTGCATCAGACCTGATCAGAAACCGAAAAAGAGAAACAGCTTTTCTCGGCAAAGGGGCTCATATTAAACATCATGCACAAAGACTGCTTATCATTAAGATTTAAGGCTGTGCGTCATTAGTTAGCCTCTATATAACAAAACATTGTTAACTTTTTTTTAACAAAGACACAGATCAGTATGTGCATCTGCTCATTCCGGTCTTGGTACTAGTAATTCACAGCCTCTGCAACAATTACAGCATCAAACACAAAGAAGACATGAGCCACGTCATGAGAAAACCGGAGTTTTGCCTATGCAAAAACAAAGGCGCAGATCAGCTTCGCAGTAACTGCAAAGCTGATCAGCGCCTTTGTTTTCGCTACAGGGATAGTACAATTCCTTTCCTTTCTAAATCTGAATTTCAAACTTCTAGCCATCTTCTGTAGCTGCACAGGCCAAAGACCGGTTTTCTCATGTTGCCGCTCACATAATGTTGATGTTATCTCATGATGATTTTCATGTGAGATGGCTCAGTTATCAGTCTGCAGTTTTGGATGGTGGTAATCTTAACATCAAGGAGATAAATCTGCAAGATGTTACAAAATCTTAAAAATTATCTCCTTTTTAGATTACCGATTAGGAGATGAGTCAATCCATTTGGGAAAACCAGAATTTCTTTGTGATTGAATAAATTTTCAAAAACATAATTATGACTCGCCTCCTCCACCAACAAATTAACATTTTCTCAGTGCTAAGAATTTTACTCCCCCCATCCCGCCGAATTTCACCTGGCCTCAAAGTTGGTTGGTTGTTAGTTAGTTCTACACTGAACAATTTGTCAGTCATATGTGTATCGGAACTGAGCCTCTGTCCTTTCAAAACTTCAAGAAGCCCAGTCAGCTGGGTCATGTTAAAGGCTACAGTTGTATCTCATTGGCATGCAAATTTTTCTCGACCATTTTGCTATATGCGAATTGAGTTGCAAACTGGTGTACAACATTTGTATGTATGTCCTGCAAAGTTTTATGTGTCGCAAACTAGTCTCCAACAATTTGTGTAAGAAATTTAAAGTTTCAAACTTGTTTGAAAATTTTATGCGACGAAATATTAAAAAAGTCATACAGGTCAAACTCATTATAACGCTATCTTTGGGGTCCATGGAAACAGACCATGTTATAGGTGAACCGTGTTATAATGAGGTTATTTACAATAGGCATATAGCAAAAAAATTAATTTGGGAGCCATGACATGACCGTGTTATACTGAAAACCGCACTATAATGAGACGCATTATAATGAGGTTGAACTGTACCTGTCGCGAGTGTCAAGAAAGTGTCCCAATGAAATTTCGGCAAATTTACAATGTGACAAATTTGCAACACTCACACGAATGTTGTGCGACAGCTTAAAGAAAAGTTACAACTACCTGGTGAGAAAATTCAACTCAGTGACATTCCTGCAAATGTCGTGAGTGTAGAGATTCGCTCACATATGTATCAGGACTGTCGTACGAATGTCATATTGCGCGACAGTCAAGAGACATATATGCAAAAATCAGGCCGAAAATCGTAAATCACATAAATGTCCATTCAATGGGACTGCAACATGAAAATTATGTTTATATCCCTAATCTTTGTCTGGAAAGTGTCACAGTTATCACATTCCACTGGGATAGAGGCTTTAGGAAATCTTTGATGTAGGCTTTCTCATGATTTGACTTAATTTGGTTTGTACTCTAGTGTATGGAATGATTGCAAACTCATATGTTGAGAGAAATTCAGATTTTATCACCTTTGACATGGGAATGCATTAGCAGAACAGATGCATAGATTATTCCAATTGCTTATTTGCACTGTGTGATATGAAAACTGGATTTTTGCATATGCGAAAACAAAGGTGCAGATCAGCTGTGCAGTAACTGCACAGCTGATCAGCACCTTTGTATTCGCTACATGGATTAGGATAGTACAATTCCTCCTCTTCCTAAATCCAAAATTTCCAGCCTCTTGCCATCTTCTGTGCTTCTACAGCTCGGTTTGTGTCTGACCTGTTCGGAAATCATTTTCTTGGTTTTCTCATCACGCTGCTCATATGATAAGCCATGTTATGAGAAAACCTGTCTTTATGTGAGATCTCCACACAAATCCAAAAAGTATTTCAGCCTGTATACATCATGCACTGTTACGGAAGATTACTAGCAGCTTGAAGATTTTATTTTTGTATGAGCATAAGCAACAAAAATGCATTTTTTCTTGACAAAGTACACAAAATGGAGTAACCATATGACAACATTCTAAGATTCTAAAAAGGAAATTAGCCTGATTTTTACTAGAATGAATAATAATTAAGGGTTTCTAATATCTACATATAAGATCAAAAATATTTTTCAGGTCAAAGATGGTAAAAGAGCTTCAATTTTATGTATACCGACTTTGCATCTGCGGCTCACTGCACTCCATAACTGGTTTGTGTCTGCTATTAGAAATATCATTTTATCCAGCTAAAACATCGAAAGATGGAGAAAATTTGCAATTTTCATGTGCTCTAAATTTTAGGCTTTAAGATTGATTGATTGATTGGGGTTTAACGTCCCACCAACAGCTAAGGTCATATGGAGACGGGACCTCGGTTTATAGTCTCAATCCGAAGGACTGGAGAAGCCTGCGACCCCTGGTTTACAAGGCAAGTGGCTTAACCACTGCGCCACGGAGGCTTCTTTTAGGCTTTAAGGTAAGTGCATTTGACTCACCTATATATCAGGTAAACCTTATCACATCCGCTGATTTTCTGCCAGCACTTGAAACACAGCACTGTAATTCTGTAAATACACAAATCATTCCATCAAATTATTTACATATACAAAGAATGACACTGTGAAAGGCCAAGATTAGAATGTCAGTTCTTCTATAGCTCCCGGATGATTGTAGTAGACTTTCGTCACAGATTTACCGTTATAAATATGAATGACACGCCTGTACTTATCGGTCAAATACATTAATTCATTCATATGTATAAAAGTAAACCTGTGACGTAAGTCTAATCAAATTGTCCGGGAGCTATAAAAACCAAACGAAAGAAGAAAACAAATCTTGCTACACCAAACATTGAAACACGATTTATCCTAGTCACACTGTTCCAGAGGCAGATACCCAGAACTAAGTGCACATTTCTTTCACAACAAACTGAAAAAATTAATGCTCTCTAGAATTCTTGAAACTACCATTTGCATGAAATTGTGGTTTAACATCCCAGGCAATATTTTTCGTCATGGTCTGGAGTCCAACCCACTTACCACTAGACCATCGGGCTCAGCAAAAAATAAGAGATAAATTAGAGGACAAAATATATCAATTATATATAACAACCGCAATAGTCTACAGACCTGTCTTTGATTCCTGTTTTATTCCAATGATCCAATTACCGACTGATGTCCATGATAAGAAGACTGTTTATTACAAATGGCTTCTTGGCGTGACATTCCACTGTTTATACTCATAGAAACCAAAACAGGGATAAAGTTGGACAGCATTAGCTATCAATACATCCTCATGCGTTCAATATACAGTCAACGGAGCTTACCTTATGCCACCTTAACAGCCCCAATAGCTCAGTGCTCATGAGGTGATATAAGAGTGGGGATAAAAACTGCTTGCTGATATTCGTGATATTGTTCATGTATATTGTTGTTCTGTTTTTAAATGGCAGCATTGAAATGGTGAATGGGGTAGGGTACAGACTCCCCCCCCCCCCCCCCTGAACCCTCTGAATTCCCACATGCAAGTGTGTGCTATACATTTACATGTAGTTTACAAGAGAACCTTCACAATTTTTTGGACAGGTAGGGAAGAGAAAAAAAGAAGTCCTGACAAAAACTGGGTTAATTCCTTCGGCTGTCTATGCCTTGAGAAATATAATGAAATAATTAGACTTTCTCCACTGATCAATGACAGTGGAAAATATCTCATTTAGCAACTCCAATTCCCTCAAGAATTTCTAGAAATGCAAGTCAGAGCCTCTTAAAGCAATGCTTTATAGCCAAGATAAACTGTTATGGCAGTATGAAAAATGTCCTTATTAACCATATCATTGGTTCATTAAGCTGGGATTTTTCTTTGCTGTTACATGTAGAAAACAACACAATTTTTATAGAACTTCCCCAAGTAATATTTCTTTTCTCTTAAAATTTGAACAGCTCCTGACAAATCTAAAGCAGCCATGGAGGTCTTATAAATAGCCTACTCCCCCTGACTTCCATTTAAGGCTGGTAAATGACATTCACGTCAACAACTAAAATGTTCATCCTCACTAAATAAAGGCAAACCACGCCAATAAAAAGGCCAAAGACACAAAACAAGAAAAAGGCACACTAAATTGCAGTCAGATCAGTTCAAGGGATCAATCTTCTAGTTGAGCTTCCAAGTCAACAAGTTTTCAGTCATGTCTAAATACAGCCACTACTTCAAGCTGAGTACTAAAACAGTGCTTTGGGGAGCTGAAAGTGCTTGCTCAATTAAATGGCGGTTGTAGGTTTCGAGCCTTAGACGTCTCACTATTGAATCTGATGCTCTTCCACTGAGCCAATGCGCCGACTACGTGACTGGTACAGCTCTTTGATCTATTCAGCGTGAGCTCAATCTTGACGCAAAGTCAATTTCTCATCCATAATGTTACTGGTACTATTTTTGTTTATTTGTTCTGGTCCCGAGGTTATAAAACTTTTTTCATGCTCAGCTCAGCTGAGACTAAAATTTATCCTGCTCATAAATGTTAAAATGCCAACAACTGTTGGCATTTTAACATTTATTAGCAGGATAAATTACAGGCTTTGGAGTTCTAAACCTTCAATGTCAATATATTTAGGCCATTTCTGTATTTATGAGGATTTGAAATTTCAAGCTCAGCTGAATTGAGCATGAAAAAAGTTTTATAAACTCGGGGCCAGGTCTCGGGACTAGGGAGGGCTCAAGCCTTGTTACAGTTTGTCCAATGTCGGACGTCTCTAACATTTTCGAAGATACATATTCCATAAAATAAATGCACATATTCCATTTTATTTCTTTTCTTTTTTGTTAATAGTTTGTACAATTCTAAAATTGCCACACTTTTTAAAAAGGGCTTACAAAGAAAATATTTACAACCAATTTGAGTTAAATGACACAAAATGATGTGACAAAACAGCATGTATCGGTTTCACGCTCAGGTCAATAGCGGAAAATTGTCTCATTCTTATAAGCATTTCTTACTGATTTCAAAATAATCAGTCCATAAAATGTCAAACTGATAGGATCTGTACCTTTGAGACACTGCGGGAGAAAAGGTTTACTGATTTGTGTCCGTCAAACACTTAGATCAGCCCCTGTGGCCAGTGCGATCAGATTATCCAGTGACGAAATGAAGAAAGCAAAAACACTTCAGATCTCCATACAAAACACACAACAGACAAGCACCAGCATTATAGCCGAGGCTGATATTAGCATCCGAGGACAGGGCTAAAATTGATATAATTTTCATGAACCAACTTGCTATACATATGAGCCATCTCGTGGGAAAACCAACAATGTGATTTCCGAACAGGTCTGACACAAACCAGCCTGTACAAGCACAGAAAAGAGCTAGAAGCTAGAAATTTCGGATTTAAGTAGAAGAGGAAATGTTCTATCCGAGTAGCGAAAACAAAGGCGCTGATCAGCTTCGCGGTTACCGCGAAGCTGATCTGCGTCTTTGTTTTCGCCTATGCAGATTGTTGGTTTTCCCATGAGGCGGCGCATATGTATTGTGTTGTTGAACTGAATGAGGACCAACAATTTTATCATGAACAATTAAAGTGCCAACAACTTCATTTGAATTTTATCAGAAAAATGACACTACCCTCTTTTGAGCAGTCCATGGCATTTAAACGAAATAAGAAACACTACATACATGTATAACATTAGCAATATTAAACATACTGTAAACCAAATTATTTTCGTGACCAAGTGATTTAAATTTGTGAAATTCACCAAAAAGAACAACCTTAATCCAGTGAAAAACACAAAATACATGTAGCCACAAAAAAACAAAGTTTGTTCTAGTATAAAAGTAAGAATAGAGGGACCAGGAAGAATGCAATTAAATTTAAAGTCCCAACATAGACACCATGAGAGTAGGAAAATAATAACACGTTTTTTTGTGACAACACACTCAAAGAGCAGGATGACTAGCTCTCTCTCAACAAGGTAGCCATCTGGCAGTGGCTAGTCTCAACCAAAACCAAAGACCGCAACATAGAGGCCCAGACAGAATAAACAGAAGATGTACCATGAAGATAAATCACTTTTTTTAGGATTAATGTTATGTTGAGAAAAAAAAAACATCTTAAGTTCATTAACAAAATGTAATTTCAACAAAACCAGTCAAAATTTTAATAAATCGTTAAATCTACCACATCAATTTATCATAAAACAAAGCTTACCATTTCACCATGGCAAGAACTTACAGTATTAAAGACCAAGTCCCAGACACTGAAATTTCCGAACGGACAGCAATTTAGCCTATATGGCAAAGTGGGATGGGCTTACAATCGTCTGCTATGTTAGAAGGCTGATTCTATTGGTTTTCATTTGTGTGAATATTTTCGTCTGCTAGCCAGGTATTTGAAGGCATGATGTGTAGAACATTTTGATAATGAATGAATATTGTTTTTGCAGTTGATAGATAAATACATAGAAAAGCCATGCAATTAATAGATCTACTTACAATATATGTTTTGAGAACATTTCACTCAATAATCCAAATTAAGAAAGCTTTTAAATCCAAAGAAACTCAGTTTTCAAATGGTATTATATTATTCTGCACTCTCAGTCTCAGTTGTGAAAATTCCAAGCATCATACAAATGTACATATATAATCCTGCATAAATGGCTAGTTTATGTGTTTCCTCTCCGTCGTCGTTGTGGTGCAAACATTGATGTCATGTATGTGTCCCAGATATTGTTACGATAGCGGTATGTAACGGCCTTGTAAACCTTTTTCCCAAGCCGCCTCCGTGGTGCCCTAGGATCTCTTGGGTTTGATATTGATGTCTATTGCCTGTCCACATTCTCGTTCCAATGAAGAACAGCAAGCTGAGATCTCATGTTATATTGCCTGTTACTGAAGCAGATCCTTTTGTCCTGGAAAATGTTCATGACATTGTTGAAGCTTTCAACATAGGAAGAATCTCTGGCTAAAACAAAGTCCTCAGGATGCTTGTAGATGACAGATGCTTCAATGACCTTTTCAAGACATTTTTCAGCTTTTGGATTTGTGATGACCATTCTTGAAGGCTCATACTTAGAATCCTCTTTACACCGTGACGAGTCGGGGCAGTCGGAATGTTCATCTCTGTAGTGTTTCACAATGTTTGACAACAAACTTCGCAAACGTTCGGGGTCATTTTGACAGTTTCTCATTGCCCAGTGAATGTGTGTGGCAATGGGTTCAGCTTTATCATATAGTTGGTCAAACCAAGTTTTGCCTTCTTTGTATTTAGGTCCCGAAGATACAACTTTAAGGGCTTTCTTCAGTGATTTTACACCATGCCAACAGTCGTTCTGATTTGTGGTCATTGGACGCGACTTCACTAGCTTGTTTATAGATAAGTTTCTATCATGTGTGTGGACTTTAATGGTCACATCTTTAGAGTCAAAGTTCTCATAGATTTTTTGTGTCCCCTTCAGCTCATGCCGTTGTGAAACAATATCATCAGCCTTGGTTACATGAATGCATTGTAACACTTTATGAGTCTTTTCTCCCAATGCCACTACACTGCTGTCTTTGGCATTCTTTCGCCACCCATGTCGTGCATCCGTCATAATGTCAATTCCGTCAAGTTCATCATAACTTCCAATTTCCAGATATAGTGATTCCTCAAGAGAATTGTTATAAACTGTTTGAAGACTGTCCCCATAACTCTGAAGAAATGTTTTCCTTTTTGACTTTGAAATGACACCAAAACCTGAAGCTTTTGAAAACCTAGTGTAATGCACAGGCAGCATTCCTGAACAAACAAAAGCATGATTTATTCTGTGGTTTACAAGGAATGTGTCATTTGGCAAATAAGGAGATGATGTCCACCTGTATGTATGAGAATCGTGTGTGTTCCCACACTGAAGCGTCACAATAATCACATGTCCCCGATATACAACCTTTTGCTGTTTCAGATTATATCTGCAGTTTCTTCCATGATGTTCTGTCATTTCTGTTAATTTCTGTATAGATGAAACCGTAGATACGAACATGTTTTCATTCGAGTCGTTCTTGTTTTTCAGCTTTTTTGATTGTGTAGGAAATGTCTGCGTGTCTTGGTCTGGAACATGGCTTTGAATCCAGAAGTCAAGTGCTGAATCTATTATGTCACAATTGTTAACTGGCTTGTTAAATGTGTTCACCAAACAACCCCTGATTTTTTGCATTTTAACTGAAATTTCAAGCTTTTTCTGTTCATTTCCAGGAATCTCCATTTTAAAACTAGGGGGCCTAGTCCTGACTGGTCTTCTTTGTTCTTCCATAATTGTCTGTTGTAAAACTAAGTCTACATGTAGCATAAAATAAAATTGTTGATATATCCAGGAACTTTCTAACCATAGTTATTCAGAAAGAAGTGTACAGTTACATTTTCTCTACCAGATCAACACACTTTCAGATGCAAAGGGCGGCCAGTCTAGAAGTGGACTAGGGTTAGGCATTTTACAGTATTCCATTTTCATCTATTTTACAGACTACATATATGCGAAGTTGTGCATATTTTAAATTGTATTCAAAAAATTTAAATAGTCAATTTAAATACAAGTAAGCTTGGTTGGGATATTTTTTACCACCCCTACATATGAATGGGTTAGCTTCATTTTTTTCCCACAAAATTATACTATTTCCCTCAATTAGCAATACCACATGGTGATAATTTGTAAACAAAGAAGTGTTATCAGAAATAGTGTTTATTTTCATGTTTTACATCAATTAATACATCTATTTGTGCAGAGATTTGTATTCAAAATACCAGTTTTGCTTTCACAGCATTCTTGCCATGGAAAATCAAAATATAAGGATAACACTGCATGTTTCTGAAGAACAAGTGGACACAATAAGTCATCTGTTTAGTCACTATGGTTGGAATTATAATGAAATTAGCAGAATTGTCGCAGAAAATAGTGGGTCCTCAGCTGAAAGTATTCTAAATAGAAATGATGTTGCATGTCAAACCACACCAGGAACTGAAACAGTGGATAATAATGATGATGCATTTCAAGAATATCACATTCCCCAAAACCCAGAGGAACAGGAGTGTCGATTTTGTTTGTGTAGGCCATGTATTACAGATGAACAAAACAGACAGATGTGGTGGGAAAATGAAAATCAGGCACCCAGTAGAAGGAATTCTGCGCTGAGGAAAGAACGATATAAGCGATTTTGGACAATGATGTTCCACCGTGAAGCCTGGAAGGATCCACGTTATCAGGCAGAAAAACTCAAGGCTTTGAGAGCAGATCCTAGACAAAGAAAATATGAATGGCATCGACGTGACATCATGCCCAAGTGTGTTTTGAGCCTTGTAAGACAGTGGTTTCCAAATCCAGATGGTGTGCCATATCTGGGACATTTATGGGAATAATGTAGTCCTTTTTATCTACATTTTAAGCTGATTTGGTCCTGTTCTTTAAGAATTAATTTGTGTACTTTATTTCCCGCCATGTGTCAGATATTGTTATCTGTGTATTCTGAGGTATTTACCAGCTGTCAGATAAGAGGTTATGAACTTCTGTAAGCCTTCCCATTTGCTGTCAATTATAAATGGAGGTAAATTTGAATTTCGAGCAGAAGACAAAAAAGATTTTCTGAAATGTGTAGTTTGGAATATAATATCTGTTTAATATTTACATGTGATTATTCTGAATGTCTCAAAGAATACATGTGCCAAACTTCACAGCTTTTTGTTGGGTAAGTGTTTCACATTCTTTGATTTTCTGTGACGAAAGCTGCATGTTGGCTGTTAGGGAGCTAGGGAAACACTGGCCATTTTTCAGACCCTTTGGCTTTTATACTTGGCTCCCGGCCTTTAATGTGCTAAAGTCATTCCTGGTAGCACTAAAATTGCTGGAAACACTTTATCCCAGACATGAAAATTGATTGTTTTTTCACTTAAATAAATTGAAAATAAAGAAAAAAACATCACGAAATAAATCTACCACACTTCACTGGGATTCCAAAAATGACAAATGTGATTGCGATATCAACAGAAAATTTCCATAAGAGAATCATGGTTTGTGAAAACCTGATTTATGAAAAAAAAAGATGTGCAGATACAAGTATAAATGTTTTGCATTATTAAATTGAGTAGCCTCCGATAAAAAACAACTTGTAAGTAGTACAGTCTGTCTTCTTCCTAAATCCTTTAGTTCAAGTCTGAGCCCAGCTTTTGCATCTGACAACACAGGTCACACCAGACCCGGTTGAGAACTTCATAGTCAAGTTTACTCGTGATGCGGGTCATATTTTACTGGATAAAGTCTTGTAGGATCTGAGCCTTCAGCATTGAAATTGATACTGAGTGATTGAAAAAATGCGTCTTGGGAAACAATAAATAATAAAGACCAAAACTTAATAACTGAAAATACACTTTTCAAAGGTATATTTGCAAAAAGCAAACTTTAAAACAATTATTTTTCCCTTATTTCCCTTCAGTTATAAGACACACAAACCAATCAAAACAAAATCCTACGCACACAAGTCAGCGCTTTTGAAACCAGTGAAATTGTCTCATTCACCATTTGTGTCGCAATGACTTTGGCACAGCCTCCCTATTTTCTGAAAGCCACTCTGAGGGAATTAATAAGTAACAGTTTACGCATCAGTCAACCTTGTTGCTATATCTCATTCTCTGCGTCTCAAGTGCGTGAAATATGGTCATTTACAGCCACTCACTTGCAAATATGGGAATTCTAATTAAGTACAATTGAATAAGGCAAACCAGCATGAAGAAAAAGCATTCCATTCTGCTGCCTTAAATTTCCTAAGATTTTGAACAGCTAAGGCATAGAAGCAAACAGCAAAGACCCATGATCAGACCACTGAATATTGTTGCTCTATGATCAGTCTTATCAGGGTCTGCACTGTTTGTCATCTCAATCTTTTTGAAGGCAATTCTCAATAGTGAAGCCAATTTGTTGACCTGCCCAATATTTTGTGTCCAAATAATTATGGCTTTAATGGAAAATGTTTCTAATAGCCTAAAGAATCACAGACTGGCCCCAGAAGTATTAATCCAATTTCGTTCTAAGAAAGAAGTCTTGTGTGCAAGATTTAGAGGGCTGTATTTGCAGCAAAAGATGGATTCTAAAAGAAAATGCATTATCCCATACTCCAGGAGAGAATGGTTCTGTATTAAAATATTGAATTTGCATTCTCTGTATAACCAAAGAAATGATAAAGGGGAGGTAATTCAATCCTTTTGCAAACTCAACTTCAAAGCACTTTTCATATATATGCATTCAAGAAAATTCAAACAGCTATTTGGAGAATTTTCTTATCAGTAAAACTGTTCCATCCCATTACCTATCACACTAGTATTCCAGATTAAAACTGACCAGGAATTTATACCCTGGTAAGACTAATTATGAAATGAGCCGCGACGCAAGAAAACCGGTCTTCGGGGGTTTCCGACCAGGTGCGACACAAATCGGTCTATACAGTCACAGGAGCAGGCTAGATGCTTGAAATTTTGGCTATGAGTAGAAGAGGAATTATACTATCCGAGTAGCGAAAACAAAGGCGCTGATCAGCTTCGCGGTTACCGCGAAGCTGATCTGCGCCTTTGTTTTCGCCTAGGCAAAAATCCGGTTTTCTCACGATGCGGCTCAAATATAAACCCAATCATAAACTAACACAAATATTTACTATTTGTATCATGGTCTAGAGTTTTCTCTTTGATGTTGCTTGTGCAATATGTGAGTAAACCATGGCTATGAGAAAATCCAGCCTTTCTTAGTAAGTAGGCGGAGCTAAAATTTCCTATGGCTTGTACTGAGTCTGTTATCTAGGTCGTGCTCTTACTACCTGATACACTGCACAGGGAAGTTAGAGCACTGCTATGTAAGAATTGATTTGTATGCCAGACACCTGTTGCCTATGAGTGGAAAAATTAAAGAAGTTTTCAAGCATGTATTTTATTTACAGCAATAGATATCCAATGTGAATGATAAAAATAAAAAAAAGAAATCTATAAGATATGAAAATTCAGCACAACTAGTCCTAAAGCCTACATAGCTTTAATCAAGCTAAATTGGTTTATCAGAAATTGAAGGTGCATCCAGAGAAATATATCCTCATGCTTGTCCTCAAATGGGTTTATCTCCAAATAATTATTTTCCAATGCATCAGCAATTTGGCTTAAAATCAATTTGTCATTTTCATCATCTAGCACATCCATTTTTTTGTAAATGAACAACTAAAGTTTTCAAATTATGTCACCTGACATACCAGAATGGCATGTACTAAAATGATGAGGTGAGTGTGTTTGCTGAGTGTATGAGTTGAGTGTGTTTGTTGAGTGTGTGAGCTGAGTTTATGAGCTGAGTGTATGAGCTGAGTTGAATTTTTTTGCCACAAATTCTGAAAAGAAGTAATTTTATCTTGTATCATGGTCTGGAGTTTTCTCTTTGATGTTGCTTGTGCAATATATGAGTAAACCATGGCTATGAGAAAAATCTAGCCTTTCTTAGTAAGTAGGCGGAGCTAAAATTTCCTATGGCTTGTACTGAGTTCGTTATCTAGGTCGTGCTCTTACTACCTGATACACTGCACAGGGAAGTTAGAGCACTGATATGTCAGAATTGATTTGTTTGCCAGACACCTGTTGCCTATGAGTGGAAAAATTAAAGAAGTTTTCAAGCATGTATTTTATTTACAGCAATAGATATCCAATATGAATGATAAAAATAAAAAAAAAAGAAATATATAAGATATGAAAAGTCAGCACAACTAGTCCCAAAGCCTACACAGCTTTAATCAAGCTAAATTGGTTTATCATTATCTGTCACGGGTGCTGCAAACCTTGCAGTGGTAGGTGTTAGTTTGGCGCTGTTTTCAGGAGGTAATTTTATGTCCGGCAAACCATCCTCACTAAATCCCAAATCAAATGAAACTTCATTTGAAACATCATATGTGTTTATTGCCTGGGACAAAGTCATGTCAAGCTCCAAGAAATCAACAGCTTGTGATAATAATATATCCTCATGCTTGTCCTCAAATGGGTTTATCTCCGAATATTTATTTTCCAATGCATCATCAATTTGGCTTAAAAACAAATTGTCATTTTCATCATCTAGCACATCCATTTTTTTGTAAATGAACAACTAAAAGCACCTTCCTGGTTTTCAAATTATGTCACGTGACATACCAGAATTTCAAATTTAAAAGTTGCTGTGTTTTAGGTCAAACAATAAATCAGCTTATCAGCAAGATAAGCAGAAAAGAAAAAAACATTATACCTGTCATTCTTGGTAATTAACTGACAATCTAAAACAATGAAGTCATGGGAAAATTGAATGCTTGATTCTGGTTGGACCATGATACAAAACATTTAGAAAATTGTTCTACTCGTAATTGATATAAACTACTCGTAGAAACAATTCTCTAAATATAACACAGATTCCCTTTTCATAAAACAGTGACAACATAGGTTTTTTCTTAATGTTTCTTAGTGGTTGGGAATGTTGTTGATATGCCTATTAAATTGAGGACAACCAGACACTGAGGATACATATTTTGTTTAATCAGACAAAATTTCTTTTATGTTTATAACCTTATCCAGCCCACAGATCTGTGATTGTCATTCAGGATTCTAAACAAATCTGGCTGGTATATTCTTTTGTTTAAGGTATATGTACATGCTGATCTGGTCATATTTTTTCAGTGCTCGTTTGTGCAGCATTCACAATGCTGATTTCACCCTGTGTTTCAGTCCTGATCGATTCCAATAGTAGAATCCTTAGATCAATGTGCAAGCTGATCTTGTCCTTTTTTTAGTTCAGTTTTACGTCCCATTCAAGATTATTTGAGACATTCCAATCAGTAGGTGTGGCAAAAACGAGAGAACCCCAAGAAAAAAAACTGACACACCCGCAAGCAGATCTTGGGCCAGAGCGGGGCTCGAACCCACACCAGACATAGCGGTGAGACGATCAAGTGATTAAGAAACGATCTTTTCTTATGTTTCAGTGCTCAGTTGTAAAAATTGAACAAGCGTAAATGTGCATGCTGATCTGTACCATAGATAGAATGCATATACCTATGAACGTGCTGATTTGGTCCTGTTTTTCAGAACTCGTTTGTGCAGACTGATTACTTCTGTTGATAGAATATGTTTCAGTAGTAGGTACATACTCCTCTCACATTATGAGTGAATAGGATTGGAAATATGACCCAAAAGTATTAAAACATCAGTCAGAACTCATTTCATGGTTCAGTGAGTGCGCCTAATGTTTCCAGTTGAGTCACTTGGTCAAAAACTTGTACTGGTGGATTGCTTTCAAAGTTTTGTGCAGTCTGATCAACAACTTTTACTGATGAATTGCTTTCCAACTTTTGCGCAGTCTGGTCAACAACTTGTAATGGTGGATTGCTTTCCGACATTTGCACAGTCTGGTCAATAACTTTTACTGATGGATTGCTTTCCAACATTTGCGCAGTCTGGTCAATAACTTGTACTGGTGGATTGCTTTCCAACTTTTGTACAGTCTGGTCAATAACTTGTACTGATGGATTGCTATCCAACTTTAATGCAGTCTGGTCAATAGCTTGTACTGATGAATTGCTTTCTGACATTTGCGCAGTCTAGTCAATTACTTGTACTGATGAATTGCTTTCCGACATTTGAGCAGTCTTGTCAATATTAGCTTGAACTGGTGGATTGCTTTTTTAACTTTTGTGCAGTCTGGTCAATAACTTGTACTGGTGGATTGCTCCAACTTTTGTGCAATCTGGTCAATGGCTATTACTGGTGGATTGCTTTACAACATTTGCACAGTCTCGTGAACAACATGTACTGATTGATTGCTTTCCGACATTTGCACAGTCTGATCAATAACTTGTAAAGGTGAATTGCTTTCTGACATTTGCACACTCTGGTCAAGCCCATATCACAAACCATGAGATCGTTCTACATGTCACAGGCTTAGCTAATTCTCTCAGCTCACGGACTCAGCTCATGGACTCAGCTCATAGACTCAGCTCATAAACTCAACTCATACACTCAACAAACACACTCACCTCATGGTTTTAGTACCTGCCTACCAGAATTTCAAATTCAAAAGTTGCTGTGTTTTAGGTCAAACAATAAATCAGCTTATCAGCAAGATAAGCAGAAAAGAAAAAAACATTATACCTGTCATTCTTGGTAATTAACTGACAATCTAAAACAATGAAGTCATGGGAAAATTGAATGCTTGATTCTGGTTGGACCATGATACAAAACATTTAGAAAATTGTTCTACTCGTAATTGATATAAACTACTCGGGGGCTCCGCCCCCTCGTAGTTTATATCAATTACTCGTAGAAACAATTCTCTAAATATAACATCTATAGTTCTGGCACCAATCCACAAGCTAAGAAATTTATATTCCTTCTGTGTGTTGGCGGCATTTTGACTGAAAGTGCCTTGTCAGATTTCTTTTTCAACATCAGTCCTCAGTCATTGGGGCAGAGGGGGGGGGGGGGGGGGGGGGGGGATTCAAATGGTACTACCTTAGTTATTGACGGAGTAAAGGAGTCATATGAATACCATTACATACAAAAGCTTGCTATCGTTCGAGTATAGCGCTGGCCGTATCATGAGTATATCGATGGCCGTATCAGAACTTGGTTGACAGCACGATCAATAGTATCATCTATTTTACGGCTGTCGATATACTCAGATCAGAAAAGCTGTTTGTACGATTGTGATGGTATATAAAATACAAATGACTTGAATGACAACATAGGTGGCATGCGCGGATCCAGAGGGGGGGACCGGGGGTCCGGACCCCCCCCCCCCCCCTGGAATTTGAAAATTTTACCTAAAAAAATGTAATTTCGGGATTTTTGGGGGGTTGGACCCCCCCTCGTCTGTGACCAAAAATTACCATTTTCGTTGGACCCCCTCTCATGAAAATTTCTGGATCCGCGCATGGGTGGTATGGTTTCAAGTGATTTACCCTCGTGATAAATATGTCTTGATCAAGAACTCCACAAGATTTTAAATCTGACGTGATGTTCTACCAATGGGACCTCAGTGCTCCCAAAGCCAGTAGATGACAGTAATTGTATTGTGTAGGAAAACAGGTTCTGAGTAGCTAATCCCCACCTTTGTTTTCTATTAGTCTTCATTTAGCGCCACAAGTGATTAAAGTTCTGTTACTTTTGTGGTTTAATGCTCCAGTCAACAATTTTTCAGTCATGTCCGACATGTCGCGACAGAGGAGTCTTGTATGATCCAGAATGTGACTCTCTAGCCACTAGGCTATCATGTGCCCTGAAAAGGCATGACTCTGCCCTTGTGACAGATTTCTCAACTTAGTAGTTCCAGTGGTTTTCTATGGCCAAAGCTGGTGAAATTACATGTAACACAATATACCCCCAAAGAAAACACCGGCAGCCCCCATGGCCGAGATGTTAAGGTCGCTGACTTCAGTGCTCTTGATCATTCGATCATCTCACCGATGTGGGTTCGCGCCTCGCACGTGGCACGAATTCATAAGTGAGACAAGCCATGTTCTGCTTGCGGGTGTGTCAGGTGGTTTTTCTCCGGGTACTCCGGTTTTCGCCCCACCTACCGATTGATTTGTCTCGATATGAGTGAAAAAGCTTGAAAGGGACGTAAAACTGAATCAAAACAAAAAAAAAAAAACAAAAAAAAAAAAAAAACACCAAGAACTTTAATCATGAAATAAACATGTCTGTTGACCCAATTTCTCAGAAAACTACACAAGGCAACATTCCTGCATGTCAAGATCTACCTTTTACTCTATTAATTATAAAGAATTCAGCACAAACTCATATAAAATATGAGTTTAAGTGAATTCTACAAATTATAAAATACAAACCTAAAATGATAGTAATTCCAAGAGTAATATCCTGAAAGATCTTCAAAAAACACAAACCTCCCTTTCCGTTATGGAGCTACCAGGTCTACTCTAAAAATCATGAATCTTAAAGCCATCGCAAAACATTCAAAATTCTTTTAGTTTTCTCAACATCTTGTTAAGTAATCATATCTGCCTTCTTTTTTAACTACTATAAAACAGTTTTTAATGCTGCATCATCAGTCAAATTGAAGATTCTAAATTTTTTGAGAGTGATCTATATTTGGGTGGTTTAATGTAAAAAGGTGAGCTGTGTCACAAGAAAACTGGTCTTTGAGTTTCCGATCAGGTCCTACACAAACCGGCCTGTTCAGTATCAGAAGAAGAGTAGAAGCTTGAAATTTGGGATTTAGGAAGAAGAGGAACTGTACTACCCGTGAAGCAAAAACAAAGAAGCAGATCAGCTGTGCACAGCTGATCTGCATCTTTGTTTTTGCATATGCGAAATCTTGTTTTCTCATGATGTGGCTCAGGTATAATGATTGCCAGGCCCTCTGGTAGAATTGGTTCATTAGTAACCTCCTGCTGATTCTAGCATCAAAACTCATCTGTTATCTATATCAGAGCTGCTCTCTAGACTTGCCACAAAGAAATGGAATAAGTTTGCATGTATGGAAAGTTTGAGTGAATCGCTTTTGCTAGGCAGGCTCAGAATTTTTATGCCAATTTCACATTCCATAGTATGGCCTCTATGATGTGTGATTTGACTGTGAGCAGCAGGCTGTGGACCTGATATTAAAGCGAATCTCTGACTGCCTTTCAAATAAAACCAAAGAGGACATAGCAGCCGCACAACGTTCATACGATAATCTCATATGGTCCAAAGGGTCAGCACCATCTTAAGACACAGACAGCAATCACAAATTGGGAGTGAGAATCTCACACAACAGGTGATGTCATCAGGTGACAGCAAGACAGTTGTGTGGCAGTTGTACAAGTTTTGTTGAAATTGTTGAAAATTCTTCACATTTTGCAGGAAGACCTTATGGCAACCCCAAATATAAAGGTAAAATTCTTTATGTTGGTCGTACAAACATCAAGCAAAGGCAGCCTCTGGGCAGCAGTGTAGAAGCCTTATATATCTACCTCTATTTGAACAGTACTTGCAAAGAAAATTAGTAATGAACATGCTGAAAAATGTATTGTGGCAGCCGTATGACGCATTTATTTCATACTACAGTCAGCTGCCGAAACTCAGATGCTGTTGCGGAGACAGTTGAGAGTTGTATGGCTGTCACAAGGTTGGTGTGAAACAGGATTATGTGGCTAGTTGCAAACCCTCACTTAGCTATATTACACACACATTCTATCACTCTGTTGCAAGTGAAATTAACTGTCAGCTAGAAAAAGTGCCTTGAGAGCCTGAGAGGCAGGTATACTCCCGGCTGGTAGCCAACCCTCCCAACTAAGCCAAATGCCTTCGACCTACCCCAGGACATGCTCTCCGCTGACACACTGAACAACATTTGAAATGTGCATTTGCAAAAAGCACTTCACCTACAACCATCTGATGGAGGGGGGGGGGGGGGGGGGGTGTAGTAGAATGACATATCTATTTTAAAGCAGTATACAGAGCTGACTTGTATACTCAGTCGCGGACATTGAGGGTCAGGTCCTCAGTCCAAGATGAAAATTGAAAATAGAATGTCATTCTTCAATAAAAAAATAAGATATCCTAGATCTTGACCTCTAGCCCCACTCTGGGTAAGCAAATCTTATATAGTACCTATGATTCAAACATGGGTGATTTCTAAAGATGGTTGTAAAGAAAAGTATTTAGAAAATACAATTATTAAAGTTCTAGTTTTTGACCTCTAGCCCCACCCCCACACATGGACCCAAGAGTCCGAACCTTACAGGGTACCTATGGTCTAAGTATGAAAGATTTCTGACCTGACAAGACTGTGAATCTTCTTTGTGATAATGGCACTCCCTCAATTACTGAGGATTATCTGCCATGCGCTAGAATGGTATTTACAATGAGTTTGGAAAAAAGATGGGTATTTGTGCTAAAGGAGCGTTAAAAGTAAATTACAGAGTGGGCTAAAACTTTACATTTATAAAACTATGTACAGGGATGAACTCAGTTAGTCAAGGATGGGTATGAGGACTGGGACAGTAAGGAGGCCCTTGAAGCCCTCCATTCTCTGCAGTTACAATCGATGTTGGTAGCTGATTCCATTGCACAATGGTGCGAGGATAAAATGATACTTTAAATACATCTTTTTCAGTCCGAATGTGTTTGTAGCAGTTAGGGTTTGATTGTCTGGTCCAGGTATCTGATTAAACAAGAAGATCTGTGGTCAAGATACACAGACTACCAGAAAATTTAACATGGTATCTATCATATTATAAAGGTGTCCTAGATTCTGACCTCTAGCCCCACCCCTGGTAGATGGTACCTAAGATTTGGTGCCATGGAATAAAAGCAAACCATTCAGATTCAGCAAATTCTACAGGGTATCAATGATCTAAATAGGAATACATACATATGGCTGTTTGTTAAGATATGGACTTAGAGAAGAAACAGTAACAAATGTAAACCGCACATTTTAAAGGTGACCTAACAGTAGATTTTGACCTCCAGCCCCACCCCCAGGCATAGACCCATGGGTCCGAAAACATGCAAACAAAGCAAACCCTATCCAGGGTCCCTACAGTCACTAGAGAAACTTTAACCAAAACTTTGACATAAATTTTACGAATGTTCCAGAATTACGAACGAACTCACGAACAAGCATACGAACAGAAAATCGAAAACTATATACACATCGGCATAAATGCTGGGGTATAATAATTCTAACTTTCTCTAGATAAATCCAGAAAAGTGGTTTCTGTGGATGTCGTCTTTGAGCTTTTAGTAAAAGCCCTTCTTGTTTACAAGAAAACAAAGAACAATTATTTTAAAACTTGTAGGGCGTCCGAAATCACATTTGCAATTATGCTGAAATAAACAAATATCACAGAACCTAACTAAAACGCATGATTCCTAATTATTCACCTTCAAAGCTTTAATCAGAGCTAAAAACTTGCCTTTAATGGACTTACGATTTGTTTTCTGCCGGATGTTTAGACTGTAAAATTGAAAGTAAGGATTGCGAATTGAGCGAAAAAAATGTGGTTCTACGAGGTACCGAATTCGGAGAAAGCCGTTTCGATCCAATTTATTTGGTATTGTGGTTTAAGGTCCCAGACAATTTTTCAGTCAAACACCACTTTCTGGGCATTAACCAGATGTATTACTAAAGGATACAACTCAATGCCAGTGGGGTTCGACCCCAACACCAGTCTACAGTAACTGTTCATCACACATTTTGGAAGTTTCAGCTGAGGCGAACTCACAAGAAGCTCATGTTGAAGTACTTCCAGTGCTCTGGGCACATTGTTCTTCAGACAACAAATGCATATCGATGCAGTTGCTGTCTAGGTCTCAAGCCTACAACTACTACAGACTGCCATTACAGACAATAGACGGGGTATTATCATTGATGTTTTGTTATACATTCACATCTCTCACGGAGTGGAACAAGGTAGCGAAGTGGAACGGAGTGACAGCTAGCCAACTAATGTATACAAGCAAGTCTGAACTAAAGTATACACAGTTAAAATGGTGAGCACTTTCTTTTACAAATTTGTCGCGGTGTAAATTTACTAAATTCTCCTGCAAACTGAACTGTGATGGATTTGTTATTTGTACATTGCATATGTACAAACCAAAAGTTCTAACTGGCCTCTTACCTTTAAATGATTTTCTTAAAAACTAAAAACAATCTGAAAATTCTGTTAACATCTCTAAATAGACAGACCCTTCATCGACTAAGAACACTGAAAGCTTTTAAATCTTTTTCTTATAGCATGCAGGGTGCACCACATGACTTCCATACCCTCATTTTTATAATTTGCAAATTTCAATATTTGTGATATGTGACTTTCTAAAACACCAGTTTTCATTCGTCAAACCTTTTCATTTCTAAAGATAAACTCAGATTGAACATATCCATGCAAAACTTTTGATGTGCCCAGCATTATTTTCATCCCTTATGGACAAAAAGTGAACCTTTACTCCAAAAACCTAATATAAATTCTTCTTAAAGTTGATGGTGCTTGTTTGACAAGGCCTTTTGGTGCATGTTTATGATTTGTGCGAAGCTGTTTAGCGGCAACTTTTACGGATGTTGGTGTATTCAATGAAGCAAAACAAACTGATATAGTGCTCCAAAATCCTTAATAACCTTGGTGGCCTGTTAGAATTTTTGACTAATATGGATGTATACCTTTTTTAACATTACGAAAACACCCCCATGCAATATACAGATTTTTTTGTAAAAAATGAAAATTTTCTGTAGAATTTTTGATATTTTTCTTATTTTTGCTCAAAACATAGATTGTGGGAACACGTTAGAACCGCCTCGCTGGGCGCCCTCGGTTTTCAACACTCCCCTTGGGACCTAGCGAATGTTAATGAATGACCTAGCGAATGTTAATGAACGCTATTATTGCATAAATTCTGCAGAAACGAAAGAAATAATGGTGCACTATATTTTACTGCCTCATCACATTTTCATACGCGTAAACGCTTTCGTTTTTGTGCTCGTTCAGGGCAGACCAGCACGTGCTTTGCGTGGCGCCCAGTAAAGCATAAGTAAAAGCCATGTATTAACAGCATGTGTGCGCATGAATTGCAATATTAATGCATGGCTTTCTCTTCATTAATAAACGGCTGTTGATATCGCGTGACATGGGTATTTATGCAATAGTTATAACGTATTTAACAAGGATCAGGAAAAAAAAAACATCAAAATACAAAGTTTATGTTTTAATAGTACATGTAATACTTCAATGAATCATACAACAATAAGCATTCAATAGATAAAAAGAGACCAAGCTATCCCAAATGAAAAGCAGTTAAGCTTCACATTGAATCATTTCTTTCCCTTTTTGATTGTTGGTTCTTCTTTTTCAACATGTCACAAAATTTTCGATTGTAAATGTTTGAACAGTCATTCAGAAAATATGTATAGTTCAACCACATTATAAAATATAAAGCAGTTCTTCGTATGAGCCGCCACATGGGAAAACCAACAATCTGCCTAAGTGAAAACAAAGGCGCAGATCAGCTTCGCAGTAACTGCGAAGCTGATCAGCGCCTTAGTTTTCACTACTCAGATAGTACACTTCCTCTTCTACTTAAATCTGAAAATTCAAGCTTCTAGCTCTTTTCTGTAACTGTACAGGTCGGTTTGTGTCGGACCTGGTCGGACACCACATTGTTGGTTTTCTCACAAGGCAGCTCATATAACACTGCAATGCCATATTGGGTCCCATATTAATGATTATTCTGCTATATTGTATTGTAAGTAGCCTTATCATAACATGTTTCACTTATAACACTGTTACATGGTCTGTTTCTATGGACCCAGGGTAGCATTATAATGAGGTTGACCTATATAAAGCAGCAGTACCACATTTTTAGATAAATTAGAAGATGTACATGTATTTACATATTTATATATTAACATATCTACATTTGGTATATATTTACATGAAAAAAACAACAACTTCTATCTGTTATAATTTAGTTGGAAAATAATATTTGAGCTGCATCATGAGAATACCAACAATCTGCATATGCAAAAAAAAAGACGCAGATCAGTTACTGCAAAGCTGATCAGTGCCTTTGTTTTCGCTATATGGATAGTACAATTTCTCTACTGTCTAAATCCAAACTTCCAAGCTTCTAGCCTGCTTCTGTGAAGGTACAGGACGATTTTTGTTGGCAGTGGCGGATTTAGAGGGGGTTCAAGGGGTTCGCTTGAACCCCCCTTTGGAGCCAAATTCTTTCATTTCCATGGGGAATTTCATGAATTTTAGTGTGAAACTAGGAAAACGAACCCCCTTTTCTACATTTGAACCCCCTCTTCAGAAATCCTGGATCCGCCCCTGGTTGGACCGGGTCGGAAACCCCGAAGACCGGTTTTCTCATGTTGCAGTTTTCCTGAATTTTCTGTGGAACAGACCCAATCAAACAGTATAGTCTAACCCAGATAAGAAAATAGGTAATTGACTCATCTAGGTCTATAATGTTTGCCATTTGAGCCTTCAACTGACAAAGCCAACAATCTGGGTTTCATATTTAGATTTAAGTAGAAGAGGAATTGTATTATCCGAGTAGCAAAAACAAAGGCACTGATAGGCTGTGCAGTTACTGCACAGCTCATCTGCGCCTTTGTTTTCGCATATGCATTGCTGGTTTTCTTATGCAGTGGCTCATTTTATTTGCATTTTTTGCAGTCATTTAACAACAATGTATATGAGCCGGGTCATGAGAAAAAACAACATTTCACATATGCGAAAACAAAGGCACAGATCAGTTACCCAATAACTGCTAAGCTGATCATGCCTTTGTTTTCGCTACATGGATAGTACAATTCCTCTACTTTCTAAATCCAAAATTTCAAGCTTCTAGCCATCTTCTGTGATGGTACAGGCCAGTTTGTGTCGGACCTGGTTGGAAGACTGGTTTTCTCGTGTCGCTGCTCAAATTCCTTCCATTTTCAAGGTGATCATGATTCTTACATACATTTTAACATAAAAAATAAAATACACACAACAAAATAGAAAGTTTGGTTTATTTTATTGCTTAACACCCCAGTCAATAACTTTTCAGTCATGTTTGGTTCGAACCACCAATTCCTGGGTACTTAACCAGTAATATGGCAGAAGCAGGTTTTGTAGTCCAAGCCGCCTACTTCCGAGTTCAATATTCTATGACTGAACCATCGTTCACCCAAAAGTAAATTTTTTGATACAATTTTTGATGGCACTAGAAGTCTATGATTAACTCTGTTACGTCAACTGCCTCACAGGAAAAAAAAAGAAATGTCTGCAAAGTTTCTTATCTATTTTACCGACAACATTTTTCTCCATGGAGGACTTCAAAATTAAATAAGACTACCAATTTCTCCATAAAAGTAAGACAGGCCAATGTAATGAGCACCCATAACATAGGTTGTTTTTTTTATAAAAAACTCATTATAACATGTTTCACTATAACAGGGTTTTCAATACAACCTGACAAAATATAAAGAGGCTGTCACACACTCACTATTTGAAGCTACCAGTTAGCGAAAATCATAACTCGCCGCTAGTCGCACAAGTTACCATAAGTTATATTAAAAAAGTTTTAGTAAAAAATGTGTTACAAGTTCTACACGATATAAATCGTGGAAACTTATATAAACTAACAAGATGTCATAGTAAACTTGCATGAAGACAGCTTCAATATTGTGATACATCGTAGGTAACTTGCCTTGTTTAACAGGATGTTGAGAACGTGACAACCCACAACATTTCTATGACATCTGTAAGATAAGCGATAATCCAGGAGTTCAGTATGACTTACGCTCCACCCACTTTTAGACAGACAGTTGCTAAGAGAATCTCGTAGCCTTTCCGTGACATGCTAGAACATCTCTAAAATATGCTACAAGTTCACGAAAAACATGGGCGTAGCTTAACTTGTATCTGCAACTAATGTGTGACAGGGCCTTAGCATCCAAAAATTTATTTTGCTACAGGTCTATTATAAACCTCATTTTAACAGTTTCACATATTACACAGTCTGTTTTATGGACAGCACAGACAGTGCTATAATGAGATTGATAATGCTATCGCTAAGAGGAGTTGATGATCATGTGAGCACTTGGAAAAATAATGGAAATGAGCCTGTGCATGAGAAAACCAACAATTTGGTGTTCCAACCCGGTCTGACACAGACCAGACCAGACCAGCCTGTACAGTCACAGAAGCAGGCTAGAAGCTTGAAATTTCCGATTTAAGAAGAAGATGAATTGCACTATCTGTGTAGCGAAAACAAAGGTGCTGATCAGCTGTGCAGTTACTGCACAGCTGATCTGCGCCTTTGTTTTCGCAAAAGCAAGTTGTTGGTTTTCCCATGTGGCGACTGAAATCATATCCTAATTTAACTACTTTTTTTTCCCTTTTATCATTTCCCTGATTTTGTTACATGTAAGGCGCATACTAAGGATTTCTTCAAATTCTCAACAAAGTTGTTCCCCACGATTGTCTATCATCTAAGTTGAGCAATTTTGATAGGTTCTGAGCTACTGATGTCCAAGAAGAATGGGCCTTCCTCTCCAGGGCGGAACGTACATGGAGAGATGTTGTAAACACCTCCTGAGATCTTGTCAAGTTGCAGAACACTGTAGCCTCTCCTGTTAATACAGATCATTATTGAGCCTGTGCATGAGAAAACCATTAATTTGGGTTTCCGACCAGGTCTGTACAGTCTGTACAGTCACAGAAGATAGCTAGAAGCGTGAAATTTCGGATGAAGGAAGAAGAGGGATTGTACTATCCATGAAGCAAAAAAAAAGGTGCTGATCAGCTTCACGGTTACCGCGAAGCTGGTCTGCGCCTTTGTTTTCGCATATGCAGATTGTTGGTTTTCTTATGCAGCGGCTCAATTTATGTTTTGTTGTCCCAGTCAACGATTTAATGTTTAATGTTAGTCAACAATTTTTCTGTCATGTCGAGCAACCGATTCCTGGTTACTAACTTGTACTATAGGGAAATACAGTTTGACCTCTTTATAATGCCTCTCACTATAATGCAGTATTCAATAACATGGCCATGTCATGGCTACAAAAATCATTATTTTATTATATGTTTATTGTAAGTAACATCATTAAAGCACGGTTTCACTTATAACATGGTCTGTTTCTATGGACCCTAAAGACAGCGTAAGAATGTGGCTGGTAAGTTTGGTGACTTTGTTCTTGTGATAACCTCTAAGACTCAAATTTCTTAACCAAGCCAGTTAATACTGAAAACTTGCAGCGCATATGTGGACTAGACTGACTTTTTGCCTCAAGCTACCTGTGGCTTGCTTTGTCTCTTACCTGAAATCACCGGACGACTTTTTGTTGAAGTTGCCAGGAGCATTTGGTACATTAACACTGACAGCTGTCACATCAACTCCCACACTGTATTCTCTGAAAGAGTATGTTATATATATAGACAGAGAGATATTTGACTCGTTTCATGATTTTATTATGACAATCAACAATTTTTCAGTCATGCCGGGATAAGCCAATTATTTCTAGGTACTTAACCAGTACTGAGGAGTGATTTCGTCTGGCTCAAGGCAATAATTCAGAAGTGTTAAAGCTCGAAATTTTACCACCCGATCTTAAATCAGACAATCTGTAGTATGAAACTCTCCATTAATGATACAAACCATTTTAAAGAAAACATCTGTGTCTTGGTAATAAAATTTAAATTTGGCCATTGGAGGAGAGGCTAGATTTTCAGATTCACGAAACAAATTAGCCTGCATTTTCTGTTTTCAGTTTTTACCTGTACCATGTGCTATTGTATGTGAATTATCAATAATGATTGCTCTGACAGGTATGCATGCTTTCAGTCTACAGAAAAATTAATTCAAAGCCTACTGCAATCACAATCAACAACATACTTTGGTCCTAGTAGTTCTATGAGGATGTAGTTATCAGCAGATGAGTTGTCAATGTTGAACTGATATATGGGGTTGTTCTTGTGGGTTTCGGGGTAGTTCCCACAGCCTCCTGCAGTTACGCCCTTCCACTGACCAGTGATCTGAAAGTTAAAGGTATCATGAGTATCATCATTAATTTTCATTTGAGTTGATGCATAACTCCATTAAGTCCATTTACATTTGTCCAACTATGTTGAGATTGAGCTGCCGCTATTCAAAACATGCTTGACTGGACCTATGCAACAACCAGCCATGCCTTGATACTCAGCCCCCAGGAGACTACAGTAGGCCCTGTGGTTATGAAACTTTCTTCATGGGTAAAATTTATCCTACTCATAAAATACATAAAATACAATAAATGGCATTTTAACATTTATTAGCAGGATAATCTACAGGCTTTGATAGTCTAAACCGAAAATTTCAATTCATTTGGGCTAAAAATTTTAGTATTTATGAGGAATTCAAATTTCATGCTCAGCTGAGTTGAGCAGGAAATAAGAGCTGTCGCAGGACAGCGTAGCTCGCCTGACTTGTGCTTTGCCACTAAACTTATCAAAATCTATGACCCATGACCTTGACCTCAAGGTCGCTCAGGTGGGTTGTGATGGTACAGCATAAAATTTCAGACCAATATCCACAAACATGCGAAGTTTCAACTTGATCCATCAACATAGAGATATATAGACTTCAAAAATCTTTAACCCAAAACTTTAACCAAAAATTTCTAAGGCCATGACCTTGACCTCAAGTTCACCCAGGGTGGGTCATAATGGTACAGCATAAAACTTCAGACCAATATCTACCAACATGCAAAGTACCAACTTGATCCATCTACATGTTCAAGAGATATAGACTTCTAAAAACCTTAATCGAAAACTTTAACAAAAAAAGTCTGTGACCTTGACCTCAAGGTCACCCAGGGTGGGTCATGATGGTACTGCATAAAACTTCAGACCAATATCTACCAACAAGCAAAGTATCAACTTGATCCATCAACATGTTCAAGAGATATAGACTTCTAAAAACTTTAATGAAAATGTCACTAGAGCACGAAATATAGGTCAAGGTCACTAGATCAATACGGGTGCAAAGTCGGGACATCGAGGAGAAGCCATATGCAAAGTTTGATGGTTGTAGGCTTTATAGTTGATGAGATATTAAGGGTTGGCTTAAAAATGTAGGCTTTATAGTTGATGAGATATTAAGGGTTGGCTTAAAAAATGACAAAGTCACTGGAGCATGAAATATAGGTCAAGGTCAGTAGATTAATGTGGGTGCAGAGTCGAGACATCGAGGAGAAGCCATATGCAAGGTTTGATGGTTGTAGGCTTTATAGTTGATGAGATATTAAGGGTTGGCTTCAAAAATGACAAAGTCACTAGAGCACGAAATATAGGACAAGGTCACTAGATCAATGTGGGTGCAGAGTCGGGACATCGAGGAGAAGCCATATGCAAGGTTTGATGGTTGTAGGCTTTATAGCTGATGAGATATTAAAGGTTGGCTTAAAAAATGACAAAGTCACTGGAGCATGAAACATAGGTCAAGGTCAGTAGGTCAATGTGGGTGCCGAGTCGGGACATCGAGGAGAAGCTATATGCAAGGTTTGATGGTTGTAGGCTTTATAGTTGATGAGATATTAAGAGTTGGCTTCAAAAATGACAAAGTCACTAGAGCACGAAATATAGGTCAAGGTCACTAGATCAATGTGGGTGCAAAGTTGGGACATCGAGGAAAAGCCATATGCAAGGTTTGATGGTTGTAGGCTTTATAGCTGATGAGATATTAAGGGTTGGCTTCAAAAATGACAAAGTCACTGGAGCATGAAATATACGTCAAGGTCAGTAGGTCAATGTGGGTGCCGAGTTGGGACATCGAGGAGAAGCCTTATGTAAGGTTTGACAGTTCTAGGCTTTACAGTTGATGAGAAACTAACACAGCATCTGAGCATTGTACAAAGGTGTTCTAGATATTGACCTCTAGCCCCGCCCCCAGGCACGACCCCACGGGTCCCTTCACACTAAATCACAGAGGACCCTCATATGCAGCAATGGTCCAAATATGAATGATTTCTGGTCAGTGACTATCAAGATATAACAATTTTAAAAACTTTGACCGAAAGTGTGACGCGGACGTGGACGCGGACGCGGACGTACACGTAAACGCGGACGACCGAGGTGACAACAATAGCTCTGTGCACTTCGTGCAGGCGAGCTAAAAATATAATTTCGGGGCCAGGAAGCATCAGTAATAATTATTTTGTAGCTTTCGTTTATTTGTGTAAGCTCTGCGCATAATTGTTTTCATTAATATAACTGTTTTCTTCAGTCAAATGTGTCCAGTATGTTAACACTGATAAAACTAGACATACTCTCTTTTCATATTGCTTCTTGTATTGATCAGCTATTTTTGTCAGCGAGAATTCACATGTTGCATAGACCCTGAGCGTGTAGTGTATTGTGTTGTTCTTCTCGTATTGTGACACAACAAGTGTATATGTGGCATTCTTTTTGTTCTCAACGAGTTTGCACAAATAATGGGGACTGTTGATTCTCGTACCATCCTTGTATGGGGGTGGGTCATCTGGAAAACACCAATAAAAATACATCAAAAAGTCGAAAACTATGGTAATCCATTTTCTCTGGACATTGCAAATCTTACAAATGGTTAAGGGCACAGTTATGTTCTCGACAAACAGGTAAGGATCTCTACTGATGAGGCAAGAAAAGTCCAAAAAGCCTAAAATCAAGGGGTCAATTTATAAAACACGGAATTTAAGCAAAATTTTAAAATGTATTATTTGGTATATACATATATATCTAAATTGTATAGATAAGGATTTGGCATCTTTCCCAAATGCCAATAGATGGCGATAACTCTTGGTTTTAGTACCGACCCAAATATTTAAAATTTCTTACACTGCTAATGTTCATGGAGTGAAAATATAGTTGGCTATGTATTTAACTGCAAGTTTTTGCAATAAACCGAAGCAAAATGGATGTTGTTGATAAACCGGTAAACCAGTTTTGGTTTTGCTGCTATTGCGCATGCAAACAAACTCTTGTGCTAGATTTACACCAACAACATAAAACTCTGGCTTAACAAAGGCAAAGGTTGATATACTTCAAAAAGGAGAAAACATCTTGTACTTACAAGGGTAGAAAACTTTCTTTCCTCCTGTATCATATACAAGTAAGGCAATAAATTCTCTGTTGTCAGCAAAATCATCCTAAAATAACCATTTGAAGGTTTCATTATACTACAAGCCTGATCCTAGAGACCTGTTTCACAATCTTATCAAGGTTTCCTTATACTAAAGCCTGATCATTGAGACCTGTTTCACAATCAAATGTAGGTTTCCTTATACTACAAGCCTGACCATTGAGACCTGTTTCACAATCATTTGTAGGTTTCCTTATACTACAAGCCTGATCATTGAGACCTGTTTCACAATCATTTGTAGGTTTCTTTATACTACAAGCCTGACATTGAGACATGTTTCACAATCATTTGAAGGTTTCTTTATACTGCAAGCCTGATTCACAATCATTTATAAGTTTCCTTATACTTCAAGTGATTAAACATTTTTCACAATCATTTTTGTTTCCTTATACTACAAGCATGATTATATAGTACATGTTTCATAATCTTTTATTAGTTTCCTTATACTGTCTACTAACAGAGTAAGTTCCCTGTGCCTCATTATAAGTAAAGACCTGATTTATTTTGCACTGGCAAGTTCCCTTTCAAATTTAGTCTCATCATATTGTAGCATATCCTTAACATAACCACCAGAAAACTGGTGTAACTCAATTTATTTTCTAGGCAATTAAATTTTGCAATTTTTCTCTGTGCCGATTTATGTGACAATTTATTTTCACTGGCCTAGGCAAAAATAATGCACAGTAAATCAAAACAGACAGTTATCAATGATTTATTTCGTGTGTTTTTCTTTCTCACAACAATAAAGAAAATAAACTGTGCACGAAAATAAATTGGTATACAGTTTACTGACCTTATTAGTAGAGTTGCTTATGTAATCCCGTGGCCACTTTTTGTTAATCAGGGTTTCTATATACCAAAATGTTTGGTTTGATGAGTAGATTTCAAAAATGTTTCCTGCCATTTTTTCTGTTGACTTTCAAGGTCAAGGTCAAAGGTCAAAGGTCACGGCTATTAAATATATAGGGCATATGACTATATCTTAATTTATGGCCGATCTTCCATGTAAATCTGCTGCAAACTGGAAAATATCGAAAGTAAATACATTTTAGCAATTGGCGAGTGCAATTTCCAAATGACCTTGATCCCTCAATTTGAAAGGTCAAGGTCATTTACCCAAAATTTGCCCCAAAAGAACGCAAAATACGCAAAATAATTGCGCGCGTGCTACAACAGGCATGAGGGAGGTTGAACTCAAGACCTTTAATATGGTAGGTATTCTTGTAGGATTTGATATGTATGTAAGTTGCAGCGTTCGTCCAAATGAGTTGCCATAGCAATGAAGGTTAATGACAGGACATGGTATGACCTTTGAGTGCTGTACATATTTAAGGAAAATGGTTAAGTTTTCGAGTTGCTTATATTGTTCAATGAATTTTAAGACAATCATGATTGTAATACACCAAAGTGTTTGTTTTATGTTTTAGATTTCAAAAATGTTTCCTGCCATTTTTTCTCTTGACTTTCAAGGTCAAGGTCAGAGGTCAAAGGTCACGGCTATTAAATCGCTAAATTTATGGCTAATCTTCCATGTGAATCTGCTGCAAACTGGAAAATATCGAAAGTAAATACATTTTAGCAATTATCGAGTGCATTTCCAAATGACCTTGACTCCTCCATTTGAAAGGTCAATGTCATTTATCCAAAATTTGCCCAAAAAGAACGCAAAATTTGCAAAATAACTAAGCGCATGCTATGACAGGCATGAGAGAGGTTGAATTCAAGACCTTTTATATGGTAGGTATTCTTGTAGGGTTCTATATATATGTAAGTTGCAGCGATCCACCAAATGAGTTGCCATAGCAACGAAGGTTAATGACAGGACATGGTATGACCTTTGAATGCTGTGCATAATTAAGGAAAGTGGTTAAGTTTTCAAGTTGCTTATCTTGTTTAATGAACTTTAAGACAATCATTATTGTAATATACCAAAATGTTTGTTTTATCACTTAGATTTCAGAAATGGTTCCTGCCATTTTCCTGCACATATCTTAAGGTCAAGGTCAAATGTCACGGTTCTAGAATTTATGGGACCGACAAAAATATTATCATTCGTGGTTGCTTCTCTGCATATATTTGATATTAGGACAGTTTTAAAAAATGGCCCCGGTCCATTTTGAGGCTTTAGACCCAAGTGAGACTGTACTGTATGCATGGAAATTATCAAGTGATATGCCAAAATAACAAGCGCTCAGACAGGCTTGATCTGACCAAATTCCTACTATGTAACTTTATAAATAAAACAGTTATGCAGATATTTGATGTAAGGTGTTTACGATTTTAGTGTGACATTTTTCAATGAAGTCAAATGTAAAAGCTATCATACTGCATCAAATTAAGGAAAAGAAATTGAAGAGATACAAAATATGAAACATATGAATATATAGATAAAAATAATGAACAGCATCACCACTCTGGTAGTTTCAGATTTTTATATCACCGCACGGAAATCCACTGGGGGTCTAAACGTAAGGAGTGTAAGATTTCATAATTATTGGTAAGCAAATGTTTAATACTTGTGGTTGTCATTTATTTTCTTACTGTTTATAAATACTAAGCTCAGGCCCCAATTCAGTTAACATAACAATTGGTTTAGCTCTGTCACTTCTTTACATTTTATGAGTGTTTGTTTAGAAAGTAAGGAGTGTGAGATTTTTTTTCCACTTTTAAGAACCATTCTTCATATTTTATTGATTCTATTCAAAGTTTTAAATTAGTGGTATAACGGTACAAATAAGGCCAGATGTGTCTGCAAAATAACACCTTTAGTGTTTTAACCCAATGTCACACTTTGGGGCCATTTTTTTTAAACTGCCCTTTAACTAGGTAAAATCTTTAGCACATACCTGACCGTAATTCTTATGTCACTCTCATATGACCTTGAACTATTTATTTGAAAGGTCAATGTCTTTTCGCTCACATATGTTGAAAATATACGCAAGAATCTCATTTTACAACATGATTACACAGCCAGAGCAAGATAAGATACTTACAGTGACCAATTATGTTTTGTATTTTGATGGCTGTAATATAAATCTCACTTTTACATTTATTCTAATTGTGTTGACATAGCAACCAAGACTTTTATTAACAAAACAATATGGGTTTTGAATAAATATTTCGACAAGATTTTAGTCGAATTCGAAGGATTTTTTACAAGCATGACTAAGGTACTACAAAATAATTGTTTCAAAAATGATTTCTCTCTATTTAGCTTTGATCGTTGTAGGTCAAGATAACTGATCAAAGGTCACAACCTCAAATTTATTATACCAGCGTTTATATCATTGGTTATCATGCGGCTACAATTCAATGTATATATCGTTATATGGTAGTAAATACTAATACTTAGACATTGCCCTTTGAACTTATTGTAAGTAATTCAAGTTATCTAATTTACATATTCATGAATTTTAATGAAAACATTAATAAATGACAGAAAAAAATCGTTTACAATCCATAAATAAACTAATTTCAGGCCCAAACCATCAAATTATCATTGTGACACTTTATTATAGAACCATATCATATGATATATTTATTGATGTTGTGGGCCCAAAATGAAAACAATCTCACTTACATATTCATGAATATTAACAAAAAAAATCGAAAATCGAGGATAAACGAGGGAAAACAATAGCCACTGCAAGGTTTTGGGTGAGTTATAATATCCATAATTATATCCCTGAAACCAATTTTCATGGCTGCCAGTGTGGTCAGCGGGACCACCTTAATGCCATAAAGGTTGTCCTTAACAATGAACACATTTGCATGATGCAACAATACATAGTTTCCACACCCACCCCTAGTGTGATTCTAAAGACTAGGTTGTACTCACAAAAAATATTCAAATACCAACAATAGCATGCTCTATAATTGATAGTGAAGCATGGACTTAGCAGTTTAACCTTAATACCTATTATAAAAATTATTGAATTTGCATAATATTATTCATGAAAATTAATAAAACACACAAAAATTGGAGAAAAAATCTCGGAAAAATATGGGGTATACGCACAAAATCACTTGTGCCATAGCCGTTTACATGCCCAGTATGCTGAAAGAATTATCAATTGAATGCTATTGCAGTGTACTATGACACTTAAGTCACATATAAGAATGATCTGATGTTTAATTTCATGAATTTTAATGAAAACTTCATAAATAGTAATGAAAAAGTGGGAAAATTAAACGGGTAAACCTACAACCAAAAGCCCTAACATGCTGAAAATTGCATCAAATGGTTGCTAGGGCAAAATTATATCATCCTGTACTACAATATATAAGTCATTTGACTTTTTGCTTTATATTTTTGCTGAATATTAACCAAACCTTTCGAATTCACAGGAAAATTACGAAAAAAAATAGGCGGTAATACATAGAAAATAAACTGTATCTTGGCTTCTGATAGACATAGAGAGCTATAATTGGTATCAAATGATTGCTGTGACAATGTTCTTCAATCATATAATCTGATATACTCGTGTATAGTCTGCGTACTAACCAAATTCCGCAGTTGCAACTTACCACTAGCATTTGAAACAGGTAGATATACCCGACCGTATACACAGTATCCAAAATCTGCATCTACACAGTTAGACATAAATGTCAAAATTTACCTGTGTCTACACGGTTGCTGGCTAAAATTTAATGGTCTCTACACAGTAGCCTGACTGGTAAATTCAAGCTCAATTTTTTTTTCTACCAGAAAAGTTTCTGTGTGCTACCAGGGCTAGGGAAAGTGTTTGGGGGTCTTGGCTAATAGAATTTTGTAGAAAAGTGACAATATTTGCTGTTTAAAAGACAAAACGTCGCCACAGCCTTATCGATCTCCGCACGTAAGTCACCCACTCATTTCGGCCAAATTCTTGCTACAATGGCCAGACTGCGAAATGGCAATATCAAAATCGTAAAATCTGATTTTTTACTATCCTGACAGTGTCTGAGATGGGCCCCTAGCATTGAAAATTTTTACAAATGAAAGGCTACTTACAAATTCCCTGTTTGACTCGCCGCCATCTTGAAACAATCGACACCGGTACCAAAAAGATCTACACGAGATCACGTATACGACTCTGTTACTACATACCATAGGATAAAAGGACAATGTCTAAGCTTTAAAATGAGATCTGATTCAGTGGTCTAGGATAAACGGATATATGACCAATTTTGTATGCACATGCCCATGCTCAAAAATCGTGTTAGTGGTTGCTATGGAAACCATGCATTTTTTCATAGTGCAAACACATTTATCTTTATGAACAAAAGCATTTCTGGGGTCCCAATGAACGATTTTGCACCCATTAAAAATCATACTGGGGCGCAAGGTAGGTCAAATTAGCTCCAGGAATACCACGGTGGTTTTCTTTGTTTTTTTGTTTTTTTTCAGTGATTTATGTTTTCATTAATATTCATGAATATGCAAATTAGATAATTTGCAAATGTTACCATGAGAATGATTTGATACCAAATTCAATGATTTAAGGCAAGTTGTTGCTGACATATGATTAATCTTGTACATGTATATATATCCCCGTTTCGGCGCTATTTTAAAAGGGAGTCATGGACGGGATGTTCGTTGTTTCATTCGACCATTATCATTTGACCTTGACCTTTAACTGTAAAATTAAAGTTGTGGGGATTGTTTATGCAAGTAATAAATGCATTAAAACATTTTCATTTATCCCCATGTTGATTCAAAACCACTACCGTTGAAAACTAATAGATAATTCAATGATTAAGCACTTAAATGAGCTATTAAAATCATTCAAAATTCACGCTAAGGCTACCATAAAGTGATGTTGCTATGGCAACTGTTTGTGACATGGAGGTGCAAATGACTAATATACCAAACCCACAAATATTCAAGATACCATCTATGTCAAAGATTCATTCTATATACTGCTGACTTTGTAATGCGCCGATAAATAAGCTGTATGTCTGTAATTTTTCTTACAAATTTGGCATAAATGACCTTGACCTTTAGAATTGGGTTTTCAAGGTCACTTGAAAGTGACATCAAAAATTGTTGAAATGTGTTTAGTATCAATTACACTAGTTTTGTACTTTTCAAAAACATTATCTCGGTCATAATTATTGATATTGTAAGTCACACCATTAAGCCTTAGCCGTGACCTTTGACCTTTGACCTTGACCTTGAAAGTTAATAGAAAAAATGGCAGGAAACGTTTTTGAAACCTACACATGCTAATGAATATTTTGGTATATAAAAAGCCTGATTAACAAGAAAAGTCCACGGGAGCATTTTTCGTTACATAAGCAACTCTACTATATCAGTAATGTGCCTGGTCAATAAGCACCATACTGCAGCATGTTGGTTACACTTCAGCTCTAGTCTGTACTGAGGATAGTACTGACCTTATCTGTAATGTGTCTGGTCAACAAGCACCATACTGCAGCATGTTGGTTACACTTCAGCTCTAGTCTGTAATGAGGATTGTACTGACCTTATCTGTAATGTGTCTGGTCAACAAGCACCATACTGCAGCATGTTGGTTACATTTCAGCTCTAGCCTGTAATGAGGATTGTACTGACCTTATCTGTAATGTGTCTGGTCAACAAGCACCATACTGCAGCATGTTGGTTACACGTCAGCTCTAGCCTGTAATGAGGATTGTACTGACCTTATCTGTAATGTGTCTGGTCAACAAGCACCATACTGCAGCATGTTGGTTACACTTCAGCTCTAGCCTGTACTGAGGATTGCACTGACCTTATCTGTAATATGCCTGGTCAATAAGCACCATACTGCAGCATGTTGGTTACACCACTTCAGCTCTAGCCTGTAAAGAGGATTGCACTGACCTTATCAGCAATGTGTCTGGTCAATAAGCACCATACTGCAGCATGTTGGTTACACTTCAGCTTTAAGCACCATACTTCAGCATGCTGGTTACACTTCAGCTCTAAGCACCATACTGCAGCATGCTGGTTACACTTCAGCTCTAAGCACCATACTGCAGCATGTTGGTTACACTTCAGCTCTAAGCACCATACTGCAGCATGCTGGTTACACTTCAGCTCTAAGCACCATACTGCAGCATGCTGGTTACACTTCAGCTCTAAGCACCATACTGCAGCATGCTGGTTGCACTTCAGCTCTAAGCACCATACTGCAGCATGCTGGTTACACTTCAACTCTAAGCACCATACTGCAGCATGCTGGTTACACTTCAGCTCTAAGCACCATACTGCAGCATGTTGGTTACACTTGAGGTCTAGTCTGTATTGAGGATTGTACTGACCTTATCTGTAATGTGTCTAGTCAACAAGCACCATACTGCAGCATGTTGGTTACACGTCAGCTCTAGTCTGTACTGAGGATAGTACTGACCTTATCTGTAATGTGTCTGGTCAACAAGCACCATACTGCAGCATGTTGGTTACACTTCAGCTCTAGCCTGTACTGAGGATTGCACTGACCTTATCTGTAATATGCCTGGTCAATAAGCACCATACTGCAGCATGTTGGTTACACCACTTCAGCTCTAGCCTGTAAAGATGATTGCACTGACCTTATCAGCAATGTGTCTGGTCAATAAGCACCATACTGCAGCATGCTGGTTACACTTCAGCTCTAAGCACCATACTGCAGCATGCTGGTTGCACTTCAGCTCTAAGCACCATACTGCAGCATGCTGGTTACACTTCAGCTCTAAGCACCATACTGCAGCATGCTGGTTACACTTCAGCTCTAAGCACCATACTGCAGCATGTTGGTTACACTTCAGTTCTAAGCACCATACTGCAGCATGTTGGTTACACTTCAGCTCTAGTCTGTACTGAGGATTGTACTGACCTTATCTGTAATGTGTCTGGTCAACAAGCACCATACTGCAGCATGCTGGTTACACTTCAGCTCTAGCCTGTACTGAGGATTGTACTGACCTTATCTGTAATGTGTCTGGTCAACAAGCACCATACTGCAGCATGCTGGTTACACTTCAGCTCTAGCCTGTACTGAGGATTGTACTGACCTTATCTGTAATATGCCTGGTCAACAAGCACCATACTGCAGCATGCTGGTTACACTTCAGCTCTAGCCTGTACTGAGGATTGTCACTAATGTTGTATCTGTCCTTCCTCGGACCTTCCTTGGCCATCCAAGAACTGGAAAAGTAAAACAATTGAGCCGTGATGTGAGAAAATTATTCTTTAGGGGTTCCGACCCAGTGTGACACAAACTGGCCTGTACTATCACAAAAGAAAGCTAGATGCTAGGAATTATAAGTAGAAGAGGAATTTTACTATATGTGTAGCGAAAACAAAGGCACTGATCAGCTGTTACCATAGGTAAAAAGCCGGTTTGCTTATGACACAGCTCAATTAATCTTGGTGCCCAAGTAGTTTGGTCGTGTGCTTGGCTTCTGACCAGATGATGCAATGCCACCTGTGATTCTGGTGAAAATATTTTTCATTGAAAAAGACAGACAACCTGTTAATATTAATTCCTGCAGAATTGTGTAACAATGGTTTGACTATCAATTTAGTCTGAGATCTGTTGCCTACAAAATAAGCCATGCCACACGAAAACCATCTTCGGGATACAAATCAGGACTGACACAAACTCGCCTGTACAATCACAGAAAAAAGCTAGGGGCTTAAAATTTTGGATATATGTAGAGGAGGAATTGTACTATCAATATGGTGAAAACAAAGGCGATGATCAGCTGTGCAGTTACTGCAGTTACCAGCTGATCTGGGCCTTTGTTTTAGCATAGGTAATAATCCTGTTTTCTCCAACGCGGCTCAAATTACCTTTGTCATATGGAAACCTTTCTTCTGGGTTTCAACCAGTCAGACACAAACTGGGCTGTACAGCAACGATTGTAGCTGTTAAGATCATATTTTATGTCCTGCTGGCTGCTTAAGTAATACAAAAACAGGGACTCATTTTATAGTCTCGGCTGAAAGACTTTGTTTGTTTTTATTGAGTTTTAACATCGAAGTCAACAACTTTTCAGTCATATCGGGATAAAACCATCGCATCTTGGGCATGAACAATTTCTCAAATTCATTCAGAAATAACTAAAACATATTTTTCTGAAGTAAATCTTGACGCAGAAAAATATGAGAAAGAAGTCTATTCTTTTTCTTTCAAACAAAAACATAAAATTAGTTTTATATAACAGATGAACTTCACTGACCTGTGTATACAAGTTGTATGTGTAAACAATGATGGATTCCAGTTGATATATATCACATCATAAAAGTGTAACAGAGATTCATAATCTATCCAAAATACACCTGAAATTGGAAAACAAAAAATCTTTGGAATTAATTGGACCAGATAAATCCAGCACCCTTTGTTTGTGACAAGAATCTTCACTTTACACAAGGAAAGCTAGGGTACTTTATCAAGAAGTGTTTTATAGAATCAACATTTTACAGTTCTACAACACACTTACCGTCATAATGAGTATGGTATGAGCCGCCTCATGAGAAACCAACAATTTGCATGGGTGAAAACAAGGACGCAGATCAGCTTCGCGATAACCGCCTTTGTTTTTGTTACTCGGAAAGTACAATCCCTTTTCTTCTTAAATCTAAAATTTCCAGCCTCTAGCCATCTTCTTGTTCAGCTTGGTCTGTGTCTGACCTGTTCAAAAACCACATTGTTGGTTTTGTAATTTCTCATGAGGCGGCTCATATGCTGTTGCCACACAGTTCCATGGCAAGTCCATAAAGTGCACATTGAACTGACTGCCTTTACTGATTTCTTGGATTTCAAACATACCCGCTCAAATGTGAAGATATCAATTTTCATATCTATTTCAAGGTTTATTGATGGAACTTTTCAAATTTTGTCTTTGCATAGAGCATGGACGTTAGCTAGGCACTCTACATATTTTAGAGACACAAAGTTGTATAACATTTTATTTATTTTTTTACAAATTTTCATGGGTGGTTCTTGCATTGGTTCATTACACAAAGATTAAAATTCAATACCATTATCATATGTTTGAGCACTTTTAGGGTCATAGTTAAGTTCTTTCTGAAGCTCTGGAGTCCAGTTGCCAAGATCATTTTCGGAAAATCGTCCTTTCCATCGAAGATGATTCCAGGGATTTTTCAACATTAAAAGTTTCTTTCCCTGGAATTAGAAAATGTCTTTTTTGATTCTTAACATCCAAATCAACAAAGTTTAAGTCATGTTGGGATGGATTAAATGCATCTTTGGTAGTGCCTGTACTATGAGAAGTGAATGTATCACGCTCGAGGACACCACCTCAATTAAGATTTCTACTCTCTACCACTAGGCCACTAGACTTACTTAAATCAGAAATGAGCAGTTTATATATTTGTATTCAAAGCAGTTAATGACTGATTAAAAGTTAATACTGATAGTGAAGGATAATGAATTTGACTTTAGATAGTTATCCATGTTGTACGTAACTTGTCGCAGTGTGTGTTTCAATGAGGAATTCACAAAATTGTGTCCTGAGTGTAACATAAAAAAGCCTTCACATGAGAAAACCAATAATCTGCATATGCGAAAACAAAGGCACAAATCAGCTGTGCAGTAACTGCACAGCTGATCAGCGTCTTTCTTTTTGCTACACAGATAGTACAAACCCTCTTCTTCTTCAATTCGGAATTTCAAGCTTCTATCCTTCTTCAGAACATGTAAATGCCAGTTTGTGTTGGACCTGTTCAGAAACTCAAATTGTTGGTTTTCTCATGTGAAGGCTCAAATGATCTATGTTCATTGACTGTATGTATTTTTTTTTCATAGCTGTAAATCTAAAGTGTAAAACGAATAGTAATGATTTAGAAAGCCTACCTTGACTTCCCTGATATCCAGCATTGCATAGGCGTGGGTCGGGACAAGCCCCGCTCTGTCCGCTTCAACTTCAGGTATTTCTCCCGTTGCTATGGTAACCAGACAATGACCTCTATGAAATCTGTCAAGAATTCTCTTGAACTCCTTGTCCTTGTCGAAGCGTTCATCATCTCCATTGTTGCCAATGGAAACACGTTCAGGTATCCAGCCTGTCAGTGAGTGAAGGTCAATATTCTGAAATTATTATGGGTAAAATTAAAATTCTTAATTTCGATACACCCTTTAGATAGTTGTGATTGCAATAAAATGAGCCACATCATGAGAAAAACAGACTTGCATATGCAGTTACTGCGCAACTGATCAGTGCCTAAGCCCTTTGTTTTCCTACATGGATAGTTTAATCCCTCTACATTTTTAAACCCAAATTTTCAAGCCTATAGTCATCCTCTGTCCTAGGCTTACTTATCTTCATGCTATATGTTTATTCTGTTAACCTTTCTGGGGCCAGTTGTTCAAAATTTCATTGGCTTAACATCATCGTTAAGACCTCAAATTGTTAAGCAAATGCCGACTACATAAGCAAATACACTGTTATTTTTTGTTGATCAACCAAAAATAACAGTGTATTTGTAATATTCATGTTTGAAGTTTTAACAAATTATTAACTAACAATGTCGTTAATTTCTGTTGTACTTGTCACCTTTGTACATGAATTCGGTTGAGGCTACCTAGATGGCTACCTTGTTGGGAAAGAGCTAGTCATTTTGCTCTTCATGCATGTTGTAACAGTTTTGCGGTGTGTATGCCTTACTTTCTCTCCCACCTGGGCCCAGTTGTTCAAAACTAACGACGTCGTTAGTTAACGTTTCGTTAAAATTTCAAACATGAATATTACAAATACACTGTTATTTTTTGTTACTTTAGCTGATATTTGCTTAACAAATTTATGTCTTAACGATATCATTAAGCTAACGATGCTTTGAACAACTGGGTCCAGATGTCTGGATTGGGATTGTAAATTTAATTGTACTCTGTGTCTTCTATTCTTACTTTCCAGCTCAGCTTTTAGCATTATACTTAAATGTATTGTTTTTTGTTGATCTTGCTTTATTAAAATTTCAATGAAATGGGGGAATGCTTTATAAAAATTCTAACACACCTCGCCTATATAGCCAATGGTAAAAAACGTGTTATATTGTGCAACACAACAAACGTAATAAGTGTGTGTAAATACCAGCATTACAGTCAAATATTTGGCGGGATATCTGCAATGCAATGGCGGAAAGCTGAACGATATCAACGGTTTCAGCAACATTTATTCCGTTTATTGTGTGTTAGAATCGAAATAGATCAGCTCAAGTGCGTGAATTGTTGAGTAATAATTCACTGTTTGTCGGTCAGTTGTAAGAAGATAAATCACTCGCGCTACGATCTTCTTTACAACTGACCTCCAAACAGTGAATTATTACTCAACAATTCACTGCTAGAGCTGATCTATTTCTTAAATAAAAATTGCTTATACACTGAAAAAAAGTTATAAGAGGCCACTTTTCGAACTCATTTTTAATTTATGAGCCATGTTCAAAATTGAACGATTTTTGCGTAAAGACGTGTCTTTCAAGTAAGTAAAGTTGCAAAGTGTTCAGAAATAATTTTGTTTCACTAAACGCGTTTTTCGTGTAAAAGTGCAAAAATCAATGTTTTTGAATAAAAATTGGTTAATGCGCAAAATTTATTGAAATGATGAACGGGTGTCATCAAAGGGGCCATTTCAGGTTGGAAAAACATCAAACATTCGAATTTTCTCAACTTGTAGATTTTTTACGCATTTTTAAAAATCGCTATTTGCGAGATTTTTGGAAAAATCAACAATGTGCCTCTTAAACATGTTAATCCCTAACAAATTCACTTTATGAGGCATGGAATTGAGAAATATGACTCAAAAGAGCTGAATTATACAATTTTCGAGGACAAACAGGTCACGACTGCCGCACACTTCCTGTTTCAATGCCAAATTTTAACGACCAAAATAACAAAAACTGTGGAAGATTTTGAACATTTTTAAAATCTATCAGAGTCAAGTATTAAACATAAATAATCGCTGAAAATTTCAATGCCGTGCTGCTGCTAATAATGCAACCAGAGAAGAACAAAGTTTGTATGCAAATTGCATGCAAAAAGCTTAATTCCTGTTACTCATGTTGCTGTCTTCTTGCAGTTACAAAACTGAAACGAAAATTCTTATTGCAGCAACACATTTAGCATGATTTTATCATACATCATAGCAGTCAATAACACTTTCAAATAAATAAAAATGTAAAACACAACGTCGTTATATGATATTTAATTTGATGTTAATAAAGTGTGACTTTTTGAAATGAGGTACCTTTACTCATGCTTCGTCTGTGTGAAAAGTATCACTCATTTTGGAATGCAAAAACTCACAGAGCCACTGTTAGACATTGGTTTATTCATATGATCATGAATTGTAATTGATGGTATTTTACTTTTTGAACTAGAAGGAAAAAACATAAGGCGGCCTCATAACTTTTTTCAGTGTAGAGCCTTAGAGTTTCCTTGTACAATATGCGAGTATAAAAAACTTACAGAATTTGAGCCCGGAAAATCATACCCTCCCATGACTTTCAGGTAAGCCTTCTCCATGAGTGAGACCCAGAGTTCATTCTTGTTGTTAGAGAACGAGCATAGTAGTTCACCGTGCTGGCTCATAGGGAGATAGTCATCTATGATCACCTGTAAATGATGCAGTTATGACATTGTTCATCATTACCAGTTTTGATCCCAAATTTTGAATACAAAGAAAACACTTGTTTCTGTTTTGTGGTTGTACATCCCAGTTAACAAATCTTCTGTCTTGTCGGAACAGAACCACTGTTTCCTGGATATTAAACAGTACCATCAGGAAAACATGTCCGTGTAATATATACCCCCTTATACCCCACTTTTATATAGCAAAACTGGGGTATGCAGGGGTATACCTATTTTTCTTATTTTTGCTCCAAAACATAGATTGTGGGTACTCGTTAGAACCGCCTCGCCGAGGCAGTTCTAACGTGTACCCACAATCTATGTTTTGAGCAAAAATAAGAAAACTATCAAAATTTTTCTACTGAGAATTTTCAATTTTTACAGCTTCGGAAAATCCTATATATTGCATGGGCATGTTTTCGTAATGCTATAGGTGGTTAATTTGTCTTGCTCAAGGAAACAATCCAGGGCTAGTTGGGTTTAAACTTGACCGTTCAAATATGGAATCTTCTAACGTTCTAACCACTGTGCCACTGTGCTCCCCATACATTGAAAGTTTATTGTGATGTAGAACTTTAGGAATAATTGGAAGCCTTATTGTGATTATCCCTTATTGAACTAACCTTCCTTTCAACACCATTTATATTTAGCTTGACCATGTATTTCCCACAAGGGTTGTAGACTGGTTCGCCATTTCTGTTCTGCGGATAGATAATTCTGAAAATACATATATTGACACAGTCAAACTGCATTTACATAATATGGTCCAAATATCAATCCATTCCTTTTTTAAAAATAAATAGCAAATACAATCTTTAACATGAATAATGCAATTAGTAACTTTGGTTGTAACAAGAAAATCAAAAATCTCGATTAACGTTTTTGGAACACCAAACTTGGATGTGTGACTGATTCGTGAGGAACTTGTCATATGAGCCATGTTGCAAGCAAACCAGCCTTCAGGGGTCTCAACCAGGTCTGACACAAACTGATATGTACAATTAGAAAAGTAGGCTAAAAGCTTAAAATTTCTGGTTTAAGAAGAGGGGTTGTACTATTCTTGTGAAAACAGACTTGTTTTAAACTTTCTTAGCCAGACTATGGTAGTCCTTACCTCGTTATTAGCTTCTGCTTAAATCTTCTTTCATACTGGGCACTGATAGCCAACGAAGCAACAAAACTACAATCCGAGACAACTGTCTAAAATGAGAAATACCAATGGAACAAAATTCAACACAAATAAAACAGTCTTTTATTCCTTTATAATTGCATAAATACCTGTGTCACAGGATACTAACAGGCATGTAGTAATAAGAGGAAAGCTGTGTAATAATCAGGCGATTCACGTGAGCACCTGCTGCTAATACATGGCATTCGTTTATGCTTATTACTGGGCGTAATTCAAACAGGTGCTAATTATAACTGAACTTAGCCTGGAACAAGCATAAATATGCTTTACGCATATAAAATGTGACAAGGCTGTAAAATATAGTGCACAATTATTTATTTCGTTTTTGCAGAATTCATGCAATAATAGTTATCAAACATGTTTTTGTAGTTCATTAACATTTGCAAGGTCCCTTCGGTAGTGTTGAAAACCTCAGGTTACGCCCTCAGTTTTCAACACTTCCCTCTGGATCTAGCAAATGTTAAGGAACGGAAAATCATGTTTGATCCCTATATATATTACAAACAAGAGTGCATTCATTCGCCCCTTATTTGTGGCAACTCTTTATGGGACAGCATGCAGCCAATCCATTTTTCCAAACCCTGTTGGGCAAGACAACCATAACCCATATGTGATGAATGGACTTGCCCATCACTATCATTTGGGTGAGTCCACTGTCATTTTTAGGGACGTTAGGGGTGATTTTTAATTTTCATCTCATTTTTTTTATGAAATTTCTCTAAACAAACAGAATAGCCCCAGATGGGACGCCGCATTCTGCGGCGTCACATCTGGGGCTATACTGTTTGCCTATGTCCCATAAAAAGGTACCGTACTTTAGCATCTTAACTGACAAAATTTATCTTTTCTTACTGCTTACCTCAGTTTATCAATCACTTTTATTACCTGTCTGATGCTAAAGCTTGATATGGCGTATATCATTTGAGGGTTATCACAGAAGTCTTCGGGTCTCACCCAGCGGGCAAACCTCTGTTTCTGTTTGGGAGACAGAGCTAACTTTCCATCCTTGTCACTGCAGAAATTAAGACATTAGTTTAGTCTGAATCTATCTTTGGGATTCGTGATCCAGCCTAAAGCCGTTTCAGACTTCACAAGCAGAGAGATTGTTCTGTCAGTGTAGTGAAAGCAAAGGCACTGATCTGCTCCATCATTTCACATGTGTCGCGTCATGAGAAAACTGGATTTTTGCCTGTGCAAAAACAAAGACGCAGATCAGCTTCGCATACCTATAAACTCAAAAGTTAAAGATTCTAGCTTTTTTCTCTGACTGTACAGGCTGGTGTCAGGTCTGAGTGGGGACCCCAAAAATGTTTTCTCGCGTCTCAACTCATATGCAAAAAAAAAGGTTTTCTTCAAAATATCAAGTACACATGTAATCACATTCATCATAAACTTGCATGCAAATCCATTAGAGCATTTTATCAGTTTGAGCATGAAATTAGCCGCCCCATGGGAAAACCAACAATCTGCATAGGTGAAAACAAAGGCGCAGATCAGCTTCGCGGTAACCGCGAAGCTGATCACGCCTTTGTTTTCGCTACACAGATAGTACAATTTCTCTTCTTCTTAAATCCGAAATTTCAAGCTTCTAGCCTGCTTCTGTGCTTGTACAGCTCGGTTTGTGTCGGGCCTGTTCGGAAACCACATTGTTGGTTTTCCCACGAGGCGGCTCAAATGCAACATCTTTTAGCAATGGTATCTCAGTAAAGATGATACAATACTTACGTAAAAGCCACAGGAAAGGCAAACTTTTCTTTCATATCCATAGACATGAATGGCACATACTGTCTTCCATTGATTCCTGATGTTTTCCTAAAATATGCAATTAAATATTCGCATGATCTTGCTTCATAAAGTCATACTATTTATCAATAATTCAGCTTTCTTTCCTTATCAAAGAAGATTAAAACTAAGTGTCAAAAGCATTAGTTTCTTGAAAAACATACATCTTATTTATTCGGGAATTTTGCTTTTTGTTAAATAATGCTTTCCATTCATGACCAACAGCTTATGTTGGGTCAGTCAAATATCTTCATCAGAGGCAGATCATCAGTACTTAGTGCATATTTCTTTCACCGCAAACTGCCAAATAAAGAAGAATGGCTGTGAGGATATTTTCATGACCAAATCTTCATGTTAGTGATGTACCGGATGTAAAATCAAACTTGGGTCAGCTTCTATATGAAATTGGACATGCTGCTGTTTGAGCTACCATGCCAAATATGAAAACATCAGGAAAACATGTCCGTGTAGTGTACACCCCCTTGAACCCCACTTTTATATAGCAAAACTGGGGTATGCCAGGGTATACCTATTTTTAGCTCACCTGAGCCGTCAGGCTCACAAGGTGAGCTTATAGGATGGCCATGATCCGGCGTCCGTCCGTCCGTCCGTCCGTCGTCCGTCGGTCGTCCACCATTTTCAAAGATCTTCTTCTCTGAAACAGCTTGGCCAATCAAAGCCAAATTTTACATGAAGCATCAATGGGAAGGGGGAACCAATGTGTATATAAGAAATCCAGGTCACATGACCAAGATGGCCGCCATGCCCATATATGGTAAAAACCCTTCAAAAATCTTCTTCTCCAGAACCCATGGACCGATTTCAACGAAACTTGGCATGAAGCATTAATGGCTCAAGCACTACAATGTGTATATAAATCATGACCCTGTGATGACCTTGACCTATTTTACGGCAAGGTCAAGATAGGTCGCCAATGCATTTGAATGGGGAAAACTTTTAAAATGTCATTTGAAGTGAAAGTCTTGCAGGAAATGGGCAGTAGGACTGAATATTAATGATTCTGAAAAAAATTGGACCCCAGGGGCTCATGTGCCCCCACCCCGGGGCAATATACATGTATATCTCCATAATATTCAAACGTCTTCTCCTCTGAAACCACTTGGCCGATGAAAGCCAAATTTTATGTAAAGCATCAATAGGAAGGGGTAATCAATATGTATATAAAAAATCCAGGTCACATGACCAAGATGGCCGCCATGCCCATATATGGTGAAAACCCTTCAAAAATCTTCTTCTCCAGAACCGGTGGACCGATTTCAACAAAACTTGGCATGAAGCATTGATGGCTCAAGCACTTCAATGTATATATAAATCATGACCCTGTGATGACCTTGAACTATTTTACGGCAAGGTCAACATAGGTCACCAATGCATTTGAATGGGGAAAACTTTTAAAATGTAATTTAAAGTGAAAGTCTTGCAGGAAATGGGAAGAAGGACTGAATATTAATGATTCTGAAAAAAATTGGACCCCAGGGGCTCATGTGCCCCCACCCCGGGGCAATATACATGTATATTTCCATAATATTCAAACGTCTTCTCCTCTGAAACGGCTTGGCCAATCAAAGCCAAATTTTATGTGAAGCATCTATAGAATAGGGGAATCAATGTGTATATAAATAATCTAGGTCACATGACAAAGATGGCCGCCATGCCCATATATGGTAAAAATCCATCAAAAATCTTCTTCTATGAAACCAATAGACTGATTTCAAGGAAACTTGACGTGAAGCATCGATGGCTAAAGTTCTTTAATGTATATATAAATCATGACCCTGTGATGACCTTGACCAAGTTTATGGCAAGGTCAACATGGGTTGCCTATGCATTTGAATTGGGAAAACTGTTAAAATGTCATTTGAAGGGAAAAGCCAGCAGGAAATTGGCAAATGGACAGAATATTGAAGATTCAGAAAAAAGAAAATGGCCCAAGGGCTTCATCTGCCCCTGCACTGGAATTAAATACCATAATATTCAAATATGTTTATTGGTATATGCAGCAGATCTCAGGTGAGCGTTTACAGGACCATTGGTCCTCTGGTTCTTATTTTTGCTCCAAAACATAGACTGTGGGTACTCGTTAGAACCGCCTCAGCGAGGCGGTTCTAACGTGTACCCACAATCTATGTTTTGAGCAAAAATAAGAAAAATATTTTTAAAAATCCAATGAAATTTTCAATTTTTTACAGGTGTAAAAAATCTCTGTATATTGCATGGGCAAGTTTTCATAATGTTTTGCTTTTTCAACCACAATGCTCACCTGAGAACATCAATTTCATCTTTGGTATATCCCTTTGGTCCCATATATTGCAGTCCTGATGATCCCTGCTGCCCCGACTGAACCCTGTTCTGAGTCTGCCTGGCCCCTGATCCTGACCCTGACTCCTTCTCTTCATCCGAGTCTAAAAATGCACCAAACCCCAGGGGTGGTACAACCTTACCACCCTGAGTTGGCTTGTTTAGTGGATTGTTAGTGGGTGGGGCTTTTGTGGTGGGACTGACTTTCTTCTTCAAAACTTCAGCTCTGTTGAAATAGCAAATATGAGTCAAAATTCAGTATACTGCTTTACATAAATATACATGTAATACATTTACAACAAAAACTTCAGATTAAAACTTATTCTGATTTCCAGATTTCTGAGACTTAAATAACAATTTGAGCGACTGATTTTCACATACCTGTATGAATTTTAAGAAAAGCGATTTTTGTTTTCACTACTTAGAGAGTACAACTCAATTACTTCCTTAATCCAAAATTTTGAGCATCTGGCCATCTTATTAAGTTGTACAGCCTTGTTTGTGTCTGACCTGGTAGGAAACCTAAAATCCAGTTATATGACAATGTTGTATATACATGTATATTTACCTATCAAGAGCCTGGGTTGCTAGTTTTGTAACTTTTTCATCTAGCCCCTTGTCCTTGGTTGACTGTTTCTGAAGAATGAAGAACAGATATAAGGTTATTTTCCTTGAATCTTATTGTTTTCTAATCTTGTTGGCAAATCATACATTGTTTTGAAGCTATTGTTCAAGATCAATTTCAATTATTTGTTTCATCATCACCTGGTATGCCGGAGAACTGAGAAGGTACAGTGTACTTTATAATGATTACCAGTGCAATGTTGGACAAGCCCGGTTTGAAATCTATATTCCTCTGGTTCAACATACAGGGGCCTGTATCATCATTTTTTAAGTTTTTAGGGGGATAGCTATGTCTATATATACATGTACATACCTATCCCCTTAAAAACCTTTTTAAAAAAATGACGATACAGGCCCCTGTGGTTCAACATAGTAGGCACAATTTTGCTTGGTAATTTATCATGAGCCCTCAGTCTCAACATGTTTGAAAGATTGGAGAAGGATTGAACTTACCACACCTAGTTGTTAGGTCGAGTAGCTTTACCACTACCGGTACATCGTTTTTTGTGTAATTGACGATAATTATGGGTTGGAATAATTTCTACAAGTATGAATCACCTTAGTTAGTATACAACTTACATTTTTGTGGAAAAAGCAAACATACATAAGCTATCATAAATACATGTGTATCTTCCTTAATTAATACTGCTTTTATTGGCCGTAAGAATTTCAACGTACAATTTTAAGGCACAGTTCCACAGCCTCTGAGTACTGTGCTATGGCATCTTCCAGATTCCCCGCTGAGTCATCGTCAATCGCCTGATTCATAAGAAACTTGGCTTTTTCCAGATCTAGTTGCTGGTCTGTCTTACGCTCACTTGTCTTGGCTGCTTGGCTTGATACTAAAACACAAGCATAAGAAAAAATTTAACACATACTATACTTCTCATTTCAATATTTAAAAGGGGTCATTCATTTAAATGCTGATGTGGAGAAATGAGCCATGTCATGAGAAAACCAACAATATGCATATGCGAAAACAAAGGCGCACATCAGCTTTGCAGTAACTGTGAAGCTGATCAGCACCTTTGTTTTTGCTACACGGATAGTACAATTCCTCTACTTCTTAAATCCAAAATTTCCGGCCTCGAGTCATCTGTACGTGTACAGGTCGATTTGTGTCGGACCTGTTCAAAAACCACATTGTTGGTTTTCCCGTGAGGCGGCTCAAATGTCTATTTCTATGAGCAGAACAAGATAAGCTTTGTGTCATCAAACTTAAATGTATATCTGAATTTTCATTACCTATGAGAAGATTGAGCAGATAATTTCATGTGCAACTGACTTGAACAGAAACAGAAATAGGCATCTATTTTAGATTGCAACAATCTCTAAATCTGACCTGAACAGAAATAGATGTCTATTTTAGATTGCAACAATCTCTAAATCTGACTTGAACAGAAATAAGTGTACATTTTAGATTGCAGCAATCTCTAAATCTGACTTGAACAGAAACAGAAATAGGCGTCTATTTTAGATTGCAACAATCTCTAAATCTGACTTGAACAGAAATAGACGTCTATTTTAGATTGCAACAATCTCTAAATCTGACTTGAACAGAAACAGACATAGGTGCCTATTTTAGATTGCAATAATCTCTAAATCTGATTTGAACAGAAACAGAAATAGACGTCTATTTTAGATTGCAACAGTGCTACAGATAAGCAGCGTATCACAGAAAAGCAAAAGAAATCTTCGATACGCAAATCATATTATTTTCTTTGCGTACAGCCCTATTTCAATTCATGTCAAAATACAGGATGTTTACCAAATTGTGCTTGCACATGCGTGTAGTTATAATCGAGCACATGTGTCTATTTTTGGAACTTGGTTCCCGTTTTACCATTCATACTGTATAGGGCGTCTTGATGATCAAGACTATGAGCCAAGAATTTCATCCAATCGATTTTCGCCGCCAGGTTGCTCTAGAGAATAGACTTGCGCAGTATGAATTGTACTTTCAGTTTGACTGGGAGAAAAGGAAGCCCAATTCTTTAGCTTATTTCTTTCAATAATGACCCATCAGATTCAATTTATTGTATGTAAAGTTAAGAACACTTGTTAAAATTTTATTTTTCATTATTTCCAAACAAACCATTCATTGATTCTGCAATTAAAAGCTAAAGAGCATTCTAAAATGTTACGCAACTTACGATCTTTGTTAAACGTACCCCTCCCACTATGCTTGTATTATAGACAGTGTGATGGCTCTGCATCTAGTTGCAATAGTTTACATAAAAATAGATCAATTTCAGATATCACCTCATTGAGCAAAACACTGTTTTTACAACAGGAAGCAGCTTCCTAAATATTTTATGTCATTTGAAATGTAGATTTTTGTCTTTTCTTGTTGCATAAACAAGTATTAGCTTTTACAAAAAGCTTAATAACATAGACCTGTAGTCAGTGATAATTGAGTATCACTTACAATGTTATAGCAAATGAGCTGAGATACCTCTTGATAATCAAGAGGCAAATCATTTATTAATGAAACACATGATTTTTGTTTTTAATTTTAACTTTCACTTTCATCCTCAATTAGGATACCCAATTCAAAAATGTGAAGTACTCAATTCGAAATTTTAAAAATTATATTTTTACCCAATGGAATCCGAAATACCCAATTAAGCCAAAAAGAGATGGGTAAATACCCATTGACCCTCAATCCTTATCTGGAGCACTGTTGCAACAATCTCTAAATCCGACTTGAACAGAAACAGAAATAGGCGTCTATTTTAGATTGCAACAATCTCTAAATCTGACTTGAACAGAAATAAGTGTACATTTTAGAATCTGACTTGAACAGAAAGAGAAATAGATGTCTATTTTAGATTGCAACAATCTCTAAATCTGACTTGAACAGAAACAGAAATAGATGTCTATTTTAAATTGCAACAATCTCTAAATCTGACTTGAACAGAAACAGACATAGGCGTCTATTTTAGATTGCAACAATCTCTAAATCTGACTTGAACAGAAATAAGTGTACATTTAAGGTTGCAACAATCTCTAAATCTGACTTGAACAGAAATAAGTGTACATTGTAGATTGCAACAATCTCAAAATCTTACTTGAACAGAAATAAGTGTACATTTTAGATTGCAACAATCTATAAATCTGACTTGAACAGAAATGTGTACATTTTAGATTGCAACAATCTCAAAATCTGACTTGAACAGAAATAAGTGTACATTTTAGATTGCAACAATCTATAAATCTGACTTGAACAGAAATGTGTACATTTTAGATTGCAACAATCTCAAAATCGGACTTGAACAGAAATAATTGTACATTTTAGATTGCAACAATCTCTAAATATACGTTGCACTGAAAAAAAATACTTTCAAGGTTTTAAAATGGATATTAGCCAACACAAAATAGCCTTTAATATCAGTCACTCCTGGGCAACTCCATGTTCAGCCGAGTTAAGCTAAAAGTTTTTTACTGATGAGGCTTTATTAGCCGAAACCATGGTATGGCCAATTATCTTTCTCATTAATATGTTCCGTGTTTTTAAAGGATCTCAGTTTGATTTTTATCTTGAACTTCAGGAGTGGGTTTACCATTTTTCTTCAGCTCTTCACATCTCAGCATGTACTGTTTGGCCTTGTCGACTATATTTGGCATCTGTGAGCCAGCCAGGGCTGCTGATAGTAATGCCTGGGCAGCCTCCTGTGGGACACAAAATGAGCCGTGTCATGAGAAAACAGAATTTTTGCCTAAGCGAAAAGAAAGGCGCAGACTAGCTTCGCAGTAACTGCAAAGCTGATCAGTGCCTTTGATTTCACTACTTGAATAGCACGATTCCTCTTCTTAAATCTGAAATCTCAAGCTTCTAGCCTTTTTCTGTGACTGTACATGCCAGGTTGTGTCAGACCTGACTGATTTTCTCACATTCATTACGAAAACACGCCCAGGCAAAAAACAGAGATTTTTTTCACCAGTAAAAATCAAAAATTTTAGTGGTATTTTTTTTCTATATTTTTCTTAATTTTGCTCAAAACATAGATTGTGAGTACACATTAGAACCGCCTCGGCAAGGCCTTTCTAATGAGTTCCCACAATCTATGTTTTGGAGCAACAATAAGACCAGAGGACCATTGGTCCTGAGAACGCTCACCTGAAGCCTGATCTTGGAGTATTAAGTCATAATGAAATGACCTTGACCTTGAATACTCACCCACCTTTATTGAATTCATAAGTTGTCTGCATCTGCAAAGTTTCAGGTCTCAGGCTGCAATAGTTTCCAAACCCAGTGATTTCTGAGAAAACCATAATTTTAATTTTGATATTTAAATGACCTTGGGCCAAGGTCAAGACATGACCTTGGCCTTCATTAATTACTTACCTTCATTGACTCCATTAGTTGTCTGCATCTAGCAACTTTCAGGTCTCAGGCTGCAACAGTTTGTTTTCGCCTTTTCCAATGTGAAAGCCTATGTTTCCAAAATTGACCTTGCCGTAAAATAGGTCAAGGTCATCATAGGGTCATCATTTCAACAAACTATGATGGGCTGGAGTCCCAAATGCTACATACCAAGTTTCATGAAAATTGGCCTGCTGGTTCTGGAGAAGATTTTTGAAAGGTTTTTACCATATATGGGCGTGGCGGCCAACTTGGTCATGTGACCTGGATTTCGCGATCAAACTTGAAATGCCACTACCCAAGGAGGATCCACATAAAATTTCAACTAGATCGGCCAAGCGGTTTCAGAGAAGAAGATCTTTGAAATTGTGGACGACGGACGACAGACGACGGACGGACGGACGGACGGACGCCGGATCATGGCCATCCTTTAAGCTCACCTTGTGAGCCTTCGGCTCAGGTGAGCTAAAAAATAGGTATACCCCTGCATACCCCAGTTTTACTGTATGAAACTGGGGTATAAGGGGGTATTCATTACACGGACATGTTTTCCTGATGAAGGGTCAAATGGTCATAAATGTAGCCACAATGCTGCTGTTTAGTGTACATGTATATATAAAGCTGTGATGTGAGAAAAACTGTCTTCAGCGTTTCAACAAAAAGAGCTGTACAACCACATAAACCGGCTAGTCTAAAGGCTTTAAATAGTAGAGGCATTGTACTATATATGTCACAATTTCACAAAACCAAAGGTACTGATTTTGTTGATCAACCACAAAATTACTGTGCAGATAATATGCACCTTTCTTTGCAAAACTAGAAGAATAAAAAAGTTTTCAATCAAATCGCACAGTTTAGGGCAATCCTTGATAAGTCTGCTTCAATCTAAAGATACAATAAGTTATAAAATGTACAAAACTTTATGAAAATTGCCATTTAACACTGACTTACATTGTAGTAGAATATAGCTGCTTCAAACTGCCCCGCAGTGTCATTCTGTACTGCCTGGTGGGCAAAACATGCACCATCCCTCTCCAGGAACTCTGGATCATCGGCATTGAATGGAGGAGCGCTAGGCTCTGTCATCTTACAGCTCAGTTACAGTCACATTGACAGATATACAGGGTGTTGCAAATTATTTACCTTAAAAATAAATGAGCCTGTGTTAGTGAAAACCAACAATTTGGGTTTCCAACCAGGTCTGACACATACCAGGCTGTACAGTCACAGAAGCAGGCTAGAAGCTTGAAATTTCGGATTTAGGAAGAAGAGAGATTGTACTATAATCGTGTAGCGAAAACAAAGGTGCTGATCAGTTGTGCAGTTACTGCACAGCTGATCTGCGCCTTTGGTTTCGCATATGCAGATTGTTGGTTTTCTGATGCATTGGCTCAAATAAAAAAAGCCCAGTACCCGACACCGAGACACTTCATTTAAAATTTAGGAAGTGTCTCGGCGTCCACTACCGGACACCTAGCCCCAAGGTCTCCGTGTCCGGCAATGTCGGATCCCAAGCCTAGCCTCACTGGAATGGCTCGGTGTCCGGCACTACATTTTTCTCACCCGTTTCCTTTTTCTAAATGATAACAAAACAAACATAAATTAGGTTGATATTGGCTAATGTGGCACAAAAGAAATTCGCCAGATATGTTTCATTTTGAATGCCGCCATATTAAATTTTACAGTGACTATTTGTCAAATACAAATTGTTTTCCGATGTGGACTTGCAATATGACAGAGACAGTATAAATTATTTTAGCACTGCACATCTTAATGGATGGATTGGTTTCTAATTTACGTAATTATTTTGTTTGTTTGCATTACTTGAGAATGGCCGTTTGCTGTCGGAGGATAATTAGCAGACATCAAAAGAAACAAAAGAGGTGCGCATTCGCAGTTTGTTGGCTAACTTAAAGAGAAGAAGAGGCTAATTGGCATCATTTAATGCAAGGTTAAACACATGTGCTTAAATCACTTATTTGATTGATAATAAATTATTATATTTGATAAAAATTACTAGGTAATATAATATTTTTATTCAACGACCAAAATGCAACATGGTACTGAATTGGTTAGTTCATCTTTACACATGTATGGCAGAAGGCAGAAACAAATTTAGAGTTACATCCCCTATTCAAAATGGTGGGAAACGAATAAAAAATATTTATTTTTCAAACTTTATGGATAGTAATCAAATTACTTGTACTTTTCACTACTTACAATCAGGAAACAGGTAAGAAAAATGTAGTGCCGGACACACTGAGCTATTCCAGTGATGCCAGGCACAAAGACCTTCAGGCTGTACATCCGGTACCGGACGCTGAGACACTTCCTAAAATTTAAGCATCAGTCATGATCAACTCATTGAGTCGATACTAATAGATACCCACATCCTACGATTTTATGGATAAATATTAAAAAATGACAATTTTATACCAACCCCTGATTTCCCTTATTTTTACTATATATAAGGTCCAAATCTGGGGTAGGTTTCATACGTAGATGTTTCTGTGATGCAGTGTTTTGGCAATGCTTGATTATAACCGTACAGAGCATAAACATGGGCTTTGAAAATACAAGTCAATATTCCAGCTCTCATCTATGCCCGACAGGGACATGGTCATTGATGGTTTAACATGCCTAGAATATCCACGATGACGCAAGACAGTGTGCAGAGATACTAAGATAGAAATGACTGATCACAGGTGTTCGAAGTTTTATCCATAAACATAATAATTCATAAAAAAATCGGATCTCTAATACGAGAAACGATAGTTTCGAGAAGGTGCGAAAGCTTTTTGAATGAGATTCACCGTTATGCTTTTTATGTTGTTATTACGATCAGCACCCGCCTGTGATAAATGGGTTCGTGCTCTTTCAACTTACACAATAAATGCGCTGATTTATCCAGTATTCCACATGATTTTGCACTTTATCCGATGCGGCATAAAATTTCTCATAAACACGACTTCCATTGCCGGATATGGCTGTAAATGCTAAAGCGACTGGACCTAACCTAACCGATTTAGTTAGGTCCGTTTCAACACCCAAAACCATTTCGGTCCGATAGAAAATATTACAATATAAAATTTATAAATAAGGATTTTTATTATTTTAATGAAAAAAATATCTCTTGATATATACATATAAAGTAAATTAAAACCGACATGAAAATGTGTTTTTCCTTAAAAAATTGTGAAGCCTACTGGTCGGTATTGCTTCAGGGGCCAGACATGGGGTCAAGGACAACTCGGCCGAAAGACACCCAGAATAAAATTAATGGAACAAAATGTCAATACACTAATACCAGTGTTTCTTGACTTGTATCTTAAAATAAACAAAGAAAGAAATAAAAAAATGTGAGTTCCTTGTTGGGTGTAAGTTGCTGGTAGCTTAAAGGCTTCAAATTCTTATTAAATCAAACAAAACACACAATTAAACTGGAGTTGACTTCAACTTTTAACTTATTTTGAGAAAAAAAGAAGAGACAAGACAGAGCGCTCATAGGCAGCCATCCATTCACACATTTGAGGCTTATTTTCACTTTAAATGGCAAAATTGAGTAGAAGCAATTTGATGATGTAAACATAATCATTGATGCACGCCTGAAGCAATAGGGGTGGATGCCATGTCTGGATTTGCCTATTAAGGTCAGAAACTAGGTCAAAGTTCAACAAGTGCAAAAATTATAAAAACTAACCCCAGCTGAAACACGGCTAACAAACCTTTAAATGCGTAACCGCCGGTTAAGAAAGAAAATCCGATTCACGCCCTTCCGGTTGCGCATATGAAGACCAAGAAAAGGTAAACAAGACATACACTACTAGGATCGATTGATGATTATATTTTAGTACAGAAATATATCGATTATCTATGAATGCTATTTTGTCACTTATTTACTATTGTAAGTCAGCACCAAAGTAGCTCGCAAAATAATTTGATGGTCTTTGAGTTATTTATTCCCTTCTTCGAACCCGGTGTTCCAACAAGGCCAAAGTCGGCGAAATACAACTAAAAATTGGACAATTTGCTGGTAAATATCAAATTTTAGTGATTGCTCCACGACAAATTTACAGATATGTATTAACTAAATTGCATCTGATGTCTGTGCCAGTATTTCGTTGTGTTAGTGCCCGGCATTATCGATTTGAAGGGAAGGAAAAGATGGGTGCGCATTTAATCATTAAAATATGAAGGATATATTTCAAGATACGTTTGAAAACCTCAACCTGTTCAAGTTATGGTATTTATTTCCCTGTAAAGCGTTTTGAAAGACATAAAACCAAGAAAAAACAAATTAAAGTATACAGAATGCTGTAAAATCGTCTTCATGAACAGGAATATCATGCATGTGAACTTTTGTATTACATGTATTTCATAGACAGTTTGTATTATTTTATATCAAACATTTTCACTGCAAATATCACAAACACACCAAATTTGAGTAAGCACCTATTGTGACAATAATCTTCAGCGTAAAACAATTAACAAAAACAAAAACTTTAATACATGTGTTCTATAATGATTATATTGCTATCATTCTAATGATTAAATTCGTAACCGAAATGTTGACACAGCTTTTAAGCACATATGCATAGAATGCATTGGCCAGAGGCAACGAAACTGTCACCAGACCTCACACAATGTTAAAATCATCTGCGCACTGTATTGCTTTCCGTTAATATGGACGTAATGAGCGGAAATCTAAAAATATCCCTGCGACTGACCCACATTTTCGTCGTGTACAATGCAATCCCAAAATGTGTTTTGGGGTAGGGAATAAAAATCATGATTATAAAGAAAAAAATCTGGAAATCCTTTGGGGTCCAAATATAGCAATGTCTAACTAATAAAATAGCATTGAAAGAATTATAATATTTGTCTTCGAATCGAAATATTTTACTCGGAAACACGAGCTGCAAAAGTTTGTTTACCTTTTGTTGGCCATCTGATGCGAAACCGGAAGGACATGAATCGGATTTCTTTTCTTAACCGCGGTTACGCATTTAAAGGTTTGTTAGCCGTGTGAAAGTACAATTAAACCCAATGCCAAAGAATGTGGTTTGAATGCTAAAATTCGGTATATTAACAGTTAGATAGTACATTAAGGGTTTGTATGTGTCAGATAATCAAGCATGTTTGTCTGAACCAAAGTACAGGAGGTCAAAAGGTCAGTAAGTGCAATTTATGATTTTTTTTTCAGAGAAATTTGCAAATGTTTTATTGGAATGTTCAAAAATCTTGGTCTAAGAGCATTTCATGGTTGAACTGCTTTCCATTTATTGAGGAAAAAACACTAGAGGCATCATGGAATAGATAGTCCAGTCTCAAGACATGTATATGTAAATTGCATATACCATTTACTTATTTACACATTTGCAAAAAAGTGAATTTCTATAATATAGTTCGGCTTGAAACCTATATAGATGACCCTGTAATATCATCTACAGAATATATTGCACAGACATAACTACATATGAGCATACTGATATAAAATCTTCAAGCAATATAAGATGGCCACCAAAATACAAGATGGCCGCCAAAAGTCAAGATGGACGACAAAAGGGGTTTTTGAAAGACATTCTTACATATACATGTGTGTGATAAAATGTTAATGGATTTCATTTAAAATAGAAAATATAAAATATAAAGCATAGATATTTCACCAGTATGCAACAAGAGAAAAAATCAAAATGGCTGCCAAAATCCAAGATTGCTATCGAAAAGCAGGTAGTGTATTCGAGTAAACAGTGGATGGCAGTCTACATTTGGATAGGAGAATTTATGTTTAATTTCAGAATTTTACATGTATTATCAACTGACCAATATCAATTAACATTTAAGCATTGTCTACAAATAAAATAAATCTGAAACCCTTTAAGAGCAGTGAACATATGAATGAGAAAGGGGATGGGTATTTCTCAGAATACCTTCTCTGATCTCAAAGGACCAAAAAGAAAATATACACATGGAAATAAGTTAGGGAACACTTTTAGCTCTTGGGGAAAGTTTGAAAAAATCCGTTTTCTTTTTTTCTGGCGATACTGAAATTTTTATCACATATATTCCATACCTTGGCCTAGCTACAGACCAATTTATGGAAATTCACAACATTTTGTCTTTGTACTACGGAGGATACAATATGCCATATGTGAAAAACTTCACTTTTACGGAAAACAAGTTTGCCTTTTTGCTTCTGCACTCCGCAAAACGCAATTTTTGACAGTAAAACAGGAATAAAATGTTGAATCTGATCGTTCTGAATGAATAAACGACTTCGGACCTAAAACTTCATGCGTCATCTCTAAACCAGCTAATCATACAAAATCTACTATTTGCATTGATTTCTATGGAAAGCAAAATTCGTGGATATTTTGCAAATAAAACCGTAAAAGAATGATTCTGCTAGGACACTATAACCAGAATGTGCATGTTTAGATTCCTAAAGGGTCATATCGAATATCTTACCCAAAATTTACAACCTGCAAAATGTATACCCAAAGAACAAAACGTGATCAAGAAACCTACCCACGGGAAAGTATGGACCTACCGCCGACAGTCGGTCAGAAAATAAAGAATTTGTGATCAGAGTTCAACAAGTAATGTCTCCGCGTTATGCTTGCGAAAAATTACGACCATGCGAGTTCAAATAATGCAGTTATCGCAACGACTAGCAGTGCGTTTCTTAATTTTAGCAAAAAAATTCTGAATCAAAGATGGCCGCTGTCCGTCACAGATAATGTTTGATGCCCACCATTTTCACATAGAAGCAACTTTGGATATTACAGATTCTGACAAATTGTCAAAACATTCTTTATAATTTTTACAAAGAAGGATATATACAGTCCAAAGGTGGTAGTAACATTATTACAGGTGTTCCCTAACTTATTTCCATGTGTATATAATCTGCTCTATGGATGATGTACGGGGAGACACATATAACTGTTTCCTTCTTTTTTACGCTTCAATGTTTCAAATGTATGTATATAGCATGCAGGCAGGCATATGGTAGAATAGGATGAGATGGGGTAGGCTAGGATAAGGCAAGGTATGGATGGCATGAGGTAAGGTAGTCAGAGGCTGTGGCATTTCAAAACTGTTGGGTATGTGTAGATACTATAGTACGGGTCGGTACAGCGGGATTAGATAGTGGTTTTGTAGGGAGGGCAAACGGTAATGTAGAAATGGTGTTGGTTCGGTTCGTCTGGTCATAGTGTGATGTTCAAGTCATTTTTCCGCCACTTCGTGATGGAGCCCAAATTTTCTGATTATTAAATAGGAATACGAGGAGCTTAAATCGTCTTGCTTAAGGACACTAAATGGAGAAGATATGCCTTAAATCCAGGACCTGTTGCTCCACTACGAGGCTACTACACACGCCTGGAGTAGGGTAGGGTTGGGTTTGAATCGTGTAATTTGTTGAAAATGTTACTGGTAAATCACCTTTTGCTCAGACTGAGGACCATGTCCTCTTGCGTGCTAAACCAACACTCTACGACACCGCAAGACAGTATAAGTGTGATTTTACGTAACATGACTCCATAATACTTTCCGCTTCTATTTTAGATTTGTCCACAAATCTCTATTCAAGATTCCACAAATCTGCTTTTGACATCCATTGATGATGATCGATGCGCTCCTATCCATCTACCTTCCTGGTGTAGTATTGTCAATTTGACGTTTCACCAGAAAACTATCCTGAATCTGTTCAGATGGGGCATTTTATGATGTACACCAAATATATATAAAGTAGAAAAATGCTAATCCCTTTTACTTAAGGGTACATTTAGAGATATGAGGGGTACAACAGGACTGGCGTTGGAGGTTGAAGATAGGTTTTTCATTGTCTGGTACCTGTGTACAAATACGGGTGGGTTAGGAATGGGTTGTGATCGGTGGATCACCATCACAATTGGGTTCGGACTTGTATCTTTCCTAACTTTACAAGAAAATTAAAATGTTTCTTTGTGGCCATAAACGCAATCAGAATAGTTGTATTACTACGAAATGCAAATAAGAGCTGTCGCAGGACAGCGTGCTCGACTGCTTCTGAACTTTGTCAAGCATAAGGCCAAACCCGACCAGTAACCCAAAGCATTATGCTCACATCTTTTTGCCTTGATGCAATAAGGCAAAATCACAACCATGAAAGTTAACTATAACTACCTAAGATTTAAAGGTCTCACTCATATTGTGAAAGAAGTGTGTTCATATACCAACTGAGTGCCAAGACACAAGGCAAAATCACTGAACCGTGAAAAAAGGTCACACTGACCTATAAATATTGCAGGGTCAAAAGTCTAGTGATACTTACTCATAATGTGAAAGAAAAATGATCATATACCCATTCATTGTTGAGATATAAAGCAAAATCACTGAACCATGAAATTAGGTCATATTGACCTATAAGTATGTTTGGGTTAAAGGTGTGGTCATACTCATTCATAATCAGAAAGAAGTATGAAAAAATACCAACTGAGTGTTGAGATATAAGGCAAAATCACTGAACCATGAAATTAGGTCACAGTGACCCAGGACTACTTTATGGTCAAAGGTCTTGTCATACTCATACATATCGTGAAGAGGTATGTTCATATACCAATTGAGTGCTGAGATATAAAGGAAAATCACTGAACCGTGAAATTAGGTCATATTGACCTAGGACTACTTTAGGGTCAAAGGTCTTGTCATACGCAAACATAGTGTGAAAGAAGTTTGTTCATAAACCACTTGAGTGCCGAGATATAAGGCAAAGTCACTGAACCATGAAATTAGGTCACAGTGACCTATAAGTATATTTGGGTCAAAGGTCTGGTCATACTTACTCATAATTGAAAAAAGTATGAAAATATACTAATTGAGTGTCAAGATATAAGGCAAAATCACTGAACCGTGAAATTAGGTCACAGTGACCTAGGACTACTTCAGGGTCAAAGGTCTTGTCATACGCAAACATACTTTGAAAGAAGTTTGTTCATAAACCATTTGAGTACCGAGATATAAGGCAAAAATCACTGAAGCGTGAAATTAGGTCACAGTGACCTGTAAGTATATTGGGGTCAAAGGTCAGGTCATACTCACTCATAATCTGAAAAAAGTATGAAAATATACTAATCGAGTGTCAAGATATAAGGCAAAATCACTGAACCGTGAAATTAGGTCACAGTGACCTAGGACTACTTCAGGGTCAAAGGTCTTGTCATACGCAAACATACTTTGAAAGAAGTTTGTTCATAAACCATTTGAGTACCGAGATATAAGGCAAAATCACTGAACCGTGAAATTAGGTCACAGTGACCTATAAGTATATTGGGGTCAAAGGTCTGGTCATACTCACTCATAATCTGAAAAAAGTATGAAAATATACTAATTGAGTGTCAAGATATAAGGCAAAATCACTGAACCGTGAAATTAGGTCACAGTGACCTTAAAGTATATTGGGGTCAAAGGCCTGGTCGTACTAACTCATAATCTGAAAGAAGTAAGAAAATATACTAATTGAGTGTCAAGATATAAGGCAAAATCACTGAACCATGGAAAGTAGGTCAACCGACCCTTACCGTCATGACACACAAGTCAGTGTCACAAAGTCAAAAGATGAATGACCAACCATCCTCCTAAGTTGTTTCTATTAAGAAATAAAAAGAAAAAAAAATCGAAGAGTTCTAGATTTTGACCTCTAGCCCCTCCCCCTGACCCCGACCCAGAGGTCCGATGTCATGGAACCTAAAGTGTATGAAGTATGAATGCTTTATGATAAGTTGTTGTCAAGATATGCCTCCTTGTAAAAGTTACACAGCAGTACATCTATTTTTAGTGTTCTAGTTTTTAACCTCCAGCCCCACCCCACAGGCATGGACCCAGGGCCCCGATGCCATGGAATGAAACTCAACCCTACAGGGTACCTATGGTCTGAGTATGAAAGCCCTCTGATAAAAAGTTTTCAAGATATAGACTTCTAGAATACTATATCACAGAAAAGCCATTATTATTAATGGTGTTCTAGATTTTAACCTCTAGCCCCACCCCCTGGCATGGACCCAGGGATCTGATGCCATGGAATGAAAGCCGACCCTACAGGGTGTCAATGGCCCGAGTATCAATGCTTTCTGATGAGTGGTTGTCAAGATATGGACTTCTAGAAAACTTTAACATAAGAATTGCCATTTTTGAAGGTGTTCTAGATTTTAACCTCCAGCCCCACCCCCTGGCCAGGACCCAGGGGCCCGATGCCATGGAATGAAAGCTAAGCCTACAGGGTATCTATGGTCCAAGTATTAATGCTTTCTGATGAGTGGTTGTCAAGATATGGACTTCTAGAAAACTTTAACGCAAGTGTGACGCGCACGCGCACGGGAACGCGCACGGGAACGGGAACGGGAACGTGGACGACCGGGGTGACTGCAATAGCTCTATGCACTTCGTGCAGTCGAGCTAAAAATGACATACAACCATGTATTACACAAGAGCCAAGGTCAACAGCCTAGTCCGTAGCACTCAAGATTGCATTATTTTTCTTCCCTTTCAGTTGAAAACAAAAATGGCGAATGCAGCATTGTTGCACTCATTGGTTGAAAAAGAAAAGGCTAAAACAAAAAGACAACAAAACTCCAGAAGTTCAGTGCTGTATTGTAGTACAATGCTTGGATGTACCACTTAAATTTGGTATCCATCAGTACTTTAAGCGCTTTTTTTTCACAGTCTGGTACCCGAAAGCATTAGAATTTGAAATATTTCCATCAGTATGGAAGAAATTATCTTGTCGCAGCACACAATGGCTGTAGATGTTGATAGGCATTGTTATCATGGTGTCTTTACGCACAATGTACATGCATAATATACACATTTCTGTTTTTGGCTTGTAGTCTTCCGAGTGGGAAGTTTTCAGGACTGATCTGTTTGATTTGTGGCTTTGCACCCCAGTCAGCAGCTGTCTCCTTTCGTGGGACTTATGCCCAACATCTCTCACCAGTGAGTATGGGGAGGGCTGGAAGATGTTTCCGGGCCTGGATATATTTTCACTCACGGTGCGATCCTGTCTTTTTATTTGTATATAATACAATACATATATGTACAATAGAACTTACCCTGTCCTAGATATTTTTTTGGACAAAATTCGGTCCTGGATTTTTTTCCCCAAAAACTCTTCCAGACCCCCCCACCTAACCTCCACCGCCCCCATAAAATCAAATGGTCGCTTCCTTAGTTTTGGACAGTTTCTCCATCGTTGGTGTTGTTGGGTTGTGTTAGGTTAAATAACATACCAGAAAAAAAACAAAAACAAAAAGGAGACAATGGATACACTGGTCGCTGAACAATAACTCATTTACAAATTTTGCATTTCCCCTGCACTTCTGTGACCTTTTAATCTTGGACTTGTACATGCATGACATAAAATTTCACATTGTAATACTTCTCAACCATTTATGAGCATATTTTGATGTTTTCACATCATTTGATAGCATCTATATTATCAGAAATTCAGCGCAGATTTTACTTACATTTTCTTTAGAAATTTACATGACCTTTAACCTTGCGAGAGCATATGCTTTGTGCTCTTTTCAGGTATAATGTAAATGTCACATGCATAATAAGTGTATACTGGGTAGTTTTGGCAAATTTTAATGGAAAATATAGACAATTTTTTACAATGAATGGAGTTTTAGTGCATTTTATTGTTATTTTGCACCCAGTTGACCTTTGACCTAATTCCAAGACCCAGGGTCAATTACAGACTTGGCATCCACCCCTATCTGTTACAAAATCTGTCTAGGAACCTATTTAGCATGGATGCCAGCTTCTACCCCATTTTGCCATTTGAAGATTTTTTTCATGGAATGGATAGCTGACTATCAAGCATGAAATTTCACATTAGAATAATTTCCTGCCTTTCGTGACATCATCCCATCCGGCAAAAGTTTACTTGCAACCATACACGGTATAGATCATGTACGTAATACATCAAGTTGTTTACTGTTTCTTTTCTCCCTAAGTGCAATAATGAATTCGTCAGCATTAATTGCTTGCACCATACCCCGCACTGCTTCTTCATATTTTATAGTGTACCCACCTTTATTTATAGTGAATAAAAATAAAACTGAGATCCTTTAAGAGCAGTGAAGACACTAATGAGTAAGGTGATGGGCCATACCGCGGTTTCGGATATAAAAGTCTCGTGTTAGTGACCCTAAGGAGATTTGGCAACATGAAGCCAAAGAGAATTACAGAAATTTTGCAACTTTCAACAGGGTAGTCGATACAAAGACTAATTCTAAATGAGACCAAATACATTGAACGTTAAATATATTGAACGTTAAATATATTAAACATTAAATATATTAAAAATTCCTTTGTTACTACAATATCATGCATGAATTGGGCAGATCTATCCAGAAGAGGGACCTGTTTGTATTCACTTTTAGTGACAGAGAATTTTGAGGTAAAAAAAAAACCTGTTACATTACTTAATGGGCTTGTCAAAATCATTTTCAGTTTGTGGTCTGATAAAAACAATTTTATATGCTCTCTGGTCTTTGAACGCTCCAATTCATTACCTTCAGGGTGGTAAGTTGTTTAGTTCGCTCCAGAAGTAACAAAAATATTAGTTCAAGACTATATTACTAAATCTGCACTGCTTGTTGACTGTTAGGAGTGGGAATCCTTTTCTGATTGCGCCTTTTCCTGATCGTTGCCTACTTGTACCTTCTTACTAGAGCGTTTATTTGTCAGCTACATCATGTTGCATTTGACTGGTTGAAATATCATTTCCAATTTCCTAGCCTACTGCCTAAACGTTCAATGTATCTGTGAAGTTTCAATGTATCCTCTTCATTCTTGCTTTCACGATCATCAGCAAAGAATCTTATGTCAGACTCAATGTCAACTGAAATGTCATTTATATACAAGGAAAACAGCAAGGGGCCGAGAACGGTGCCCTGGGGGACACCCGACACAACCGGAGCCCAATCCGATTTTAATACCATTTACCACTAACTGCTGTTGCCTGAAACAAAGGAAAGCATTTATCCAATTCAATGTTGTTCCACCTATTCCATACTGTAGCTAAACAATTTGTCTTTAAGGAGTTTGTATGGAGGAGTATCAAGAATGCCTTTTCACTTGAAAATCCAGCATAAAAGTGTCAAACTGTCCCTTTTTGTCTAAGATCTTGCCAAATCATTTATCACCGTAGTCAACTTAGTTTCACAGCTATGCAATTTCCTAAATGCGTGTTGCCTGTTCGACAGGAGTTCATGTTCATCATGATGGGCCATAATATTTGAGCATACAATATGTTTTAGAAGCTTACAAGGAATGCATGTCGAACAAACAGGGCGGTAAGTGACCTCTCGCCCTTCTTAAACAGTGGACAAATATATCCAAGAGAACCTTGTTTAAAATTTTCACGAGTATCAAATCAATTGACTGCTGGAAGAGATGGGCAAATACTGGACCTAATTCCATTGCCAGTTCTTTCAGACACTAGGATGAAGCTCATTATGACCTACGGCTATAGATGGTTTAAGGCCTCTGAGAAGTTTGGTCACCCCTTCCTTTGTGACCACAATATCATGCATGAATGGGACAGATCTATCCAGAATAGGGAACTGTTTGCATTCACTTTTAGTGAAAACATCCGAAATCTGACCATTAAATTCTTCCGCCCTCTCAAGTTCAGAGCGGACTGTGCAACTCCACTTCCATCCCTCTATTTCAACGGAGGAACCCATTGGGTATCTTTTTCTGACTGTTTATGTGGCAGTGCATATAATAAGTTTTTTAACCAATTAAAAAAAGGACCTGATATGACAACTTTTTTATATATAAATTGAGTTATTTTTTAGTTTATACATAAATTTTAGCAAGCCATACCATAATTGCACTATATTTTTATATACGTGCCTTGATATGTGCATAGTGTCAGACTAACTTCAGAATGAACATTAGTCAACAACGTAACATGTATCTATAATTGGTCAAATTATTTTGGTGATTGCCAACCAAGGTAAACATTGGTACAGCTTTCACGTTTTTGATAGGGTGTGGCGTGGCTGCAAACCCACCGTCCCCGGGCTCTTCCATATATAACAAAGACTGTTTTCATTCTGCTTTGTCAATACAAATATCCAAATCATCGAGTGGTACAAAGTTAAATAAATTCAATTATTTAGGCAGATCACAGATAAAAATGAAATTTTATTAAAATTGTTTCATAGAATCATTTTTTGGCAGAAACTGATTGCGTCTTTCGTCTTGACTTAATCATCATCTATAGCCTCTATGTTACTTCATCTTCCTACGACATTACCAATATGGAAAAAAAAAAACATAGTGCACTTCCTAAGGATAATCAGAAATTGATTGATGTGTATGGTGTTTTTCTTATTCAGTCTATCATAAACGACATTTGATACTTTTGCTAAATAAATCACGACTCTCCCACATCGAGTGAAAACCCAGAGGGTTGCTGCTTTCAATACACACTTGGACCGAAATGGTTTTGGGTGTTTAAACGGACCTAACTAAATCGGTTAGGTTTGGTCCAGTCGCGTTAGCATTTACAGCCATATCCGGCAATGGAAGTCGTGTTTATGAGAAATTTTAGGCCGCATCGGATAAAGTGCAAAATCATGTGGAATACTGGATAAATAAGCGCATTTATTGAGTAAGTTGAAAGAGCACAAATCCATTTATCACATGCGGGTGTTGATTTATTTGTGGCTATCCTAATGACAACATAAAAAAGCATTTAAAAAACTGAAACGGTGAATCGCATTTATTACCTTCTCGAAACTATCGTTTCTCGTATTAGAGATCCGATTTTTTTATGAATTATTATGTTTGTGGATAAAACTTCGAACAAATGTGGACTGATGAAAAAAAAGTAAACATTAGAAGGACACTGGCTATCCGCACGACGGTCGTGCCGATAACGCCGCTTATCCGCACGACCGTCGTGCGGATAAGCGGCGTTATCCGCACGACAGGGAAATCGACATCCAAAGGTTAAAATGTTCAGAATTGGATACAGTTTAAGTTGATAAATATTATACACTGGCTTCCAAACTGACACATAATATTACACATGCAGGAATTTTTCACAATTTAATTAACAAAATTGTTATTTTGCTAAAATTGGCTTACCTGTGAATTTACCTGTATAAATCAGTCACGCGTATGCGTAAATGAGAAAGTAATCATCGTAACCTTATATTAAAAGAATATGGTCATCCAAAAGAATAAAAAGCCTTTGATTTCAACAATGGAGTACGGAAACATTTCAGTAATTCAATTAAAAAATGTAATGGTTGTATTTTTCTCCGCTGTAGAAATCTACTGTGATTCAGATTAGGCATACATTAGCTGGATTAATCAAATCAAACTTAAAATAGTTTCTTATTCATAATTAACCAAAATGTTAATTTTGAGTGTGATAGTTCGTCTCTCACTAATGAGAAAGACCATCATTATTTCTTGAATAGTGCTGATGTGTGTTGGTGAGTTCTTTGATGGCTGACTAGGCCAATTCTGGCTCTAAACTGTCGGTTGCAAGTAGAGCAAGTCAGTGTCATAGAGTCTGATGGTGGCACATTTGTTTTGGCTTTGCGCTCTCTTCGCTTTCTTTCAGCTTCACAGATTCTCTTCTTTTCATAAAGAGCTGCTCCTTTGTTGATGAGACCTCGCCACTTTGATCGCTCCTGTGCAGTCTGTTCCCAGGACCCCATTGGTATTTCGAAATCCTTCAGAGAGGCTTTGAGGGTGTCTTTGTAGCGTTTCTTCTGGCCACCTTGAGAGCGCTTTCCCTCCTGTAATTCTCCATAGAAAACTTTCTTTGGAAGTCGCGCATCAGGCATTCTTATAACATGGCCAGTCCATCTTAGCTGTGCTAGCTTTAAGACTGTATGCATGCTTTGCATCCCTGCTTTCGTCAGGACCTCTGTGTCTGGAATCTTGTCCTGCCACTTGATTTTTAACAACTTTCTCAAACAGCTTAAGTGGAAATGGTTAAGTCTCTTTGCATGGCGTTGGTATACTGTCCAGGTCTCACATGCATACAAGAGGGTTGGCAGTACCACAGCCTTGTAGACTTTCAGCTTGGTGTCAAGCTTGATTCCATTTCGCTCCCAGACATTTGCACGGAGTCGTCCGAATGCCACACTAGCCTTTGCAATTCTGGCAGTGATCTCATCATCAATATGCACTGCTCTGGAGAGAGTGCTTCCCAGGTAGGTGAACTTGTCAACAACTTTCAGTGGTTGGTTCATTATATGGCTTTCCGGGCGCTGGTTGGTGTACAACCTCTGTCTTTTTTGTGCTGATTGTGAGATCATAGTTATCACATGACTGTGAGACTTGATCCATGGCTCTTTGCATTTTTGCCTCTGTGCTGGCATTCTTATCCATATCATCTGCATAGAGGAGCTCATCTAGCACATCAGTCTGGACCTTAGTTTTGGCTTGCAACCTTCTGAGGTTGAATATGTTGCCATCAAAACGGTACCTGATTGGAAAACCAGTGTCACTGTCCTGAAAAGCATCCATAAGCATGGCAGAAAACATCATGCTGAACAGTGTTGGTGCCAGAACACAGCCTTGTTTGACCCCATTTGTTACTTCAAATGGTTCAGAGAACTCTCCATCATTTTGCACACGTGCCTGCATGCCATCATGAAACTGCCGCACCACTGCTATGAATCTTGGTGGACAGCCAAACTTGGCCATGATTTTCCAGAGTCCATCACGACTAACAGTGTCAAAAGCTTTGGTGAGGTCAACAAACGTCATGTATAGACCTACATTCTGTTCTTGGCATTTCTCCTGAAGCTGTCTTGCTGTGAATATCATGTCTATTGTCCCTCTGTCTTTTCTGAATCCACATTGACTTTCTGGGATAAGTCCCGTCTGATCAAGATGAACATTCAGACGATTCAACAGAATTTTTGCAAGTATCTTCCCAGCAATTGATAGGAGGGAGATGCCTCTGTGATTGTCACAGACTTGAGGATTTCCTTTCGGCTTGTATAGGTGGATTATGGATGCATCCTTAAATTCTTGTGGGATAGCCTCCTTTCTCCACATACAGTGAAACAACTCTGTCAGTTTCTCTGCCATGGGTAGCCCCCCCAGCCTTGTAAACTTCAGCAGGAATTGCATCTGCACCTGGGGCTTTGCCAGATGATAGTTGTTGAACTGCTTTTCTTGTTTCCGTAACGGTAGGAAATTCATCTAACAGAACATTGCACTCTATCTGTGGAAGTCTGTCGATTGCATCCTCATTGATGCTTGATGGTCGATTAAGCACACTATTGAAGTGTTCTGCCCACCTTTCCAAGATAGCTTCTTTATCTGTGAGAAGAGTGTTTCCATCTGCACTGAGCAATGTGGTGGCTCCAGAACTCTTTGGACCATAAATGGTTTTCAGTGCATCATGAAATTTCTTCATGTCCTTTCTATCCGCAAAAGACTGAATTTCTGCTGTTTTCTTCCTCAGCCAGGAATCTTGCATGTCCCTAAGCTTGGTCTGGACTGTCTTACAAATGTTGCTGTAGGCTGCTTTCTTTGATACTGAGCTAGTATCATCCAGTGCTTGCACTAACTTTTTGGGCCAGGAAGTCATGACTTCCACCCTTTAAGATTTGGAAGTCACAGGCCCAAAATCTGGAAGTCATAGATTAGTCGCGGTGCCGCATGTCTAAATTACTCGCGTGCGATGTGTCAAGTGTGCATGCACACATTTAATTATTTTGTAACTACATCCTATATATAGAACACTTCCAAGGTGAAAATTCTGTTATGGTTCTATTTGTCTATGTTTTAGTGTCATTTTTGTACTGTTTGCACCTATAATGCATGTATTCATAAGTTTAGTGTTCAAAGTTCATGTAACTTAGTGGCCACCTTTAGGGAAATAGTCTCTCAATTTGCTTGGGGTATGTATTCCTTGTACCAGTTATGACTTTAAATAAATATAATTCATGAATATGTGAAAATTATTATTAATTTACATATTTCATTTTTTATTTTCATTTATTATTATACATTTTAATCCTTATTAGTCGATCTATCTTATTTTATTATTGTTATTATTATTAGTAGTGTCTGGTCAAGGTATTGAGTTCCCTAGATAATTTGCTGAACAAGAAAAAAAAATCTTTTTTTTTTTTTTTTTTTTTTCTACAACTTGCTTATTAAAAAAGTTTTGAAAGAAAAAATCCACCAACACTTGCCTTTCATATATCCCCATGTGACAATAATAAAGTGGAAAATATCTCAGTTCAAAAAATAAAAAAAAATGCAAAGTTGAGATGCTTCAAAAATGTGTATTGATTTCCTTCACAGTATTGATATTCAGCCTAGAGTGGACTATTCCATATTGCAGTTTTACCCAATATTAATGGATTAGTCCAATATACCTGCCTTAGTGTCTAGCGGTAAAATTTTGATCACACTTGACCTTGATCTGTTTATTGTTTTGACACAAATTTCTCTGCTCAGCAGTTAAAATAAGACACCTTTACACCCTGAAGGTATGGACTCGCTGTCACTAATCCCTAATTTAAGAGTTTTAAGATGGATTTCAATACACTGAAATAGGTAAATTTTCATTTCTGACCATACGTCGCGTGCCTTGCTGCAAGACGTAGGAGGATTTTTGTGGAAGTCAGCTGACGTCTGCTGTCATTTTTCGACGTACGGGAGTCATTTCAAGACGTAAAAACGCCCAAAACGTCCACTAGTGCAAGCACTGATCATCTTGATGTGCCTTGTGCAATCGGTGCTTTTCTTCAAGAAGCCTCTGAATTTCGTCATCATTCTGTGTATTTCAATAGCGAAACACCTATATAATTAATTTATTTAATGCTAAATTAATAATTGAATACATGCGTAAGCTTGTTAGAAAATCTTATACTCCCGTCGTGCCGATAGCCAATACCTGTAGTATTGTCAATCCGCACGACGGTCAGGCCGATAACGCCGCTTATCGGCACGACCGTCGTGCGGATAATGCCGCTTATCGGCACGACCGTCGTGCGGATAGCCTCAGCCCATTAGAAGATGACTAAGTGTCTTCCTAGGCTGATGTCATTGAAGTCAAAATAAAACCAATGATACAGTAAAGCTTGGGAATTTTAGCAGTAGTAATCCCTGAGTGATTTAAATGATCGGCTGAAACAATTTCTGCTTCGAAACATTCAACTTTCGTTTATTTAGGGTGCAGCTAACAGTTTTTACCCACTTGTCCTGGGCAAAAAAGTCAATATAGAGGGGTATGGCTACATTTTGGTATGTAAATGTGTGTAAAAATATTTTGAAGCAGTATTTGACTTTTATTTCACTCAAGCAGTTGTTATTTATGATTTAAATTGATTTTTGTCAGGTCACATGACCTTCTGTATTTTTTTATTAGTGCAGAACTTACTTGCTGGATTTTACCCTCAACCCCGGAAATCAGCTGTTCAAAAATGGCTCATTTTTTGAAGTGGAATTTACTATGATAAGTCAACGGCTGGCAGGTATTCAAATGTGTATAGAAATTAAGCATTAGGGTGTATCTACACATGGGTATGCAGTTTATGGCCATTGCATGTGCAAGTGGCATGTCACACTTCAAGGAAAATGTGTCTTTTGGTGCAAAAATTGCCCTTTTAGTAAGGGGGGTGGGGTAATGTTTACATTTGCACAGAGATGGTTCCAGTAAGCAGAGACTGTTTCTGTTACTTTAAGATTAATTGCTGGTCTATTTGTAATTGACTGTGAGTATATATGAAGGGCTATTAATGTTTTGTCTTGTTGCAAGGGGTAATTTATTGAGTAGCCGTCGTAAAAACTTTGACCGGCCATTGGAAACCGTGTAGTGCCCCCATTAACAACATGAAGCAATTTCAAATCTTGTTTAATTATTTTTAATATCATCCAGATTTCAAATTAATCCATTATCAACACAAAAATTGACACAGAAACACAGTGAAACTACCTTTTTTCAAGTTTTCGGTGATTGAAAATTGTCATGTTTGTCACACAAGGGAGGTAACTCAAATTCTTAAAATTTGTTGTTCAGCTTGCAGACTGTTTGCACTGGTCTGACTGATTAAAAATGATCAAAACTGATCAAAACAGCTTGTTCAAAGTGGTTAAATGGTGCTTTTCATAATTTTTAGCTACTTTTAAGCAGTTTTACCTGCAATTCATGCTAAATAATGCAGTATTTGGAGACAGACCTACTGTATTTCCTGTACATACCCCAAATACTGTGTCGAATAAATGTTTTGTAAACTTTTAACTGATACGGAAGTGTGCGGTCGCAAGTATTTGTTAAACCGGCATTCATTTAAAGAAAATTCTTATTGTTTATGGCCCGGTATGAAGGACAAAGATGAAATAGTGTCGTCCGATTTCAGTTCTCGGGATAACGCCTGAAAGTTATGTACACAGACTTGACCATTATTTGGAAAACAGATTCCTGCTTATGAATTGCAAGCATGTCACACATCTTTGTCATACTTAAACAGGTTTTCATTCCCCATATTTGTCTATTGATATCATTCATTTTTACATTAAATGATATGCATGAGTAATGGGGAATGTACAGGGCATTATGGTTACAAAAGATAAAAACAAGTCATATTTATTGTCAGATGTTTAATGCCATATGCATGTTCATGTCAATAGTTAGGATTTGGCAGGTGTTCATCTATAAACATCATTAAGCTGACATACTAGCATCACACATTATTCACAACCCTTTTCCTTTTGCAGGCTTTACTTGGCAGTTCCAGACTGTTTGTATTACCCTGAGAACTAGACACTGGAAATTCAGAGGAAGGTGGCCTTATTATTCTATCCAGGGTATTCACTGCTTTCACTGTAACCGGTGTGATCCGCAGAAAATTTGTTGATCTTGTAAGTATACATTACACATATGCTGACATTTTTAACCGTGTATCTTTTGTCTTCAAGTATATTATTCTTTATCGCAGTCGTATGGCTGATAAGCAAAGTTCTGCGCGGAGACTGCGAAAGCGGATGCATTGTGGTCGACAGACATTTTATGATAAGATGCACTTTCTTGTGTGCCACAGAAAGAGTCAAAAGTTGTTTTGATACACTGTGGATACAGACACAGTAACAGATAAAGCCTTCCTATGTGATTCCCCTATAAAGTTCAGCAGCAGCATGGTTTCTTACAGGCAATTATATTGTCTGTAGTACTATAATTTGAATTATCTCTTTAACAAACACATACAAACACAGTATATGCACCAATTTTATGACCCCCCCCCCCCATCCCCCCATCAAATTATCCTTAAACAACTAGCATCAACAGTTACTCTATAAATATTGTGTGAAAGTTATATCACTGCATACCAACATGCAACATTTGCACTTCGAATTGCATTTCTTTCAGGTCATAACAGTCGACGTCTTCAAAAAAGCTGTTGGAAGATACAGTTTGACCGACCGACCCCCTCCCCCCATTTTTCTACAAGAGAGACTGCAGAACAGAAGCTTGAAGTGCTCAGAAAAACTATCCAAGGATTCAAGACTGTGTAAATTCTTGATTTATTTCATATGGAGTAGATACAATTGTGTCACATGAAGAAGCGATAACCTTCTTGAACTGCACCTATAAATCGCGTCGCTCGGCACCTTTTGACATTGACTGTTTTGTATCAGTTTTACACTCATATTTCTTTTTTCTCTGCAATAAAGTCATATTTATTCATACAGAACCATAAAATGACATAAATTATGTGCTAGAAATAACATTTGGGTATATCAGATATTGTTGACTTTTTCCATTAACAACATGAAGCAATTTCAAATCTTGTTTAATTATTTTTAATATCATCCAGATTTCAAATTAATCCATTATCAACACAAAAATTGACACAGAAACACAGTGAAACTACCTTTTTTCAAGTTTTCGGTGATTGAAAATTGTCATGTTTGTCACACAAGGGAGGTAACTCAAATTCTTAAAATTTGTTGTTCAGCTTGCAGACTGTTTGCACTGGTCTGACTGATTAAAAATGATCAAAACTGATCAAAACAGCTTGTTCAAAGTGGTTAAATGGTGCTTTTCATAATTTTTAGCTACTTTTAAGCAGTTTTACCTGCAATTCATGCTAAATAATGCAGTATTTGGAGACAGACCTACTGTATTTCCTGTACATACCCCAAATACTGTGTCGAATAAATGTTTTGTAAACTTTTAACTGATACGGAAGTGTGCGGTCGCAAGTATTTGTTAAACCGGCATTCATTTAAAGAAAATTCTTATTGTTTATGGCCCGGTATGAAGGACAAAGATGAAATAGTGTCGTCCGATTTCAGTTCTCGGGATAACGCCTGAAAGTTATGTACACAGACTTGACCATTATTTGGAAAACAGATTCCTGCTTATGAATTGCAAGCATGTCACACATCTTTGTCATACTTAAACAGGTTTTCATTCCCCATATTTGTCTATTGATATCATTCATTTTTACATTAAATGATATGCATGAGTAATGGGGAATGTACAGGGCATTATGGTTACAAAAGATAAAAACAAGTCATATTTATTGTCAGATGTTTAATGCCATATGCATGTTCATGTCAATAGTTAGGATTTGGCAGGTGTTCATCTATAAACATCATTAAGCTGACATACTAGCATCACACATTATTCACAACCCTTTTCCTTTTGCAGGCTTTACTTGGCAGTTCCAGACTGTTTGTATTACCCTGAGAACTAGACACTGGAAATTCAGAGGAAGGTGGCCTTATTATTCTATCCAGGGTATTCACTGCTTTCACTGTAACCGGTGTGATCCGCAGAAAATTTGTTGATCTTGTAAGTATACATTACACATATGCTGACATTTTTAACCGTGTATCTTTTGTCTTCAAGTATATTATTCTTTATCGCAGTCGTATGGCTGATAAGCAAAGTTCTGCGCGGAGACTGCGAAAGCGGATGCATTGTGGTCGACAGACATTTTATGATAAGATGCACTTTCTTGTGTGCCACAGAAAGAGTCAAAAGTTGTTTTGATACACTGTGGATACAGACACAGTAACAGATAAAGCCTTCCTATGTGATTCCCCTATAAAGTTCAGCAGCAGCATGGTTTCTTACAGGCAATTATATTGTCTGTAGTACTATAATTTGAATTATCTCTTTAACAAACACATACAAACACAGTATATGCACCAATTTTATGACCCCCCCCCCCATCCCCCCATCAAATTATCCTTAAACAACTAGCATCAACAGTTACTCTATAAATATTGTGTGAAAGTTATATCACTGCATACCAACATGCAACATTTGCACTTCGAATTGCATTTCTTTCAGGTCATAACAGTCGACGTCTTCAAAAAAGCTGTTGGAAGATACAGTTTGACCGACCGACCCCCTCCCCCCATTTTTCTACAAGAGAGACTGCAGAACAGAAGCTTGAAGTGCTCAGAAAAACTATCCAAGGATTCAAGACTGTGTAAATTCTTGATTTATTTCATATGGAGTAGATACAATTGTGTCACATGAAGAAGCGATAACCTTCTTGAACTGCACCTATAAATCGCGTCGCTCGGCACCTTTTGACATTGACTGTTTTGTATCAGTTTTACACTCATATTTCTTTTTTCTCTGCAATAAAGTCATATTTATTCATACAGAACCATAAAATGACATAAATTATGTGCTAGAAATAACATTTGGGTATATCAGATATTGTTGACTTTTTCCTTAAAGGGTGCAGCTAACAGTTTTTACCCACTTGTCCTGGGCAAAAAAGTCAATATAGAGGGGTATGGCTACATTTTGGTATGTAAATGTGTGTAAAAATATTTTGAAGCAGTATTTGACTTTTATTTCACTCAAGCAGTTGTTATTTATGATTTAAATTGATTTTTGTCAGGTCACATGACCTTCTGTATTTTTTTATTAGTGCAGAACTTACTTGCTGGATTTTACCCTCAACCCCGGAAATCAGCTGTTCAAAAATGGCTCATTTTTTGAAGTGGAATTTACTATGATAAGTCAACGGCTGGCAGGTATTCAAATGTGTATAGAAATTAAGCATTAGGGTGTATCTACACATGGGTATGCAGTTTATGGCCATTGCATGTGCAAGTGGCATGTCACACTTCAAGGAAAATGTGTCTTTTGGTGCAAAAATTGCCCTTTTAGTAAGGGGGGTGGGGTAATGTTTACATTTGCACAGAGATGGTTCCAGTAAGCAGAGACTGTTTCTGTTACTTTAAGATTAATTGCTGGTCTATTTGTAATTGACTGTGAGTATATATGAAGGGCTATTAATGTTTTGTCTTGTTGCAAGGGGTAATTTATTGAGTAGCCGTCGTAAAAACTTTGACCGGCCATTGGAAACCGTGTAGTGCCCCCTTACATTTCATGAAACGAAACTGTCTAGTTTGTTTGTTATAACTTACCATACGTCGTTTCTTTTTGAAGTACAACTATTAACAGAAAAAAACCTCGGTAACTGGTCAACTTGTATCCGTGACGAAGTTGCCGACTAAGTTCGTAACCATTTTGGTTGTACCCAAGTCAACTGGTACCCGAGTCATCTGTACCTACTTTGGTCAGCTAGTTCGTACCCATTTTGGTCAACTCGTACCCGTAATGGCCAACTCGCATTTGTTTATCTTTTTTATTTCACATAGCGATTTTATCTACATATACTGAGTCGATCAATTTCTGATCATCATCTCAGGTGTTGGGTGGGTGCTAAATTTTGAATTTAGCAAGATGGGGAGAACATTCGGGATGGGCCATTAAAACTATTTACAAGAAGCTAAACAGAGGCATACTAAAACGTATACCTCTGAACCCCTGATCTAAATGAGAGCCTTAAATTCTTCAGCAGTCTTTGAGGAGACCACTGAAGAGGGAAGACTATTCCATAAAGGGATAGTCCTCGGGAAAAAAGAATTCTTCAGAGCATCACTATAGGCCATATATCTTGTGTATTGTGAATTATGAGATGCCCTGGTACTTCTTAAGTTGGGTGCTGGGGTCAGATATCTATCTTTATCAAGACACACTGTACCGGAGTGAATCTTGTAAAAGAAAGGTAAGGAAGACTTCACCCTGCGGTCCTCAAGTGATGGCCACTCGAGTTCGTCCAACATATCGTCAACGCTACTCCTGTTGCGCCATCGCCTGCAGGTTCACCTGGCTGCTGTCTTCTGCACTTTCTCCACCTTTTTGTCTCAGTTTCATTATAGGGATGCCAAATAGGAGCTGCATACTCAAACTGAGGACGAACCAATGTTTCTGTGCAACTTCCTTTGTGTGCCGAGGTGCAAGAGCCAAATTGCACCGAAGAAAACCCAATGTCTTAGTTGCTTTACAAGAAATTTCTGAAATATGTTTTCCCCATTCCAAGTCGTCAGTGATAGAAAGTCCAATGTATTTGGCGGATCGAACCTGTTCCAGAGTTTGCTGATGTAGAGGGTAGCTGAAATGTATTTGATTGCTAGGGAGGTGCCGGGTCACCCTCATTGAGTGACATTTGGCGACGTTGAATTTCATTTGCCAATCGTTCTCCCATTGTGCAAGGCTATTCAGGTCTTCTTGTAGAATCTGGCAATCAGTGAGTGAATTTATGTTCCTATACAAAACACAATCGTCTGCAAAAAGACGAACAGATGACCTGATATTGTCCGGAAGGTCGTTAATAAATATCAAGAAAAGGACCGGTCCCAAGACCGATACTTGGGGGACTCCAGATAACACCACGACTGGATCTGAGGATTGGCCATCTAACACCACTTTTTGATAGCGCCCAGAGAGCCATGAAGCGATCCGCTTGTGAATAGATCCTTTAATCCCGTAGTAGTGCAGTTTATATAGTAACCTCTTATGTGGTACCTTGTCAAAGGCCTTTGCAAAATACATGATGATCACATCCGTTTGTCTGTGACCCCGGTTCAGAGCTCGATCCAGGTTACTAGCCATGTCGTGAAAGAACTGAACCAGCTGGGTCTCGCAAGACCTCTGACTACGGAAACCATGCTGACAGTCAGCAAGAATATTTTCAAGGGAAAGATGCTTATTTATGTTGCTGACTATAATATGCTCTAAGGTTTTGCAGCAGTAAAATTAGTCTGTAATTAGCTGCATCATATTTCTCAGTATCAGCATCAGTATAAAAATCGCTTTTTATATCAAAAATGCAAATGTATCAAACGAAGAAAAAATATTTCTTCCTGACAGTTATCGGACCAGGTTCTCCCGCGTGCTAAGCAAACATTCTACCACGTCGTTGTAAAAGTCGGCTTGTACAAGGCAGTACAAGTGTGCTATATACCTATACCCTGTGACATTCTCCTCCACCAAATTGGGCTTCGTCCTCGAAGTCCCAGGCCATAGTTTATCATAGAAACAAACTCGGAGTCATAGGATTAATGCACGTTGGGCGCCAAATGTAACAGGCGAAGGAAAATTCTTTCTTCCCTGACGGAGATCGATCCCGCTTCTTTCACGCTCTCGATAAAAAAAAAAAAAAAAAAAAAAAAAAAAAAAAAAAAAGCCGGCTCCGGCTTGTACCACAAGGCAGTGCAAGTGTGCCATATACCTATATCCTGAGACACTTCTACTTCTACTACTTCTATACTCCCAACAATCAATTGCTGATTATTACTGGGAGGCGTTGTCGGGAACGGCTGGAAAATGATGAAAATGGGTGATGTTAAGGCAGTGATGAAATGAATGATCATGAAACTAAAAGAACTACATTTACTACAGTTAAAAACATAAAAATGATGTGATGATTAGAATGTGACAGTGGCCAGCCCAGACGTGAAATCACCTAGGCTGGGACTGGCCTTTACACTATATGGGAGACTATTCCAGTGTCTGATTGTTCTGGGAAAAATGAGTTCATATGGTACAAAGTCCGGGAATATGGTACAAAGAAATTTAAGTTTTTTGTTTCAGTTAGACGATGATGATCTACGGCAACTAGATTGTGTTTGATTTTATATAACAGGATAAGTGAATTTTGGATTCTTCTGTTTTCAAGTGTTTGCCAGTTTAGAACTTTAAGCATTTCAGTGACACTGCTAGTGAAGTTGTAATCATTTAGACAGTATCTAGCTGCTGCTCTCTGAACTATATCTACCTAATAAGTAAGTTTTTCCTGCCATAGATGCCATACCGGAGCGCAGTACTCAAGCTGAGAACGAACATGTGTTGTATGCTGTTTCTTTTATTTTCTGATTATTTGTCTGTACATTTCGCTTTTATTTTCTGATTATTTGTCTGTACATTTCGTTTAATGAATTTAAGGGTGTTAAAAGCTTTGGAGGCCATATTTTCAATGTGTGGTTTCCATGAGAACTCTTCATTAATTGTGATTCCGAGATATTTTGTGCATTTTCAGTCGCTTTCAGTTCAGTGTTGTGAAGTTCATATGGAAAAATGATTGGATTTTGCTTTTTTGTTACACGAATCACTTCACATTTATCCGGATTAAATTCCATGGGCCAGTCTGATTCCCATTGTTCCAATTTAAGTAAGTCATCCTGCAAGGTTTGAGAATCTGATTCTGAAGTTATTGTCAAATAGACTATTGTGTCGTCAGCAAATAGTCTAGCTCTGCTTTTTAGGGATTCAGGTAAGTAATTTATATATGCCAGGAATAGACAGGGCCCCAGGACAGAGCCCTGGGGGACACCTGACATGACAGGTACTGTAGAGGATTGTTTGCCTTCAACGACAACAGATTGTGATCTATTTTGGAGGAATGATTTAACCCATGAGACTGTATTGAGATTTACACCTAGATTGAATAGTTTATATATCAGTAAGTTATGGTCTACTTTGTCAAATGCTTTACTAAAATCCATAATAATAAGGTCAGTTTGTTTGTAAATTTTCAAGGTTGTCAAAAATTTCCCGAGTAAAGCATTCAGTGAAATAGGCCTATAATTACTGGGTTTGCATTTAGGGCCTTTTTTGTAGACAGGGGCTACGAGAGCAGTTTTCCAATCATCAGGTACAATACCTGTGGATAGGGAGCTTCTGTAGATTTTGGTGAGAATATGTGCTATTTCTGCATGTAGCTCTTTCAGGAGTCTAGGTGATATTTCATCGGGACCGGAAGCTTTATTCGGATTGAGGCCTTTGAGGAGGCCTTCAACTCCTTTGTCAGTTATGGTGATTTCAGGCATACTATTAACGTTTTTGGGTTTTTGAAACATTTTTTAATATGCTCAACATATAAATGATCGTCAATTATTGACCATTGAAAATGATCATAAATCTAATCAGGCAGTTGACATTAAAGTGATTGTTTGTATTGCACAGCGTTTTGACAAGTTCATTGATTGTTTTCACACCTTTGTGATTATTCGATAGATTACACGTGCCACACGATCGTTATTGATGTACAAATTATAATTCATCAAAGAAATGCGGCATTTTGATTATGCGGTTAAAGTATCTTTTTCTAAAAATAAATAAATAAATAAATAAATAAATAAATAAATAAATAAATAAAATAAAATAAAATCAAAGGAAAGAATGAACGCCATGCGCGTTTGAAATGAATGAATGAATGAATGAATGAATGAATGAATGAATGAATGAATGAATGAATCATTCATTCATTCATTCATTCATTCATTCATTCATTCATTCATTCATTCATTTGACCACTTCAGGCACAAATTGACCAAAATGGGTACGAGTTGACTCGGTAAGTACGAGTTGACCAAAATGGATACAAGCTACTTGGGTATGAGTTGATCAGAAAGCAAACAGCTCAACTCTGATTCTTACCTTCTTTTTAGTACTTTAATTCATGGTCAAAATCCACGCTTTTATTTTAAAGGATTTTTAAAACTGGCACAATTGTAAAGCCTAGCACGTTGAACCAATGAGTTTCCGGTTCGATACTGACATCAGATCTACGGTGGGTGGATAAATTTAGTGATGGTGAGAATTAAATTCCATAATGATCTATTATAACACTACTGAAGTAGAGAGACTATTCAAAACCGTTATAGTTATTGGGAATCAATTATTTGTTTCAGAGCACCACTCTAGATGTTGCGATTTATGTGGTGCCCGGGTACGTTTTTCTTTGTCAAGAGGCGCTGTACTGGAGTGTATCTTGTAAAAGAAAGCTAAGGAGGTACAAGTAGGCAAAGATCAGGAAAAGGCGCAATCAGAAAAAGATTCCCGCTCCAAAAACCGAGGCGGGAAAAACTAAATTAACAATCAGGTACCTATACCATGAAAACATATCGTAAGCCAAGTGGGCAGCTATTTTCCCAATAGGTGGCCACTCAGTTACCTAAACTTAACTAAAATATGAAAACATAAGGCGCCAACAGCACAAAAAATTTAAACACCAAGATATAAAACAAAAAGAACCACCACAGAAGTATCGCCTTGGAACGATCAGTAATATAAAATTACTGGCGGTCGATTTTACATGGCCACAACCTCACCCTCAGCTTCTGCAGTGGTTCATAACAATTAGTTAGTTCTTCGGTCCTCGTGGTGAATCTCTAACTAGTCTATGAATCATCAAGAACAAACATATAAATCATGATAAACATCCTGGTGAATCAAAAACGACGACTCACAGATTGAGTAAGCTGCCTGACGATGGCGATCCCTGGGCGCCGAATAACTTACCAGCGCATGAGCAAAAGAAAAACACCAGATGGACCCCGGTGGGCCAAGCAACAAACAAGAAGCTGCTCCTTTAGCTTGAGGGATTCCAGGGATAACCATTTAGGTTCGTCTCGCATGTCGCCGACTATTGGCTTTGAACAATCCCCTGCATTTTTTCTTCCTCAGTAATGTAAGTGTCATTATAGAGATGCCAAATAGGAACTGAATACTCGACTTGATGTCGAATCACTGTTTTTATGCAACTTCGTTAATATGGCTACATGCCAGTGTCAAAAAGTCTTGGTTGTCTTGATTATATGACATGTATATGTTGACCCCAGTACAAATCGTCTGTGGTACATGTATTTAATTGACTAAACCTTTTTCTGTTTTAATGTTTGCTGGTGCAGTGTGTAATCAAGTTGTATTTCACACTAATGAAAGTTTAACTAAATGTTGTGAAGCACTGCAGAAGATGAGGGTGAGGATAGGGACCTGTAAAATCGATTTAAGCCACCCCCAGTAATTTTATATTACTGGTCATTCAAAGGCGATACATCTGTTGTGGTTCTATTTGTTTTATGTTTTGGAGTTGAATTTTTGTATTGTTTGAACCCTATGTACGTTTTTATAGTTTAAGTTAAGTTCGGGTAACTGAGTGGCCGCCTTTTGGGAAATAGCTGCTTACTCGGCTTACGATGTGTTTTCTAAGTATACCTGATTGTCAATATAAATATATGAGAAGAAATAAATATGAAATTGACATATTTAAAAGTAAATAGAGCCTCCACATTTCAGTTTTGATGACACAATAATGATATAAAGATAATATATGACATCTGTATGACATACACATAAAAAGAACCACAATGCGACAAAATGTACCTTTAGATGTAAGAAAACTGCACAAAAGCGGAAAAATAATGTAATTATATGTTTTGAAATATTACTGTATTTGTAATCTTTTAACACTGGGCTACCGAATCAGTGAGTTTTAAAACACATTTATGTTCAATATTTGGAGTTAACTGCCCTTGTTTTAGCCAATAATAAACTTAATGTTCCTATATCTATTGTCAAATGGTAACCACACAGTAACAAAAACAGACAAAATAGTTTCAACATATTGCCTGAATGGGGGATAAGCTTCTGTCTAATAACATGTTCGGGAAAACGCTTATACAATTTTAAGAAAATGCATCAAGTTTTGCAGGCATTGCTAACATGCAGAAATGCATATCGCAACTTTGACGCCAGTTTTCAGGACAGTGACATCTGAAGGGTTTATAATATTATAACTCACAAAAACAACTTGAATAATCTGGTCAAAATATTTTTTCTAAAACTGAAGGATTCTCCGAAAGTACATTTGTTGTGGTCCAAATAGTTCTAAAGGGAATCAGAGGACCATTGGTCCTGAGAACGCTCACCTGAAGCCTGATCTTGGTGTATTAAGTCATCATGAAATGACCTTGAATACTCACACACCTTTATTGACTTCATAAGTTGTCTGCATCTGCCAAGTTTCAGGTCTCAGGATGCAATAGTTTCGAAACCCAGTGATTTCTGAGAAAACCATAATTTTAATTTGGATATTTAAATGACCTTGGGTCAAGGTCAAGAAATGACCTTGGCCTTGATTAATTACTTACTTTCATTGACTTCATTAGTTGTCTGCATCTAGCAACTTTCATGTCTCAGGCTGCAACAGTTTCCAAAATATCCATTGTTTTCGCATTTCCCCATGTAAAAACCTATACTTCCAAAATTGACCTTGCCGTAAAATAGGTCAAGGTCATCCTAGGGTCATCATTTCTACAAACTATGATGGGCTGGAGTCCCAAATGCTACATACCAAGTTTCGCGAAAATCGCCGGCCGGTTCTGGAGAAGAAGATTTTTGAGTGGTTTTTCCATATTTGGGCATGGCGGCCATCTTGGTCATGTGACCCGGATTTCGCGATCAAACTTTCGTTCCTCCTACCCATGGAAGCTCCACATAAAATTTCAGTTTGATTGGCCAAGCAGTTTCAGAGAAGAAGATCTTTGAAAAGTGTGTATGGACAACAGACTGGCCAATGTCAAGAGATGACCTTGACCTAAATTAATCACATACCTTCATCTACTCCATTACTTGTTTGCATCTACCACTTTCCAGGTCTCAGGTTGCAACAGTCTTCAAAAAATCCATAGTTTCACTTTTCCCATGTAACAGCCTATGTTTCCAAAATTCATATTGCCGTAAAATAGATCATCCTATGGTCATCATTTGATCAAACTATGATGGGCTGGAGTCCCAAATGCTACATACCAAGTTTCATGAAAATAAACCTGCCGGCTCTGGAGAAGAAGATTTTTGAGTGTTTTTTATCATATAGGGGCGTGGCGGCCATCTTGGTCATGTGGCCTGGATAACTCAATCAAACTTTCGTCTCCCTTACCCATGGATGTTCCACATAAAATTTCACTTTTATTGGCCAAGCAGTTTCAGAGAAGAAGATCTTTGAAAAGTGTGTATGGACGACAGACTGACCAAGGTCAAGAGATGACCTTGACCTAAATTAATCACATACCTTCATGTACTCTATTAGTTGCTTGCATCTACCACTTTTCAGGCCTCAGGCTGCAATAGTTTTCAAAAAATCCATAGATTTCACTTTTTACCATGTAAAAGCCTATGTTTCCAAATTTGACCTTGCGTAAAATAGGTCAAGGTCATCCCAGGGTCATCATTTTATCAAACTATGATGGGCTGGAGTCCCCGATGCTACATACCAAGTTTCATTGAAATCGGTCCACCGGTTCTGGAGAAGATTTTTGAGTGGTTTTTACCATACTGTATATGGGCGTGGCGGCCATCTTGGTCATGTGGCCAAGATATCGCGAACAAAATTTCAATGCCACTACCCAAGGAGGCTCCACATAAAATTTCAACTAGATCGGCCAAGTGGTTTCAGAGAAGAAGATCTTTGAAATTGTGGACTACGACGGACGACGGACGGACGCCGGATCATGGCCATCCTATAAGCTCCTCAGAGACAAGCTCACCTTGTGAGCCTTCGGCTCAGGTGAGCTAAAAATATTCAAATAGAATGCAGACGTTTACACAAGTCTGTCGCGTTCATCTCAAGCACATTTAGCTTTGTTTGCTTTAATCAATGGTTAATTAATGTATTGAAAGTTGAATTCTGTTTTGTATCCTTTCAGTATTGTGAGATGACGCTGTTCATTTGATTTAATCCGTAAACCAGTATTACAGATCGAACTGAGACGCGTTGAATAGGAGAGCCAGTGTCAAAAAAAAAAGAACAATGAACTATATCCGGTTGAAAATGATGATATAATATTGTATTAAATGCTATCGTAAGTTGCTTGTTTCCGAGATACTTTGGAGAATACAAATACAAATCCAGCCTGAAAATAGAAAATGACAGCAAAATTATATTAAACAGTGCAAAATCAATATGTACTGATCATAGATCTACATTGTATTTCTTTCGCTGTTACTCGTTGCGGTTTTTTATGGGACATAGGTAAACAGCATAGCCCTATCTGGGGCTATTCTGTTTGCACAAAGAAAATTCATCGAATAATGAGAAAAAAGATAAAAATCACATCTAACACCCCTAAGAATGAAAGTGGACTCACCCAACTGATAATGATGGGAGAATCCATTCGTGAAATATGGGTTAAAATGAAGTCTAGAGTAACCACGCTATGAAATTGAAAGTGATAGGAAACTTGTCAATGCGACGGGTATACGTGCAAACATTTTTTGTATATCAGACAACAAACCATTAATGTTACTTTTGTCAAGTGGTCACACTTTTTAATTATTTAACAAAATTTCTGAGTGCGTTAGAAAAATAATTAAGGTTATTCAATCACCTACCTTTATATTTCCTGGAATGGAAAACCAGAAAGACGAGTTCGGTATGACCTCTTTGCCCTCGGCCTTTTTAACAAATTTCATAAATAACATTCCTGCCACTAGATACACAAACAACAAAGAAAAGAATCTGAAAAATACATGAAGATTGTTGATCAATAGCTACACTATTACATTTCCGAATTAACCCATACCACTAAAATAAACTTGCATAAACATAACCTGCAAACTTGATGAACAATAATTAAAAATAAAAGTGAGATCCTTTCCGCCTTTTCCTGATTCCTTGCCTACTTGTACCCTTTTCCATTTAAGAGCAGTGAGCATATAAATGAGAAAAGGGGTTGGCCATACCGCGGTTTCGGCTATTTAAGCCTCTTCAGTGACCCTTTAGATTGGACAAAATGGTGCCAAATATAAATATTGTGATTTTACAACTTTCAACATGGTGCGTGTAGGCGATACAAAGACTAGTATTATCAAAACAGGGCCAAATATATAAAACGTAGGTTAGAAAACGAATCTAAACCGATAATGAATTTCTGGTTTCTCAGAATATCCTCGCTGATCTCAAATGACCAAAGGGAAAATATAATCTGCACTATGGATGATGTACGGAGAGACTTTCTAGGGCCGCCACACGGCACAACGACAGCTGCAGTAATAGCAAATAAACATAAAAGTATCTATGCTGCTTTAGGAACAGTAATATCGTTTTACACATGTGCGTTTTTATATTTTAGTTAGGTTTAGGCAACTGAGTGGCCGCCTAACGGGAAATAGATGTTCACTCGGCTTACAATGTGTTTTCTTAGTACAAGTATCTAATTGTCAATTTAGTTTTTCCCACTTCGGTTTTTGGAGTGGGAATTCCTTTCGGATTGCGCCTTTTCTTGATCACTGCCTACTTGTACCTTTTTAGTTTGTTTAGTGGTTTATATGCCTACGAAAAATAGCTTTACCATCACCAGTTTCACCACTAAATAAAGTAAACCTAGCTACAAGGATTACAAAATTTTGTCAACAACATACAAAATTAAGAGGACACTGCCTCCCCCTAATCCACTTGATCCTGACCCAGACCCACATTTAGGGGAACCTGATGCCGTGCACCCACCAGGACAAGCACATATCGTAGTCAGCTGCATTAACTGAAATAACATTCCGTTAAATAAATTAAAGTAAGAATGATTGATAAACATAGCGCAATTTTAATCTGAACAGCGTCTGTGGTCTTTTAACTTTAAAAGCATCACAATATACATACGTCTCTTGCTTGGGTCGTTATCAGTTGCCAAAACCGCCACAGATACATAAAAATTTAAACATTCAAAAACGCCCATTTGTCCAGCAAGCGAAAATTAACATTAAAGCACACGTGTGATACATTTAAATAGTATCTTCCAGTCGTCTTTTCGTACATGTTTCCGATGGATACTATTACTAAATGCACTTCATGCCACTTCGATCATACATGTGTTTTGTGAAATTAAAGTAGCGCGGAAAACCATAGATAAGAAATGGCAAGTCATATATCATACCCAAATTATTTGTTTATTCATGAAATACTTACAAACTGTCCTTGAGAAAGTTGACCTTGGGGTTCAAACTTTGGATCACAAGCTGACTGGTCACAAACCAGAATCACTTCCGTTAGACTTGCACTTAAATGAAAGCAACATTTAATAATATATTGAATCGCAGGGTTTGATTAAAAAAGGTACAAGTAAGCCAAGGTCAGGAAAAGGCGCAATCAGAAAAAGATTCCCACTCCAAAAATCGAGGTGGGAAAAAAACCAAACAAACAATTAGGTACTTATACCATGAAAACATATCGTAAGCCGAATGAGCAGCTATTTTTCCAATAGGTGGTCACTCAGTTACCCAAACTTAACTAAAATATGAAAACATACATAGGCACCAACAGCACAAAAACTTTAAACACCAAGACATAAAACAAAACTCCGCCACAGAAGTATCGCTTTGGAACGATCAGTAACACAACGTTACTGGCGGGCTTAAACCGGTAGCTTAAAATCTGGTAGCTTGTAATTAGTTATTTAAAATAGCTAATGCAACGTTTTGCCAAAGTAAGTAACCATAAGCATACAAATGCCGAGAGCGAACAATCCAAAATATTTATAATAAAAGAGTACACGATATCGATTAACAACGTCCTGGTAGAAAATAATATGGTCGTCAAAGATGTCTAAAATCGAGACATACATACGATTCATCTGCTTGGTATGTTACTTGAACATTTCCTGAGCCATCATCATACGTGAAAGATGTTTTTGCTATTGAGGCATCTCCAATTTGTACCTGTTGAGTTTTATCCTGACTGATAGCACATGCCTACATGTAAAACAATATAATTATTATCCTAAAAACATGATTTAGGTGACATCTACAAATCACTAACCAGAAGAAAATCATTTGGAATTGAGTTCTTTCAATGGATCCATACATTCTGGAAAGAGCGAGTGGTTATGCTTGGGAATAGTCACATAAAATAAACGTTTAATATCTTAAGGTGATTACATATACCTGTTACTCTGAATGTTGTTACCCACATATGATCCTATATACATATACGTTGACGGCTTGTCAAAGTCGAAACCGCGGTATGGTCCACCCCCTTTCTCATTAATGTGTTCACCGCTCTTAAAGGATCTCAGTTTTAAATTTTATTATTATAAAAATGGATATGCTTACCGCAGCATTGGAACAAGAACCTTCGGTAAATCCGCCACATGGTTTATAGGAATAGTATGTTAATTCAGTTTTGACGAAAGCGTCCTTGAATCTAAAAGTAGTATACCATAATTATATGATGTGATGATGTGACATCATTATATGATATAGCTTACTGTTGAAATCGCGACAAACGTTCTGATAGTTAGTTTCTTTAACCCGGTACATAGTGTGCCCAAATAGGTAGTGAATCTAAATTAAAATGAGTCGGCTGCTGGCACGCGATGAAATGCCAAAAAAGGCAAACCAAGGAAAAATTACATTAAAGAACAGAAATGAACAGGAATTGCGAAAGCAAATGCAGATAATGAAGCTATGTGTGTATTACTGGTAGCAATAACAAAGATAATCGTCACGCCTCTTTTCCTTTCAGGAAGACGACTGTGAGGTATAATTATAATACTCTTCCTCTCACCGGTTGAAAATAAAGTAGCAATATAGTTTACCTTGGTGTATTGTCCGTATTCCCTAGACTAGTCAAATCAACTGAACCGCTGCCATCATCAAAGCCACATTTACACTGATTTGTCAAGAGGCAGTCTTTGCAAAGAACAAGTGACACATCCAGAGTGGTAAATAATACAATTGTCAGCAAAAAAGTAATTCGACATCCAAAACACGACATGGTACAGATTTGTCTTAGTTGTCGGTTTTGTTATGTCAGATTTTAGTCGGTATTATTTACAGCAAACATAAGCATGATTCAATATACACTATAAAAAGCATGATTCAGTATGCACTATACATGTGAATATACATTCAGTATACTAAAAGTTAACGAAACTGTTAAAATATATTTTGTCATTATCTTATTATTATCAAGTTGTCATGTGAAGATATCATTTATGAGATTACAGTCAGTCAATGACCAGAGACGTTGCAATCAACAAAAAATAATTAATAGCAGATAACCCTTTTTGTCAATGCACGATGTTTTATTCGAGAACTACATGTATCATAGGTGCTGAAATGACAAGAAACGTATTGTGCTACCTGTATATAGGTTGCACTAAAAATTGCCCAAAAGTTGTCTGTCATGAGCTACCTTCTGATCAGGCGACGACCACGTTAAACATTTCATGCGATCTTAATGTTTAAGAGACATTTATTGTAAGAAACATGTCATATACAGAGTAAAACGAAATTTAATTATCATTTATGCCAATTCTTTCAAGAACACAATGACAATAAGAAATAAAGACAATAAAGAGATCTTTAGCACATTTGGATATCATTAGTCTCAAATGAATCAATGGTAAACTGCCTTGAAGCTGAAAATTTTATACACATGTAGAGTATGTTAGAATATACGAAAAATGTTTTTGTCTTCAAAACAACACTATATTCATTCGGATATCCAGAGCTTCAAATGCTATCGTATGTTGCTTGTCTTCTTGTTACTTTGGAAAATACGAATACACCACCAGCCTAAAATTAGAAAATGAGTTGGTTAACTGTATTGTGAGGATTGCAAATGTTTCCCATGGCTTGCATTTCATTCTTGTTAATCATTATGATTATGATCATACGAAGATACAAGTGATCGTACGAAGATTGTGCTTTAGATTTAAAGTAATACTTTACAGGAAACTTGTTGAAGAAAAGTTCTTGATAAAAGAATTTTTAAAAAGTCCATAGCTTTTTCTCTAGATTAAATAATCGTGATAATTACCTTTTGTAAACAAAACCTGCTGTTGAAAGTAAAGGGACTTACTTTAATGTTACCAGGTATGGAAAACCAGAAAGAAGAGTTTGGTATGACCTCTTTACCTTCGGCCTTCTTAACAAATTTCATAAATATCGTCCCCGCTACTAAATATACGAACAAAAGAGAGAAAAATCTGAAAAGAGAGGTTAAATAAATAATTGATAGTATTTTCCATTTCTTAACATTTGGGTGGTTATTCCTTCATTCTATGGGGCGCAAGAATCTTCCTGTTCGTCTTGTTTAGCTTTCAAATTGCATACAGTAATCTCGAGGAAGGAAATAGGACGCAACACTTACATAGTTATTACCAACTCAACACTGACTATGGTGAAATTTTAAAAATGCTAATGGTGCATGCTAACATTTTACATCAAGCGACAAACAACGACAACAATAACAACAACAACAATACCCTGTAGATCTTGCCAATGGTATGAATTTAAGTTTCTGGGCCATCCTTTAGACACACATAAATAGTTTGAAATTTTTTGGTTGCAATATTGTACCAGAATATGTTTGGTTTAACTCTAAATACATAGATTGGTTAAAATAAAAAGAAAATATTGAATTAAAAAGAGGAATGGATCATCAGCATACACAATAAGAAGAATACTGCCACCTCCCAGTCCTCCACTCGACCCCGGCCCAGATCCACATTTAGGGGAACCTGATTCTGTGCATTCACCAGGACATGCACATATTGTAGTCATCTGCATTAACTGAAAACAAAAAGTGTTATGTTTCATATACAGCCATATACAAAGTAAGAAAAACAAGGATATTTTATTTCATTTTAATTTCAGTGGAGACAATATTTCCCAGTAGTAAATCTGATTGATGCAGACCTGAGATCAAAATTGCAAAATGCAAAAGATTTACTGTCTTAACGTATCAAATCAAAAGTAAATATTTTAAAATTACTCACAAATTGTCCTGCGGAAATCTGGCCTTGTGGTTCAAACTTTGGGTCACACGCAGACTGATCGCAGACTAAAACCACTTGAGTTTTCCTGCAAAAGATGTCACTAAATATACTCGCACCCTCCTTACACCATGGACCGCAAAAAAGCATTACCACACTTTCTAGTGGCACTGAGTGCAATTCTTACTAAGAATTCTTACTTTTTTATCATTCATATATACTGTAAATGTGTATCAGCGTTGCCTTTCTGCTGTTTGCTGTAAATGCAAACTTTATTAGATAGGTAAGAAAAAGCTATAATTTCAGGTGATTTCAAAATGCATGCTGGCGTTATTAAGTATAATACGATACTCCAAGCACGAAAACAATCACATACTCTACTCAGACTCATAATGAACCGTGAAATTCTTTAGAAACAATTTTTATTGTTTGACGTAAATGTTTTCCGTGCGATAGGACTGGTTGCACAGAATGCTGGTTACTCAGCTGTCGATCCCTCTTCTGGCTTGCTACCCCTGTATCGTCACTTTATTTTATAATGTTTGGTATATACAATTATGAAGTTTGGTATGAAATGGAACTCAGTGTGACTAAGCTGTTTAATTTCTACTCTGATTGAAGCTAATGGGGTTTGGCTAGCAGCTCCTTGATGAAGCTTAGTCACCGTTTTAAATTCTTGTGCATTCAAAAGGCGAAAAAAAATAGATGTTGGGTTCGTTATAAGTGGAGTCTACCTGATAACCCCCGACCCAGAATTGTAGGACACTACAACATTTCCTGACCCGTCATCATAATTGAATGCTGTTTTCGCTGTCGAAGCATCTCCAATTTGCAGCTCCTGCGTTTTGTCTTCACTAATCGCACATGCCTGAAAACAAGAAAAAAGTGTGCGCTGGTGATAATGTTGTGTTTAATCCATCAGGAAAGCATGTTCATGAAATGTATACCTCTTAAACCCCACTTTTACATATAAAAACTGGGGTTTGCAGGAGTATACATTTCATGGACACGGCGAGCCGGTTCTAACTTGAACCCAAAATTAATCATCACGGTTTTGAGCAAAATTAAGAAGAATATAAAGAATATGGATCCACTAAAGTTTTACAGCTGCAAAAATCACTGAAAATGCATTTATAAGCAAGAAATACTGGATGGAAGGTTTAGGGACTGATAGGACATATTATTTCAAGACATCACAGAAAAAATAGCAACCGTGACGCATAAAGAGCAAATTTTAAAAGTAGCCTTTTTTCTGGATGACAATCTATATGCGATTTAAGACCAATAACACTATGGACCTTGTTAACTTCGAATGAACAGGTAGGTCTGCAACCAATTCCGCGTTTAAAAAAGCTAGATGTATCATAAAACCAGGTGAATATACTTATGGGTATGTCACATGTGCAAAACATAATAAAACGTGTATTTACCGCGGCATTAGAACAGTCTGAACCCTCATTAAAACCGCCACATGGGTTGTACGAGTAGTAGCTCGAGTCGTCGCTAAACAGGACATCTTGGAATCTGAAAATGATATAGGAGACAGCGAAATACCACATGTACCAGCTGATGCTTTATGGGAAGTTGAAAGAATTATCAAGAAGTGGACCTGCTAGTTAAGAAGAGAGAGGTCGCTTGAAAATGGTAATGGACAACGACATATGTATTATAAATCGAGCTAAACACATACACCGAAATTAACAATTATTCTGCAAATATAGATCAGGAAGTGCTCATTAAGCTGTACCCTTTTGTTCAGACTCTTATAGCCGTTTTCCATAGAGGCTTGTTTCTAGTGCGTATTTACACTGATTGGCCAAGAGAGAGCCGTTGTTAACACAGACGTTGTCAATGTTGCTTGCGAAATGTCGGACACATGTTCCATGACAGTCCTTTCCGTTTCAGAGGATGGAATTTTCAAGAAACTTGATGCCATCGTTCAACGTGGCTTTACAGACAATGTGCGTTTGCAAACAAAGGAGTTAGACCAAGAAGTGTTCATTGAGTGCACTCGTCGTATCTTACTGTTGCCCACATACACAGTATAGAGGAATCAAACCGACGCGCATCTTATTTTACCTTGGCGTATTGTCCGTATGTCCAAGACTAGTCAAATCAACTGACCCACTGCCATCATCAAAGCCACATTTACACTGATTGGTCAAGAGGCAGTCTTTACAAAATATTGGTACTAATACTGTCAAAGTTAAAAGAACAACTTGTGTCAGTATTCTAGTACCTATTGACTTCATCATTGTAACAGTGAATCATTAAAAGTGATATTTTGTATCCAAACTGTATTTTGGTTTAAAACAGAACTTTTAACATTGAATGAAATTGCATATATACAGTATACATGTATATGAGTTGTGATACATAGGTATCCCGTATTTGTTTATCAGATGTGTTATCATATGATGACTCCTTTATGTGATAAAGCTGCGATTGCAATATGTCGGTGTACCCCAGTCAGTTAATTGATATGACTGGTTATGTCGATGACTTTTTCACATAAGCATCTATCTATCGTCTGATGCTGCCTATGCCCTCACGAGTATTCCCGCAGCCAATGAAAATCGTACCACTCGTATGTTTTCGTAGTTGCAGCATGCTTAACTGGTGCCAAGTTATAAAAGTTTTGCTGAAACCCTTATTAACAAAAGTAGGCCCACATTATTCAAACCACCCCCGTAGTCAAATTATCGAATCGATTGCATGCTTTAAACGAGACTCATTCATACTGGAAAGCCTTTTTTAGCAATTTGGGAATAAACCTGAAGCCGCAATCATGATCAAAGTACTGCACGGAGCAGAAATCTTCTTGAAACAACTGATTGTTCAATTTTGCTAATATTTAGCATAGGGATATGTATTAGGCTCTATAAAAATAGTTGGCCGAAAAAGCGTTGGGAACATATGAGCCGCCTCGTGGGAAAACCAACAATGTGGTTTCCGAACAGGTCCGACACAAACCGGCCTGTATAAGCACAGAAAAGAGCTAGAAGCTTGAAATTTCGGATTTAAGTAGCAGAGGAATTATACTATCCGAGTAGCGAAAACAAAGGCGCTGATCAGCTTCGCGGTTACCGCGAAGCTGATCTGCGTCTTTGTTTTCGCCTATGCAGATTGTTGGTTTTCCCATGAGGCGGCTCATTTGTGTTTGTCGCCGGTATGTAGAAGATAAAGTGTCTCCAGTAAGTAGAGAATAAAAAAATGTGTTTCTTATTGAGAATGTGTCTTTAGTAATTAATGGTTTAGTAATGTTTTATTAACTTTCAGCGGGTGGCATTCTAGCTTAGGTGGTACTAGCTACTAGGTAGGCTGAGTGGTTTTGTAGTGATTCGATGGACCGATTACCCCTAAATGGCCTCTTATTCAATGACTTTCAAACGAGGCCGAAAAGGTAAATACATTCGGATACGTTTCGTGTTTTCCCTTACAGGAAAGTAAAACTCGTAATTGAATTTTGTGTTTTGTGTATTCACTAATTTGTGTTTAATTAGTGTATTTTCTTAAAGTAGTCTTTTCTAGGATGTAGCAGGTTTGAAGCGAAGATAGCCCGCCGAAGTTCTAAACAATCGGAGCTTAAATCGGGCGTCCTGAAGTCCTGAAATTGAACATTTATTTTTGCGGAATTTCGTGACCAAGAAAAAGTTTTTTGCACATCTGTGGACATCTTGTTTTTCAATATACAGCTGATCAAGTTGTTTCGGAATAAAGGCAAGAAAATGGTATCATGAAGAGTTCTATTATTTCTTGTTACACGTGATTTCTGTATGCATTGACCCGGTCGGCAAGCTACTCTTTCGTTAGAAAAAATCAATATTGGTTACCGGAACTGCACCTTTCCCGCCTCTTCGCTCATTCGGTCGAGGGTATAACTCGGTCAATATCGCTGTGGTTTAATCATTTTCAGACGCTTATAAAATCATAATTTGTCAGAATAATAACAGGGTTCATACCTTGAGTTGAATAAATAATGAAGATCTAAAAAGACATGCAAAGCTTTTATTAATATCTTTATTTTGTTTTCATATTTTCTGATTTTATTTCAGTAAGGTTACAGCGATAAAAACCGAGGAATTCACCTCGTACGAATGACCTATGACGTCACGCCGATCGTATCAATAAAGTCCTAAAATAGGGCTTGGGCTCTGTGACAAGATAACTGTATGGGGGTCATCAGGGGATAAACTGAATAATTAAAGAAACTGAAAGTAGACCCAGTTTTGATGTGAACAATGCTAGAAAGAAATACCGAAATCATGTAAAAACAATGCCTATGAAAGTGACAGTATGTTTCGGTCGTGTCAAAGTGTTGGTACCGTGTGGTGATGGCAGTTTACTGGTCAGAGAAGTGATTGAAAAGGCAATCACAAGATACAAGAAAGCAGTCGGGAAGGTAAGCATAGCCCTAAATTTTGTCCACATGAATAATTCTTATTTTGTGCCACAAAAGCAGTGCCCACTTTAGAAAATTTCAGCTGGATACACGTAAATGATATAGCAATTTAAGTCAATAATATTGACAACTCAATATTGTGCCAGACACCTAACCTAATATTCCTTTGCACTTGATAACCTGTCGTAAAATTTTACAATGCTTGTGTTTCATTTACTCAATTGAGTTGAGTGAAAATTGGCAATAGCATAGACTGCTGTGTAGCGAAACCTACAAAGTGGCAGTGTGGCACACTGCCTCCTGCTTGGATTAATATTTTTCGAGGCCTCATGTAAGTGAATTTGTTGTTTTATTTTTTTTTTTTTCTGCTTGTGATCAGTCTGCTAATTTGTGAGCTAAGCTTGAAACTGATTAGAACAGATGGGTGTCTATTTCAGAATCAACTAAGCACCTTACAGTCTGTTCATTTACAGACACATAATTGCCTGGCCATATTTTTATGCAACGTTTTTGTGCAGTGTGTTATTAGATAATTTTTACAAAATTTACATGGCTAACTACTTACTTGGCTTTATACATCATTTGACATGTTTTACATGTACCTTAAGTGTCACCGAGTCAACCAATTTCTGATCATCACCTCAGGACCGGTGCGTTCCTTTACCCGAATGGACCGGAATGGACCTGATTACCGGAACGGACTACCGGAATGGACATTTATATGTGTCCTTGAGTATTTTTCATTTTGTTTAACTTTTTGAGGAAAGATTGGTCTAGAATATAAACTGATTATAGATAGTGATAAGTTCGAGAATCATGTGGTTTAAGTAAAGTTAAATTGTGTTCCGTAGGGTCGGGTGGGCTAGACCAGGTGCTCATAAAACTTATATAGGTCCCTGTCACAGTGCCAGCACATTTTACTTATTTCTACTTCTATTCATCCCTGTGTTTTCTATAGAACAACCACAGGTGATCTCTATATATTTCATTCAAAGAAACCTCTGGACAGTGGCCCTACCCCGGACCCCGCCACTGAGCTACCCTAACCACCATGGGAAGTCTATTTTGCTATACTGAGATGAATTTTATCTTATGCAAACTATTCATATGACTACAGAAGTACATTTTATGCAGATAAAATACATTTAATGCACTCAAAGCCATAGCATAATGTCCATTCCGGTAGTCCATTCCGGTAATTATGTCCATTCCGGTCCATTCCGGTAAAGGAACGCACCCCCTCAGGACTGGGGTGGGTGGCAAAATTATTTGGGTAAGGGAGGAAAAAATGGGTTAAAAAGAAAGATCAGAGAGGCAATGGCATATGCATGCTAATGGGCCGAGCATTTAAACAAGAGCCTTAAAAATCCCAAGATTTTGTACTTGAATCTTGTTATTTACCGTATTTGTTTTTTGCAGGCTTTTGACTACTGGGTGAGCGTTCATTCCCTACATACCTCCAGTGAGGGTAGTATACTAGATCCTGATGACACACTGTCAGATGTCGTAGATGACAGAGAACAGGTCAGTGGTTTTGGCTGTTGTTTTACATTAAATGAGAAAAGGGAAGTGTGGTGGCCTAGTTTAGAAACCCTTGGTGGACCGTCGTTGTGTCTTTAAGCAAAATTCTTTTTTTCCCCAAGATATTTGCTCTACCCAGTAAGGTTTGGCTTCACTCTGACAAACTGCAAAAAAAAAAACAACAACAAAAAAACATGTAGTTGCTAACACATCCATAATACTGAAATTTAAAAGTAAGCAATGCCCATGATGCAATCTGAGCCTAAGTCCCGCTCTATCACAGGCCTTAACCCAGATGGGAAACAACCAATATAAGTTGAGCCGCCACATGGGAAAACCAACAATCTGCCTAGGCGAAAACAAAGATGCAGATCAGCTTCACAGTAACTGCGAAGCTGATCAGCGCCTTTGTTTTCGCTACTTGGATAGTACAGTTCCTCTTCTACTTAAATCTGAAATTTCAAGCTTCTAGCTCTTTTCTGTGACTGTACAGGTCGGTTTGTGTCGGACCTGGTCGGAAACTACATTGTTTGTACTTAACACTCCAGTGATTCTTTAGTATTACATGTACTGTAAACCAAGACTTTGTCCAGACATGACCAAAAAATTGTTGACTGGGACATTAAATTACACAAAAATGTTGAGACACATGGTAAATGGTGAACTAACATGTGGTGTGAATCGACATTTCTCTGTGTCTATCATTGCAGCTTATAGCAGACTATGAAGAACAAGGGGGTGGGGGTGGTTTCGGCAATGGGGACGGGGCCAGTACCTGTTCTACCGGCACAGCGAGTCCGGACATCTTCCACAGTGAGGCTATCAACGGGGGAAAACATCTCCGAGGTTACTCGTTAGATGGTGGGAACGATGTGGTCGTTACTCCGAGGGACATTGCTACAGGTATTAGACAGTGTATACTTATGATTTGAGCCACGTCATGAGAAAACCAACAATGTGGTTTCCGAACAGGTCTGACTTGAAATTTTAGATTTAAGAAGAAAAGAGATTGTGCTATCTGTGCAGCGAAAACAAAGGCGCTGATCAGCTGTGCAGTTACTGCACAGCTGATCTGCCCCTTTGGTTTCGCATATGCAGATTGTTTCTTTTCCCATGAGGCGGCTCATTTACTTCTCTAAACAAACTAGCAAAACAAAACAAGAAAAAAAGAAGAACTGCAAGAAAAAGAATAAAGGTAGACCTAAATCATAGTTGTAGATACAGAAACTATTAAACTAGAGACTTTCATGAGTCTTGTCTTGAGAAACTTGCCTTCGTGGCCTCCAACCTAGCAAACCTGGCTGTTTAGCTTTAGCCGATAGCTGGAGGCTAAGAAAATAGAGGAATTAAACTATCTAATATGCAGAGTTACTCCACTGTTGATCTGTAAGATTGTTTTTACCCATGGAAGATGCAGGTCTTATCAGGATGCAACTCAGATATTAACTATAAGATTTTATGGAAAAACATTGAATAATATCATTAAAATTATTGTCACGTTTATACCACAATATCATCGCTCTAGTCTACCATAATGCCAAATACTCTGATCTTGACTCTTTGAGAAGCAGTGAAGACCCAAAACCAACCTGCTTAATTTGGAGCTTTACTGTGCATACATGTACATGTAGCACGCCTACAATTTTTCAGAGACAGAACCTTTCAGTACAAATTTTAGCATGACTATAATAATAACCTTTGGGATGTCCAAAACTTTAGTAATTTTATGATATTCTAATTAAAACTTTTCAGGCTCAGGTTTAACAGTGAGGAGAGGCAGTGAGCCGTCACTAACTATATTTGATGAAAAGAAATCCAACACCAGCGACAGTCCACCCAAGAAGGACAAACTCAGTAATGGGATTGTAAGTTTTATCCTATTGAAATATACATGTACATGATTATGAGCCCCATCATGATTCATGAGTATGCAGGTCATAGTGCTTATGGATGCAGAATTCTGCTTGTTTGCTTGTACACACACATGTACAGTGCTCAGTTTCACTGATCTCTATTTATTAATTATCTACGTACATATTACATTTGGTTCATTTAGGGTAGCTGAGTGGTCACCTCGTGGGACATAGCTGCACCCTCTGTCTACCTGTTGTTCCTATTGTATCTGACACATTGTTACTATTGTTATTTCTGGTTTGGTTTCATGAATTGAATGATGAAGATATCTGTGTTTATGTTTGTTTCAGTTCCTGGTCATTGCATATTTTCACACAGTGTATTTCACTCTAGTGTTATGATTTCATCTCCATTGAATGAATGTTGATCAGGTGAAGAAGCAGTCTGATGACGATCATGAGTTTTGCTATTCTTTCCGCATCAATAGAAGTATAACTTTAAGGTTGATCATTAGACTTGTGACGTCTAGAATCACAAATTACAACATGCATTTAGATGTTTGAAAGAAATAAGAAAAATAATCCAGTTTCTGACTAATTTCAACCAACTGTCATCACACAAGTGTAAACAATGGAAATGACCATTTAATTTTTTTCTTTTTTTTTCTTTTTAAAGAAACAAAAAAATAAGTATTTCTTGAATAAATGGATTATATTGTTACGTATCTTAATTCTTCCTCTTGTCTGAGTCAACATATATCAAAATCTAGATTTTGAAAATTAGGCCTGTAAGACCTTGCTTACTTGAAAGGAACAAAAACAACTACATGTATTTCTTTCGGTAAAAACTATTGTGATATTAGATAACTGGTTTACTCATAGTTATTGTCATCTTCCTCTTTTCTGAGTCAAAATATATCAAAATCCAGATTTTGAAAATTAGGCCTATTGGGCATGTAATTTAAGAAATTATCTCTTTGTTGTGCCTTTGTGGTGAAGATACTTGATGCAAATTGTAAATGTGACCACAAAGAGGAGAAAATGATCTGCGTCATGAGAAAATTGTAATGTTGTCTTTGGTGTCTCTTCCCAGTGGGCACATGACGTCACATCAACGTCGCTGCGACATTATAACGTCGCATCGACGTTGATGTGACGTCATTCTGACGTCATGTGCCTGCTGGGTTATCAGGTTTGTCATGACTCATGAACCAGAATATACAGCCACAGAAGATTCTTGATTGTTAAAGGCTTGAAATTTCAGAATTAGGAAGTATAGGAATTGCATTTAAAGCATTTATTCAAATACATATACTGATCAGGTGTGCCATTGCTATAGTAAGTGATCTGCACCTTTGTTTTTGCATTCAAAGTGTAGGTTTTGAATGACGCAGTTCAGATCATGTTACTGTATCTGCTCACAACACACCTGCTTGGAGTACTATTGCAAGAAACCTGTTTCATGAGTAGACAGCATCTTGGCTGCACAGGTCTGGAAATACAGCTTCATATGCTTAGAAAAAGCTAGAGCCATTCTCAACAGATAAGGGATAAACCTGATTGTGTGACTGATCAATCATCATGGAGGTGCAACTTATATCTGCCTTAGCTTCTCGAATCATGCTGTGATTCAAATGAAAAACATGTAATAGGTCAGAGCATATAATATATGCAGATTTTGTTCAAGGAAGTTGGTTCACAAAAGACACATTTACTTTATCAATTAAAACAGGTAGTTTCATCAAGATGTGCACATCAATACATAATGTTAGTTATCTTCACTTGATCACTCTTTTTGGTTAACTTGCTTTTCATTCAATGGTCAACAGCTATGGTCATGTTGGGACAGTCAGTTATCATAGTAACACTCTGTTCCTGTGTACCCCCCCCCCCCCATCTGTTCCTGTGTAACCCCCCCCATCCCCCCAAGGCTTAGTGCACATAGCTTTCTCTATTGCATGTCTTTTCTTTACTCATCTTAAATGGTCAAATTTTGAATAATACCTATAGAACTATTTTCATGAAAGAAATGAGCTAGGCATGGGTATCAAGTTCCGATCTGCTTCAATATGAATCTCAATGGGACATGCAATGTTTCTGGTCAATACACTCGTTTATGAAAATGAGTTATATCAAAGCTTTTGCATTAAATATGACCTTTAATATTGGATTTATTTCTGGAAATGTCAGCTGGACATTGATGTCCTTTTATGGCTGGGAATTGTATGACATATCCTAGAGGGCAACATTTCTGTGGAATTGGTCCGTCCATTAATGACTAGTATCTTTATTATCACCAATTAATGGGATAGGGGAGGTCAGACTACATTTGTAGGCATTGAAGCTTTTAATTTATGCCATGCTTAAATGTAAATGAGCATGAAATTAAAACTGCTTATAAATATGTTTATCAAAAAAAAAAAAACAAAAAAAAAAACAAAAAAAAAAACAAAAAAAAAAAAAAAGAAAAAAATGTTAAATTTGAATAAAAGTGGATTCATGCTCATTCAACTTAGGCTGCAGTTTAATTCAGGGGTGATATTAAAACATTAAGTACTAATAGATTTTGAGAACAATCAATTTTATGATCTTTTATGCCTGAGTCCTCAGATGGATTTTGTTAAGTGATAGGAATGTGAGACAGTTCTAGGAATGTTACCCATTGTGCAAACCCGAATGAGCCTGTGCAAGACAAAACCAACAATTTGGGTTTCCAACAAGGTCCGACACAAACCGGTCTGTACAGTCATAGAAGGAGGCTAGAAACTTGAAATTTCGGATTTAAGAAGAAGAAGAAGGATTGTACTATCCGTGTAGCGAAAACAAAGGCGCTGATCAGCTTCGCAGTTACCGCGAAGCTGATCTGCGCCTTTGTTTTCGCATACGCAAATTGTTGGTTTTCTCACGCGAAGGCTCAAATAGTTTCTCAAGATGAAATGGCCACATGTGCATTCTGCACCATAAAATGTCTTGTAAAATGAATTGTAGCTAATTAAAATCACTTATGTGAAAAGATTAATTCAATTCACTTAATTATGTAATTTGTACCAAACTTAATTTCTAATCAAATACTAGACAAGCTCTTGGCTGTCAGAGTCTTTGGTACAAGTATCTTCTTTTTAATGTGTCTTACCAGAATTATCTGGCATATATTTTCCCCTTGATTTTTTTGTATCCGCAAAAGGGGGGTAAGTGGGCATCGGAAATTCTAAATTGGATATGCATTTTTTCTTGTCAGTGTTTTGAAATGCCATCCACAATTGCATGGCATACAATGTTTCAAAGTATACACAAATCACTTTAATACTGGTGCATTGTCCTCTCATATAATTTACTACCTGAATTTTCATGATTATAGGTGTATGATTTTAGAGTCAACTAATCAAAAAGTGGATAAAAGTTAGATTAAACTGTTTAGGATAGGAGTTTATCAGATAAAAACACTATTCTTCATAATTGTCTTTTGCCTGACCTGCAAATAAACAAAGGCTTTAACTGGTGGCTGATCTGATGAGGTTGACAGGTCATTTGACAATTAACAGGTTGGCTTTATACATGTATGTTCATACCAGTGTCTGATCAGATTGACCATAATGAAATTGTGAGGCCATTTGACAACTTCGATACTGCTTGATGAAGTGGGACAGGGGTAGTATGTATTTTACAAGAAAATTAAAGCAGACCCCCATAATTATAGTCTACAGATTGGATTTACCACAACAGCTGTCTGTTTTCATGTAGGTAAAAACAACAACACAGACGCCTTGCAAAGCAGGGGTTGCTAGTTTGTGTCTGGGCTTCCCTAGTCTGCCAGATTAGAGTCTAAACTGAGGTCCTGTCTCCATATGACCTTAACTGTTGAGTGGGATGTAAAACCCACACACCACCACCATGAACAAAACTGTCCCCAATGATTTGAGCCACCTCGTGGGAAAACCAACAATGTGGTTTCCGAACAGGTCCGACACAAACCGGCCTGTACAAGCACAGAAAAGAGCTAGAAGCTTGAAATTTTGGATTTAAGTAGAAGAGGAATAGTACTATCTGAGTAGCGAAAACAAAAGCGCTTATCAGCTTCGCGGTAACCCGCGAAGCTGATCTGCGCCTTTGTTTTCGCCTATGCAGATTGTTGGTTTTCTCACGAGGCGGCTCATTTATACACCCTTATTTCAGATACAACCTCTGTTCTAGAATTACAGTTAAAACTTCCATGCATGGAGTTAACAACTTTGACAGTTTTATTTTCGATAGACAGAGGTTGTTTATATTTATGTTTGCTTTTCAAATTACTGCAAACTTTCTTTAAAAATTTGAATAGGAATTGATCAAAGAAAAAATTTATTATGATAAAGACCTGGCATGTTTACATTTGTATTTTATTGGCACATGTTGTGTGCTTTTATATCTTCCTTATGTTTTGAGCCGTGTCATGAGAAAACCAGATTTTTGCCTATACAAAAACTAAAGCACAGATGACCTTTGCAGTAACGTCACAGCTGATCAGCACCTTCGTTTTTGCTTAACGAATAGTACAATTACTTTGCTTCATAAATCAGAAATTTCAAGCTAGCACTCATCTGTCACTGTACAGGTTGGTTTGTGTCAGACCTGGTCAGAAACCCAGAAGTCTGTTTTTCTCGCCCTTTGGAATTTTAATGTCCTGTGTTTGTAACTTGGTTGTGATACTGCACTAATGAGTCTCACTGAGAAATTCTATCTTCATGGTTTATTGAAAAGGGGAGCCCTAAAAACCATGCTGTATACTTACCTATGAAAGATGGCTACAGGCTTTATATTTCGAAAATTGAGATATTTTCTATGTTAAATAAGGGCTGATCCATGGCTTAGCTATTGCAAGCTGATCTGCGTCTCTGTTTTTGCAATGATAAAAGCAGGTTTTTATACATACACAGAGATAGCATATCATTATGTATAATGTTGGTGCATTGTAACCTAACATTAATCTGGTATACAATATTAACAAAATGACAATATTGGATATAAAATTGAGCCACCTCGTGGGAAAACCAACAATGTGGTTTCCGAACAGGTCCGACACAAACCGGCCTGTACAAGCACAGAAAAGAGATAGAAGCTTGAAATTTCGGATTTAAGTAGAAGAGGAATTGTACTATCTGAGTAGCGAAAACAAAGGCGCTGATCAGCTTCGCGGTTACCGCGAAGCTGATCTGCGTCTTTGTTTTCGCATATGCAGATTGTTGGTTTTACCATGAGGCGGCTCAAATGGAAACAATGGGTAGATAATAAGATATAAGTAAAATCATGTAAGAAAATCTAAAAGTGTGATATCGCATTATTGTGAATTCTTAAATCCAGTGAATTGTGACGGAATAATGTTATTGTAGTCCAACTAACCGACAAAAAATATGATCTTTATATAAAACTACTTACTTGCGTTATAAGATTACATAGTTAAACAGTGAATGAGCCGCTTCACAAGAAAACTGGTTAAAGCTCTACAAAAGACAGAAATACAGATTTGAAGGTATATTTGCACAGTCTGATAAGCAAATTACATTTTTAGCTGCCTAGATAAATTCTAGTTTAAAATTTATAATTTCAAATGCTCATCTTGTGCAAATAAACATGTTTGTGCATGGGTCTTTTTTTTTCAAGACAAAACCTAAACATGATAGTACCAGGACAATTCATTAAGAAACATGTAGAAGGAAGAGATAGCGTAACTAACGTGTTACTTCAGTTTTATACTTGATAAACGTTCAGGACTTTATGATAAACATTCTGACGAGACTTTACTTAATATCATACTGGCATGGCAGTTGACTATGCTGTAAAATATGAAAGTTTATCGGAAAAAAAAAGTTCCTGGTTCATGATCAAATATATATATATATAAATAGAATTATTGTTAAAATGAAATACTGAAATGGTGTTAAATCTTTTACTGAGTGGATTAATTTAATTAAAGTTAATGATGGAAAGAAGTGTATGGAGATGTGTTGCTTTCTAGTTGGATTAGAATTTCTGAATCTCTTACTTTTTAATTTCACTTCCCTCATACATTTGTGACAATTATTGGGTGTGCATTCATTTCTGATTAACTAACTGTGGGGCATGAAAGTTTAACTATATGTACCCACAACATATTTTTACTTACGGAGAAATGACAAAACTGATGGTCACTAAAGCCTACCTTAATTACAATTTAGTCTTCCTGGTCATAACAAGTGCAAAGATTATAGTCAATTGTCATGGGGGAGGAGGATATTCTGGACATTACCATCAAACTATGGACATAAACTTTCTAATTATAGACACATTCTAGACCATACACCATCATATAGCTGTCAGAAAGCTGTTAAAGCAGTTACATCCATATAAACAATATATGATTTTGTTTATGAAAAATATCTGATCTTAATTGGTTCCTAAACAATTATTACACCTGATCAACAAAGATGTATAAACAATTTCCAGAAAGATGTTGGCAGGAATCATAAGAATTAAGAGCTTTCTTGGAGTTTAACAGGTGTGATGACATTGGATATATAGGGATGCAGTTACATAAAAATATGGAATTGTTTGTTATTAATGAGGTACGGTATTGCATGTTCCTAAAGTTTCTACAAACACATGAATATTATCAGTGGAAAACTGATCTTATGCCATGCAAAAAATTTTTGTTCAGATTAGCTCGCTCAAGCCATGATTGGGCTCACTAGAATTACACATCAGGACAACATGTCCGTGAAAAGTATACCCCCTTAAACCCCACTTTTATATAGCAAAGCTGGGGTATGTGGGGGTATACCTATTTTTCTCATTTTTGCTCCAAAACATAGATTGTGGGTACTCGTTAGAACCGCCTCGCCGAGGCGGTTCTAACGTGTACCTACAATCTATGTTTTGAGCAAAAATAAGAAAAATAGCAACAATTTTGTACTGAAACTTTTCATTTTATAGAACTTTAAAAATTGGGCAAGTATTCGTAATGCAGGCCATCTGCTGAGGCTACACAGCCACGAGTTGTGTTAGAATTGATCAACTGCTTTTCTCAAAATGCAGCTAATATACTATCAAAGCAATGTAACAAAGATGCTTATGAGACTAAATGGTATGTGCAGTCTGATCTGTGCATGTTGATTGCATAGGCAAAAAATCATGACAATGCTCATATTTATCAGTGCCTGCCATAAATATGAAGGTTAAATTCGTCAGTTTTATAAACTTTGCTATTACTCATACAGTGAACCATTTAAACTCATATGAAATGAGCCACAACACGAGAAAACCGGTCTTTGGGGTTTCTGATGGTACCAGGTCTGACAGAAACCTGGCATGTAAGGCCAGAAGCTTGAAATTTCAGATTTAAGAAGAAAAGGGATTCTACTACCTGAGAAGCAAAAACAAAGGTGCTGATCTGCTGTATAGTACTGCACAGCTGATCTGCGCCTTTTGTTTTGCATAGGGAAGAATCATATTTCTCATGACATGGCTCAGATGTTAAAATATATTTCGTCTACAGATTATGTAATTGTACAGGAGCCAAAAAACTGCTGATTATAATATCAACAGCTGTTTTGACCTGCTAGTGCATTTTTATACTCAACTAAATACTGCTAAAAGCTCCAAATTACCATAAAATCAAAAATTTTAAATGCATGTTGTATTTTTTCCCTACGACAGAAACAAATCAAAGTGCATATTATGATATTACAGCCATATTATGAAAGTCATATGTTTGATGAAAAGTTTTGAAATGAAATAAAATCTGGCCAATCATTCATGTCAGAATATTGTAAAATCATGTGTAGCATTTTTATTTATGTTCAGTATATTTCAAGACAACTTGAAGAGCACATGCTCTGTTACAGCCGATAGCGTATTGGCTTAGCAGTGAAGGGGTTGCGGGATTGAAACCCGGCTGGTACATATGCCTGTCATGTTGGTGACAAATGTTCACCCTGACGTAATAAAGGCAAACCGCCCATAGAGGTGTTTTAAAAAACAGTTCAGAAATGACCAAAAAATATTTCATTGATCAAGCCTAGACCTCTTGGCTCTTACCCCATAGAAGTTGGCAGTTATTTACTTTGTGGCTGGATGACATGTGAATCTGAATCTTATCATAAAGGAAAGGAAAAGAACATTTTTTATTCCATATTTTTAGCCATGCTTATCTTTTTTTAAAGATATTTCTTGTTCTCAGTGCTGATTCTAAGAACTCAAAAATAATTTATTAGTGTAAAATAAATGACTCCTTATCAATAGCAGCAAGTGTAGTCTATCAAAGTGAAAGATTTACATTAATCATATAATTTTTTATCTTTTAGAAATGATTTTTTTTTTGTCTATTTTGTCGAAAATTCAAAGGCATCAGTATTAGATTGAATGCTGAGGCCTTCAGCTTCTTGAAGAACATGGAACAGTATTTATACAATGTCTGCATGCATAGCCATGTTATAAAAAGGCTTTGATATAGATGCATTAAACTGCCCTTGTATAAACCCACTTCTTTTATGAAAAAATTGCAAAAAGTATGATAATATATAAATATGTAAATATGAATTGAAGTACATGATTGTAGGTCTTTATCATAACCAAATTTTCACTTTCACTACAGTGCACATTGCGGACCAGTGGTCGGTCAACTTTGTGTACATTCAGTACCAGTCTGCGATTGTTCAAACTGTGAAATAAACAAAGCAAGATTTCGCAGCCAAAAAAAAAGAGTTCACATCTTCATGTGAACTGGGTCAAACCTGGATAGTGAAATAAGATAGTATACTGCCCTAGTTGACAAAGTCAAAAAAATCATGTGTGCTTCCAGTGTAGAATCGAAAAAGCCTAGGCGTCAGTCCAATGTAATCAGTGTTTGCTCTCCTTATGGTGAAATATGAGGCCCATTGCATCATATATCCTATGGACTCACATTAAAGCTGCGTAGATGCTGCGTACACATATTATTTTGTGGATCTCGACCCATATAAATCATCTATAAATTATTGTGTCATATGAAGTACATTTAAGAAGTTCAGGCCATTACAGAAGTATGTGAGCCATGTCATGAGCAAACCAGTATTTTGCATATGCGAAAACAAAGATGCAGATCAGCTTCGCGGTAACCGCGAAGCTGATCAGAGGCTTTGTTTTCGCTACATCGATAGTACAATCCCTCTTCTACTTAAATCTGAAACTTCAAGCTTCTAACATTCTTCTGTGACGGTACGGCTCAGTTTGTGTCAGACCTGTTCAGAAACCACATTGTTGGATTTCTCATGACGCGGTTTATGTATTTATGACAGTAGAGACTGATAGTAGCAAATACAGAGATGATACAGGTCACCACAGTATAATTATTAGCTCACCTGAGCCGTTAGGCTCACAAGGTGAGCTTATAGGATGGCCATGATCCGGCGTCCGTCCGTCGTCCGTCCGTCCGTCCGTCCGTTGTCCGTCCACAATTTCAAAGATCTTCTCCTCTGAAACGGCTTGGCCAATCAAAGCCAAATTTTATATGAAGCGTCTATAGGAAGAGGGAACCAATGTGTATATAAATAATCTAGGTCACATGACCAAGATGGCCGCCATGCCCATATATGGTAAAAACCTTTAAATATCTTCTTCTCCAGAACCCAAAGGCCTAGGATCTTGAAACTTGGCATGAAGTATGAGGGACTCAAGGTCCACAATGTGTATATAAATCATGACCCTGTGATGACCTTGACCTATTTTACGGCAAGGTCAACATAGGTTGCCAATGCATTTGAATGGGGAAAACTTTTTAAATGTCATTTTAAGTGAAAGCCTTGCAGGAAATGGGCAGTAGGACTGAAAATTAATGATTCTGAAAATAAAAATGGACCTCAGGGGCTCATATGCCCCCACCCGGGGGCAACATACATGTATATCTCCATAATATTCAAACGTCTTCTCCTCTGAAACCACTTGGCCAATCAAAGCCAAATTTTATGTGTAGCATCTATAGGATAGGGTAACCAATATGTATATAAATAATCCAGGTCACATGACCAAGATGGCCACCATGCCTATATATGGTAAAAACCCTTCATAAATCTTCTTCTCCGGAACCGGTTGACTGATTTCAACGAAACTTGGCATGAAGTATCGATGACTCAAGTACTACAATGTATATATATCTCATGACCCTGTGATGACCTTGACCTATTTTACGGCAAGGTCAACATAGGTCGCCAATGCATTTGAATGGGGAAAACTTTTGAAATGTCATTTAAAGTGAATGTCTTGCAGGAAATGCACAGTAGGACTGAATATTAATGATTCTGAAAAAGATTGGTCCCCAGGGGCTCATATACCCCCACCCTGGGGCAGTATACATATATATTTCCATAATATTCAAACATCTTCTCCTCTGAAACCACGTGCCCAATCAAAGCCAAATTTTATATGAAGCATCTATAGGATGGGGTAACCAATGTGTATATAAATAAATCCAGGTCACATGACCAAGATGGCCGCCATGCCCAATATGGTAAAAACCCTTTAAAAAATCTTCTTCTCCGGAACCGGTGGATTGATTTCGAAGAAACTTGGCATGAAGCATTGATGGCTAAAGTACTACAATGTATATATAAATCATGACCCTGTGGTGACCTTGACCTATTTGACGACAAGGTCAACATAGGTTGCCAATGCATTTGAATGGGTAAAACTGTTAACATGTCATTTAAAGATAATAAATAAAACAGAAATTGGCAAATGGACAGAATATTGATTATTCTGAAAACAAATGGCCCAAGGGCTTCATCTGCCCCTGCACTGGGGCTAAATACCATAATATTCAAACATGTTTATTGGCATATGTAGCAGATCTCAGGTGAGCGTTTACAGGACCATTGGTCCTCTGGTTTACCTGTACATGTACAAAAAATCAAAACATCCAACAACCTGGAGGGATAGCTCTGTGGATAACGGTCCAATTCTGTATTCTAGAAGCCTCTGTGATCCCCAAAAATATCCAGGATTTACCTCTGTAAAGATTTGGTAATGAAAATGCTGATACTGGTCAGTCATTTTCCGCAGTTTTCTCACTGCTGTACAGGTCCAGTGTTTGTTCTCGTTGGTATCCTCTCTTTTGCCAGTACTACTGATTGGCTTGTCTTATATAAGTGAAATAATCATGAAAGGTATGAAAAATTGAATTTTGAAAGTCGTCAAATCCATAATTACGAAAGAAATCTGCACTTAATATTGGTAATCTGTCTCGGAGGCTTGCCTGGGAATACGTGTTGCAGGGTCGTAATAACTGTACATACTCGCATGACATTGGACGCACTGATCTCTAAAAATTTTGTCTTTTATCATGACTATAAAATCAAACAAGAAGCTGCTGTAGAAGTATTGCACATCAGGAAAACATGCCCATGCAATAAATACCCCCTTAAACCCCTCTTTTTATACAGTAAAACTGCCAGGTGTATGCAGGGGTATACCTATTTTTGCTCCAAAACATAGATTGTGGGTTCTAATGTGTACCCACAATCAATGTTTTGAGCAAAAATAAGAAAATATTAAAAAAATTTCTAGTGAAAATTTTCATTTTTCACAATTTCAAAAATCTGTTCATTGTTTTTGTGATGAGTTGCCAGCATCTCTTAAAATGTTTTAGTGTCCAACTAAAACATAGTTGGCATCTTTTTGAATCATTTTTTTTATTTCTTCATTATTTTCATGGCTCCAAAATGGTCATAATGATTCATGTGTTTGCCTGCATGGAGTAGTAGTGCATGCTCCATTAATTTCATGAAATGAGTGATCAAAAAGGCAGAGCAAATTATGAAGTATTGTAGCTGGCTGGATATTGCGTGATCTTTGCAACTTTGATTTTATTATTTGTCCCATATCCAATTGATCTAAAAACAGTGAAATTTGAGTCATACAATCCAAAATACAACAAATTGGTTATTGCTCCCAGCGACAACACATATAGACAAGACCTTTAACCCAGTCAGAGACTTCCGTTCCATAGTTACCCAATAGATGTTTAACATTATCTCATCAGATTGGATGAAGGCCGAGGAGTTCTGCGTCATGGATGTGCACAAATGTCAAAGTGTTGTTTTTTATACACAGTTTTAAGGATGAGAACTAGGGTTTAAACTTGTCATGAACATTTTAGTATGAAAATTTATAGTTTCATACTTGATATACTTACCCTATAAATCTTCAAAATATCGAACCTGATATCATTTTATTAAAATAATGTTAAATAGGCTGTAAATTACAGTAAAATATATGAGTATACATGTACGTGGGTTGGGATTTAAGTTTGTAGACTTTCCTTATAAAAGTTCAGATGTCTGTTATATAGAAATTAACATTATATCATCTGAAAATACATTCTTTTACATTCTTTGCCATTTAAATACTACCGCATTATCTGTTCTTCAACTGTACATCAAACCACAATCATTTTGAATGTTTCTGTGGGGATTTTCCTAATCAAACATAAGATGGTATCATTGCTCTTGTGTTGACGTTGCCTATTAAAGCCATTTTCAGTTATGACTCTCTAATAACACCATAAGTCGTTCAAATAATGCTTTAAAATTTAGATAGAGATAACACCATGATACTATGATGCCTCAAATTGATTAAGCTCAAATTTTGGTCTACAATCATGGTAATTATTGGTATGTTCTTCAAAGTCTTATAGCTTCAGAATTATTCAAAATACGACGTGCGCCGGGTAGCAAAACCTAGGTTGCTATGGAGACCATTTTAATGTGCACTGCGCAAGATTTCTTGAAAAATATTCTAGACACTATACAAGGAGACTTTGCTTATTTATAATAATGCATCAAATATTGGATAAATGCTGTAATATAAACTCAGTGGTATAAGTCTACGAACTTAAATCCCAACCCTCTTACTTGTAGTTTTCAGCAAATGTTCAATGCCACAGCAAACCAAATATTTAATAATTTATACCCAGAAATTATTCTGATATTAAAAGTCATTTGTAGAATATTGTTTAGGCTCTTAAAGTAGGTTATTTTTTAAAGTTTAACAAATGAGAGAAGCAAAAAGTGAAGAAATACTAGAAGTGTATTTATTTGATATTTTAGGACCTTGGGAACAAACATTAAAACTAGTGATTAAAGTTTAATTTGTAAACATTCAGGGTTGTTTAATTTGTATCTGAGTACGAGTTGTATGCGTGTATGACAGTATGTGCTTGATTGAATGAAATTTGAAACAGGTTCATGCAGTTTAATAGTACATGTAATGATATGTACCATATTTGACTGACACGTGTTTTGCAGCCCATCCTCCTATTAACATTATCTTGTATTGTTTGGTCATGACCCACTTTCTTTTTCTCTTTAGGATGATGCAGAAAACAACAACATCAACAGCAATGATATCAGTAGCAACAACAACAAAAACAGCAACAATAATAGCAAAAACATATTCAGCAACAATAACAATGATAACAAGGTTGAAAAATCATACAACAACCCAGAGCACACTCGCAGCCTTGAGAGAAATCCGTTCAAACGGGTGCACCAGGACACGTGGCGACAGTCGCTTGGCAACCAGACTAACATGTATAAATGGTTTGAAGCTGCTGAAAGACAAGAGGAAAAATTTAAACAGGTAAAATATATAATGCTCTGACATCTTAAGTAAGTATGGAATATATCTTGCACAATAATGCCATGGAACTTGTTCCACGCATTAATGCCATGGAATATATCCATTGCTTTATTGCCATGGAATATATCCCTTGCTTTAATGCCATGGAATATATCCCTTGCTTTAATGCCATGGAATATATGTATTCAGCGCATTAATGCCATGGAATACATCCTGCACATTAATGTCAATCATACTAGGTTTTTAGCCATTACTCTTTTCTTTAGGAAGAACACCGTAAGTTCTAAAATGACTATTTTACATGAAGTTTTCATTTGCACTTGGATTTTTTTTTTCGCAGTGGTAATTGATATATACATTTGTATGCATTTGTCTGGTTTTTTAGATTGTTGCATTGCATAATCATTATTAGTCATGAAATCAGAAATAATATAAACATGCCAATAATGTCATGTTTGAAATGGAATTCAGTTTAATAGATCTTTAGCATTCTCTGAATTTTGTGGTTAAAAGGGGCCTGACCATGAAAAACAATCATGTGATATCTTTGACAGCCAGACTGATTCTGTTAGACTGCTCATTTTGTTGTGTATGACTAGTTCTGACTTGTTCAAATAATGTGTCATTCCCCAGAGTGTCAAAAATTGTTGACAAGGATGTTAGACCATTGCTCGACCAACCAATAAAATAATGGCAAGAGGGATAGATGAAGAATTTCATACTAAAATGAATAATCAATCATTGCTTAAATGGAGCTTTGCTTTCTGTCTGTTATCCATCAGCTGATGAAAAAGACATCCTAATGTATGTAAATTAAATCCAAGGCATTTTGATTTTCAAAACTTATCAAACTGGGTTTGCAAGTGTATCAAATTAAAAATGATTTGCTGCAATAGAAAACCAACAAAATGCATAGGCAAAACAAAGATGCAGATCGGCTTTGCAGTTAATGCACAGCTGATCAGCATCTTTGTTTTCGCTACATGAGTAGTACAATACCTCTTCTTCTTACATGCGAAATTCCAAGCTTCTAGCCTGCTTCTTTAACTGTTAAAGCCGTTTTGTGTCGGACCTGGTCGGAAACCCAGATTGTTGGTTTTCACACGCGAAGGCTCAAATGCAATATAGGATGGCTGGTAGCTTTGAGGCAGGTTAAATAGTACAATTTGTACATGAAAAGCCACTGCATGACATAGGCTATCACTTGAGTTTTTGTTCCCAGTAAATACCCGAATCAGCCTGGTCATTTACATAGTTTGCTTGAATTTTTTTAGTGTATTCAGTTAAGCAAGATAAAGACTAATGCTGCTCAGAATTAATGCCAAAATATTGGTTTTATCATTCATCAGCTTTAGTGTCAATCAAAATTCAAAGTATTAGTGAGTGATTTGCATAAAATAACAGGATATGGTCAAATGATTATCACTGATAGCAGGGGATGTTTTTCAAGTTTCAGTAAGGCCGCCAAATGAAATGAGCCTTGTCAAGAGTGTTTAGTCACCTGGGTTTTGGCCAGGCCTGATGCATATCTGACTGCTCAACCTCAGACACATATCGTTATTAGTAACTTTGGAGTTACTATGCAAACACCCCCTCCCCCCACCACCAAACACACACAAAATGTAGCATGGATTCTTGTCATCTGTTAACAAATTTCAAAATGCTTGTAAAACCCTTTTTTCTAAGAATGACATCAGAATATGAACCTAGTAAGTAGCTCTGTTGTCTAGTTATCTGTCTGGCACAATATTTGTAGATGCATTTTCCTCTTCCACTGATTCAAGAAGAGTATTTTGTTTCAGACTGAATTTGAGAGAAAAGAGCCAGTGGGTGAAAGCACAGACAACACCCATAACTCTGAAGAGACTGCTAAGGAGGAGCATGTAGAGAAACCCCGGCCAGCAAGGGTGTTACCTCCCCTACCACCACATGCCAAACATAGGTAAATATGTCATCAGTATGGTAAACTTAAAAGGTAGACCAACGTCACGTCAAACAAATAACAAACAATGTCATTGGCAGATTTTGACTTGGCTCCGCCCATAGGCATGGCCTAGATCATGCGACTTGTTTATGTTGTTCATCTGGAAATGAAGAACATCAAGAACGACACTTTCATTTAAGGCGATTGTAAATAAAATGTAAATATAGGTAAATTTAGCCTTTGCAGGCTTCACATTGGTAAATAATTCCACCACTTTAAGTATGATGTTATTTTACATAGCCAATGAATGTTTTTATGTTTGTTTTTCTTTTGTTTCAGAGAGGCGGCCATTTTGATTTGTCTGAAGAATGATGGGACAGCTCTGGGTATACATGTGGTGCCAGACTTTACAGAGGACGGCAAGTAAGTCAGACTTGTCTCTGAGATAATTTGGCTGAAAGCGTGGTAATCATGTGGACATATCATGCTTAATAATTGATGTTTCTTTTATTAAATGATCTGTGATGTGAGAGAACCCGGCTTCAGGATTTCCGACTAGGTCCAACACAAACCGAGCTGTACAAGCACAGCTTGAAATTAAGAAACTAGAGGAATTGTACTATCAGTGTAGCAAAAACAAATGCACTGATCAGCTTCTCAGTTACTGCAAAGCTGATTTGCCTCTTTGTTTTCCCATTGGCAAAAAGTCCTGTTTTCTCATGATGCGGCTCAGTTGAAATAAGGTCTTACTTTAAAAATCAGATTTTGATGTAGGCTGGTGCTTCATAGAGATGAGCCGCCTCAAGGGAAATCCAACAATGTGGTTTCCGACCAGGCCCGACAAATACCGGCCTGTAAAGCTACAGAAGCAGGCTAGAAGCTTGAAATTTTGGAGTTAAGTAGAGGAGGAATTGTACTATCCGAGTGGCGAAAACAAAGGCGCTGATCAGCTTCGCGGTTACCACGAAGCTGATCTGCGTCTTTGTTTTCGCATATGCAGATTGTTGGTTTCCCATGTGGTGGCTCAGATGTTGACGATATTGAAAATGACAGAAATTGCTTAACAGCCCATGAAGTAGACTAGTTCTACCATGATAAATGCTGTGATTTTTTTTCTGAAATGAGCCACCACATCAGAAAAACAACAATTTGCATATGCAAAAACAAACGCGCATACCAGCTTCACGGTAACTGGGAAGCTGGTCAGCGCCTTTGTTTTCGATACACATATAGTGCAATTCCTCTTCTTCTTTAATCCAAAATCTCAATCTCCTAGCCTTCTGTGACTGTACAGGCCGGCTTGTGTCGGACCTGGTTGGAACTCCAAACTGTTGTTTTTCTCATGCGAAGGCTCAAATATAAATGATGCGCATAAAATCAGAAAATATGTAAGCAGGTAATATGCGCCATTTTTGGTCTGAATTCACATCTTGAACTGTGTCATGTTTTATTGATAGTGCAATTTTAGTCACATAAATGGAACAAAGAGACCCCTAAAATTTTGTATGTTCCATCCACTGATATTCACTGGTTCCAGGGAGTGTGGTCTAATGGTCCAGAGTATCGAGCCCGGCGGGAGAATCAGTAAGGATGGTCGTCTCTTACCCTAGTTACATTGCTTAATACTCACTAACTATATTTATTGGTTCCAGGGAGTGCGGTCTGATGGTCCAGAGTATCGAGCCCGGCGGGAGAATCAGTAAGGATGGTCGTCTCCGAGTTGAAGATAGAATTGTAGAAATTAACGAGCATAATCTACACGAAGTCTCCTTTCAAATGTAAGTTGTTGTTAAAAATTAGCCTGTACAAGAAAAAAAATGATTTGAATTCCGAGCAGGTCTGACACAAACCCGGCTGTACAGTCACAGATGATGGTTAGAGGCTGGAAATTTTGGATTTAGGAAGTAGAGGAATTGTACTATTCACGTAGCGAAAACAAAGGCGCTGATCAGCTTCGCGGTTACTGCGAAGCTGATCTGCATCTTTGTTTTCACATCTATATGCAGATTGTTGGTTTTCCCATGCTGTGGCCCAAATGATTATTGTTGCTCTATTTTAGGAATAAAAGAAATACAGAGCTTTGCTTTAGAGTAGCCACATGATGGATCATCTGACCATAAAACTGGCAATAATTTGTACATCTCCCTTATGATTTCGAATTCAGTTACTCCCGAATTTTCTACTTTATCAACTTTGACACACATACCTAGCTTTTTGACATGGTAGTAGGAAATGTATCTGGGCAAATGAAGTGTTGAATTTTAATACCTATCTCGGGTTACAATAGTGTGGTAACACGAGCTCATCTTGTACATTTGACACATTAGTTTTGTATAACTTTCATTGCAAAAAGTCATTAGCCTGAGCTAAAAAATTTCATTGCAGATAGACAGAAATGCCTTTCATGATAGTAAGGGTCAGTGAAAAATTAATGAGATCCTTCTAAGCTTATTGCCAAAATGAAAAAAATAAATCAGAAAAATAATTCTGTGATTTAAACCTACATGATTCTTTTCTTTAACTCATTTAAGCCTGGCGTCCCTTTTATGGGACATAGGCAAAACAGCATAGCCCCAGATGTTACGCCACAGAATGTGGCATCCCATCTGGGGCTATTCTGTTTGCTTGAAGAATTTTAATCGAAAAATTGAATAAAATTTAAAAATCACACTTAATGCCCCTAAGAACTGAAGTGGACTCGCCCAAATGATAATGATGGGAAAATCCATTCGTCAAATATGTGTTAAACTTGCCTTTCAGAGCTCAAGAAATCTTTCGTGATGCAATGAAAACTGACGAAGTCAGATTACGGGTCGTTAAACACACAGCTGCAAAGAAACCACCCCCTGCCGTTCTTCCGAAGCCGAAGAGCCATGCCCCAGTGAAGCCGTCACCGCTGACCCTAGCCACACCATCAACTGACCTAGAATCTCCCAAATCCAGTCCGGACGAAACAAGTACGCCTCTTGACAGACAGTCTCAGTCTTCAAATAACGACAATGTGATATCATCGCCATCGGAGACCCCGAAATCGCCAACCAGGGCGTTATCAGGGCCACAGTCACCATTCAAAAAGACACCACCTATTCCACCACAACGTCATCCCTCGACCACACTCACGAATACCTCGTCATCTACATCAGCTAATGCAAACAAACCCATGAAAGCTATCATCGCACCAACCAACACTAAGAAAATCGGGAAGAAGATAGATATACAACTAGTCAAAGGTGAGTGTTTCATTTGCAGTTTTGTTTCTGTTGCATGCCATTAAACATATTTCAAAAACACACAGTTTATTTTATAATCTTAAATTTTAGTTCATCTTTCAGTAACTGCATGAAATATCATTTTTTTGTGCTTTTCTATTAGAGAATTATTTAGTGTGTGTCATCATCCAAGGTCAGTGGTGTTCTGTGGGCTTCCCGGATTACTCCAACACATAACGCCAATATCGGTGCTGAAATGTCCCAAAATGGGCTGAAGCCCTTTGGGTGGTCTTGTATATAAAATCTACACTCTTATGGATGAGTATGGTTTATGATCAACAAAACAATGAATATGTAACTAAGTAACGAACGTACGTAACGTTATAGACGTAACATAATTTAGGATATTACAGATGCCTTTAAGAACAGATAAGTTCCATGAGTTTTCTGTGTAATTTAACTATATGAGCCACGTCATGAGAAAACCGGATTTTTGCCTATGAGAAAACAAAGGCACGGATCAGCTTTGCAGTAACTGCAAAGTAACTGCAAAGCTGATCAGCGCCTTCGTTTTCACTATTCGGATAGTACAATTTCTCTTCTTCCTAAATCCGAAATTTCAAGCTTCTAGCCATCTGTGACTATAGGACGATTTGTGTCAGACCTAGTTGGACACCCAGAAGACCGGTTTTCTCGTGTCACAGTTTATATTATAATAATGATTGAACTTAAATAATGCTCATACCACCTGCCCTTGACATTGCAGATAGTTCCGGTCTGGGTTTCAGTATAACGACTCGTGATAATCCTGCTGTGGGTGATTCCCCGATCTACATCAAAAACATACTGCCAGAAGGTGCTGCGGTCGTGGATGGCCGACTGAAGCCGGGAGACAGATTATTAGAGGTAAGGTTGATGTAACAGCAGCTGGATGTTTTCCTGATCTTTGGGGAATTCTCCAATTTATATAAAAAACAATAGTATTTGAGTCAAACAAGCTCAGAAACTGTACATGTGCAATAAGGTCCATATGGTAAATTTGACACGACAGGTAAAACCAAGGTTATTACTGTTTGCTGGTAAATATGGTTGATGTGATGGGTAAAACCCAGGTCACTTCTCTCTATACTCTGTGACTTACATACTCTGTGACTTACATGGTTCTTATATGGCAGTTAGATATTGATCGGAAGGGTAAAATCCAAGCAGTCACTAACTGTAGACTATTCTATTACTCTGATTTTCCTTTTAGGTAAATGGTGTGGACATGGCGGGTAAAACCCAGGCGGATGCTGTCTCTATTCTACGCAATACAAAGATGGGGAGTACTGTTATGCTAGTGGTGTCTAGGCAGGAGGTAGAGGATGAACGGTTCAAGGTGCCTCGACAACTGGTAAGTTATGAACAAATACTCTCAAAAGTCTTTTCAGACTAGTAACATTGTTTTAAACAATTAAGAATTGAGATTCTACCATGGAGTAATTTTTCAAAGAGATGCACATGGCGTCCACTGTTTGCTCAGATCTGTAAGTTAGACAATTAAAATAACTCACTCACCATGCTCACTCTCACTCAGACTCAATATTTTATGTATACATTTTTGGTACAAATATTGATTGTAATGTTGCATGTTTGTCTTTCTGCCTTATTTACATTTTTAGCTCACCTGAGCCGAAGGCTCACAAGGTGAGCTTATAGGATGGCCATGATCCGGCGTCCGTCCGTCGTCCGTCGTCCGTCCGTCGTCGTCGTCGTCGTCCACAATTTCAAAGATCTTCTTCTCTGAAACCGCTTGGCCGATCTAGTTGAAATTTTATGTGGAGCCTCCTTGGGAAGGCGCATTTCAAGTTTGATCGCGAAATCCAGGTCACATGACCAAGATGGCCGCCACGCCCATATATGGTAAAAACCCTTCAAAAATCTTCTTCTCCAGAACCGGTGGGCTGATTTCCACGAAACTTGGTATGTAGCATCAGGGACTTCAGCCCATCATAGTTTGATAAAATGATGACCCTTGGATGACCTTGACCTATTTTACGGCAAGGTCAAATTTGGAAACATAGGCTTTTACATGGGAAAAAGTGAAAACTATGGATTTTTTGAAAACTATTGCAGCCTGAGGCCTGAAAAGTGGTAGATGCAAACAACTAATGGAGTAGATGAAGGTATGTGATTAATGTAGGTCAAGGTCATCTCTTGACCTTGGCCAGTCTGTCGTCCATTCACACTTTTCAAAGATCTTCTTCTCTGAAACTGCTGGGCCAATCGAAGTGAAATTTTATGTGGAGCATCCATGGGTAGGGGAGACGAAAGTTTGATTGCGAAATCCAGGTCACATGACCAAGATGGCTGCCACGCCCATATATGGTAAAAACCACTCAAAAATCTTCTTCTCCAGAACCGGCAGGCCGATTTTCATGAAACTTGGTATGTAGCATTTGGGACTCCAGCCCATCATAGTTTGATAAAATGATGACCCTAGGATGACCTTGACCTAATTTACTGCAAGATCAATTTTGGAAACATAGGCTTTAACATGGGAAAAAGTGAAAACTATGGATTTTTTGAAAACTATTGCAGCCTGATGCCTGAAAAGTGGTAGATGCAAACAACTAATGGAGTAGATGAAGGTATGTGATTAATGTAGGTCAAGGTCATCTCTTGACCTTGGCCAAACTATCGTCCATACACACTTTTCAAAGATCTTCTTCTCTGAAACTGCTGGGCCAATCAAAGTGAAATTTTATGTGGAGCATTCATGGGTAGGGGAGACAAAAGTTTAAATGCGAAATCCAGGTCACATGACCAAGATGGCTGCCACGCCCATATATGGTAAAAAGCACTCAAAAATCTTCTTCTCCAGAACCGGTTGGCCGATTTCCACGAAACTTGGTATGTAGCATCGGGGACTTCAGCCCATCATAGTTTGATAAAATTATGACCCTTGGATGACCTTGACCTAATTTACGGCAAGGTCAAATTTGGAAACATAGGCTTTTACATGGGAAAAAGTGAAACTATGGATTTTTTGAAAACTATTGCAGCCTAATGCCTGAAAAGTGGTAGATGCAAACAACTAATGGAGTAGATGAAGGTATGTGATTAATGTAGGTCAAGGTCATCTCTTGACCTTGGCCAGTCTGTTGTCCATACACACTTTTCAAAGATCTTCTGAAACTGCTGGGCCAATCAAAGTGGAATTTTATGTGGAGCATCCATGGGTAGGGGAGACGAAAGTTTGATCACGAAATCCAGGTCACATTACCAAGATGGCCGCCACGCCCATATATGGTAAAAACCACTCAAAAATTTTCTTCTCCAGAACCGGCAGGCCAATTTTCGCGAAACTTGGTATGTAGCATTTGGGACTCCAGCCCATCCTAGTTTGATCAAATGATGACCATAGGATGACCTTGACCTATTTTACGGCAAGGTCAATTTTGGAAACATAGGCTTTTACATGGGAAAAGGCGGAAACAATGGATATTTTGGAAACTGTTGCAGTCTGAGACCTGGAAGTTGCTAGATGCAGACAACCAATGGAGTCAATGAAGGTAAGTAATTAATGAAGGCCAAGGTCATTTCTTGACCTTGACCCAAAGTCATTTAAATATCAAAATTAAAATTGTGGTTTTCTCATAAATCACTGGGTTTGGAAACTATTGCAGCCTGAGACCTGAAACTTTGCAGATGCAGACAACTTATGAATTCAATAAAGGTGTGTGAGTATTCAAGGTCAAGGTCATTTCATGATGACTTAATACTGCAGGATCAGGCTTCAGGTGAGCGTTCTCAGGACCAATGGTCCTCTGGTTATGCTTCTTAAATAATGCAACTATATTGTCTTGACTCAGTGTTTTTGAGGGAGCGCTGTGGCCTGGTGGTATAACAATAATAACATTGTATCCCCGCTTGGGGGCGCCGTGTTGTGTCCTAAAAGCAAGACACATTAACTCCCCAGAGTACTGGCTAATACCCAGGATTAACCAGGAAGTGTTGGCTTCGTCCCGATATGACTGAAAAATTGTTGAGAAGGACATTAAGCCTCAATACAAACAAATCTCACTGTTTTGCTGCATGCATTTTGAATGAAATTTGTGTTCACTAAATTGTTATATGTTGTGTGATTGTAGTACTTACGGCTGTGTTTTCTTTGCTGTGCATTTTCTACATGTAATTTCAATAACAGTTAGTCCAATTTAGTTTGATTTTATGTATTTATTTTTAGTATCAATCATCTTAAATTTTGTTTGCATTGTGTTGCTTGTTATTGCTCATTATTGCATAAATACCCGTGTCACACGATGTTAACAGCTGTTTATTAATGAAGGAGAAAGCCATGCATTAATATTGCAATTCACACGCGCATGCGCTGTTAATTTATGGCTTTTGCTTATGCTCGATACCGGGCGCCACGCAAAGCACATGCTAATAATGAGAAACTGAATTTTACCCGGAACGAGCCTTAAAACGAAAGCTTTTACGCATATGAAAATGTGATGAGGCTGTAAATATAGTGCACCATTATTTCTTTTGTTTCTGCAGAATTTATGCAATAATAGCGATCAAAAATGATTTTATCATTAACATTCGCTAGGTCCCTCGGGCTACTCCCTCGGCTTTCAACACTGCCCTCGGGACCTAGCGAATGTTAATGAATGGAAAATCATGTTTGATCCCTATATACTATGCTGCTGCTGGAAAACTTGTCAAAATATGAGCGAGCTGGAAAATGGCATTTTCGCCACTCTTTTTTTCCCATTAAAGTCAAGTTAAAGTATTTCACCCAAGCAAATTGCACTACATGCATGTCACACTGGGTAAATTATAGCAGCTTCATCTCCTCTCCCCCTCCCCCCCCCCTTGCACACAAGGCATTAATATCAAATATCAAAAGAGTTAAAGTAAGTATAACTGAACATTCTCACTTGGCTGGGAGAGCATTATATATATCTGGCATTTTATTGGGTTAAACTGAAAATTCTTCCAAAATCACATCAATGTTCAGACTGTGACTAATTACATTGTCAAGATTGAAAATATAATAAACTTAATGGAATGCATTGACTGGAAAATGAGAATTGAGCCGCGACGCAAGAAAACCGGTCTTCGGGGTTTCCGACCAGGTCCGACACAAACCGGCCTGTACAAGCTCAGAAAAGAGCTAGAAGCTTGAAATTTCGGATTTAAGTAGAAGAGGAAATGTACTATCCGAGTAGCGAAAACAAAGGCGCTGATCAGCTTCGCGGTTACCGCGAAGCTGATCTGCGGCTTTGTTTTCGCATAGGCAAAAATCCGGTTTTCTCACGATGTGGCTCAATTGTTTCCATGGTGTTAAATTACATAGATTGATGTCCCAAGTGAGTTAAATCTGGGAAGAAAAGCCAAGGGAATAGTGTTCTTTTGGCTTTTTGGTATCCTTAACAAAACTCAAAGCATTAGAACTTCCTACTTTAAAAGCATACTCCTTACTAGAACACACAACCCCTTTTGAAATGAAATGGAATTCCTATGCCATAACAACCCTTCCCCATCCAATCCAATAGATTAATCAAGCCTGGTGTCAGCTATTTAATTGATCACCAAAATAAACAATGTGCCTTCAAGTGACAAGCGCTGTAAAAATAGATACAATTAGAAAGTGGAATGACCAAAATCTATGGAGCCTATCGCAGTGAGTCCAAAGAAAATCCCATTGTAATGCTGACATTGGATTTAAGCACTTCATATTCAAAATAGTTTGGATGTGATTGTTGCTTTGTTAAAATAAAACGGTAAGAATTTACAACCTATCTAATGATATCTTTTTTTTTCTACTCCAAAAACATCCCCCGAAACCACTGAGCTCTTGTATGTTATTGGTGATGACCATGAGAAAAGAAACCTCCCGATATGACAGGCAAATTTTCGATATCAAACTGAAAATCTCCCGACCGGGAGAAGGAAAATATCACATGTATGGGATAGAAACAAAATAATTAAATTCTTCTATTGTTTCAAGTAAATGTATAACAGTGTTTCGTTGGTTTCAGACTAAGAACTATGTTCATAAACAAGTCGAAAACTAGATTTGCAAAGTATCAAAATAGGTCCTACATCTGAAAAGTTTACGCTGAATGCAAAATTTTCTTAGGTTCTTGAAGCGTTCAGGAATCATAATATAACCATGGTCAAAGCAGTATTTCTGGTTAGTCACTATTGTTAGCTCACCTGAGCCGTTAGGCTCACAAGGTGAGCTTATAGGATGGCCATGATCCGGCGTCCGTCCATCGTCCGTCCGTCCGTCGTCCACCATTTTCAAAGATCTTCTTCTCTGAAACTGCTTGGCCAATCAAAGCCAAATTTTATATGAAGCATCTATGGAAAGGGGGAACCAATGTGTTTATAAATAATCCAGGTCACATGACCAAGATGGCCGCCATGCCCATATATGGTAAAAACCCTTCAAAATTCTTCTTCTCCGGAACCACTGGACCGATTTCAACGAAACTTGGCATGAAGCATCGGGGTCTAGAGTACTACAATGTATTTATAAATTATGACCTTTGGATGACCTTGACCTATTTTACGGCAAGGTCAACATAGGACGCCCATGCATTTGAATGGGGAAAATTGTAAAAATGTCATTTGAAAGTCAAATCTTGCAGGAAATGGGCAAATGGACTGAAGGTAGGTAATTCTGAAAAAAAATTGTACCCCAGGGGTTGGTCTGCCCCCACCCCGGGGCAATAATAAATAATCCAGGTCACATGACCAAGATGGCCACCATGCCCATATATGGTAAAAACCCTTTAAAATTCTTCTTCTCCGGAACCACTGGACTGATTTCAACGAAACTTGGCATGAAGCATCGGGGTCTAGAGTACTACAGTGTGTTTATAAATTATGACCTTTGGATGACCTTGACCTATTTTACGGCAAGGTCAACATAGGTCGCCCATGCATTTGAATGGGGAAAATTGTTAAAATGTCATTTGAAAGGCAAATCTTGCAGGAAATGGGCAAATGGACTGAAGGTAGGTAATTCTGAAAAAAATTTGGACCCCAGGGGTTGGTCTGCCCCCACCCCGGGGCAATATACATATATATTACGAAAATATTCAAAGAGCTTCTTCTCTGAAACCACTTGGCCAATCAAAGCCAAATTTTATAGGAAGCATCTATGGGAAGGGGGAATCAGTGTATTTATAAATAATCCAGGTCACATGACCAAGATGGCCGCCATGCCCATATATGGTAAAAACCCAATAAAATTCTTCTTCTCCAGAACCACGGGACCGATTTCAAGGAAACTTGGCATGAAGCATCGGGGTCTAGAGTACTACAGTGTGTTTATAAATTATGACCTTTGGATGACCTTGACCTATTTTACGGCAAGGTCAACATAGGTCGCCCATGCATTTGAATGGGGAAAATTGTTAAAATGTCATTTGAAAGGCAATTCTTGCAGGAAATGGGCAAATGGACTGAAGGTAGGTAATTCTGAAAAAAAATTGGACCCCAGGGGTTGGTCTGCCCCCACCCCGGGGCAATATACATATATATTACAAAAATATTCAAAGATCTTCTTCTCTGAAACCACTTGGCCAATCAAAGCCCAATTTTATAGGAAGCATCTGTGGGAAGGGGGAATCAATGTGTTTATAAATAATCCAGGTCACATTACCACCATGCCCATATATGGTAACAACGCTTTAAAATTCTTCTTCTCCTGAACCAATGGACCAATTTCAAAAAAACTTGGCATGCAGCATTGGGGACTGAAGTACTACAGTGCGCTTATAAATTATGACCTTTGGATGACCTTGACCTATTTTACAGCAAGGTCAACATAGGTCGCCAATGCATTTGAATGGGGAAAACTTTTAAAATGTCATTTAAAGTGAAAGTCTTGCAGGAAATGGGCAGTAGGACTGAATATTAATGATTCTGAAAAAATTGGACCCCAGGGGCTCATTTGCCAAAGCCCCGGGGCATTATACATGTATATTACCATAATATTCAAACATCTTCTCCTCTGAAACCGCTTGGCCAATCAAAGCCAAAGGGCTTGGTTCACAAATGGCCAAAAATGGCCCTGTACATATTTTTCTTGAAAAGCCTCCTAGTAGTAGACAATGATGGGGCACTTTCAAAATCTACAATAAAAACTGTCAAGATCATCAGCCTGCGTTGCTATGGCAACATGAAGATGAACCTATAGAAATGATGAATTTTCAGGGTTTTCATTGAAGAAAAGGTAAAATTATACATAACAAGACACTTATTTATTTGTAACATATTTGCTGGGCAAGTGAAAATATGACTTAATTTATAATAAATGATACAGTCATGATTTCATGAATGTTGCCATGGTAACTGTATTAGTTCCTTTACTCCATACAGTAAGGATACGATCATTTAAACATAAACCTTTTTTTCAGATTTTGAGTTTGTGTTTTTCTATTGGTGTCTAGTTTTTTTTATTTAATACTATGAAATCTGAAAGAAACAAGTAATGAAAAAATGCAAATACTCATCAAAAAACTGTTTCCATGGAAACAAAAATTATTTTAATTCAATATAATATATAACTGAGATTTATGATTTTGATTGTGTTTGAATATGCTTCTTACTTTTTTTATTTATCAAAGATTTATTTTATTTCAAGTCACTGTGCAAGTTGTTATCACAAACAGTTCAAAGACAGAATTGCCATGGCAATAAATGCACAAAAATGTAAAGTGGTTGCTAAGGCGTTGCTAAGGTAAACTTTCTATGAAGGGAATTTCCTACAACTATGAAATTTGCTATGGAGGAACAGTATTTTAGGCTCTTTCTTAACAGCAAATTTCACAGTTGTAGGGAATCTCCTTCTTAGAAAGTTCGCCTTAGCAACCACATAGCAACCACTTAAGATTTTTGTGAACTTTCCCCAGAATAATAACACAGAATACACAAACTAATGGTTTTGTTTCTAACAACCAAACGAAAAGACTTGTGCGTGAAACAGTAAAGCTAGCTTCTGAAACTGTGCAGACATCTTTGTTAACTTGTCACACCTCTTATCATGACATGTTAACAACTGAGCCAAAGCATGACAATTACTACATATTACACATATGCACCCAGTGAAGACTCAAATTAGCATGTGCATGCGTGCAGGCTGATCAGAGTCATCACTGGGTGCTCAGTGTATAACATGAATGTTCCTAAGCGACCAATGAAGGCTCTGATCAGACTGTGCTGATGTGCAGGCTGATCGAAATATTCGCTGGGTGCATGTATGTCATGTAAGAAGTGTTTCGCCTCAGCTTATAAATTTTTATATCATTTTATACAATGACCGTGAGCTAAACTGGCCCACAGATATTTTGTAACAGTTTGAAATTACTCTTCACATGTACAACCCTCGGAGTCTGATGAGTCTACTGTTTCTGGAACTTCAGCCGCATCATCTAGATACTGTCCCCAGTCTTTAACACCGTACTTACTCCTGTTAAACATAGACTGTCCTAGATACCAGAGTATGGCAGCAATATGTGAACAAGTGCCTACTGTTCTCGCACCGGCCCTGCATTTACAATACCATGCTTTAATATGATCACAGTCGTACTTGATCCAAACTAGATACGATTTGGCAGAAACGTGTCTACTTTGAAGTCTTACACGCAACAGACCATCCTCCTCCTTAAACAGCTGGATATTACACTCACCACCGACAAACTCCTGTATATAGCTGCTACTTAGTTTTAACTGGTAGGTGGCCAAAGTTAGAAGCCTTAACATGGTGTCATCAAGTTTAGGAAAGTTATCCAACTGACATTCTTCTGTGCTGACCCACTTCGTGCTACGCCGCTCCAGGTGTTGTTCTTCTACATACAGTTGGAGTTCATTTGACTGTTTTAACCGGTCTAACATTCTGAAGGCAGTGAGCTGATCCTCTTCCGAATCTTTGGTGGCACTGATCGGTGGCATATACTTATTTGATATGGCACACACTATTTTCACATAATCTCCAATGTAGGGTACTTGGCTTGTTGGTAAAATTCTGTCTAAATACTTCCATCTCTTTATACGTGCATTCGCTGCCTCCACAACCCAGCGCACCTGCAAGAAGAAAATTATTTGTTGAGACTAAGTTCACAATCTCAGCAAAGGCTCAAACGACCATACATATCACAAAGATCTATGCAAGTAAAGATGCTATTGAATTCTATCTAAGCAGCGAACAGCAAAGACGATGATCATCCTGCGTGGATGCAGTATAATCTGCGACTTTTTGTTTGCATAGGTAATAAGACACGTTTATGCTTGGCACTGCATTCCCGTGTGCATTTTGCGACAGGTAAGTCTAGGTAAACAAATCAGACCCAGGAAAAAGTGTTCATAAACTGGGTGGATATGGTTTATCGATCAGATAAAACGTATATTTGACAGTTAATATAGTCAAAGTGTATACAGTCGTCAGCTTAATCAGTTGAGATTATAAAAAAGCTTACCTTTGTAACTAGACGACTAGTATTGGCTTCTTCTGTTGACATCTGCTTCTCTCCTCGCTTCATGAATGCTGGGATTTCAGCTTGTATACCAAGATCTTTCAGCAGAGCCACAGAGTCCCTGAAACCTCTGTCAACTACGAATATATCACTTGGTTTAACCCAGTCTTTTATTTCCTCTATATTGTTGTTCATGATGTGGTTCAGAATTGATGCATCATTATTTTTCGCATCCACAAAGTAAGGTCCCAATACACTCACATAATAGCCAGTGGTTGACACTATTATCATCGGTTTCACAAGCGGTCGTCCCTTATGAACACTATAAGACCGTCTTTGAAATTGAAAATTGTTACTCTTATTAATGTAAATATATGTACCATCCAGCACTAGAATTGCTTGTCCGTCATTTTCTGCAAGCAGTGATTGTGCTAGAGCACGGGTATGTTTATGAAGAACATCTTCTCGGGATACATGAGAGAATCCTAAATTGGATGGTACAAACTTCAACATCAGAACCTGTCGAACAGAATGTATAGCCCTACGGACACTTGCTTTGGATATTCCAAACAGTGTGGATAGAAACTTATTCGAAAGTCCAGATTTCATTTTGAATAAGAATAGTCCCAGGGTAGTTAATGATGTTCTAGCAGGTGTATTCCTGATATGAGGCTGTATATACTGGTATAAATCCACGAACTGCTCCTTATTGAGACCAGTCATATTAAGCAGATCTTCATCTGAATATGAATCTAAGCTGTCAAATGACATTCGCTTGGACGACGACTTTAAAGCCACTTCTCGAAGTTTGTTAAGAAGTTCAAGAATCGTTGTTCTGTTTAGATAACTGTGATCCATTGTTTTAAGCTGTGAGAGGACCGCTGGATCAAAACTGTCCAAGTTGCCATTTAAATGGGAAGGGCAGCATCTGCTGTCTGTAGTTATAAGTATATTGTGTCTAAGCAACATGTCTATTCTCAACGTCTCGGGAACTACCACCAATCTGGGACCAGGTTTTTTGCAAATGAAACAATAAGCATGGCTTTTACTGGCACATTTAATACTGAGCCTAACTGAAGGTGGACTTAGGGTCTGACTTGAAGTTGCCATATCATCAGTGGAATTCACATTTTTCGCCTTAACGTTTGAACAGGATACTGACTCTTGATACGGATAGGCTGGACGGCTGCATTTTCCACATAACGAGAACATTCTAGAAGAAAATTCTTCCGCAGGTACCTGATAAGATGCTGATTGACAGGACGTCTCTGATGAATCCTCAGCTTTTTGCTGCAGAGAACACATTTTGTGGGTGGCATGCTGTAAAACAAAAACAAATATCAGGATAACATGTTCCTGAAAAGTTTACCCCCTTAAACCCCACGTTTTTATAGTAAAACTAGGGTTTACAGGGGTAAACCTATGTTCTTAATTCTTGAGTCAAAACATAGATTGTGGATACTCGTTATTACCGCCGAGGCGGTTATAATGTGTACCCACAATTAATGTTTTGAGCAAAAATATATATATTATCATCTTTTTTTTTTTTTCCAATGAAATTTTCAATTTTGCTTTCGAAAAAGTAAAAATAGGCAATAAAATTCGCTATGTGATAAATATTTTTAAAATGTTCATATAGTTTTGTATCTATAGTTGTATAAAAAAATGGACGTATCATGTATGTGTAGGCCATACATCGTTGCATATTCCTGTAAGTTTACATGTGAGTAATAAACATAAATAATAGTTACATTTGGTCAGAACAGCTACTGGGTATGTCGATTTTTAAACTGTACCCCCTGACATGATGTCCATCCAGTCAACTGTACTCAAGGCATCTGTAAATACATGTAAAAGAAATCAAATTATTATAATAAAAAATACCAATAAATAATTGAAAAGTACATACGCTCAGTTTATTTTGCGGGTGAAATAAGAATTAAAAAAAGAAAAAAAATAATTCGCCATTAGCGAGGATGGAACCCATGACCCCTCGCGTGCGAAGACAGAGCTCTAACCACTACACCACGGAGTCTAACTACAAATACTGGGAAATAACTAATATATATCACATAAACTATTATTGAATGATTGTGTATTTTGTCTGTTGCGGTTATCCCGAATTTTTTTTTTTTTTTTAACAATTATACGTGTATTTTTGTGTGAAATGATGAAGGACTGCTGTGATATGCCATACATAGGTGATTTACATCGTCTCCGTTACTTTTCCTATTCATGTTAAATATGCCGTCTGCATCAATCGATCATCCCACGCTAAAATCGCATTTTTACAGGATAAAACCCGCAGTAAAAATATAACCAGGGAAAATAATACTTACTTTTCATGAAATCGTTTAAACTGTCATCTGTAATTACTAGAATACACATGCTTCAGATAATAAAACCCGTTTTATAGATGTTGTCAATGACGCGGAACTGTCAGTTGCACTTGCCAGTCAGAGTGACGTCCCTTGACTCATCCTTGTTTCGGCTGTAACTTTGGTTCGGAAAGCTCCGCACTAGACGCTGTTCGTTGATGATAGGAGTCAAAGATCAAAGTCTTTGCGTTTTATGTGATTTGGTTGTGGCGTTACTCACAACATCGATGTATGTTTCATCATTTTGCCATCGAAATGCGTAATTATCATACGTCCCGATAAAATATCACACACAAGCTCATTTCTGTTTTTGTTTTATTTGACAATGAAGTCCCGTCTGCGACACCTTGAAATTTTCATCGAATATTCAACATGGCTTAGAGAAGTATTCCACAAAAAATGGTGATGTCGCATGAGGGACTTCATAATTTTATACTGCATTTTTTGCAGTAAATTATGGAAAAATGCTGATTTTCTGCCTACGCATGGTTCATCTGGGTATTATTTTTAGTCACTGAGAGAAATTTTTGGAGCTGCTTTTTGTTTATTTGTAAAGACGAAAGACAGTGTTAGATAAAAATGAGGTCGCATTCATAAATAACATATGTACCCAAAATGGATATTTACAGGGCCTAAATCCCACATTCGTGAATTTTGCCCTTTCATGTGAAGCATCTATAGAATGGGGGAATCAATATGTATATAAATAATCAAGGTCACATGACCAAGATGGCCGCCATGCCCATATATGGTATAAACCCTTCAAAAATCTTCTTCTCCGGAACCAGTGGACCAATTTGGAAGAAACTTGGCATGAAGCATCGATGACTCAAGTACTACAATGTATGTATAAGTCATGACCCTGTGATGACCTTGACCTATTTTAAGGCAAGGTCAACATTGGTTGCCTATGTATTTGAATGGGTAAAATGTTAAAATGTCATTTGAAGGGAAAAACTTGTATGGACAGTGTATTGATTATTCTGAAAAAAAATGGCCCAAGGGCTTCATCTGCCCCTATACTGGGACTATTTTCTATAACATTCGTATATACAGCAGATCTCAGGTGAGCGTTTACAGGACCATTGGTCCTCTGGTTTATTTCTTTGAGACCAGACATAAAATAAGGGGCAGAGCATTAAAACCTTGGCAAAACCATCTTGGACATTATCAGTAGATCAAATTAATCATCATCACTGGCATTATCAAAATGCTTCGGTATATTTTTGCTCAAATACTTGAGTTAAAAAGACTGATCAGGAATTTAAACCGAGTTACAGGTCATTTTGTTGGTCTGTAGCAGGATGTAATTAACAATTGTAAAGCATCAATAATTTAATGTCCCAGTGTCCCACAAGTGAATTAGCTAGATTAAAATTGGCTATGTTAATTTAATACACTACACCAAGGGGCCTAAAGTGGGGATATCTTTTTATCAATAATGTTCTGTATCTTGTTTGTCGAAGACATCTCAGATCATTTTTGACCTGCATCCGGGTTTTTTCCATATGGAAGATGAAAAAGGCAACAAACTGCATCCCTTTAAAAAGTACTTTAAGATGATGTTTTTTACTATACAAGTCATCATTGATCCTTATTGTTATTCATTTTAATCACTTTTTGTGTGACGAAAGCTTTTGCAAAGAAAAAATAAAATAAAAAAATCTGTGGATTTTGAAATTTTATGATCCATGCAGACCATCGTAGATAAGATGCGTTCGGATTTTCTCCATTGAATATAGGCGTGTTCGGAATCAAAGGCCCTGCTTTACAGAACGAGTTGTTTCCGCCAGTAAGGGCTCACCGCACAATAACGATATTTTTAATACATTTTTTTTTCATCAGATGGATGATATCCAGGAATTTGGGGATAGGTATATACAGATATATGCATAAAAACTGTCAACGTTAAAACGAATAGGTACAGTTTTTTTCACTGAGCGTTTAGCTGTCAGGCTAAGGTAGTGATGTCATTTCAACAACAGAGCAAACTAGTCTTGTGTCCGTCAAAGATGGATTTCAGTCCCAAAACTATATATCTTTTGCTTAGGTATCACTACTACATCACTGAGCTTCTATGCACTGTCAACAATTTATATTTTAGAATAAAGCATAAATAAAATGTACATTATGCATCCTGTACCCTATTGCAGAACAGATATTAATCTTCGACAATTATCTTTTTAAAGATGTTTCTTGTTCATGCATATTATCGGTTTTTGCAAGGTTTGTTGGGAGATTTACCAAATTTGCAAGCCACTGTGACCCTAGATTTTGATAAATTCAAATAAAAAAAATGAAAGAAAAAAAATGTGTAACATGTTATACATGGCTATTACAAATAGTAAAGGAAGTCATTTTATTAGCTCACCTGAGCCTAATGGCTCACAAGGTGAGCTTATAGGATGGCCATGATCCGTCGTCCGTCCGTCGTCCACCATTTTCAAAGATCTTCTTCTCTGAAACCGCTTGGCCAATCAAAGCCAAATTTTATATGAAGCATCTATCGGAAGGGGGAACCAATGTGTTTATAAATAATCCAGGTCACATGACCAAGATGGCCGCCATGCCCATATATGGTAAAAACCCTTCAAAATTCTTCTTCTCCGGAACCACTGGACTGATTTCAACGAAACTTGGCATGAAGCATTGGGGACTACGTATATTACTACAATGTGTTTATAAATTATGACCTTTAAAAGACCTTGACCTATTTTACGGCAAGGTCAACATAGGTCGCCCATGCATTTGAATGGGGAAAATTGTTAAAATGTCATTTGAAAGGCAAATCTTGCAGGAAATGGGCAAATGGACTGAAGGTAGGTAATTATGAAAAAAATTTGGACCCCAGGGGTTGGTCTGCCCCCACCCCAGGGCAATATACATGTATATTACAAAAATATTCAAAGATCTTCTTCTCTGAAACCACTTGGCCAATCAAAGCCAAATTTTATAGGAAGCATCTATGGGAAGGGAGAATCAATGTATTTATAAATAATCCAGGTCACATTACCAAGATGGCCGCCATGCCCATATATGGTAAAACCCTTCAAAATGCTTCTTCTCCGGAACCACTGGACTGATTTCAACGAAACTTAGCATGAAGCATCAGGGACTAGAGTACTACAATGTGTTTATAAATTATGACCTTTGGATGACCTTGACCTATTTTACGGCAAGGTCAACATCGGTCGCCCATGCATTTGAATGGGGAAAATTGTTAAAATGTCATTTGAAAGGCAAATCTTGCAGGAAATGGGCAAATGGACTGAAGGTAGGTAATTCTGAAAAAAAATTGGACCCCAGGGGTTGGTCTGCCCCCACCCCGGGGCAATATACATGTATATCACAAAAATATTCAAAAATCTTCTTCTCTGAAACCACTTGGCCAATCAAAGCCGACTTTTATAGGAAGCATCTATGGGAAGGGGGAATCAATGTGTTTATAAATAATCCAGGTCACATTACTAAGATGGCCGCCATGCCCATATATGGTAAAAACCATTTAAAATTCTTCTTCTCCTGAACCAATGGACCAATTTCAAAAAAACTTGGCATGAACCATTGGGGACTGAAGTACTACAATGTATATATAAATTATGACCTTTGGATGACCTTGACCTATTTTACAGCAAGGTCAACATAGGTCGCCAATCTCTTGAATGGGGAAAACTTTTAAAATGTCATTTAAAGCGAAAGTCTTGCAGGAAATGGGCAGTAGGACTGAATATTAATGATTCTGAAAAAAATTGGACCCCAGGGGCTCATTTGCCCCAGCCCCGGGGCATTATACATGTATATTACCATAATATTCAAACATCTTCTCCTCTGAAACCGCTTGGCCAATCAAAGCCAAATTTCATGTGAAGCATCTATAGAATGGGGGAATAAATGTGTATATAAATAATCAAGGTCAATGACCAAGATGGCCGTCATGCCCGTATATGGTTTAAAACCCTTTAAAAATCTTCTCCGGAACCGGTGGACATTTCGAAGAAACTTGGCATGAAGCATCGATGACTCAAGTACTACAATGTACGTATAAATCATGACCCTGTGATGACCTTGACCTATTTTAAGGCAAGGTCAACATGGGTTGCCTATGTATTTGAATGGGTAAACTGTTAAAATGTCATTTGAAGGGAAAAACTTGTATGACAGTATATTGATTATTCTGAAAAAATAATGGCCCAAGGGCTTCACCTGCCCCTATACTGGGACTATTTTCTATAACATTCGTATATACAGCAGGTGAGCGTTTACAGGACCATTGGTCCTCTGGTATTAATTTTATTATCAAAATCCGCTGCAATCCTGACCCATATTCAAGCTTACACATTGGCACATACAATATTGCTGTTTGAAATGTGGTGTCTCATTTCAGCTTTGGGAAACACAGTGGTCTAATAATAGAACATAGCGAGAATTGAACCCTATTGGCACCAAAATGTGTCCCCGAGCAGAACACATAAACTTCCCCCCATAGAACAGGGATTACAGCTCCACCACAGCAATTAATATTTTTTTTACTGGAATGTATAACTTAAAATCAAACAAATACTTGTAATGTTGCTTGTTTGAACGAAAATTTATGCATCTTTTATTTTGTGTTTTTATTCATTTCAATGCAAATATTTGAGCCGCCTCGTGGGAAAACCAACAATCTGCATAGGCGAAAACAAAGGCGCAGATCAGCTTCACGGTAACCGCGAAGCTGATCAGCGCCTTTGTTTTCGCTACTCGGACAGTACAATTCCTCTTCTACTTAAATTGGTCCATGAGCCAATACCGTAAATTTTGGGGGTCGGTACCATCTGGCCTGAACAAATCCCCTTACGATTTTCATGTAGGACTATGTTTGTAGACTTGTAAAAAATCGGGGGGACTTGCATTGCTGGTAGCTTTAATGGTGAAATGACATGTTATTTACGATACCCCATAATTTAAAAAAACGTCATTTTAACACAAAAAACGGTAGGGAATTGTCTTCTAGCTATCCATATCCCCCTTTCCTCCCCAAGGGAAATTTCGAAACTGTTATTCTCTAAAAGTACATTGAAAAAGCTATCAAATCCTGTTTTCTGCCATCTGAAAGTCGAGGCGTTTGCGTTTTACGCTATGTTTTATTAAATTACTCTAAATATTCAATTTTTGCGTCAATAATGGGGGTACACATAGAAAATTGAAAATATCTCAATTGTTTTTTATCCTAGACCATTGAACTTGGTCTCATTTTAAAGCTAAGACATATCCCTTTTATCCTATGATAAGTAATGGAAATTATCTCACTTGCATATTCATGAATTTTTATTAAAACATTAAAATGAAAAAAAAAGAGAGTTAAAAATCAATTATCCCATAAAAACTAATTTCAGGCCTAAACTATCATTGTGGCTCATTGTTATTGTATCAATTATTCTATTTGACAAATTTGTTGATGCCATGGGCCTAAATGAAAATCATCTCATTTGCATTTTCATAAATATTAATGAAAATGACGGAAATCAGGATTTATAAAGGGAAAATAATTATATTGCCGTTTGAAGGGTTTGGTTTGGGTTAATGGATGTAATTTGAACCATAAGAACAAATGCTCAAGGGTGCCAGTTTGGTCAGAGGATCACTTTAATGCCACTTTGTGTCACCTAAAATCACAGAGTGTTCAACACTAATAAGCGCAGATAGTAAGGTGGTACACCTGTATTACCACATATATCTTGGCTACTGATAGACCTAGAAAACAGAAATAGGTATCAAATGATTGCTTTTGCTATGCTATATAACTATGTAATACGATATTATTATCAAACTGACTTCCTGGTGTTCGAATATTAATGAAAACTTTATGCATTAGACTAAAATCACAGAAAATGGAGAATACCAGCACAGTTGTTTATATCTCAGCAACCAAAAGCTCTAAAGAGCTTGAATTGGTATCAAATGATTGCTATGACAATTCTCTATAACCATGTAATAAGATATCATAAACAAGCTGGCTATCTTAATGCTCAAATATTAAAAAGAACTTCAGATATTTGAGAAAAATAACAGATAAACGAAGGGGGAAAAATCAACGAAATTCTGATATCTCACCAACCAAAAACTCCAAAGACTCTAAATTTGTATTTAATGTTTGTTATGATAATGTTCTATATTAATGTGAAAAAATACAGAATGATTTTGACCTTCTTGGTGTTCAAATATTGCTGAGAACTTTCAATTTTAGAGACAAATCATAGACCAATGTAGGGGGTATACCTACAGAAACGTTTATAGCTCAGCAGCCAAAAGCCATAGAGAGCTGAAGTTTGTAACAAATGATTGCTATAATAACATTCTAAAACCACATAATAAGATACATTAATATTCAGACTTTTTTGTTGTTCAAATATTGAGGAAACTTTAAATATTAGAGAAAAATCACAGAAAATGGAGGGGGTATACCTATGGAAACCTGTATTTCTCAGGAACCAAAAGTCATAAAGAACAGAAATTGGTATCAAATGATTGCTATAACAATATTCTATAACTATATCATTAGATATATCAATAAGATGACTCTCTTGTAGCGTAAATACTGAAGAGAACTTCAGATATAGGAGAAAAATCACTGGCAAACAAAGGGGGTATACAAATAAAACTGCTGATATCTCAGTGACCAAAAGCTCTAGAGAGCTAAAATTAGAATCAAATGATTGTTAGAAATATGTTCTATAATCATAAGATAAGAAACATAATTAATTTGACTTTCTCATTGTTGGAATATAGATGAGAACTTTAAATATTAGATAAAAATCTCAGAAAAATATAGGGGGTATACCAAGGGAAACGTATATATCTCAGCAACCAAAAGTCCTAGACAGCTGAAATTGGTATCAAATGATTGCTATGACAATATTCTATACCCATGTAAAGAGTAAATTAATAAAATCTCTTTCTTGTTTCTCGAATATTTAAGAGAACTTAAGCTACATAAGAAAAAACAATTGCAAGCGAAGGGGGTATACCAATAAAACTGCTGATATATCAGTGACAAAAAGCTCTAGAGAGCTAAAATTGGTATCAAACAGTTGCTAGAATAATGTTCTAGAATCATAAGATAAAGAACATGAATAATTTGACTTTCTCATTGTTGGAATATAGATGAAAACTTTAAATATTAGATAAAAATCTCAGAAAAATATAGGGGGTATACCAACGGAATTGTATATTTCTCAACAACCGAAAGTCCTAGACATCTGAAATTGGTATCAAATGATTGCTATGACAACATTCTATAACCATGTAAAGGGTATATAAACAAAATGTGTTTTTTGTTTCTCGAATATTTAAGAGAACTTAAGCTATAGGGAAAAAAAAACATTGGCAAACGAAGGGGGTATACCATAAAAACTGCTAATATCTCAGTGACCAAAAGATCTAGAGAGCTTAAATTGGTATCAAATGATTGCTAGAATAACTTTCTTTAATCATGTGATAAAACATAAATAATTTGACTTTCTCATTGATGAAATAGTGATGAAAACTTTAAATATAAGATAAAAAATCTCAGAAAAATATAGGGGGTATACCAACGGAAACGTATATATCTCAATAACCAAAAGTTCTAGAGACTGAAAATGCTATAATATGATTGCTTTGACAATATTCTATAACCATGTAACAAGTATATAAACAAGCTGACTTTCTTGTTGCTCAAATATTTAAAAGAACTTAAGATATAAGAGAAAAATCACTGGCAAACGAAGGGGGTATACCAATAAAACTGCTAATATCCCATCGACAAAAAGCCCTAGAAAGTTGAAACTGGTATCAAATGATTGCTAAAATATTGCTTTAAAACCAATTGGTAAGTCACTTAAACAATCTGACTTACTTTTTTTGAATATTGATAAAAACATTAAATATTAGAGAAAAATCACAGAAAAGTGGAGGGGGTATACCACCAAAAAACTTAATACGTCAACAACCAAAAGATACAGAGAGCTTAAATTGGTATCAAATGATTGTTATGGTAATGTTCTATAATCATAAGATAAGATTTATGAAAAATTAGACTTTCTTAGCGTTTGAATATTGATGAAAACTTAAATTATTAGATGAACAATCACAGAAAAATACAGGGGGTATACCAAAGGAAGCATATATATCTCAACAACCAAAAGTCCTAGAGAGCTGAAATAGGTATCAAATAATTGATATGACAATATTCTATGACCATGTAAAAGGTATATAGCAAGCCGACGTTTTTGCTGCTCAAAGATTACTTAAGATATAGGAGAAAAATCACTGGCAAAGAAGGGGGTATATCAATAAAACTGCTGATATCTCAGTTACCAAAGGCTTTACAGAGCTGAAATTGTTATAAAATGATTGCCATGACAATATTCTATAACCATGCAACAAGTATATAAACAAGCTGACTTTCTTGTTTCTCAAATATTTAAAAGAACTTAAGATATAAAAGAAAAATCACCTGCAAATGAAGGGGGTATACCAATAAAACTGCTACTATCTCAATGACAAACAGCTCTACAAAGCTGAAACTGGTATCAAATAATTGCTAAGATAATGTTCTAAAACCACGTGGTAAGACATACAAACAACCTGACTTACTTTTTTCGAATATTGATAAAAACTATAAATATTAGAGAAAAATCACAGAAAAAAGTTGAGGGGGTATACCACAAAAAATCTTTATAACTCGGGAACCAAAAGTTATAGAGAGCCGAAATTGGTATCAAATGATTGCTATGGTATTGTTACATAATCATAGGATAAGATTTATGAAAAACTAGGCATTCTTAGTGTTGAATATTGATGAGAACTTAAAATATTAGATAAAAATGACAGAAAAATAGAAGGGGTATACCAACAGAAACGTTTATATCTCAGCAGCCAAAAGTCCTAGAGAGCTAAAATTGGTATCAAGTGATTGATATGACAATAATTGATAGCCATGTTATATAATAAGACATATGAACAAGCTGACTATCTTGTTCATAAAATTGAAGAAAACTTAAGAAGATTAAGAGAAAAAAACACAGACAAATGAAGGGGGTATACTAGAATAAACTCGAAGATTTTAACCATAAAGCTACCACCTAGAAAGGTCCCCCCGATTTTATCTAATTCTATACATGCCCAAATTGTCAAAAAGTGCGGGGGGATCTGTTCAGGTCAGGTGGTACCGACATCTTAAATAGCTCATGGACCAAATCCGAAATTTTAAGCTTCTAGCTCTTTTCTGTGCTTGTACAGGTCGGTTTGTGACGGACCTGTTCGGAAACCACATTGTTGGTTTTCCCACGAGGCGGCTCATTTGTGCTTTGTTTGCTGTGCTAGTTTTACTCCATAACTTGCTTGCAGTGTTGTGCAGTGTGTGTGTGCATGCTACTTTTCTTGCGCTTTCAGAACACGAGTGACCCTGACCTTGACTCACCCTCTACATCATTGCAGTCACACGAAAAGGCGGGAGACGACGGCACTCTGGCACTTATGCACAACAAGGAGTTACTTCAGTTTGACATTCCATTGAATGACACGGGCTCTGCGGGGCTGGGGGTCAGTGTGAAGGGTAAAACCCTCACGACAGAGGAGGGGACACGGGACCTAGGAGTGTTTGTAAAGGCTGTGATAAATGGTGGTGCTGCTTCCAAGGTAATTTATGGGCGGCATCTTGAGAAACCTGTCTAAGGGGATTTTCATGCTCAGCTCAGCTGAGACTAAAATTTATCCTGTGTAATAAACCTGGCTAAAATTGACAGGAGCCTGCGCTTCTAACTCCGGAAAAGATTAGCTGGCTGCGCCTCGAGACCTGAAGACCAATTTAAGTGTACAGATCCGAGGCCACTTTTTAAATGTGCACACACCGAGTTGAAATAAACTTGGCCGAAGTAACCTAACGCAGACACCAGTTGTAATAAACCTGGCTAAAATTGGCGGGAGTCTGCCTTTCAAACTCCAGCGAAGGTTAGATGGCTGTGTCCCTAAACCTGAAGACGGTTTTAGGACTCATAATTTTAGACGCAGTTGGGGGTTTATTCAGACACAGTGTGCGCTTTACGGTTTTGAAACACTTGTTCTGAGACGAATTTAGGGTTTCATTCCGACTCGGATGTGCTTCTACAGTTTTACCCCAAATATGATGTATTGGGTGAATTTATTCTATCAGGTTTGCCGACACCACAGACTTTGTTTTAGGATATCTTCAATAATGACCAAATTTCATGAAAGGATTTGAGGATAAGTCTGAAATTCCTCTTCTAAAAATGATCACGTAACAAGGAAATGAAGTTCACAAATCTAGTTTTTAATTATTTTTCTTTTTCATCAATTAAGCATAGGCAAAGCAAGCGTGTAAACAAAACAATAGCAATAATGACAAATTATGCAACCAAATTACAAAGACAGAAAGCAGTAAATTGTAATTAAAGTTTCATAATCTAATCATGACTTTTGGAAAGGTTAATTTAAAATTAAGCCATAAGTAAAATTAATTTCTCAAAAAGCTAACGAAAGAAAATACTATATTCTTGTAATTATGACAACTTGTTAAATTTCTAAGAAAATAAACAGTTGCGAAAATAACTAAGTTAAAAAGATATGCAGACTTAGACAATTTCAGAGAAAATATTACTATGCAAAAATGACTAAGTTAAAATGTTTTGCGGACTTAGACAAATTCAGAGAAGATATTCAGAAGCCAAAAATGACTAAGTTTAAGTTTCACGGACAAATTCTATGAAAATGTTCAGAAGCGAAAAAAGTCTAAGCCCAAAAATAAGAAAATAAATAATTAATTAAATCCTTTGGAATTTCACTATTAATCCAGAGAGAGGAATTAAACACAGAATTATAATCCAAGAAGTGAAGAAAAACCCCAAAACAGCCCGTTATATACCCTAAAGTGCTACCTGTCTTACCTATTACATAAATGGTTACTCCCAGACAAAAAAACAGGTTTAAAAGCAAAAAATGCACAAATTGTTACAACTAACAAGAACTTTCAATACATGTAACAAAAAGCATTTTAAAAGGCCATTTTAAAGTTCATAAATTTAAACACAAATCTGCCCAACCTAGAAAAAATGGACTCTTCCAAATTCCAGAACTAAGGAATACACATCTGCCTCCTTAAAATTGTTAAAGGTGACACAGTAGTGTCAAGCAAAAAGGTCCCTTAGGTTTACAGAAAAATAAGATGAAAACTTCAGTAAATTCCAAATATTCTAAGATTTCCATAAATGTCATAAAAGTGAAAACAATGATAATATGATAATATACTCTTTAAAGTTTTCTCACAAGAAAAAGTCAAATTAATTAAATAATTCAGCAATTTACTTAAAAAGCACAGACCTTAAAATTCTATGATTCCCTTAAATTGCATCTAAAATATAAAGTGTATGCAAAAAATTTATAGCCTGGTGCTCAGGCAACATAAAGGTCTATACTTTTACCAAAAATCATGAAAATTGCATAAAAACTAAGTTAGCTAGGACTGAAAAAGTATTTACAGGACGAGTCACAACAAAGTCTAATTACTGCATACACAAAATTGCTTAAAACTCAATCAAAATCAGTCCAATAAGTGTGAAAACTTCAGGAAATGTGCATTACATCAACTACTATCTAAGAATACTATAATAAGTGCACAAAATACATAAAACACAGCAAAAAGCAAAAATTACATAAAAAATTGGGAGTCAAAACATGTCAAAACCTGAGGTTTACCACAACTGCTCCCCCTCAGGGAAGAATATATTTTCACCCGAAAATATATTCCATTCCGTCCCCGGAATGTGACACAACAAGAGTCTTGACACAACAAGAGTCTAGAAAACACAACATCAGGTTTTGACATACATGTACATCATCAAACAGAATACATCAAGTATCATAATGGCATATGCATAAAAGCATATCAGACATATATGCATTCATCATGAGCATAATAACAAAACAATACATATAGCCTATCATGTCTTGTCATTAAAAATAATAAACATTGCATGAACAAAAACACATAGGAAATGTAACACCCGGACAAATGCAGTCGGTGGTACACAATTTCATCAAAGAGTGTGCTCAGACATAATACATACATATACCATCAATCATACATGTACTTGAATATTAACCTGATAGCTCTGCTCAGACGGCTGCAATAGCAGAATATAAGCGAAGACATGAATTAATCCTGACATTCAATACATGTTTAAATTTCTGTTAGACATGCAAGTACAAAAATAGTCATTTCTGCTTATGTACATGTATAAAATCTACAACAAAACATCTGCTCAATAAATAATCATGAAAAGCTAAGTAACATCAGCAAAACTGAAAAAGATCTGCTCAGACAAGAAGCAGGGAGCAGAACAAGTCAACATACATACAGTGTTAAAATGTAAAGCAAACATGAAAAATGGGTACAATGCAAGGAAGAAAATACTGAAGTTATTACATAAAATAATAATTCAAACCTTTTCCTCATCAACAACATATGTATGAAACTTCAGACATGGACAATACTTTTACAATTCTTTACAAAAAGAAACATAACAAGCCTATCTTTACCAGCCAGCAAATTACTCAACAGCTCTAACTTGGAGACATCATAGCATTTGCCTATTACACAGCATATAACTTTTGGCTATGCTAAGAATGTAATGAGGAAATACCTGTAAATGCTTACAATTTTAGTGCTTCAAATACTACTCAATGCAAAATAGTGATATGAGACCTAGATTTATGGCCATTAAATCTAGAACTATATCACCCGAAAAATGACAGTCCACACACAGCGGATGCACACAGCAAGTCATTAGCGAAAAAATGAATCCACACACTGCGGATGGGAAAAATCAATCTACACACAGCGGATGGGAAAAATCAATCCACACACAGAGGATGGGAAAAATCAGTCCACACACAGCGGATGCGAAAAATGACCAGTCCACACACAGCGGATGCACACAGCAAGTCATCTTATCCCTTACCTATTCCTCACACACAGCGAGTGCACACAGCTAGGCAAGAGATGCGAAAAATACAAAAAATACAAACTTTCTCATAATAAGTACAGTTAAAAATACAAAATACAAACTTTCTCATAATAAGTACAGTAAAATAAACACCTAGCTTACTTACATACTTACTTATACGTACCTGGCTCATTCAAAATCCTACCGTTCATATTGCCAGTCTTAAATATAACTTACCAAAAATACAGTATCTAGCATGTAATCAACTATAAATTCAATAAAATCTAACTTAAAAAGTTCTTCAAAGTCTTTATACAGACTAAACATTATAAACTCGATGTTTAAATGTCTCTGATATTTATCATCATGATGATCAGCGTTGTACCATAGTCTCAGCGTTGTACCATAGTCTCAGCGTTGTACCATTGTCTTTGTCATCAGTTGTACCATAGACTTTGATAACCTCACTGTGTCATCAGTTGTACTGTACCATAGACTCCAACAATGTGATGGTACAGTTTTGCATTTACAGGGGGACTGATTTTCATGTTAAGTAATCAGTCCATATTTACATTGTCTGCTCTGTAACTACATGTACATGTATATACACAATCACCATGATTCCAACATTTTATAAGCTTATGTTGGGTTTCTCAGCTGGACACACATCAGCATGATGGTGACCCCTCTGTCGACATTTGAAGCATTTACTCTTTCTTATTCTTTGATGTGACTGGTGATTGCCATGACTTCGCACTTTAGCCGTGACCAGATCACTTTTGTCAGCAGCTTTGGTGGTAAGAGATTGCTTTGTACAACTGGCGCCACTTGTTGCAATCACAAGATGGTCTCTGAATTTGTCGTCAGATCGTCCATATCTTATTGACATTTATAGCTGCATCCAAACTGTCTCCCATGAATCCGGCTTAGCGGTGAATGTTGGAAGGCATTGCTTAACAGCAGGAATATAGGTCATACTTTCATTTGTTGCCATTGATACACTGGTCTTTATTTCAGAATCTTGAGCTGAATGCTGCATAGCCATTTTGATAGAGTTCAGAGCAAAAATCAGGATGATAATCAACAGCACCTTTCTTATTCTTTAAAACACAGAATCAAAAGTAATCCGAAACACAGAATTTAATCCATATAACACAGAATATTAATCCATGTAACACAGAATATTAATCCATGAAACACAGAATAAAATAATTCATAACACAGAATATTAATCTATGTAACACAGAATAAAATAATCCAATCACAGAATCAGTCACAAGGCTGAAAAGCAAAATTTGATTAAACAAGTTACTGACAAAGAGGGTCGCCTGAGATGCGATTTCCTCTAGCTGAAAATGAAATGCAGGCTGCCTATGGTGCAGTAGTCTGCGATAAAATAAATTAGAGCTGAAATAGAAATGCAGGCTGCCTATCATGCAGTAGTCTGCAATAAATTAAAGGCTGAAATAGAAATGCAGGCTGCCTATCATGCAGTAGTCTGCAAAAGTTAAAGCTGAAAAAGAAATGCAGGCTGCCTATGATGCAGTAGTCTGCGACAAATCTGATTAAATATCAAGTTTGACCAAGTTGTTGCTATTAAACAAGGAAGGTCACCTGTGATCTGATTCCCTGAGTTCAAAAGCAATTCATTTTACAGACAAGAGGGTCGCCTGAGATGCGATTTTCTCAAGCTGAAAAGGAATTAATGTTACTCACTATAGGAGGGTCAGCTGAGTTGAGCATGAAATAAGTTATTATAACCTCGGTGCCAGGTCAGACACAAATGAAGTTATATAGCCACAGAAGATGGCTACAGGCTTGAAATTTCAGATTAGGAAAAAAGAGTGATTGTTTTATCTATATATCGAAACAAAGGCACATTACAGCTGCGCAGTAACTGTGGTTTTGTTTTCGAAATTTGAATATACAAAAATCGTGTTTTCTCATCATGTGGCTCATTTGTATTGCACTTCAAGGAAACAATCTTATGGTAAATTATGTTTGATATTTTAAAAGATTTGAATTTTTTTGCAGTATGTATCCACAGAGTGTTGCTCTCACATGCTTCTCTTTAAGTGTGTACAATCACGTGTGATGATCTTAGTTATTGTGTGGTGTATCACGGATTTATCTGGGTGTCTGTGAACCACCTAAAATATGTACTATTTTTTTGGTGTTTGAATGAATAACTTATAGTCTTATAAAGGGGATCAAAATAACATTATTATGGCATATACAGGGTGATCCAGAATATCTGATACCATTTTAAGCTTACATAATTTTGTTCCACAAACTCGTATCATAATAAAACTTTAATCACAATAGGCTGTGATAATTCAAATTTTGCTTGGTATATAATATTAAGTACTTTAAGCTTTGACATTTTGAATAATAGAGATCAAACAATTTGATAGTTTTTGCATTATTCGTTATTTTACGTCAAATTAATGTTATGACAAATTCTCGTTCAATCTGCGTGTGTATGTTTTCTACTACTGATGCACGAATGTTTGGCATTAATTTTCAAAACATTTATTATTTAGAATGTTTCAGCTTTCAAAAAGTATTTGGTTGAGGTGAATATGCGTTTTCATTTAAGTGTCCTCACAAGAAAGGGCGAGCTATCAAAACAAGCTTGACGCCATTGTTGTCCAATATGGATGTCATAAAAGGCTTATATGTAAATTCTATGAAATTATTTGAACAGTTCTATATTACATGTTAGTGGTGTATATTTCTAATGTTGTATACCAAACAAAATTTGAATCTTTGTAGATTATTTTAATATAAATTTAAATAATGTATGTGCTGCTGAAACAAAATTATTAAAGGTTGTAATGGTATCACATATTCTGGATCACCCTGTATATGATAATTTACCCAATTCTTTTCTTTCCCGACAGGACGGTCGCTTGCAAGTAAATGACCAACTCTTAGAAGTGAACAGTAATTCTCTTGTTGACTTATCAAACACGGAATCCATGGAGGTTTTACGTAAGGCTATGCAAGAGGACGGCCCGGTACCCGGTTGCATAAACATTAAAGTTGCTAGAAGGATTGGTGCCCCTTCTCCATTTTCTCAGTCATCGCCGGGTGTGTTCGATAATACAGACAGCACAAATACTTCGCCGCTGAACGATAGAAATATCAGTGATAGTTTGACTAGTAGTGAAAACTCGCCTGAGAAAACACATAAACCTTTGTCAAATATGGATGATATGAAGTCACCAAATTTGTTCTTAGAAAGAGTATTAGCAGGTAATGGATTAAGGAATGAGTCGTACATGCGAGCGGCACATGAAAGTTACACGGATGGTCCTGATTCACCTGCACATCACATGAAAGGGATATCCGAGGTGAGCAGTTTACCTATATGAGCCGTGAAGCGAGAAAACCAGTCTTCAGGATTTCCTACCAGGTCCGACACAAACTGGTCTGTGCAGTCTCTGAAAAATTTCGGATTTAAGAAGAAGGATTGTACTATCTTTGTAGCGAAAACAAAGTGCTGATCAGCTGTGCAGTTACTGCACAGCTGATCTGTGGCTTTTTTTTCGCCTATGCAAATTGTTGGTTTTCTCACGTACAGGCTCCTATATAAAAAGATTTGACCTTCCTATATCTAACAATAAGTCCACTTTCTTTATTAATAAATTGATATTGATGAAATTCTTAATAACAAAGAAGATGTCCATTTGTAAAAATCATTTGGCAAGAAAATGCTTTTTAAAAAAAGTTAAATGATTTGAAGTGAATTTTAATGAGAGGTGCTTTTTGTATATTCATTTATGCTTTGCTCTATACTTTCATATATATATATATATATATATATCTCCAAGCTACACTTACAGGGTCAGAGGTCAAATTCATCATCTGGCATAGAGCGCCATTCATCGTATCATTCCAATAGTTCAAGCTCTGAGGACCTTAATAGGGAACCAGCATGGCTACAGGGACCCGACTGGGCCAACAGACATGCTAGTGTGACAAGCGAAGAGGAGTTGTAAGTTACTGTGTTTTGCTGCCCTAAAATGGGTGCATATTAGAAAGATATTTTTACCGAAGCTTTTAGTTACTTTAAACACAATCACAGTGTGCACAACTGGTGCAGTTCTTTCATGAAGATTTGCCAATAAAATATTCTTACGGTAATTTTTAGCTCACCTGAGCCAAAGGCTCAAAGGTGAGCTTATAGGATAGGTAGGTATCCGTCGTCCGTCCGTCGTTGTCCGTCGTCGTCCACAATTTCAAATGACATCTCCTCTGAAGCTGTGTGGCCAAAACTTTTGATATTTGGCATAAAGCATCCACAGGAGGGGGGAACCAAAAATGTTGTTTTTTGTTCAGATCGGATAAGAACTCTGGTTGCCATGGCAACTTGTACGTCCCATAGACTTATAATGGGAAAAGTGAAAATTTGCTATTTCTGCAGTCTCATAGGAGATATTTGAATTTTATTTTTAGAGAAATGTTTATTGAGTAATGCAATATGTTTCAGATGATCTTCATCCTGATCGCTTCTTTTGATTGGTTGCTGGGGCCCCAAAAAGGGCAAATTTTTGAAGAAAAAAAATCTTTAAAAATCTTCTTCTCAGAAACTGTTTGCTTTATGAAGTTGATACTTTGCATACATGTTCCTGGCATTAGCCTCTACAAAAAAACTTGTTTTTTGTTCCAGTCAGATAAGAACTCTGGTTGCTATGGCAACTTTCAGTTTCCATAGACTTATAATGGGAAAAAGTGAAAATTTGCTATTTCTACAGTCTCATTGGAGATATTCAAATTTTATTTTTAGAAAAATGTTTATTGAGTAATGCACTACGTTTCAGATGACCTTCATCCTGATCACTTATTTTGATTGGTTGCTGGGGCCCCAAAATGGCAAATTTTTCGAAAAAAGTCTTTAAAAATCTTCTTCTCAGAAACTGTTTGCTTTATGAAGCTGATACTTTGCATACATGTTCCTGGCATTAGCCTCTACAAAAATGTTGTTTTTTTGTTCCAGTCAGATAACTCTGGTTGCTATGGCAACTTTCAGTTTCCATAGACTTATAATGGGGAAAAGTGAAAATTTGCTATTTCTGCAGTCTCATTTTTAGAGAAATGTTTATTGAGTAATGCACTACGTTTCAGATGACCTTCATCCTGATCGCTTATTTTGATTTGTTGCTGGGGCCCCAAAAAGGGCAAATTTTCAAAAAAAAAATCTTCTTCTCAGAAACTGTTTGCTTTATGAAGCTGATACTTTGCATACATGTTCCTGGCATTAGCCTCTACAAAAAAAAAAAAAATGTTTTTGTTCCAGTCAGATAAGAACTCTGGTTGCTATGGCTACTTTCAGTTTCCATAGACTTATAATGGGGAAAAGTTAGAATTTGCTTTTTCTGCAGTCTCATTGGAGATTTTGAAGAAATGTTTATTTAGTAGTCCTCTATGTTTTATATTACTTTTGCCCTAATACCTTATTTTGATTGGTTGCTGGAGCCCCCAAAAAAGTAAATTTTCATTAATTATTTGAGTATTAGAGGTCACGTTTACTTTTTACATTGACCAACATGACCTTAGCTAAAGGTCATGCAAGACCGAATTTCAGGTGAGCGATTTCAGGACCAATGGTCCTCTGTTTCTTTATCTGCTGATTCGATCAAAACATTTGAGCCACTGCATAAAAAAATCAACAAAATGCTTGGGCGAAAACAAAGGCGCAGATCAGCTTCGCGGTAACCATGAAGCTGATCAGTGCCTTTGTTTTCGCCACACAGATAGTATGATCCCTCTTCTACTTAAATCCGAAATTTCAAGCTTCTAGCCTTCTTCTGTGACTGTACAGGCTGGTTTGTGTCGGACCTGGTAGGAACTTCTCTCACACACAGCCTCATTTGTCAGTTAGTGGTTGAAGAAATGTGCACTTAGTACTGCCAACTGGAATCCTCTTCCCCAGGACAGTGTGGCTAGGATAATTGACCTTCCCAACATGACCTTAGATGTAAAGCACTAATTCAAACAAAAATGGCCACAGTATACTAACTAGAATGAATACTGTAGTTCAGCAAAAAAAGCTTTGTCATAACAGACAAATTTGAAAAAAAAGAAGATAAAAAGTGCTATCTAATGTGTATGTTTGTTTATATTGAGGTTTAACGTCCCAGGCAACAATTTTTAGCTCGCCAGCACGAAGTGCATAGAGCTATTGTAGTCACCTCGGTCGTCCGCGTTTACGTTTACGTTTACGTCCGCGTCACACTTTCGGTTAAGTTTTTTAGAAGTCTATATCTCTTGACCATGTTGATGGATCAAGTTGATACTTTGCATGTGGATAGATATTGGTCTGAAGTTTTACTCAGTACCATCATGACCCACCCTGGGTGACCTTGAGGTCAAGGTCATGGACTTAGAAAATTTGTGTTTTTTAAAAGTTTTTGGTTAAAGTTTTTGTAAGTCAATATCTCTTGACCATATTGATGGATTGAGTTGATACTTTGCATGTTGCTAGATATTGGTCTGAAGTTTTACTCAGTACCATCATGACCCAACCTGGGTGACCTTGAGGTCAAGGTCATGGACTTAGAAATTTTGTGTTTAAGTTTTTGGTTAAAGTTTTTGTAAGTCTATATCTCTTGACCATATTGATGGATTGAGTTGATACTTTGCATGTTGCTAGATATTGGTCTGAAGTTTTATGCAGTACCATCATGACCCAACCTGGGTGACCTTGAGGTCAAGGTCACGGACTTAGAAATTTTGTGTTTAAGTTTTTGGTTAAAGTTTTTGTAAGTCTATATCTCTTGACCATATTGATGGATTGAGTTGATACTTTGCATGTTGCTAGATATTGGTCTGAAGTTTTATGCAGTACCATCATGACCCACTCTCGCTGACCTTGAAGTCAAGGTCACAGACTTCGAAATTTTGTGTTTAAGTTTTTGATTTAAGTTTTAGTCTATATCTCTTGACCATGTTGATTGATCGAGTTGATACTTTGCATGTTGATAGATATTGGTCTAAAGTTTTATGCAGTACCATCATGACCTACCCTGGGTGTCCTTGATGTCAAGGTCACAGACTTAGAAATTTTGTGTTAAATTTTTTGGTTAAAGTCTAAATCTCTTGAACATGTTAATGGATAAAGTTGATACTTGCATGTTGATAGATATTGGTCTCAGGTTTTATGCTGTACATCACAACTCACCTAGATGACCTCGAGGTCAGGGTCACGGACTTGGAAGTTTTGTGTTTAAGTTTTGGTTAATGTTTTTATAAGTCTATATCTCTTGAACATGTAGATTGATCAAGTTGATACTTTGCATTGGTCTGAAGTTTTATGTTGTACCATGATGACCCACCTGAGTGACCTTGAGGTCAAGGTCATGGGTCATAGATTTTAACAGATGTAGTGGCAAAGCACAAGTCAGGCGAGCAACGCTGTCCTGCGACAGCTCTTATTCAGTCATGTCAGGATGGAGCCAACGCTTCCTTGGTTTAACCATAACTCGAGGCAGTTAATGTGTCTTGCTCAAGGACACAACATGGTGCCGCCTGTGTGGATCGAATCCAGGACCTGTGGTTTCGGAGTCTGATGCTCTACCACTATGCCCCCGCTTTCTCTATATCTAGTGTGTAAGAATTATTTTTTATCCTGATACATAAGTTCTACAAGAGATAGATTCAATCTTGAAAGATTTGGTCATTACAGTATGGCATATTTTCGGTAAAGGTCACATTGACCGGAGAAATATGGAAACCTATATCTTGTATGCACGAAACATGTTTCTTTTCATACAGAAGTCCTACAGGAGATGGGTTCCACCGAGAAGGATTTGGACGGCAGAGTATGTCCGAGAAACGTAAAGGTCACATCGACCCGCGAAGTATGGAAACTTACCAGAGTCTTCAGAGAAACAAAGGTGCTAATAAAGATACGAATAAAGGTAATTATTATACCCCCGGCATTTATGCCGACGGGTATATAGTTTTCGCTTTTCCGTTCGTCCGTTCGTATGTTCGTTAGTTCGTTGGTTCGTTAGTTCAGTTAAAATGTCAAAGTTTTGGTTAAAGTTTCTCTGCTGGTGTATATCTCATGAACTAAATATCAGAAACCATTCATATTTGGACTATAGGTACCCTATAGGGTTGGCTTTGTTTCTATGAGTTTGGACCCAAGGGTCCATGCCCGGGGGGTGGGGCTAGAGTTCAAAAACTAGGTCACCTTTAATTTGCGTCAAAGTTTTGGTTAAAGTTTCTCTATTGGTGTATATCTCATGAACTATATATCAGAAACCATTCATATTTGGACTATAGGTACCCTATAGGGTTGGCTTTGTTACTATGAGTTTGGACCCCAGGGTCCATGCCCGGGGGTGGGGCTAGAGTTCAAAATCTAGGTCACCTTTAATTTGCGTCAAAGTTTTGGTTAAAGTTTCTCTATTGGTGTATATCTCATGAACTATATATCAGAAACCATTCATATTTGGACTATAGGTACCCTATAGGGTTGGCTTTGTTACTATGAGTTTGGACCCCAGGGTCCATGCCCGGGGGTGGGGCTAGAGTTCAAAATCTAGGTCACCTTTAATTTGCGTCAAAGTTCTGGTTAAAGTTTCTCTAGTGGGGTATATCTCATGAGCCAATCATCAGAAGCCATTCATGTTTGGACTATAGGTACCCTATAGGGCATAGGGTTGGGTCCATGTCACTGTGGGGGGGGGGGGAGGGGTCGCTTGAGTTCAAGATCTAGGACATCAATACTTTTATTATTACTATTATTTTTTTTTTTAATTTAGACTGACATTCTATTTTCATTTTCCATCTAGGACTGAGGACCTGACCCTCAATGTCCGTGATTAAGTCCTAGATGGAGTACACAAGTCAGCTCTGTGTACTGCTCTAAAGAAGATATGTCACTCTAAAAACTACACTCCCTCATGTCTGTGGTCAAAGTGCTTTAGAATGCACACTTCTATAAAGTATTTGATAAGGGTACTGTCTTTTGTTCGGGATTTGTGATTCAATGTCAGGGGTGTACATATGCTGGGTGGTTGTGGGAGGGAGAAGGAGGACTGGGTGACCACAGCCGGGGGTATACGTGCCTCTCAAGGCACTTTTTCTAGTAATTAATGTATCATTTATTTTTTGGAAATTTTGAGGAATCTATGAGGTTGATGAATTTGATAAGATTTAATTCATTTTCATCATTATATGGGTTAAAAGTTTTGAAAGTAGGACTGGGTTAAGGGGTCTTTTCATTAAATTTATCATTTCTAAATTTCATCTGCATTATAAAATTATATTTTTGCACACATTGTATGGGAGGCATAACTCTTCACAATGTATTTGATCTTTGTCATAAACAAATTGCATACATGATTGTATGTGTTTTACTAACAAAGTTACATGTAATCCATTCATTAAATCATTCTAAAACATTTTGTTGTTTGCAATATGTGTTTGTTTATCGTCATTTATTGTCATTTTATGTCCAACAAACATTCAATCATTCATCAAGCAAGTTTCTCTTTTGCATAGCTCACAGATTACTTAAAGCAAGACGTGCCAAATCATTTAATTCCAAAGGTATAAGAAAAGTCGTACACAGGTTTTATAATTCAAAACTTTGATCCTTCTCTCCGAGCCTTGCATGACGTAGTAGATAGGTCAAACTTGAGCTGCCTCTGCATCACGAAAACATGCCCGTGTAATTTATACCCCCTTATACCCCACTTTTATATAGAAAAACTGGGGTATGCAGTGGTATACCTATTTTTCTTACTTTTGCTCCAAAACATAGATTGTGGGTACTCGTTAGAACCGCCTCACCGAGGCAGTTCTAATGTGTACCCACAATCTATGTTTTGAGCAAAAATAAGAAAAACATCAACTTTTTTTCAGCTGAAAATTTTCAATTTTTAGCTCGACTGCACGAAGTGCATAGAGCTATTGCAGTCACCCCGGTCGTCCACGTTCCCGTTCCCGTTCCTGTTCCCGTGCGTGTTCCCGTGCGCGTTCCCGTGCGCGTGCGCGTCACACTTGCGTTAAAGTTTTCTAGAAGTCCATATCTTGACAACCACTCATCAGAAAGCATTCATACTTGGACCATAGATACCCTGTAGGGTTAGCTTTCATTCCATGGCATCGGGCCCCTGGGTCCAGGCCAGGGGGTGGGGCTGGAGGTTAAAATCTAGAACACCTTCAAAAATGGCAATTCTTATGTTAAAGTTTTCTAGAAGTCCATATCTTGACAACCACTCATCAGAAAGCATTGATACTTGGGCCATTGACACCCTGTAGGGTCGGCTTTCATTCCATGGCATCAGATCCATGGGTCCATGCCAGGGGGTGGGGCTAGAGGTTAAAATCTAGAACACCATTAATAATAATGGCTTTTCTGTGATATAGTATTCTAGAAGTCTATATCTTGAAAACTTTTTATCAGAGGGCTTTCATACTCGGACCATAGGTACCCTGTAGGGTTGAGTTTCATTCCATGGCATCGGGCCCCTGGGTCCATGCCTGTGGGGTGGGGCTGGAGGTTAAAAACTAGAACACTTAAAAATAGATGTACTGCTGTGTAACTTTTACAAGGAGGCATATCTTGACAACAACTTATCATAAAGCATTCATACTTCTTACACTTTAGGTTCCATGACATCGGACCTCTGGGTCGGAGTCAGGGGGCGGGGCTAGAGGTCAAAATCTAGAACTCCTCGATTTTTTTTTTCTTTTTATTTCTTAATAGAAACAACTTAGGAGGATGGTTGGTCTTTCATCTTTTGACTTTGTGACACTGACTTGTGTGTCATGACGGTAAGGGTCGGTTGACCTACTTTCCATGGTTCAGTGATTTTGCCTTATATCTTGACACTCAATTAGTATATTTTCTTACTTCTTTCAGATTATGAGTTAGTATGACCAGGCCTTTGACCTCAATATACTTATAGGTCACTTTGACCTAATTTCACGGTTCAGTGATTTTGCCTTTTATCTTGACACTCAATTAGTATATTTTCATACTTTTTTCAGATTATGAGTGAGTATGACCAGACCTTTGACCCTAATATACTTATAGGTCACTGTGACCTAATTTCACGGTTCAGTGATTTTGCCTTATATCTCGGTACTCAAATGGTTTATGAACAAACTTCTTTCAAAGTATGTTTGTGTATGACAAGACCTTTGACCCAGAAGTAGTCCTAGGTCACTGTGACCTAATTTCACGGTTCAGTGATTTTGCCTTATATCTTGACACTCGATTAGTATATTTCCATACTTTTTTCAGATTATGAGTGAGTATGACCAGACCTTTGACCCCAATATACTTACAAGTCACTGTGACCTAATTTCACGCTTCAGTGATTTTTGCCTTATATCTCGGTACTCAAATGGTTTATGAACAAACTTCTTTCAAAGTATGAATGTGTATGACAAGACCTTTGACCCTGAAGTAGTCCTAGGTCACTGTGACCTAATTTCATGGTTCAGTGATTTTGCCTTATATCTTGACACTCAATTAGTATATTTTCATACTTTTTTCAGATTATGAGTGAGTATGACCAGACCTTTGACCCCAATATACTTATAGGTCACTGTGACCTAATTTCATGGTTCAGTGACTTTGCCTTATATCTTGGCACTCAAGTGGTTTATGAACAAACTTCTTTCACACTATGTTTGCGTATGACAAGACCTTTGACCCTAAAGTAGTCCTAGGTCAATATGACCTAATTTCACGGTTCAGTGATTTTCCTTTATATCTCGGCACTCAATTGGTATATGAACATACTTCTTTCACGATATGTATGAGTATGACAAGACCTTTGACCATAAAGTAGTCCTGGGTCACTGTGACCTAATTTCATGGTTCAGTGATTTTGCCTTATATCTCAACACTCAGTTGGTATTTTTTCATACTTCTTTCTGATTATGAATGAGTATGACCTAACCTTTAACCCAAACATACTTATAGGTCAATATGACCTAATTTCATGGTTCAGTGATTTTGCTTTATATCTCAACACTGAATGGGTATATGATCTTTTTTCTTTTACATTATGAGTAAGTATCACTAGACCTTTGACCCTGCAATACTTATAGGTCAGTGTGACCTTTTTTCACGGTTCAGTGATTTTGCCTTGTGTCTTGGCACTCAGTTGGTATATGAACACACACTTCTTTCACAATATGAGTGAGACCTTTAAATCTTAGGTAGTTATAGTTAACTTTCATGGTTGTGATTTTGCCTTATTGCATCAAGGCAAAAAGATGTGAGCATAATGCTTTGGGTTACTGGTCGGGTTTGGCCTTATGCTTGACAAAGGTCAGAAGCAGTCGAGCACGCTGTCCTGCGACAGCTCTTATTAAAGCTAAAAAATCTCTGTTTATTGCATGGGCAAGTTTTGGTAATGACAAACAAAACACCTTTTCATTAAAGCAAAAGCATACATATCGTCACCTTAGCGCAAAAACAGTGTAACTGACATTTTGGCAAAAATCACTTTTTTGCATAAATGGATGCCTGCTATCAAGATACATTACCTGGAGAAGTATTACGACTGGATTCAATCTAAATCTGAAGTTATTTCAATTTTTGGAAAAATCCCCATGTAAAATTTATTTTTAAAATTTTAGCGCAAAAACCTTGTAAGTGCACTTACAAGGTTTTTGCGCTAAGAAAATGCTTCAGCGCTAAAATGTTGTAACTGCAACTTTTGGAAATAAATCATCAAAAATCATTGTTTTAGTTATTGTTATAAAGTCAACTTGTGAAATACTCTTAAAAGAATATAATTAAGGCAAAAAGGAAGATAAAATAGTTCTGCATTGCAATTTAATTATTAATAAAAATTCTCAAAAACCTTAGCGCAAAAACAGTGTAAGTGCACTTACAAGGTTTTTGCGCAAACTTTTTCAGTGCTAAAATGTTGTATCTGAAAATAAAAATGTTGTAAAATCTGTCAGTGACTATTCTTTAACAAACTAATTTTACACATAGATAAGAACAATAAGTAAGATGTTTTCAAGCTGCTTTTTGATGTGCTTGTATGTGAAATACTCAAATTAAAAAGTTTTTTGTCTCTCCTGAAAAGTTAGCATTTGGCAGTTACACTGTTTTTGCGCTAAGGTGACGATATGCAATATGCAGCAATTTTTTCATTTCTAAAACAAATAATTTTTTTTTTAGTTAAAAGATTTTACTGTTTTCCATATTTCTGCTCTGAAAAACATTGATTGTGTGTGCGTGTTTTATTTGTCACTCTTTTTAGGCAGCTCAAGTTGTTTTATTCAATCTGAATGCAAAAGCAGTGTTGTGCAAGGATGTTGTGAAAAACCACAGAAATTAATCTGAAAAGATGCCCAGTTAAATAGTAATGTAATTAGAGGTCTGGAATGGGAGTTTTAGAAAGAATCAGGAAAATAGAATTATAATGTCAAAATATAAGACTGAGGCTGTGAGTGAGAAAAACAACAATTTAGGTTCCGACCAGGTCCGACACAAACCAGGCTGTGCAGTCACAGAAGATGGTTAGAGGCTGGAAATTTTGGATATAGAAAGTAGAGGAATTGTACTATCTGTGCAGCGAAAATAAGTCTGTGCCTTTGTTTTTGCATATGCAGATTGTTGGTTTTCCCATGCAGCTCATTTAGTAAAATTCCTGCAGAATGATGTTTGTCTGCCATACAAGTACATTATGACTTGCATGACTGAAAGAGATGGAGCTAATTGGTCGAAAGGGAATTTAGAGAATTCCAGAATTATTTTGTTGATTCTTTTTAAGAATTCCCTGGCCCATTATTACAATTCATCAGATCATGCTAGTTGTGTTGTGTTTAATCTGCCAGAATCTAATTTTTCGTTCTAACAAGAAGAAACAAATTTTTTGTGATGCTTAACAATTTAAAGCATGTTGTCAGTGTATTTGAATATTTTTCTCTTCATCCGTCAATCAGGCATACAGAGTAAAATACAGCAATCCGGCAGTTATGGCCGGCTAGTCCGAGCGGGGTCGGCTGAGTCCCTCATTAGTCGCTCTAACAGCAGTATATTCAGAGGTGGAAATGCACGTTCCGGTAAAAAAATAGTTCTAAAGTTCACGTAGTAGTAATCTTTAGTTGGTGAAATGGGGCTTTAGTTGTAAATGTTATGTTGTGAATGTTATGTTATAAATGTTGTGATGCTATGTTATGTTACATTATTATGTTATGCTAGTTCTGTTGTGAATGTTATGTTATGTTATTCTTCAGTCACTTGTAAAACACAAACTTAAAAACTTAAAAGATGTGCTCTTTTCTAATCAGGATAATGACTATGGATATAACAGGATTTGGATAGTACTTCAATATTTTACATACTTAATTTGCCAGCAAACGGAATAACAAACAAAAGAAACATCAGGAGTAGTCTGACCAATGCTTGCATTGTTTTGATTTTTTCTGATTTTGATTTTACGAAAACGTACAAAGAAAGTGTTTTACAATTGATGCCTGTGATGGGTTTGGTAGAATTCTGCATGCATTTCTATCAATGTTCTATTTTTTTTGGAACATTCTTTAACAGAAGTTCTCAAAAGGATACGCCTGTACGGGTTGCCCCTGAGAGGTAGCGTTGACTCTGCCATTCTCAAGCCACGCTATGGCCTACTGGGTAAATCATAGAGGAGACATATAAATGAAAGTAGCAAAGGAAGCCATTGGCCTGCTTACCATAATGTGAGCGGTGACGCGAGGAAACAAGTCCGGGGTATCCGACCAGGTCTGACATTAACTAGCCCATGCAGCCACAGAAAATGTATAGAAGCCTGATATTCCGTATACGAGTTGAAGAGAAGCTGTACTATATATGTAGCAAAAACGCAGGTGCTGATTGGCTGTGCCATTACTGCACAGCTGATCTGCGTCTTTGTTTTCGCATAAGCAAAAAGCCGCTTTTCTTGTGTCATATGTATCTCAAAGTTTGCACAACTGTCTCATCACATTTGCTTTAAAATCATATGAGCCACATCATGAGAGAACCTGCTATTGCATGGATAAAAGCACAGGCATAAATCAGCTTAGCTTTAATCAGGCAGCCTATTATCTGTGCAGTTATTTTCATTAGTACAACCTGGGCCCAGTTGTTCAAAACTAACAACGTCGTTAGTTAACGTTTCGTTAAAATTTCAAACATTGATATTACAAATACACTGTTATTTTTTGTTAAAAAAATGTGAGAATCCTTTGCACTGCAAAGGATTCTCACATTTTTTCAGCAAAAAATAACAGTGTATTTGTTACTTTTGCTGATATTTGCTTAACAAATTTATGTCTTAACGATATCGTTAAGCTAACGATGCTTTGAACAACTGGGTCCTGTTCACTTTCTAAAGCAGGTGTTCTTGTGACGAGGCTCAAAACACCATTCTTATAATATTAGCCATCTAAAATACAGCAATCCGGCAGTTATGGCCGGCTAGTCCGAGCGGGGTCGGCCGAGTCCCTCATTAGTCGCTCTAACAGCAGTATATTCAGAGGTGGAAATGCACGTTCCGGTAAAAAAATAGTTCTAAAGTTCACGTAGTAGTAATCTTTAGTTGGTGAAATGGGGCTTTAGTTGTAAATGTTATGTTGTGAATGTTATGTTATAAATGTTGTGATGCTATGTTATGTTACATTATTATGTTATGCTAGTTCTGTTGTGAATGTTATGTTATGTTATTCTTCAGTCACTTGTAAAACACAAACTTAAAAACTTAAAAGATGTGCTCTTTTCTAATCAGGATAATGACTATGGATATAACAGGATTTGGATAGTACTTCAATATTTTACATACTTAATTTGCCAGCAAACGGAATAACAAACAAAAGAAACATCAGGAGTAGTCTGACCAATGCTTGCATTGTTTTGATTTTTTCTGATTTTGATTTTACGAAAACGTACAAAGAAAGTGTTTTACAATTGATGCCTGTGATGGGTTTGGTAGAATTCTGCATGCATTTCTATCAATGTTCTATTTTTTTTGGAACATTCTTTAACAGAAGTTCTCAAAAGGATACGCCTGTACGGGTTGCCCCTGAGAGGTAGCGTTGACTCTGCCATTCTCAAGCCACGCTATGGCCTACTGGGTAAATCATAGAGGAGACATATAAATGAAAGTAGCAAAGGAAGCCATTGGCCTGCTTACCATAATGTGAGCGGTGACGCGAGGAAACAAGTCCGGGGTATCCGACCAGGTCTGACATTAACTAGCCCATGCAGCCACAGAAAATGTATAGAAGCCTGATATTCCGTATACGAGTTGAAGAGAAGCTGTACTATATATGTAGCAAAAACGCAGGTGCTGATTGGCTGTGCCATTACTGCACAGCTGATCTGCGTCTTTGTTTTCGCATAAGCAAAAAGCCGCTTTTCTTGTGTCATATGTATCTCAAAGTTTGCACAACTGTCTCATCACATTTGCTTTAAAATCATATGAGCCACATCATGAGAGAACCTGCTATTGCATGGATAAAAGCACAGGCATAAATCAGCTTAGCTTTAATCAGGCAGCCTATTATCTGTGCAGTTATTTTCATTAGTACAACCTGGGCCCAGTTGTTCAAAACTAACAACGTCGTTAGTTAACGTTTCGTTAAAATTTCAAACATTGATATTACAAATACACTGTTATTTTTTGTTGAAAAAATGTGAGAATCCTTTGCACTGCAAAGGATTCTCACATTTTTTCAGCAAAAAATAACAGTGTATTTGTTACTTTTGCTGATATTTGCTTAACAAATTTATGTCTTAACGATATCGTTAAGCTAACGATGCTTTGAACAACTGGGTCCTGTTCACTTTCTAAAGCAGGTGTTCTTGTGACGAGGCTCAAAACACCATTCTTATAATATTAGCCATCTCGTGAGAAAACAAACAATGAGGTCTCAGAACAGGTCTGACACAATTCAGACTGTACAAGCACAGAAGATGGCTAGAGACTTGAAATTTTGGATTTAGAAAGTAGAGGAATTGGACTATCCATGTAGTGAAAACAAAGGTGCTGATCAGCTTCGCAGTTACTGCGAAGCTGATCTGTGCCTTTGTTTTTGCATAATCAGTTTGTTGGTTTTCTCAAGCGAGGGCTCATATGTTTTGTAGCATTGTTCTAGGCCGCATGTTTGGTCTATAGGTGCATGCATAGATTTAGACTACTGTCATTAGTTAATATAGCATCCACACTAGTAACTGTTTCATCATTATTTTTAGATAGGGCAGCACCATTTTAATCATTTGGCATTGACGTAACAGATGGCTTTCAAAATATTTCATTTGCATAGTTTTCATTCTGTATGGTGTATCTTCCTGTTGTAACCTGGCACATATAGTTTATAAATCTGATGGCTATCATGTATAATTAGTGTTAAATTTAGAGAAATGTTCAGGCTTAAATGAAACCATAATTGCATGTAGGCCTTAGCAGACTGTGTATATATGGTTAAGTCTGCTTCTAGATAGGCATTCTAGTCAGGGTCTTTTTGTATAACATTCCACTTGTCTTCTTCTGAAGCATAATCTCTTTTAAAGCATCTGAGTTGAAATTTCAGGGGTTACAAACCGAACAAAATTACGGGGTACCTGTGAATATATGAGTTTATTAAGAATCTCCTTCTCTAAAAGATTTTGAAACATACCAAGTAGCTTATTTATGAGCTGTTGAACATACAAAATATGTTTCTAAAACTAAAATGGAATTTCCGTTGTCTTTGTGTTGGGCTAAAGCCAAATCCCTTGACCTTTATTTTATTATTACACTAAAATCAGACTCTTTCGGTACTGTTTGCTCCTAAGCATCTTTATGAAATGTTATAATTAAAAATACATGTATTTATTGTTGTCAACACACATTTACATTCCACATTCAAATGCCTCATTGTGAATTTTACATTTGAATTTCAGGAAGTGGTCGTGAAGCGCCCCCTACATCCAACTTGAAGAGATTTAGCTCGCTTGAAAATCTGTCGTCTGCTCAGTATGAGCAGGAAAATGATAAAAGTACAAGTTTCGACGATGAGGGAGAGGGTCAGCCTCGTATGGCGAGAAAGCGGGGAGGGAACGAGAGTTTTCGGGCTGCTGTCGACAGGTCTTACGATCCTGTACCAGTCGCTCAGATAGAGATGGACCCTTGTAAGTATTGAAATGAGTGAGTTTGGAGATGTTATAATGATCATCTATTGTTCACACCGCTTATCAAGGACAACCAACATGACTTGGATCAATTGACCTGGATAAAATTAATACAGTAAAAGTCACGCTAATGACCACTTGAATTGGGCGACCACCTACGTTTAACGACCAGTATCAATTCCTCCCGACGATTTTCACTATATTTTATCATTGGATTAAGCGACCGCCTCGTTTTAGCGACCAACGACCACGTTTTTGACTAAAATTTTGCATTCTTGCGACCATATTTAGAGCCAAAATTTTGATCGTTCTCTTGAACGGTAACTTCATAGAGCGTTGTTCACACCTGTTTCAAGGTTATTATACCCCCGGCATTTATGCCGACGGGTATATAGTTTTCGCTTTTCCGTTCGTCCGTTCGTATGTTCGTTTGTTCGTTCGTTTGTTCGTTCGTTAGTTCGTTCGTTATTCCGGAACGTTCGTGGAATTTATGTCAAAGTTTTTGTTAAAGTTTCTCTGGTGGTGTATATCTCATGAACCAATGATCAAAAACCATTCATATTTTAACCATAGGTACCCTATAGGGTTTGCTTTGTTTCGGTGGGTTCGGACCCTGGGTCCATGCCCGGGGGTGGGGCTAGAGGTCAAAATCTAGGTCACCTTTAATTTGGATCAAAGTTTTGGTTTAAGTTTCTCTGGTGGTGTATATCTCATGAACCAATGATCAGAAACCATTCATATTTTAACCATAGGTACCATATATGGTTTGCTTTGTTTCTGTGTGTTCGGACCCTGGGTCCATGCCCGGGGGTGGGGCTAGAGGTCAAAATCTAGGTCACCTTGAAAATGTGCTATTTACATAGTGTTTTTTCATCTCTAAGTTCATATCTTAACAAATATTTATAGCAATGTATTCCTGTTTGGATCATAGATACCCTTTAGGGTTGAATTAAATTCCATGGCACCAAACTCCAGGGGTGGGGCTTGAGGTCAAAATCTAGGACACATTTATAAGATAGAATAGTTACCAAGATTAATATTCTGTATGTCTATATCTTGACAACCATGTGTCAGAAAATGTTCATGCTTACAACACAACATAGGTACCACATAAGGGCTAGACCCAAGGGTCCATGCATGGGGGTGGGGGTGGGGGTGGGACCTGAGGTCAAGATCTAGGACTTTTTTTTTTTTTTTTTTTAAGAATGACATTCTACTTTCATTTCAATCTAGGACTGAGGACCTGACCCACAATGTCCGTGCTTATGTCCTAGATTGGGTATACACGTCAGCTCTGTATACCGCTCTAAAATTGATATGTCATTCTAAAACTACACTTCCCCATGTTTGTATGCAAAGTACTTTACGCTGCTTATTTCTAAAATGTACTTGATAAGGGTACTGTCTTTTATTGGTAATGTGAGGTTCAATGTAAGGGGTGAGCATGTGCCGGGTTGTTTAGGTAGGGGGTAGGGAAGGGGGCTGGCTACCAACCGGGATAGGGAAGGGGGCTTGGTGGCTACCAGCCGGGGGTATACGTGCCTCTCAAGACACTTTTTCTAGTTAACTCTGGCGTAGGTTTTCATTATACTATTGTTAAATTGTTTATTGTATTTATAACAAAGTCACTGAAGCGTGGTAACATAATTGGTCTAATTACCGAAGCATAAATCCTTCTATTGTTTGTCTCCTTATCGCAACGGTTGATCAGCACAAGCTCAATACAGTAATTAAAAGTGAATAAGCGTCAACAGCTTGTGTGATTATTTTGTTGATTCTGCAATGTTCATGAAATCAACGACGTTGATTTGTTTTTTTCCGCCATACCGACAAGAAAACACAAGAATCGATCTCTGTTTATCCTTTTTTTCCAGTAAATTTGGCGTTTCAGTCCGATATTGTAAGGGAAGCAACTCTTAGACGCTCCATTCCGGCAAATCGTGATACCGCGCCTCGTTTTGAATCGAAAGTAGAGTTGATAAATTAGACCGGAAATCGTTCGAAAAGTAGATTAAATTTGCTGCAGTTTCCGATTCTTTTTACGTTTTTTTGTATATCCATCTCTGTTTTCTCGCGTTTGTCAATTCAGTCGTTCTGAGGGTAGTTGATAGAGCGAGATGCGTCTGTTTGACATTTCCCCCTGGGATGCTCCCTTGCTCACCCCACCCATCTATTGTTTCGTGGATTCGTCTCGATATGAGTGAAAAAATTGGACAGGGATAAAAGTGATTTAAAATATCCTTGCCCAAGCAAAATACTCCCTTTTGGTTGGAGAACAAAACAATTAAAGAACCACAGAAGAAAACACTAAGAAATCACACTTCTTGAAAATAGAAGGCACATATGACTCAGAAAAGCATTTCCTAATTAAAAGACCACATTGATTTAGAGACCATTTTCCATCCTTCCCTTGAGCGGTCTTTTAATACAAGTTCTACTGTATGCAACTGTAGTATTCAAATACCTGTCTGGGAACAACTTTCCACGGATCACTGTTATCCGTGTAAAGTTTTTGCCAGACATGTATTTATTGCCTATTTTCCCACATTATTTTTCTCAGAGACCGTTGTTCTCAGCCATGTTGGTTGTCTCTAGATAACCAGCGTGTTGTGCCCTCCTAAGGCTAGTAAATAGGTTATTATTATGGGTAGATGACATTAGTTTATTATTTGATGTTGCTTGGGTGAATGGATGTCTCCATGCAAATCATAAGACCACAGCATATAAAACATTTTAATTAGTACATCATAGTCCTGCTATGCAAAGAATATTTGAGCCGTCTCGTGGGAAAACCAACGTTGTGGTTTCCGAACAGGTCCGACACAAATCGGGCTGTGCAAGCACAGAAGCAGGCTAAAAGCTTGAAATTTCGTATTCAAGAAGAAGAGGAATTGTACTATCCGTGTAGTGAAAACAAAGGCGCTGATCAGCTTCGCGGTTACCGCGAAGCTGATCTGCATCTTTGTTTTCGCCTATGCAGATTGTTGGTTTTCCCATGAGGCGGCTCATTTGAAATGACCATATGATAAATAGAATTTTACTTAATGTGGTTGCTTCATGAAATTTATGAAATTGTTTTATTGTCAATGTTTGATTCATAAATTAAACCATATATGACGAATTTACTTGCCCATCACTATCATTCGGACAAGTCCACTTTCATTTTTAGGGTCATCAATAGTGATTTTGATTTTTTATTTACATTTTTCGATGGAAATTCACCAAGCAAACAGAATAGCCCCAGATGGGACTCCTATCCCACAAAAGGGATGCCAGGCTTAAATGAGTTAAGCCGAAACGGCGGTATGGCCCATCCCCTTTCTCATATTTATGTTCGCTGCTCTTAAAGGATCTCAGTTTTGTTTTTATTGGATTACTCATTCATAAATTCCATAGGTGAAAACGAAAAGTGTTGCTATAAAATAGGTTTTGATTGTAATTTAGTGTTTTACATCCCTGTAATTAAATGTAATTATGACACGTAAAGTTTGTGCAGATGTTTTTCTAATACAAGCATCTGACAGTGTTTTTATGTGGTCCTTCAGCAGTAGAAAGTAGCAATATTCAGTATTGGGAGATTCCTAACTTTTGGACAGAAATGTTTGGATGAAACAGATAAAATGAATGAAACAGTGAAAACTCAGATCAAACTGCACTTAAAGGAGCAGTGTGGTCTGGGTTCACACTGTCTTTATCCATTTTGACATTTGGTGGCAGTAGTCTTTTGCTAAAATTATATCTCTGCATTAAAGTTATAATTTCACCAAATCCAACAAGAAATTTAGACATCATCTCATATTATTGCATAAATACCTGTATCAAACGATATTAACAGCCATTTATTAATGAAGAGAAAACCATGCAAAATACATGGCTTTTACTTATGCTCTTTACCGGGCGCCAGGCAAAGCACGTGCTAACAATGAGAAACTTAAGTCCAACCGGAATGAGCATAAAAACGAAAGTGAAAATGTGATGAGGCTGTAAAATATAGTGCACCATTATTTCTTTCTTTTGTGCAGAATTTATGCAATAATAGCGATCAAAAATGATTTTGTCTTTCATTAAAATTCACTAGGTCCCTGGGGTAGTGTTGAAAACCTCGGGCTACGCCCTCGGTTTTCAACACTCCCCTCGGGACCTAGCGAATGTTAATGAATGGAAAATCATGTTTGATCCCTATATTAAGTTTGACCAAAACTTAGGAAACGTACAAGAATATGTAATCAGATCTATCTTCTGTCCCTATTCAGCGAGTTCTGGGGATCGTCAGGAATTACCGTTGAGACGGAGTAAATCTGGTAATATGATAAGTTCTCTGCAACATACTCATCTGCCTATCAGTATATGCAAGTCCCTTGATTTTATATTTAGTCAGTCACAAGGTAGTTATCCCCCTTTACTGTAGTGTTCTGTTCTGCATGGTGTTGATTAAAATATAAGCTGTGTCATGAGAAAAATTACGGAGGCAGATTTATGTGTATTTATACAGTTTTTCTGTGAGTCTTAAGACTATATGTCTCTTGGACTTAACGCATTGGGCCAGGCATATATACAAAGCCTTACCACACAGGTTATTTGTGCCTTTGTTCTGGCATAAGATTTTCTTAATGACACAGCTCTAATATTCCATGTTTTAAGTTATTATTTACACTGTCAGTAAACAAAGTCTGTGTTGGCAGTCATTTGTGGTTTTAGTCATACATTGGCTTTTGCATGGGAAATGCTCCAAATTTCTGAGCTCTTGCCTGGTTTTATGGACTAAAAACCAGGCATATATCAGTGTAGAATTATCATTTTTAGCCATAACTGCATATTCTGGACATTGTTTGTCATAATTAATACTTGGTTAACTTGACAATTTGTTCAGAGATCTTTTTGGACAAAATCTCAATGAAGAACGATATTATAGGATTTTATACAAGATCTGGGACAGTCTGAGTTGACATTGACAATATGTAATAGATTATAGGGATCAACCATGGTTTTCAGTGTTCAAACATTCGATGGATCACGAGGAAGGTGTTTGAACACAAGGCCGCGTGTTCAAACACCTTCCGAGTGATCCAGCGAATGTTTGAACACTGAAACAAACCATGGTTGATCGCTATTCTTGCATTTTCACACCAATTCACTTAAAATCTCATGAAAATAACATTAACAACGTAAAAACTGACCGAAAACCGCAGAGCTTCTTCAATGTCGGCCATTTTGTTTCTACGAAACACATGACATCACATCGCATTGACCAATGACGTCGGCCAAAACCCATGTTCAAACGGCACGTGAATTTCATGATTTGAACATGGGTTTTGCAGTTTGAACACAGCTTTCGACCAATCGAAAACGACTTCAAACAGCTATGCGCATAGATATCTATGCAAGAAAACAGCTTAATACACAGACTTGGTTTACTTGCAGACTGTATTAGAACACATAAAATGCCTTTTTAGATTTTGGAAAAAGCATTTCAAGCTTTTCAAACCAGTATGCTGCATCATCAACTTGCAGATCTATATTCATGCCCATGTATTATACAGATTTTTCTTAAGTTGTGAAAATTGAATATTTTTGCTCAAAACATAGATTGTGGGTACTTGTTAGAAGAACCCACAATCTATGTTTTGTCAGAGCAAAAATGTTGAAAATATCCAACTTTTTATACCCCCGGCATTTATGCCGACGGGTATATAGTTTTCGCTTTTCCGTTCGTCCGTTCGTCCGTTCGTATGTTCGTTCGTTAGTTCGTTTCTTCGTTCGTAATTCCGGAACGTTCGTAGAATTTATGTCAAAGTTTTGGTTAAAGTTTCTCTAGAGGTGTATATCTCATGAACCAATGGTCAGAAACTATTCATATTTGGACCATAGGTACCCTATAGGGTTTGCTTTGTTTCCATGAGTTCGGACCCCAGGGTCCATGCCCGGGGGTGGGGCTGGAGGTCAAAATCTAGGTCACCTTTAAAATGTGCTGTTTACAATGTTAATGTTTCTTCTCTCAAGTTCATATCTTAACAAACAATCATAGGAATGTATTCTTATATAGTTCGTAGATACCCTTTAGGGTTTGCTTTCATATTCAATGTCACCAAATCCTGGTTACCATCCCCAGGGGTGGGGCTAGAGGTCAAAATCTAGGGCACATTTTTATATGATATATACCATGATAAACTTTCTGTAAGTCTGTTTTCTTGACATCCACTAAGTCTTGCTAGAACGCATTCATACTTAGACCATAGGTACCATGTAAGATTCAGACTCTAGGGTCTATGTGCGGGGGGTGGGGCTAGAGGTCAAAATCTAGAACTTCTTTAATAATTGTATTTTCTGTACTTTTTTTTACTATCATGTAAAGAAATCATTCATACTTGCCCCATAGGTACTCTATAAGGTTTGCCTTGTTTCTAATGACATTAGACACTAGGGTACATGCTGGGGGTGGGGCTAGAGGTCAAAATCTAGGACATCTTTAAGAATTTTTTTTTTTTTTTTTTTTTTTTTTTTTAAGAATGACATTCTAATTTCGTTTCAATCTAGGACTGAGGACCTGACCCACAATGTCCGCGCTTATGTCCTAGATTGGGTATACACGTCAGCTCTGTATACCGCTCTAAAATAGATATGTCATTCTAAAACTACACTTCCCCATGTTTGTATGTAAGTACTTTACATTGCTTATTTCTAAAATGTACTTGATGAGGGTGCTGTCTTTCGTTGGTGATGTGAGGTTCAATGTCAGGGGTGAGCATGTGCCGGGTTGTTTAGGTAGGGGGTAGGGAAGGGGACTTGGTGGTTTCTAAAATGTACTTGATAAGGGTACTGTTTTTCGTTGGTGATGTGAGCTTCAATGTCAGGGGTGAGCATGTGCCGGGTTGCTTAGGTAGGGGGTAGGGAAGGGGGCTTGGTGGCTATCAGCCGGGGGTATACGTGCCTCTCAAGGCACTTTTTCTAGTTTCCAATGAAATTTTCATTTTTTTCTTTCTGCTGAAAAATCTCTGTATATTGGATTGGCAAGTTTTCGTACTATTAAATGAAGACTAGATTCTGATGTTCACCAATAGCATACAGATGGTTTTGAGGTGTCTGTAAAATACGGTTAGTTCGAAAATATTTGTGAGAAATTTTTTTGCCTCGCGTATTCAAAGTTCTCGCTGATAAATACTTACAATAAGCTTTACAGACAGCACGAGTACACGCTCGTGAATTCAAGAACTCACTAATAATTTGGAAATGAAAAATTTGCGAAATAAAAGTTGCGCGAAAATTTTCAAACTTTCAGTTATCACTTTGGAGGCATTTGCAAAACAATCTCCTAGCATTTAAATATGCATTTTATGTGATCTGTTTATTACATAATTATTATTAATCCGTTCACTATTTTACTTTACAGCTCACATGCTTGTAGTAGAACAGAAAAGAGAACACATACATAGTGATAATACATTATTATTTGAGCCGCTGCATGAGAAAACCAACAATTTGAGTTTCCGACTAGGTCCGACACAAACCGGCCTGTACAGTCTCAGAAGCAGGCTGGAAGCTTGAAATTTCGGATTTAAGAGAATGAGAGATTGTACTATCTGTGTAGCGAAAACAAAGATGCTGATCAGCTGTGCAGTTACTGCACAGCTCATTTGCGTCTTTGTTTTCCCATAGGCAGGTTGTTGGATTTCTCATGCAACAGCTCATTTTGTAACATATCTTATCTTTTCATAGTTTCAGAGCACTTTTTTCAGTTAACTAATGCAGCATTTCTTTTAAACAGCTAAACTAACTCTCATTAGAAAATTCATTTCTGTAACATTTTCTCTAAAAGTGAGAAACCAAAAGCAAATAGCGATTTAAGGTCAACTAGTTGACTAAAATTAGTTCTGTCTTGTCAATTAGCGATTTAAGGTCAACTAGTTGACTAAAATTAGTTCCGTCTTGTCAATTTCTGCTCATGCACGGATCCAGAAAGTTTTCTTAGAATAGTTCCCAGTTTCTTGGAGGATTCTGACAAAATATTTTTAGCTCACCTGAGCCGTTAGGCTCACAAGGTGAGCTTATAGGATGGCCATGATCCGGCGTCCGTCCGTCCGTCGTCCGTCCACAATTTCAAAGATCTTCTTCTCTGAAACCGCTTGGCCAACCAAAGCCAAATTTTGTATGAAGCATCTCTAGGAAGGGGGAACCAATGTATGTATAAGAAAACCAGGTCACATGACCAAGATGGCCGCCATGCCCATATATGGTAAAAACCCTTCAAAAATCTTCTTCTCCAGAACTGGTGGACTGATTTCAACGAAACTTGGCACGAAGCATTGATGGCTCAAGCACTACAATGTATATATAAATCATGACCCTGTGATGACCTTGACCTATTTTACGGCAAGGTCAACATAGGTCGCCAATGCATTTGAATAGGGAAAACTTTTAAAATGTCATTTAAAGTCATTTAAAGTGAAAGTCTTGCAAGAAATGGGCAGTAGGACTGAATATTAATGATTCTGAAAAAAATTGGACCCCAGGGGCTCATATGCCCCCACCCCGGGGCAATATACATGTATATTACCATAATATTCCAACATCATCTTCTCTGAAACCGCTTGGCCAATCAAAGCCAAATTTTATGTGAAGCATCAATAGGAAGGGGTAATCAACGTGTATATAAATAATCCAGGTCACATGACCAAGATGGCCGCAATGCCCATATATGGTATAAACCCTTCAAAAATCTTCTTCTCCAGAACCGGTGGATCGATTTCAAAGAAACTTGCCATGAAGCATCGAAGGCTCAAGCACTACAATGTATATATAAATCATGACCCTGTGATGACCTTGACCTTTTCTTACGGCAAGGTCAACATACGTCGCCAATGCATTTGAATAGGGGAAACTTTTAAAATGTCATTTAAAGTGAAAGTCTTGCAGGAAATGGGCAGTAGGACTGAATATTAATGATTTGGAAAAAAATTGGACCCCAGGGGCTCATCTGCCCCCACCCCGGGGCAATATACATGTATATTACCATAATATTCAAACATCTTCTCCTCTGAAACCGCTTGGCGAATCAAAGCCAAATTTTATGCGAAGCATCTATGGAATGGGGGAATTAATGTATATATAAATTATCTAGTTCACATGAGCAAGATGGCTGCCATGCCCATATATGGTAAAAACCCTTAAAAAATCTTCTTCTCCGAATCTGGTGGACCGATTTCAAAGAAACTTGGCATGAAGCACCAATGGCTGAAGTACTACAATGTGTATATAAATCATGACCCTGTGGTGACCCTGATCTATTTTACGACAAGGTCAACATAAAAAGTCATTTGAGGTGAAAATCTTGCAGGAAATGGGTAGTAGGACTTAATATTAATGATTCTGAAAAAAAATTGGACCTATAAAGGGCTCATATGCCCACACCCTGGGGCAATATACATGTATATTACCATAATATTCAAACATCTTCTCCTCTGAAACCACTTGGCCAATTGAAGCCAAATTTTATGTGAAGCATCTATAGGATGGGGGAACCAATGTGTATATTAATAATCTAGGTCACATGACCAAGATGGCGGCCATGCCCATATATGGTAAAAACCCTTCAAATATCTTCTTCTCTGAAACCAATAGATTGATTTCAATGAAACTTTGCGTGAAGCATCCATGGCTAAAGTACTACAATGTGTATATAAATCATGACCCTGTGATGACCTTGAAAAGTTTATGGCAAGGTCAACATGGGTTGCCCATGCATTTGAATGGGAAAAAATGTTAAAATGTCATTTGAAGGGAAAAGCCAGTAAGAAATTGGCAAATGGACAGAATATTGATTATTCTGAAAAAAGAAAACGGCCCAAGGGCTTCATCTGCCCCTGCACTGGGGTTAAATACCATAATATTCAAACATGTTTATTGGTATATGCAGCAGACTCAGGTGAGCGTTTACAGGACCATTGGTCCTCTGGTACTGTACATGGAATCAGTTCAGGAAATCATGTTTATGGGTGTCTGTTGGGGGTGGGGGTGGGGTGTGTGAGTTCCCTGGCCCCCCTGTCTGGATTTTTGCATGCTTTATTATGGGCAGACTCAGAATATCAAGCTACAACTAGGTTAAGATGGCAGTATTGGCTATCTGTCTCATGATCTGCAACTTTGAAGGGTAATAGTTCATATAACCTGGTATTCAGTCTGTGAAGTTTTACTATTGGTATATCCACTTTGTTGATCCAAGTTCAGAAATTTGTTGTGCATGTCGGTTTGAAAATTTGTTGAGCATGGTGACTTGTTGAATGTTCCTGTTCATTGTTGAGTTATGTGCATGACTTTTTCCGTTGGAATCTAAAATCAAGACTTTTTGTGCCGCATTGTGAGAAAACCAGAGTTTTGCCTATGCGAAAACAAAGGCGCAGATCAGCTTCGCAGTAACTGTGAAGCTGATCAGCACCTTTGTTTTCGCTACACAGATAGTACAATTTCTCTTCTACTTAAATCCAAAATTTCAAGCTTCTGGCCTGCTTCTGTGACTGTACAGGTCAGACACCCCGAAGACCGGTTTTCTCGCGTCGCGGCTCATTTGTGATTGTTATGGCCAGTCGAATCACAATTCTATTCACTTTATTCCAGAACTCCTCTGTTTTGAAAATTTGTTGAGCATGATGGTATTTCTGTCAATGCATGACAATATCTATCCTACAGTCATTCAAAAATAGAATCTGAAGTAATCTAAAAGGACATTACTTCAGATTTGATTTTTTAAAATCAGTGGAAAATCAATTATTTATGCCAAAAGTTTGTGGCTAACACTAGTAAAACATAACATAGTAAAACTTTTTAAGAAATTGCTTTTTTATTTCTGTTGCAATCAAATAAGAAGAAAAGATTCTATAGCTGCTAACAGTTTCTGTTCACTAGAAAAGTTGAAAAATTCATCTTTTTTTGCATAGACAATGAAATTAGCTGCCGCATCAGAAAACCAAGAAAATGTTAAGGGGAAAACAAAAGTGCAGATCAACTTCGCAGTAATTGCGAAGCTGATCAGTGCCTATGTTTTCGCTACAGGGATAGTACAAATCCTCTACTTTCTAAATCCAAAATTTACAGCCTCTAGCCATCTTCTTCGCTTGTACAGACCGGTTTGTGTCAGACCTGGTCGATATCCCAAATTGTTGGCTTTCTGATGCGGCGGCTCAAATGTCTTGGATTTTCATATCCATTACGAATAAAAATAAATTTCTGCATTCTAGCTAGCCATTCAGAGAGTAGGTTGATTTACAACATATCCTAATGGAAGCCAAAAATGATAGGCCAAGAGTATACATGTATAAATTTCTTCATCAGTTTAACTGCTGTTTCATGTTCTGATTGTTAGAGTAACAGGTTTATTCATGCTTGTATCATTTGGGCAATTTTGTTTTGTCCTTGGTCATATTCATTGTCATTTTAACATTTTTGAGCAAGGAGGTTTTTGCGTGATGAGAAAACCAACAATGTGGTTTCCGAACAGGTCAGACACAAACCAAGCTGTACAAGCATAGAAGCTGGCTAGTGGCTGGAAATTGGATTTAGAAAGCAGAGGAATTGTACTATCTGTGTACCAAAAACAAAGGCGCTGATCAGCTTCGCGGTTGCTGATCTGCGTCTTTGTTTTCGCATATGCAGATTGCTGGTTTTCTCTTGATGCGGCTCATATTTTAACAAACATGTTCTATATTTTTATCTCATCTCTGTAAATCATTTTAGGAGCATCTGACTAGCTTGTACTGCAGCTGTTTAGGCCAATTTGTATCTTTGCCATAAATGTTTTCCACAAGGAATCTTATTTTTTTCTCTGTATCAATTCTTCAGTGGAGGAGGAGAGTAGTGAGGGTGGCTCTTTATCCCGTGAGGTCATCAACTCGGCGAGGTCGTCCGTCAGCGATCATCAGTTAGCTGAGGAGAAGAAGAAGGCTCACAAGAAAAACAAAGAAAATAGGAAATCCACAGGCATCTTGAAAGGCATATTTAAGTAAGTTTAGGTGCACTGTAGTTCAATCACTTGACACTGTAGCATATTTAAGTAAGTTTAGGTGCACTGTAGTTCAATCACTTGACACTGTAGCATATTTAAGTAAGTTTAGGTGCACTGTAGTTCAATCACTTGACACTGTAGCATATTTAAGTAAGTTTAGGTGCACTGTAGTTCAATCACTTGACACTTTGCTAAAAGCAAAATAAATGGCTCAAAACCCATATGTTCTGTGTTGGTTAGCTAAGTAATGAAGAAGTGGTTTTTCAGGCTGTGTCAGATCATACATATAACATTATAGTCAATCACAGTTTGTTGAAGTGGGAAATTTTGCCATTATGGATGATCTTTGTAAATTTTGATAAGACAATTTTATGCTCATTATTTTTGTCTAAAGGAAAGTGCCAAGTTATTCAAATATGTCCTCTCATGAAATGAAACACATTTGAAAAAAAATATCTCACTGTATTATACATAATTACATGTATGTGGAAGCAAAACTATTAATTGTTCAATTGATTTTATAGATTTGGTCGTGGGAGAAAGACCCCAGATGAGCACCTGACAAAGGGAGAGGGAGATAGACAAGAGGAAAGGGACATAACCGATAGTGCTGGCCCCTACCCTGACCAACATCAGCAACACATGTGGAGGGACACACAACCACAGTATGACTGTTGACATTATGTTTATGGACATGCAATGTGCACATGTATTGCTGTTAATATGGCTGTAAAAACGACATTCCAGTGGAAAGGATTTTGTCTCATTTTTGCTTAAAACTAAGATTGTGGGCTCTTGTTTGAAGCTCTGTTTTTAGCTCACCTGAGCCGTTAGGCTCACAAGGTGAGCTTATAGGATGGCCATGATCCGGCGTCCGTCCGTCCGTCGTCCGTCCACAATTTCAAAGATCTTCTCCTCTGAAACCACTTGGCCAATCAAAGCCAAATTTTATATGAAGCATCTATAGGAAGGGGGAACCAATGTGTATATAAGAAATCCAGGTCACATGACCAAGATGGCCGCCATGCCCATATATGGTAAAAACCCTTCAAAAATCTTCTTCTCCAGAACTGGTGGACCGATTTCAACGAAACTTGGCATGAAGCATCGATGGCTCAAGCACTTCAATGTGTATATAAATCATGACCCTGTGATGACCTTGACCTATTTTACAGCAAGGTCAACATAGGTCGTCAATGCATTTGAATGGGGAAAACTTTTAAAATGTCATTTTAAGTAAAATTCTTGCAGGAAATGGGCAGTAGGACTGAATATTAATGATTCTGAAAAAAATTGCACCCCAGGGGCTCATATGCCCCCACCCCGGGGCAATATACATGTATATTATCATAATATTCAAACATCATCTCCTCTGAAACCGCTTGGCCAATTAAAGCCAAATTTTATGTGAAGCATCAATAGGAAGGGGTAACCAATGTGTATATAAATAATCAAGATCACATAACCAAGATGGCCGCCATGCCCATATATGGTAAAAACCCTTCCAAAATCTTCTTCTCCGGAACCGGTACACTGATTTCAAAGAAACTTGGCATAGAGCATTGATGGCTCAAGTACTACAATGTGTATATAAATCATGACCCTGTGATGACCTTGACCTTTTTTATGGCAAGGTCAACATAGGTCGCCTATGCATTTGAATGGGGAAAACTTTTAAAAAGTAATTTGAGGTGAAAATCTTGCAGGAATGGGTAGTTTGACTGAATATTAATGATTCTGAAAAAAAAAATGGACCCAAGGGGCTCATATGCCCCCACCCCGGGGCAATATACATGTTTGTTATATGACTGAAGAAAATCCTGTCTCCTGATTGGCTCATTCAGTTTTAATAAATCCTAATATTTGCTTGAAAACAAGACCAAACTGATGAAAACCAGATCAAACCAGTTCCTCGAGGTTAATTATTTTGACAGTTTTTCTATATTAACTTCCAAAATCTATATTACCCTCTTGACCAAAAATAGCATCACCATGAAATCAACATGGGCTAGGTGAAATTGACATGATTTGCTGTATGTGTATAAAAAGGTACAAGTAGGCAAAAACCTGCCAGTTAGCTATAAATAGCCTGAACTCATTTCAGTTCATGAAATCTACATGCTTTTTACAGGTAAACAAAGCACTAGATAATATGGAGTATTTATTGATAATTAAGGATACTTTTGTTTATTTTTCATTAGAACCTATGTTGTTGGTACTCATTGGCATTGTCTCATCGTAGTGATTTTTATGAGTACCCATAACATACGTTTATAAAGAACAGACAAAATTATTCTTCAATTATAATCAATGGCTCCTTGTTATCTAGCCTTCTTTCACATCTCTTATGATTTTGTTCATTTATTTCCTTTAATGAAAATATAAAATAAACATTGAAACAGTGGAAAGGTCATATAACAAAACAGTTATTGACTTCAATTTCGGTAGATATAAGGATTTATCTACCCTCAAAAGTGATATTCACCTCGGCCTCCGGCCTTGGTGAATATCACTTTCTCAGGTAGATAAATCCTTATATCTACCGAAATTGAAGTCAATAATTGTATAATATTACCAAAATATTCAAACATCTTCTTCTCTGAAACCACTTGGCCAATCAAAGCCAAATTTTATGTGAAGTATTTATAGAATGAGGGAACCAACGTGTATATAAATGATCCAGGTCAGATGACCAAGATGGCCGCCATGCCCATATATGGTAAAAACCCTTCCAAAATCTTCTTCTCTGGAACCGGTGGACCGATTTCAACAATACTTGGCATGAAACATCAATGGCTTAAGTACTACAATGTATATATAAATCATGACCCTGTGATGACCTTGACCTATTTTACGACAAGGTCAACATAGGTTGCCTATGCCTTTGAATGGGGATAACTGTTATTTGTCGGTTGAAGGGAAAGACTTGCAGGAAATTGGCAAATGGACAGGATATTGATTATTATGAAGAAAAATAATGGACACCAGGGAATCATCTACCCCTTTACTGGGGCTTTTTTCCATAATATGCAAACATGTTTATTGGTATATACGTACAACAGATCTCAGGTGAGCGTTTACAGGACCATTGGTCCTCTGGTGTTTGTGTTTTAGACATAAAAAGTCAGTTTGAAAAGAAAATAACTTCATAGGGCAGTCACGCTATATGCCAAATTCAGACATCTGCTTTTTGCTGTTCAGGCCGCATTTTAGGACAAATCATGGTAGTATTAATTTATGCTAATTAGTCTTTAATACCCAAATATGTATTTAGGACTTGAGTTTTGGCTTTTCTATTATACAGACATGACCCATTCCTTAAACTACCAGAAAGCAGCGTGACTGTTTCCCAGCCTCAAGACTATTACAATGCCTACAGGGCACCAGCACAGGATGAAAATGGTTTCCTGCCTCAGTCAACAGGTGCACAGACACATGCTGGCTCCCAGTTCCAAGGACCTGGCTCCCATTTTCAAGCTCTCGGTCCCCAGCTCCAAGGTGGCTCTACACAGCAGGAGAGTACTGGTATCCCGCTCAGCAGGGCAGAGAAAATACAGCAGCTGAGGGCGGACCATCAGCGGCGACATCGTGAGAGGCAGGGACATTATCCTATGGAGGATAAAGAGGAGGAGTATGAAAGGCAGATACAGGAGGATGAGAGGAAGGTAGGTTGTGGCAAGCACAGGAAGTTATGGAATGGTTTTTATGCTCAACTTAACTGAGCATGAAATTTGAATTTTGCTCATAATTATAAGACTTGAGAAATGGTGGAAATTTAGGGTTGAAAATATTAATGTGGCATTTATCCTCTTCTATCTTAAATTGTTGGAATTAAGCATTTAGGAATACAACAAATTAAATGAGCCGCATCGTGAGAAAACGGGATTATTGCCTATGCGAAAACAAAGGCGCAGATCAGCTTTGCGGTAACTGCGAAGCTGATCAGCGCCTTTGTTTTCGCTACTCGGATAGTACAATTCCTCTTCTTCTTAAATCCAAAATTTCAAGCTTCTAGCCTGCTTCTGTAACTGTACAGGCCGATTTTTGTCGCACCAGGTCGGAAACCCCGAAGACCGGTTTTCTCGCGTCGCGGCTCAAATAAAGGGAGCATGAAAAATTACTTTTTATCTTGGCGCAAAGACATTTCACTTCATTTAACTTCATTTAACTTCATCATACGTAAATCTGTCTACCGGTTTAGCAAAGATCCGGTGAGATGCACACCAAGCAGTAAAACAGTAGAGATTGTGCAAGACTTGAAATTTCAGACAAATATCTTGATCTATAGGTAATTACTCAAGGTCTGGTATATAAGAAAAGACATGTTTTGCCTTAGGAATATGTTGTATTTGCATACTTCAAGAAGGTTAAAGCAGTTGGAAGCATTCTCTGCTAGGGAGCGGGAGCAGGGAGGTCAAAGGTTTGATTCCTGTTGAAATGTGAGGCAACAACGAAACAAAGCAAATCTCAATTTCATTTGCATTAACTATGGGCCTGAATTTGCTGCTATTGCTTATAAAGGGCCATTAAAGCTGCTGAACTATTTGAAGGACTGTGAACAAGGTGGATAATCACGACTAAAATTTATTTTTGTACTAGTGTTCATACTTAATCAGAAAGGAAATTGGCCATAGCTTTTTTGAAACTGAATGAAATTTCATGGGGTTAAGTGCACATATCCGGGAGTAATATGCTCTAAACCCAGGTCCCAGTTGCTCGGAATAATCTATTAAATTCCAGTAAGCATATAACAGTGCGTAGCTGCTGATTCTGATGTATATGCACTGTAACCCCATGAACCTTCTTTGTGTTTGAGAAAACTATGGCCTATTTGCTTACTGGTTATGTTGGAATATTAGTACAAAATAATCAGTTTTAGACACAGATTTGTCCACCTTGGTGAAGTGTTTCTGTCAAATAACTTTGCATGTACTTAGCTTTAAGATTTGCATTGAATGAACAAGCATGCTATCATTAGCTTTTCTCAGTATAATCCCCAAGTCAACCTTCTGATCGAGACGTTAACTGGAGGCCCCCTCTGCAGGGACAGTCATCCCCTGTGCAGGTTAAAGCTCCCTACACAGGTTCTATCCTCATGCATGTAGGCTCATACTGCAAACACACCGGAGTATACAATGTAGACCTCCCAAGAATGATCAGAAATTGATTGATGGGAGTAACAAGAAAACAAAACAAAACAAAACAAAAAAAAATTGAGCCGTGAGAAAACCGGACTTCAGGGTTTCCGACAAGGTCCAACACAAACCGATCTGTGCAGCCACAGAGGTTGGCTACAAGCTTGAAATTTCAGATTTGAGAAGAAGAGGAATAGTACTATCCGTGTAGTGAAATCAAAGGCGCTGATCAGCTTTGCAGTTACTGCGAAGCTGATCTGCGCCTTTGTTTTTGCATAGGCAAAAAAAAAAGGTTTTCTCATGATGCGGCTCAATTAGGCTTAGAATTTGATTGATGCATTTTTATTCTACGATTCTTAATTGCTTAAAATTTCGTGTTTAGTTTTGCATGCTAAGATATCATTTTGTGTATTACTATAAAATCTTAATGTTTGGACATCTGAGCCAAAATCAGGCTCCTCTTAGGAAAATAACTATGATCAAGTTCTGCATGTTGCATCTTTGCTTCTTCTGAGGTATATTTTTTCACCGCTGTAAATTAATTTGTTCATACAACATTGGTTTGGCATCCAAACATGTAGGTTTACTAACTTTAACTGACTGTCGGTAAGCATTTGTCATCTATGTACTTATGATTTAGCTGAGGTTAATAGGTTGTTTTAAACTGACATGTAAGGATGGTATGTTTCATGGAGCCTAAAACATAAATAACTAAACTAAATGCTGCTTTTTGCACAGCACTAACATTGCTTATTCTTGCAATGGGCTTTCTTGATCACTTCTCTCTCTCTTTTCCATGCATTTCAAAGCTATCAAAGGCTGTCAAAGGCTCATTTCACATGTTTGAGAATGCTCCACATCATTACGAAAACTCGCCCATGCAATAAACAAAGGTTTTTTTAGCTTTAAAAATTGAAAATTTTCAGCTGAAATTATTTTATATTTTTCTTATTTTTGCTCAAAACATAGATTGTGGGTACAAGTTTGAAGCACCTCGCAGTGGATCTAAAGAGTACCCACAATCTATGTTTTTGAGCAAAAATAAGAAAATAGGTATACCCCTGCAAACTCCATTTTCACTATATACAAGTAGGGTATATGGGGTATATATTACATGGGAGTATTTTCCTGATGATTTAACTGGTCCTGTTTTGCAGTGTTGCTACATAGCCTGCTTTGCTGCACTTTTAATTTCTATCCTCATAGTCTAAGTGCATTGGAATGTTACAGTAGATTAATGACAGACTGGTTCTTTCATGAAATGAGCCGCCACATGAGAAAACCAACAATCTACCTAGGCGAAAACAAAGGCGCAGATCAGCTACGCAGTAACTGCGAAGCTAATCAGCGCCTTTGTTTACCGCTACTCGCTACTTAAATCCGAAATTTCCAAGATTCTAGCTCTTTTCTGTGACTGTACAGGTCGGTTTATGTCGGACCTGGTCGGAAACCACAGTGCTGGTTTTCCCACGAGGCGGCTCAAATGACAAATCTCATAATAGCATGCATGGTCCAGAATGTATGCATGACATGAAAGCTATCTTCATTCAGGAGTCAAAACCTCATGCCGCAAATATGAACCATTGAGAGCACATTCTGTAGAATTATTGTGTATGTCAGCCAAATCAGAACTCATAGAATGACACATAACTCATTTAGATACAAGGTTTTAAAACAATTTTAGGAGGCAAAATGCTATCCCTCGCGGCAAACATTGTGTACCAGTTGATATAATAATGTAGTTTGAGTGAAAAATTAGACCAAAAAGTATTTCGTGGAATTATTTGAATTTTCCATGATAGTAATTTAAGAATGAAAACATCTGTAAACATATTTTAGATAAAATTTTTCTCTAGATTTCATAAACACTGACAAGTCAAGCAAAAGTAATTTCATAAACACTGACGACTTGAGCAAAAGTAATTAAACATTTTCTCCTTCCCGAAAAGTTTTAAGTATCGAATATTCAATGTTTTGACTCCTGAATGACGATACAGATATGTAGCCATAGATTATATACTCTCACCCCTATATACTAACCCGGATGTATCTCTCTTTCTCCCTCTCTCTAACCAGGTTTACAGATATTCTACTGACGACTATGTTTTACAGAAATACGGGCTCAGTGCAATACAGGGATACAACGAGTACCCAGGTCAAAGGCCACGACCTTTGAGCAGGAATCAAGGTGAAAGGTATGGCACCTGAAATGTTTCACCTTAGTGTGGAAAAAAACTAAAAACAATTGGGGTTTCCAACCAGGTCCGACACAAACCAGGCTGTTCAGCAACACAAAATAGTTAAGAAACTGGAAATTTCAGATTTAGATAGAAGAGTTATCATACTATCTATGGAGTGAAAACAAAGGTGCTGATCAGCTGTGCAGTAACTGCACAGCTTATTTGCGCCTTTGGTTTCGTTTATGCAGATTGTTGGTTTTGTGATCATGCAGTGACTCATTTAATACTTTTCAAAGGTTTTAGGAATACAAGTGCATGACTTTATAATCTGAGAAAGTAGATTATGTAACATAGCAATAATGTATAAAGATGCACCCATCACCTCAGACCCACATAATACTGTAGCTCCACAATAAGCACCAAATAGTACTGTCCATGTAAAAATATCTAACAATAAGCAAATTTGTCCTCATGATACAATGCCGAAACATTTTCATCTCTAATGAAGGATTTGCATCATGTTTGTTTCATTCATTTTACAGGGCCTTCGCACGAGAAAAACACAAATTTTGGGTTCCAACCAGGTCTGACACAAACCGGCCTGTACAGTCACAGAAAAGAGATAGAAGCTTGAAAATTTGGATATAGGTAGAAGAGGAATTGCACTATCACTGTAGCAAAAACAAAGGCGCTGATCAGCTGTGCAGTCACTGCACAGCTGATCTGTGCCTTTGTTTTTGCTTATGCATGTTGTTGGTTTTCTTCTGCAGCAGCTCATATTTTGTGAATTTTTATTTGGTTGCATTATGATCATTATTCTACAATGTCACATGTACCGACATAATGCAAACAATTTTCTTCACAAGATCTCAGAACTGACCTCAAAGACAGACTATGTTGCACACCCTGTAAACATGTTTATTTCATTATTTCAGACCTACGAGTCGTGTGGGAGTTTCGGAGAGTTCTTTACACAACACAAACTATCAAGACTATAGTGATATAAACACTTATCCCCATGGTAACAGTCACGTGAGTGACACCAATCTACCCCAAGGGTACTACCGACCCCAGTCCAGGGGTCAAATGACTACTTCTGCTTCTAGTGACTTTTCTCATTCTCGCGGGCCAATTTCGTCAACATCAAGTGACCAGCCAAGGTCTCGTGGGCCAACACCACAAGTGGATCAACGTTTTTGCGAACCCACACCTGTTCAGGATCAGCGTGTCAGGGGACCCACACCGTTGGCTGTTGAACAGAGATTAAGGGGTCAGACTCCTACAAACTTTGAGCAGGGGTTCAGGCGGCCAACCCCTGACCCTGGGTATAGGGGGCCAACCCCTGATCAGGGGTTCAGAGGTCCGACTCCCACGCAAGATCGGTATCATAGTGATAATAGAGATGTTCAAAAACATTATATTCCAGCAAATAAGGAAAATATTTCATTGCAAAATCAAGGGTACAGTTCAAGAAATGGTGGTTTCCATGGAAACGTTAATACAGGTTATAGAGACCCAGTTTTTTCAGCTATAGCGGGAAAAAGACCTGTGAAAGCAATGGGACAGCCCAACTCAGCTAAAGTATAGCAGGAAGCTGGTCTGATCTTATAATGTGCAAGTGGGCTGTGATCTAATAAAAAGGCTAACCACAGTGGACTCACCCAAATGATAATGATGGGCAAGTCCATTCGTCATAAATGGGTTAAGGAGGGAGGAGTGTGGTAGTCTAGTGGTAGAGCATAGGAAAAAGGATTGAGAGGTTTCTGGATTTAACCCCCACTCCCCTACTAGAGCGAAGTTGTGACATTGAGCTGGACAGTAACTGAGCCGCATCGCGAGAAAAAGGGATTTTTGCCTATGCGAAAACAAAGGCGCAGATCAGCTTCGCAGTAACTGTGAAGCTGATCAGCGCCTTTGTTTTCGCTACATGGATAGTACAAATTCTCTTCTTCTTAAATCCGAAATTTCAAGCTTCTAGCCTGCTTCTGTGACTATACATGCCGGTTTGTGTCAGACATGGTCGGAAACCCCGAAGACCGGTTTTCTTGCGTCATGGCTCAACTTATATCTAGGGAACAGTGGCTCCATCCATACATGACTAAAACTTTCTTTACCAGATGTAAAAAACAAACTTCAGTTAGCAACTGTTTGATTGGCAGCTTAGAGCATAATATATCCATGTATTAGACAAATATCAGGAATGTGTAGAAAAAAACATATAGAGATAGCAAAATATATGGTCAGATATAATCACAAGTCTTTGCATGAGAAAACCAACAAGGACATCTATGCCTTAGATGTAAGAAGTCCCTAAATCTCAGATTTGGGAGGACGAAATTTTCATGTTATGACTATGGGGCTGAATTTAGCATTTATAGGAGAAGAAATATTTACACTTTCATTTACTAAACAGTTTGGTTGATTTAACAGAATCCAGACAATGCAACTAAATATTTTCACAACCCACCCCATCTTTGGCAAAAATGAACCCTTAGACTTTGCACTGATTTGCTTTGTTTGTCAACAGCACTTTTCAAGCAAACAAATATGGGCTTGTTTGTCATATGAATGCTGAACAATATCCACACATTGATCGTTTATTGTTTTGTAATTTTAAGTTTATTTTGAAAGAAATGTTAGCTTAATGCATAAGTTCTTAAATTTACAATCTTATAGTTTATTTCTAGGTGTGTTCCCCCCCCCCCCCCCCCCCCCCCCGTGACCCAGCATGCCCTTTCGTCATTTTGTATGTTTTTCACATTCACACATCATATCAAAGTGGCATCCTGGGTCTAGGGGGGGGGAACAGGGTCAGCAAGGTGATAATGTATAATTTCCTGAAATTTTCCATGAACTAAAATAAGCACAGTTGTTATGGACAATTTTATAGACATCAACTGTAGAATTGTAAACATTCATGGTCGTATTTCTTGTCAAACCAGTGTCAGGTTGAGTATATTTAGGTTATGTAGATGTATTTATAGAGATACAGTACAGGTTCAAAAGTAAATTTGCTTTCAATCTATTGTATTGCATGAAATGCTTAGAAATGTGAATTCCCAAACTAATGTTAAAACTGACATAAATTATGTCATCGACAATCAAAATATGCAAGAACACAATAGTAATAAAGAACTAGGCATTTTCGTCTTTGAAAGTGACATATCTTTAAATTAGGGAGTATCCCAATCTAAAGCATAGATGCCCTTTGGTTTCTGACCAATTTCAACACAAACTGGTTTCTACAGTCACAGAAGGAGGCTAGAAGCTTGAAAGTTTGGATATGGGTAGAGGAGCAGTAACGAAAACAAATATATTATTAGAGCCGTTGGCGAGTTTAGATTAGTTTCTTATGAAATAACCGCATGTTTAAGATGACTATTAATTTAGGATTTTATTCCTTCGAAGTGGACATTTTTTTCAATGAAAATTTACATTGCTGTTAAGATTTTGTCAATGACGTTACAAATTCCTGAAAATGTGTTAATACATATGTGGTCATAGCATATTTATTACACGACGTTATCCACTGGACGACAGCGACATCATATGAGCCGCGACTCGAGAAAACCGGTCTTCAGGGTTTCTGACCAGTTCGGACATAAACCGGCCTATAATCCCACAGAAGAAAGCTAGAATCCTCAAATTTTGGATAGAAGTAGAGCAGGAATTGTACTTTCCATGTAGTAAAAACAAAGCTGCCGATCAGCTTCGCAGTTACTGCAAAGCTGATCAGTGCCTTTGTTTTCGCATAGGCAAAAATCCGATTTTCTCATGACACAGCTCATATGATAAATTTATTTATGTTTTGATATCAAATGTGATCATACTCTTTACAATATACAAGGGTAAATACTAATGCTGATTATACATTATATCCTTGGTCATTTTAGGGTTTTATATGACATTTTCTCAATTGATTAGGTTGTAATATTAATCATGTCTCTGTAAGTAAGAGTTTTGTAATCCAGATAAATTTCAAGTCTCTAATTGTGTAGCAGGGTTCTTAGGAAAAAAAAATGTACATTTCAAATATGAGTATGTGCGTAAGAAAAACCAACAACTTGGGTTACGACCAGGTCCTACACACACACGGGCTGTACAATCACATAAGATGGTTAGAGGCTGGAAATTTTGGATTTAGATAGTAGAGAAATTGTACTATCCATGTAACGAAAACAAAGGCCCTGATTAACTTCGCAGTTTCTGCGAAGCTGATCTGCGCCTCTGTTTTCGCCTATGCACATTGTTGGTTTTCCCATGTGGCGGCTCATATCTAAAATTATTGGAGCCTTGTCATGAGAAAAACCAGCTTTTGTGTATGTGAATGACAAAGACACAGATCAATTGATATTCATGGCTTCCGACCAAGTCTGACACAAACCGGCCAGTACAGTCACAGAAGAGGCATTGTACTAACAGTGTAGCGTAAACAAAGGCGCTGATCAGCTGTGCAGTTGCTGCACAGTTGATCTGCGGCTTTGTTTTTCGCTTATGTGAAAACCTGGTTTTCTTATGTTGCAGCTCATATGTACCTTTTCTGTCAAATAACCTTGTAGCAGGTTTTCCCAAGAAGGTGCTCCTAAACCTCACTGCATGTTTTTTTTGTTAAGACTCCTATAGGGGTTGTGAAATTAAATCTCGGTTGTGTCTTTTACACTCACTGCCTTTAGACTTTTTCTATGCACTTTATTTGTTGAACATATCATTGCCTTCGAAAAGCCGGTCCTTAGTGACATCAGGAAAACAGGCCATGAAAAGTATACCCTCTTTTAAAGTGAAACTGGGGTGTACAGTGGTAAACATTTCTTTCTTATTTTTTGTCTAAAACATTGATTGTGGGTACATGTAGAACCAGCTCATCGAGACGAGTCTTAGTGCAAGCATTCTATGTTTTGGATCAAAAATAAGAAAAACTTGTGTACCCAATCGCATCTCAATTTCACTATATAAAATGCTATAATTTTCATGGAAATGTTTACCTATGAACCTATCTTTTATACACATTATGAATTTTTCATCTACATAGTCTTTACGAGACAAGTAGTAAAGTGTCTTGAAGTCTTGCCTTAACTTTTTAATAATCGTATTGTTAAACGAGTATTCTATGTATTTATTATCATTCATACAGTTCATTGTTAATATTTCATTCATATAAATTAGATACATTTTTAGAAATTTTTATCCTATTTTGTTCATACATATAAGTCTACTATGACTGTTGATATTGTCTATAAAGCTGAAATAATTGCTTTTACCAAGTGAGCCTCACTACGAGAATACTGGTCTTTGGGGTCTGAGGCAAACCGGTCTGTGCAGCTACAGAAGGTGGCTAGAAGCTTGAAATTTTGGATTTGGGAAGAAGGGGATTTGTACTATCCTAGTGGCGAAAACAAAGGCGCTGATCAGATGTGCAGTTACTGCACAGCTGCACAGCTGATCTGCGCCTTTGTTTTTGCATAGGCAAAAATCCGGTTTCTCATGACGCGGCTCAAGTGATAATGTATTTGGTTGTCTTGGTAATAAATTTAAGTCAACTGCAGGAGCCATTAGTTAAAATTTAAGGCTGATTTCTACAATACAAGTTTGAGTCCAACTATTTTAAGAATTTTTCAGTATGTCAGTTGTAAAGAAACATTTTTACCATCTATACAAGGGTCGGGGTTTTTTTTTCTCCAAATTATAAATTACTGATAGGAAAAATTAATTTTCCAATATCATTTTTAATACTGATAAGATATAGAAACTTCTTATAAGTTTGGAAAGAAAAAATCTTAACTTCTGCCAGCTTTTCTCTTTGGATGAAACATTTTGTTTTGGGTTGTTTTGCCATTTGATATGAGCCGCCGCATGGGAAAACCAACAATCTGCATAGGCGAAAACAAAGGCACAGTGCCTTTGTTTTCGCTACACAAATAGTACAATCTCTTTTCTTCTTAAATCCCAAATTTCAAGCTTCTAGCCTACTTCTATGACGGTACAGGCCGGTTTGTGTCGGACCAGGTCGGAAACACAAATTGTTGGTTTTCTCATGCAAAGGCTCATATAGAAGGTACATTTTTGAAACAAATTTTCAAATCAGTTGTTTAATGCCAGTCATTTTATATTTTTGTATATGTAGAACATATATTTTATGATTAAAATATGATCAAAGATGCTATCAGAACATTGCTTTCCTTTCATTCCAATTTCAATCTTACAATTATTTCCAATTTCTTTTTTCCATTTTCCTTAATTCCACAATAGAAATAAGTGGGCTTATTAGACCATAAAGATGACATAATGGTGTCAGAAGTGACCTTAATCCTTGAAATATAAGAATCTTACAAAAGTGTCAGGGATGGATAGACAAATCTGTCCTGAAGGTCACTTTGGCATCAGGAGGCGAGCCTCGTGATGCCAAACTGTGACCCAGGGGACAGATTTGTCTGTCGGTATCTTACATGCATGATAGATTCTTTTTCTTGCATGCCTTGATTTTCATAACACATTGAAAAACGCTGCAGTCGTGTCCGCCTTTTTGAAATAGAACATTTTCGACATTGTCATTACGTGTGCGCTTAACAAAGAAGTTACGTGACATCCTATAAAACCAATGCTAAAAAGGAACACATGCACGCAGGGTCAGACAATCAGTTCTACCCCTGATCAAAACCTTGGATTACTAATATTTTCTTGTTGGGTGTGCAAGAAATAGTTTTCTGTGTAGCTTACCGAGGGACATGGTGGCCAAGTGGTAGAGCATGGGACTGCGAATCCAGGTCTGGGTTCAAACCCCAAAGGGGAGCTATGTTGTGTCCTTGAGCAAGACACATTTTACCCCTAAAGTACTAGATAATACCCGAGGAATGATGGCACTGTATCGCAACATGACTGAAACATTGGCTACTGGGATGTTTAGCCTTGATACAAACAAGCAGTTACAATTTCTACCACAGGTAAGTGTTTTGGAAATTCAGGGAGATTATTTTTTCGGCTACTGATCCACTGCCTTCCTGGTTATCAATGTCTATGACTTAGCTGGGGAGTAAATATGTTTTCCTCAAGAACACAATGCTCTGTGTAAAGATCAAACCCAGGACCACAATGCTCTATGTGTGGATCAAACCCAGGACCTCTTGTTTTGGATGCTTCAACACCAGGCCACAGTGCTCCCTGCTTTTGGCATACGAGAGCATCTTTGTTTTTGTCTTATGGCTAGTTCAATCTCTCTTCTTAAATCCAAAATGTAAAGCTTCCTGCCTCCTGTTACTGTGCCAGGCATTTAAACATAAGCAGGATAAATTACAGGCTTTGATCTAAACCCAAAATTTCAATTTATTTTGGCTATTTCTGTATTTATGAGCACTTACAATTCCATGGTCAGCTGAGCTGAGCATGAAAAAAAAGTTTTATAACCTCAGGACCTGGTTGTAAACCCTGACGACAGATAAATTATAAAGGACAGTAAAAAAGAACAACCATTGTTAGTATACAAAAAGATTGAATTTATTCATCCTACTTAGTATAAATCAATTCAATAGATATAAAAGATTAAACACATACAAAATGCTGTCATTATTATGACTAACAAATACAGTTGTAAATAAATTCTTCATTTGTAGGAAAGATACAAACAACAATACCTGTAACTCTCCAAACCATATGCAGACTCAAAGGTTCCTATATTGTCTGCAAAGTGACTAAAGATTCTGCAGTCAAAATATCCGTGTTGTTGGTCTACTCGTTTGTTTTGTGGTTTAAGGTTCCAGTCAATAATTTTTCAGCCATGTCAGGATGGATTGGTCACTCTGTCAAGTAGTCAAGTAGCTAATGTTGCTAAAAAGTTTCACCAAAATTTATGCGGGTATAACAGACTTTTAAAAGCAGAATAGAATGAAACATTTATAAACGCTATTCAATAAATTAATACGCCCGTTCATGACAAACTGCAGTTTTCTGTGTGAAGACATCAAAAAAGATACCACGGTACTTGTGACAGCAAGAAAACATTTTAAATATGAATACATGTTTCTGTTTGAGCAAAGAAATAAAAGTTTGTTCCAACAAACAAAACCCACATCATGCAATGGCTAAGCATCTAGGACAAATAGCGTTACAAGAGCAAAGGGCTTATAATTAAGATCAAGTAATATACTGCAAGGATTCAAAATGAAAATGCAAGGGATATTATCTTGGGTACCCTGATACTCTGAAGTAAGCCACAATCTCAGAAAACTGGTCTTTGGGGTTTCCAACTAGGTCCGACACAAATCGGCCTGCGCACCTACAGAAGATGGCTCGAAGCTTAAAATTTCGGATTTAGGACAAAGAAGAATTGTACTATCCATGGTGCGAAAACAAAGGCACAGATCAGCTGTGCATTTACTACACAGCTGATCTGCACCTTTGTTTTCGCATAGGCAAAAATCCAATTTTCTCGTGACTCCGCTCATGTATAGATTGGTATTTGAACTTGTATGGTGATGTAAAACATGATCTAAATGAGCCGCCCCATGGAAAAACCAACAATCTGCATAGGCGAAAACAAAGACGCAGATCAGCTTCGCGGTAACCGCGAAGCTGATCAGCGCCTTTGTTTTCGCTACTCGGATAGTGCAATTCCTCTTCTACTTAAATCTGAAATTTCAAGCTTCTAGCTCTTTTCTGTGCTTGTACAGGCCGGTTTGTGTTGGACCTGTTCGGAAACCACATTGTTGGTTTTCCCACGAGGCGGCTCAAACTTTGTACATTGTGATATCAAATTTGATCAAAATTTTGAACATTACACATTGGTGATACACTCAAAGTACAAAAAGCATGTGAAACTTTATAATGCAAATTAAAGTAGTTTTATGACAAGTTTTCAAATCTGGTTAAACAAAGACCAAACTTTGTCAGGAATGTCTGTTAAGTAAAAAATTTCATGAAATGTATAATATACCAAGCACCCTCATGAAAATTCTATCTAATGCCCATATGGAAGAAATGACTAATTTTTTTAAGAAAAAAAAAAACGTATGAAAGGGATTTTCTGATAATAAAACAAACAACAATACATGTGTAGGCTAAAGGACTCGTCACACATAAGCGAAAATCGCTTGACACAGTCTTGCGCTTAATAGTTTAGTTTGTTTCAGTTATTGCTTTATGCACCAGTCAACAGCTATTGTCATGTAGGGACGTTAGCTGTTGAAAGGAACGTAAAGCAATAAATCAAACAAACCAGAATTCCATTTCGCAATAAAACGCAAGTCTAAGCAGGTACATCGAGGCATTTGCTTATGTGTGACGAGGCCTTAACCACGGTGGTAATATGTGCTGTCAACCATGACACCAAGTACTAAAGCCATGCAAAAGCCAGCTTCAGTTGGAAAGACAGCCAACATCAGCAGTAAGATAAAACATCATGACTCGGTCAAAAGCTTGGTTGAAAGCCAATTTGACCATTATTCACTCAGCTGACAGCACGTTACGATTTTGGTATTATCCCCACATTGGCATCTTGATTCAATGCTATTACAAATTTCTAAATCTTGGATTTCAAACAATAACATCAATCATACAGTAACATTGTCAACAAAGTTCTGTAAAAAAACCTTTTGTACAGTGCCAAGCTATAGCCTAAATGTTGTATTCACTAACATATTCATATAAAAGAACAAAAATAAAAAAGTCTTGCAGTAAATTGTTCTGTCTTGGTAAACCTGAAAAACACAAAATAATACAATAAGAATAAACAAAATATGTGCCAGACGTGGTGTTTCTCAAAGATTCCAGTCAGATGCATTGGTCAATGGCAATTAGCCTTTGCTGCAGATAAATGGACTATCTGGTGATAATTTCATGAGAAAACCAACATTTTGCATATGCGAAAACAAAGGCGCAGATCAGCTGCCCCTTTGTTTTCTCTACAAAGTACTATGTCTCTTATTTGTAAATGCAAACTGCCAAGCCTCTAGCCGTCTTCTGTAGCTGCACAGGCCAAATTGTGTCGGACCTATTCGGAAACCACATTGATGGTTTTCTCATGACGCGGCTCATATTATAAAGGGATAATTTTGCCCATTTCTACATAAAAACCTATAAATTGCTCATTAGAATTGCCCTGCTTAAAACTGAATTGCCCTGCTTAAAACTGAATTGCCCTGCTTAAAACTGAATTGCCCTGTTTAAAACTGAATTGCCCTGCTTAAAACTGAATTGCCCTGCTTAAAACTATGTCGTAGAAGCTCTTTAAAATTGCCTACAATTGAGCAGCCTCGTGGGATAACCAACAATGTGGTTTCCGAACAGGTCTGACACAAACCAGGCTGTACAAGCACAGAAGATGACTAGAGACTGGAAATTTTGGATTTAGAAAGTAGAGCAATTTTACTATCCGTGTAGCGAAAACAAAGGCGCTGATCAGCTTCGCAGCTACTGCGAAGCTGATCTGCGCCTTTGTTTTCGCATATGCAGATTGTTGGTTTTCTCATGAGGTGGCTCAATTTTAATGAGCTGCCTGCAATTTTAATGAGCACCATAGCATAGACTTTTATGAAGAAGCAGCAACCATTATCTTTCAGGTATCATCAAATTTACCGAGTAGAGAGTGGAAGTGAACGGATAATTGCTATTGACCAGAGAAAGTCATGTCTGCTATTAACAAGAAAGTCATATCACTTGCGATGTTCACATTCTCGCTTAAAATGTTCTCAGAAACAGCTTCGGTCATGTGGAGATGGGGAGATAGCAAAAAAAACTCAAGGATGACTTTTCCACGACAGGCTTAACCATGTAGTTAGCCAGTGCATATAGTGTTACATGTACTTTTAAATATGAGCCACCTCATGAGAAAACAAAACAATCGGCATTTGCCAAAACAAAGACACAGATCATCGCCTTTGTTTTTGCTACACGGATAGTACAACTTCTCATCTTTCTAAATCTAAAATTTCCAGTCTCTATCAATCTTCTGTGCTTGTACAGCCCAGTTTGTGTCTGGCCTGTTCATAAACCACATTGTTGGTTTTCCCATGACGCAGCTCATATGTATCAATTCCTGTACATTCTTTTCTTGTTTTTCATCCTGACAACTGACAACTAAAAGCACATGGCCCGGGGCTGTATATTGTAGATGTGTACTTACCTAAAAGTTGTAAAGTACTATTGATAAGTTTGTTTTAGTCTTTCCGCATATGCAATATATTCCTTCTCTGCATCTTCCTTGCTCATTCCTAAAAAAATAAGAAAGAAAATATCGTTATGACCACTGCCACAATTGAATACTCCTATACTTGTACATTTTAAAGTATTTGAGCTGTCGCACTAGAAAAAGCAACAATCTGCATATGTGAAAACAAAGGCGCAGATCAGCTGTGCAGAAACTGCACAGCTGATCAGCGTCTTTGTTTTCACTACATGGATAGTATAATCCCTCTTCTTCTTTAAAAATAAAAAATTTCAAGCTTCTGTTTGCTGTGGCTGTACAGCCTGGTTTGTGTCAAACCTGGTCAGAAATCCAGGTTGTTGGTTTTCTCATGCATAGGCTCAAAATTTTTTAAGTTTGCCATCTGAAACATGGATATTATCACCTGAGGGCATTCCAAAATCCAGTAACAAACCAAGTGAACAAGCATAAGTTTCTGCGTGGGATTTTAAATTCAGTTCCAGAGTTGATACACTTTCCATTCTAAGTAGCCAACTCAAAAAATGTATACCATATTCTTTTTGTCCCAAATGTTTTGCCAGAACTGGTTGGAAACGCCAGAAACATACTTTGCATTGGTCTTTCCCATATAGTACATTATATGATGAAGATACATGCACAATATCTATTATTGCGCAATTGCCTATCCCAAAATATCCTGACAACTAATGCCAATGCCAATGCAATATTTTGTTAAATAATGCTACATCATAACATGTAATGCCAATGCATTATTTTTTATAAATTAGCTAATGCCAATGCTAATTCCAATGCTCCAAATGCTAAAGACAATGCATTACTTTGCTAACATGCTGCCCACCCAGGCCTGGTTCCAAGGATCCTGTATTAGGCTCGTAGTATAGTATGGTAAACATAGAGAAAAAAACTGTTCTTTACCCTTCTTTTTCTCCCAAGCATCCCATTTTGCTTTTCCTTGGAAATCTAACATGCCTGGTCGGTCTGAAACACACAAAAATACAAGGTTCAACTTGATAATGATAAATAATGGCCCAAATTTGTGCCCTAGAGGCCCCCTGTGGCAAACAGTGTAGACCCAGCTAGGCAAAACCGTAATAACTAGTGCTTCATACAATTGTATGTCTTATTCAAACACACTAAGTGCAGAAACAGAAAAAGGGGATAAGGGCCTAATAAAGGAAATAGATAGGTGTTTAATACTATCGAAGTATTTTTGAATGCTAAGCTCATCAGGATGTCTTAATGTTTTATAAAACATTGTATCACTGGCATTTTTGTTAAGTCTTGTAATTAGTATGGTTATCTGGAGGAAGATAATCTGATGTTGCATCATAAATAAAGGTATTACAACAGATAAATAAAAATATGACAATGGAAAAAAACATCTTACATTTTACAACTTCTTACATCAATGGAATTACAGCACAAACTACTTAAAACATAAGAAGATTAGTCTGCTGTCATCAATAGCTATTTAAAAAGAACAAAGATGTCCCTCAGGGTCTGACTCAAACTGGGCTGTTCCAACACAACACAACTGGAGGTTTAAGACTGGGTTGAAAAGTACTCTTAAATTATGCAGCTCAATAACTAATTTTGTATCTGATCCAAAGTCTGATGCTCTACCACTAGGTCACCACACTATCATGTATCGGCTCAGGGATTTTTCTCTAAATACACAAATATGAGCCACTGCATAAGAAAACAAACAAAATGCTTGGGCGAAAACAAAGGCGCAGATCAGCTTCGCGGTAACCGCGAAGCTGATCAGCGCCTTTGTTTTCGCTACACGGATAGTACAACCCTTCCTCTTCTTAAATCTGAAATTTCAAGCTTCTAGCTTGCTTCTGTGACTAAACAGGCTGGTTTATGTCGGACCTGGTCAGAACCCAAATTGTTGGTTTTCTCATGCACAGGCTCATATGGGATGCTGTGTTGTGCGGCGTCACAGCTGGGGCTATACTGTTTGTCCCATAAAAAGGATACCAGTCTTATATGAATTAATACACATAACGTATGATGTAAAAGCTAGCTTCCTTAAAAAGCCCAAATCATAAAATCAACAAGAGCCAGAATTGTCAAATACATGTACCCTTTATCTTAAAGAAGTTACAGATATTGACCTAACTGAATAGTACTGCCTGAAGGGACATGTTCAAATAAACATCGTTATTTCGCTTAATCTAACATACTGAAAATTTCTGTTTTGTTTATCTAGCCTTAAGTTTTAGTGCATATAGAGATAGTTCAGTAACACTTTGACAAAAACAAACAATTTGTATACGAGACTGTGACCAGTCAGTTTGATTATCAGAGTGAACTCTGTTTAGAATAATCCTGGCAGGCACTGATCAGCTTACAAAGTACTAAGATCTGGACCTGTTTTATGCATACTTATATGGGGAGCAACATGAGAAAAACGGGTTCAACAAGTTTTGGCAAAATGCTCAAAAACTAAATTATGATACCAGCTCATCAAACCACCTTATTCTCTTCTTAGAATATTCCTCATTCAACATTCTGTGGACCTAAACTAAAACTTGGGTTCTTATATATAAACCTAAACTATCTGCAAAGCTATATGTATGTCTTTGATATTATAAAAATGCTTACATTTCTTGGTAAAATTCGCGGAAGCTCTATTTTCCATAAAGGTGACTGTTTAGCCATCTTCTTTGTTCGCTATTGTCATAAATTGAGCCACCTCATGAGAAAACCAACAATCTACATATGTGAAAACAAAGGCGCAGATCAGCTTCGCAGTAACCGCGAAGCTGATCAGCGCCTTCCTTTTCGCTTAACAGACAGTACAATCCCTCTTCTACTTATATCCAAAATTTCAAGCATCTAGCACTTGTCTGTGCTTGGACAGGCTGGTTTATGTCAGACCTGGTCGGAAACCACATTGTTGGTTTTCTCACGAGGCGGCTCAATTATGCATCTTTTGAGACATATAAACTCTATTGTCATGTAGACTGTTGAGTTAATTTTATTTCTTGAGTCAAAAGTAAGAAAACTTAACAACATTTTGATAAGAACATTACGAAAACTTGCCTATGCAATATACAAAGATTTTTTAACTTGTAAAACATGAACAAATTTTCTTATTTTTACCCACAATCTATGTTTTGGAGCAAAAATTAGAATAAAGTAGGTACATAGGCGTAACCAGGAAATTAAAATGTATACGCACACAAGTGGGGTAGATCAGGAGCAGGGGTCTCTCTCTCTCTCTCTCTCTCTCTCTCTCTCTCTCTCTCTCTCTCTCTCTCTCTCTCTCTCTCTCTCTCATTTGGGGGGGTTCGGGGGTCCTCCCCCGAGAAAAATTGAATTTCGGGATGGCTGGAGAACGATTTTAAGCCTCTTTTATGGAAGGAAATTTGTTTTCTTTCAAGAGATTTTTATAAGGAATGTTCATGTCTCTTTTTTTACATTACGCACGTGCGTAGTGTGCGTAATGGGAGTTACGCCTTTGTAGGTATACCCCTGCAAACCCCAGTTTTTTCTATATGAAAGTGGGGTTTAAGGGGTTATTCATTGCATGGACATGCTTTCCTGATGATCTCACCTGTATTTACATCCCCAACAGTTGCCTGTTTAAATAGAGCATAGATGTCTAACATTTCTTGATCTGTTGGCCGCTTTGTCAGGGCTTTAACATCAGCTGCTGCCTTTTGAAATTCCTGGTAAAAATAAACAGCTAGCTTAAACTATTATCTCAATGGCATGTGAATTTCTTGTGACTGTTTTGCTAATTTTGTCACGGACTTTCGCACGAGTGTTGTGAGAATTTTCATGTGTCGCAAACTGGCCGCGAAAGTTTTAAACATGTTAAAAATTTTTTTGCTAATGTTTTGCCAAAATATTTCACAAGACTGTCGTGCGAAGGTCGTGCAAGTGTCGCGAACATGTCGCCACTAAATTTTGGTGAATTTACAATGCGAATTTTTCGCGACATTTGTACGAATGTCGTGTGAGTGTCGTACGACGGCCACTCGACAGTCTTGAGAAAACATGCAAACACCTCCCGACTATCTGGCGAGCAAATAAAACTAACTGTCATTCGTACAAATGTCGTGCGACACTCTAACAAATGTCGTGCGACTGTCGTACGAATGAAAATAAGCTACATTCCTGGGAAAGTCGTGAGACACTCTCACAACGCATATGTTTGCCCATATGGGAAATGTTAGTTTTCTTATGGCGCGGCTCAATCATCAAACATTGTTTATTGTATCAGATCATTTAACAACAAAAATTCAGTAACATTACGAAAACATGCCCATGTAATATAATGAAAAAATTACAGTAGAAATATTTTGATATTTTTCTTATTTTTGCTCAAAACATAGATTGTAGGTACACGTTAGAACTGCCTCGCTGAGGCTGTTCTAACAAGTACCCACAATCTTTGTTTTGGGGCAAAAATAAGAAAAATAGGTATACCCCACCATACCCCAGTTTTACTATATAAAAGTAAGGTATTTCACGGACATGTTATCCTGATGGTACTACAGATGAAAGTGCACAAACATCCCAGTTTTGAAAATGAAAGTTTGGCTCGAAAGAGCATATCACTTGTTAATTGACAATAAACCTGTGAGTTTTTGTTCTGTAGCATTAAATCATAACTAGACTCAGGGTTCCCACGGTCAGTGAAAAGTAAAATTCCATGACTTTTCCATGATCGGAGTTAAATTTCCAGGACTATTTTTCCATTTATTTATTCTTGTTTCATATTAAACACTGCATAAAAGGCAAGAACATACAATTATGTCGCATAGTAACTTACTTCTAGGTATTAACCTTGCTTTCTGATGAAGAAAAATTATTTTGAATTGTCTTGTTGAAAATCTGAAATTTATTTATAATCAATACTTGTCGAGAGAGCGAAGTGAGCGAGGAAAAATTGAGTTCGAGGGAAAATGAGTGCCAATGACATCCAAAGTGGCATCTCATAAAAAAAAAATCCATGATTTTTTCCATGATATTTCATCATTTTTCAAATTCCATGACTTTTCCATGCATGGATTTTTTTCAGCCATTTTCCAGGTTTTCCAGAGCCTGTGGGAACTCTTGAGACTATATGTAATTGTGCATTTTCTCTCAAATCAGACTGGTACTATCGTTACAACTATCAGTCTTAACAAAATCTTTTTTTTCGCTGCATGACAACTGTCTGGCAGACTGCATTTTTTTGCTGGACAAAACCCAATTTTGTAGGACAGATCTATATGTTATCATTGTAATTATACAAACTATTGTCGGACAGTTGTCTGACAGAATAAAATATTTTGTCAGTCAGAATGAAATTTTACTGGTTTTGACCGACAGACCGGCACTTTTCGTTAAGACTGAACTATGTTGGGAGAATATGAACTTCCCTGTGATACTTTGGAGAAAATTGCCATAATATTATACTGGCAACTATTTGGACAAGCCCTATGGCAACCCCACCAAAATACAGAAAATTGAATAAAACAGGTTTCTTCATTAAGCCACATCCAGGGTTCTCACAGAAAGTATAAAATGAGCCTCGACGCGAGAAAACCGGTCTTCGGGGTTTCCGACCAGGTCCGACACAAACCGGCCTGTACAAGCTCAGAAAAGAGCTAGAAGCTTGAAATTTCGGATTTAAGTAGAAGAGGAATTGTACTATCCGAGTAGCGAAAACAAAGGCGCTGATCAGCTTCGCAGTTACTGCGAAGCTGATCTGCGCCTTTGTTTTCGCATAGGCAATAATCCCGTTTTCTCACGATGCGGCTCAAATAAAATTCCATGACTTTTCCATGATAATTTCATGATCCGAGTTAAATTTCCAGGACTTATTTTTCTGTTTATTTATTTATTTTTTCGTCATATAAGACTTTTTAGAAGGCAAGAACAGATAATTATATTGCAAAATTAACTTAATGCAAGGTATAATCTTGTTTTCTGATGAAGACAAATTAGTTTGAACGCCCTTTGAAAAACACAACTTTATTTATCAATATTTATCGAGCGAGTAGGGAAAAAATAAGAGCTGTTGCAGGACAGCGTAGCTCGCCTGACTTGTACTATGCCACTACATCTGTTAAAATCTATGACCCAATTGACCTTGACCTAAAGGTCACTCAGGTGGGTCATGATGGTACAACATAAAACTTCAGACCAATGCAAAGTATCAACTTGATCAATTTACATGTTCAAGAGATATAGACTTATAAAAACATAAAACAAAACTTAAACACAAAACTTCCAAGTCCGTGACCCTGACCTCAAGGTCATCCAGGTGAGTTGTGATGTACAGCATAAAACCTGAGACCAATATCTATCAACCTGCAAGTATCAACTTTATCCATCAACATCAACCTATGGAAACGGTGTATTAGAAAAACGGTGAATCAACGGGGGTTAATCGGAAAAATGTGAACCATCGGGCGAGGTGTCGGTGACACATCGGGATTTGCACTAGATAAAAGGTATGTTGTTTGTTTACTTCTATTTTGAAGCGAAAGCTAAAAATACTGCAGTAAATAAAAACAAATCGAACACTTGCAGGAGCTGTAAGGGTCTTTGATGCAGCCCCGGAAACCCTAAAATTGTTGAAAATGTATTTTGTTTAATCGCCACAGTGCGCCCCATTTTACTACTCAAACATTTCAGTTGACTTTCGGTTGTATTTTTTGTTTATTTTTTGTGCTTACATCGAATTACGAATGTAAACAACCTTAATTCAGATTGGTGAATATAGAAAAGTAAGCTCCTGATTATCAACCTTCAGAAAATTTGTAAAAAAAGACTGGGAAAATCGAGATTCAGCCGGGTGATTGATTATTTGGTGAGTCTCCGGGCAAGTTGTGTGTGTCGCCGGGGAGCAACCAAATTTTGATGGAATAAAACTTTATTTTCTTCATTCTAGACAGTACATGATTGTTGTTTTTTAACTTTTAGTTTGAGTGGGATCATATCTATCCCAATTACGGATGCTATAAACACACGTTAATCACCGGCAGTGATGAGAACTCGGACGTTCCTCGTCCGCAGCGTCCGTCATATAGTTTTTTTTTTCGCTGGTTAAATGAAGCTGAAGCAAATGAAAACGTGTAAGAAATAATTGGAAAAGATACTGTCTCCAATTCTTAAATTTCTTCCGTTGCCGATTTGAAGACTGGGAAAATTATAACAGTAAACGCAGGTCCAATCTTTGGAAATAACATGGAACAGTATCTATTGGGATAGCTTCTTTCCTAAAATTATCAGGGCCTGAAATGTCCCCTCTGATGTCTACCGCTGAGGTGCCAGATGATTGCTTAACGTTTCTTGTGAGATCTAGGGACAAAGATACCAGTCACAGCCCCCGCTAGTAGAGTGCGGTAGCTGAAGCGGTAGAGCGTCGGACTGTCACTCTGGAGCGAGAGGTCCTGGGTTCGATCCCCACGAGCGCCGTGTAGGGTTCGAGCCCCGCACGGGTCACATGTGGGACAAGTCAAGTTCTGCTTGCAGGTGTGTCAGGTGCTTTTTCCTGGAGTACTCCTATTTTCGCCCCACGTACTGATTTGTTAATGAGTGAAATAATTGGCTTTTAAGGCACGTAAAACTTAATCAATAATAATAATAATAATAATAATAATAATAATAATAATAATAATAATAATAATAGTAATAATAACAATATCAATAATAATAACTGATTCTTAAAACATGACATTTCGACAGGTTTCCAAGTTTGATTAGCTTTACAATATACCGGGACAATGCATACCTGACGGTATTAATTGATGTTAACTTTAGGTTCGGTCTCCTTTTGTTGCTCAGTTCACACGACTGGACATTTATTTTCTCATGGGAAAAATGAGGATTTTCGACATGACTATCCGAGTAACACAAGTATAAGCGTTTCCAAAACGCTTGCGATCTCTCAGCACTAATTTCACTGTATGACCACGTATAAATTCACGGCGATAACCACAGACCGAAAAGACTCTGACAGCTCAATTCAACTTGAGCTTTCATACCCGAGCCGGCATGCGCTATTTAGTGTGACCCAATCGAAGCTGCCTTGTCCAATCAAGTACGACCGGAAGTGTGGTCGATTTACAACAAGATTCCAGCCCTGTTCAATTATATATGCGCTCTCGCCGTGGCGAGATCGCAAAAAGTAACTCGAGTAACAAGGCCAAACAGCACGAGTTACAGTAATGCGCATACGTATCTACGTCATGTGCTTGCGTATAACTGTAACTCTCACTTATGTTACGTCTACACTGGACCACGTTCTCACCACGTCCTTACCACGTTCTAAAAATTCCAGAACGTGGCGAGGACGGGGTCAAAATGAAACAATTTCGGATTTCTAAGTTCCCACTACGTCCTTACTACGTCCCCGCCACGTCCTTATAACGTCCGCACCACGTCCTTACTACGTCCTTCACGTTTCCACTACGTCCTCAATACGCGCTCACCAAGTTCATCCCGTTTCTACTACGTCCTTGCTACGTCCTCACAAAGACCAAGCAGTTCATACCACGCGCGAACTACGTTTCCAGCACGTTCTAACTGTAAATACCGTATTCGTTCTAATTAGCGCACATGCTCCAATAAGCGCACACCCTGGTCGTTTCTGAAAAACATGCGCATAAGCGCACACTGCTCGACTAGCATATTGGCATTTTATTGACAATTTTACACATTCATACCACATTAAAACTTATCTTCAAATGATCAAACAATATTTCGCGACGATTGGAACACTTGTATGACATCACCATTGACCATTTAAACAAGGTTATTTCATCAGTCTATAGGTTGTTTACATTCGTAGTGTGCGCTTATTGGAACGATATTTTGTTACCCGAACTTTAAGATATTTTGAAAAGTTAAGCGCACTGTGCGCTAATTAGAACGAATACGGTATATTAATCAGTCGTAAATATTATCCTCAACACCGATAGCAGTCGGTCGTAATGCCCATGCTGAAGCCAACAAGATCTTGTCCTTCTATTTCTCCTTCTGTGAAATAGCACAAGTGCAGCCTGTGCACCAAGTAAGGCATGATGTCATTGAAGGAGAGCAAGTTGCAAGAGTACATCTCTGTTCATGTTTTCGATTTCGATATGATTTAAATAAAAGCGAAAGCAATTGCTTGAGGGTACGGGACAATTGAAACAAAATTAATAAAACGTGGAGGACGTAGTTCGAACCTGGTGTGAACGTGATAAGAACCTACTAAGGACGTGTTAGGAACCGCTAGGACGTGATAAGAACGCAGTGCAGTCTTCTACGACGCGGTAAGGACGTACAAGAAGCGTGGTATGGTCTTGTCGAGAACTTGATGGACGTAGCGAGGACGTAGAGAAGACGTAGTAGAAGCGTAGCGAGGTCTTGATGGTCTGCAACAAATTTGCATCGCGTCCACGAAGACCGCACTACGTTTGTACCACGTTCTTTCTACGTCCTACAAGTTCCTACTACGTCCTTACCACGTCCTTACTACGTCCTTACTGCGTTCTAATTCCACCCCGTCCTCGCCACGTTTCTTTTGAGCATGTTCAAAATTTGACCAAGACCTCCGCGTCCATCAAGACCTCGCTACGTCCTTACTACGTTCCTACCACATCCTACAAGACCGTACCACGTCCTCACTACGTCCTTAATTTTTTAGGACGTAGTAAGGACGTAGTGAGAACGGACGGCTCATCGGAACTAAAATTGCAATTTGGTGATGACGCTATGTAATTGCTCAAAATATTACTGGACTTTACAAAATTACTACAGTTGTTGAGTTTAAAATGAATATATATACATGTACATATTTTAAACAACAAACGGTAATCCGTTTGGGAACGGCGATTTTCACACAAGTGCGTCTGGCACTGGCAATGATTCAGGTGAACGCTAGCGTTTTACACTTGTCGGTCTAGCACTTTAATTTCCCAACAAGAAAGGGTCGAAGATGATGCGGAATATGAAATTACCGGGTCGAAGATGACACGGAATATGAAATTACCTTGATCAAAAATAGCTCTAGAGTGTTTATAATCGGAAATTAATGCAATAAGTTTTGATTGCCCGATGACTCACAAAATTCGCCCCGTTGTCTCACACAACTTGCCCGATGCCTCACATTATGTAAATGCACCTAGCATTAAATCCCTTTGCAATGCTTGGCGAGATTTTATTTTTTGTGGGAATTTTCCAGTATACTATTATTCATTTGCAAATACCAACGTGACCTTCTTGGTCCATTTCTTTTACTAGAAAATCAAACGAAAATGTGTTTTCGTGACCTTGAAAGGCATGCCCTCTAAAATGGGGCGCACAATCACGCGTTTCTTGGAATATTTATTTACAAACTGTTTACATAATAAAGAACAATAATGATTTCTACAGCTCCTGCAGCAAACAGAATTTTGACATACAACGTCACCCAGCCATGTCGGAACAAAACAAAAAGAAAATTAAAACTACGTACCGTGTCTCCATTGTAAATCCCGATGTGTCACCGACACCTCGCCCGATGGTTCACATTTTTCCGATTAACCCCCGTTGATTCACCGTTTTTCTAATACACCGTTTCCATAGGTTGAACATGTTCAAGAGATTTAGACTTTAACCAAAAAATTTAACAGAAAATTTCTAAGTCTGTGACCTTGACCTCAAGGTCACCCAGGGTAGGTCATGATGGTACTACATAAAACTTCAGACCAATATCTACCAACATGCAAAGTATCAACTCGATCAATCAACATGGTCAAGAGATATAGACTTACAAAAACTTAAATCAAAAACTTAAACACAAAATTTCTAAGTCTGTGACCTTGACCTCAAGGTCACCAAGAGTGGGTCATGATGGTACTGCATAAAACTTCAGACCAATATCTAGCAACATACAAAGTATCAACTCAATCCATCAATATGGTCAAGAGATATACTAGACTTACAAAAACTTTAACCAAAAACTTAAACACAAAATTTCTAAGTATGTGACCTTGACCTCAAGGTCATCGAGAGTGGGTCATGATGGTACTGCATAAAACTTCAGACCAATATCTAGCAACATACAAAGTATCAAAACAATCCATCAATATGGTCAAGAGATATTGACTTACAAAAACTTTAACCAAAAACTTAAACACAAAATTTCTACGTCCGTGACCTTGACCTCAAGGTCACCCAGGGTGGGTCATGATGGTACTGCGTAAAACTTCAGACCAATATCTATCAACATGCAAAATATCAACTTGATCCATCAACATGGTCAAGAGATATAGACTTCTAAAACACTTTAACTGAAAGTGTGACACGGACGTAAACGTAAGTTTACATAAACGCGGACGACCGAGGTGACAACAATAGCTCTATGCATTTCGTGCAGGTGAGCTAAAAAGAATCCCAAAGATGTCCAAACTGGCATTTCATAACAAAATTCCATGATTTTTCCATGATATTTCATGATTTTTCCATGATATTTCATCATTTTTCAAATTCCATGATTTTTCCATGCATGGAATTTTTTTTAGCCATTTTCCATGTTTTTCAGGTTTTCCAGTGCCAGTGGGAAACCTGCACATCAAGCCAAAATTGGGTACCCGTATATATGGCTATAATTAATAAGTGTTCAACACACACATTGGTCCTAAAATAAATTTCTATAAGCTTTCATGTTGAGAAAATATTTCATTCTGAGGTGCTCAGTGAGATATTACAGCTTCGAAACTATAATATGGCGCAAATTTTCCTGCACAAACTCTGTATAACTATGATCATCATCATGATGATGTAAAACAGTGTACTATGCTGTAAAACAGTATTATCCATGTACTACTGAAGGCATTTTACGCATATATTTAAAACACTTTAAGTTCTCTATCTATGCCATAACAGAGGGTGTCAATGGGGTTTACTGATTAGCTATTTTTGGCCCTAAAATGATATGCAAATTTTGAAGGATAATTGTACTGCTAAGCAAATAATGCATGTAAACAATTATATTGATTACTGATTTTAGGGCTAAAATGTTTTCGTTCACCAATGTCAGTATATGCCCAAAGATCCTCAAGCATAAAGTCAATTTTGGTAGCAAGGCCCATTCTTGAAAGGAATGCATCAAAATATTTACTTTACATTATCTGTTTGTGGACGCAAGTTGATCAACTTACGTATCCCCCTCTCTGAGCATGCAGGGCATATGCAGGGATTTAAAGTCTACAGAGGCACACTTGCCTCTGGTACCAGAGGTCCCAGGTTCGATCCCCACCTGTGGCAAGAAAAATTTAGTGTCTGAACATGCATCCCTTTGATTCATTTGCAGGGATGACTTGAACACAGTTTGCCGTCCTTCAGATCTGGAAGTTAACTGGAGGTCCCCTGTGCAGGGACAGTCATCTCCTGTGCAAGTTAAAGATCCCTACACAGGATCCATCCTCATGCATGTAGGCATCCTGCAAACACCGGAGTGTAAAATATACACCTCCCAAGAATAACCAGAAATTGATTGATGGGATTAACAAGAATAACAGCAAAATATGACTGCTGGACTTCCGCAGGAAATGCACTAATCTAGGCACTTCTGATCTTCACTAAACGGTAGGTTCCATTGAAAATTAATGATTTCAACATGTATCTCAACAATGCGGTTTTGTTGATTTGCATGTTTTTGTCATGAAAACAACTCTTGAAACAGCAATGTATCTGTCGATCTGCAGATAGTTAGATCTGTCAAATGACAGAATTTCTGTCCTTCAACATAATTCTGTGGTTTCATGAGTTTCTCTGACCTGATGTACGCTACGAAAAAAAAAAAAAAAAAAAAAAAAGGGAGTAAATCTTATAACCAACATTGACTGTGAAGAGAAAAAAAAGGAAGTAAATCTTATAACCAAAATTGACTATGATTCTATGAAGAGTACTTTTTTTTTTAAATGAATACAATATAAAAATTATATTAGTTGTGAAATCTCACTCGGATATATTACACATATGTTCCATATTTCTTCGTTGCGATCCCAGTTGGTTGGTCAAACTTAAATGGTGAAACGTAGTGTCAATAATTTCAACCTTTTCAAGATAAATCAAGAAGAATACACTTCATCGATGCGTTACTAACATGTTTATTGTGCTTTTAGAAAAAAATCCAACCTATTTTGTCCGTTTTTAGCTGTTTTATTCTTGTTTAAAAACTTCTGGCTGTCATTTTCTCAGTGCACTAAATTGTCCGTATATATATGTTCATAGGTTTACGCCGAGAATTGACTTCCGACCATTTCCTTATATGGAAAGTTAATTGATCAATTAAAATTTAATTGATCAATTAGTATATGCAGCCCATGTGTAACGTCATGATGACGTCAAACGCCGCGCGCCGTAATCAAAATGGCTGACCTGATTGACGTCATTTGTAGAAATACATGCATATCATTGGACAAGGCCAAATCTTGTCCTTTCAACTGAATAAATTATTGTACGACGTCAGTTTCCGTAACATCGGCATATATGTCTGGCTCGTTCCGGAAAGGGCCCCACACAAGTGAACACGATTGACAAACAGCTGAAAAATGAATCTGTTAAAAAAGAAGACGCAGAATTTTGTGAAGAAAACTTGATTGTTAGAAAGTTAAATGTGTGTTTCATCCAATGGCAAAGTATTGGTGGGCATTTCTTGTTGTATTAACAATGGAATTCTAGGTTAAACAATCGATTGTAAAAAGGCTTATTCTCCCCATCTTGATTTACGGATGGACGCGAGGCTGAAAGTACATTCGGAATGGTGAAGAGCCGTTTCGCTCCATGGAGATTGTACTCATCAGCCGAGTGTGCGAATCTATATATATATATATATATATATATATATATATATATATATATATATATGTAAACAAGTCTGGTCCAGAAATTAGTGCTGGGTACTCGCATATAAAATGGGTATGTATGTGCCACCCAAGGTTTAAAAAAGGGGGCTTACAGAGCTGATCAAACTGAAAAAGTGGGTGCTTTCAGAGCTGAAAGAACGGTAAAAGTTGTACCTTTAGAGCTAATCGAGCTGGGAAAAATTGGTGCATTCAGAAAAAGTGGGTGCTTTTAGAGCTAATCGAACTGAAAAAGTAGGTGCTTTCAGAGCTAATAAAACTAAAAAAGGGGGGCTTTACCACAGCACATACCCATACTGCTTTAATATGGGAGTACCCCCCCCCCCCCCCCCCCCCCCCGAGCAGCATGATATGCATAAAAACCTCATATGGTCTATCTCCTTTGAAAAAGCTTATAATTGTCAACTGGCTAGACATTCATTTTTGACATAACAGAGTGCATAGAAAATATCACAATAACAAATGATTCATGCAGTATCTAAAATTAATGAAAAATATGTAATAACATACCGCTGACATTTTGGAATAAGATGTTATTCACAAGTTTCTCCTCCAAGTTCTGCACGCGAAATGACAATGCGGTCCAAAGTTCAAAGTCTCACAAGTTACCGAATATGTGGGTCGGACTTATTACCGCAGGGTACTGCAAGATATATCTATCTTCTGATACTGAGTCGATCAATTTCTGATCATCACCTCAGGTGTGGGGTGGGTGGCTAAATTTAGAATTTAGTCAAGGGAAAAGAAAACATTTGGGGTGGACCATTAAAACTATTTACAAGATATAGATGAGAGGCATACTAAAACGCATGCCTCTGGGCTAATGATTTAAATAGAAGCCTTAAATTCCTCAATGGTCTTAGATAGGACCACTGAAGAAGGGAGACTATTCCAAACCGGAATAGTTCTGGGGAAAAAGGAATTTTTCAGGGCATCACTATAGGCAAATGGTCTTGTGTATTGTGATTCATGTGATGCCCGAGTATGCCTTAGATTGGGTGCCGGGGTCAGGTATTTGTCTTTATCAAGAGACACTGTACCGGAGTGTATCTTGTAGAAGAAGGTTAAGGAGGACCGCTCCCTGCGAGACTCCAGGGATGGCCACTCAAGTTCGTCTAGCATTTCATCGACGCTACTGGTGTTCCTCCATCGCCTGCAGGTCCACCGGGCAGCAGTCCTCTGCACCTTCTCCACCATCTCAATCTGAGTTTCATGATAGGGATGCCAAATAGGAGCTGCATACTCAAGTTGAGGCCGAACCAATGTTTTGTATGCAACTTCCTTAGTATGCCTAGGTGCCAGTGCCAAATTGCGCCGAAGAAAACCCAAAGTCTTAGTTGCCTTGCATGTAATTTCAGAAATGTGTTGACCCCAATCAAGATCATCTGTGATAGTTAAACCGAGGTATTTAGCGGACTGAACCTGTTCTAATGTTTGCTGATGCAGTGTGTAATTGAAATCTATATGCCTGCTTGGATGTAGCCGCGTCACCCTCATTGAATGACATTTGCTAACATTGAATTTCATTTGCCAATCCATTTCCCATTTGGCCAAGCTATTCAGGTCGTCTTGTAAAATTTGACAATCCAATGGTGACTTGACATTTCTGTATAAAACACAATCATCAGCAAATAGCCGAACAGATGACCTGATGTTGTCAGGAAGATCATTAATGAAAATAAGAAATAGGACCGGTCCTAAGACCGATCCTTGTGGGACACCAGAAAGAACCGGGACTGGATCTGAGGCACGGCCATCTAATACCACTTTTTGAGAGCGCTCAGAGAGCCACGAGTCGATCCACTTATGTGTAGATCCTCTAATCCCGTAGAAGTCAAGTTTGTATAATAACCTTTTATGTGGGACCTTGTCAAAGGCCTTAGCGAAATCCATGACAATCACATCCGTCTGCCTGTGGCCACGACCCACTGCTCGGTCCAGATTACTAACCAAATCATGATAAAACTGAACTAACTGGGTTTCGCAAGACCTTTGACTTCGGAACCCGTGCTGACAGTCAGCAAGAATGTTTTCAAGAGCCAAGTGTTTGTTTATGTTGCTGACTATTATATGCTCTAGAGTTTTGCAACAGATACAAGTAAGCGACACCGGTTGATAATTAGCTGCATCGTATTTCTCACCTTTCTTAAATACCGGGGCTACATTTGCCTGTCGCCAATCGTCTGGTACAGCACCCTGAGCAAGCGACTCATTGAAGATATAGGTCAGTACAGGAGCAATTTCAGAACTACATTCCTTCAACACCCTAGCACTCAGGCCATCTGGCCCAGGCGCCTTATGTATATTCAAATTATTCAACAGTTTAATGACCCCATTGGGGTCAACTGTAATTTCACCCATAGCGGTGAAAGGACTTGTGCCTTTGGAGGGGATTTCATCATCTGATTCGCGAGTGAAGGCTGACTGAAACTGCCTATTACAAATATTAGCCTTATCCAAAGTGTCAGTCTTCAAGATACCATTTTCTCTAAGAGTATTGATCCCAGACGCGTCTTTCTTAAGGGACTTGACAAATGACCAAAACTTTTTTGCCTTTTCATTTTTTCGGGGACAATCGGGATCAGGGTTATCATTTTCAAAGGAGAAGATATTGGTAATATGCTTCCAATATGCATCTCTAATGCTCTTTTGAACATGTGCTCTGAACCGTTTGTAATGGTTCTTAATGTCAGGGCTACTTGACTTGCGAGCACGAAAGTAAAGTTTATCACGTTTCCTTATCAAGCGTTTGATCGAGCTATCGATCCATGGTAAGCTATATTTTGTCTTGGTCATTTTTGATGGAATAAACCTTTCAATAGCCGAGAGAACCTCCGACTTAAAACTGACCCACATGTCATTGACTGACACCTGACTATGGTCAGTTGAAAGGAACGAATCCCTATAGCGCGCTAGATGGTCATGGAGACCGTCCATATCCGCTCGTTTATATAGGAAAATCTTACGCGGGGCCTGCTGAATCCGTTTAGCCTTTATGTCATATTCAATATAGACAATGTCATGATCTGCTTTGCCGATCGGGGGCATCCCTTTAACACGGTTAATTGGGGATGGCGAGTTAGTGAAGAGTAAATCAAGGGTCTTGTCTTCTCGGGTGTGTATATTTACCATTTGGGAGAGGCAGTGATCCTGTATTATGTCCACAAGTTTAGTCTGAACTGGCCTCTTTTTGACCCCCTCGGGTACCTGCATTGTGCTCCACTCAATATCACCACAATTGAAGTCACCGCCTACAAGAACATGGGCATTTTTATTTGACATAATCCGAGAAAGTGAAGTATTAAATTCCTCAAGATATTTCAGTTCAAGCTCCTGAGTTGGGAACCTAGGGGGACGATAGAATGATCCAAGGTACAAAGTCCTACATCCAATAATGTTCAACTTACACCAAATTATTTCGCACTTGGTGTCCAATTCCGGAGCTTCAGTACAGAGAAGATCACGCCTAAAAGCAATGAAGACACCACCATGCGCATCACTAGCTCTGTCTTTCCGGATAGCATCAAAGGAATCTGGAAAAATCTCTGAGTTTTTAATGTCTGGGGTTAACCATGACTCATTCCCCAATATGATGTCAGGTTTAGCCGATTCTATGACAGTGTGAATTTCAGCCTTTTTATTTTTAATTGACTGACAATTCATGATCAAAATTCTCAAGGGATGGTTCAGGACCGCCCTTTTGGTCCTGGGTTTTGCTTCTTTTGTTTGCACAATAGGCGAAGAAGCTGCATTGGGGGGGCCAATATTGTCTGGTATCGGACTGTCAGGCTCGGACAGGGACGAAAGGGACTCAAATCTGTTGAATATCTCAAGAGAAGCTGTAGTGTCAAACAACGAAGTGGAAAAGATATAGCAGGATACTGCACGATACCGCAGAATTTCTCAGGATACCGCAGGATAGTTTTATTACGTATTATATTTCATCTTAACAAGAGCATATGAGACAGAGCTGCTAGCTTCTACTATAACCCTTGACGGCTAGACTCGCACACTCAGCTGATGTGTACAATCTCCATGGAGCGAAACGTCTCGTCACCATTACGAATGTACTCTCAGCCTCGTGTCCATCCGTAAATCAAGATGGTGAGAATAAGCCGTTTTTACATATCGATTGTTTCACCTAGAATTCCATCGTTAATACAAAGAAATGCTCACCGACACTTGGTTATTTGATGAAACACACATTTAACTTTCTAACAATCAAGTTTTCTCCACAAAATTCTGTGTCTTCTTTTTTAACAGATTCATTTTTCAGCTGTTTTTCAATCGTGTTCACTCGTGTGGGGCCGTTTCCGGAACGAGCCGAACACATATGCCGAACATTAATTTTTATTCCAGTTGAAAGGTCAAGATTTGGCCTTGTCCAATGATATGCACGCATTTCTACAAATGACGTCAATCAGGTCAGCCATTTTGATTTCGCCGCGTGGCGTTTGACGTCATCGTGACGTTGCAACACACGCTTCATTATACTAATTGATCAATTAAATATTAATTGACAATTAACTTTCCATATAAGGAAATGGCCGTTAGTCAATTCTCGGCGTAAACATACGAACATATACGGTTGATTAAGTGCATTGAAAGAATGACATCCAGAAGTTTTTAAACGAGAATAAAATCGCTCAAACGGACAGGAAAGGTTGGATTTTTTTCTAAAAGCAGAATAAACATGTTAGTAACGCATCGGTGAAGTGTATTCTTCTTGATTTATCTTACAAAAGTTGCTATTATCGACACTTCGTTTCACCATTGAAAAACCGACTGGGATCGAACGAAGAGATATGGAACATATGTGTAATATAGCGGAGTCAGATTTCGCAACTACCTTGACGGCATGCGATTTTTCAAGATTTCGATCTGATTGGATGATTTGGAGAGAGGTAACAGCAAATTCCTAATCTCCCAAGGGTCTTTAGTGTCAGTTGTATTATTCTTAGGGTGTTTGATTACTTTGAAAATAAGCCTTATCTTAATCTGATCACTCCACTGCAGAAAACCAGATAATAATCATTGACATGTATGTAGATAAATGAATGTGTTGATTTTCCTTTATTTTATTGATATAGCGTTTATTATGGATAACTTATGATACAGAAGTTTTTTAAAACTAGTGAATGTAGTTTTTAAGTGAAAGATATATAAAAAGGACAGATAAATACATAGAGGATATTTACTTTTTTGAGGTGAATACCAAATATATTTCATCGAGTGAGTTGAAAACATCAAAATTTTCACGAGTGCGTAGCACGAGTGAAAATTTAGATGTTTTCAAGCCACGAGATGAAATATATTTGGTATTTACCGATAAAAAGTAAATTTTCTTTTTATTTTATACAATAGACGGTCATTTTCCTATTCACAAAGCAGGCGGTGAAAATGCAAAAGCCAAACATTTTTGAAAACACAATTAATTTTGGTACCACATTGTTCCTAACGTTCTAACTAAGAAAATGAATACCCACACTTTATGTTTTCGTTCGTAAATAACGGAGTTATAGGCATTTGTATTTCTGAAGTGAGGCACATTTAATGAGTGAAGTAAATGGAAACGTCAGAAGTAATCCAAACTCTACAGTGAAAATATCGGCTGATATCAATCACTAGTGAAAATATCAATATCAATTCTGCAGTGAACATATTACTTTTATCCATTTTTGATATACATTAATTTCACTGCTAAATATAAAATAAAAGCATCAGTTATTGTTAAATATTATGTGAAAATGGCTGCAAAAACATGACAAATAAATCTGAATCTTTCCTTCCCTATCTTTCCTTGTATGTGCTTTTCTCAGACTTTCAAAAAATACCTGCTTAACATGGCATCAATAGCAGATTCACCTGTACATTCATTTAGCACTTTACCCGAAAATGTATACCAGCACATTTGAAACTGGGCATTTTCTCACATTCAGAGAAAATATCACAAACATGCAGAATTTCTCTGCAAGATTAGATGTATGTTATCCAGCTGTTTGTAGTAGTAAATTAATGAGTCTGGCATGCCATTCTGACCGCAATGTTTAGATCAGGCTTAAACTGCCCTGCTGGAAACCAACCAATCAGAACGATTTCTTGTAAAAGAGCATACCGTCTACCTCATAGCTCTGTCTCATAAGCTACTTGATCTTAAATAATTATAGGTAAAGTACTTGAAAGTTTTTACCATAAAACATTCATTGGTATTGTCAAATAATTTTGGTCTATTAGGTTTGTTTTCATTATGAATCACTGTGCCAAAGTAAAGACTACCACATGATAGATAATCATACTACCACAGGATAGATACGTAATGATCGTATTTTATTGAACATTATTGATCATATCTAATTGCTTAAAACTTTGATAAGATTTTAAGCCATTATTGTCCCTTTCATTTGGATAATATTCCTCAGGATAGTTCTATTACATAGTATATTTCATCTTAAGTGATTATAAGTAAAGTGTTTGAAAGTTTTTACCATAAAACATTGGTATTGTCAAATTATTCACTAATCATATTCAGGGGCCGTGGGTTCAATGCAGGGGCACGACAGCCTTCTGCACATTTTCTCTGCATGCCCTATCCCAATATGACATAACCTCTTAGTAAGACGTAAAAGCCTGACACAGCATTATAAAGTCACGTTTTTGGTTTGGGAATAGAGTAATCAATTGTATGAACATATCAAATACAATTACACATGCAAACAAGTTTTACAATATTGGGATATCGGATTTTTAGGAGGAGTATATTATGACCAATACACGGCATGTACATATGTTCAAATTATGCATTTGATTAGGGGTTTTATTCAAACGTCGGCTCAAATTAAAAGCTCATTATGGTTAAATTTCTTGTCTTATCTTATGGACAGACACTTTCCGGTAACCTGTTTTTATTTATTTACCTGTCACTTGTATTGTCTTTTATTGTGAGCGTCACAATATTTAAGACTACACTGAGGGGCACTTCTAACGGAACACTTACATATTCCATCATATTTGCAAAAATTAAACCACCAAATTTATTGAAATTGTCCGCAAACATAAATCAATTATGCTTGCGCGTTGTCTGTATTTTTCATCGAAATTGATTGTCCACAACTTATAAAATATTAAGTTTATCTAACAAGAGTCGCAAAAAAGCCACGCCATTTAATAGTATCATAGCGGTGTCTCAAAAAAATATCATATCAAGCTCGTATCCCGTATCCCAACCCCACGAGCTTGCAAATAAGTTTTCAAGCGATAAAAATCACATGATGTGTTTAGTCCAAGAAGTAGCGTTATTGGTCACCTCTGGGATGCATGTGCGGTATCACCGTCATGGTGTTGTTTCAAGAAATCCGCAGTAACTGAAGAAGATCCTTGTGGAGGAGTAGAGAAACATCCCACAAGGATTCGTTATGAAATAGATGTGTTCTGTTTATGAGGAGGAGGTGTTCCTGTGTCGTCCAGGCCCATTCTGGATATGCAGGATATTAACTGACTATGACAAACTTCACTGCTGTGATATCCGAATAACTTGCATTTACTTATCAGTCCAACCGGATTATTGTGACTTTTTGTTTTTCAGTCATATGATATAAACATCTAATTTATTGCATTATAGTCCATCGATTGTTTTGAAAATTGCAGAGAGTAAACATGAATATATGAACTATTTTTTTGTTGTTGAAAATTTCAATAAGAACGGTTAATTGATTTTTGAGTTATGTCCAAAAAAGGTAAGTGTTGTGTTAGAAGTGCCCCTCAGTGTATAGTAATTAATTTACAGTAGTATGTGGAGCGGACTGGCACAGGGGTAGAGTGGTTAACTCCTGTCACAGAAGTCCCGGGTTCACGCCTTTCGTTGTGGCCTTGAGCAAGTCACATTTCCACAGCTCCTGAAGTAATTGTCAGAAATTGATCGACTCAGTAAACAGTAAAAAAAAAAGAAAAAAAAAAACACTAATTATAAGTGATTAGGTGATACAGGTTAACCGGGTCCCCTTTGGTTATTGATTATATTTCAGAGGAGGGAGGGGAGGGGGTCCTGTTAACGGCTTATCTATCCGTGGGGGTGTTTGAAGGGACCGTCAACGGTATTCATGCCAACAGTCTTATAGACAAGAAAGGTAACTCTTCAATATAATTGGTGTAATTTAAATTTGTAAGCTAATTTTAAGCTTTTCTCCCCGGACGCAAACGACCATAGAATTAAAACGACTTACATTCCATTAATAATGTTGATTGTGTAATTTGCAATATATTTAATTCAAAGATGTTAGCTGACAGGCATAATTAAAAAAATAGCTTTACAAGTACGAGCTTTCTTTAAAAAAAAAATTATCCTCTTGATATTTTATCCAACAAGACAACCCCAGACGAGTCAGTATATTCATGCATTCATGGTGTCAAATGCCTCTGATATGATAACAAAATCTGTCAAATTAGTTATTTTTATCAAGGCCAAAATAACTAAAGCCCAGGTAGACTCAGACCTTCAGCTGTTATTTACAATCTCCATGCATGTTTACACAAAAGCATTCCGAATTTGTCATACAGCCTCAATGCCAAGCATATACTAACCAGTCAAAAATAGTTTTACTTTACACATCAAATTTTGAAACCCGAAATTCACCGTGAAAAACTAAATCCCGCTCACCTTCACTTGGCATACTGTCTATCTTCTGATACTGAGTCGATCAATTTCTGATCATCACCTCAGGTGTGGGGTGGGTGGCTAAATTTAGAATTTAGTCAAGGGAAAATAAAACATTTGGGGTGGACCATTAAAACTATTTACAAGATATAGATGAGAGGCATACTAAAACGCATGCCTCTGGGCTAATGATTTAAATAGAAGCCTTAAATTCCTCAATGGTCTTAGATAGGACCACTGAAGAAGGGAGACTATTCCAAACCGGAATAGTTATGGGAAAAAAGGAATTTTTCAGGGCATCACTACTGTTCACAAAGATATTAAATTTTCTCTCCAGGTGATGTTCCATTAGAAAAGTCTCTGATTTCCTGCTTTAAATCCGTAATTTCTGTGAGATTTACTCATTCATCTAGCTTATTTGCTCCCACTTTTGGAGAGCAACGCTAACTGTTGCTAAGCAAATCAAAAAGAAGCTCTCCATGCTCACACAATGAAAGCGCGCTCCGTGACATCAAGGCACTCCGTGATGTCAACTAGGTCAAGTTCGGATGCACTCACCACGTGTCAACCATATGTAATCCTGTTTATTCAATTGGAAATTGTTTGGTCAAATAGAACCATCAAAGTCCGCAACGGAACGCAGTGGAGTGAGGTTTTCACAACCAAGGCTCAGGGGCCTAAAATAAAGCCCCCTTCCCAATTGATTGAATCAGTCTGAATGACACCATCTTCATTTGTACAAGGTGAATTGGGTATCCAACAAAACAATGAAACATGGAAAAGTCAAAACATAGGTGTCTTAGGTGAATTATTCAGTGTTTATTGTTGTGACCCATTTGAATTAAAAGCAGAAAATATGCAAACAAAAATAAAATTTTGGCCATGCCTTGATGTACAATGACATATCTTTAGCCTGCAGGCTAAAGGTATGGTACAGTATCTTTTAGCCGCTGGGCTAATGATACAGGCTAAAGGTATGGTTCTGTATCTTTTAGCCACTGGGCTAAAGATACGGTACCATATATTTTGTCATTCTATTGGATATGGCTAAAGGTACGGTACAGAAATTAAACTCAATAATATGGCTAAAGTTACTGCAGACTGGAGATACAGGATTTAAGAAAGCAAACATGATACACTGTACTTACACGGTTACACCTATAGTTATATTCTGCTACTAGTGAAGGAGACAACACAAACTGTTAAGTTACACTCAAACTTAGTTCATAGTGATTTTTTTTTATTTTTATTCGCCCAAACATATTTTACCAGTTAACCAGGTGCGCCGAAAAGTAATCGGCGGAGCTCTATGCTACAAAAACAACAACAACAATAGCATGCATTTAATTACATAGCTGGTTAACTCCCAGTATTTTATATGTTTATATGTAGCCTAGAAATACTTAAATGACGCATATTATGTTCGAATTTGACAATTATTTTAAACAGTTCCTACGGCAAATGTGACATGCAACATATATTTCTCTCCAAAAATCCTATTTGTTTGTGGTGGGGGGATCACATGTTTCCTTTACCCATGGAAATTAGGGCGTCTTATAAAACTTAAATCTTTCATGTTCGTAATTTTTCATAAATTATAAAAAATATTTCTTTGAAAAATAGATTTTAACGAATATTGAATGACACAAATTAATTAGTGACTGGCTGGTCTGACTGGTCAGCCGTCAAAATGAAGTATCATACCCAGTGGTTCTGTTCATTTTGCTGTCTGACTCCAGCACATTATCAAAAAGCCAAGCTGTTAGCCACTTTTGGGTGAAAGCCATTATTTACAGAATAACAAGTTTTTATGAAAAAAAAATGGTGTCAAACACTGTCAAACAAAGAAATAAACAAACCTCCATTTGAAAATTCATAAAATATATCCAAGTGTTGTTTATTTTGATGATTTTTTAAAAGAATCCATTCATCATGGCTGACATTTTTTTCTTCAAAAAGTCATCTTGAAATTCTAATTGCGAGCTTCTGATTGGCTCTCAGAGAGTGCATGACCTCAGCACCCAGCCATCAACCAATCAGATTAGGAATTCCCATAAAATCAATGTCTATAAACAGCTTGCAGAGATATTAATAGAACTTGGGAAATTTTGATAGTGTTGAAGCCAGACGTCAAAATGATAAATCAGTTATCAAAAATTCATTTTGACGGCTGACCCGCCAGACTAGTGACTGGCTTGATTTTTCCATGGAGGAACATTGTAGCTGAAAATGCAGCATGTGCCAAGTTGTGCAAAGTACATGTAATTACTTTCACATCCATTAATATCAAGGAGTTTAATGATTGATGATATACTGATCAGATAATTAATATTGGTTCAAAAATATTTTTTCACAATAATTGACTTAGAAATACACTTCTTTCTTTATTCTAATATGAATTCTAGAGACATAAATCATGTAAATGGGAACTCTGTTACTCGTATGTGCAAACAACAGGACATATATGTGCAGGTTTTCAGGGTTGTGCTGCTGCACATGCAAGCTTGTATTGATATCAGGGATTTTTCTAGGCCCGGGCATTTTGGGGCTGAATATGGGACCCATTCCCAATGCTCTCAAAACTCAACTTTTCCCATTTTCCAACCTCATAGTCATTTTCCCAAAAATCTAGCTCAAAATTCCCAATACAGGCAAGCTTATGTGAAAACAGAGCTTTCCACTGCTGAAAATGTCTTGAGATGAAAGAAATAACAGATAAAGAATGAAAAAAGAAATTAAAAACAAAAATATCTGTTTTTCTTCCAACACCTGTAATAAAAGAGGATGTCAAATTTCAGTCACTGACTGATCAAAAATTCCCAATTCAGTGGCACCCTGGACCCATTTTCAAAATGCCAGAAAAATCCCTGGATATATTGAGATTCTCAGAAAAACTTTTAACTTTCGGTAACCTTAGTTGAGTCAAAGTTACACACTGAAGTGCCTCTTCTTTGGTTCCTAGGTATCGCAATGATCCCAAAGTCACCTCACAAAGCTTTCAGCTCGCACTACGAAGCCTATTAGGCCTAAATGAAATATGTGTGGTTCCTGTTTCATACCCCAAAAAATTAGGGTAGGTAGGTAAGGAGTATTATTTAATTAAGTAACACAGGGAACGGCCTCAAATTCGGAAAATCATTTTAATGTGGCTTTTTTTTAGTTGTTTTTCTCTCCAAAGACCATTTTAATGTAAGGGTAGGGTGAAAAAATTAGGGTGGGTAGGGAAACCGGAACCACACATAAATCATTTAGGCCTTACCCACTGTATTACTCACTGTATTACCCACTGCTTGCTATCTTCCTGGTCTTTTCCATCCAACTTTTTTTCACAATAATGATTACATGTAACTACAGGCTTCAATTGGAAGGTCATCCATCCATTTCCCATTAATAATATGTTCAAGGTTTGTGTTTTAGGTTAGTCCTAGAATGGTGTGACAGTATTAACCTTGCAAGTGGAAAAAATGATGAATAGGCCACAGCAGAGTTGGGGGAGTGGCTTTCAGTCTTCACCCAGGCACACACGTCCTCGACTAGGTCAGACAGGACCTGCACCCAGGCAAAGGTACCCTCAAGCTGGTCAGACAGGAATCATACCAGGGAACAGACAGCAATGGGGACAAGCAGGTGCTACAGGACCCAGGCACAGGCACCCTCAACCAGGCCAGACAGAACCTGGTTTCTCTAACATCTATAATGAGTCTAGCTCAGAACCTACAGGCCCCCCAGAACACTCACAAAAACCAATCCAATCAATATTTGGGCTTATGTCTGAGGCAGATTCGGGAAATCTGAAACCAAACAGTAGTCTAAGACCTGGCAAAGGAATTTTGAAGAATAAAAATGAAGTGAGTCCTATGGTGGGTGATGGTAATATATCAGCTGAGGGGCCTTCTTTTCAAAATTCAGAGAAAGGAAATAGGCAAATGGCTGGAAATAAAAATGCTGCCAGACCTTTCAAAGATAATCGTGCTGAACCTCCGGTATTCTGGGAGCCTCAGGCTCAGCAGATAGCTGGAAATCGTAACGCTCAGAGACATTTTCAAGGTAGTTATACAGAAGCTTCTGTCTCAACAATGCAGCAAACTGGTACTAGGGGAGCAATAAGAGGTGAAAAACATAGCAAAGATCTTCATGCTATAGATACAATGGAAGAGGAGTTTTTGAACACAAAGAATCTAAGAGAAAACATTGATAGAAATGTAAACAAGCATGCCAAAGAAACATTTAAGGGTGAACAGTATCCATTGAGTGCCAAAGAAACATTTAAAGGTGAACAATATCCATTGGGTGTTGATAGCTCAAATACCAGAGGTTCAGGATTGTATAGTGAAAATGATATGCAAAGACACAATGAGGACAAGAGGACAGACAATCCACAAACTATGATTTCTAACAAGCCAGGACTACTAGGACCGGGACCGAGCGCCATGAACATGGGTGGACCTCACCCTATGGGTTTTGGAATGAACATGCCTGGAAATCCTATGGGTTTAAGGATGAACATGCCTGGACCACACCATGTGGGTTCAAATATGAACATGGGTGTCCCAAGAGGGCCAAGACCTATTGAAAGCAATGAGATGGATAGGGATTTTAGAGAGCCAGGTCCTATGGATGAAAATTTGAATGTGAAAAGACAGAGTACTCAACTAAATTCAAATTTTATGAACCCAGACCTAAGAAAACCAATAAATACAGAAAACAGTAATCTTCAAGGGCCTATGATTGGTGGTCATGGTCAGTCTATAAATAGTGGTCCAATGGGTCAGAATATTGTTGGTTTTCCAGCTCATTCAAGAATCGGTGGTCCAATGGGTAGCTCAGTGACTGTTGGCATGATGAGTCAATATATGGGTGACGGGCCAGCGGGACGGACTATGGTGGCCTTTCCAGGCCAGTCAATGGCTGGTGGCTTGATGAGTAACTCAGTTGCAGGTGGAATGATGAGTCATTCTGTGGCTGGTGGTCTTGTGGCTCAATCTATGGCTGGAAGTTTGATGGGCCCAGTGGGTCATTCTGTGGTTGCAGGTCCTGGCCAGCCTGTTTTTCTACAAGCTGCTCCTGTCAGTATTGGTTATGGTGGACCTACACTGGCTGATAGGATAAACTTTGCAAACATGCAATCAGGTCCTAGCTATAATGATAATGAAAGGTCACGGTCACCAGGTCGGCAAGACCGAAGGGGTTACAGTTTAAGCCCTGAGAGATATGGTTCTGGTAATATGGATGACAACATAGACAATTCAGGGAGAGACAATGACTGGCTAGAAGATGCTATTGATGAAACCAGGGCAAGATTAGCTACTCTCCAAAAGCAGTGTAGTGTACCAGTGGATTCTGAGGCAAGTGGCTGGCGTGATATTGCTATTGAAGAAACAAAGAAAAGGTTAGAGTTATTGGAAAGACAAAGAGGTTTAAGGGAAAGATCAGATTCTGACGATTGGCGTTTGAAAGCCATTGAAGAAACAAAAATGCGTATAGCTAGGCTTGATAAGAAAATGTCTTCATCTGCTCGTTCAAGATCAAGGTCTCGAGAAAGAAGAAGTGGGAAAAGGGGTGGATCTGCCGACAGGGACAGAAACAGGGATGGGCGTCGAAGATCTAGATCAAGGTCACGGGGAAGAGCTGGGGACAGGAAAGGTTCTAGCAAAGATAGGATGGGTTCAACTGGAAGAACTGATAAAGGTATATTAATAAAACAGAACAGAATATTCCTTTATTGTTGAATATGGTTACTTTTATTTCAATAATCATAGATAAAGTAAATAAGGAAATCACATATAAATATCATGCTGCTATATACAGCTTATTCAATTTAAAAAAAATATGAGGTATAGAAAAAAGACAATAATTGTTTGGACTGCAAGTATAGGTTTACAACTGCCAAATCATTTTCATTACTTTTTTCAAGCAGCGAGTTGAAGTAAAATCAAATCATGTACTTTGATTTTCCGTAGTTAAAGATCCATTTGCGGAGGGCCATGAAGCCTACCTAGAGGAACAGGACAGAGTATGGCGAGATCTTAAAAGGACTTTCAAACTGAGTGATAGGGACAAACCTAGACAGCCCATGTTTCAGGAAGGGGTTACTGGGGGTTTCAGGTGTAAGGTATGTGGCTCTGGGATTTAGATTGATCAACGGCTTAAGGTACTCTGTTACATTGTTGCTTGTTGCTCGTACTTGGGAAATATTTTTGATTGGTCAGTAAGCTAGACTAAGATTTAAAGGGGGGAAATTCGAATTTATTGCACACATGAAACTTTTGATAAAAAGTACCATCAATTAAACAAAGAGGCTTTTCTATTAGGAAATTTGATCATAATTTTATATGGCATATTTGAGCCACGCCGTGAGAAAACCGGATTTTTGCCTATGCGAAAACAAAGGCGTAGATCAGCTTCGCGGTAACCGCGAAGCTGATCAGCGCCTTTGTTTTCGCTACTTGGATAGTACAATTCCTCTTCTACTTAAATCCGAAATTTCAAGCTTTTGGCTCTTTTCTGAGCTTGTACAGGCCGGTTTGTGTCTGACCTGGTCGGAAATCCCGAAGACCGGTTTTCTCGCGTCGCGGCTCATTTGATATAGATGTGTTCGATGTATCTGTACTTGGTGTGTATGGTTGTTCAGTGGTAGAGTGTTAGACTCATGAGAGATCTTATTCCAACTGGTACTAAGAATCAATATAAATGAGCCGTCCTATGAGAAAACCAACAATGTGGTTTCCGAACAAGTCGGACACAAACCGAGCTGTACAAGCACAGAAGATGGCTAGAAGCTTGAAATTTTGGATTTAGATTGTAGAGGAATTGTACTGTCTGTGTAGCGAAAACAAAGGCGCTGATCAACTTCGCGTGAGAGATCTTATTCCAACTGGTACTAAGAATCAATATAAATGAGCCGTCCTATGAGAAAACCAACAATGTGGTTTCCGAACAAGTCGGACACAAACCGAGCTGTACAAGCACAGAAGATGGCTAGAAGCTTGAAATTTTGGATTTAGATTGTAGAGGAATTGTACTGTCTGTAGCGAAAACAAAGGCGCTGATCAACTTCGCGTGAGAGATCTTATTCCAACTGGTACTAAGAATCAACATAAATGAGCCGTCCAATGAGAAAACCAACAATATGGTTTCCGAACAAGTCGGACACAAACCCAGCTGTACAAGCACAGAAGATGGCTAGAAGCTTGAAATTTTGGATTTAGATTGTAGAGGAATTGTACTATCTGTGTAGCGAAAACAAAGGCGCTGATCAACTTCGCGTGAGAGATCTTATTCCAACTGGTACTAAGAATCAACATAAATGAGCCGTCCAATGAGAAAACCAACAATATGGTTTCCGAACAAGTCGGACACAAACCCAGCTGTACAAGCACAGAAGATGGCTAGAAGCTTGAAATTTTGGATTTAGATTGTAGAGGAATTGTACTATCTGTGTAGCGAAAACAAAGGCACCGATCAACTTCACTGTTACCGCGAAACTGATTGTGTCTTTGTTTTCGCATATGCAAATTGTTAGTTTTCTCATGAGGCGGCTCAAATAGTTCAGAGACCTTCATATTATGTAGATATTTGTCCCAACCTGTGTTTGGCATATTTGATTTTGGTAAAGTGTTTCATTTATTTGATTTTTAATAGGATTGCAAGGTCACAGTAATGGACACACAAGCATATGGAATGCACTTGGAGAGTGAAAGCCACATACGGGTACGTCATCTTTGTGATATACTGTAAGACTATAGCTGTAGAAATAAAAATTGTAATGACGTAGTTATACTCCATGAAATCGTAGCCTATTCAATGATGTTGTTCTATCAAACTGATACAAAATAAGAAAAATGAGACAAATCATTACATGTAAAGAGGATAAAGCATTTATTTCTGAGGTAATGGAAGTGTTTATTTTGTTTGGATTTCAGATTGTGCAGCTACGAGCACAGGAGGGTATGTATCAATTTATGTAATTTAGATTACTTAATCATGACTGCAACTGTTTGAAAATTGAAATTTTAACATTTTTGTGTCCAAGAACTTAGTGCATCATATTTTGTTGTTTTAACTGATTTCTCAAAGTAGAAAGTTCCCATCGTGGAAGCAGATAAAAATATGAGCCGCGATGTGAGAAAACCGTTCTTTGTGGTTTTCGACCAGGTCTGCCACAAACCAGCCTGTGCACCTACAGTAGTAAGATGGCTAGACGCTAGAAATTTCGGATTTAGGAAGAAGAGGAATTGTACTATCTTTGTAGCAAAAAGAAAGGCACTGATCAGCTGTGCAGTTACTGCACAGCTGATCTTCGCCATTGTTTTTGCATAGGCAAAAAAAGTTTTCTCATGACATGGTTCATATGGTATGGTACTTCTTGCTTATGAATGGCTAGCATTTCTGGCTTCCGTTCTGCAGCATTCTGCACTTTGGCTTAGACTAAAAGTGTCTACATAGTGCATTGTAATTGTGATAAAATATTTAGATACATGTATATCGTTGGCTCGTTGACAAAACCTCGTAACTGCACTTTTTTCAAAAAATCGTTTTTTCACATGGCGCGATTCAAAACATTCAAATTCAGCTTGTGACACAGCCTTGTAGGTTATGTCCAATGGGAAGTTAGTTTTTCGATGACCTTACAAAACCTCGTAACTACAAATGGTAAACGGACTTGAAAAAAGGTGACAAAACCTCGTATATGCAATTTCAAAAAATTTAAATACAAGAAAATCTTTATCTTTTAGATATGCAAAAGATGCATATGTTTGACTTCTCATAAATGCATTCTTTAATTCATCATAAGAATCTGCTTCTGGCTTTCATTTATCAAGTTTTGTATATACGACAATTTGTAAACATGCACAATTATATATCATTTATATACAAGTTTTAGTTTTTTGCTTCTCCTGAAAAATTTGTTTTTTTGCAGTTACGAGGTTTTGTCAACGAGCCAACGATATACATATACTTGTGAATGAAATCATTGCCTCTTAAAAATAAGGTTTATTACCCAACCCACTATATACAGAGTAATTGCATATTTTTCGCTTTATCATGAGTTGGTCTCTGACCAGTCCATAGTTTTGGATATAACATGGGACTATACCATGGCCTGGTACCCAGCTCAAAACATATCAGTGCTATAACAGTGTTTTGCTCTGTCTTGAGATGACACCAACTACGCATGCTGGGATCGCTCCATAGCTTTGGATATAACATGGTACTATACCATGGCCTGGTACCCAGCTCAAAAAAGATAATATACAATGGCCTGGTACCCAGCTCAAAAGATGTCAGAGCTATAGCAATGTTTCACTATGTCACAGGTTGGCCTCAACTGCGCATGCCTGGACTGGTCCATAGTTTTGGATATAACCTGGGACTATACCATGGCCTGGTACCCCGCTCACAAGATAATAAGGAATAAACTGCTATATGCAATAGATGAACCAAATCAGAGAATAGATAGGTGATAATTGAAAACATAAATGCAGATGAAGAATATGGATCTACAATACACTGAACAGTGTTTTTGATAGCAAATTGTCAACCTCCTCATTAATGGCATTGTATCTTTTAATGATGCTAGAAGTCTAATTTGATTTTGAACTGATATGAAGAGTCAGACGAGATTGAATCTTCAAGGTATCTAGTATATATGTTATTGATGGGTAATAAAACAGTTATTTCATGCTGTTTACCATTGCCCCTCTGTGACTCGGATGACCCGATGGACTATTGCCCGAGGCCAAAGGCCGAGGGCAATAGTCCACCATGGTCATCCTTGTCACCTCGGGGCAATAGTTTTTACTATTCACTAAACAGCCATGAAATAACTGTTTATTATACAATACAACATGACACTGTGACCGGTAAATCAGGAGTCACAGGTATGATTCCAGGCTTCTCTAGTCTGTCAGATAAGACTGTAAACCAAGGTCCCGGCTTAATATGACCTTAGCTGTTGGTGCCTTGGTGGGACATTAAATCCCAAATCAACCAACCAACATGACACTGTAATTATATAGTTTTTCCATGATTATGCCCCAAACTTTGAAGAAGTTGAGGGAGCATATTGGTTTGGGTCTGTCCGTGCAGTGCAGTGAGTGAGTGCGTGCAGTCAGTCAGTCTGTGATGCGTGAGCACCCGGTCAGGAACCGTTAGAGCTAGGATCTTGAAATTTGGTATGTAGTTTGTATATGAAAATTAAGAGGACCCGTATTTTTTCTTTCAGGTAAATTCAAGGGGCTAGGGGCCAATTCTGTGAGAGTTGTGTCCCTTTTTAATTCTTGATAAAGTGAACAGATAGTGGATACCTTGTGTGCGCAACTCCTCCTACAGTTTTATTCCAATTCTCTTGAAACTTTACAGACGTTGTGACCATGCTTTGAAGATATGCATGTGGTTTGGATATAATCCTCAGATTAATTTTTGTCACTCTTTTTGCGGTTTGAACTTAGCCATTTTTCGGGCATTTTGACAATGAAAGTGAATGGGCAGTGGGAACCTTGTGTGCGCAACTTCTACAGTTTCATGCCAATTCATTTAAAACTTTACATGTATTGTGGGCATGGTCTGAAGTTATGCATGTGGTTTGGATATTTTTTGTCATTTTTTTCACGATTTGAACTTAGTCATTTTTTCGGGCATTTTAGTGAATGGATAGAGGGTAACTTGTGTGCACAACTCCTCCTACAATTTAATACCGATACTTTTTAAACTTTGCAGACATTGTGACCATGCTTTGAAGATATGCATGTGGTTGGGATATACTCCTCAGATTAATTTTTGTCACTTTTTTACAGTTTGAACTTAGTCATTTTTTGGATATTTTTACAGCTTGAAAGTGGCTTACCAGTTGGGGGCATAGTGTTTCTTAAACACATTTTCTAGTTCTATTAGATCTTTATATTTTTTCAGTACTTTTAAAAGACACAGGTGATAGAAGAAATAGGAACAGGCGTCAGAGAAGCCGCAGTCCAGATAGACGTCGGAGGGCCGGTAGTCTAGACAGGGCCAGGAGAGGGGGCAGTCGAGACAGAATCAGAAGATCACGGAGTAGAGAGAGGGCTCGGGAAAGGAGTACAAGGGGTCACAGTGGGGATAGAGATAGAGATGTAAAGGGCTTGGGGGATAGGGGCCCAGAAAAAAATAAAGACAAAAAGCCTGCTGGAAATGAAGCTAAAGGTAATGAAGCCAAGACATGAGGAAACCAGTCTTCGAGGTCTTCAACCATATCTGACACAATCCGGTCTGTAGTCAAAGAAGAAGGCTTGGAGCTTGAAATTTCAAATTTAAGAGGAAGAGGAATAGTATAATCTTTGTAGCGAAAATAAAGTTGCTTATCAGTTGTGCAGGTACTACTCAGCTGATCTGTGCCTTTATTTTAGCATAAGCAAAAATCGGGTTTTCTCATTTTAACATTTACGAGCAGGACAAATTACAGGCTTTGGTGATCTCAACCTGAACTTTCTATTTATTTGGGCTAGTTTGTCATTTATGATCAGTTTAAATTTTATTGAGCATGAAAAAAGTTTTATAACCTCGGGACATATATATTATATGTTATATTATATGTAATATGCTATATTACATCCTCCATAGACGCCTGGATCTGTCACTTAATTGTTCTCTTCACAAGTGATGTCATAGCTTTGCATCATGGAAGAGTATTTCTCTGGGTTCTCCTGTTTTGGCACCATCTACTGATTGACCCCATCTCATATCAGCTGAAATAATCTTTAAAGGGACATAAAATTGAACTTAAAAAAACAAGACATTTCATTTGATTTTCATAGCTGTCACCGGCATGGAGAAGCAACGACTTAAAGGCCCCCTTAAGGTTGATTCCATTCATCCGACTGGTTGCAAGTTGCTGTGGGACTCTGGTGGGAAAAAGAGGAGATCTGCTAAATACACTCTACACTATAGAGTTGTAGAACCTGATAAAGGAGACTGGCAGAAGTTATGTGAATTGTCCAACAGAATGTACGTAGTTGAGGATTTAATGCCGGGAACGACGTACCAATTTCGGGTGACGCTTGAGAGACCGGGGGAAAATTATGTACCAGAGTACTCAGAGAGAGTTACAACACCAAATGGTAATTTTTTTTCCCTCACAAGGCGATCAGTTGAGCCGCGTCATTAAGAAAACAACAATGTGGTTTCTGAACAGGTCTGACACAAACGGGGCTGTACAGTCACAGAAGACAGCTAGAGGCTGGAAATTTTTGATTTAGAAAGTAGAAGAATTGTACTATCCCTGTAGCAAAAACAAAGGCGCTGATCAGCTTCGCGGTTACCGCGAAGCTGATCTGTGCCTTTATTTTTGCATATGCAAAATGTTGGTTTTCTCATGACGCAATCAGTTGTTTTTATGATTTAGCAAATATGCTTAGAAGAACATATCCTTTCAGTAGAAATTAAAGGAAGTTATCTAAGTTACATGCAAAAACGTCTTTTTGCATATGGAAAAAAGATGCAGGTCAGCTGTGCAATAACTGCATAGCTAATCAGTGCCTTTGTTTTCACTTCACAGATAGGACAATCTTTTTCTTGGTATACCTAAAATTTCAAGCTTCTATCCTTGTTCGGCCAGTTTGTGTCGGAACCCCTGAAAACCTGTTTTTTCGAGACATGTCTCATCATGAAATAGAACAGGGTCATGTGAGAAACACTACAGAACTCATTTGCATTGCTGTGGCTGCTGCTAGGCCTTTTGGCTTTCAACAAATAGTTTCTATGAGTATTACATTTGAGCCACATCATCAGAAACCCAACATTCTGCATATGTGAAAACAAAGGTGCAGATCAGCTTCGCACTTGTCTCTAGCCATCATCTGTGCTTGTACAGATGGGTTTGTGTCGAATCTGTTTGGAAAACCACGTTGTTGGTTTTCTCATGAATCCGCTCATTTATGCATTCATAATTCCAATTGTTTAGCAAGTGTTTGGCGATAGAATGGAAAGGCGGACTTCCTTTTGATCAGTTTAGTTTTACAGCATCCAATCTGAGAATGCAGATAGCTTTGTATGAAAAATGTTTGATGACAGTTTTGAATTTGCATATTACAAGTTAAATTGTTGATCAGATGCATAGATGATAAATGAGCTGCTGCATCAAAAAACCAACAATCTGCATATGTGAAAACAAAGGCGCAGATCAGCTGTGCAGTAACTGCATAGCTGATCAGCGCCTTTGTTTTTGCTACAAATAGAACAATTTTTCTTCTTCTAAAATCTGAAATTTCAAGCTTCTAACCATCTTCTGTGGCTGCACAGGCCGGTTTGTGTTGGACATGTTGGGAGACATAAATTGTGGGTTTTCTCATGCTAAGGCTCAAATGTGCTTTTTATTTTGTAGGTGTAAAAGTAACTATCAGAAATCTTGGTTGGTCAGTGACAGATGTAAGTACACATGTACTATTTTCCATTAGCCATGATTGTCCCTACAAGATTTTGATTTCCTTTTTCACTGTACCTAACCAGAAATCAAAAGAAATCATATTGTAGAGTTTTAAGAAAAAAAAAAGAAGGCAAAAACATGCAATAATTTGACCAGTATGTGAAAAAATACTACACATAGTATTATGATGTGGCTTAAGCCATCCCCAACCATCTGTACATTTAGGTGTTAGTCTGACCTGATTGTAAATTGGAATACATGCTATATTGTTATATGGGCCACAACGTGAGAAAATGTACCTTCGGACAATTCTTTAAGTAGTAGAAAAACAGTTACTTTGAATGTATGATGTTACTAGAGTCTGTTAGTCTTTATTTGACCAGATTATTCCAGTTATTTTGTGAGATATGACCGATTTACTATATGAACGCTACAGACGTCATTGTCCTGAAAAATGAAGTCAAAATTGCGTAATGCATTTCTCACACCAGCGCCTTTGATGACAGATTATTAACATTGATGACAGACGAATTGTTTTGGTTCATTAAGTAGGTGGGTGATGTTTTTTTAATTTTAAACATTCTCAGAGAAATCCTTTGGTGTTCTGTGACTGGTAATTTAACTTGTAGATGTCTAAAGAGTTTACAGACGCATGATGAAGGCATCCAGTTCTTTTACATTGTCGAACTGGGGATTCAGATTTGGCAGAAATGTAGTTAAATGATAGAAGTTTTATTGTATATAAGTAAATTCAGCAAAAAACAACAGAAAGACGCCAGCCCTGAGCAGGTAACCAATTTTCGTGACTTTTCTTGTGAAAATGCTGAAACGATGACCAAGTTTGGCCTTAATAGTGACAGGTATGTATTCATCATGCTTCTGTAAACTCTTTAGACATCTTCAAGTTAAATTACCAGTCACAGAACACCAGAGGATTTCTCTGAGAATGTTTAAAAATAAAAAAACATCACCCACCTACTTAATGAACCAAAATAATTCGTCTGTCATCAATGTTAATAATCTGTCATCAAAGGCGCCGGTTGTACGGTGTGTTTCTGCATGTTAGTACAGCTTACAAAACTCGATGCATTTGCTTAGAACTGTTTAAGCACTGGTCATAACCTATTGTTAAGATAGAAGCATACCATCCTTACAGGCAATCTGACGTAATTATTTTGTCTATTATTTTGATGTTGCAGTTGCTATGGTTACTGTTTCACGATAGATATAGGAAAAATATGTGTATTATGGGCTAAAACAAGGGCAGATAACTCCTAATATTGAAAATAAATATGTTTTAAAACTCATTCATTTGGTAGCCCAGAGTTCAAAGGTAACAAATACAGTGTTATTTCTAAAACGTATATTTCATCAGTTTTCTGCTTTTAGCTTCTTGCTACTAGTAATATCAGAATGTCCGAAGGTACATTTTGTCGCGTTGAGGTTCATATTATTTGGCCACTTGATTAGAAAAGCAGAATTTTTCATATGCAAAAACAAAGGCTATACAATTCATCGTCTACTTATCTCCAAATTTCAAGTTCATCCTTCCTCTGTTTATGTACAGGCCAGTTTGTGTCTGACTTGGTCAGAAACCCTGAAGACTCTTTTTCTTGTTACATGCCTCATTTGATAAGAAAATTGAAGTCCATTTGATTTGTATGGGTTAATACATGTATTTGTGTTGTGTTTGCAGGAGATACTACTGGAGCTGTTTAAGGACTTTGATGTCAAAACCTGCAAGATTACACCTACACAGCAAAACAAGTAAGGCAACCATAAATTTAGTCAAATTATACTTGCCTGTGAACTATATATGCATACATGTGACACCTTCCTGATCATCAGGGAGACTCCAGGAAATGAGATATAAAATCCTTTAAAATTACCTCATTTTATTTTAATGAAAAATCAAGATCTCACTGAAATGCATCAAGAATTTCTCTATTCTATACAAAAACCTCCCTGAAATGAAAGACAAATCTCCCTGATACCTCTTTCAAACTCATCACATATACATACATGTATATGCTTTCATATACATACATGTATATGCTTTAAAAAGCTGAGACTTATAGAATTTGGAATCCTATAAAACAGGTGTGGAAGCTCACTTTTCTAGTTTAGGTTTTCAGCCACTTTGCTGAAATTTAAGTTGGGTCATCAGAGAGATGTGTGGCTAAGTTAAACAATACAATAATCTTGGACGACCATACACTTCATATATAAAGTGCACCCATTGGGGCCATGAAAATAGATGGCCTGCTTGTGACTCCAGGCAATGCTCATAACAGACTGATCAACCACCTGATTACTGGCCCTGAGGTTATAAAACTTTTTTAGCTTGACTGCACGAAGTGCAAAGAGCTATTGTAGTCACCTCGGTCATCCGCATTCCCGTTCCCGTCACACTGCGTCAAAGTTTTCTAGAAGTGCTGTGCACAGCTTGGCAACTACTATGATAGGGTTCAAACTTGGACCATAGGTACCTTGGAGGGTTGGCTTTCATTACATGTTATCGGACCCCTGGGTCCATGCCCGGGGGTGGGGCTAGAGGTTAAAATCTAGAACACTGTAAAAAATTGTCTGTACTGTGTCAATGTTTTCTAGCAGTCCAGATCTTGGCAACTACTTATCAAAGAGAGTTTAAACTTGGACCATAGGTACCTTGGAGGGTTGGCTTTCATTCCATTGCATCCTATTCCTGGGTTCATGCCAGGGGGTGGGGCTAGAGGTTAAAATCTAGAGCATTATTAATAATGGCTTTTCTGTGGTATAGTATTCTAGAAGTCTATATCTTAAAAACCTTTTATCTGAGGGCTTTCATACTTGGACCATAGGTACCCTGTAGGGTTGAGTTTCATTTCATGGCATCGGATCCCTAGGTCCATGCTTAGGGGTGGGGCTAGAGGTTAAAAACTAGAACTTTGTAAAAATGGATGAACTGCTGAGTATTAAAATTTTACAAAGAGTCTATATCTTGACAACAATTTATCATATAGCATTCATACTTCATACACTTTAGGTTCCATAACATCGGACCTCTGGGTCCGAGTCGGGGGTGGGGCTAGAGGTCAAAATCTAGAACTCTCTGAAAATATTTTTTTCTTTTTGTTTCTAAATAGAATCAACTTAGGAAGATGCTTGGTCATTCATCTTTTAACTTAGTGACACTAACTTAGTGTCATGACAGTTACTGTTGGTTGACCTACTTTCCATGGTCCAGTGATTTTGCCTTATATCTTGACACTCAAGTATATTTTCATACTTCTTTCAGATTATGAGTGAGTTTGACCTGACCTTTAACCCCAGTAAACTTATAGGTCACTGTGACCTAATTTCACAGTTCAGTGATTTTGCCTTATATCTTGACACTCAATTAGTATATTTTCATACTTCTTTCAGATTATGAGTGAGTATGACCAGAGCTTTGACCCCAATATACTTATAGGTCACTGTGACCTAATTTTCATGGTTCAGTGATTTTGCCTTATCTTGACACTCAATTAGTATATTTTTGTACTTCTTTCAGATTATGAGTTAGTTTGACTAGACCTTTGACCCCAATATACTTATCGGTCAGTCTGACCTTCTTTCCATGCTTCAGTGATTTTGCCTTACATCTTGACACTCAATTATTGTATTTTCATGCTTCCTTCAGATTATGAGTGAGTATGACCAGACCTTTGACCACAATAATACACTGTGACCTAATTTCATGGTTAAGTGATTTTGCCTTGTATCTTTCACACTATGTTTGTGTATGACAAGACCTTTGACCCTAAAGTAGTCCTTGGTCATTGTGACCTGATTACATGGTTCAGTGATTTTGCCTTTTATCTCTGTTTTCTTTTGGTATATAAACATATTTCTTTCACATTATGTTTGCGTATGACAAGACCTTTGACCCTAAAGTATTCCTGGGTCACTGTGACCTAATTTCATGCTTCAGTGATTTTGCCTTATATCTTGACACTCAGTTGGTATATTTTCATACGTCTTTAATATTATGAGTAAGTATGATAAGACTTTTTACCCTAAAGTACTTATAGGTCAGTGTGAGCTTATTTCACGGTTCAGTGATTTTGCCTTGTATCTCGGCACTCAGTTGCTGTATGAAGATACTTCTTGTACAATATGATTGAGACGTTAAAACCTTCAGTAGTTTTAAGTTATAACTGTCATGGTTCAGCGATTTTGTTCTGTATAGCATCAAGGCAAAAAGATGTATGAGCATAATGCTTTAGGTTAGAGGTCGAGTTTGGCCCTATGTTTGACAAAGGTCAGAAGCAGTTGAGCATGCTGTCCTGCGACAGCTCTTATTTCATGCTCTACTCAGCTGAGCATGAAATTTAAATTGCTCATAAATGACACAGTAGCCCAAATAAATTGAAATTTCAGGTTTATCCTGCTGATAAATGTTAAAATGCCAACAGTTGTTTGCATTTTAACATTTATGAAAAGGATAAATTTTAGTCTCAGTTGAACTGAGCATGAAAACAACTTGTAACAGGCTGACCAATCACCTGATTACTGGTTAACTGCCTAGAAGGTCTGAGCCCCCACCCGAGAAAAGTGGTTTAGGTAAAGCATCTGTAAAAATAAGCCTTAGTTGCTTATTTTGGCGGTTATACTTTAAAGCACATTCTGCATTGTCATAGCATCTCAGTGTTGGGTAGAAAAACTTCCCGACATGACCATAGCTGTTGACTTGGACGTAAAGCAACAAATCATCCATACATATGAGCTTTAGTTCAATGTCTACTTTGGTGGTTATACTGTAAAGCAAATTATGCATCCCAGTGTTGCGTAGAGCAGCCTATCGACATGACCATAGCTGTTGACCGGAACGTAGAAGAATAAATCTAATAAACAAACATGAAAAATGATACAGTGTTGTCTAAAGATTAACTTATTTTATTTTAGCCAATTTGCTGAGATTGAAGTTGGGACCACAGCGGAAGCAACAAGATGTGAGGCTGAGTTTAACAATACAACATTCCGAGATCGTATCATACATGTGAAGTCTGAGACGGGGTTGGGTAAAAGTGAGAGGAAGAAGTTCCTAGAAGGTATTATCATAGATCAGTTGAGCCGTGATGCGAGAAAACAGGTCTTCGGGGGTTCCGACTAGGTCCGACACAATTCCGCCTGTGTAACCTCAGAAAAAGACTAGAAGCTTGAAATTTCATATTTAGGAAGAAGAGGAATTGTACTATCCGTGTAGTGAAAACAAAGGTGCTGATCAGCTGTGCAGGAACGCTGTGCAGTTCCTGCACAGCTGATCTGCGCCTTTGTTTTCACATAGACAATAATCCCTTTTTCTCACAACGCGGCTCAGTTATAGAGGTGATAATCAAACATCACATTACAAAAACATGCCCCTGCAATAGACAAAGATATTTTGGCTATGAAAATAAAAGATTTCATTTGAAAATTTTTAATTTCTTGTATACTTTTGGTCAAAAGAGACAAAAGAAGTCTGATCATGGTCCACAATGTTTATTCATGCAGATCTGTCTGAAATTTAGCTCTGATCTGATCTCGTAATATTTCAGAACAAAAGGCCAGGTTTGAAGAAAAACTTCGAAATACAAATGAAAGCTTCATTGAAAATGTGTTTTGGGATGAAAATACTAGGGTAACAACTAAAGTTGAAGGACTTTCTGATTATGAAGATATTGAGACTTATGATGAGAACTTTGATAGTAATACAGACAAACTTCCTAGTAGTCAAATTAAGTATGAAAACGTTTATGAAGACGTTTATGAGGATGCTCCGGTAAATAATTTTGAGGGAAATGCAAAGGATAATTCACAGGACACAGAGATGTTGAAAATTGCTCCTGCCAATGTGAAAGCAAATAAAGATGTGAAAAATGAAACTGAAGTAGAAACTATAGATTTAACTGTTGAATTTGACAAACAAAGTAGTAATAAAGGTGTCCAGAAAGATAAGGAAAATAATTTAAAGAATTTTGTACAAAAATCTGTGAGTAAAAGAAAAGGAAATGTTACAAAACAAACTGAAAAATCAAATGTTAAAAAAGGAAAAGTTACAAAAGAAGCTGAAAAATCAAATAAGAAAGAAAAACAAGAGACAATTGATTTGACTGTGGAATTTGATGATAGTGATGACAATGAACAAACAGGAGATACATGGGTTAAAGCTACGGCAGAGGATGCGGTCAGGAGAGAAAGAGAGGAAGAAAGAAGGAGGAAGACTGAGGAATGGAAGAAGAGGGAACCCAGGGTTTTGTTGTATGAGAAACTGAAAGGGAATGAGGCAAAGCCACTTATAGGTATGTTTGTGACTTTTATTAGAGCCTTTGCATGAGAAAACCAACAATTTGGGTTCCGACCAGGTCAGACATAAACTGAGCTGTACAGTCACAGAAGATGGTTAGAGGCTGGAAAATTTTGGATTTAGAAAGTAGAGGAATTGTACTAAGCCTGAGGAAATAATTCTGTTTACTTTCAATATACCCTCGATATCGTCGTTTAACTATCGATTTACCTTGATACTTTATACGCGCTTATATTTATTTTTAGCCAGAGAGTGACAACGAAGTATTTTTGGATCGATGACCTTGAGTTTGCTCCGTTTACAATTTAATCAGATATTTAGCATGTGTGATCAGCCATCGTTGTCCAAACATAAAAGTCATAGTTGTTACTTGGAGGTTATAATTGAGCCGCCTCGTGGGAAAACCAACAATGTGGTTTTCGAACAGGTCTGACACTAACCAGCCTGTACAAGCACAGAAAATAGCCAGAAGCTTGAAATTTTGGATTTAACTTGAGTAGAAGAGGAATTGTACTATCCGAGCAGCGAAAACAAAGGCGCTGATCAGCTTCGCGGTTACCGCGCGAAGCTGATCTGCGTCTTTGTTTTCGCCAATGCGGATTGTTGGTTTTCCCATGAGGCGGCTCATATATTAGCACATTTCTGCCGTCAGGACATCCGCTTCTTGGCTCATTTGCTCATGCACACCAACAACATAAGTATATAGTAACTGTGTCACATTACGAAAACTTGCCCATGCGTTATACAGATTTTAAATATTTTCGCTAAAAACATCGAATGTCGAACCACGTTAGAACCGCCTCGCCGAGACCCATAATCTATGTTTTGGAGCAAAAATAAGAAAAATAGGTATAGCCCTGCATATCCCATTTTAGCTATATAAAAGGTTAACGCGGACATGTTTTCGTGATGGACTCTCCCAGCTTCTGCATGAGGTTTTTCCGTAGACAACTTCTCGCCCAGCGATGTCATGTTTCAGATTTTATTTTCAAATACTTGATGGTATTAGAAAGAGGGGAACTAAACTTCCGTAAGACAACATAAAGATTTGTCTGACATTAAACCCCAAAGCTAATCGAATTGACCGAACGATTTGTTGTGTTAACGGCTGTGTTAAACGAAGACATAGACTAGAAACAGTGTAAATTTTAACCCAGCTGTCGTGTAAAACCACATAGAACTTGACAGACGTTTTGCGTAGTGAAACAGTGTCGTAGGGTGATTTGGGGGAAGAGCATCGGACTCCGTATCGAAACCCCCAAATGCGGCGGCGTGTTGTGTCATTGAGCAAGACTCATTAACTCGCCTGCAGCTATGTCTCCGTCTCGACACAAATGGATATTTGTTGACTGGGATGTTAAGCCATTACCAGTCTGACAAAAGTAACCTTCAACTTATCTTTACACTGATTCATTTGTCGCTGGCATGTCGGCTTTTTAATTAACAGATACAACTATTTATTATCATTTCTCTCCCTCTTGAAATTCAAAAGGGAATAACTTTAAAAGGCTAAAAGACAAGTTTCAACTAGAATGTCCATCATAACCATGGTAAACAAATATTAAGATAATATCAAAAATAATCTCTGGGGTCGAGGCTCATGTCTTATATAGTTTTATATTCGTGACAACTATGCTAAGTGTAATTAATAGTGCTCAAATCGCCCGGAACTCCTGTCTCAATATGATCGTACTGTTGAGGTGGGACGTAAAACACCAATAAAAGATACCAACAGAATCTTACTGAAGAGGACAGAGATAGATCACTGGATGGCAAAACATTGAGTAGGCCTATTTGTAAACATATCTGTAGGAATGACTATTTAACAATGGATATTGACCAGTGTATTTGTCATCAAGTTTCAAATTGAATAAGATAAGATCTGTTTAGACAAGTGAAGTGGTAAGTCCTAGATCAACCAGTTTATCGTCCGATGGACCGCTGATATTGTTAGTTGTCCATCTGTTTTCAATATAATCATCACAATAAAAACGGGAAAACCCCGAGGTTTTATGAAATCATAATGGACATATGCATTTTATTCGTTTGAGATCAACCAAGTGACTCGTTTAAACGCATCAAGGTCGGTGGGTTAATTTGGAAATATTGTGAAATTAGTTTCGGAATGTGGATATTCATGTTATATTTAAATTTTCCGGCATCAATCATTTATGAATCTCGGGTATGATTTTCAGATATTACCAAGCAGTGTAGATATGGATTGAATCAGATTCAAAATAATGTTTATTGGATCCGAGGTTTTACACAAGTATATAGACAGACATACAATGACATACAATGAGTATGTATAATTCAGGTGAGTCGGCTGTCGACATACCGAGACATGAAACCCATATCGTTATACTCGCACGAAAGTAACCTTTTGCGTATTACAAATGGCTCGGTCGACAGCACACTTGCTCCCATGGTATCTGTACCGACCTGGTGCTAAACCTAGCTTCTCTCTCCAATGTTTAATATATTTGGTCCCATTTAGATAATACTAGTCTTTGTATCAACTACCATGTTGAAAGTTGTAAAATTTCAGTAATTCTCTTTGGCTCCATGTTGCCAAATCTAAAGGGCTTTAATAGTCGAAACCGCGGTATGGCCCATCCCCTTTCTCATTAATGTCTTCACTGCTCTTAAAGGATCTCAGTTTTAATTTTTATTTGTCGTATTAACGATGGATTTGTCACGAATATGTGTCAAGATGATGCGATTGTAACGTTCGACCATCTGCTTGTGCACACAAATATGCTACAGCATCTGTTTCAGACTATCCCATATTGCGTGTTAAGACGAAGTTGCATAGACCAATGCAGATTTAAGCTTTCACGTGTGACTACTTTATATCGTGGAATTTCGCCATAAAAAGCGCACGGCAGCCATAGAAAAAGAAGACATACTTTCAAACTTCTTTGACACTGTCATGCGTTTTGTATATGTATATCAAAATTTGCGTAAAAGAAACACTTTACTCAAATGAAAACTAACATTGAAAGCGCTTGAAATCATTCCTTGGTATTGAACTTTTACTCTATGCTCCTCCTATGCCAAACCTTTATTTGTCCTTCAAATGTCAGTCTGACATCTAAGTAGGCAACATAAACGGAATTGCATCATCAACATTGTATCATGACTTCTAAATACATAATTGGTTTAAACCCCACGCACCCTGTGTCCAGTTGATTTTATCAGTTAATGAATATTTGCTTTGTTGTAATGTCGGGATGTTCACGTCCGTTTTCAAATATCAGTTTGAATATCATATTATTAAGAGGTTATGATCAGGAAACAGCTAAATCAGAATAAATTCCCCCTCCAACAACCCGAGATGGGAAAAACTAAACTGACAATCAGGTGCTATACAAAGACAAGAACGCCGCGGAGGTCAGCATACGACCTATACACTTCGTAGAGGAAAAAACCGATGCTTTGTAAACCCTAAAAGTCATGTTTTGTGTTTCATACATTGTAGGTATACATTAGAACCGCCTCGCCGAGAACGGCCACGTTTTCCTGATGCTTTTGTATGTGCTCAGTTAAACAAAGCACCTTTGCGGACAAAATACCACTGGTATATTCTTAATATTTGAATGCGAGTTAGGAAACAAGGCGTGTCAATGGTCGCATTTGGGTCTGTGTTTCCTTTAAATACCAGGGTCCAGAATAAAGTTCGATCCCGGGCTTCTCCAACTATAAACCGACGTCCCGTCTCCATATGACCTAAGCTGTTGGTGGGACGTTAAACTCAAAATCAAATCAAAAAGTAATCTTATTTTCATCATGGTTATATGACAATTTATAAACAGGGTTTCGTAACGAACCTTACGGAAGCCTATTGACCGTTGACATATTGACATATTTATTTCAAGGTCGAGCGGGATACTGGGAAACTACGCATCTAAAAATATCTTACCTGTGTCGCAGCCAATATAAAATTTACTACAGCTAAAAATAAACATTGATCGATCGAGTTAGGTTGATGTAACGTGCATGGCAAAGTAAACAGAATATTTTCTACTGGTGTATCTGTATAGTGTAGTTACTGCGAAGCTGATGTGCACCTTTGTTTTCGCCTATGCAGATTGTTGGTTTTCCCATGCGGCGGCTCATTTTTCTTTTTGATGATTTGTTTGTGTGTAAACTTTGCTAAAATTCAAAGTAAGGGATTAGGCCTTCAAGTAGATGTTTGAACTCCAGTTGATGCATATGGAATATTAAACAGTATTTACTTAACACAATAATCAAAATATTTAGGATGGTTATTTTATGTCTATTTTCATAGTATCGACTTGACACCTGCAGAATTGCTTTGTTATCATTCATTAATTTGAGCATAGGTGTATCACCCAAAAGTTGTCGATCTAAAATGCAAACTGTGATGACATCATGTTATGATGATTTGTTTAGCAGAATGTATTTTTCTGTTCAAAGGTTTGGAGTTTTTGACAGAAATCCAAGATTATAATCCCGAAAAGCAGCCCTACTACAAATGTGAGGTGTGTAGAAAAGACATGATAGAATCAGGAGATGTAATACAACACTGTGTAGGGGTACAGCACAAATTAAGATATCTGGTATGTAGTTTTCGTTTTAAATGTAATGACCCACATCGTGAGAAAATTGGATTTTTGTCTATGCGAAAACAAAGGCACAGATCAGCTTCGCAGTAACTGCGAAGCTGATCAGCGCCTTTGTATTCGCTATTAGTATAGTACAATTCCTCTTCTTCCTAAATCCGAAATTTCAAGCTTCTGACCATCGTCTGTAGCTGCACAGGCCGGTTTGTGTCAGACCTGGTTGGAAACCCTGAAGACTGGTTGTCTTGCGTCGCTGCTAAAATTATTCTGAGTTTTTAGACCAACACCATTTAGCAATTATTACAGACTAAGATTGAACTTCTTCTAGATTAGCAAACTGATCAGTGTCCTGAATGCTTTACCTCTTAGCCTCGTATACTCTACATATCAACATTTAGCTGAAACTGAACCATACAGGGATTGTATTTATTTATGAACTGACATTGGTTTAGCATTTACAGTGAATTGAGGGTAGCGTGGTGGCCTAGTGGCTGTGTGTTGTATTAAAAAATGCGAATTCAAACAAGGCGAAAACAAAGGCGCAGATCAGCTTCGCAGTGACTGCGAAGCTGATCAGCACCTTTGTTTTTCGCGACACGGATAGTACAATTCCTTTTCTTTCTAAATTCAAAATTTCCAGCCTCTAACCATCTTCTATGACTGTATAGCCCGGTTTGTGCTGGACCTGGTCGGAACCTTAATTGTTGGTTCTCTCACGCACATGCTCATATGTCCTTAGCAAGACATACTTCTTCCCATAGTACTAGTTAGTACCCAGGAGGCAGTGGTACTGTCCTCTTATCGTCTGCTATTAGATATAACCCTGCATTTTGTAAAGCTACAAATCCAACAAACAAACAGCTCAATATTATTACAGGAGAAGGAAGAGCCGTTCATCTGTAAGATGCTCGAGTGGACAACTGATAAGAGGGAAAAGAAAGAGAAGGTGTTTGAATATGCTGAAACAATTTATCGAGAGAAGGGCTGGGGCACTGTGAAGCTAGTTATGAAGGAGAATCCTGTAGACTTTGGCAGGGAGGCTTTAAGCGAGCCTGTTTTATTGCCACGTAAGTTACATGTTCATAATGATTTTTTTTTAGTGAGTTCATACATATCTTTAGATTAAGGAGATTTGTGTTGTCATCATGTTATACTTTATAATCTAAACGGCTATTTGAGCCATGACATGACAAACCTGCATCCTGGGTGTCTGACTACAATTTTTGAATATAGCAAATATAACCCGCATAAAACCTAGCTCCATATGTTTGGTACATACTCTGAGGCGGTTCTAGAATGTACCCACAATCTATATTTTGAGCAAAAATTTTAACTAGTTTTCACACTCAATTTTTTTTATCGTTAAAAATGTAAGAAAGTGCATGTGCATGTTTTCCTAATGGCTTGTTTATTTCAGCTCCTGAGTTTGTGCCCCCTCCTGAGCCCACAGAGGAAGAGGCACAGGAACAGACTACCTCGGCGGAGAGAATTTATAGGCCCGACGGCACGATATACTACCAGTTTGACCAGCTTCTTAAAGATGAACGAGACAAGAAGAGAAAAAATGGAGAAAATGTTTTATCGGTTGTTGGTGAGAGGGAATTTTTTGACTTCTTATTGAAGTGAATATGGCTTGTTAAATCATGAATCAAGTTATACTCTGTTTGTGTTGATAATAATGATAATTGGGGCCCTAGTTGCTGAGCGGTTAAGAGCATAGTTTCTTAATCACTCAATCATCTCACCGCTGTGTCTGGTGTGGGTTGGAGCACCGCACTTGCCACATGTGAGACAAGCCAAGTTATGCTTGCGGGTGTGTCAGGTGGTTTTTCTCGGGGTTCTCCCATTTTCACCCCACCTCCTGATTGGCCCATCTCATATGAGCTGAAATAATCTTGAAAGAGATGTTAAAGTGAATCAAAATAAATGAATAAATAAATTAGTAATGATAATAATGTTAACAGAGTTTTTGGTAATTGGAAATTTATGAGACATGTACTTTTTTTTTCTGAAAATTTTCTATCTGTCAAGCGCTAATCATTATATACAACTTTGCATAGTAAATTTCATAGATTTGAACACTCATTAAAATCAAGAAAATAGATCTAAATGAGCCATGCTAGAAAAAATGTCTTTTGAATGTCTGACTAGATCCAACATTTTCTTTTATGGGCAGTCTCAACTGGGTCCTCACCGTTAATTTAAGCTTACCCCTCAGATGGCTAGGTAAAATATGAGCCGCGATGCAAGAAAACCGGTCTCTGGGGTTTCCGACCAGTTCTGACACAAACCGGCCTGTGCAGCTACAGGAGATGGCTAGAAGCTTGAAATTTCGGATTTAAGAAGAAGAGTGATTGTACTTCCTGATTAGTGAAAACAAAGGCGTGATCAGCTTCGCAGTCACTGCGAAGCTGATCTGCGCCTTTGTTTTAGCATAGGCAAAATTCCGGTTTTCATATGGCGCGGCTCACATCAAGCTGTCTGTTTTGCAGGTTTAAAGTATCTGAAGGAATATATTCACCCTGATCGGACTGACCCTCCACGTTACCGCTGTTGTCTGTGTGAGATGAATTCGGCTCAGAGAAATGTACTGCCTCATCTTTATGGGAAAAAACACAGACTGAACTACATTGTAAGTAGTATTAGCCTTCATACAAGAAACCCGGTTTTCAAGGCTTCTGACCAGGTCTGTCACAAACCAGCCTGTGCAGTCAAAGATGACGGCTAGAAGCTCGAAATTTCGGATTTAAGAAGAAGAGGAAATGTACTATCAGTGTAGAGTAAACAAAGGCACTGATTAGCTTTGCAGTTATTGGATAGCTGATCTGCCCCTTTGTTTTCGCGTAGGCAAAACTCTGCTTTTCTCATGACGCAGCTCATGTAGTATGAGCCTTGATGCAAAAATTGGTCTTCGGGTTTATATAGTGAAACTGGGGTGTACAGGGTTGACAATTTTGATCCAAACCCAGAGTGTGGATACTTGTTCTAACCGCCTTGGTGAGGCAGTTCTAATGTGTATTCACAATCAATGTTTTGAAAAAAAAAAATAGAAAAAATCATATACCTCTGTTCACCCCAGTTTTTCTATATAAAAGTAGGGTACACTTCAGACCCGTTATAACGCCCTGGTCGGGGTCCACAAATCGCATGCTCATTATAAGTGAGTCGCGTTATGCAATGTATGATTGCATGTGAAAAGCGTCCATGACCCCGCGCTTATGTTGTGTTGTTGTTGTATCGTATAGAGTTCTGCCTTTGACTTATTGGCGCACCCCGATATTTAAGGCGGACAAGTTTTTGCCAATACCATATTTATAATTATTTTAAAGTCGCCGTTCTTAATCGGGAAAGTAGAAATGCATTTTCTGATCGGATAAAATTATACAAGATTTAGGTGTCCCAATGCTTAGACAATCTTTGGTTTGCGTCGCCGTCGAAAATGAGCAACATTGCGTAACAGGTGTCATCAATAGCCTACAGCAACCTGTGTTTACGGTCTCGTTAAGGTCTATCGATAATCCCCTAGCGTGTTTGGCTTATTTTCACAACTTTTGTTGCTAATCTTAAGAAAACAATGTGTCATTCACACTTTGCGAGCGGTGGATTGTGTCAGTCTAAAAATTACTGAAATGGCAATTATCACTACGTGGGTTCGGGGCAATACGGTTGTAACTCAATTTTTCAAAATTTTTCAGGAGAGACAAAAAACTGCTGTTTTTTACTTAAAGATTGCAATGTATTGAAATTTAGCTATTACATGTTAAATTGCAATTAAATTAATGGCAAAACATATTTTTGCATAAATTTTAACTTTCAAAGATAATATTTGTAAATGTTTGAGATACAACCTTTTACCCTCCGAAATGCAACACTTTCCAGTGCTATATTTCGGCGCAATATGGTTGTAACTCAAGTTACAACCATATTGCGCTGCAAATTAGCCTAAAATCAGCTTATAGTTACCTGAGTTACAACTGTTTTCTTCTAAAACACTGCATTTTTACAGAGCTAAATTGTTGAACTAAACATTTTGCATTTACCTAATACAAAATTACCGTATTGATTCTAATATGCGCACAGTGCGCTTAACTTTTCAAAATAACTGAAAGATAAGGTAATGAAATATCATTCTACTTAGCACACACTACTAACGAAGACAACATATAAATATGCTGAAATAACCACGTCAAAATATTGATGATGATATCATTTAGGTGTTTTTATTGTTGCAAAATAGTTCTTGACCATTTAACCATAAGTTTAAATGAGATATTAATGCGTAGCAGTGGTGTAAATACCAATCTACTAGTCGAGCAATGTGCGCTTTTGCATGGTTTTTGTAAATGGCCAGGGTGTGTGCTTATTGGATCATATGCACTAATTAGAATAAATATGGTACAATGTATGTCAGTAATAATGAGCTGAATAAAATTTTAATTATCTGCTTCTGTGGTATGCAAACTATAACTGTTTGGCTCTTTAAGATGCTAGCATCAAAGAGAGAAAAAACTGTTGCCAATGTATCTATATCTTACCATTAATTTAGCACTTTTTACATACATATAGCCATGTGCTAAATAGGTAACCCAGATAGGTAGATAGTAAACGTTTAGGTAAAGTAAGTCACATGGGTCGCTTGATATGCCAGTCGGTTTGGTAACCATGGCACCTGGTAGGTAGGTAGGTATACTGGTGGATTAGGCAAACAAAATACAAGAAGGAAGGCTGGTATGCTGGCCAGTTACCTAGGTAACCCAGATAAGTAGGTTCGTATACTGGGTATAACAATATGTAATCCAGATACATGTAGATAGGTGGATATGCTGGCAAGTTAGATAAACCAGATAAGTTGGTACACACATTAATTTTAATAGTAAGTAAATTGGGAAAAGTTTGTGACAGCATAATTTTTGCTAACATCCCTGATTTCAGAGTTCTTCTAATAAAGAGTTACTAAAAACTTTAAAGATTACACGCGTATTCAATTGCTATTTGAAAAATTTGTAGGTATGTATACTGGTTGGTTAGATTAATAACCAGATAGGTAGGTTGGTATACTGGTTGGTTAGGCAAACCAGATAGGTAGGTTGGTGCATGTACTGGTTGGTTAGATTAACCATTCTGTTGATAGGTAGTGACCCCAAGGTGTAGATTGGTATACTGGTTAATTAGGTAAACCAGATATGGATCATTTAGGTAAACCAGATAGGTAGGTTGGTTAACAGATCGGTTACATTAACCGGATAGGTAGGTTGGTATACTGGTTGGTTAGATTAACTGGATAGGTAGGTTGGTATACTAGTTGGTTAGATTAATCATATACATGTAGGTAGATTGTTATACCGGTCAGTTAAGTGACCCCCAACATGTAGGATGGTATATGGATCAGTTAGGTAAGCCAGATAGGTAGGTTTACTGGTCGGTTACATTAACCAGATAGGTAGGTTGGAATAATGGTCGGTTAGATTAACCATACAGGTAGGTTGGTATACTGGTTGGTTAGATTAACCATATAGGTAGATTGGTATACTGGTCTTTTCGGTGATCCCAAAGATGTAGGTTGGTATATGGATCAGTTATGTAAACCAGGTAGGTAGGTTGGTATACTGGTTGGTTAGATAGATCAGATAGGTAGGATGGTATACTGGTTGGTTAGATTAACCAGATAGGTAGTAGGTTGGTATACTGATCAGTAAGATTAACCAGATAGGTAGGCTGGCTGGTTAGGTAAACCAGATAGGTAGGTTGATATACTGGTTCAGCTGGATAGGATGGTCGGTTAGGTAAACCAGGTAGGTTGATATACTGGTTGGTTAGATTAACCAGCTGGGTAGGATGGTTGGTTAGGTAAACCAGATAGGTAGATTGATATACTGGCTGGTTAGATTAACCAGATAGATAAGTTGGTATTTGGGACGATTAGATAAACCAGATAGGTAGGTTGGTTTACTGGTTGGTTAGATTAACCAGATAACTAGGTTGGTATATTGGTCAGTTGGTCAATTACGTAAACCAAATAGATAGGTTAGTATACTGGTTGGATAGGTAACCAAGATAGGCTGATAGGTAACCAAGATAGGTTGATACACTTGTCAGTTACGTAGGCTAGTATGATGGTTGGTAAGGTGACCCAGGCAGGTGCATGAAGGAGGGTATATTGGACAGATTGGTAACCCAGATGGGGGGGGGGGAGTATAGTTATGTTGGTTAGTTAAGTGCCCTCAGATAGATAGGTTGGTATGCTGGCTTCAGATATTTAACCATATGACTCTCGTGCCCTACGGATCTACTACTTGCATTTATTTTGGTGGTTTAAGCCTACTTACCTTGGTTTTACTAGCGACAATGCTTGCATTCCTGTCTTTCTGGAAAAGAAACACTATGTGCATGCCATCCTACCTTTCTGTGTGACCATATAGGTCAACTTACCCCTTCAACCACTTGATACTCTATCCGGGCTAATTAAATGACCACCTTACAGCTTACTTATCCAGGCTAACTAAGCGTCCGTCATAACAGCCCACCTATCTAGGCTAACTTACCGACCATCGTAACAGCTTACCTATCCAGACTAACTGGCCATCATAACAGCCTACCTATCCAGGCTAATTAAACGACCACCTCAATCAATCAATCAATCAATCAAGCTTACCTATCCATGCTAACAAACTGACCATCATAACAGGGGATTAACAGCCTACCTATAGGGGCTAAATAACCAACCATCGTAACAGGCTACCTATCCAGACTAACTAACGGACCATCATAACAGGCTACCTATCCAGGCTAACTCACCGACCATTGTAACAGTCTACCTAGATCCAGGCTAACTAACCGGCCATTGTAACAGCCTACCTATCCAGGCTAACTAACCGACCATCATAACAGCTTACCTATCCAGACTAACTGGCCATCATAACAGCCTACCTATCCAGGATAATTAAATGACCACCTTACAGCTTACCTATCCAGGGTAACTAACAGACCATCATAACAGCCTACCTATCCAGGTTAACTTACCGACTATCGTAATAGCCTACCTATCCAGGCTAAATAATCGACCATCATAACAGCTTACCTATCCAGACTAACTGGCCATCATAACAGCCTACCTATCCAGGCTAATTAAACGACCACCTTATAACTTACCTATCCATGCAAACTGACCATCATAACAGCCTACCTATTCAAGCTAACTAACCGACCATCGTAACAGCCTACCTATCCAGGCTAACTAACCGACCATCGTAACAGCCTACTATCTGGGCTAACTCACTGACCATCATAAGAGCTTACCTATCCAGGCTCTCACCCAGCATTGTAACAATTTACCTATCCAGGCTAACTCTTTGACCATCATAACAGCTTACCTATCCAGACTAACTGACCAACCATCATAACAGCTTACCTATCCCGGCTAACTAACAAACCATCATAACAGCTTACCTATCCAGGTTAACTCACTGACCAATCATAACAGCTTACCTATCCAGGCTAACTCACTGACCATCATAACAGCTTACCTATCCAGGCTAACTAACAGACCATCATAACAGCTTACCTATCCAGGCTCTCACCCAGCATTGTAACAGTTTACCTATCCAGGCTAACTAACCGACCATCATAACAGCCTACCTATCCAGGCTAGCTGACAATCATAACAGTTTACCTATCCAGGCTATCATAACAGCTTACCTATCCAAACTAACTGACCATCATAACAGTTTACCTATCCAGGCTATCAGTTTACCTATTCAGGCTTTCATAACAGCCTACCTATCCAAACTAACTGACCATCATAACAGTTTACCTATCCAGGCTATCAGTTTACCTATTCAGGCTTTCATAACAGCTTACCTATCCAGACTAACTGACCATCATAACAATTTACCTATCCAGGCTATCAGTTTACCTATTCAGGCTATCATAACAGCTTATCTATCCAGACTAACTGACCATTATAACAGCTTATCAATCCAGACTAAATGACCATCATAACAGCTTATCTATCCAGGCTTTCACCCAGCATTGTAACAGTTTACCTATCCAGGCTAACTCACTGACCATCGTAACAGCTTACCTATCCAGGCTAACTGACCATCGTAACCCATCCATGCCAATTTAGCCGACCTTAACAATCAATCTATCCATGACATACTGCCTATTTGGGCTAACCAACCAGCAGTAAAAACAACCTACCTATCTAGGCTCACTAACTACCTCTCACAAAGGATAGATGCAGATAGTACAAAAAGTTTGAAATTGCAAAATACGGGGTCTGTCCCAGAAATACGTAGACAATTGTAATTTAACAGGAATGTGTCTGCAGAATTTCATGAAATTTATATGATCTGTTTGCATACATCTAACAAACATTTCGTACAAATATGGATGAATTCACCCCCTACACCACAGATTTAGATGCATTTATTCCAAGAGGTGTAGGTGTCTACGGCGCACGTCAAAAACACTGTTTTGAAATTCATCAAGATCAAATTCAACAGTTCCTGTAATTGCAAGTTAAGGTGATATTACGCAATTCTAGCTATCAGTTGCACGAATAATTAAGTAAGATAAGTTTTTGAAAGTTTGAAATAATTTCCACAATCAGTGTTGATTTTATAGAAATTTTCTTAAACCTACTGCAATTATTTTATTGGAAAATAGTGACGTAATGTAAATTTGGCGGCGCAAAATTAGACCTTCCCAAGGCTTTTCTTTCCAGTTAAGTATATTTAACAAAATTAATTTATAAAATCAACCTTCTATTGTGTTATTAATAATCCTGTGATGATTCTGTATACATATTTTCTTTAAATATTCTAATTGCATTGTTTCTTGTTGTCATTTTAAACAAGCGACATCTTTTTGTTTTATTTCAGTCTAAAATAAAATTAGTGTTCCCTCATATAAAATTAAACTGATCATGCTATTTTTCTACTTATCATTTATAACTCAAATTATTGACTATAATTTTAACTAAGAAGACTTAATCAATGCTTAGATGACAATATTCATCACCATTTCGGCTCTAATAAAGAAACTGCACACAAAACATTTAACCACCCCTCCACAAAAACGTAGCAAAATGATTTTCAACGTGCTACGTAAACGCCGATACACCATCATATAAATCTCCATAACTTCTGCAATTTGTAAGCGATTGAACTAATATTTTTACAGATTGCTCAGTACAAATGTAGTTTAAAAGCATGAACATATCTTAAATTTTCAACGAACCGTTCACGAAATATCAGACATCTTTATGATTTCCCGGGACAGACCTCGTAGTATCCAAAAATCATTACTTTTAGAATTTTCTAAGCATCTAATTTTAAAAGCAATCTAGAATGTAGATTATCAAAGTCACAGATCTATATTTAAGGTCAATATCAAAGAGAAATTAAGGGTTCAAACTTCAGTTACAACTGTATTGCACTGAGAAAAATGCCAAGAAGTATTAAGTATTTCAGCGCAATAGGGTTGTAACTTGAGTTACAACCCTATTGCGCCGAAAATTAGTGCCTCGTGGAGTTACAACCTTTGGAACAATATTGGTTTCCATGGAAACAAGTGTCATTTGTGAACTTATGCTTTCCACCAGGTTATGTATTTATGAATGATAAATTCATTGATGCAAAAACTTGAGTTTTGGAAAAAATTGTAGTTACGACCGTATTGCGCCGAACCCACGACTAGTGAATATACACGCAGCCGACACGGTTCGTAAGCACATTATGCTTTCTATTAGAAAATGCGATCTTTCAGTTTTAAATGTGCAAAAGATAATTTACATTGATTGTTCTCATTGTACCATAAAGAGAAAAGAAAATCGCACCTTGGCAAACGCCTGTTTTTAGCTCACCTGAGCCGAAGGCTCACAGGTGAGCTTATAGGATAGGCAGGCATCCGTCGTCCATCGTCGTCGTCCGTCGTCGTCCGTCGTCGTCCGTCCACAATTTCAAAGAAGAATATTTCTGAAGCTAGTAGGCCGATCTTGATCAAATTTAATGTGAACCATAATTGGGTTGGGGGATTGATGGCATTAGGTTTTGGTGCAGATTGTATCAAAATTGTGGTTTCCATGGCAACAGATAGGTCCCATAGACTTACAATGGGAAAAACTAAAAAAATCTTCTTCTCTGAAACCACTAGGCCCACAGCTTTGATATTTGGTATGTAGCAATGGCTAATGGTCCTCTACATAAATTGTGCCATTCATGCCCCTGGGGTCAAATTTGGCCACGCCCCGGGGGTCGATAGTCTCCATAGACTTACTATGGGAAAAAAATTAAAAAATCTTCTTCTCTGAAACCACAGGGCCCACAGCTTTGATATTTGGTATGTGGCAATGGCTAATAGTCCTCTACATAAATTGTGCCAGCCATGCCCCTGGGGTCAAATTTGGCCACGCCCCGGGGGTGGATAGTCTCCATAGACTTACAATTGGAAAAACTAAAAAAATCTTCTTCTCTGAAACCACTAGGCCCGCAGCTTTGATATTTGGTATGTAGCAATGGCTAATGGTCCTCTACATAAATTGTGCCATTCATGCCCCTGGGGTCAAATTTGGCCACGCCCCGGGGGTTGATAGTCTCCATAGACTTACTATGGGAAAAAAATTAAAAAAAAATCTTCTTCTCTGAAACCACAGGGCCCACAGCTTTGATATTTTGTAGGTGGCAATGGCTAATGGTCCTCTACATAAATTGTGCCAATCATGCCCCTGGGGTCAAATTTGGCCATGCCCCGGGGGTCGATAGTCTCCATAGACCTACAATAGGAAAAAAACTAAAAAAATCTTCTTCTCTGAAACCACTAGGCCAACAGCTTTGATATTTGGTATGTAGCAATGGCTAATGGTCCTCTACATAAATTGTGCCATTCATGCCCCTGGGGTCAAATTTGGCCACGCCCCGGGGGTTGATAGTCTCCATAGACTTACTATGGGAAAAAAAATAAAAAATCTTCTTGTCTGAAACCACAGGGCCCACAGCTTTGATATTTTGTATGTGGCAATGGCTAATGGTCCTCTACATAAATTGTGCCAATCATGTTCCCGGGGTCAAATTTGGCCACGCCCTGGGGGTCGATAGTCTCCATAGACCTACAATAGGAAAAACTAAAAAAATCTTCTTCTCTGAAACCACTAGGCCCACAGCTTTGATATTTGGTATGTAGCAATGGCTAATGGTCCTCTACATAAATTATGCCATTCATGCCTCTGGGGTCAAATTTGGCCACGCCCCGGGGGTTGATAGTCTCCATAGACTTACTATGGGAAAAAAATTAAAAAATCTTCTTCTCTGAAACCACACGGCCCACAGCTTTGATATTTGGTATGTGGCAATGGCTAATAGTCCTCTACATAAATTGTGCCAGCCATGCCCCTGGGGTCAAATTTGGCCAGGCCCCGGGGGTGGATAGTCTCCATAGACTTACAATTGGAAAAACTAAAAAAATCTTCTTCTCTGAAACCACTAGGCCCACAGCTTTGATATTTGGTATGTAGCAATGGCTAATGGTCCTCTACATAAATTGTGCCACTCATGCCCCTGGGGTCAAATTTGGCCACGCCCCGGGGGTTGATAGTCTCCATAGACTTACTATGGGAAAAAAATTAAAAAATCTTCTTCTCTGAAACCACAGGGCCCACAGCTTTGATATTTTGTAGGTGGCAATGGCTAATGGTCTTCTACATAAATTGTGCCAACAATGCCCCTGGGGTCAAATTTGGCCACGCCCCGGGGGTCGATAGTCTCCATAGACCTACAATAGGAAAAAAACTAAAAAAATCTTCTTCTCTGAAACCACTAGGCCAACAGCTTTGATATTTGGTATGTAGCAATGGCTAATGGTCCTCTACATAAATTGTGCCATTCATGCCCCTGGGGTCAAATTTGGCCACGCCCCGGGGGTTGATAGTCTCCATAGACTTACTATGGGAAAAAAATTAAAAAATCTTCTTCTCTGAAACCACAGGGCCCACAGCTTTGATATTTTGTATGTGGCAATGGCTAATGGTCCTCTACATAAATTGTGCCATTCATGCCCCTGGGGTCAAATTTGGCCAGGCCCCGGAGGTTGATAGTCTCAATAGACTTGCTATGGGAAAAAAATTAAAATTCCAAAAATCTTCTTCTCTGAAACCACAGAGCACACAGCTTTGATATTTTGTATGTGGCAATGGCTAATGGTCCTCTACTTAAATTGTGCCAGCCATGCCCCTGGGGTCAAATTTGGCCAGGCCCCGGGGGTAGATAGTCTCCATAGACTTACAATGGGAAAAACTAACAAAAATCTTCTTCTCTGAAACCAAAAGGCCCAGAGCTTCTATATTTTGTATGTAGCAATGTTTGGTAGTCCCCATTATAAATTGTGCCAGTCATGCCCCTGGGTCAAATTTGGCCATGCCCCGGGGGTCAATAGTGTCCATGCATAGACTTTCATTGTTTGATTCTCAATTAATTTAAATCTCATGAGCTTACAATGTGATAATCTCTCAGGTGAGCTACAGGACCAATGGTCCTCTAGTTTTTCAGCTCACCTGAGCCGAAGGCTCATGGGGAGCTTATAGTATGGTAGTCGAGCCGGCGTCCGTCCGTGCGTGTGTGCTTCCGTGCATGCGTCCGTTCACATTTTCAAAGATCTTCTTCTCTGAAATCGCTTGGCCGATCAAAGCCAAATTTTATGTGGAGCATCCATGGGTAGGGGGAACGAAAGTTTGTGTTTTTTTATCTTGATCGGATAAGAACTCTGGTTGCTATGGCAACTTGAAGTTTCCATTGACTTGTATGGAGAAAAAGTGGAAATTGGCATTTTCCGTTGTCAGGCTGGGGATATTTGAATTTTGTTTTTACATAAATGTTTATTGAGTAGTCCTTCACGTTTAAGGCAACTTTTGTAAAAATCACTTTATTCTTTTTGTTGCTATAGCAACATAAAGGGTAAATTTTCGAAAAAAATATTCAAAAATCTTCTTCTCAGAAGCCATATGGGGAATGAAGCTGAAATTTAGCATACATGCTTATGACATTAGTCTGTACAAATTTTTTTTTTGTCTTTGTCCAACTACTTTGGTTGCTATGGTAACTTGAAGTTTCCATTGACTTATAAGGCAAAAAGTGGAAATTTGCGATTTCTGCCGTTTCATTGAGGATATTGAAATTTTGTTTTTACATAAATGTTTATTGAGTAGTCCTCCCCATTTTAGGCAACTTTTGTCAAAATCGCTTTATTCGTTTGGTTGCTATAGCAACATAAAGGGTAAATTTTCGAAAAAAAAAATATTCAAAAATCTTCTTCTCAGAAGCTATAAGGCGGATGAAGCTGAAACTTTGCATACATGCTTATGATATTTACCTCTAAAAAGTTTGTGTTTTTTATTGTCCTTGTCCCACTACTTTGGTTGCTATGGCAACTTAAAGTTTCCATTGACTTATAAGACGAAATGCGGAAAATTGCAATTTCTGCCATTTCGCTTGAAATATTTGAGTTTTGTTTTTACGTAAATGTTTGTTGACTAGTCCTAGTATCTGTAGGAAGTGGGAACCAATGTATATATAAATAATCCAGGATACACGACCAAGATGGCCGCCATTCGCATATATGGTAAAAACCCTTCAACAATCTTCTTCTCTGGAACCAGTGGACCGATTTCAATGAAACTTGGCATGAAGCATCTATGACTCAAGTACTACAATGTATATATAAATCATGACCCTGGGATGACCTTGACCTATTTTATTCAGGGTTCCCACGCTACCGGGAATTCGGGAAAGGTCCGGGAATCAGTAAAACGAAAAGTTCTGGAATCTGTAATTTTCATCATTTTTCCGTGAATCGTCCGGGAATATGGTTTGCCCTGGAAATGTCAGGCCCAGAAAGAAGTGTAAGATTTAAAGCGGCGAACAAGTGAACAATAAAACAGGTAATATCGATCGTTGTTGATCATATTTTCGGGCGCGACGCTATATTCCGGTCTTTTTAGCTCACCTGAGCTGTCAGGCTCACAAGGTGAGCTTATAGTATACCCATGCTCCGTCGTCCGTCCGTCCGTCCGTCCGTCGTCCGTCCGTCGTCCGTCCGTCCGTCCGTCGTCCACCATTTTCAAAGATCTTCTTCTCCGAAACAGCTTGGCCAATCAAAGCCAAATTTTACATGAAGCATCTACGGGAAGGGGGAACCAATGTGTATATAAATAATCCAGGTCACATGACCAAGATGGCCGCCATGCCCATATATGGTAAAAACCCTTCAAAAATCTTCTTCTCCGGAACCACTGGACCGATTTCAACCAAACTTGGCATGAAGCATCAATGACTCAAGTACTACAATGTGTATATAAATCATGACCTTGTGGTGACCTTGACCTATTTTACGGCAAGGTCAACATAGGTCGCCTTTGCATTTGAATGGGAAAAATTGTTAAATTGTCATTTAAAGGAAAAATCTTGCAGAAAATGAGCAGTAGGACTGAATATTAATGATTCTGAAAAAAATTGGGCACCAGGGGCTCATCCGCCCCCACCCCGGGGCAATATACATGTATATTATCATAATATTCAAACATCTTCTTCTCTGAAACCGCTTGGCCAATCAAAGCCAAATTTTATGTGAAGCATCAATAGGAAGGGGTAATCAATGTGTATATAAATAATCCAGGTCACATGACCAAGATGGCCGCCATGCCCATATCCTTAGGAGCACCAGGCATTTTACAAAATGCTCATAAAAAGGGGGTAGGGTTGGTAAATCGTCCATAAAATCATTTCTGTGACACTTAGAAACACGCCTTATGCCTGTATTAAAAGTAGAAAGACCGCTCTTTAACATAGTGTAAGCTGTTTTGGTTTTGCTACTGAAAGGTCACGGCGCAGGGGTCACCGTGGAAAAATCGATGCGCACGGACTTCTTTTTTTTTTTTTTTTTTTTTTTTTTTTTGCGATTTGATTCCCGATTTTTTTCTCCTTTCTCCTCTCTTTCTATCTCTCTTTTTTTTCTCTTTTCTTGTGTCTTTTTTCAACCCTAGCAGTTTGGTCGCACTTGTTTGGTTTGAGCGTGGTGGCGATTCAAATATAACAGGGTAAACTCGACCTTTTTAACACAGAAAAATCACGTTTTTTTTTCCCAACTTTCTGGACCTCTTACTCGCTTGTTTGATGTACTGTGCAATTAAGCTTTATATCGGTTAAAGCCTACTTACTGGGCAATTGAAAAATATAAAAAGATCGCACATACTAGCTTTAACAATGCTGTGAGGGTCGATCAAAAAGTGTTTGTCAGCAATTACGCATAAATACGCTCTGGTAGTGGAAAGGATATGTAAAAGTTCTAAAACGGGTACAAATCCTAGTTTTAAGCGACATTTTCTTGTTTTGTATGCTGTTTGGTCAGTTTAAGGCCAAAATCTGGACGATAGAGGCAAATTTTACGTTTTCACCATATCCTTAGGAGCACCAGGCATTTTACAAAATGCTCATAAAAAGGGGGTAGGGTTGGTAAATCGTCCATAAAATCATTTCTGTGACACTTAGAAACACGCCTTATGCCTGTATTAAAAGTAGAAAGACCGCTCTTTAACATAGTGTAAGCTGTTTTGGTTTTGCTACTGAAAGGTCACGGCGCAGGGGTCACCGTGGAAAAATTGATGCGCACGGACTTCTTTTTTTTTTTTTTTTTTTGCGATTTGATTCCCGATTTTTTCCTCCTTTCTCCTCTCTTTCTATCTCTCTTTTTTCTCTCTTTTCTTGTGTCTTTTTTCAACCCTAGCAGTTTGGTCGCACTTGTTTGGTTTGAGCGTGGTGGCGATTCAAATATAACAGGGTAAACTCGACCTTTTTAACACAGAAAAATCATGTTTTTTTCCCAACTTTCTGGACCTCTTACTCGCTTGTTTGATGTACTGTGCAATTAAGCTTTATATCGGTTAAAGCCTACTTACTGGGCAATTGAAAAATATAAAAAGATCGCACATACTAGCTTTAACAATGCTGTGAGGGTCGATCAAAAAGTGTTTGTCAGCAATTACGCATAAATACGCTCTGGTAGTGGAAAGGATATGTAAAAGTTCTAAAACGGGTACAAATCCTAGTTTTAAGCGACATTTTCTTGTTTTGTATGCTGTTTGGTCAGTTTAAGGCCAAAATCTGGACGATAGAGGCAAATTTTACGTTTTCACCATATCCTTAGGAGCACCAGGCATTTTACAAAATGCTCATAAAAAGGGGGTAGGGTTGGTAAATCGTCCATAAAATCATTTCTGTGACACTTAGAAACACGCCTTATGCCTGTATTAAAAGTAGAAAGACCGCTCTTTAACATAGTGTAAGCTGTTTTGGTTTTGCTACTGAAAGGTCACGGCGCAGGGGTCACCGTGGAAAAATCGATGCGCACGGACTTCTTTTTTTTTTTTTTTTTTTTTTTTTTTTGCGATTTGATTCCCGATTTTTTCCTCCTTTCTCCTCTCTTTCTATCTCTCTTTTTTCTCTCTTTTCTTGTGTCTTTTTTCAACCCTAGCAGTTTGGTCGCACTTGTTTGGTTTGAGCGTGGTGGCGATTCAAATATAACAGGGTAAACTCGACCTTTTTAACACAGAAAAATCACGTTTTTTTCCCAACTTTCTGGACCTCTTACTCGCTTGTTTGATGTACTGTGCAATTAAGCTTTATATCGGTTAAAGCCTACTTACTGGGCAATTGAAAAATATAAAAAGATCGCACATACTAGCTTTAACAATGCTGTGAGGGTCGATCAAAAAGTGTTTGTCAGCAATTACGCATAAATACGCTCTGGTAGTGGAAAGGATATATGGTAAAAACCCTTCAAAAATCTTCTTCTCCAGAACCGGTGGATTGTTTTCAAAGAAACTTGGCATGAAGCATCGATGGCTCAAGTACTACAATGTGTATATAAATCATGACCCTGTGATGACCTTGACCTTTTTTTACGGCAAGGTCAACATAGGTCGCCAATGCATTTGAATAGGGAAAACTTTTAAAATGTCATTTAAAGTGAAAGTCTTGCAGGAAATGGGTAGTAGGATTGAATATTAATGATTCTGAAAAAAAATGGACCCCAGGGGCTCATCTGCCCCCACCCCGGGGCAATATACATGTATATTACCATAATACACGCCTACCAAACGTTCCGGTGCTCAACCGTTGGTTGAGACAGAAAATCGATAGGAGTAGTTTCCGGTTGAGCATCGAAGTAGCCAGAAAGGTAAACAATTGTTGCATGCTCTTTGTTGTTTGATTAATAACTTTTCTTCCAGGACGAAAATAAAAATTCTGGGAATTGTGTACAGTGTCTCACATATTCATACATCTGTGGTGTAAACATGAGGTCGAGGAATTATCGCGTTTTAATTGAATCCATTTCAGCGTGATGAAGGTGTACTAGAAACCGACAGGATTGTGTAGAAAACGGGTGTGTTTCAGGCTGCATTTACACTTTTGTGTCGTGTTTCAGGGTAATTTATATACCGCTGATCAAGACACAGTCATACAAATGTCACTTAAATTTGCAAGTCCATTCAGCCGAAGCAATGGGCATAATATCTTAGAAAACAACCCTGAGATTTTTGGTTGAGCATTGGATAATTAAAAATGATAGGGAAATTGAGTTGTGTCATTTGACCATTGTTTACATTCATCGCTCAAAAATATGTTTCAGGAATGCCACATGAGTGCACACAGAGTACTTATTCCCACATTTGCCACTCTAAACTCTGATTTTTCCTAAATATCCAAAAATAGAAGCTGCAGAGTAACAAATACATGTAAAACGGTGTATTTTGTGAACGACAGCCCCCAGGCTGGTTCGCATAACTTAAACGGTACTAAAAATACTAAAAAATCCCTTTTTTCCCGAAAGAAAATGTCAGTTTTTTATTTTTTTGTGTGGTTGCGCACCGGAGTATTCGGTTGGGCATCGGAAGATCTGAGCATATTTGCCGGTCTTTATGTGATTTTGGGATGTGAAAACATGCAATAATGGCCTTTATGAGCTACTGTATACATTGTTGGTGAGATTTTAAATGACTTGAGAAGTTGACATATTGCTGTGTATCACTTAAGGTATATTGGTGGCAGCAACTTGAAACATGGTTGCATTTTTGCATCAAAATATTATACAAAACGACACAAAGGACAGAATGCACAATTTCGTATATGTTACAAAGGCGTATCGCTCCACGCATACAGTTGTGGTCACGCATCGGAGTATCCGATTGAGCATTTGACCATCTCTTTCTGTATTTCGCAAACACACACATTTGCACCAGAATCAACACAATTGATCAGCCTGAGTCGTGTAGTGTCATTGGGTGAGCTTTATCCTGACATGGCTACGCTTAGTGACTGAGAAAAGTAGATAAAATGATGTCTGTTATTGTAACTTTTCTCTGACTTCTCTTGAAAGCTAACAAGTCAAAAGTTCTAACCGGCCACCAAGGTTTTTATCGATTTTCTTCGAGCCCAAGAGAACTGTATAAATCTTTTTTGCTTCAGTGAATACTCCAATATGTTCGTAAAGATTATCACAAAACAGCTAAGCATAATTCAGAAACGTGCACCAAGGAGAACTTGCCAAACACAAGTACCCTCAATTTAAAAAAAATACAAGAATTTGCATTAGGTACTGGGGTAATGTTTCACATTTTGTTCAAAAGCGACGAAAATAATGCCCAGGAAAGCATTTTTTTCATGAATATGTTCCATATGAGTTTATCTTTAGAAACAAAAAGGTTTAGGCGTGAAACGTGGGGTTTCAAAAAGTCGCTCCTCACAAAATAATGAAATTTTCGAATTTTAAAAAAGGGGGTATCGGTATTCACTGGAACACGCTGCGTCCTGTTTGGAAAATTTTGTAAGTGTTTTCACTGCTCTTAGTCGATGAAGTGTCTGTCTTTTTAAAGGTGTTAACAGAAATTTCAGATTATTTTTTTGTTTTGAAGAAAAACCATAAACTGTAAGTGGCCGGTTAGAACTTTTGGCCAGTATCTATATAGACCAGTCTGTATTCACTGTGGTTTCTGTCTAATATGATATCCATTAAAAAAAAAAAAAAAAAAAAAATAAAAAAAAAATAATCTATATTTTCAGATTCCAGCATGTGTGAATGCCAAGCATGGACGTCAGCCCAACACCAGTGTGACACTTGTCACAAGACATTTTCTAAAGAACGCTACTTGCGGCGGCATTGCAGACTGGTCCACGTAGAGGATCAAAGGGCAACTAAAAAGAGCAGTTTGACAGCCACTGAAATCACTTCAAGCAGCTGTATCTGCGGGCACATGAGTATGCCGCGTCAACGACGCCTCAGTGGCAAATTATTCTCCATATACATCACATATAGCCTTTTGTCCCTCTTCGTGTATGTTCTTAACATGTGCCCGCAGATACCTGCCTGACATGAATATATTTCTGCATTTGGTGTACTTGAACTGTTTTTTTTTTTTTTTTTTTTTGGTTTTCCCGGGTTACTCGCACAAATTTTGTTATGCTGTCGTAGGTTGCTGATATATGTGAATGATTTGTTACAGTAATTACAATGAAGTTTGGGCAAATAATGTTCTTTATGCTTGTGGCTGTCAAGCTGCTCTTTTGTACCATATTGAGTTTGGCAATCATTACACGTGTAAGTTTTTATTTCTCTATGCACAAGGTCCTCGTGCCTCTTTAGATTGGATTTACAAATCTGTTTGTTACAGAACTGGCATGTTGCCCTTTGATCATCTACGTGGACCAGTCTGCAATGCGCCGCAAGTAGCGTTCTTTAGAAAATGTCTTGTGACAAGTGTCACACTGGTGTTGGGGTGACGTCGATGCTTGGCATTCAGACATGCTGGAATCTGAAAATATAGATTAAGTTTTTTTTTTTTTTTTTTTTTTTTTTTAAATGGATATCATATTAGACAGAAACCACAGTGAATACAGACTGGTCTATATATATACTGGCCAAAAGTTCTAACCGGCCACTTACATTTTATGGTTTTTCTTCAAAGCAAAAAAATTATCTGAAATTACTGTTACACCGGTGTAACACCTTTAAAAAGACAGACACTTCATCGACTAAGAGCAGTGAAAACATTTACAAAATTTTCCAAACAGGACGCAGTGTGTTCCAGTGAATACCGATACCCCCTTTTTTTAAATTCACAAATTTCATTATTTTGTGAGGATCGACTTTTTGAAACGCCACGTTTCACGCCTAAACCTTTTTGTTTCTAAAGATAAACTCATATAGAACATATTCATGAAAAAAAAAAAAATGTTTTCCTGTGCATTATTTTCGTCGCTTTTGAACCAAAAGTGAAACATTACCCCAGTACCTAATGCAAATTCTTGTAATTTTTTAAATTGAGGGTACTTGTGTTTGGCAAGTTCTCCTTGGTGCACGTTTCTGAATTACGCTTAGCTGTTTTGTGATAATCTTTACGAACATATTGGAGTATTCACTGAAGCAAAAAAGATTTATACAGTTCTCTTGGGCTCGAAGAAAATCGATAAAAACCTTGGTGGCCGGTAAGAACTTTCGACTAGTTAGCTTTCAAGAGAAGTCAGAGAAAAGTTACAATCACAGAGATCATTTTATCTACTTTTCTCAGTCACTAAGCGTAGCCATGTCAGGATAAAGCTCACCCAATGACACTACACGACTCAGGCTAATCAATTATGTTGATTCTAGTGCAAATGTGTGTGTTTGCGAAATACAGAAAGAAATGGTCAAATGCTCAACCGGATACTCCGATGCGTGACCACAACTGTATGCGTGGAGCGATACGCCTTTGTAACATATACGAAATTGTGCATTCTGTCCTTTGTGTCGTTTTGTATAATATTTTGATGCAAAATGCAACCATGTTTCAATCCATTGCTTATATTCAAGTTGCTACCACCAATATACCTTAAGTGATACACAGCAATATGTCAACTTCTCAGGTCTTTTAAAATCTCACCAACAATGTATACAGTAGCGCATAAAGGCCATTACTGCATGTTTTCACATCCCAAAAATCACATAAAGACTGGCAAATATGCTCAGATCTTCCGATGCTCAACCGAATACTCCAGTGCGCAACCACACAAAAAATAAAAACTGACATTTTCTTTCGGGAAAAAAGGGATTTTTTAGTATTTTTAGTACCGTTTAAGTTATGCGAACCAGCCTGTGGGCTGTAGTTCACAGAATACACCGTTTTACATGTATTTGTTACTCTGCAGCTTCTATTTTTGGATATTTAGGAAAAATCAGAGTTTAGAGTGGCAAATGTGGGAATGAGTACTCTGTGTCCACTCATGTGGCATTCCTGAAACATATTTTTGAGCGATGAATGTAAACAATGGTCAAATGACACAACTCAATTTCCCTATCATTTTTAATTATCCGATGCTCAACCAAAATTCTCAGAGTTGTTTTCTAAGATATTGTGCCCATTGCTTCGGCTGAATGGACTTGCAAATTAAAGTGACATTTGTATGACTGTGTCTTGATCAGCGGTATATAAATTACCCTGAAACACGACACAAAAGTGTAAATACAGCCTAAAACACACCCGTTTTCTACACAATCCTGTCGGTTTCTAGTACACCTTCATCACGCTGAAATGGATTCAATCAAAACTCGATAATTCCTCGGCCTCATGTTTACACCACAGATGTATGAATATGTAAGACACTGTACACAATTCCCAGATTTTTTATTTTCGTCCTGGAAGAAAAGTTATTAATCAAACAACAAAGAGCATACAACAATTGTTTACCTTTCTGGCTACTTCGATGCTCAACCGGAAACTACTCCTATCGATTTTCTGTCTCAACCAACGGTTGAGCACCGGAACGTTTGGTAGGCGTGTAATATTCAAACATCTTCTCCTCTGAAACCGCTTGGCGAATTAAAGCCAAATTTTATGTGAAGCATCTATGGAATGGGGGAATAAATGTATATATAAATTATCTAGTTCACAGGACCAAGATGGCTGCCATGCCCATATAAGGTAAAAACCCTTCAAAAATCTTCTTCTCCGAATCTGGTGGACCGATTTCAAAGAAACTTGGCATGAAGCATCAATGGCTGAAGTACTACAATGTGTATATAAATTATGACCCTGTGGTGACCTTGACCTATTTTAGGACAAGGTCAACATAGGTCGCCAATGCATTGGAATGGGGAAAACTTTTAAAAAGTCATTTGAGGTGAAAATCTTGCAGGAAATGGGTAGTAGGACTAAATATTAATGATTCTGAAAAAAAAAATGGACCTAAGGGCTCATATGCCCACACCCCTGGGCAATATACATGTATATTACCATAATATTCAAACATCTTCTCCTCTAAAACCACTTGGCCAATTGAAGCCAAATTTTATGTGAAGCATCTATAGGATGGGGGAACCAATGTATATATTAATAATCTAGGTCACATGACCAAGATGGCCGCCATGCCCATATATGGTAAAAACCCTTCAAATATCTTCTTCTCTGAAACCAATAGATTGACTTCAATGAAACTTGGCGTGAAGCATCCATGGCTATAGTACTACAATGTATATATAAATCATGACCCTGTGATGACCTTGACCAAGTTTATGGCAAGGTCAACATGGGTTGCCCATGCATTTGAATGGGAAAAACTGTTAAAATGTCATTTGAAGGGAAAAGCCAGCAAGAAATTGGCAAATGGACAGAATATTGATTATTCTGAAAAAAGAAAACGACCCAAGGGCTTCATCTGCCCCTGCACTGGGGTTAAATACCATAATATTCAAACATGTTTATTGGTATAGATAGTTCCTGCATGACAGATATCTAGTTTTCTGCCACATAAAATGGCCGATTTTGTTTGCAAACATGGGGTTAACTGTATTTCTGAGTACAGTAAGGTTAAGCTTGAACGAAATTATGTGCAGCTATTCTATTGTCAACCTCTTAATTGTTTGAGAACATCTCACTTGATCAGATAATCATAACTGTACAAAACTGGTTTGCCCTTGAAAATCAGCCATCTTGTGTGTCAAATATGCATGTTGTGACATCATGCAGGAACTATGTATATGCAGCAGACTCAGGTGAGCGTTTACAGGACCATTGGTCCTCTGGTTTGCGGTACCGTCTTATATACAGCTCGGATGGGGCTTTCATACCCAACCGAACAAGGGTAATAATCGGTTTGGCCGAGGGAGTCCGAATACACACGGATCAAAGTTAACGCGGATGCGTTTTCGAATTTCCAGAAAAGGTTTGTTTAAACATAGTTTCTCAAAGTTAAGAACGTGCAAAGTCAAATCCTTACTCCCAATTACCGAGGTCCGCTGTTTCAGATAAGAAAAACTGTTTCTTGTTGCAAGTTAAAATTTGATGATCCTGGAAAAGTCCAGGAATTTTGTTGTGATCAGATCTTGAAAATTACTCATCTGGCCTGGAAAAGTCCTGGAAAAGTCCTGGAATTTGGTTTTGACAAAAGCGTGGGTACCCTGTTTATTGCAAGGTCAATTTTGGAAACATTGGCGTTTACATGGGAAAAATTGAAAACTATGGATTTTATGAAAACTATTACAGCCTGAGACCTGAAAAGTGGTAGATGCGCACAACTAATGGATTAGATGAAGGTATGTGATTAATTTAGGTCAAGGTCATCTCTTGACCTTGGCTGGTCTGTTGTCCATACACACTTTTCAAAGATCTTCTTCTCTTCTCTTATAAATAATCCAGGATACAGCACCAAGAAGGCTGCCATGCCCATATATGGTAAAAACCCTTCAAAAATCTTCTTCTCTGGAACCGGTGGACCGATTTCAATGAAACTTGGTATGAAGCATCTATGACTCAAGTACTACAATGTGTATATAAATCATGGCCCTGCGATGACATGACCTATTTTACGGCAAGGTCAAGTTCGGAAACATTGGCTTTTACATGGGAAGAAGTGAAAACCATGGATTTTTTTAAAACTGTTGCAGCCTAAAACCTGAAAAGTGGTAGATGAAAACAACTAATGGATAAGATGAAGGTATATTATTAATTTGGGTCAAGGTCATCTCTTGACCTTGGCCGGTCCGTCGTCCATACACACTTTTCAAAGATCTTCCTCTCTTAAACCGCTTGGCCAATCAAAGCTAAATTTTAACTACTTTTCTTTAGTCCAGTGACTGTATTTCTTGAACTCTCAGGTGAGCAATCGTTGCCCTTGGGCTACTTGTTTTTTTTTTTCTCGAGTTCCATAAAGAGAAACTGAAAGAAAACTGAACCTTGCCGAATTCCCTGCCAACGATCTTTTTAACAGTGAATTCATCCGCACATAAATGCCTTTAACTGTAATACAATAAAGGAATATATAAGGGTAAAACGGCGCCTTTGCGTCGCCGCGATTTTTTTTTTTCTTTTTTCAAAAGTGGGTGGGCGAAATTTTGGGATCAAAGGTGCCCTCGCGTTACAGCCAACACCGCGTTAATTCAAGGCGCGGTATAGCTGGTCTGTCCTGTATATGGTGGTATACATTTCACGGACATGTTATTCTGATGATGGTGAACTACATAGTTATAATTGGTGTCAGGGTGATTAGTTTGTAATAATTGTGTTACCCTCTTGAAATAAAGTCTTTATTATTATTATTATTACAAATTGAGCCGTCGCATGGGAAAACCAACAATCTGCATAGGCGAAAACAAAGGCGCAGATCAGCTTCGCAGTAATTGCGAAGCTGATCAGCGCCTTTGTTTTTGCAACATGGATAGTACAATTCCTCTACTTTCTAAATCCAAAATTTCCAGCCTCTAGCCGTCTTCTGTGACTGTACAGCCTGATTTGTATCGGACCTGATCGGAAACCACATTGTTGGTTTTCTCACGAGACGGCTCAATTTTGTGCAGGAAAAGGAATACCCAGACATCTACAAGAAGATTGAAGAAATTACTGACAGGGATGAAAAAGGGAAGGCCATTGATTTTCATGCTGTGGAGATTGAGAAGAAAATTGGTCTGGAAAAAGTGGAGATTGTCCATTCCGAGACTACAAACATCTGGGACTGGGCCAAGAAGGCAGGACAAAAGACGGCTGCCAGTGAGTTAATCAGGCTGTGTTTTCTGTCATTTTTTTTTCTAAACTGAAAATCATTTTGTCGAAACCTTACCTGACGCATTCGTTTAAACGGATCTGTGTGCGATCCTCAAGTCAGGCTTATTTCTTTCATGAAGATTTGGAGCTGAAAATATTCCTATGGCCATATTTCTTCTTCTGCTGATTTAAGAAAAGCATTTGTCTGAAATAATGCACTAAGTACTGGTAACCTGCCTGTGGAATACTTGCCCAGGAAGGGTGTGGCTGGAATAACTGATTGTCCCTACATGATCTTAGCTGTTAACTGTGGATGTAAAGCAATAAATTAACCAAACAAGAATCTAGTAGATGCTTGTTGGTGGATTTATATAGTTGTGATGTATGTTTGCTAAAATGTTACATTACATAGCACCATTTAAAAATGAAAACTGTAAATTCTTACTGGAGGATTTTATCAAAGTAGAAAATTTAAAACCAACCATAGGTGTACAAAGTTATTGGCTTCACTTAATATGAGCCGCATCGTGAGAAAACCAGAGTTTTGCCTATGCGAAAACAAAGGCACAGATCAGCTTCGCAGTAACCGCAAAGCTGATCAGCACCTTTGTTTTCGCTACACGGATTGTACATGATAGACCTGTGACTGTACAGGTCGGTTTGTGTCAGACCTGGTCGGAAACCCAGAAGCTCAGTTTTCTCACTTCCTGGCTCATATTATCAAGTAGTTGTAAATTATTGACTTTGAAAATATATTCAAGTGTTTTTGACTTCTTTTACTTGCAAAACATTTTGATTGAATGACAAAGTGTAATGCATTGGAGCAGTCTGTTCCTACCATCAGTGTTTTGAGAAGCTGTTTTTATACTGAATGATGACCTGAGTACTGGTTAATTACTTAGAAATGTTTTGCAGCACACTGTAGATATGGCATTCCCAATATCGGGTACAAGTCCCACAGAAATTGAGGCCAAGTTCTAACATGACCATAGCTATTGACTGGGTCATTAAGCAAATCAAACAAACAAACAAACAAACAAATCAAGTCCTGCTGAAATGTTTGACTTCTTACTTTACAGAGAAAATCAATGAAACTGTTGATGCTGTGGTCACTGCAGCTAAACAAACAGTCCAAGAAGTCACAGAGACTCAACTCACAACCGATAACAATGTCGGACAATCCAGTACCACTGCTACTGAAATGGTTGGAATAGAAGTTGCACGGACTGGGAGCTTTAATGATGCTGATCAGGGACAGTTTGCTGCTGTGGACCCTGACATTGCTATGGATGGCGCGATTGTTGAAGATGGGACATATATGGAAGTGGAAGAGTCTGAGGAGACAGGTATTTGAGCTGGGATGAGAACAGATCTGACACAAACCCTCATGTACAGATACAGAAGAAGGTTAAAAGAATGAGATTTCAGATTTTAAAAGAAGGGGAATTATGCTATCTGTGAAGCAAAAGAAGGTTACAGTTACTGCACAGCAGATCTGTGTCTTTGTTTTCGCATATACAGAAAACTGTTCATTGCAGTATGGTCATTCATGTTATTTTAGGTTTGTGTTGTAATGTAAGTTTTCCTTATCACTTTTACTACAATGCCTATCAAAATCAATATATCAGACTTTTTTCTGAATATCAAGAACACCATAAAGTTTACGTGTCATAGAATTTCAATGTTTTTTTGTTTTTGTAGAATCATGACAATCTGTGATAAGCATTAAATTGAATGACATTGTTGATTTTTTGACAGCTTTGCCGAAAAAGTATAGTTTTTCAAACAGAGGATGGACCATAGAAAATGGTATGTTGTTTATAATTAGTGTTTTATGAAAATATTAAAGAAAACCACTAGTCCGCAATGATTCTGATTTTCATGAAAATGGAATAGTGGGTAAAACTGGCCACAAAGAGAGAGAGTGAGAACATGAGCCGCATCAAGAGAAAACCAGACGCAAAAACAAAGACACAGATCAGTTTCGCAGTAAATGTGAAGCTGATCAGCACCTTTGTTTTCGCTACATGGATAGTACAATTCCTCTACTTTCTAAATCCAAAATTTCCAGCCTCTAGCAGTCTTCTGTAGCTGCACAGGTTGGCTCCTGTCAGACCTGGTCGGAAACCCCGAAGATTGGTTTTCTCATGTGGCGGCTCATATGAAATGAGATAATTTTAATGTAAATATAGCACAGCAGCACTTTACTTTTATTCATTTTATTGGCTAGTGATCAAATACATGTAATACATGTTATATGATACCAAAGCATATGTATAATTATGATAATGCATAAACAGCCCCAGTGTAGAAGCCTACAGTGTACAGTGGCCGCATTGTTGATTGCCCCCCCCCCCCCCCCCCCCCCCCCCCCCCCCCCCACTTCACCCACCCGCTCAGCAAAAGATGACTAGAACCTTGAAACTGCATCCGTACAAAAACAGATATTGCCATGATAAACCTGAAATGTTGATCTTATATTGTTTCATTTCAGGCATAATCCAAGAAAAGTTGCTGGAGGGCATTATAATTAAAACCAATCGGTTTGCAAAGTTCATCAACAGGCGTAACAATATGGAACCCTCAAAGCAAAAGACCATGATAGGTACAAACCTGTTAATATTGAGCCGCGACGCGAGAAAACCAGTCTTCGGGGTTTCCGACCAGGTCTGACACAAATCGGCCTGTACAGTCACAGAAGCAGGCTAGAAGCTTGAAATTTCGGATTTAAGTAGAAGAGGAATTGTACTATCCGAGTGGCGAAAACAAAGGCGCTGATCAGCTTCGCGGTTACTGCGAAGCTGATCTGCGTCTTTGTTTTCGCATATGCAGATTGTTGGTTTTCCCACGAGACAGCTCATATTTAAGAATGTAATTTGAATGCATGGGTATTTTTTTTTGCTCTCGGTTGCCTATTGATATTGAGAGTTGGCTGTTCTGTAATTATATCACAATAGACAGACCAGAAAATCATTGACTGTTATAAAAAGAATTAAACAAGCAAACAAAATCCAAAGTTTTTAGGACTTGAGTTCCATTTTATGGCTGTAAAAGTCACTTGTCTCACCTAGAATACAGATTTTCAAGGGGAAAATGACTAATTTTCTCCATGTTATTTCTAGGTTTGTCCTCGATAACAGAGTATCAGTTTGAAGATGCGACCTATGACCCCTATTATATGTGTGAGCTGTGTAAAAGTAAGATAAGCAACAGAGTTATCGTGACCCATGTCAACTCGCTTGGTCACAGAATGAACTATATGGTAAGTGTACAGCACCAGTAAACTATTTTCATTACAGATCTCTCCCTATGCACCATTTGAGCTGCCTCGTGGGAAAACCAACAATGTGGTTTTCGAACAGGTCTGACACAAACCGGGCTGTAGAAGCACAGAAGACGGCTAGGTGCTTGAAATTTCAGATTTAAGAAGAAGAGAAATTGTTCTTTCTGAGCAGTGAAAACAAAGGCGCTGATCAGCTTCGCGGTTACCGCGAAGCTGATCTGCGTCTTTGTTTTCACCTATGCAGATTGTTGGTTTTCCCATGAGGTGGCTCATTTTTTGTAACCATGTCTAAATAGGATTTACAGATTAGAAATTTTGTTGCCTATTTTTTACTGGATAGCAAATTTATTTTAAGTTATACTTGTAAGTTTATGGTTTAAGGAATTTAGAATGCCATCAGGTTACTGATTATTGAATAATGCCCTAAAATTATACTGATTATGGATTTTTTAGACACAAAGTGTAACCGATAACTTATTTCTGACTTACCTATTGAGACCCTCATATTTAGAGGATCTTACACTCGTGGTCATTTCATATGAAATTTAATAAACAAGCCTTTGGCGAGTTTAATAAATTTCATATGAAATGACCACGAGTGTAAGATTCGTTTTATCATATGACTTCTTAAATATGATTTTATCGCCTTTAAAGTGGACATGTTTCCATTGAAAATTAACATTGTTGTTACGGACATGGCCAATGGCATTACACATTCCCGCAAAAGTGTTTAGACACGTGTGGTCATAACACTTTTATTACACGGCATTAACCACTGAGAAATAGCGACGTCATATGATACGCATATTTATTATTCCTTTGGTAATCAAGCATTACTTTGATAGGAAAAGCGTAACCCAGATTCCGATACTCTTCGTTACCTGAAAACCAACACTATTCACAAAACCAAGAGGGCAGAAATTTTAGAGAAACAGGTTGAAAAATTTGTGCGAGAGGATAAACATGGCAAGATCAAAGTAATGATGGAATTGGACACCCCTGAGGAATTGCTTGATGTTATAGTGAACAGAGTTGAACAACAGATTGCGGAGAAGAAAAAAGTGGCAAAAGAGGCAACAGAAAAAATGAAACAGCTAGAAAAAGGGGCTATAGAGAAGAAGAAAAAGGGGAACAAAGAGGGGACAGAAAAGAGGAAACAGCCAGAAAAGGGGGCACTAGAGAAGACTATTAAAGACTTTGAAAGGTACCAGCATGCAGGGAAAATTTCTCAGAAAGTGGGGGGGTGGGGGTGGGGGTGGGGGGCTTGGGGGTCAAATCAAGGTTGAATCTGGTATGTCTCCATCACCCACTTGATCATGGATGTTGCCACTAAAGTGCAGCAAAAACAATTGCACTGATCAGCTATGCAGTTACTTTTCGCATAGGCAAAATCCAGTTTTCTCATGACACGGCTCATATTTATGTAGCCATTCTTCCTCTTCTGCTATCAATCTTGCCAGAGTATTTTATCAGTGATGAAAAAAAAATATGCAAAAAGTACTAGTACTCCACCGCAGAGTGTGTGTGTGGGGTGAGCAGGGGTGGTGGAGCTTGCCCAGTAAAAGTGTGGCTATTTTGTAGGCTGTTCAATCCCTGTACTTGTGTTATCAGAAATTTCAAGCTTTAGACCAGTCTAATCATATATCTGGTTTATGCTTACCTTTTTCAAAATGCAGACAACAGCTGTTTAAGTATATATGTATGTTTGGTTTAAACTTTTATTTCTGTAAATACATGCACATATAACAAGATAAACAAAGAATTTTATACAATTCTTGCATATATTATCAGATATAACAAGGGATTCGGAAGGAAGTCGAAACAACTTTTTCAGAATCTGTAGCCCATGGATTTATATATATGTATGATAAATGTACTTATTATTTTGCTATTTCTACAGGCATTTGCCACCAAACATGACAATTTGCAAAAAGTGCACAAGACATATATACAAATGGGACCCACACCTAAGCAGATGTTGTACGCTGTGCTGTGGTTGTACAGCCAATAAACCATGTAACTTCAGCAGAAACTTGTACAGTAAACGCTGGAAGAATATCGCTAGACTGAGATCGGAATATGAATTGTCAAACACAGAAGAATTATCCAGGTACGGTATATGTATTTCAGTTTCACGTCAGTTTCCCCATAACAGTATACATGTAGTTACTGTGAAATGGCCTGTAACTGTGTTCATTCTCCGAAAGGCTTAATGCATTATCAGATAAACTTGAAACTGTACAAAAACGCCTCTAGAATTTTATATAGTTAAGCTAAAAAGGACAAATAGGCAATGATCAGGAAATGGCACAATCAGAAAGAAATTCCCACTCCATAAACCGAGGGGTGGGAAAAAACTAAAATGACACTTAGGTACTTATACCATGAAAACATGCCGTAAGCCGAATGAGCAGCTATTCCCCAAGACTGGTTAAAGTTTATCTCAAAGTAGTGATGGAATGAATGTTAAACTGAATTGCACATAATTTGTCAAATACATGTACATCTGTTTATTATACATTTTTTTAAATCATATAAGTGAAGCATTGATAAATTTAAAAAAAAAAAAAAAAAAAAAAAAAAGATCCTATTATATCTAAGTTTTTAAAAATTTCTAAATTTTGAAGAAATAACATTTTGCTGCAAACTTAGGGCTCATATCCTGGTCCCGAGGTTATAAAACTTTTATCATGCTCAGCTCAGCTGAGACTAAAATTTATCCTGCTCATAAATGTTAAAATGCCAACGATTTTAACATTTATTAGCAGAATAATTTACAGGCTTTGGAGTTCTAAACCTTCAATTTCAATACAGCTACTTTGGTGTTTATTAGCTGTTGAAATTTTATGCTTAGCTGAGTTGAGCATGAAAATCTTTTATAACCTGGGGACCTGGAGTCTTCAACATGATGGGAATGGCTTTACAGTGTTGAGAAAAATGACATTGCAGTATAGAAAGCATATTCAGCTAATGAAGAGTTTAAACTATGCAGATTTTTGATGAGTCTGCTTTGGATCAGTATTGTTTGCTTGGACCTTCTAGTGACATGTATAAAGTCGCCAAAATCATCAAAATATGCTATGCATATTGACATACAGGCAAGCAGGTAGGCAGTGTAGATCCTGATCATGGATCTCTAAATGAGCAGTATAATCAATGGTCACATTGCCCCCTGTGTTTGTCTAACATGTCAAGCATTAGCTTGAGCATTTTTATATAAGGAAAAAAAAAGAATCTTGAACAATTTCTGTGACATGCTCAGACATCTGTTGAAGCTATATGGAGTTGTGTGACTGTAGCTTCATTCATATGTCGATAAATGAAGGAAAACATTGTTTTTGTCCAAATTATTAGCTCACCTGAGCCGAAGGCTCACAAGGTGAGCTTATAGTATGGTAGTCTAGCCGGCGTCCGTGGGTGCGTCCGTCCGTCCGTGCATCAGTGCTTTCACATTTTCAAACTTGAATATCTCTAAGACAACAAGGCCAATCGCAATCAAATTTTATCTAAAGCATCATTGAGGAAGGGGAAATGTTGCATTAGGTTTTGGGCCAGGTCGGATCAGAACTCTGGTTTCCACGGCAACAGATAGCTCCCATTGAGTTATAATGGGGAAAATGTTGTGGCCACTCTAGCAGCTTCATTTTTGATTGGATCTTCTTCATTCTTTAGAATAACAAGGCCAACCATAACATCTCAGATGAGTTCGAATTTCGGCTAGGTTTGACCTCAGATTGCGGAGTTAGCTGCCCTTGAGCATTTGGAAAAATCCCCATAGACTTTCAATGGGAAAAATGTTGTGGCCACTCTAGCGCCATTATTTTTCCGTGGATCTTCTTCATTCTTGCAGGTAACAAGGACAACTATAATATCTTGGATGGGTTTGAATTTCAGCTAGATCCGACCTCTAACTGTGGAGTTAGCTGCCCTTGAGTGTTTGAAAAATCATTATTTAGTGTTGTGGCCACTCTAGCGCCTTCAATTTTGATCGGATCTTCTTCATACTTGGAGGTAACAAGGATAGCCATAATATCTCGGATGACTTTGAATTTCAACCAGATCTGACTCTTGACTGCAGAGTTATCTGCCCTTGACTGTGTGAAAAATCAATATTTAGTGTTGTGGCCACTCTAGCGCCTTCATTTTTATTCGGATCTTCTTTATTCTTGGAAGTAACAAGGACATCCATAACATCTCGGATGAGTTCTAATTTTGACCAGATTCAACCTCTGACTGCAGATTTATCTGCCCTTGAGTGTTTAAAAAATCAATCTTTTGTGTTGTGGCCATTCTAGCATCTTTGTTTTTCAGTGGATCTTCTTCATTCTTGCAGGTAACAAGGATAACTACAATATCTCGGATGAGTTATAATTTGGACCAGATCCGACCTCTGGCTGCGGAGATCTGCCCTTGAGTGTTTGACAAATCAATATTTTGTGTTGTGGACACTCTAGCATCTTTGTTTTTCAGTGGATCTTCTTCATTCTTGTACATGTTAGTAACAAGGATAACTACTATATCTCAGATGAGTTCGAATTTCGACCAGATCCGACCTCTGACTGCTGAGTTAGCTGCCTTTTAGTGTTTGAAAAATCAATATTTTGTGTTGTGGCCACTCTAGCATCTTTGTTTTTCAGCGGATCTTCTTCATTCTTGCAGGTAACAAGGAAAACTACAATATCTCGGATGAGTTTGAATTTAAGCCAGATCCGACCTCTGACTGCGGAGTTAGCTGCCCTTTAGTGTTTCAATATTTTGTATTGTGGCCACTCTAGCGCCTTCAATTTTGATCGGATCTTCTTCATTCTTGGAAGTAACAAGGATAACCATAACATCTTGAATAAGTTCCAATTTGAGCCAGATTCGACCCTGGACTGCGGAGTTAGCTGCCCTTGAATGTTTGAAAAATCAATTTTTAGTGTTGTGGCCACTCAAGCGTCTTCAATTTTGATAAGATAAAAAAAAAAAAAACAAACCTCTTTGTCCAGTGACTGTACTTGTTGACTCTCAGGTGAGCGAATGTTGCCCTTGGGCTTCTTGTTTCACTATCCAACCTTATGCCTCTTTGACAATGTATCAGTCATTTGTAACCACACCCCTCGAGCCCTGGGGGAGGGCGGGGACCCTAGTGGGGTGATGACTTTTCCTCAGTCCCAAAGTGCAGGGGAAGTACAAGGAGTTTGTGCAACATACTTAGCAGGCATTAAGGACAGTGTAATGTGAACATAGCAGACTGCTAGGAGTAAGTCATGACTTTGCCTATTGTGGGGCTCTTAGCATGGTTTTGCTGAACAAAGGTCAAAAGTTCCACAGGGATTGGGCAGAGTGGTTACAAATTACTGGTGCACAACATGATCAAATTCATCTAAAAGAATATTTCATGTAGACCAACTGTTTCATGTAGACATGACCTTAATGGAGGGGACACCCTTCTACTAAACAGTTCTTTATCACTGAGCCTTGCCTTGTATGGCCAAAATTTGCTCAGAAAAGTGTATATCAAAAACATATTGCCTATGTTCATTGGACAAAAAAGTTATCTATTCTAAGATGATGTTTGATGATAAAATGTGATGTATCTTATGTGAATTTCAGCAAAGCCAAAACAACCAATCAGAAAAAGTCCAAAGCCTCGCCTCGGAAAGGCAGTTCTTTAAAAGAACGACAAGTTACAAGAAGCAAAGTCACTGACAATGCTTTTGTTGACCAGTCTTCTGTAGAAAGAGCAGTCTTGCAGGCCTACCAAGATGTCCAGAGTGGTGCTTCTGGGCCTGGACCTGAGATATCATCATTGCTATCTAGACCAGCACCTCAGAGACCACCTCGCCCAGGCACCCCACCCCCTCCTGAGGTTATGGGTTCCCCACGAGCAATGAACGAGCCATTCCTCCCAGGAATGGGACCTTCAGGGTTAATGCCTGTTGATCAGCTGGTATTAGCTTCTGTAGGTTTACCCATGAATCAACAGTTCTTTGATGCCCAACATCCAGATGTGGGAAACATGAGGGAGCCATTAGGGCCGAGAATGGGAATCATGAGAAACCAGATGCAGTCGGGAGATACTAGAGGTGAAAAAAGGAGAGATTTTGATGAAAGATCTCCTGATTTTACTAAGAGACGTAGATCCTTCAGTCCAGATAGAGGTGGCTATGTTGGTGAAAGAGGCTATGGTGACATGGACCTAGATTCAGACCAAGGCAGAGATTTTGATCGGTTCAGAGGTTTTGACCAGGGACGAGACCAAGATTTTGCCCCTAACCATGATATGAGATATGATGATGATGATGATGATGATGATGAATACCCCAGACGAAGACTTCCTAGGCATGGAAGTCCTGACAGGGAGAATTTTGGCTGGGATGAACCCAACAGACCCTCTTCTGCTGGTGGAAGGTATGATCGGGAGACTAGATATGATCGGGAGCCTAGTTATGATTGGGAGCCTAGTTTTGATAGGGAGCACAGATACAATCGGGAACAGGAAAGGAGACCTAGGTCTCCTTGGGAGGAAAGCCACTTTGATGATAGATTTGAGCCACAACAGCACATGGACAGGTATTCGGTAGGTATCCATATCAAAGTCTATTGGGCAGGTAGCAGTGAAACAGTGTAACTCAAATTCCATTACTTTATAAATAGATAAAACAGCACCTCATGGAGTTAACACTGTCTGGCCATCATCGTTGTTATATCAAACAATAGTATGGTAGAATCTCTTTAAAGCTTATTAAGAGTGCAACAGATAGTCATGGATTTTGGGTTATGTCAGCATCATTCAATTGCTTTGTTTCACTGCTTCTGCTCTGCAGCATTTACATTAAAAACAGGCCAAAATTAGAATGGTCTATTGCTTGAATAATAAGATAGCTACACCAATCTTTTTCATATTCAATTACCTGTGAGGCAGATATGCTATGATGGCATAGCCCTCGTCAATTATAAAAGAAAAAGGAGCTAAGGACTCAGACTTAAGCTCCATTCTGACGGTTTGAAAGCAGGTTCACCCCTGTTTGTACCAATGAGGACAAGCGGGTAAACTGTGATAAGCCAGGGAACTCTTTCTCTAGTCTTGTAAAAGATGGACCCTGGTAGAGCCACAGGTTTTCCTGTCTGCCACTGTGTAATCACCATGCAGGCCGGTGGGCCCCGGTTATACTACGGTAAAGCCTTATGTTACCCCAGTTGTCTTTGGTGGCATCTCATTGACTGCCTGTCGTGCCACAGTCTTGTCCTTGTGTTGAAGATAATGGCAACTGGGGAGAACCATGGCCATACTGGGGTGAACTGGGACTTTAACCTTTAAAGCCGGTAGGCCCCAGTTCATCACGGTGGAGTCCAAGTGAATCACTGGTTCGTGTTAAAATAGCCAGGAGTCATCCTTGTTATCTACAGTTTTTGCTGGATCATCCCAGTTTATCAAGGTCAAGGTATCACGGTTTGTCCCAGTGTCTGTCTTGGTTTTTCTCGGTGTATCTCATTAAAGGCTCACCTGTTTACCCTGGTTGGTCAGGGATGTCACCACGGATGTTCAAGGTAGCACTATGGTAGTGCTACAATTCAATCCCGGTTCGATGCAGCTTAATCATTTTGCTATTACATATATGTAATTAAATTTTGTATCTAATCCCCTTCCCCCACTTCCTTTGTCTGTGTGCTCTACCTACCATATTTCCATGGATGGGGATATCTATTCATCCCGTTTCCCAGCTGCTCCCACCATTGATAAAAATAATGATAAGTGCATTAGACTGGCTATTATTATTATACCCTTGGCATAAATGCCAAGGGGTATATAGTTTTTGCTTTTCCGTTCGTCTGTTCGTCCGTTCGTATGTTCATTAGTTCGTTGGTTCGTTAGTTCAGTTGAAATGTCAAAGTTTTGGTTAAAGTTTCTCTATTGGTGTATATCTCATAAACTAAATATCAGAAACCATTCATATTTGGACTATAGATACCCTATAAGGTTGGCTTTGTTTCTATGGGTTTGGACCCCAGGGTCCATGCCCGGGGGTGGGGCTAGAGTTGAAAATCTAGGTCACCTTTAACTTACGTCAAAGTTTTGGTTAAAGTTTCTCTTTTGGTGTATATCTCATGAACCAATTATCAGAAACCATTCATATTTGGACTATAGGTACCTGTAGGGTTGGCTTTGTTTCTATGGGTTCGGACCCCAGGGTCCATGCAAGGGGGTGGGGCTAGAGTTCAAAGTCTAGGTCATCTTTAATTTGCGTCAAAGTTTTGGTTAAAGTTTCTCTATTGATGTATATCTCATACACCAATGGTCAGAAATCATTCATATCTAGATTACAGGTACCTTATAGGGTTTGCTTTGTTTCCATGATTTCAGACCCCAGGATCCATGGCAGGGGGTGGGGCTAGAGTTCAAAATCTAGGTCACCTTTAAAATGTTTTATTACACAATGTTTTCTTTTTTTATACCCTGCCACTTCAAAAAGTGCGGGGTATTATGTTATACCCTCCGCAAAAAATTTGCGCTCGAGTGTCCGTCCGTCCGTCCGTCAGCGCTTCGTTTCCGTGCTCTAACTTGAGCATTTATTGACCAATTTTCTTCAAACTTTGTATAGGAGCTTATATCAGGAAGGAGTGGTTTGGGATTGAAGATGGGCAAATTTCGTCAAATAAGTACAGTGTTATAGCCCTTGATTTACTTTAAAATTTCGTTTCCGTGCTCTATCCTGAGCATTTATTGACCAATTTTCTTCAAACTTTGTATAGGAGTTCATATTAAGAAGGAGTGGTTTGGGATTATAGATGGGTAAATTTCGTCAAATAAGTACAGAGTTATGGCCCTTGATTTACATTAAAATTTCATTTTCGGGCTCTATCTGGAGCATTTATTGACAAATTTTCTTCAAATTTTGTATAGGAGTTCATATCAGGAAGGAGTGGTTTGGGATTGAAGATGGGTAATTTTCGTCAAATAAATACAGAGTAATGGCCCTTGATTTATGTTACAGTAACAATATTGTTTCTAGGCGCTATCTTGAGCATCTGTAGACCAATTTACTTCAAACTTTGTTAAGGAGTTCATATCTGGAAGATGTGGTTTGGTATTGTAGATTGATGTCGTCAAGATATTATGTGCATTTGTACTAAATTAAATTTGCGTGGCGGGGTATCATGCATGCCTGCAGCGCTTTTATTTTTTTTTTGGTCCATATCTTAACATTACGCTCATAGTAATGTATTTCTATTTCAATCATAGATATCATGTAGGGTTGATTTTTATTTCATGGCACCAAACCCCAGGGGTGGGGCTAGAGGTCAAAATCTAGAACACCTTTATATAATATGATAGCTATTCAAAATGTATATTCGGTAGGTCTGTATCTTGACAACCACTTGTCAGAAAGCATTCATCATTTATACTTAGACCATAGGTACCATGTTGGGTCCATGTGGGGGGGGGGGGGGGGTCTTGTGTTCAAGGTTGAGGACATAATATTTTTTTATTATTAATTTTTGTATTATTTTTTGTTTGTTTTGTTTTGGAATGGCATTCTATTTTCTTTTTCCATCTAGGATTGAGGACCTGACCCTCAATGTCCGCGATTAAGTCCTAGATGGAGTACACAAGTCAGCTCTGTGTACTGCTGTAGAGTAGATCTGTCACTCTAAAACTACACACCCTCATGTCTATGGGCAAACTGCTTTAGAACGCACATTTCTTAAATGTATTTCATAGAGTTGTCACTCTAAAACTACACTCCCTCATGTCTGTGGGCAAACTGCTTTAGAACGCACATTTCTAAAATGTATTTGATAAAGGTACTGTCTTTCGTTCGGGATTTGAGGTTCAATGTTAGGGCATGTGCATGTGCTGGGTGGTTGAGAAGGGAGAAGGAGGGCTGGGTGACTACCAGCCGGGGGTATACGTGCCTCTCAAGGCACTTTTTCTAGTTTATGATGTGAGAAAACTGGTCTTTTGGGTCTCCAACCAGGTCTAACACAAACTGGCCTGTACAGTCACAGAATATGGATAGAAGCTTGAAATTTTGGAAGAAGAGGAATTTTACTGTGTAGTAAAAACAAAAGTGGTGATCTATCATCAGCCATGCAGTTACTGCAAAGCTGATCTATGTTGTCGTTTTTGAAAAGGCAAAAGGCCATTCTTTTCATGATGCATCCACAGGCACTTGTAGCATAAAAATATACCCCCACCCTTTCTCTATAGAAAGGGTGGGGGTATACTTATATGCTATAAGTGCCTTTGGATAGAGAAAGGGTGGGGGTATATTTTTATGCTACAAGTGCCTGTGGATAGAGAAAGGGTGGGGGTATATTTTTATGCTACAAGTGCCTGTGGATGCTTCTCATTTATTACAGGATGATGAGTCTCCTGGTAGAAGAAGTCCTACACAACAAGAGATACAGGAACTCTTAAACCAGGCTGTAAGTTGTTAAGGTTGATCTACATTTTACAGTGATCCTTCTTTTGACAGGGTTCTTATAATCCTTAAAGTTGACTTTCGTCCTGGAAAACTCCTGGAATTTTATAAGTGTCATTTATTCAGGAGTTGTCATTGTATTTCATAAAATTGTCCTTGGAAATAAGAAGTTGTCCATGAACTTATGACACACCCGGGAAACGGTCAATTTGTACACCGCCGGTGCTCCATGGAAAGAGAAATTGACGGTTTCCGGTGTAGGAGTTGTTGGGTCAAATTAAAGGTTTGTGTTGTACCCGAGTGTGTTCAAGGTAAGTTTTTTGTTTCTTTCCCCCCTGTACCTAAAAATCCGAGAATGTCAGATGATGGGCTAATGAATAAAGACCATGCATACAAAAAAGCATGCACAAAAACTTACCACTTATCCACTTATCCACATATCGTTTTTCGGGTTTAGGAAACCCTGGTCAAAACTTGTGTTGTGGGATAAAAAGTGATTCAGTTTTCCGATATAGCTAACTCAAGTTTGATCTGATAGCCTAGAATTACAACAGAAGTCAATAGTATGTAATTTACATGGAATATTAAAAATAAAAAAATAAAATATGTGAACCATGGGTCATTTTTTTCAAAAGTGTACCAATTGACGGTCGGTGTGAAATTTGACTGATGGGAAATTGTTTTTGTCATGATGGTCGTTCGTCTCTCACTAATGAGAAAGGCCATCATTATTTCTTGAATAGGTTCATATGTGTTGGTCAGTTTTTTGATGACTGACTAGGCCAATTCTAGCTCTGAACTGTCGGTTGCAAGAAGAGCAAGTCAATATCATGGAATCAGCTGGTGGCCCATTGGTACTGGCATTGCGTTCTCTGCGTTTTCTTTCAGCTTCACAGATTCTCTTTTTTTTCATAGAGAGCTGCTCTTTTGTTGATGAGACCTCGCCACTTTGATCGCTCCTGTGCAGTCGGTTCCCAAGGCCCCATTGGTATGTCGAAATCCTTCAGAGTTTTTGAGGGTGTCTTTGTAGTGTTTCTTCTGGCCACCTTGAGAGCGTTTCCCTCCTTTAATTCTCCATAGAAGACTTTCTTTGGAAGTTGCTTATCAGGCATTCTTCTAATATGGCCAGTCCGCATAAGCTGTGCTAGCTTTAAGACAGTATGCATGTTTTGCATCCCTGCTTTCTTCAGGACCTCCATGCCTGGAATCTTGTCTTGCCACTTGATTATTTAAAGCTTTCTCAAACAGTTTAAGTGGAAATGGTTAAGTCTGTTTGCATGACGCTGGTATACTGTCCAGGTCTCACATACAAGAGGGTTGGCAGTACCAGAGCCTTGTAGACTTTCAGCCTTGTGTCAAGCTTGATTCCATTTCGCTCCCAGATTATTTGCACAGAGTCTTCCGAATGACACACTTGCTTTTGCAATTCTGGCAGTGACGTCATCATCAACGTGCACTTCTCTGCAGAATTTATAATTATCAACAACTTTCAGTTTGTGTCCATTCACAGTGATGGTTGGTTCATTGTACGGTTTTCCTGGTGCTGGTTGGTGCACAACCTGTCTTTTTTTGCTGATTGTGAGTTCATAATATCACATGACTGTGAGACTTGATCCATGACTCTTTGCATTTTGCCTCTGAGTTGGAATTCTTACCTATATCATCAGCATAAAGGAGCTCATCCAGCACATCAGTCTGCACCTTAGTTTTGGCTTGCAACCTTCTAGGGTTGAATATATTGCCATCAAAACGTACCTGATTGGAAAATCAGTGTCACTGTCCTGAAAAGTATCCATGAGCATGGCAGAAAACATCATGCTGAACAGTGTTGGTGCCATAACACAGACCTGTTTGACCCCATTTGTTACCTCAAAGGGTTCAGAGAACTCTCCATCATTTTGTACACGTGCCTGCATGCCATCATGAAATTGCCGCACCATTGCTATGAATCTGGGTGGACAGCCAAACTTGGCAATAATTTTCCAGATTTCTGATCCATACTTCCTCCTTTTGAACGTTTTCATTGCTTCCAAAGGATCAAACTTTTATATTTTATTCATCATGACTAACTGTGTCAAAAGCTTTGGTGAGGTCGACAAACGTCGTGTATAGATCTACATTCTGTTCTTGGCTTTTCTTCTGAAGCTTTCTTGTTGTGAAGATCATGTCTATTGTCCCTCTGTCTTTTCTGAATCCACATTGACTTTCTGGGATAGGTCCCTTCTGATCAAAATGAACATTCAGGCGAAACAACAGAATTTTTGCCAGTATCTTCCCAGCAATAGATAGAAGGGAGATGCCTCTCTGGTTTTCAAAGACTTGAGGATTTCCTTTCCGCTTGTATAGGTGGATTATGGGTGCATCCTTATATTCTTGCGGGATTGCCTCCTTCCTCCACATACAGTGAATCAACTCCATAATTTTCTCTGACATGGGTAACACCCCCCCACACACACACACACACACCAAACGCATAAACCTCTGCATTAATTGCATCTGCACCTGGATCTTTGCCAGATGACAGTTGTTGAACTGCTTTTCTTGTTTCCATGACGGTTGGAAATTCATCTAACAGAACATTGCTCTCTATCTGTGGAAGCCTCATTGGTGCTTGATGGTTGATTCAGCCCACTAAATGATATATGTATCAACAATGGAACATACATACATTTTAAAATAAATCTCAGGCCGACAAAAGTTTTTCCATCAAGTTATTATACAAGTTATATCACTACAAATTAAAGCACGAGAACGATTTGTTCGTTTGGTGCTAAATACGTCCCAGTCAACACATTCGGTTATGTCGGGACGTCACCGTGTCAGCGGTCTCCATTTTATATTGACTTCCATCCAACATTGGGATGCCATGACATGCGAAATAAGGTTTGAAATTTGGCACCTAAGTAACAAACAAAAGTTTATATGTATGGATGGTTTGACTCAACCACTTTTCAAGGATAAGCTCAGGCCTTTTAAGTGGTTAACGAGTAATCATATGGTCGGTCAGTCAGAATAATTTTTGCCTAGAGGCACAAACAGTCAATAGAATCTTCCTTTGGTGGTTGAGACATAAACAAATTATAGTCAGCAAAACGAGTTCTACACATTTGTGTGTATACGTGAATCTCTGAATGACCAGGAATAGATGTAGTTACATTTAACGCTATATGCATATATCACAAAAAGATGTGGGCTGAAAGAATAGAGCATTTGAATAATCGATAATCTTCTATTCGGGCTGCCAAATACTAGTATACATTATTAGATTTCAGTCAACAAAGGCGTCACATGTTTCAATCAATTTGTCCCTGCTAACAAATCTTGTGCTGCAAGGATCTGTTGTAAGACTGATATGGAAAACCCCTTGAATCGGTGTTCAGATAGGCAATCATTAGAATGGTTACACGCAATCCCGAAATCCAAATGAGTTATCAAAAGCAGGATGGATAAATCAGTTCTGTTATGGGTAGTTTTTCCTTTAGCATATGGACTTAATTGTATCACGAGATGTCAACTTGCAAGATTAAATATCAACAATATAATTCTTTAACTAAACCTTCAATCTTGAATAGTTAAAGCTGTTTCTGGTACCTATAATCTCGTGTTCACATTAGCCATAAATATAGGAACAAACACTAAAGGGACTAGATGTCTATACTGAAGTTAAGCAGCAAGTTGCTACACTGGGTTAGTATTGGTCAAATTGCACGCCCTAACGTCAATTAGCACACTCACAGAAATTAAGCGTTAAGATTGTAATCATTTAAGTTTCTGCAAGTGAAATACTTATAAGACATCTTAAGATATGTGGTGTAACTTGTAATGGCAAGATGAAGGTCAGACTATTTGATTAACGGTTCATATGGCGATGACTTTCGGCAATTTCTATATCTTTGCGACAGTGTAGCATGAGCAGGCATGAAAATGGGACAAAAAGACAAGCAACATTATTTCCGAAAGGGATTTTGTCGTCAAGGAAAACAACATGCATCAAAGGAGTGATATCACGGTTCTTATTTTAATTTATCATGATAGCATTGCAAATGCATTAGTTAAATTGCACTCCAGTCGTCAATTGGTACGCTTGTAAAAGTTTGATTCCAATTTCTTGTAACCAAAGGTTATTTTTTATACACAATACCTTCAACCAGTAATGTGTACTCTAAACTTGTTATTTTATTTTCAACACCGCATATGGAATGTGTACATGAAGTATAAATTCAGGCATTTTTAGACATGTACATTCACCAAAAACCCAGTATTTCAAACGCGAAAACTGATTACTAGAGCGGGTTCGGGTATTAGTGAACCATTAAGCCGAAAATTGCATTGAGTGTCTTTATGTTGGTATTTCACTCCGGCTATTAGACAAATCAAAAGAATGGCATCTGAGAGTCGGTAGAAAGTGGACAGATGCATTCTACTTAGTATTATATAGCACGTTTGGTGCATGAAAGAACAACACTTAACGGAGGCAGTTAGTGAACCCATCGGGTATTAGTGGACAGTAAAGTAGGGTAAAAGTGAACCCCCTGGTATCTTAATTAAAGTGTTTTAAAAGCCTTTTGCAAGCATATAACTAGTAGCATTTACATGTTAATAATTAATTACAAGCAATTCTAGAGGGCATAATGTTCTGTAATTGCACTTCTCGTCATTACAACACCAACGGTGAAAATTTTGATGGTCAGAGTCATTATCTTTTGTACTAAAACATTAACGTATTGTTATATATTGCTAGAATCGTGTGATATCCAGTCATTCCTGTGTAATTTATTACAGTTCTAACAATAAAATGTAAAGAATACATACATCTCAAGACAGTTACCTCCAAAAATATCAGAAACTGTTGAACGGACAGTAAGTTTTGAAAATACAGATTTTATTAGCCTTGAGACCCAAAACGAGAACATGATCCATAAGTTAACCGTGTTTGATGTGAATAACATACTTTTAATTCCATTCATATACATAACATGTCACAAAACATCTTTATAATTCAAAAATGTTATGTATTTTCCATGTTTATTCAGCTCAATTAGTTCATCTCGCAGCAGAGTAAGGTTCCTTTTTTGTATTCCCAGCAAATTATTTCAAATTTTGTTTTAAAAAAGTTTTGTTGTCAATTTCATCTTTAACCACCTGCAAATATTCAAAAACGCTGAGAATGACATGTTCGTTGTTATTAAAATGATTAGAACTATGAAAATGGAATATTTGTTGTCACAAGCTGCCATGGTTCACTAATACCCTCCAACAAAAATTTCTGTCGGGTATTAGTGAACCCCATATACGACCTAAATGAGCACAGCTAGATATCACTTGTTATGAGAATCAGTTGCCGACTTCATTTGTATACCGGTTTTTATCAATTGCTTTTAAAAATGTGCACATTTTTGGGTGTGAACCCAAACGGCCAAAAATCTGCTTTTTAAATGGTTATCTAAGAACGGACAAATTTGGAGGCTTCCAAGCAAATACTATAATTGTTGGTCTTGCATCACTGACTGCGAGAGCTGTGCATCTGAGATAAGTGAGAATATGGGTTACCGCTCATATTTAGCACTTATTTATAAGCGATACAGCGCAAAAAGTATGCAATACAGCCATGGTTCACTAACTGCCTATGGTTCACTAATACCCTCACCCGCTCTACATACTTTTATAAACTTTTCATGTAATATGAGTTCCTGTAAAATCCCCAATCATAGGCGCATCATCTGACATTCTCCGATTTTTGAATGGATTTAGAATAAGGAAAATATTTTACCTTGAACTGGTTGACCCAGTAAAATTCTCTCTATTTACGTCGGTCAACTCCGGCACCGGAAACCGTCAACTCCACTTACAATGGAGCACCAGCACTGTACAAATTGACCGTTTCCCAGGCGTGTATGAGAATTATGAGAATTCATGGGGCACCAAATAACAGATAACAATAAAATTAAGTGATAATCACTACATAAACATGCCCATGCGATATGCTGGGAATTTTTTTAGCTTTACTAAGAAAAAACTGAAGTTTTCATTGAAAAAAAATGATATTCTAAATATTTTTGCTCAAAACATTGATTGTGAGTGCACGTTCGAACTGCCTTGGCGGGGCGGTTGTAACGAGTACCCACAATCTATGTTTTGAATGTAACATAAGAATAATAAGTATACCCCTGTGTACCCCAGTTTTACTATATAAAAGTGGGGTATAAGGGGGTATTCATTACAGGGACATGTATTCTGATGCATGTAATCAAGAAAACATGTCCATGCAATGTATACCCCTTTGGACCCCACTTTTATATAGCAAGACTGGGGTATGCAGGGGTATACCTATTTAAGAAAAATATTGAAAAAATTCTACAGAAAATTTTCAATTTTTACAACTTAAAAAAATCTCTGTTTATTGCATGGACATGCTTTCATAATGAATCACAGTTTCTGTTGAAGAGCAAGGTAGGTCATCTCACCAAAGTTGAAATCTGAGTAAGACGTATTGAACTATGGACTTTGAAGGTAGGCACTACCACTAATCATGCCCCAGCCTACTGTAGGGAGAGAAAAAATGTGTCAGTTTGATGAAATTTAGTCCTTGAAAAAAAAAAGAGAAAATAATCCTTTCAAAGTCCTGGAATTTTGTTTCACAATGTCTGTTTGAACTCTGCTTGAGACAGACCTTAAAATATTGCAAACAGTTGTTGACAGCTGATTTGAACTTTTTCCAGCAGTCCCAAACCATTTTGAATCAATTCACACCTCTCTGTTTCTTTCCAAAATGACTTGGACTGTGAAGCTACAACAGCTGGGACTATTTGAGCTGCGATGCGAGAAAAACGGTCTTCGGGGGTCTGATCAGGTCTGACACAAACTGGCCTGTGCAGCTACAGAGTATGGTTAAAAGCTTGAAATTTTGGTTTTGGGAATTGTACTATCTGTGTAGCAAAAATAAAGGTGCTGATCAGCTGTGCATTTACTGCACAGCTGATCTGTGCCATTGTTTTCGCATATGCAAAATGTTGGTTTTCTCGTTGCAGAATTCCAGGATAGATCTACCGTTGCCAGGACAGTTATTGCCAGGACATGTTGTTCCAGGACAATTCCTGCAAGGACATCAGATGATTCCAGGACAATTGGTCCCAGCATCATTGTTACAAGGACAACTACTACAAGGACAGTTTATTAATAACCCGCCACAGGTTTGTACACTAGTTGTATGATATAATCATGATGTGAGGGTGATGATTTTGTATCATTCAAAGTTACTGTCGGGACAATTTTTCAAAGTGGCCAATTTTATGCTACAGTATATGCTACAATGACAACTGCTGCAGGGATGATTCATTAATAACATGGCACAGGTTTGTACACTAAGATATACATTGCAATTATGGTTACTGTCTGGACAATTTGTACAAGGACAACAAATGATTCCAGGAGTCATGTACCAAGAACAAATACTGCAGGGACAGTTAATTAATAACCTAGAACAGAATTGTACACTAAAAAGAATGAAGTTGAAGTTGACCTATTTCATGACAAGGTTATAAAATGTCTGCCTATGCATTTCAATGGAGAAAAATACTAAGAGTGTCCTTTGAATGGAAAAACTTGCATGTAATGGTCAAATGGACAGAAAGTTTATATAAATGATGACCATAAATGATGACCTTTACCTACTTTACGACTTGGGTCACCTATGCATTAACATGGCGAAAATTATTATAATGTTTGTAAATGGGAAAAATTGGCAGAATATCTTCTAATACATGACAAACTAATAATTTCGAAAATATTTTGACCCATGGTTTGTTTCCAATAATGATTGCAGTATAAGGACGTGTATATATTGACCTATATACCGGGCCGCGAGGTTATAAAACTTTTTACATGCTCAGCTCAGCTGAGCTTAAAATTTTGGATGCTCATAATTACTGAAATAGCCTATATAAATTGAAATTTCAGGTCTAGATATTCTGTAATTTATCCTGCTCATAAATGCTAAAATGCCAACAATTGTTGGCATTTTAACATTTATGAGCAGGATAAATTTTAGTTTCAACTGAGCTGAGCATGAAAATAGTTTTAAAACCTCCGGACCAGATCTCAGGTGAGCATTTACAGGGCCATTGGTTCTCTGGTTGGTGTTTGGCACATCTGATCATCGCCTTTGTTTTAGTTAAACCTCGGATCCAATAAATCCCGATATTTATGGTATTTATTGGAAATACGTGGTTTGGCTAGATTGTCAAAGCTGTAATTAATAAAGTTTAATAGCTGATAATTTAATTATTTGAGCAAATATCCATGATATTTTTCATAAAGCAATAGCCTAATATATTAACTTTAAGACAGTATCATTTTATTTCTGGAGAAACCAACATGTTCTGCGCAAATCGTCAAGAAAACTAGGTATCAAATTTCACTGTTTTCAGCTTTTTTGACAGAAAATCATCAGATTTTGGTAAAAATGAAGGGAAAAACTCCATTTGCATTCAAAGTAACTTAAAATTTTTGATCAAACATAATAAAAACCTCTTATTAGAGCCTTAGTTGTCACTTAAACTCATTTTAGACCATCCTAATGTGTTTTGTGATACTTAAAATCAAGCAGAGACAACATGAATGACACTCGCTTTAGTGCCTTATCCGGGTTATTTTGGATCCGAGGTTAAACAGATAGTACAATTCATTTTCACAATCTTTTTGAATCCAAAATTTTCAGCGTCTGGCATTCTTCTGTGACTGTACAGGCCAGTTTGTGTTGGAGCTGGTCGGAAACCAAGATTGCTTGTTTGCTCATGCGAAGTTATTTTTCATTACAGATGATGGTAGTTAGTCCTTTTGATCAGCCTTTAGGAGACGAAGACGTACAAACAACTCCTGAAAGAGATGACCGACCTTCACACAGCAGTCCACGGAGGGGAAGAGATAGACCAAGGGGTGGGGATAGACAGAGGGGTGGGGAGAGGCCCAGAGAGGGTGGAAATAGACCTAGAAATAGGAGCTCCAATAGGGGGAATGTGGGTCGGGGGAATGTGGGTCAGGGGAATAGGGACAGAATGGGGGGAAATGCTTTGAATAAGGGAAGACAGACTCAGAGACAAAATAGGCGAAATAAAAAGGCCAGAAACAGGATGGATTAAGGGGGTAGGGGAGAATATAGGGGAACAAAGTGGAGAAAACAGTTAAGGAGTATTGCTATATTTGTGTGTGTTAATCTTGAAGAAATCCAGAAATAGCTTGTAGTAAAACATTTACCAAACAAAATAATTAAGAATGAGTCCCTTTACCAGTCACACATGGAAATTCGCAGGGCACTTTCCATTTATTAATTAAAGTGCTTGTAGTCAGTAACTTTCAGCCACTATACTAATGCAAAAGAAGCGGACATTCAACTTACATTGTTTTATAATATGATATAACGAATGTAATTGTGGTCTTTACTTTGGTTGGTTGTATTCATTTGATCGTCAGTTCAGTTGAAGCATTCCTTAAAAACCGTCACATTTGTTTGTGAAGGTTTTTCGTCCCATTTTGTGTGACGGTAAATGGTCACATTGTAAAAAGCATGGTTGACTGTGACCATTTTTTTGTCACTTTTCCAAAAACAGGAAGTAATTCAAATGTGACCATTTTTCCTCCCACCCAGAAAAAATGTCACGAAAAGCCGTTTTTAAACCGTGTAATTGTCTTTATTTCTGGCGTAATTAACCATTGGTACTCATTTTTAGCTCGACTGCACTTCGTGCATAGAGCTATTGCAGTCACCCCAGTCGTCCACGTTCCCGTGCGCGTCACACTTGCATTCAAGTTTTCTAGAAGTCCATATCTTGACAACCACTCATCAGAAAGCATTCATATTTGGACCATAGATACCCTGTAGGGTTAGCTTTCATTCCATGGCATCGGGCCCCTGAGTCCAGGCCAGGGGGTGGGGCTGGAGGGTAAAATCTAGAACACCTTCAAAAATGGTCATTCTTGTGTTAAAGTTTTCTAGAAGTCTATATCTTGACAACCACTCATCAGAAAGCATTGATACTCGGGTCATTGACACCCTATAGGGTCGGCTTTCATTTCATGGCATCGGCTTTCTGGGTCCGTGCCAGGGGGTGGGGCTAGAGGTTAAAATCTAGAACACCATTAATAATAATGGCTTTTATGTGATATACATGTACATGTAGTATTCTAGAAGTCTATATCTTGAAAACCTTTTATCAGGGGGCTTTCATACTCGGACCATAGGTACCCTGTAGGGTTGAGTTTCATTTCATGGCATCGGATCTCTGGGTCCATGCCTGGGGGGAGGGGCTAGAGGTTAAAAACTAGAACACTGTAAAAATAGATGTACTGTTGTGTAAATTTTACAAGGAGTCCATATCTTGACAACTTATCATAAAGCGTTCATACTTCATACACTTTAGGTTCCATGACATCTGTCGAACCTCTGGGTCAGAGTCAGGGGGGTGGGGCTAGAGGTCAGAATCTAGAACTCTGATTTTTTTTTTTCTTTTTATTTCTTAATAGAAACAACTTAGGAAGATGGTTGGTCATTCATCTTTTGACTTTGCGACACTGACTTGTGTGTCATGACGGTAAGGATCGGTTGACCTACTTTCCATGGTTCAGTGATTTTGCCTTATATCTTGACACTAAATTAATATATTTTCTTACTTCTTTCAGATTATGAGTGAGTATGACCAGGCCTTTGACCCCAATATACTTATAGGTCTCTGTGACCTAATTTCACGGTACAGTGATTTTGCCTTATATCTTGACACTCAATCAGTATATTTTCATACTTTTTTCAGATTATGAGTGTGTATGACCAGACCTTTGACCCCAATATACTTATAGGTCACTGTGACCTAATTTCACGGTTCAGTGATTTTACCTTATATCTCGGCACTCAAGTGGTTTATGAACAAACTTCTTTCACACTATGTTTGCGTATGAGAAGACCTTTGACCCTAAAGTAGTCCTAGATCATTATGACATAATTTCACGGTTCAGTGATTTTCCCTTATATCTCGGCACTCAACTGGTATATGAACATACTTCTTTCACGATATGTTTACGTATGACAAGACCTTTGACCGTAAAGTATTCCTGGGCCACTGTGACCTAATTTCATGGTTCAGTGACTTTGCATTATATCTTGACACTCAGTTGGTATTTTTAGCTCACCTGAGCCGTTAGGCTCACAAGGTGAGCTTATAGGATGGCCATGATCCGGCGTCCGTCCGTCCGTCGTCCGTCCGTCCGTCCGTCCACAATTTCAAAGATCTTCTTCTCTGAAACCGCTTGGCCAACCAAAGCCAAATTTTATATGAAGCATCTATAGGAAGGGGGAACCAATGTGTATATAAGAAATCCAGGTCACATGACCAAGATGGCCGCCATGCCCATATATGGTAAAAACCCTTCAAAAATCTTCTTCTGCAGAACCGGTGGACTGATTTCAACAAAACTTGGCATGAAGCATTGATGGCTCAAGCACTACAATGTATATATAAATCATGACCCTGTGATGACCTTGACCAGTTTTACGGCAAGGTCAACATAGGTCGCCAATGCATTTGAATGGGGAAAACTTTTAAAATGTCATTTAAAGTGAAAGTCTTGCAGGAAATGGGCAGTAGGACTGAATATTAATGATTCTGAAAGAAATTGGACCCCAGGGGCTCATATGCCCCCACCCCAGGGCAATATACATGTATATTACCATAATATTCAAACATCATCTCCTCTGAAACCGCTTGGCCAATCAAAGCCAAATTTTGTGTGAAGCATCAATAGGAAGGGGCAATCAGTGTGTATATAAATAATCCGGGTCACATGACCAAGATGGCCGCAATGCCCATATATGGTAAAAACCCTTCAAAAATCTTCTTCTCCAGAACCAGTGGATCGATTTCAAAGAAACTTGGCATGAAGCATCGATGGCTCAAGTACAGGCCAACCTCATTTTAACGCTATCTTTGGGGTCCATAGAAACAGACCGTGTTATAAGTGAACCGTATTATAATGAGGTTACTTTCTACAGACATATAGTAAAATAATCAATTTGGGGGCCATGACATGGCCGTGTTATATTGAATACCGCATTATAATGAGGTGCGTTATAACGAGGTTGCAGTGTACTACAATGTGTATATAAATCATGACCCTGTGATGACCTTGACCTTTTTTTTACAGCAAGGTCAACATAGGTCGCCAATGCATTTGAATAGGGAAAACTTTTAAAATGTCATTTAAAGTGAAAGTCTTGCAGGAAATGGGAAGTAGGACTGAATATTAATGATTCTGAAAAAAAATGGACCCCAGGGGCTCATCTGCCCCCACCCCGGGGCATGTATATTACCATAATATTCAAATATACATGTATATTACCATAATATTCAAACATCTTCTCCTCTGAAACCGCTTAGCGAATCAAAGCCAAATTTTATGTGAAGCATCTATGGAATGGGGGAATTAATGTGTATATAAATTATCTAGTTCACATGAACAAGATGGCTGCCATGCCCATATACGGTAAAACCCTTCAAAAATCTTCTTCTCCGAATCTGGTGCACTGATTTCAAAGAAACTTGGCATGAAGCACCAATGGCTGAAGTACTACAATGTGTATATAAATTATGACCCTGTGGTGACCTTGACCTATTTTAGGACAAGGTCAACATAGGTCGCCAATGCATTGGAATGGGGAAAACTTTTGAAAAGTCATTTGAGGTGAAAATCTTGCAGGAAATGGGTAGTAGGACTAAATATTAATGATTCTGAAAAAAAAAATGGACCTAAGGGCTCATATGCCCACACCCCGGGGCAATATACATGTATAATACCATAATATTCAAACATCTTCTCCTCTAAAACCATTTGGCCAATTGAAGCCAAATTTTATGTGAAGCATCTATAGGATGGGGGAACCAATGTATATATTAATAATCTAGGTCACATGACCAAGATGGCCGCCATGCCCATATATGGTAAAAACCCTTCAAATATCTTCTTCGCTGAAACCAATAGATTGACTTCAATGAAACTTGGCGTGAAGCATCCATGGCTATAGTACTACAATGTATATATAAATCATGACCCTGTGATGACCTTGACCAAGTTTATGGCAAGGTCAACATCGGTTGCCCATGCATTTGAATGGGAAAAACTGTTAAAATGTCATTTGAAGGGAAAAGCCAGCAAGAAATTGGCAAATGGACAGAATATTGATTATTCTGAAAAAAGAAAACGGCCCAAGGGCTTCATCTGCCCCTGCACTGGGGTTAAATACCATAATATTCAAACATGTTTATTGGTATATGCAGCAGACTCAGGTGAGCGTTTACAGGACCATTGGTCCTCTGGTTTCATACTTCTTTCTGATTATGAACGAGTATGACCAGACCTTTATTCCAAACATACTTATATGTCACTATGACCTAATTTCATGGTTCAGTGATTTTGCTTTATATCTCAACACTCAATGGGTATATGATCCTATTTCTTTCACATTATGAGTAAGTATGACTAGACCGTTGACCCTGAAGTACTTATAGGTCAGTGTGACCTTATTTCACAGTTTAGTGATTTTGCCTTGTATCTTGGCACTCATTTGGTATATGAACACACTTCTTTCACAATATGAGTGAAACCTTTAAATCTAAGGTAGTTATAGTTAACTTTCATGGTTTAGTGATTTTGCCTTATTGCATCAAGGCAAAGAGATGTATGAGCATAATGCTTTGGGTTACAGGTCGGGTTTGGCCTTATGTTTGACAAAGGTCAGAAGCAGTCGAGCGCGCTGTCCTGCGACAGCTCTTATTTATCTGGTTCCCAGCTCCATAAGATAATAACTTAACTTCCTAATTTTTGTTTTGCATTTTTGTAATAACAAGGATGGCGATGAAGGACGGTTCCCAGCTCCATAAGATTATGATCTAACTTCCTATTTTTTGTTTTTCATTTTTGTAATAACAAGGATGGAGATGAAGGACGATGGAAAATAAAGACATTGAAAAACGATAAAAATGTGACCAGTTTTTGTCACAAAAAATGTGACGGTTTTTCGGGAATGCTTTAACTGTCAGTTTGTTCACCGAGTGGTAAAATTACCTAGTTAGTAATTAAAATATGCTCTGATCAAGTCTGGCCAGGTAGAGGTGAGTCTGATCATAGTAATTGGTCAAAATGGATATGTTACAAAATGAGCAGCCTCATGGGAAAACAAACAATCTGCATAGGCAAAAACAAAGACGCAGATCAGCTTCGCGGTAACCGCAAAGCTGATCAGCGCCTTTGTTTTCGCTACACGGATAGTGCACTTCCTCTTCTTAATTCCGAAATTTCAAGCTTCTAGCTCCTATCTGTGCTTGTACAGGCTGGTTTGTGTTGGACCTGTTCAGAAACCACATTGTTGGTTTTCCCCACGAGGCGGCTCAAATGGTGACTTTGGTGATGCTCATCAGTCAAATACTACCATAGAAATCATGATTACCGTAACTTGTCAAGAAATAAACAACCAGTTACTGGAAGAAAATTTTCTTAGCTTTAATTTCTATTCCTTTAAGAGTTGTACAATCCTCTTGTACTAGCCTCTGAATTTAGATGGATTCAAGATCAAACTAGTCTACACAGTAGCACTGCCAGCATGTGAAGTGGTTATAGTGTTTTTCAACTTAAAAATGACGATTTTAAGGGGTGGGGGGGGGGACAACTTCACAAGTTCAACAGAGAATAGACAGAAAAACATGAAGAGTAATCACAGATCTCGAAGTGGTCTAAAAGAAATTGCTGGAGAACTTTAAAAACCAACAATCTGCATATGCGAAAAACAAAGACGCAGATCAGCTTCGCGGTAACCGCGAAGCTGATCAGCGCCTTTGTTTTCGCTACAGGGATAGTACAATTCCTCTTCTACTTAAATCCAAAATTTCAAGCTTCTAGCCTGCTTCTCTTACCGTACAGGCCGGTTTGTGTCAGACCTGTTCGGAAACCACATTGTTGGTTTTTCCCACGAGGCTGCTCATATGAAGTGGTTGTAGTGTTTTTTAACTTAAAAATGACAATTTAAAGTGGGGGGGGGGGGGGGGACAATGTCAGAAGTTCAACAGAGAATAGACAGAAAAACATGAAGAGCCACAATCACAGATCTTGAAGTGGTCAAAAAGAAATTTGATGGAGAACTTTGAAAATGAGCCGCCTCATGAGAAGACCAACAATCTGCATATGCGAAAACAAAGACGCAGATCAGCTTCGCTGCTAAGGTTGTCTCCCCTGAGCAGGGGACCACACTCTAGCAGCTGCAGTTGCGATATAGAAAAAAGACAATTTTGCATGAGTTGCTTTTCCTCTCCTTGCAAGGGAAGTCACTCTCAAAGAATGCAGTGGTTGACTCCCCTGATCAAGGAACAACACTGTTCTAGCTGCAGTTGCAATATAGAAAAATTTAAATTTTGCAAAAGTTGCTTTTCCTCTCTTTGCAAGGGAAGTCACTCTCAAAGACTGCCTGATTGTCTCCCCTAAACAAGGGACCTCACTCTAGAAGCTGCAGTTGCCATATAGAAAAAAAAGAAAATTTTGCAAGAGTTGCTTTTCCTCTCTTTGCAAAGGAAGTCACTCTCAAAGACTGTCGTGGTTGTCTCCCCTAAACAAGGGACCCCACTCTAGAAGCTGCAGTTGCAATATAGAAAACAAAAATTTTTGCAAGAGTTGCTTTTCCTCTCCATGCAAGGGAAGTCACTCTCAAAGACTGCGTTGGTTGTCTTCCCTTATCAGGGGACCTTACTCTAGCAGCTGCAGTTGCGATATAGAAAAACCAAAATTTTGCATGAGTTGCTTTTCCTCTCTTTGTAAGGGAGACTGCATAGGTTGTCTCCACAGAACAAGGGACCGCACTCTAGCAACTGCAGTTACTATATAGAAAAACAAAAATTTTGCAAGAGTTGCTTTTCCTCTCCGTGCAAGGGAAGTCACTCTAAAAGACTGTGTTGGTTGTCTCCCCTGAACAAGGGACCACACTCTAGCAGCTGCAGTTGCGATATAGAAAAAAAGAAAATTTTGCAAGAGTTGCTTTTCCTCTCCATATAAGGGAAGTCACTCTCAAAGACTACCGGGGTTGTCTCCTTTGAACAAGGGACTGCACTCTTACTGCTGCAGTTGCGATAAACAAAAAATTTGCAAGAGTTGCTTTTCCTCTCCGTGCAAGGGAAGTCACTCTAAAAGACTGTGTTGGTTGTCTTCCCTTATCAGGGGACTGCACTCTAGCAGCTGCAGTTGCGATATAGAAAAAAGAAAATTTTGCAAGAGTTGCTTTTCCTCTCTATGCAAGGGAAGTCACTCTCAAAGACTGCCTTGGTTGTCTCCCCTGAACAAGGGACCACACTCTTAATGCTGCAGTTGCGATATAGAAAAACAAAAAATTTGCAAGAGTTGCTTTTCCTCTCCGTGCAAGGGATATCACTCTAAAAGACTGCATTGGTTGTCTTCCCTTATCAGGGGACTGCATTCTAGCAGCTGCAGTTGCGATATAGAAAAAAAGAAAATTTTGCAAGAGTTGCTTTTCCTCTCTATGCAAGGGAAGTCACTCTCAAAGACTGCCTTGGTTGTCTCCCCTGAACAAGGGACCACACTCTAGCAGCTGCAGTTGCGATGTAGAAAAAAAGAAAATTTTGCAAGAGTTGCTTTTCCTCTCCGTATAAGGGAAGTCACTCTCAAAGACTGCCGTGGTTGTCTCCCCTGAACAAGGGACCGCACTCTCACTGCTGCAGTTGCGATATAGAAAAACAAAAAAATTGCAAGAGTTGCTTTTCCTCTCTGTGCAAGGGAAGTCACTCTAAAAGACTGCGTTGGTTGTCTTCCCTTATCAGGGAACTGCACTCTAGCAGCAGCAGCTGCGATATAGAAAAAAGAAAATTTTGCAAGAGTTGCTTTTCCTCTCTATGCAAGGGAAGTCACTCTCAAAGACTGCCTTGGTTGTCTCCCCTGAACAAGGGACCACACTCTAGAAGCTGCAGTTGCCATATAGAAAAACAAAAAATTTGCAAGAGTTGCTTTTCCTCTCCGTACAAGGGAAGTCACTCTCAAAGACTGCCGTGGTTGTCTCCCCTGAACAAGGGACTGCACTCTTACTGCTGCAGTTGCTATATAGAAAACTTTTTTTTGCAAGAGTTGCTTTTCCTCTCCGTGCAAGGGAAGTCACTCTATAAGACTGCGTTGGTTGTCTTCCCTTATCAGGGGACTGCACTCTAGCAGCTGCAGCTGCGATATAGAAAAAAGAAAATTTTGCAAGAGTTGCTTTTCCTCTCTATGCAAGGGAAGTCACTCTCAAAGACTGCCTTGGTTGTCTCCCCTGAACAAGGGACCACAGTCTAGCAGCTGCAGTTGTGATATAGAAAAACGAAAATTTTGCAAGAGTTGCTTTTCCTTTCCGTACAAGGGAAGTCACTCTCAAAGACTGCCGTGGTTGTCTCCCCTGAACAAGGGACTGCACTCTTACTGCTGCAGTTGCGATATAGAAAACTTTTTTTTGCAAGAGTTGCTTTTCCTCTCCATGCAAGGGAAGTCACTCTATAAGACAATGACTGCTGTGGTTGTCTCCCCTGAACAAGGGACCGCACTCTTTGGTTGTCTTCCCTTATCAGGAGACTGCATTCTAGCAGCTGCAGTTGCGATATAGAAAAAAAGAAAATTTTGCAAGAGTTGCTTTTTTTTCTCTATGCAAGGGAAGTCACTCTCAAAGACTGCCTTGGTTGTCTCCCCTGAACAAGGGACCACACTCTAGCAGCTGCAGTTGCGATATAGAAAAAAAGAAAATTTTGGAAGAGTTGCTTTTTCTCTCCGTATAAGGGAAGTCACTCTCAAAGACTGCCATGGTTGTCTCCCCTAAACAAGGGACCGCACTCTTACTGCTGCAGTTGCGATATAGAAAAACAAAAAATTTGCAAGAGTTGCTTTTCCTCTCTACGGAAGGGAAGTCACTCTCAAAGACTGCCGTGGTTGTCTCCCCTGAACAAAGGACCGCACTCTTACTGCTGCAGTTGCGATATAGAAAAACAAAAAATTTGCAAGAGTTGCTTTTCCTCTCCGTGCAAGGGAAGTCACTCTAAAAGACTGCATTGGTTGTCTTCCCTTATCAGGGGACTGCATTCTAGCAGCTGCAGTTGCGATATAGAAAAACAGAAAATTTTGCAAGAGTTGCTTTTCCTCTCTATGCAAGGGAAGTCACTCTCAAAGACTGCCTTGGTTGTCTCCCCTGAACAAGGGACCACACACTAGCAGCTGCAGTTGCGATATAGAAAAGAAGAAAATTTTGCAAGAGTTGCTTTTCCTCTCCATATAAGGGAAGTCACTCTCAAACACTGCCGTGGTTGTCTCCCCTGAACAAGGGACCGCACTCTTACTGCTGTAGTTGCAATATAGAAAAACAAAAAATTTGCAAGAGTTGCTTTTCCTCTCCGTGCAAGGGAAGTCACTCTAAAAGACTGTGTTGGTTGTCTTCCCTTATCAGGGGACTGCACTCTAGCAGCTGCAGTTGCGATATAGAAAAAAAATTTTTTGCAAGAGTTGCTTTTCCTCTCTATGCAAGGGAAGTCACTCTCAAAGACTGCCTTGGTTGTCTCCCCTGAACAAGGGACCACACTCTAGCAGCTGCAATTGTGATACAGAAAAACGAAAATTTTGCAAGAGTTGCTTTTCCTCTCCGTACAAGGGAAGTCACTCTCAAAGACTGCCGTGGTTGTCTCCCCTGAACAAGGGACTGCACTCTTACTGCTGCAGTTGCGATATAGAAAAACATTTTTTTGCAAGAGTTGCTTTTCCTCTCCATGCAAGGGAAGTCACTCTCAAAGATAAAGACTGCTGTGGTTGTCTCCCCTGAACAAGGGACCACACTCTTACAGTTGCAGTTGCGATATAGAAAACAAAATATTTTTGCAAGAGTTGCTTTTCCTCTCTGTGCAAGGGAAGTCACTCTCAAAGACTGTGTTGGTTGTCTCCCTTTATCATGGGACTGCACTCTAGCAGCTGCAGTTGCCATATAGAAAAAAAGAAAAAATTTGCGCAATCAGAAAAAGAAAAATGAAAATTTTTCGAGTTGCCCTCTCTGTGCAAAGGAAGTCACTCATGATATGAATTGCGCAAGTGTTGTATCTTCTATATTGCCATTTCATAAACATGTTGTGGCAATGGTAATGCTGGTTCCATGTTCCGCTAACAAATAAAATAGGACAATGGGGAGGTGACAATAAACGAGGACTCTTCTCACTCCATCGTACAAGCCTCAAAAGGGAAATAACAATGACTGTGCATTATCAGAATTTGGTCTTGGGCGACAAAATTGGATTTTCAGATTGTGACGAGAGCTTTATAAATGAGCAAAGATAATGTAACTAGGATTTAACTCAAAACCACAAGTTCTTGTTCTATGATTTATTATGTAACAATATTATTTACATTTTGAGGAAATAAAGAAGTCAATACGTGGGAAAACCAACAATGTGGTTTCCGAACAGGTCCAGCACAAATCAGGCTGTACAATCACAGAAGCTGGCTAGATGCTTGAAATTTTGGATTTAAGAACGAGGAAATGTACTATCCGTGAAGCGAAAACAAAAGGCGCTGATCAGCTTTGCGGCTACCGAACTGAACTATGTTGTCCCCACTCTTGTGCCTCTCCCCTAGAATCCCTGCCCCTTGGCCCCGATCTGATGAATCACCGGTCTCTAGGACATGCACACAACTTCACCCTGATCTATATACAACAATTTAGCTGCATCGTTCGAAAACAAGATTTTTGCACATGCGATAACAAAGGTCCAGATCAGTTGTTCAGTTACTGAACAGCTGAACAGCACGTTTTCATTCACAGATAGTACAAACCCTCTACTTCTCAAATCCAAAATTTCAAGCTTGTGATTGTAAATGACGTTTTGTGACACACCTGGTCAGAGACTTTTGCGTTCAGCTCAATTGACTTTCAATTTTCAAATTAATCACACTTGTCAATTTTCATTACCTTCTCTGTCATATGAATCCATCCACAAAGTAATTTTGGGCCGTATCTCATCTCATGAAACAATTTTTATGAAACAATTTATGTTCTAATATTTCTTATTTCAAACATAGGCCACAAAAATACATTTCCTCTTAAAATATGAACAACAAAAACACTTGTCCCAGTCAGACTTTAAAATGATCCTATTGAATTGAATAACCACAATTTAAATCTGATGTACATATTATGGTTCATGGTGTTAATGATACAATTTATGTTCTAATATTTCTTATTTCAAACATAGGCCACAAAAATACATTTCCTCTTAAAATATGAACAACAAAAACACTTGTCCCAGTCAGAGTTTAAAATGATCCTATTGAATTGAATAACCACAATTTAAATCTGATGTACATATTATGGTTCATGGTGTTAACCCATATTTGACGAATGTATTTTCCATTCATTATTATTAGGGCGTCCACTTTTATTTTTAGGGGCATCAGGAGTGATTTTTATATTTTATTCAATTTTTCGATGAAAATTCTCTAAGCAAACAGAATAGCCCCAGATGGGACGCCGCATTCTGCGGCGTCACATCTGGGGCTATTCTGTTTGTCTATGTCCCATACAAGGGACCTCAGGCTTAAATGAGTTAATGTTAATTCAGGATGTTCATTCTGTTTTGCATGATATCATCCACTACATGTACAAGTTTTCGAGAGAACTTTCTTTTTTGCAAAGATGATGCGTCACAAATTCAAAGTCCTTGCTAATAAAGAATCACTTTAAGCCGTCAAGACTACTTAAATACTTATTCCCAAATTCAAGACCTTCCGAATTACTCAGAAATAGAAAATTCGCAAGAAAAAGTCAAATTTTTTCTAAATTTACAGTTTAAGTACTCTGTACTTAGTACTCTGCATATTTTCCATGATTTTGATCTATTTGTACATTTTCCATAGCTTCAATTCATTAGTACAGTCAGTGGACATAATTATTCGCCACCTTTGGAAAATCCCATAGACTTCCATGTATTTTCATGTTTGCAAGAAAAATTATTCTATACCACCTGGTTAACACATTTTAATGTTTGTGATGTCATTTGAAAGGTAAATAAATGAAGCAATAAACAAGATATTTTTCATTTGATTCCATGCATGTGTTTTAAAACTGCAATGTTTTAAAACTTATGAATTTTTTTTCAGACCATTTTTGGGCAACATCTCCATTGATGTCAATTTTTCAAAATTTCCTTAAACTTTAAACTGTTACAGATGAAAAATGCAATGTTGAAACTTCACCAAATAACTTTGTTTATTGCTTTTTGCATTTAACTTTCAAATGACACCAAAATCATGAATGTATGTTGGCCAGAAGAGGCATGATAATTTTTCTTACAAACATGAAAATACATCGGTCTTTTGGATTTTCCAAAGGTGGCAAATAATTATGTCGACTGACTGTACATATTCTACAATTTTGTCTATAAGTACATTTTCCAAGATTTCCATATTATAATAGTACGAATTCCACAATTTGGTCTCTAAGTACATTTTCCATTATTTCCATCCATCAGTCCAACCTTCATCTGCCTCTCCTCTGGAAGCCCTCACCCCGTGGAGGCCACGCCCCTCTAGACCCCCTGCCTCGGGGACCACCTTGTCCTTGTGCTCCTGCTGTCCCAACTGAAGCTTGATCATCATTTTGGAATGCCTGAAATACATAATGCGGTAGATAATGAAGTTTGAGTGTTAATACATGTACATAGAACTATTCAAAATATGCTGAACCACAAAAATAACTTGTAACCTTAAACTCAATGTGAAATGCCTGAAGATCCAAGACTTTTAGGAATTCCAGACAGCTATACCATTATTCAAAGCAGTAGATTCATTTGCCTGTGCATAACAAAGACACAGTAACTGCACAGCTGATCAGCACCTTATTTTTCGCTACACTGATAGTATGATCACTTTTCTCCTTAAATCTGAAATTTGAATTTTCTGGCCTTTTTCTTACAGGCTTTTTTTTTTGTTGGACTGGATCAGAAACCATGAAGACTGGTTTGCTAGAATCACATCTCATACCTGAGGCAAATTCCTCTTCAGCTCTTCTTCCATCATCTGCCGGTCCTCTTCCGACATCATCTTCATGGTGGATGACTGGAGAAATAGAAAATAAAATTCTCGAAAAGCTGAACCAGAACTATATTACATTTCCTATGGAAAGTCTCAAAGAAGCTGTAGCATTGAAATGCAGTCCATAGTTGTGTGAACTACATCAAGCCACTCGATGTCACATCAGCAGCTTCATGAGAAATAAGGATTGTTGCCAACCGTATGCAAAAACAAAGCCGCAGATCAGCTTCGCAGTAACTGAGAAGCTGATCAGCGACTTTGTTTTCGCTAAAAGGATAGTACAATTCCTCTTCCAAAATTTCAAGCTTCTAGCCCTTTTTCTATGCCTGTACAGGCCGGTTTGTGTGAGACCTGGTCAGAAACCCCGAAGACTGGTTTACTTGTGTCGCAGCTCATATTAGTTTCATGACTACACCCTAGGTGAAATGTGCCTGATGTGGAGAGCAGGTCCCGAAGTTATAAAACTTTTTTCATGCTCAACTCAGCTGAGCTTGAAATTTATCCTGCTGATAAATGTTAAAATGCCAACAATTTTAACATTTATCAGCAAGATAAATTACTAGTTTTTGATGTTTGAACCTGAATTTTCCACTAATTTTGACTATTTCAGCATTTATGAGCAGTTGAAAGTTCATGCTCAGCTGAGCTGAGCTTGAAAAAAGTTTTACAACCTCTGGGCCAGATCCCTAATCCTAAATGAATCATATATACCACCAATGAAGCTACCATGCTCGGTTAAAATATGAAGTAAAGGTGTGCCTACCACTTGAGCTAGTAATGCCTGTATATCTGCTCGTTCTGGACCTCCTCTGTCTGTCGCCTCACCCTCATCCTGGAAAATAATTACATACTTAAACACAAGTTTACGCTTTTTGTTTTCTTTAAAAAAAAATATTGTCCGTCTTAAAAAAGTTGTCAGTCTATGAGCCCCAATTTCATTTACCGGTATATTATAGTGACAGCATACTCAAGATTTCCGGTACTGCCTCATATGCAGATAGTATACACAAGTCATAAATATTGGCATGACTCTTGTATCGATACCATACCCTGGTCAGGGTTGCCACTCATTTTGTATTTCAAATTTCCCTGACTTTTCCCTGACTTTTTACAGTTTTCCATTTATCGGCTTCTCAGCGCCAATTTTTTAGCTCTTTGAAGCCATCACACCTTTCATAAAATCATAAGTTGCAAGGTCCTTCTTTACTTCTTGCACTTAAGAATTTTTCCAATGTAGGGAAATTAGTTTAAACATTACCATATTTATCCCAAAAACAGAACAAATCAGAGAAACAGCATTAAAGCAATTTGAAACAATGACTGCAATGGCTTTTCTTCATTTATTGCCCCCATGTTTACTTCTAATGGCAATGTAAATGGGAAAAGGGAAATGAAGTTTGGCAGGGGTCTAGGGGCCGCCTAGGCTCCCAGAAGCTCTTGGGATATTAATGCAATCTTCTCTGATATTTACCTCTCCTGAGGTCATTTATCATTTTTTTAGCAAAATAAATAGAGGGATTAATTGAAGAAGAATACAGAAAAGGTAGGTTTACTTTGAAGCTCAAGCACTGTAAAAAGGAAAAACCAAATACTTCTCAAACAATATGTTTAAAGACCTTAAATGATTAAGAAATTCTGATATAACTTAAGGGAAAAAGAGTTCACTTTTTCAAATTCTATTAAGACATTGATACATTGCCAAAGACCATCACTTTTGAGAAAATTTGAAATTCCCTGACTTTTCCCTGACTTTCTGCTCTTTTTGCAAATTTCCCTGATTCAAACCAAAATTCCCTGACCTGGAAAAAAAATCATTTTCCAGACTTTTTTCCTGACCGTGGCAACCCTGCTGGTGTGCTTGCACAACCAGGATATGTGGGTAATCTCAATACAAAGGACTTGATTTGTATGACATAAATATGTGTATAATACCAGCCTGCCTGAAGATATTACACTGAAGGACCATTTTAAAAAGCCCAAACTAACACCAGAGGTCCAACACAGACAAACATGCACCTTGATCATACTATTCCTTTAATTCATTTTGACAAATGGATTTTCCCATCATTATTACTTGGGTGAGTCCACTTTCATTTTAAGGGGCATCATGAGTGACTTTTGAATTTTTTTCAATTTTTCATTGAAATTTCTCCTAGCAAACAAAATTTAATAGCCCCAGATGGGACACCACGTTTTGTGGTGTCACATCTGGGGGTTATACTGTCTGCCTAATGCCTATATCCAATAATAAGAGCTGTCGCAGGACAGCGTGCTCGACTGCTTCTGACCTTTGCTTCTGACCTTTGTTTTAAGGCCAAACCCGACCCATACATCTTTTTGCCTTGATGCAATAAGGCAAAATCACTGAACCATGGAAGTTAACTATAACTACCTAAGATTTAGAGGTCTCACTCATATTGTGAAAGAAGTGTGTTCATATATCAACTGAGTGCCAAGACACAAGGCAAAATCACTGAACCGTGAAATAAGGTCACACTGACCTATAAGTATTTCAGGGTCAAAGGTCTAGTGATACTTACTCATAATGTGAAAGAAATATGATCATATACCCATTTAGTGTTGAGATATAAAGCAAAATCACTGAACCATGAAATTAGGTCATAGTGACCTATAAGTATGTTTGGGTTAATGGTCTGGTCATACTCATTCATATGAAAAAATACCAACTGAGTGTCGAGATATAAGGCAAAATCACTGAACCATGAAATTAAGTCACAGTGACCCAGGAATACTTTACGGTCAAAGGTCTTGTCATACTCATACATATCGTGAAAGCAGTATGTCCATATACCAATTGAGTGCCGAGATATAAAGGAAAATCACTGAACCGTGAAATCAGGTCATATTGACCTAGGACTACTTTAGGGTCAAAGGTCTTGTCATACGCAAACATAGTGTGAACGAAGTTTGTTCATAAACCACTTGAGTGCTGAGATATAAGGCAAAGTCACTGAACCATGAAATTAGGTCACAGTGACCTATAAGTATATTGGGGTCAAAGATCTGGTCATACTCACTCATAATCTGAAAAAAGTATGAAAATATACTAATTGAGTGTCAAGATATAAGGCAAAATCACTGAACCGTGAAATTAGGTCATAGTGACCTAGGACTACTTCAGGGTCAAAGGTCTTGTCATACGCAAACATACTTTGAAAGAAGTTTGTTCATAAACCATTTGAGTACCGAGATATAAGGCAAAATCACTGAACCGTGAAATTAGGTCACAGTGACCTATAAGTATATTAGGGCCAAAGGTCTGGTCATACTCACTCATAATCTGAAAAAAGTATGAAAATATACTAATTGAGTGTCAAGATATAAGGCAAAATCACTGAACCGTGAAATTAGGTCACAGTGACCTAGGACTACTTCAGGGAGAAAGGTGTCATAAGCAAACATACTTTGAAAGAAGTTTGTTCATAAATCATTTGAGTACAGAGATATAAGGCAAAATCACTGAACCGTGAAATTAGGTCACAGTGACCTATAAGTATATTGGGGTCGAAGGTCTGGTCATACTCACTCATAATCTGAAAAAAGTATGAAAATATACTAATTGAGTGTCAAGATATAAGGCAAAATCACTGAACCGTGAAATTAGGTCACAGTGACCTATAAGTATATTGGGGTCAAAGGCCTGGTCGTACTCACTCATAATCTGAAAGAAGTAAGAAAATATACTAATTGAGTGTCAACATATAAGGCAAAATCACTGAACCATGGAAAGTAGGTCAACCGACCCTTACCGTCATGACACACAAGACAGTGTCAAAAAGTCAAAAGATGAATGACCAACCATCTTCCTAAGTTGTTTCTTTTAAGAAATAAAAAGAAAAAAAAATTCGGTGTTCTAGATTTTGACCTCTAGCTCCGCCCCCCTGACTCCGACCCGGTCGGATGCCATGGAACCTAAAGTGTACGAAGTATGAATGCTTTATGATAAGTTGGTGTCAAGATATGGACTCCTTGTAAAAGTTACACAGCAGTACATCTATTTTTTACAGTGTTCTAGTTTTTAACCTCCAGCCCCACCCCCCCAGGCATGGACCAAGAGATCCGATGCCATGAAATGAAACTCAACCCTACAGGGTACCTATGGTCCCAGTATGAAAGCCCTCTGATAAAATTTTTTCAACATATAGACTTCTAGAATACAATATCACAGAAAAGCCATTATTATTAATGGTGTTCTAGATTTTAACCTCTAGCCCCTCCCCCTGGCATGGACCCAGGGACCTGATGCTATGAAAGCCGACCCTACAGGGTGTCAATGGCTCAAGTATCAATGCTTTCTGATGAGTGGTTGTCAAGATATGGACTTCTAGAAAACTTTAACACAATAATAGCTATTTTTTAAGGTGTTATAGATTTTAACCTCCAGCCCCACCCCCCAGGCCTGGACCCAGAGGCCCGATGCCATGGAATGAAAGCTAACCCTACAGGGTATCTATGGTCCAAGTATGAATGCTTTCTGATGAGTGGTTGTCAAGATATGGACTTCTAGAAAACTTTAACGCAAGTGTGACGCGCACGGGAACGGGAACGGGAACGCACACGGGAACGGGAACGTGGACGACCGGGGTGACTGCAATAGCTCTATGCACTTCGTGCAGTCAAGCTAAAAAGGAGGTCAGGCTTATATGAGTTAAGATCAGTAAAAAGACCACAGACCCATGCTCTAGTCCCAAGGTTATAAAACTTTTTCATGCTCAGCTCAGCTGAGACTAAAATTTATCCTGCTCATAAATGTTAAAATGCCAACAATTGCTGGCATTTTAACATTTATCAGCAGGATAAATTACAGGCTTTGGTGTTCTAAACCTTCACTTTCAATATACCTGGGCTATGTTGGTATTTATGAGCAGTTTAAATTTTAGTCTCAGCTGAGCTGAGCATGAAAATAGTTTTATAACCTCGGGACCTGATCATAATACTCCCTGTTGTTTTTACTATGGAAATCCCAGCTACACTTAAGTTCATAAAGTGACAAGGCCTTGATCAGCACCATTTCAAAAGGGTTGGAGAAGCCATTAATCCCAGAGTTTCAATTACAAGGCCAGCATTTTTACAAATATACCACAAACAGAATCATTATAAACATAACCAAGACAAATTCACTCCATCAAGAGGTAAAACTGCAGACGGTGTTTACTATGTATAATGTAGACAATGATCAGTCAGTTTATAGATCTCAGGACTTGTCTCTATCAACTGCTCATGTCCCTCAGAGCTGTCTACCATTATATGGATGATAAAAGTCAAGAATGGTTCCTCTTGAAAAGATCTTATATATACAATCCTCACACCCTACAACCGACAGTTTTAAAGACAGAATACTGTTTTGAAGACAGATCAAATGGTAATTGTTGAAAAAAAGGGTAGGTGAAGATTTCTTGTTTGTAAAAATCAAGAAGTGAATATGTTGCGCACTGGCGTTGATGAAGAAAGTCTTCTGTGTTAGAGGATACTGCAGCAGCAACCATAATTTATTTTGTGCCCAAATAAGACTGCTGTAAATCCATGAAAATTATTTTTAAAGAAATTTTTTTTAATTTTCACTTTTCTCTCCTGCCATATGTCTACAAAGCAAAACATACAACTTTCAATTACACACCCTAAAACTATAGTTATTCAGCAAGAATTGTGCCAAATTTTATCCTGCAACTTAAATAAACTGTGTGCGCCTGAAGAGACCTACTGCCCACAAAATTGATATCTCTACCAACAGATCATGTTTTCAAATGGATGTAAATGAAGACAGCTCAGAGAATCTGAATGATTACAACGAAGACAGATTTTCATTTCAGTTTATCCCCAAAATGAGGGATTCAGCATCTCTTGTTTGGTAAAGCTTCTCCAACACCCATAAAGATTGCATTAAAAAGAAGGGCTGTCAATTGTAGACATAAGTACAACTTTTTTTCCACTAAATGTGGAGGTTGAAGATTTTTCCACAATGATTAATGCATGAACTCTTCCAAATTTTGAAAGGAGCAGTTGATGAAAATGTATGAAACCTATTGAATTGCCACAATGAGTCGCTGCATCAGAAAACCAACAATCTTGCATATGCGAAACCAAAGGTACAGCTGATCAGTGCCTTTGTTTTCGCTACTTGGATAGAACAATCAATTTATCTTTTCCTTAAATGCAAAATTTCAAGCTTCTAGCATTTTCTTTGCCTCTACAGGCTGATTTGTATCAGACCTAGTCAGGAACCCTGATTGATGGTTTTCTCATGCAAAGGCTCAAATGATAGACTTCTAGATTTCGAAAAGACAGAGGAACAAGGTAAGAACAATGTATAGAACAAAATTGGGACTTCTACTGAAAGATGACCTTTGAAATTCCCACCATAAGTAAACATGGTAGCACACCATCATGATGGATCTCGGATATTAGTGTTATTAATTGTGACTATCCCATGTTAATAGCAATGGTTTGACAAGTCAATGGTAGCATGCTGGTGTACATGTATATTCAAAATGACAAGTATTCTGAACCATTCCCTGTGCCTAACAGGTCAACCATAATAGTGTTAAGGTATTGATGTTAAAAGTTTCTTAACTGTCAAGATGACATTTCCAGACCACTTTTCAACCTAAGGAGGCATTAAACAAAATAAGGTGCAGACTTACACAAGATGAGACTCCCCAATGTTTCAGAGGAAAATGTCGATTAGAGAGGAAAATTGGACAATTTTCAGAACCTGCTGACAAGAAGCAGCAATAAGAGATTATAGATACAGAAATTCTGAAGGAAAGAAACCACCATATGCACAGTTTTTAAGCTTGCATTCTTTTTAATGTATTCTAATTAGCGCACATGCTCCAATAAGTGCACACCTTAGTTGCTTCCAAAAAATATGAGCTTAAGCACACACTTCTTGCTTAGCATATTGGTTTTTATTTTAGGATACCAACTCAGAAACAAACAAATATAAAAGCAGTATCATGTGCTTTATTCTTGACTAGAACATTGATAACTATGGCACATCAACCCTTATGTATATGTACTTTGTGATAATGACAAAATGAAACAATAAAATTCAGTTAAAGCCAAAATTGACTTAGACTTAGAACTATGAATTGTAAGTGGAGGAATATGGACACCAGGCGGTTTAATCCGAGCCCGGGACGGGCGTCCAGCTGATCAACCTTAGAGTCGCACGCGCCAAACCCTGATTTATGCTTGCAGCTTCCATTTTGAATCCATAATAATAATTCCGAGTATCTATGTGCATTCCAAAACATGCATTCCAAAATATGCATTCCATTCCATCCATAAATGCATTCCGAATTATGCATTCCATTCAATGTATGTGTTAATAGCAATTTCCTCGAGATGCCATATAAACAGAATCCAGATCTGTTGGACAAACTCGAAAAATATTCCGAAATTGCCAGCGTCTGGCGCGAGCGACAAATTTATTGTAACGATTTGAATTTAAAAAATTTAGCCTAGTTAAGATCTGGGATCCACCTCGTCTAAAGGTTCCGGTATTCAAGTACCGTGTCCGGAAGACAATATTTCTCCCAGTCTATACTAAAACCTACAGGATAACAAACAGAAGAGTCACTTGGGCCCCATTCCTGGTTGCAAGTATAAATTTACAAGCCAGATTCCAAACCCAAGCCTCATATAGCTTAGTAAACTTAGTAGATCAGCAAGACGCCCACCCCGGAACCGCTGAATTCCGCCACAGCAAATTTATGCGACTGTCTTAATAGCAAAAATTTGTCCCCCAATTCAGCCAGAGTTATAAACCCTTAATTGCGGATTAGACAGAAAAGCTGAAACCGCCTCCTCAAGTGTATTTAAAAATATAGCATTACCGACCAGGGTAAGGTGGCAACCGTCAGCTTTAAATAAGCCAGGTGTAACAAGATCTATCTCATGGACAATAGACCTGCCATTAATGATATCGTTAACAGCTTGACGGCCAGCTCTATTTATTCTTTTCCGTTTATTATTTATCTGTTTTAGGTTTGGAGGAGAATTAATCATCCCCCTCCATTTCTGCCTAGGCAAGATATCGGACCACACTAATATGGCCTGAGGAAAAACCGAAGCGATGTATTTAAGATCACGTTTGATCCACTTAATCATTTTGCCTTGCTTAATCGTGACTAAATCATTACCGCCTAAATGGATGATTATCATGAATGGAGCAACAGAGAACAGCATGGCTTTCTGAAAACCCCCCTTCAACTCATCCCAGTGCATGCCCCCTTTTCCATGCCATGAGAATCTCTTGGTTACAGCCGAAGGTCTCAGTTCTTCCAAATCATGTTGTAAATGGGACACCAATGAGTCCCCCAAGACCCAAATATCTGCAAGTAAAAGTAATTTAGAAAATTATGTAACCACTAATAGAGTCTGCAACCCTATGATCTAATATAACGTTCTACAGCGCCACTTCGCCAGCGACCAAGCTTCATAATGGTTTCGCAAGGTACTCCCTTAGCAGCCAAATCAGAAGCCCTGCCAATACGAAACGAGTGTGAAGTGTATAGCTGAGGTGATAAACCCAATTCCCGGACTGCCTTTGACAATACACCACTAAATTGGTTGCTCGTCAATGAACGGCCATTCTGGTGACAAAAAAGATAAAAACCATTAGCTGGCCGATAATTAAGAAACTGTTGAACTGCAGCCACACAACAGAGTGAGGGATCGGCTGACATCGGAATGCCGAGTCTCGTAGGAGGACCAGCCTGATTAGTCTTAGATATCCTAATAGAAATGATTAAAGCTCTTGATTCATCTTCAAACTGAACATCGGTTCTGAGTAGGGGCTTGAAAGCTTGAAATTGGTTAGTAAAAACCACCCCACTAACCCTAAGCAAACCGAAATAAGCTGTTAAAAATGCTGCTTTAAAAAGAATGGTTTCATATCTAGAGAAACATATTCCAGGTAACACCGCACATAATTTTCCCAACATTGCTTCTGTGATAGGTGCCCGGACATCACGCTGCGGTCGGGTTCGTCTACAACCTTCAAGTAATTTTTTTACTATAAAGGTTGTTGTAGTATCTATCATATTATTAATCTTGTGGAAAAAACTAAGTGCTGATAAATAAGTACAGTAAGAGTGGATGGCGCATACCCAGTTTCAAAGCAAAAAGTAATGAATAGGGTAAGATGCTGCACTGGCGCTGGCCAAGTTGTGGGTAAATTGTATTGGCTTCTAAAACCGTTGAAGATTTGAAAAGCATTAAGATAAACAGACTGAGAATTATCAGAAATGCTTGCTGCTAACAATTGCTGGGAATTCAGGAGAAGATGCTCCAAAGATGGTTTGGAATTGGTGTTGGATATGGATCGGCATCTGGTGCGAGCTTGCGGAATCTCTGAAATTGAAAACGACTTAACGAATCACAAATTTGATTAGAACAACCACTAATATGTCGCGCTTTAACCACAACATTTAAATGAAGGCATCTCAGTGTAAGGGCTCTCAGAACAGTCATGACTCGATCGGATTTAGATGTCATTGTATTTATGATATGGACTACTGCAATGTTGTCAACACGAAATACAATTTTCCTGTTGCGTAATTCCTCACCCAAAGTATGTAACGAAACAAGAAGGGGGAAAAGCTCTAAAACTGTAATATCAGCGGTTATTCCTTTATCAACCCAAGATTGCGGCCACACACCTTGGGCCCACTTTCCGACAAAATAGGCACCGAAGCCTAGGTCAGGACCCCCCGCGCTATCTGTAAAGAGCTGAATATCATCGTTGGAAACCCAGAACCTATCATGAAAGACTGAAATACCATTGAAGTCCTTGAAAAATTGTAGCCAAAGCTTCATGTCTTTCTTCATCTCAACAGTTATGCGAAGGTGGTGGTGTGGTTTCTTTAAGCCACAAGTAGCATTGATGAGGCGCCGACAAAATGGCCTACCAGGGACAATTGCTCTACAGGCGAAATTAAGGGAACCAATCAAAGATTGCATTTCTTTCAATTTGCACTTCTCGCGAAGTAAGAGCTCCTGAATTTTGGAAGTAATCTCCTCAATTTTAGGCAAGGGGATCCGAACGACAAATTCTTCAGTATCGATTTCTAAGCCAAGAAAACAAATTCTTGTTATAGGACCCTCAGTTTTCTTATCTGCAATTTTAGGCAAGGGGATCCGAACGACAAATTCTTCAGTATCGATTTCTAAGCCAAGAAAACAAATTCTTGTTACAGGACCCTCAGTTTTCTTATCTGCAATGGGTACTCCCAATAACTTCATTTTTTCTTGAAATAAAGACATAATATGCGCACAATGATTAGTTCCACTTTTTCCACCAAACAGGAAATCGTCCAGATAATGGAGCAACTTACCATCAGAAGCTTGTCTAGCAACCACAAATTCCAGAAATGTTGAAAAACTTTCAAATGTCTTGCATGCAATACTGCAACCAAAAGGCAACCAAAAGGCATTGCTTTATCAAAATTGAATTTACCATCAAACTGGAAACCCAATTGATCAAAGAATTGAGGGGACACGGGTAACAATCGGAAAGCCGACTTAATATCGGACTTACCCAGCAAGCAAGCGTGCCCCAAGTCCTGGACCATATGAACCGCTTCATCAAAGCTAGTATACTGTACCGAACACAAATCCGGGTCAATGAAATCATTGACCGAGTCACCACTTGGATAAGATAGATGATGGATAAGTCGATATTCCCCAGGTTCCCGTTTGGGCACAAGACCTAACGGCAAAACACGTAGAGTAGGGATAGGCCGAGAATCAAACGGACCTGCTACTCTACCAGCATCGATTTCTGCTTGAATTTTTTGTTTGACAATGTCTGCGTTAATATTTGCAGATTTCAGATTCTTGGAGTCGGACGGAGTCCTGGCCCCAGAATAATGTAAGGAAAACCCCGAAGAAAATCCCCTATAGAGTTCATTGCCCTTCTGTATGTCATAACCCATTAATTCATGTTCCAAGGCCTCAAGTTTAATGGGAGATTTAGCAAGAGAGAACAGATCTGAATCTAAATGGTTGTGTAACAGTGAAGTTAAGTCCTTATTGTCTGGCCCCCCGTGGAAAGGAAGTTTTTCCTCCCCGATTGTTGGAGTTAGACCCTCTACCGGAAAGAAAAGTTTTGTCCGCCCTTGAAGGATTCAGCTTGAAACAGTTGTGACGACCATGACTAGTACCATCGCAATGGGAGCATGCATGCAGATATCAACAGGGCTTAAAATGACAAACTCCATGGTTAAAGTCCGGACATTTGATCTTGGAAGTAGGGCGTGCATCTGAAGGCGCAGGAGTACGAGTAGACATAGTCATAACCCGTAACCACAAATCTGCATTAATCTTATTCCAAGGTTGAGCTTGAGTTGCTTGTCTGAGTCGAAAGTGCTCGTCATACTGTCGCCAAGCAAAGGATGAAGGAGACCTATTCGCGGCCTCACGAATAATGCTCATGTACTGCAGCAACTCCTGAGCCTTACTTGGATGTTTCTTAAGAAAAATGGATGAAAAAATAAGAAAAGCATCAGTCCATTTTTCAATGGAGGAGACCTGTTCCTTGACAATTTTTGGCCTAGACTCTAAAACACCCTGTTTGTTGAGATGAACCGCGCCCCCAGAACAAATCTCCTGAAGTTCGACCGCCCCTTTTAACAGGAGATTAATATCAATGTATTGTAAAGACTGAATCTTTTGGCATATGGATGCGGGTACGTGTGCGGACAGGTCGTCACTCCCTAATCGCACTGGGTCCAGACCAAATGTAAAATTGGCACCCGGTTCAGTCTCCAGTGGGGGAGTTGATTCCAAATCGGATGACTGAATCGGAGGTTGTGTAGGTAAATCCCGTGCCGAGGTATTTTGGCCTGAAACCAGCGGACCAATACCGCTACTTTGTAATAATTTTTCGAAATCGATAAGATGTCGAAACGCCGATGTGGGTCCTTGTGCGTTTGGATTACCTTGACGGGGGTGCTCCTCAGACCGTTGGTCTGGGTTTGACCCACCGTCATCCCCGGACAATTGTAAGGGTTCAACTTCTCCCTGGTCCCGATCCTGGCCTCGCTGCCTTTTTGGTCTTCCTCTAGGCGCTCCCCGTGTTCTTTTCCGACCGTTTGGCATGCCGATGTACTCAGTTTTCTACGATTTCTCTTCTTTTTCAATTAAACGTGTATTTTCTTTTTCGGAAGCAAACGGAAAAGGAAGTGCGACAGCGCAAAGAATGCTGGGATTGATTTGATCCATTTCTTATCGTGTAGGCGCTTGATTGATGGAAAGTAACTATGAATAAAGCGCTTATAGATTTGATAAACTGTCATGGCTGATACGATAAACAAGATTTACAATTTGCAAAATTTGAAGAAAGAAAACCCTTAATAGGTATTTCGAATACTCCCAAAAGCCACAGCGGTTGCGTAAAATAGCGGTCCATCCGCTTCGTCGGTCCCAAAATAAATGGGATTATCAACGAGATGATAATCCTGATTAATACCTATTTTACACATTAATACTGTGTTAGCCACCATTGGTACTGTGCGCTTAGAAAGATTTTTTGTTACAAGTTATTTTGAAAAGTTAAGAGCAATGTACACTAGTTAGAATGAATATGGTATATTTATAGCCTACGATGTTATAAGAATGACTGTTGGTCAAGTAATAAAGAACTTGTCTTAATGGTCACTTTAAAAGAAACACTGAATGAATATGGTATATTTATAGCCTACGATGTTAAAAGAATGACTATTGTTCAAGCAATAAAGAACTTGTCCTAATGGTCACCTTAAAAGAAACACTGAATGAATATGGTATATTTATAGCCTACGATGTTAAAAGAATGACTATTGGTCAAGCAATAAAGAACTTGTCCTAATGGTCACCTTAAAAGAAACACTGAATGAATATGGTATATTTATAGCCTACGATGTTAAAAGAATGACTGTTGGTCAAGTAATAAAGAACTTGTCCTAATGGTCACCTTAAAAGAAACACTGAATGAATATGGTATGTTTATAGCCTACGATGTTATAAGAATGACTATTGGTCAAGCAATAAAGAACTTGTCCTAATGGTCACCTTAAAAGAAACACTGAATGAATATGGTATATTTATAGCCTACGATGTTAAAAGAATGACTATTGGTCAAACAATAAAGAACTTGTCTTAATGGTCACTTTAAAAGAAACACTGAATGAATATGGTATATTTATAGCCTACGATGTTAAAAGAATGACTATTGGTCAAGCAATAAAGAACTTGTCTTAATGGTCACCTTAAAAGAAACACTGAATGAATATGGTATATTTATAGCCTACGATGTTATAAGAATGACTATTGGTCAAGCAATAAAGAACTTGTCTTAATTGTCACCTTAAAAGAAACACTGAATGAATATGGTATATTTATAGCCTACGATGTTAAAAGAATGACTATTGGTCAAACAATAAAGAACTTGTCTTAATTGTCACCTTAAAAGAAACACTGAATGAATATGGTATATTTATAGCCTACGATGTTAAAAGAATGACTATTGGTCAAGCAATAAAGAACTTGTCTTAATGGTCACTTTAAAAGAAACACTGAATGAATATGGTATATTTATAGCCTACGATGTTAAAAGAATGACTATTGGTCAAACAATAAAGAACTTGTCTTAATTGTCACCTTAAAAGAAACACTGAATGAATATGGTATATTTATAGCCTACGATGTTAAAAGAATGACTATTGGTCAAACAATAAAGAACTTGTCTTAATTGTCACCTTAAAAGAAACACTGAATGAATATGGTATATTTATAGCCTACGATGTTATAAGAATGACTGTTGGTCAAGTAATAAAGAACTTGTCTTAATGGTCACTTTAAAAGAAACACTGAATGAATATGGTATATTTATAGCCTACGATGTTAAAAGAATGACTATTGGTCAAACAATAAAGAACTTGTCTTAATTGTCACCTTAAAAGAAACACTGAATGAATATGGTATATTTATAGCCTACGATGTTATAAGAATGACTATTGATCAAGCAATAAAGAACTTGTCTTAATTGTCACCTTAAAAGAAACACTGAATGAATATGGTATATTTATAGCCTACGATGTTATAAGAATGACTGTTGGTCAAGTAATAAAGAACTTGTCTTAATGGTCACTTTAAAAGAAACACTGAATGAATATGGTATATTTATAGCCTACGATGTTAAAAGAATGACTATTGGTCAAGCAATAAAGAACTTGTCTTAATGGTCACTTTAAAAGAAACACTGAATGAATATGGTATATTTATAGCCTACGATGTTAAAAGAATGACTATTGGTCAAACAATAAAGAACTTGTCTTAATTGTCACCTTAAAAGGAACACTGAATGAATATGGTATATTTATAGCCTACGATGTTAAAAGAATGACTGTTGGTCAAGTAATAAAGAACTTGTCTTAATGGTCACTTAAAAAGAAACACTGCAAAGACAACCATAATCTCAAACAACCAACTAGCTGTAGCGACAAGTAAACAATCTGAACATACATATGAGCCCCCTCATGGGAAAACCAACAATCTGCATAGGCGAAAACAAAGACGCAGATCAGCTTCGTGGTAACCGGGAAGCTGATCAGCGCCTTTGTTTTCGCTCCTTGGATTGTACAATTCCTCCTCTACTTAACTCCAAAATTTCAATCTTCTAACCTGCTTCTGTAGCTATACAGGACGGTTTGTGTCAGACCTGTTCGGAAACCACATTGTTGGTTTTTCCAAGAGGTGGCTCATATTTTTAGTCTTACTGAAGGAACATTCCAAGCCTGTTTAGAAGAATGCACAGTGGAACTGTTTCAATGGAAAGACAGGCTACTAGTATTTAATAAGTATGAAACAAATACATGTAGTTCTTAAAATTGTATGAAAAAGTAAAGGATGTACCTCGAGGAAAAAGAAACTTCATTGGACTGATTGGAGTTACAACTCTGCAGAGCTGACTTGCTTTACTTGCAACACCCAGTAAGAGTATTCATTTCAGAAACAAAAAGCAGACAATACAAAAATGGTCCTCCACAAAATTGAAACTAAGTGATACATATTTTATGTCCCACAAATGTCCAACATACCAGTTGAATTGAAACAATTGAGAAGTTAAAAACAACCCTGGGTTTTAATTTTGAAGAAAATGTACTTTTTAAAAAGTCTCATCCAAACATTTCTATAATGTATTGCCAGAATGACTTGCACCAATCATCCTATACAAGATGTGGACATTTTTGGAACATTTGCTCTGACATGTTGTTTACCATTAAACAACTTTCTCTATAAAAAAACAAAATCTGATCTTTTCTTAGAAAAATGGGTCAAGGTCAACAATGGGTTATCGGCTATACAAAGTGTCAGTCCCAAATTAAGGCTACCAATATTCAAGATCATAGAAGTTTTGGTTCTGAAGATTTTTACCAAACATGACCACGGTGACCATTTATATGGCCATGGCAGCCATCTTGGTATTGCAGCCTCTTTCATGGATTTGAATTTGAAATTTATTAGCTTGTCCATTTTAGAAAAGAAGACTTTTTGAAAAACATTGCTTACATACTGTACATACCATTATATCCATGCTCAGTTTTGACAAAGCCACAACATGCAATCATTAAAGTTGGTTTTGATTGGCCACATCGTTTTGGAGAGGATGTTTGAATATTCTGGTCATAAGCATGCATACATTTTAACATTTCACTCCTCTCCATTAAATGAGCCGCCTCGTGGGAAAACCAACAATGTGGTTTCCGAACAGGTCCGACACAAACCGGCCTGTACAAGCACAGAACAGAGCTAGAAGCTTGAAACTTCGGATTTAAGTAGAAGAGGAATTGTACTATCCAAGTAGCGAAAACAAAGGCGCTGATCAGCTTTGCGGTTACCGCGAAGCTCTTCGCGGTTACCGCGAAGCTGATCTGCGTCTTTTTCGCCTATGCAGATTGTTGGTTTTCCCATGAGGCAGCTCAAATATCTGCAATCCTAATTCAAATGCAAAAACAGTCCTTGCCATAAAATAGGTGAAGGTCATATCAAGGTCACCATTCATACAACTTTAGTAGAGCTTGATACGAAGATGGTTCTTGCCAAGTACACCACAACCTCTTTATAACACTATTGTTGGGGTCCAAGTAAATTTCCGTGTTTACTATCCGATCCATAATTAACAATAGTAGAATGTATAGATATGCAGTATAACCAGTCTAAAATGACTTTTTTTACCAATATCCTGTCTTGTATACATACAAAATTGAGTCATAAATTTGTCATATTATAAAAAAGGTTGAGGTTTACCAAGATCACAGGCCTTCTTGCTTTGGAAGACATTTTATCATATCCATATATGGGCATGGCAGCCATCTTGGCCATGTGACCTTCTTGCTCTGAAGAGAATTTTACCATATATGGGCATGACAGCCATCTTGGTCATGTGACCTTTGATTTTGATTGATCGCCCAAAATGCTTCAGAAAAGAAGACTTTATACCGGTTGATTGACAGACGCCATACTATTGGTATACTATTACCTCAACTTGTGAGCATTATTGGTATACTATTACCTCACCTTGTGAGCATAACGGCTCAAAGCAATTCTACACCATTTTTATCTCTTATTCCATTTTGTTAGTTTCGCTGAAAATAATCACTGAAAATACCAACACTTTAGAAATTACTAAAATCAATACCTACCAAGTGTCTATCTGTTCCATGATCAGAGTACCTGTCTCTTGAATCACCTCTATAATGTTCCTCTGATCTATCCTCTTCCCATCTCCTTTCATATGGAGACCGGGCTCTCCCATGATGATAATCATAGCGTCTCCTACTCTGAGGAGATCTGGATCTTCTTTCACGTTCTGTTTGTCTCTCTCCGTACCTATTTTCATCATATCTGTCCCAGTCAGACCTGTGCCGTTCATCTTCAATGATATCAGGATAATTTCTATCCCTGTCATAATGTCTACCATATTCCTCTCTTGAATATTCACTTGAATGTCTGTGTTGCCTATCAGTTCTAGACCCATCTCTCTCACTTCTAGGGCTTAGAAGCCTTACCACCCTCTCCCCTTCCTCAGGGATTGGCTCAGACTCATCATAAGCTGACCTGCCCCACCCCCCTTCTGTGTCTCTGCTATAATTTCTTCTATCTGTTCTATAATCTGGACTTCTTGACCTACTATGTCTAGCTTTCTTTGGATATTCAGGAGATTGACCCCTGAAATCTTTACGTTTTTCTCCTTTTACATTTCTGTCACCATGTCTTTCAAACCCTCTATCTTGATCAGTCCAATTGTCAAAGTCTTCCACATTTCTGTCCAACCTATCGTCAGTCTTATGATATATATTGCTATTATCAGCCATCTCTTCATTTTGCTGAGTGGTCCCAGAAGCAGACAAATTATCCGGAGAATTTCCTTGATCATCACCAGTTTTGGACCATCTGAACTTAGACCAGTCATGGCGTGGTTTATCAGCGGTAATATTGGGATTACCCGGTCTTGGGTTACTGTATCTGGGCCTGTTAAATCTAGGTTCCCTTACTCCAGGCCCAGTACCTCGTGGCTGATTCATGTCAGGTCTATTTAAACCAGGTCTAGGTGGTCTTACACCCATATTTGGATGTTGTGTTCCTACATTCATTGGTTGAGCACCAATACTGGGGCGCAATCCTGTATTCATTTGCTGTACTCCTGCATTTGCCTGTTGAACTTGCACATTTGGCTGTAATCCTGTATTTTGCTGTTGAACACTCACATTTGGCTGTGATATTCCTATATTTGGTGGCTGTTGAACCATGGGCAAACCTGCAGTACCACCTGACAGACTAGCTGGGGGCTGCACATTCATAGGACCACTTATAACTGGGGGTCTTACGACACCTTGAGTCGAGGTTGCAAAACGTGGCTGCTGAAAGCCCAGTCTTGTTGGCCCTGAAACAACAGGTGGCGACAACTGCTGACTAGGAACAGATGCACTAGGCACCAAGGAAACAGGGGCCTGTCGGGGGATTGGCTGCCCAGGCAATATTTGCTGGGAACTAAAGCCTCGCGTGTGGCCTACATTGGCTACACTAGCAGCCTGTACAGGCTGTGTGTTTTGTATGCTTGGTCGCACATGACTTTGCAACTGTGAAGTTGCTACAGACTGCATGTTCATAATACTCTGAGCACTTGACTGTGCTTGCATATGAGGACTGTGTGATTCATTCAAGTCTGAGAACTTGTGTGTCTTTCTACTGGAATCTGGTTCTTTTTCAGGCTGGCTGTCAGCAATGGCAGAAAATCCCGATGAGAATGCTGTCTCCAAAGCTGCAGATTTTCTCTCTGGTTTTGATGGGGCTGTGGCAGCAGTGTTCTCCCTGAAGAATAAACAGATAACAGTGTGTAAGAAACAGGCTGCATGCTATCTTGTGTGAAATCTCCCAACAGATATCTTTCTGGAACCACTGCAGAGGCAGCTTACAAAACAGACCTTCTCTCATCATAAATATGATCTGAAAATCAAATACAAAAATTATGTTTCTGCGGCAGATTGGTGATTTCCAGTTGGTGGGTGAATTTTTCCTTTTAAATTTTATGTTCTTTTGATCAAACATCCCCATAAAAATGTAAATTTTTGGTCTCAGAGAGGGGGAGAGGTTTGAGTAAATCCCCTGAATACTCTTAAAATCTGCCCATGCGTTTCAATCATATGATTTGGAAAAAACTAACTGATCATAATCTTTTGAAAAATAAATAATGTATCGTCGCGCAATACATTCTCAAAAGTCAAATGTTCCCGATAGCTTTTGTTTTGTGGCGATGATTTCCCTTTGAATAACATCATATATTGCCTTGACCCCTTGTTTGACAGGACAATTACTGTCATTACAGTTTTGTCATGATTCAACAATCAGAATGCTCAAACTTAAGGGAGCTTCTTCCGATTTCACAGCATTTAATACAATTAAAAAGGTACAAGTAGGCAAAGATCAGGAAAAGACGCAATCAGAAAAAGATTCCCACTCCAAAAACCGAGGCGGGAAAAAAAAACAAACCAACAATCAGGTACTTATACCATGAAACATTTCGTAAGCCGAATGAGCAGCTATTTTCCCAATAGGTGGCCACTCAGTTACCTTAACTTAACTAAAAATATGAAAACATACATAAGGCGCCAACAGCTTATGTATGTTAACCCTTTTCCCTCTATTACCAAATTTCTTATGGATTTAAACCATAAGACTCAAGGAAACTGACTCCTGGATCAACTACCCATTTTTTGTATGTTTTGTTTACCTCATGATGCTATCATAAGGTATGAAATTTGCACATGCCCTGTTTGCATTTAAAAATATGGAAGCAAAAACTTGGTATGGATTCTTACGTTGCTTCATGAATGAGTAAAAGATCTGAAAGAGCAATTTTGTGGACATATACTCTTATGGTTTTTGAAAAACTTATTGGGCAGTGATAAGTAAGGTTTTTTGGTATACATTGCAGTTTTAGAATATACAGTTCCACTAACTTCATTTAGGGACGGGATGGATAGAAAGCTAACTATTCAGTGCACGAAGCCAGTTCTCTGGGCATTATTGGCCTAGTTAAAATTTGAACTTCTTGCTGAAATCACATTTAAAAATCTTAACTGGCTTTATTCTGCGGTGTTGTATAGTTTATATTGAAGGCATATGTTGTCATGGTGAGCTATGTAAACGACTATGGAGAACACATGACGGGTCATCTGATTTCAACATCCTTAGGTCAAGGTCATATGGAGATTGGCATGAATTTGCCACATTTAGTGAAAGAGTATCTATTGGCACACAAAGAAGAATTAAAGTGATTTCAACTTATTAGGAACATGGCCCAAGTCTTTTCCCAGTCTATCTAGAACTTATGAACATTATCTGGCAAATTCAAAAACGACCACCTTTGCAGTTCACCAGCATCTAGTTATCATCTTTATGCCATTTTCACATAGCTTCAGCAAGAGAATGGACAATTGCCAAACCCCTGCGAAATGCATGTTCGAGATGTAAAGAATGAAAGGCATATGGAATGATACCGAAATAGAGACAAGACACAAAATGTCCAATGAATAAGTTCCAGAATTGAAATTGGACCGTGTACACCTAGAAATGCTGATGCCCAGAGATTTAGACGTGATTGATGAATTATGAACCATTTGAAATGCAAAAATGATGATCTCTTATTACATGCTATTAAAAGAACCCCACAAGTCAGAGAAAAGCACAGGTATCTATTCACACCCAATATTTCTGAATTTTCCATTTCCAAGTGTTTTAGTGGGCTGCAATCTTTGCATGTTCATATCACTCTCAGCACTCCCAACATTTTACATAATTCAAATGTTTTACCTGAAATTAAAATTCAGTGATGCAAAGTATTAAAGTTCATTTAAAGTTGCATCATTCCTCGGCAGGCGTAAACCTTCCAAATGATTTATCAGTATGGAGTGCTAAAGTGTCCCTAACCAAGGATGACCAAGTGATGAAAAAGCAAACATTGTATTACATGTCATGGTCATTTAAATGGTAACGACCTGGAAAAATGCTATTTCCTAATTCTGTTTAAAAAGATCCACTGAGTAGGCAGTGCTTTAGACCATTCAAATGTTCAAAATAAACAACAGCTTAACACTTTCAGCCATTTTTCGGTTTAATTATGTGATTCATCATCTCAAGTTTGATTACTTTTCTTCTGTGAGGAAGTGTTTTAGGTTTTATTTGTACATTCCTAGGGCAACATAATCTTTTCTTCTTTTTCAGGATGCTGCTTAACTTATTTCTCTCATCTGTTTCCTCCGCTGAAAAAGAAATCTCAAAAGCTGGATCTTGTTTGGTTGTTCAAAGTCTTGATGGTCCAAAGTCAACAAAACCAGGTCCTGTGCACAAAACCTGAAAACTTCAAACTCAACTGACTCGTCTGTGCTGCCTCATATACCGCCTACTTATGGCCCTGGTTTCATACTGAAATAAAGCTGTGTTTTTTCTCTTGCCATTCACAATCTTCAGCCATTTTACCTGAAAATAAATACTTTATCAGGGGCCCTAAGTCAGACATTCAACCAATTTCTAGGCTGGATTTCTTCTTCTTGAACGTACAATCCTCAATGATCAATATATTTTATCAGTTTTCTACTTACCATCATAAAAATTTGTGGTTTGGGAAGATCTTTGGAGTTTATGTGAGCTTGAACGATCAAATTAAAAAGAACCTTAGGTACACCTGGACCTCTTTATAACACGGTTCATTACAGCACGGTTTTGGATATAACACGAACCATTCATGGACTCCAAATGGTCTAATTTTGCTATATGAGCCGCCTCGTGGGAAAACCAACAATGTGGTTTCCTAACAGGTTCGACACAAACCAGGCTGTACAGCCACAGAAGACAGCTAGAAGCTTGAAATTTCATATTTAAGGAGACGAGGGACAGTACCTTCTGATTAGCGAAGCTGATCTGCGTCTTTGTTTTCGCATATGCAGATTTTTGGTTTTCCCATGAGAAGGCTCATATATCTATATATTTTACTCTCGTTACAACACGGATTGGATAGCTAACACTATAGTGTTATAAAGAGGTTGAGATGTATAATTTCTGTTGCCAGAAATGCTTATACTCTACGTTCTAGGAGAAATTAATCATTGACTCTATGCAACACCAAAGAGACCCAATCCTGATTTCAAGCATAACCCGGACATTTTACTGATAATTTTTTATGTTTTAAGTGGATACAAAATATTTTCTAGGGAAAAATAAAGGATTTTTTTTTTGCTGCAAAAACTGAAGCAAAGTTTGAAAATCTTCAGAAATGTTCTATGTCATGCCCATCAACAACATACACTAACAGCACTCAGTTTCAATTGCCACACTTATAGTGTGACCACGGTATAATAATGTTTTTTGTTGTTGTTGTTTTTTTGTTTTATTTTTTTTTTTATTGTTGTTGCTTACCATCCCAGTATACACCTAGGGCTTACAAGTTTCCTTCAGACCTTCTAAATGGTTAACCAGAACTCATGTGGTCAGTCAATTAGCCACTTTGCGGAGAGGGCTAATCAGATTTCATCAACCGCTGTACCTACCCGCCGGCACGTTCTTGTTCTTTCGCAGCCGCTACGAGACTTTTTGTAAAATTCAGCTCCAACATAACATCCATCTTGAAGTTCTGTACTGGTTCAGTGCTCATGATTTTCAAACAATACTCCTCTAGTTTATTCTTCATTAACACATTGCTGCCCTTGGCCGTCTTCAGCAGGAGTTTATGCATGGTGGAGTAACTCTTTTTCTGAAAGATGGAAAACACATAAAATATAATAAATCTTTTATATAATATACTGATTTCTAAAGCATGGGCGGATCCTGAGGGGGAGGGGACAGGGGGTCCGGACCCCCCCCCCCCCACCCCCCCTGGAATTGCAAGATTAGTTTTTGCCATGTTGAAATTTTCCGTCAGACCCCTTCTGGAAATTTGGACCCCCCCCCCCCCCCCCCCCCCCCCCCCTGAGAAAATTTTCTGGATCCGCGCAAACAGGCTAACAGAATATGTCATAATTTGGTATAGCTCTTAATGAATACATAGTCCTCTTCGTTTACAATTGGCAGCTTAAATGAACAGCCTTTTAGGGTTTCTAACCATGTCCAACACAAACATAACTATACAACCAAGGATTACAGCTAGAGGCTTGAAATTTCTGATTTATGAAGTAGAGGTATTGTACTACATGTAACTATGTAGCAGAATCATCTGGACTTTCACATCCCTGATGCTGGTTTAACGTCCCACCAACAGCTATGATTATATGAAGATGGGACCTCGGACATCCCTGATGTAAACACTCACCAAATAGTTAGTTCTGTGGTTGATTGAGGTAAGATGGTCTAGGATAGATTTCCATGTTATCTTACACTGGCATAGATAACATAGGTACCAGGGCTCATCATTCTTATCTGGCTTCTGAAACTCCGTTACCCAATGGATACCTAAAGACAAGGTGTGTAATTTTCATACTTTTTGGATCACAGAATTCAAATAAAGATTATTATAAGAGCCGCCCCATGGGAAAACCAACAATCTGCATATGCGAAAACAAAGGCACAGATCAGCTGCGAAGCTGATCAGCACCTTTGTTTTAGCTACACAGATAGTACTATTCCTCTACTATCTAAATCCAAAATTTCCAGCCCCTAACCATCTCCTGTATTTGTGCAGCTTGGTTTGTGTAAGACCTGTTCGGAAACCACATTGTTGGTTTTCTCATGTCACGGCTCAAAAAGGTCAAAGGTCAAACAAAGAGCTGTTTCTTAAGACTTTTCTCTGTATTACTGCAGTAAACACTTTTTTGGAATCAGAAGACAACAAAGTCAGATCAAACATCACAGCATATTTTTGTCTGATCAATGTCTGCACTATTTGCATACAGGAAATTTTATATGATAAAATTTGTCGGATGTTTGGACAAACCACAGCATATTATAAACATTACAACAAATGTTGATGTGTGTTTCACCCTGTAGGGAAACCCCAATATACTCATTTCTTTTTAGCTATAAGAAATAAAGCTAATTGATTTCAAGACACGAAGCCTTGTGTCTACCCCTATGGGCGGTTTGCCTTTATTACATCAGGGTGAACGTTTGTCACCAGCATGACAGACATATGTACCAGCAGGGTTTCAAACCCACAACCTCTTGATTGCTAAGTGAATACGTTACTATTACACCAAGATTCTTACCAACTACTGGGAACTGCTTGAAGAAGGCGGAGTAGACTGTGTTAAACTTTGCAGGTCTTGTGCTCTTGATGATACTACCATTGTTTATCCTTTCTTGTACCAGCGCTGAAAATATACGAGCCGTGTCATGAGTAAACATTTTGCATATGCGAAAGCAAAGGCGCAGATCAGCTTCGTAGTAACTGCAAAGCTGATCAGCACCTTTGTTTTCGCCACATGGATAGTACAATTCCTTTACTATCTAAATCCAAAATTTTAAGCTTCTAGCTGTCTTCTGTGGCTGTACAGGCCGGTTTGTGTTGGACCTGGTCAGAAACCCAGATTGTTGATTTTGTCATACAGTAGCTCACTTGCCTGTGTCTCACAAAGAGAACATCCGGCTAGTGTGGGTAAAGATGAGCCAATTTTATTCCAGTTTGTTTGTATTATTTTTGGGCAATATTAATGGGGTCACGTTAAGTTTAATACTTGACTTACCATTTTCCGTATTCCAGTCCACACTTTCCTTCTCTGGGGGCTCTGAAAGGGAAATAACTAGTCATCAAAAGGATAACATGTCTATGTATTATACCCCTTTATACCCCACATTTTAATAGTAAAACTGGGGTTTACAGGGGTAGATTGTGGGTACTCATTGTAACTGCCTAAGCAAGGTGTTTTCTAATGTACCCACAATCAATGTTTAGGGCAAGGCAAAAATATGTAAAATCTTAATTCTTTACTGACATCTTTCATTTTTTCAACCGAAAACAAATCGCTGTTCATTGTATAGGCATGTTTTCGCAATGTTAAGTGCCAGCTTACTTGAAAACCAAGCTCTGTACCATTCTTATCAAATTCTTATTATTCTTTGGTTGCGATCCAGGCAATCTGTGCCATTGTTTTTGCACATGCAAAAATTACAAACATCTATGCATCAGAAAACATGTCCGTGAAATAAATACCCCCTTAAACCCCAATTTTATATAAAACAACTGGGGTTTGCAGGGGTATACCTATTTTCTTATTTTTGCTCCAAAACATAGATTGTGGGTACTCATTAGAACCACCTCGCATAGCAAAAATAAGAAAAATATATCTTTTTTTTTTTCTACTGAAATTTTTCATTTTTCACAACTTTAAAAAGTCTCGGTTCATTGCATGGGCATGTTTTCCTAAAGGGGCACTGACAGTGGCATTAGGGTGTTACTGAATGTCTATGATATGAAAAACTTTGTCATTTTCATGTGCTGTTAATGTTCATATAGTTCAAATTGTAACTAGATGTTTTAAAACTTAACCCATATTTGACGAATGGATTTTCCCATCGTTAGGATTTTCCCATCGTTATCATTTGGGCATCAGGAGTGATTTTTTAAATTTTATTCAATTTTTTGATGAAAAGTCTCTAAGCAAACAGAATAACCCCAGATGGGACGCCACGTTCTGCGGCGTCACATCTGGGGCTATTTTGTTTGCCTATGAATCTGAATCTGCCAAGTACTCCAAACACCTCATAAACAGAGTATTACATGGAGCTCCCATCATTGAAGTTATCTTTTTGAGAGAAGAGAAGCCAGTGCTTGCCTTATTAATGCTGAGCGCCAAGCAAGGTAGCCACTGGTACCATTTTTAACATCTTTGGTATGACGCGGCCCGGATTAGAATCCGCGCCTCCCGCTTCCGAAGCGAACGCTCTAACCATTACACTATATGGGACTATGTCCCATAAAAGGGACACTGATCAAGCTTAAATGAGTTAATATTCATAGAAAATTCAATTGGCTCCCATAAAAATATCTACTAATGGCATCCATGTAGGTTTGGCATTTATTTACTTTATTTTTTTTTTTAATTCAGTTTTACGTCCCTTTCAAGATCATTTCAGCTCATATGAGACGGGCCAATCAGTAGGTGGGGCAAAAACGGGAGAACCCCGAGAAAAACCACCTGGCACATCCACAAGCAGAACTTGGCTTGTTGGCATGTATAAAAATATACATGAACTTTAGGTTTTGAAAGAATTTTACCATTTTTCAATGTCACTTTTGAATTAGAAATGGGTAAAAGGACTAAAACACATGATAAGATAAGAAATTACACATTTAATCAATTTCGCACTCGAAAATTGCCTTTGTTTACTTGGCCAACGAACACAGCATAGTCAATAATATAGTAGCCTACCAGCAGTCTCCAATACATTAGTCGGTTGTACATTTGAGGTCGATTGTTCTTTTGCTTTTACGCCAAACTTGACGGGGTCTGGTCTAGCTTTGGCAGCTTCGGCAGCTTCGGCTTCCTGTTGATCTTTCTTGGCTTTAGCTGAAACGGTACAGAGAGGTTCTTGTAGCTGCATATGAGCCGTGATGCGAGAAACTGACATGGCTAAAATTTACATCTTAAGTGATTGTTCATAAGGTAGCTGTTCAAATCAAGTTTGATAAATCTTAAGTGTATAGCAATGTGTACATTCCAAATCATTAGTGTATAGAGATGTGTACATTTCAAATCATTAGTGTATAGGGTTGTGTACATTTCAAAATCATTAGTGTATCGAGATGTGTACATTTCATATCATTAGTGTATAGAGATGTGTACATTTCAAATCATTAGTGTACAGAGTTGTGTACATTCCAAATCATTAGTGTATAGAGTTGTGTACATTCCAAATCATTAGTGTATAGAGATGTGTACATTTCAAATCATAAGCATATAGTATTGTGTACATTTCAAACCATAGGTGCATACACTGCGGAGCACTTCTAATGCAACACTTAACTTTAACAAAACTCAAAAACTGATGAACAGATTTTTTTTTTATAAAACTTTTAACTTTATTTCATCTATTTTTGTTTACTTTCTGTAATTTTCATAAAAACCTGTGGACTGGAATGTAATTAATCTGATGTTTATATAAGATCCACCTCATGAAAAAACCAACAATGTGGTTTCCGAACAGGTCGACACAAACCAGCCTGTACAGCTACAGAAGCAGGCTAGAAGCTTGAAATTTTGAAGCTAAGTAAAGGAGGAATTGTACTATCCTGAGTAGCAAAAAATAAGGCGCTGTAACCGCGAAGCTGATCTGTGCCTTTGTTTTCGCCTATGCAAATTGTTGGTTTTCCCATGAGGCGGCTCATAATATGACTGAAAAACAAAAAGTCACAATGCAGCCGGGCGAACTGATCACTGCAATACAAGTTATTTGGATATCACAGCATTGAAGTTTATTGTCAGTTAATATCTTGTGTGGCCACAATGGGCATGAACGACACAGGGACACCTCCTCCTCAAAGTAAAAAACATATTTATTATTTTCATAGTTTAGTTTTTGAGTTATGATGGAAAATGTAAGTATTGCGTTAGATGTGCCCTGCAGTGTAGTGTTGTGTATATTTCAAATCGTAAGAGTATAGTGATGTGTACATTTCAAATTGTAAGAGTATAGTGATGTGTACATTTCAAATCATAAGTGTATAGTGTTGTGTACATTTTAAATCAAAAGTGTATAGTGTTGTGTACATTTCAAATCATAAGTGTATAGTGTTGTGTACATTTCAAATCATAAGTGTATAGTGTTGTGTACATTTCAAATCATAAGTGTATAGTGTTGTGTACATTTTAAATCATAAGTGTATAGTGTTGTGTACATTTTAAATCATAAGTGTATAGTGTTGTGTACATTTTAAATCATAAGTGTATAGTGTTGTGTACATTTCAAATCATAAGTGTATAGTGTTGTGTACATTTTAAATCATAAGTGTATAGTGTTGTGTACATTTTAAATCATAAGTGTATAGTGATGTGTACATTACTACATTTAAAATGGAAAATATTCATAATATACTCAGCATAGATACTTGTCGTTCTTGTTTGCACTTTGAGAAAGCTATCAAAGGGGCATTTACACAAATCAATTATTGAAATCAAGCTGGCACATGCCCCGTCCTTTTTTATGTGCCTCTCAAAATTATTTCAGCATATACGAGGTTGCATAATTAATACATGTAAGTAGGGCAAAAATGGAAGAACCTCGAGAAAAAACACATCAGGCACACCTGCGAGCAGAACTTAGCTTATTTAATATGTGCCCCATGTGAGGCTCAAACCTAACCTGCCCCATATGAGCCGTGTCATGAGAAAACCAGATTTTTGCCTATGTGAAAACAAAGGCGCTGATCAGCTTCTCAGTAACTGCTAAGCCGATCAGCGCCTTTGTTTTCACTACACAGATAGAACAATTCCTCTTCCTCCTAAACCAGAAATTTCAAGCTTCTAACCATCTTCTTTAGCTGCACAGGACAGTTTGTGTTGGACATGGTCGTAAATCCTGAAGAACACATCGCAGCTCCTATGATGTTATCTCACTCTTTCTGATATCTATGTATCTACACTATCATCCTGCAGACTGATGGTACAGATGCTTCATCGAGCACAGGCTTTCCCACATACAGTCCAGCTCTCATAAAGTTGAGCTGCATCGCCAAGAAAACCAAAAACATGCATAGACGAAAACAAAGGCGCAGATCAGCTGTGCAGTTACGATCAGCTGTGCAGTAACTGCACAGCTGATCAGCGTCTTCATTTTTGCTTGATAGATAGTACAATACCTCTTTTTTTTTCTAAATCTGAAGTTTCAAGCTTTAAGCTATTTTCTGTGACTGTATAGCCTGGTTTAAATTGGACCTGTTCAGAAACCCAAATTGTTGGTTATCTCGTACAAAGGTTCCATTACCTGCTTTCTCAGCCACCGTCCGTGCCCAATCCCAGAGCCTGGTATTCCGGGCTATAACAGACTTCACTGGTTCTCTGCCGATCATTTCTTCGATTTCCTGAGAGTGGGCGTCTATGGCGTTGTTTTGTTCCTCCTTGTCCTTGATTGACATGATCGCTTCAAAGACATCTTTGTGCCTTGATTTCTGAGAAAAACAACAACATAAAAACAGGGACTATGAGGACCCCAGAGAAGATTGGATGCAAAGTCGACTTTGTTACCAAAACATGCCCATGCCATATCCAGAGAAGTTGTAAAAAATGAAAATAAGTATTATCAGTAGAAATTTTTTGATATTTTTATTTTTGCTCAAAACATAAATTGTAGGTATACGCTAGAACCTCCTCCGTGAGGCCCCAGTTTCACTATAAAGATGGGGTTAAATGGGGTATACATTTCACGGACATGTTTTCCTGATGTAGGCCTCCCATTTAAAATCGTTATTATTATTATTATTATTATTATTATTATTATTAATATTATTATCATTATCATCATTATTATCAGTATCATTAATGCCATGTCAAGCAAACATGCCAGACAGAGATAAAATCTATATCCCAAAGCCTTGAGTTTTTAGTTACATGTAACTTATGTATGAATTTACAAGGTGTCAAATATTTATACACTTTCATGTAATCATGTCTGAATTTGACGAATTTCAGCCCCGAAACCTCAGAGGTAAGAGCATCCACTTCAGGAGTGGGAGTTCATGGGCTCATGCCCTAGTTAGCCATACCAAAGGCGTTACCAGAGGACCAATGGTCCTGTAAACGCTCACCTGAGACCTGAGATATATACATGTGTAACGTGCTGTAGCAGGACCAGGGGCTCAAACAGCTCACCTGATTCGGCTCCGGGCTAACTAGCCGATGACCAATAAAATTCGTGGTAGTGTGGCTTATCAGTCACCTTGCTAGACTAACACCAATGAGCAAAATACAGTAGACAGTCTGATAACTGACAATAACTAAAACAAATTTAGTCAGCAGATCAACTGTCTACCCATATCTAGTAATAGATGGACACGTGTTGGCGGACGCTAGAGCAGCCTATACTAATGCCTACTGACCCAGCAGTAGACCGGACTTCATTATGCTTTTAAAACTTAATCAAATGGATGGAAATAAATACTTAAAATGATTAGATAAAATTCAACAAATTTAATTAAATTATTAACTTATAAATGAGACTAGCAATCAATATTTAAGTAAAACACTGAGTGGCTCTGAGTGAAATTTAAATGCTTTAATAGTATCCTCAGGCAGGCATCGGCTAAATTGTATTCCAATATAGTTTCCAAGTCTCAAGCCTCCAAAAAATATCTATCTCCAAGAAAAATAGAGAAAAAAAAATCTTCTAAGTCATAAAATCATTTAAAATTGCAAAGAAAATAATGCCCCATTTAATTTAGAATGTTTTCCAAAGTTTAAAGTAAAATTCTTGAAAGTCCAACTAAATTTCTTTTAATTTAAACCAAAAAATTCCAAAACCACATTAAAACAAAACTGTACCCTATGCAAAGCAATAGCGAAGTCCCTGAACAATTCCGTGGGATCCAATATATACTCCCCACATCCCACATATCCCAATTTTCCCTCACTTCCCTTACTTTCCAAACTTTCTCCCTCATCTCCCACTTTCTCCCCCACCTCCCACATCAGATATGAATGTGGGAGAAAACAAAATGGAGGCTTAAGAAACGGTACTTTGACCTCTTTATACTTCAAAATATCTATTTTTCTAAATGAATTTGATAAATCTATTTTGGCGCTTATGACGTCACTTCCTAGTAACATTATGTATACAACCATTTTGAGCACTGAAGAAGGATAATAATAAATCCGAAACTAGTTTGCTAGAAAAATCTGAGTTGTGCTGATTTATACTCCTATAAATCTATTAACAGAGAACAAATCTTACATTATTACCCTTTAAAAATCTGAAGAAAGCACAAAAATTGGTCTAGTATTAAAGTTGTAATACACTGTTAATGTTGAAAGTTTTGGGTAGATTATTATTTTATTGATATCGGAGATGCTGAGTAACTATTTTTAGACAGTAACTAAGTAACCACTACAATACATCCGGGCACTTGCAATCACAACAAAGATGTCAGCTGAGTACAAAACTTATTGAAAAAGTCAAATTATGCTAAAAAGAAGTCATTAAATGAATTTGACAGTCATCAAAACTGATGGATCTTAAGAGTTTAACAGCTATTTCATGACCTTAGGTAGATGTCATCTTTGAAAAATGAAATTAGATGCAATAAAATTTGATTGTTTACAGAGCACATGTTCTGCAAAAATCCAAAACATGGCCAACCTGATGACCCAGATATGGAACAGGCCCTATGTTTAGCCTTTGAGACCCTAAATCATGTACTCCTTCAGAACTTCACTGTCAGTTGCCTCGCAGAGGCAACCCACAATGCCACCCTGTAAGGAGTACAAAAAAAAAAATTATAAACAGTCAAGAAATCTGCATATCTGAAACTGGGTCACAAGTTGTTTAGGGAGTCAAGCAAAGAAAATAAATTTCAACCAACAAGATGCAACATCTCAAAGCCCTTGGGTTTCACACATGTACCAATAAAATATACATGTACCAATAAACTTGTTAGACTAGAATGGTACAATGCATGTATATAACCCTAGGGCAGGGTCAGAATAACTCCTGGAGTCAATGTCTTTTTCAAATCATAAAAATTCAGTCCATTTGCCAATTAGCTGCAAGTTTTGTCCTTCAAATGACATTTTAACAATTTTCTCCATTCAAATGCATGGGCAATCTAAGTTGACCTTGCTGTGAAATAGGTCAAGGTCATCCCAGTGTCATGATTTATACAAATTTTGTAGACCAAGTTTCAAAATCATAGGCCTTCTGGTTCTGAAGAAGAAGATTTTTAAAAAAATTTGCTATTTATAGCCATGGCGGCCATCTTGGTCATGTGACCTTGACCATTTATATAAACTTTCATTTTCTCTTCCTAAGGATGCTCCACATAAAGTTTGGCTTTGATTGGCTTAGAAGTTTCTGAGAAAAAGCTGTTTGAATATTATGGTCATCTACATGTATATAGCTCCCGGGCAGGGGCAGACAACCCCTGAGCCTAAAATATTTTCCTAAGCATAAATCTTCTGTCCATTTGCTCATTCCTAGCAAGTTTTCTGCCATTACATGACATTTTCCTATTTTTTCCCATTCAAATGCATGGGCGACATAAGTTGACCTTGCCGTAAAATAGGTCAAGGTCATCCCAGGGTCATGATTTATATAAACTTTGTAGAGCTCCATTCCCAGATGTTTCATACCAAGTTTCAAAATCATAGGCCTTCTGGTTCTGAAGAAGATTTTTTAACGTTTTTGCTATTTATAGCCATGGCGGACATCTTGGTCATGTGACCTTGACCATTTATACAAATTTTCATTCCCTCTTCCTAAGGATGCTCCACAAAAGGTTTGGCTTTGATTGGCCTAGCAGTTTAAGAGAAGAAGAGGTTTCAATATTATGGTCATATACATGTATATAGCCCCAGGGCAGGGGCAGACAACCCCCTGGGCCCAAAATATTTTCTTTAACATAAATCTTCTGTCCATTTGCTCATTTCTAGCAAGTTTTCTGCCATTTAATTACATTTTCCTATTTTTTCCCATTCCAATGCATTGGAGACCTAAGCTGACCTTGCCGTAAAATCCCAGGGTCATGATTTATATAAACTTTGTAGAGCTCCATTCCCAGATGCTTCACACCAAGTTTCAAAATCATAGGTCTTCTGGTTCTGAAGAAGAAGATTTTTAAACATTTTTGCTAATTATAGCCATGGTGTCCATCTTGGTCATGTGACCTTGACCATTTATATAAACTTTCATTCCCCCTTCACAAATATGCTCCACATGAAGTTTGGCTTTGATTGGCCTAGCGGTTTCAGAGAAGAAGATGTTTGAATATTATGGTCATATACATGTATATAGCCCCGGGGCTAAAATTTTCCATTAACATTAATCTTCTGTCCATTTGCCTATTCCCAGTAAGTTTTACCCATTAAATAACATTTTACCATTTTTTCCCCATTCAAATGCATTGGCAACCTAAGTTGACCTTGCCGTAAAATAGGTCAAGGTCATCCTAGGGTCATGATTTATATAAACTATGATGGGCCCGCATCCCCGATGCTACATACCAAGTTTCGTGGAAATCGGCCCACTGGTTCTGGAGAAGAAGATTTTCAAAGGTTTTTGCTATTTATAGCCATGGCGGCCATCTTGGTCATGTGACCTGGACCATTTATATAAACTTTCGTTCCCCCTTCCTAAGGATGCTCCACATGAAGTTTGGCTTCGATTGGCCAAGCAGTTTCAGAGGAGAAGATCTTTTAAATTGTGGACGACGGACGGACGACAACGGACGGACGCCGGAGCATGGGTATACTATAAGCTCACCTGTGAGCCTTCGGCTCAGGTGAGCTAAAAATGGTACTGGCTGCGGCACTGCTGATGCTTGCAATAAAAGGATATTTCAGGAAGATACTGTTACTAAAAGACAACAGGTGAGTATCTGTTAAAGGATGCAGATGTCTGCTATCTACATACTGGACATAAATATGTCTTACCAAATAGGCAATCCTGTGGGCTCTACCCCAGACATGGTTCAGTATATTAGTCTGGGCACAGTTGGTCTTACACATGTGGCACTGATAACGAGGTAATTCCTTATTCTCAGGGTGCATTAGTTCCACCAGGCATTGTAGACCTAAAATAAACATTACATACAATTACATACAGTAGACCTACAATAAACATTACACAGAATTACAAACAGCAGACTTATAATAAACATTACACAGAATTACACAAAGTAGACCTACAGTCCACCTCTGATAAAACAAACAATAGACCTATGATAAACATTAGACACAATTCCACAGGTGGCATTGATAACGAGACCCTTATTCTCAGGGTGCATTAGTTCCACCAGGCACTTTAGACCTATAATAAACATTACACACAATAACACAGTAGACCTATAATAAACTTTACACACAATAACATACAGTAGACCTATAATAAACATTACACACAATTACATACAGTAGACATATAATTAACATTACAAAGTAACACACAATAGACCTATAGTAAACATTACACAGAATTGCAAACAGTAGACCTAAAATAAAAATAACACACACCCTAGACCTATAATAAACATTACACAGAATAACATACAGTGGACCTATAATAAATATAACAAAGAATTACATCTTGAAGTCCTATAATAAACATTACACAGAGTTATACAGGTGACACTGATAACGAGGAAGTTCCTTTGTGCATTAGATCTGTCAAGAGCTGTAGACTAATAAACAATACACACAATTACACAAATAAGCCTATAATAAACATTAGGAACAATTACATACATTAGGCCTATAAAAACATTACACATAATTACACAAACCAGTGTGTAATAAACATTACACACATAAGCCTGTAATAAACATTACTCAGAATTACATCCATTAGGCATGTACTGACATTACTATAAAAACATTACACACAATTACACAAACCAGTGTGTTATAAACATTACACACATAAGCCTGTAATAAACATTACACACAATTACATCCATTAAGGTTGTAATGAACATTACACATAACTACATAATTAGGCTGTAATGAACACTACACGGAATTACATAGGTTACACTGATGAAAGGTATTTCCTTCTGCTCAAGAAAGTGTTCAACATGTCTTTCATGTAAAGGCATGATATCATATTGTTTCACCACATTTCATCATACAAAATTAATGTCCAATGTGTTTAACTCATTTAAGCCTGGCGTCCCTTTTATGGGACATGGGCAAACAGAATAGCCCCAGATTGCGGCGTCCCATCTGGGGCTATTCTGTTTGCTTACAGATTTTTCATCGAAAAATTGAATACAATTTAAAAATCACTCCTGACGCCCCTAAAAAAGAAAGTGGACTCATCCAAATGATAATGATGGGAAAATCCATTCATCAAATATGGGTTGAAATGTGGAGACATGATATCAGACGGTTCTATCAAAAAGTGTTCTGGGAGTAGATCAGTCTTTGAATGTGCTAACCTGTTAAAAAATGAGCCTCCTCGTGGGAAAACCAACAATGTGGTTTCCAAACAGGTCCAACACAAACCGGGATGTACAAGCACAGAAAAGAGCTAGAAGCTTGACAATTCGGATTTAAGTAGAAGAGGAATTGTACTATCCAAGTAGCGAAAAAAAAGGCGCTGATCAGCTTCGTGGTTACCGCAAAGCTGATCTGCGTCTTTGTTTTTCGCATATGCAGATTGTTGGTTTTCCCATGGGGCAGCTCAAATGTTATCATTTTGTCAAAAAATATTTTATCCCATACACATTTCTTCATACAAATTGTATGATCAAACCTTTAGTAGGAATTGATCGGCTCATGAAGGCACAATCTAGTATCAAGAACTATAAAGTTGCAAGAAAAAGTTTTCATAGCTGTCATTTTGTTGTTTTTTTACCATCATGTTTTGTCATGGAAATGTTCAAAGAGCCTTTATATTCAAAAGGCATAAAAAGCATAATGTCGGCTTTCTTTTGAAATTTCAAGCCGTTAACCCTCTTCTGTCTGCACATCCCTGTTCGTGCTGGACCATGTCGGCATCCCTGAAAACAAATTTTCTTTGTTTTCATCCATACAATTTTACGACCCTTTCAAGATTATTTCAGCTCATTTGAGACGGGCCAGTAGATTGGCTGAAAACAGAACCCTGAGAAAAACCACCTAGCACATCCGAAGTAGAACTTGGCTTGACTCAAATGTGCCGAGTATGGGGCTCGAATGCACATCAGACTCAGCAGTGAGACGATCGAAAAGTAAGGGTCTTAATGAAATCAAGGCTCTAAACCACTCAGCCACAGGGCTGCCAAACAATATTTCACATGAAACAGCTCATCATAGTTTTCAAGGGCTGACACTCACCTAAAGCTGGTTCAATTTTCTCCCCATTCTTTATTTTCTGCACTTCGGCATCCTGCAACAGCCGGTCAAAATGTCGGATCATTTCCCCATCCTCGGTGTATCTCACAGTGTTTTGATCTTCCAACACGCCATCCACTTCTTTCTGGATTTCTTCCACAGAGGGGGCGGGGCCAGCCGGTGCCTTGTATTCTGGTGCTAAAAATAAAATTGGGGATTCGCATGAGAAAACCAACAGTCTGGATTTCTGACTAGGTCCGGCAGATTGCAATGTTATAATTCATAGCGGTACTGCTTGAGTGAATCAATATTGGCATCTACACAAAACAGGTCTCAAGTGTGAATCAAAGATACTTCACAGTAGAGTATACAAAAGCATTTTGATTTTTACACAACTGATAAAGAAAGACTTAATTTATGATTTCTATTAGGACTCACTCTAAACAAACGTAAATGAGCCGCCTAAATTTGTCTAGGCAAAAACAAAGAGGCAGATCAGCTTCGCGGTTACCGCGAAGCTGATCAGCGCCTTTGTTTTCGCTACTGGGAAAGCACAATCCCCTTCTCAATAAATCCGAAATTTCAAGCTTCTAGCCAGCTTCTGTGGCTATACAGCCCAGTTTGTGTTGGACCTGTTCAAAAAGCACATTGTTGATTTTCCTTGGAGGTGGCTCAAATGTCTAGAGATGTCATCAAAGCAAGTACTTTCAGATTCAATTTCAGTTACAGTGAATTAACTGAATTAACTGACAGTAATGTTACCATTAAGTTTAATGGGGAAATGGATAATGTTGTATTAGTATATTGCACAAAACACATAAACAGTGATAATGTGTAAGTTTATCAATTGGAGTTATCATATTAATTTTATTAAGTGCACAAGCTCAAATAAGCACACATTGAGGTCTTACAACCTGGGGTGACTGCATAAGGTTAGCGATATCGAGCGCTTCGTAACTATTTACTATGCAACGTTACGCTAAAAGGAAGCGCTCGCGAGCGCTACGTAACGTTCCTTGGAGCTGCCTCTCAAAAAGCAGCCTGCAATTGCTAAGGAACAAAGAAAATCAAAATGGCATTGTCAATATTTCGGCCACATGAATTTTGACTGACAAAAGAAAATTCATCCTGCTCATAAATGTTACCAGAGGACCAATGGTCCTGTAAACGCTCACCTGAGATCAGCTGCATATACCAATAAACATGTTTGAATATTATGGTATTTAACTCCAGTGCAGGGGCAGATAAGCCCTTGGGCCGTTTTCTTTTTTCAGAATCTTCAATATTCTGTCCATTTGCCAATTTCCTGTTGGCTTTTTCCTTCAAATGACATTTTAACAGTTTTCCCAATTCAGATGCACAGGCAACCCATGTTGACCTTGCCATAAACTTGGTCAAGGTCATCACAGGGTCATGATTTATATATACATTGGAGTACTTTAGCCATCGATGCCTCACGCCAAGTTTCCTTGAAATCAGTCTACAGTCAAACCTCTATAAAAGCGCCACCTTTGGGAGTGAGCTAAGCTGGCTGTTATACACAGGTGGCTGTCTTATCAAGGTTCAGTCAGAGCAGTTGTCATGTAGAAAATATTCTTACTGTCACAAGAAAAATCCTTTCTAAGGAAGGACTACCTGTATGTGTTTCATAAGTTGACATCATTTCATGCTTCGTTACACAAAAACAAAGCCTCATGGGTATTAACTTAATTGATTTTTTTCTGCTAATTAACTGTTTTAAATACAATAATGAATAATAATTGTCCAATTAACAGCTTGTAAATGGGAAATTTGACTTTAGGCAAGTATGATGTGGCTGTCTTATAGAGAGTTATAAGCATTTTGGGACTGATTTTACTGGCTGCTGGTTGTCTTGTGGAGGTGGCTGTCTTATGCAGAGATAAAATATAGTGAAAATGATTGGGAATGTTTCAGACTGGCTCTCTTATGCAGGTGGAGCTCTTATAAAGGTGGCTGATTCAGCAGGTTCAACTGTATTGGTTTCAGAGAAGATGATTTTTGATGGGTTTTTTCCATATATGGGCATGGCGGCCATCTTGGTCATGTGACCTAGATTATTTATATACACATTGATTCCCCCATTCTATAGATGCTTCACTTAAAATTTGGCTTTGTTTGGCCAAGCGGTTTCAGAGGAGAAGACGTTTGAATATTATGGAAATATACATGTATATTGCCCCGGGGTGGGGGCACATGAGCCCCTGGGGTCCAATTTTTTTCAGAATCATTAATATCCAGTCCTACTGCCCATTTCCTGCAAGACTTTCACTTTAAATGACATTTTAAAAGTTTTCCCCATTCAAATGCATTGGTGACCTATGTTGACCTTCCCGTAAAATAGGTCAAGGTCATCACAGGGTCATGATTTATATACACATTGTAGTGCTTGAGCCATCGATGCTTCGTGTCAAGTTTCGTTGAAATCGGTCAACCGGTTCTGGAGAAGAAGATTTTTGAACGGTTTTTACCATATATGGGCATGGCGGCCATCTTGGTCATGTGACCTGGATTTTTTATATACATATTTGTTACCCCTTCCTATTGATGCTTCACATAAAATTTCGCTTTGATTGGCCAAGCGGTTTCAGAGGAGAAGATGTTTGAATATTATGGAGATATACATGTATATTGCCCCGGGGTGGGGGCGGATGAGCCCCTGGTGCCCAATTTTTTTCAGAATCATTAATATTCAGTCCTACTGCTCATTTTCTGCAAGATTTTTCCTTTAAATGACAATTTAACAATTTTTCCCATTCAAATGCATTCGCGACCTATGTTGACCTTGCCGTAAAATAGGTCAAGGTCATCATAGGGTCATGATTTATATACACATTGTAGTGCTTGAGCCATTAATGCTTCATGCCAAGTTTGGTTGAAATCGGTCCAGTGGTTCCGGAGAAGAAGATTTTTGAAGGGTTTTTACCATATATGGGCATGGCGGCCATCTTGGTCATGTGACCTGGATTATTTATATACACATTGGTTCCCCCTTCCCATAGATGCTTCATGTAAAATTTGGCTTTGATTGGCCAAGCGGTTTCAGAGGAGAAGATCTTTGAAAATGGTGGACGACGGACGACGGACGACGGACGGACGACGGACGGACGACGGACGGACGACGGAGCATGGGTATACTATAAGCTCACCTTGTGAGCCTGACGGCTCAGGTGAGCTAAAAATGCCAACAATTTTAACACTTATTAGCATGATAAATTACAGGCTTTGGCAAGCTGAACCGGAAATTTCAACCAATTTTGGTTATTTCATTAATTATGAGCAGACTGAATTTCATGCTCAGCTGAGTTGAGCTTGGAAAAAGATTTATAACCCGAGGCCAGGTTTCAAACCCCCAATCAAACTCTGACACTCTACCACTAAGCTACACTGCTCTCTCCAAATATCCTCATAGGTACGAAAGGTCAATAAACACATTACGAAGACATCATTGTGAACACTATGAAATCTCCATAAATTAATATAAAACAACACTTTTCGTATGAAAATATACATTTTTCAAACGAAGTTTGTATCTTTCATAAGAAAAAGTCAATACTGATGAAAATAAGCATAAATGACATTTGAAATTCAAATATTTTATGAACTAATGATTTTACCTGCATAACCTCAGACCCCTTTTTACAATATAAGTTTGGGTTCCATATGTAATAAACCCAGAAAATATCCAAGACATCATATGAAACTTACGCGGCAGAGAAACTGGTTCCGTAAATATAACCCTGCCCTCATGATCTTCCGGGTTCTCCATCCTGACAAGGCTCATAGTGCCCCACCCCTGCTGGTTAAGTATGATCTGAGCGTGTTTCTCCACCATGGATTTCTTCATCTTTCTGTCATTCACCAACATGAGCTTCTCAAAGATGTCCGGATTATGTTGCTCCTAAAATGAGTTAATTTGTTTTCAATATATGAGCCGCAATTAGAGAAAACCCTTTTTTTTGGGGGGGGGGGGGGGGGGGGGGGAATTTTGTATTTAAGAAGAACAGGGATTGTACTATCCCTGAAGCTTAATCAAAGACGCTGATCAGCTTTGCAGCTACTGCACAGCTGATCTGCACCTTTGCTTTGCATTTTTCATCCACAAAACAGCTAAGGTCATGTGGAGACCTGGGTTGAGTCTCATCAAAAACACTGGGTTTGAACTCGCAACACCTGGTTTACAAGGCAAGTCACTTAACCGCTACATGGTCACAACATAGATTTCTAAATAGCATCAGGACCATACACATTCTAAGCTTTGGAAGCCTGCAAAGAATCTAGTTGTGATGTTTTTCTTTACAACCCACTAGAAAGCTAAGGTTATACAGAGTCTCATCTAAATGACTGAGCCCAGGAACTCATTACAGGAACTGTGGGTACATGTTTAGAACCGCCTGATGCTCTACCACTACGCAACTGTGCTGGCAGAGAGATTTGTAGACCCAAACTCTTGCTGCCATTCTCTTGGTCTCTGCAGTCAGAGAAAAGGGTTAGAAGCTTGAAATTTTAGATTTAACAACAAGAAGTAATATGCTATCTGTGTAGCAAAACAAAAACATAATGCAAAAATCCAGTTTTCTCAAGACACAGCTCATTACATTTTAGAACTGTTAACAGACAAGAACTCCGCGGAGGTCGATATCGCACGTGTATCGGGCAAAGTCAACAGACCATGAAACATAGTTCAAGGTCAGCGGGTCAAGGTGCGTGCTTGAAGGGCATGTCAAGGACAATTACTATGCAAGGTTTCAGATTCGCAGCTATCTCTGATGTCGAGAAAACCAAACTTCGACGTAAAAATTTTCAAAGTCAGTGGACCGTGAAATATAGGTCAAGGGCACCCAGTTAAGGTACGTGCTTGAAGGGTATGTCGAGGACAATTACTATGCAAGGTTTCAGACTTGCAGCTATCTCTGATGTCGAGAAAACCAAACTTCGAAGTACAAATTATCAAAGTCAGTGGACCGTGAAATATAGCTCAAGGGCACCGGGTTAAGGTGCATACTTGAAGGGTATGTCAAGGACAATTACTATGCAAGGTTTCAGACTCGCAGCTATCTCTGATGTCGAAAAAACCAAACTTCGATGTAAAAATTTTCAAAGTCAGTGGACCGTGAAATATAGGTCAAGGGCACCAGGTTAAGGTGCGTGCTTGAAGGGTATGTCAAGGACAATTACTATGCAAGGTTTCAGACTCGCAGCTATCTCTGATGTCGAGAAAACCAAACTTCGACGTAAATGTTGACGGACGGACGGAAGGACGAACGGACGCACAGAAATTTGGACTCCTATATTGCGCCCTGCTATAAGCAGGTGTGATAAAAAATTGTGTGCACTTGAAAATCAAGAATCTTTCATTGTCACTTGGGTGGAAAAATAATGTGGCTTGACCTAGACTGGAAGCCAGAGCCTCTTGCTTAACGTACTAGCACTCTGCCAACTGAGCTACACAGCCACATGGTCGGCAAGATACCTTAAGGTAAAGGAATGAGCCGCTTCGTGGTAAAACCAACAATGTGGATTCCGACAAGGTCCGACATAAACCGACCTGTACAGTCACAGAAAAGAGCTAGAATCTTGAAATTTCGGATTTAAGTAGAAGAGGAACTGTACTATCCAAGTAGCGAAAACAGAAGGTGCTGATCAACTTCGCAGTTACTGCAAAGCTGATCTGCGCCTTTGTTTTTGCCTAGGCAGATTGTTGGTTTTCCCATGTGGCGGCTCAAATAAAAGATACTTACGAAATACTTCATTTTATGGGGTAGCCCATTTAGATGTGCAACGGCAGAATTGCCAGTTAGAGATGCCGTACATAGTTTACATCTGTATTTAGGTTTAGCACTGGGGTTGTACTCCTGGATCTCCAACATGTACTCCAGACCTAATGTGTGATGTAAAATTATTGATAACATATCTTAAACAATAACAGTAGCCTAATAATTTAAGACTTTACAACATAATCTACACATAAATCTAATGTGTTAAGTAAATCTATTGATAACATACTTTATGCAGTAATAGTAGCCTAATGATTAATACTCTATATCTAATGTGTGAAGTTTAATTATTGATACTGAACTTTGATATAAAAACAGTTGCATAATACTCTTATGTTTAGATTACTATTTTCAGCAACATAAAACAACAGCCTTATAATTCACATTAAAAGTGGGCATTAAGCAATCAGATTTGGTATTAATTTGATGAAATGGCATATGGAATAATGAGCCGCCTCATGGGAAAACCAACAATCTGCATAGGCGAAAACAAAGACGCAGATCAGCTTCGCGGTAACCGCGAAGCTGATCAGCGCCTTTGTTTTCGCTACTCAGTTAGTACAAATCCTCTTCTACGTAAATCCGAAATTTCAAGCTTCTAGCTCTTTTCTGTGACTGTACAGGCCGGTTTATATCAGACCTGTTCGGAAACCACATTGTTGGTTTTCCCACGAGGCGGCTCATATGTTTACTTAAGTACCAGCAAGATGAGATACAACATCATGTTGAGATGTATTATAAGAATCTTACATGATCCATCCATACCTTACAGGAATGATGGATTCTTTTTCTTGCACGCTTTAATGCGGCGAAGCTTGATTTTCATACTATTTACCTAGAAAAACGCAACAATCGCGGCGTCCGCCATTTTGATTTAAAACGTTTTGACGTCATCGTGACGTTTGCGCTTAGCGACAAAATTACGTGATGTCCTATACAACCAATGTTAAAAAAGAACACTTGAACGCAGTGTGCGACTGGGGTGAGATAACGAGGGTGAGATAAGAATTTCTCACATGGGGTAAAACCAGGGATTTCTCTATCTGGTGTGCAAGAAATAAGTAGGGCATTAACAGGGTAGTATGGTTTTCTTTCATTTTTCTTCTCTGATTTATACCTATCAATATTGAGCCGCGTCGCAAGAAAACCCTCTGGGTTTCTGACCAGGTCCTACACAAATAGGGCTGCACAGTCACAGAAGCAGACTAAAACATTGAAATTATGGATTTAAGAAGAAGAGGAATTGTACTACCCGTGTAGCGAACTCAAAGGCGCTGATCAGCTTCGCAGTTACTGCATAGGCAAAAAGCCGGTTTTCTCATGACTTGGCTCATTTATTCTGTATCATCTTTCACTCTGTTTAAATCCCCTCATGAGAAAACTGGAAATTAACCTATCCGCTACAGGGATAGTACAAATCCTCTTCTTTTTAAATCCAAAATTTCAAGCTTCTAGTCTTTTTTCTCTGACTGCACAAACTGGTTTGTGTCAGACCTGGTCAGAAACCCCACAGACCGGAGTTCACGCATTGCGCCACATTTTTCCCTTACCTATCCACGCTCCTTTCTCGTCTTTCAGTTTATCATAGAGCAGAATCTTCTCCCTTTGAAGCCACTCCTCACGCTCCTTCTTCCTTGCTTCTTCTTCTGCCTGCCGCTGGTCATCTTCCCTCTGTTTCTTCAATTTTTCCGCTTCTCTCCTCTTCTCTTCTATCATTTGTCTGTGTATGATGTTGGCTTCAGAAGGTTGTGCTATGTCGATTGTGACATTCACTGGCTCCATGTGTGCTTTTGAACCTGCAGGAGAGAAATAAGGGCCTAAGGTCAACCTGCAGGATATGTCATCATGCAAACATGTCCATGTAATGTATACCCCCTTATACCCCATTTTTATATAGTTAAACTGGGGTTTATAGGGGTATACCTATTTTTCTTCTTTTTGTTCCAAAACATAGGTTGTGGTACTTGTCAGAACCGCTTTGGTGAGGCGGTTCTAACGAGTACCCACAATCAAGGTTCTGAGCAAAACTATTAGAAACATCAAAATTGTTCCAATGAAATTTTCAATTTTTGCAGCTGAAAAAATTCTCTGTATATTGCATGGGCAAGATTTTGTATTGTGGTGCACATTTCAGGAAAGCCAGGGACTGTTAAATTGAAAACCAGAAAAGCCAGGAAGTGGTAATGTTACATCTTATGTTACACCCAAGGGGCAGTTTGCCTGTATTACATGTGTACATGCCACGAAGGAACTTGAGGTCTCAAATAACCATCTCATTCTTGAGGTGCCAAAAAAGCCGTACTGTTATCTATGGCGATCAAAGTTTTAGCAACAATTGCTCCGAAACTTTGGAACTCTCTCCCACCTGGGGTTGGGGAATGTAGTACTTTCTGTGCTTTCCAAAAGTTGCTAAAGACAAACTTATTTATACAAAGGTATGGACAGTAATGACTTATCAGTGAAAGATTATAACTGAACTTTCAAAGTACGGTGTTTGTACAGATTACTTAGTTTTATGAGACAAACTTTTTTAAATAATATTGAATAAAATAATTATTATACATTTTTTGTACAAGAGGGATTTTCAACATTTTTAGAAACACCAAAGACAGGTTTTCTTGTGACCGGGCTGTTATAGTCATGAATCTTACCTTTGTTAAACATCTTCTGTATATTGTAAGCCTGAACTTCAGCCACTATAAAGCAGAAAGAAAATCAGGGGTCAGTTGTTCAAAACTAACGACATCGTTAGTTAACGTTTCGTTAAAATTTCAAACATTAATATTACAAATACACTGTTATTTTTTGATTAAAAAATGTGAGAATCCTTTGCACTGCAAAGGATTCTCACATTTTTTCAACAAAAAATAACAGTGTATTTGTTACTTTTGCTGATATTTGCTTACAAAATTTATGTCTTAACGATATCGTTAAGCTAACGATGCTTTGAACAACTGGGTCCAGGAAGGTTAATTATAGCTGCAAGGGAATAGCCACACAGATTATAAGATTCCAGCATGAGTTGGTGGATAGGGTTGACGTTTTTGCATAATAAGTCTCGCCGAGACAAGGAAATGATAAGACAAGTGTCAAGTCTCTTCAGTTTCTCCTGAATTCTTTTTTGCCATCTAAATTGCCATTTTTTTCCAAGAGAAACATCTTACACTTCTTTTTTAAATTCTGGTACAAATGATGATCAATTGATTTTAAAATCATGTCTCTCTACCTATAAAGAGTTCCATAACAGTTAATATCACTTTGCACTTTTATTGAAATAGTCAAGCCCAATAGCTCAATCAGTATCATATCTCATTCGCCTGGTACATTTTCATCGTGTAGATTTGGTAATAAATATATAAGCCAAGGCATGAGAAATTCGGATTTTTGCCTATGCAAAAATCAAAGGCGCAGGTCAGCTGTGCAGTAACTGCACAGCTGATCAGCGCCTTTGTTTTCGCTACATGGATAATACAATCCCTCTTCTGCTTAAATCCATAATTTCAAGCTTCTAGCCTTCGTCTGTGACTGTACAGGCCGGTTTAAGACAGACCTGGTCGGACACCCGGAAGACCAGCTTTCTTGCGACGTGGCTCATATTTCTATGACCATTCTTCCTCTTCCACTGATTAAAAAAAAGCATATGAGCCTGTGCATGAGAAAACAAACAATTTGCATATGCGAAAACAAAGACACAGATCAGCTTCACAGTAACTGCGAAGCTGATCAGCGCCTTTGTTTTCGCTACACGGATAGTACAATTCATCTACTTTCTAAATCCAAATTTTCCAGTCTCAAACCATCTTCTGTGACTGCACAGGCTGGTTTATGCCGGACCTGGTAGGAAACCACATTGTTGGTTTTCCTATGAGGCGGCTCATATGACAGTCTGTGATGAAAAACATAAAATGTATTCCGAATTTCCTACCAGGTCCGACACAAACCAGCCTCTACACCAAAAGAAGAAAGCTATAATCTTCAAAATTTCGAGTATAAGTAGAAAATGAATTGTACTATCCGTGTAGTGAAAAACAAAGGCACTGAACAGAACCTCTGTTTTCGCAAAGGCGAAAATCTGGTTGACAGGGTTCAAATGTTAACAATGTACTGGTAATCTACGTCTTGGAGGCTCGCCCAGGTCCCGAGGTTATAAAACTTTTTTAAATGCTCAGCTCAGCTGAGACTAAAATTTATCCTGATCATAAATGTTTAATGCCAACAATTGTTGGCATTAAACATTTATGAGCAGGATAAATTTCTAGGTTTTTTAGTTTAAAACCTAAATTTTCCACTTATTTTGAGTATTTTAATATCTGTGAGCAGTTGAAATTTCATGCTCAGCTGAGCTGAGCTTGAAAAAAGTTTTATAACCTTGAGGCCGTCCCGACATGACGGTAGCTGTCTACTGTAGACATCATACATAAAACATATTGTTAGGTAAAAATGAGCCGCGATGTGAAAAAAACGGTCTTCGGGGTTTCCGACCAGGTCTGACACAAACCGACCTTTACAGTTACAGAAGAAGGTTAGAATCTTGAAATTTGAAATTTTTGGTAGAGGTAGAAGAGGAATTGTAGTATCAGAGTAGCGAAAACAAAGGCGCCGATCTGCGTCTTTGTTTTCGCATAGGCAAATGTCCAGTTTTCTCATGATGCGGCTCAAATGGTAAGAATCTTACTGTTTTTATTCTTGGTCAACAATTGTTCTTCTGTAATTCTCCTATTGTATTTATTCTTTATCAACAATTTTTCTTCAGTCATTCTTATACTGTTTTTATGCTTGGTCAACAATTTTTCTTCTGTCTTTCCTGCATGTTCAGCTTCAAACACTGCAACAAAAATTAGGAAGTCAAATTTAGACAATCTCTTATCATTTGAACAGACTAAGGGAAAAGATTAAGACTATCATTATATGAGCCATCTCGTGGGAAAACCAACAATGTGGTTTCTGAACAGGTCCGACACAAACCGGCCTGTACAAGCACAGAAAAGAGCTAGAAGCTTGAAATTTCGGATTTAAGTAGAAGAGGAATTGTACTATCCGAGTAGCGAAAACAAAGGCGCTGATCAGCTTCGCGGTTACCGCGAAGCTGATCTGCGCCTTTGTTTTCGCCTATGCAGATTGTTGGTTTTCCCATGAGGCGGCTCATATGAGTCACGTTATGAGAAAACTGGATTTTTGCCTATGCAAAAACAAAGGCACAGATCAGCTTCGCAATAACCTGGTCAGAACCCAAATTGTTGGTTTTCTCATGCTCAAGCTCTTATAAGATATAAGATGTTTCACAAAATCATAGATCTTTCAAACATCTTGTCAAGGCAGGAACAGATAAACCCCTGGGGTCAATTCCATTTTCAGAATCATAAATATTCTGTTCATTTGCCCATTTTCTGGAAGTTTTGGCCCTTCAATGATATTTTAACAGCTCACTGCATATGTGACCTAAGCAGGGCTTGCCATACAATAGGTCAAGGTCATCACAGGGTCATAATTAATATTCTCTTGTCCATAATGCTTCATGCAAAGTTTTGTGGAAATGGTCCACCGGTTCCTGAGATTTTTGAACACATGCTTGATGTTCATGAATATAATAATTCTTTGTCATTCCTCACTCACTCACTCACTCACTCACTCACTCGCTCACTCACTCACTCAATCAATCAATCAATGAATCGAAACTAAAAAAAAAAACACAATAAAATGGACACTAAACAAAAACTGTCAACGTTCCTTCAGAGTACACATGTATAAGTATACCAGTGACAGCCAAAAGCCACAAGCTTTCTACACAGTGACTGATTACAGATTAGTAGTAATTCAATGTTTTTTTCCTCTGCATTCATAACCTGAAATCTGAAGTCACAGCCATCTCATGTACCTATTAAATCAAGTTTGCACCAGATTGGTCAAAAACTCCAAAGACAAGATATAATATTTCTGGTGTGACATTTTTTTTCTTAAAATAACAAAAGATTGACTTACTCTTTCTCATTTTTGCATAATTCTTAGCTTTGTTCCTATACTTCTGTACAGCTGGGTCTGAAAACACAATAAAATACTATATAACATGTGAAACAAAAACATGCAGCCGAATTTGGCACAAAATATACATACATTTTTACAGTAGTTAAATATGAAATTTTGCTTTCAAACGTATATGTTTTTTTTTTTGTTGTTTTTGTTGTTTTTTTTTTTTTCAAAACACAGATTTGGTCACAATCTCGAACAAAAACAAACAAGTAGCCCAAAGGCAATGATCGCTCACCTGAGTGTAAAAAATGTATAATCACTGGACAAAAGAGAAGTAGCTGTGGTTTTTACCACATATGGGCATGGCAGCCATCTTGGTCATGTGACCTAGATTATTTATATGCACATTGGTTCCTCCTTCCTCTAGACACTTCATATAAAATTTGGCCTTGACTGGCCAAGCTATTTCACAGAAGAAGATCTTTGAAAATGTGAATGCATGCATTGAACAGACTGATGAACCCGCAGACGCCAGCTTGAGTACCATCCTATAAGCTCTCCATGAGCCCCCGTCTCAAGTGAGCTAAAAATGTATTCCCCTGGGTGCCACAGTTTTATTACATAAAATGAGGTATAAGGGTTTATAGATTACACTCCTCCCCCATTATACTGATATGTTATCCTGAGGAAATATATTGACACCAAATACCTCATTGTAATGCACCTATCAATATTTTCTCATGGAGGGTGAGTTTCAGGAATAGACATGCTAAAATAGCGATGTCAAAATTACATGCATCTAAATTCTCCAGTGCAAGCATCAGAGAAAATCTGTATTTAAATGTTGGTATATATACTACAAAATATGGTGCTTCTTTTAAATATGAAAATGTTTTAGAGAATATGGAAAAATTCATTTTGTGGAATTACCAAGGCCCTTCACTGTCTGTCCTAGATTTCTTCATAAAATATTAGTAAGACTATTCACAACTTTTTTGCATTATTTGCTGGTTCCCAGCTTACAACTAGAATGACTAGAAAATGTGTTTATGAAACACTATGCCCCCAACTGGTAAGTCACTTTCAAGATGTAAAAATGTCCAAAAAAGTTCAAACTGTAAAAAAAGTGACAAAAATTAATCTGAGGAGTATATCCCAACCACATGCATATCTTCAAAGCATGGTCACAATGTCATTCACTAAAATGCCCGAAAAATGGTTAAGTTCAAATTGTGAAAAAGAATGGCAAAAAATAATTCAAGGATTATATCCAAACCACATGCATATCTTCAGACCATGCCCATAACACATGTAAAGTTTTAAATGAATTGGCATGAAACTGTAGGAGGAGTTGCACACACAAGGTACCCACTGCCCATTCACTTTCATTGTCAAAATGCCCGAAAGATGGCTAAGTTCAAATTGCGAAAAAAGTGACAAAAATTAATCTGAGGATTATATCCAAACCACATGCATATCTTCAAGGAATGGTCACAACATCTGTAAAGTTTCAAGAAAATCAAAATAAAACTGTAGGAGGAGTTGCACACACAAGGTACCCACTATTTTTTCACTTTATCAAGAATTAAAAAGGGAAATAATTCTCACAGAATCTCACCCTGACCGGGTGGTTTTGGTTACCTGTATATCCAAATTCATTATTGCTAAGCTGGAAACCAGCAGATAACTAGAATTTGTTTTCTATGTGAAAACTGATGTCTCCCCCCTTTCTACGTGCATGTCCAAAATATGCAAGCAAGAGTTAAAGTTCTTGTGCATCTCATATCCTGTCATTCTGTTTTGTAAGTGTACCAAGTTTCATTGAAATATCTCTTACGGTTTTCAAGTTATAGAGCGGGCACGAAATTCTATGGAAAATAATCAAAGGGAAATATCTCCAAAGATATGAAAGCAAGAGTAATGATTCTTGTGCATGACACATCGTCTCATCATGCTTTATAAGTGTACCATGTTTCATTGAAAAATCTCTAATGGTTTTTTAGTTATAGAGCAGACACAAAATTGTATGAAAAATAATCAAAGGGAAATAACTCCAAAGATATGCAAGCAAGAGTTATGGGTCTTTAGCATGACACATCATCTCATCGTGCTTTACAAGTGTACCAAGTTTCATTGAAATATTTCTTATGGTTTTCAAGTTATAGAGCGAAAATGAAATTGTATGGAAAAAAATCAAATGGTAATAACTCCAAAGATATGAAAGCAAGAGTTATTATTCTTGTGCATGACACATCGTCTCATCGTGCTTTTTAAGTGTACTAAGTTTCACTGAAATTTCGATGACAGTTTTCAAGTTAGAGTTGACATGAAATTGTATGGAAAATAATCAAAGGGAAATTACTCCAAAGGTATGCAAGCAAGAGTTATGGTTCTTTAACACGACACATCATCTCATCGTGCTTTATAAATGTACCAAGTTTCATTGAAATATCTCTTACGGTTTTCGAGTTATAGAACTGACACGAAATTGTATGAAAAATAATCAAAGGGAAATAACTCATAAAATAATCAAGCCAGAGTTATGGTTCTTGTGCATGACACATCGTCTGATCATGCTTAATAAGTGTACCAAGTTTTACTGAAAAATTTTAAACGGTTTTCAAGTTATAGAGCAGACACGAAATTGTATCGAAAATAATCAAAGGGAAATAACTCCAAAAATACTCAAGCTAGAGTTATGGTTCTTGTGCATGACACATCGTCTCGTCAAGGTTAACAAGTGTACCAAGTTTCATTGAAAAATCTTTAAAGGTTTTCAAGTTATAGAGCGGACACGATTTGTGACGGACAGACATACGGACGCACGTACGGAAGGACGGACAGACAGACACACGGGGAAAAAAAATATGTCTCCCGACCCTGAAGGGGGGGAGCCATAATGTGCAAAAATGGTGAATACTCACCACTAGAATTTGTCCGGACTTTATTACAGTACAGAGATCTTGATTCCTTATCACCCAGCAAACTTGTGATCTGGAACATTTTTGCATTTTTTGCTGGTTAGGTCAGGTCAGGGTGGTAACGGTTACCTGTATTTCCAATATTCATTATTGCTATGCTGAAAACCAGCCAATAATGCAAAAATGATCAATACTCACCACTTGAATTTGTCCTGACTTTATTACAGTACAGAGATCTTGATTCCCTTTCACCCAGCAAACTTGTGATCCGGAACTTATACGACTTATCCTCTTCCAGGCCGCTCACAAGGAATTCATTTGACGTTGTAGTTCCCAAATCTTTCCAGATGGTCCTGGGTTCAGTGTACGAAAACATGGAAGAATAAACTCGGAATTTTATTCCCAGCTTTCTGAATTCTTCCGAGTCGTCTTTGTTCCATGACAAGTGGAGACAACTGTTTTTCTTCGGAACATATTCTACCACCAATGGGCCCTGAGGTTTTGGGATGTCTCCTTCAATGTCAACAGCTAAAGATGTGAAAAACAGAGATTAATACACATAAAACACTAAAAACTGTGAATGGGATTTTAGACTAATGGGATGCATGACATAAACTAAGATTTAAGGCCTTTTTCTCAGTCAAGACATAATTACAAATCACGCAAACATAGCTTGTATAATGGTTTGTTTGTTTCGTGAATCAAAGTCATGTCAGGGCAAAGTCATCTCTCCCTGGGCATTAAACAGCAATATGTGGGGTTTAAATATAATTGAACCACTCGTGGGAAAACCAACAATGTGGTTTTCGAACAGGTCGGACACAAACCAGGCTGTACTATCACAGAAGACAGCTTGAGACTGGAAATTTTACATTTAGAACCTAGAGGAATTGTACTATCAGTGTAGAGAAAACAAAGGCGCTGATCAGCTTCGCAGTAACTGCGAAGCTGATCTGCCCCTTTGTTTTCGCATATGCAGATTGTTGGTTTTCCCATGAGGCGGCTCATTATATCTTGCTCAAAAACAACTCAATGCTAGTGGGGTGCAAACAGCAAAATTTTCAATCCAGTCTGATGTCTAACAGTAAGCAAACAAAACACTATTCAATACATAATAAAGACAACACATTACCAAGACATCAAATTAGTCTTCAAATACAGAGTTTGTCATGTGATAAGTTTGAAATGTTTGGCACATAAAACATTCTAAGGCATGTGGTGGTGGTATAAGGATTTTACGGCCAAAATACAACTTGTTTCAAAGTATGTTAGGATTTCCAAGACAAGATTTGGGAATAGGATTTTTGCATCCAAAAAACAGCTAATGTCAATTTGTTAAAAGGAGACAAGCCCTCATTTAAAAGTCAAAACTTGATGATAATAGAAACTCTCTGCTGCTTTACAAGACAGGAAGCTTCTGTCTAAGCGTGAAAGACATTGTCAAAGAACATTAATAAGACCTGCAAACCCCTGAGGAAAAAAAACTTTCAATACCAAACTACTCACCATCAGGAGCATCCATGTCCCGAAGTTACAACTTTTTTCATGCTCAACTCAGCTGAGCTTAATATTTCGGATACTCGTAATTACTGAAAACACCTATATAAATTAAATTTCAGATTAAGATCACAATATCCTTAATTTAAACAATCGTTGGCATTTTAACATTTATGAGCAGGATAAATTTAAGTATCAGCTGAGCTGAGCATGCAAAAAGTTCTATAACCTCGAGACCATGTTGTATTCATCTAAAGAACATTTATAGGACCTGCAAACCCTTGAGGAAACAAAACTTTCAATACCAAACTACTCAACCATCACCAGCATCCATGTTCTGACGTTATACTTTTTTCATGCTCAACTCAGCTGAGCTTAAAATTTCCGATGCTAATAACTACTGAAAAAGCCGATATAAATTGAAATTTCAGGTTTAGATCATTATGTTCTTTAATTTATGCTGCACATAAAAGTTAAAATGCCAACAATCGTTGGCATTTTAACATTTATGCGCAGGATAAAGTTTAGTATCAGCTGAGCTGAGCATGAAAAAAGTTTTACAACCTTGAGACCATGTTGTATTCATCTAAAGAACATTTATAGGACCTGCAAACCTTTACATTAACACAACTCCATGTCGACATTACTACGCAGTGCTCACCCTCAGCAGCATCCATGTTGTAATCATCCAGAACAATAACATCATCCAACCCTGGAGGAAATCTATCAGACTCCCTGCTCCAATCAGGGCTCCTACTCCTGACCCTTCCATGAGCCCTGTCCCTGCTCCAACTCCTTCGGCCCCTCTCCCTACTGAAACTCCTGTGTCTCCTTTCTCTACTCCTGCTACGACGGCCCCTACTCCTGCTCCTTGGGCCCCTACTGGGATCCCCACTTTGTATTCTGTCCCGACTTCTGTCCCCGTGTGAGGGATCTGGTGTAGGTTTGGGCACAGTAATGATGCCAGATCTCTCTTTAAGTAACACTGAAAAAAATGGATTTTCCCTTTGTTATCATTTGGATGAGTCCACTTTCATTTTTAGGGGCTTCAGGTAGGATTTAAAACTTTAAAACAATTTTTTGATGAAATTCCTCTATGCAAACAGATGGGGTTCTGCGGCGTCCCATCTGGGACTAAGCTGTTTGCTTATTTCCCACAAAATGGAAGCAAGGCTTAAATGAGTTAAAACATAGATTGTGTACCCATAATTCATGTTTTTAACAAAAACAAGAAAAATCGAAAAAATCAAAATTGAAACAAAAAAAATCAATTTTTACAGCTATAAAAATTACTGTATATTGCATGGGATGTATACATTGGTTGTTGACATTCATCAGAATGACAGTCAGATTTTACAGTCACAGATAATGGCCAAGGGCTTATCAATTTTGATTTTTGAAACAAAGACAAAATGTACTACAAAATTGGCCCATGAATGGGAATATTGGTACTAAATGAGCCACCTCATGGGAAAACCAACAATCTACATAGGCGAAAACAAAGACGCAGATCAGCGCCTTTGTTTTCACTACTCGGATAGTACAATTCCTCTTCTACTTAAATCCGAAATTTCAAGCTTCTAGCTCTTTTCTGTGCTTGTACAGGTCGGTTTGTGTCAGACCTGGTCGGAAACCACATTGTTGGTTTTCCCATGAGGCGGCTCAAATGTATGTTTGGGCAAACAGACCAGGCATTGGTCTAACTAGCATGTACTTTCTTTTCAAATGAGTTTGTCAATGTAGGTATGTTTTCATTCTTTAACAAGATGTGAGATTGAGCACTTACACTCTTGAGCTTTTAGTTGCACCACCTGAAACCAAGAAAACATAATTCTTAATATAATTATTTTGAGGTTTATTATATCTGTCAGCAATTGTTAGTCAAGTCAGGGTGGAACCACCAATTTGCTCTGGGGACTAAATGTGCCTTGCTGAAAAACACAAAACCTTTATCCAAAATTATGGATAAAAAACATCTTTCCAAATTAAATATAAATTATATTATATAATACTGGCAGGATTTGATCCAACAAGTATGGAATATAATATTTACCCGTATATGGTTTTCACTGAGTAAATGTAATCCGTATTCTCCTGAGTCCATACAGGTCACACTGCAATCCTGAAAAAAAAGCATCAAAAAACTTTATGAAAATAAAGTAAGGAATACTGTTGTTTAAGTTGGACGTCCCTTCAACAGAAATCGTCATACATAGATGGAACCTCAGTTTAGAGTCCCATCCAATGATTTTGAATGACCTGACTTGCCCGTGATCAAACCAATGATCCCTGGTTTACATTGCAAGCAGCTTAACCACTACACCAAGAAGGCTTCTCATTCAGAATGTGGGCCTCAACATCATCCACATGCATGGACATAACTGGCGGCTTGGCTATGTCTTTGGAGTTTCATGTTAACTATGACACAATCATGTAGAAAAAACAAAATACAAATATATTAAAGCTTTACAAAGGAAAATTACCATTTTTCATGGTTGAAAAACCAGAGGACCAATGGTCCTGTAAACGCTCACCTGAGATCTGCTTCATATACCAATAAACATATTTGAATATTATGGTATTTAACAGATGAAGCCCTTGGGCCATTTTCTTTTTTCAGAATAATCAATATTCTGTCCATTTGTCAATTTCCTGCTGATTTTCCCCTTCAAATAACATTTTAAAAGCAGATGAGCCCCTGGGGTCCATTTTTTTTTTCAGAATCATTAAATTTCAGTCCTACTGCCCTTTCACTTAAAATGACATTGTAAAAGGTTTCCCCATTCAAATGCATTGACGACCTTGCCATAAAATATGTCAAGGTCACCACAGGGTCATGTTTTATACATACATTGTAGTACTTGAGTCATCCATACTTCATGCAAAGTTTCGTTGAAATCGGTTCACCGGTTCTGGAGAAGATATTTTAAGGGTTTTTACCGTATATGGGCATGGCGGCCATCTTGGTCATGTGACCTAGATTATTTATATATACATTGGTTCCCACTTCCTATAGATGCTTCATATAAAATTTGGCTTTGATTGGCCAAGTGGTTTCAGAGAAAAAAATCTTTGAAAAGTGTGTATGGACGACAGACCGGCCAAGGTCAAGAGATGACCTTGACCTAAATTAATCATATACCTTCATCTAATCCATTAGTTGTTTGCATCTACCACTTTTCAGATCTCAGGCTGCAATATTTTTAAAAAAATAGCTAATTTCCACTTTTCCCATTATAAGTCTATGGAAACTTAAAGTTACCATAGCAACCAGAGTTCTTATCCGACTGGAATAAAAAACACAAATTATGTAGAGGCTACTGTCAGGAACATGCATAAAAAGTACAGGATTCATCCACTTGACAGTTTCTGAGGAGAAGATTTTTGAATGTTTTTTTCAAAATTTTGCCCTTTATGGGGCCCCAGCAACCAATCAAAATAAAGGATTAGGACAAAACTCGCAAGAAACGTCAAACACTACTCAATAAACATTTCTGCAAAAACAAAATTCAAATGTCTGCAATTTTAGCGGAAAAATAGCCGATTTCCACTTTTCCCATTATAAGTCTATGGAAACTTTAAGTTGCCATAGCAACCAGAGTTCTTATCCGCCTGGAATAAAAAACACAAATTATGTAGAGGCCACTGTCAGGAACATGTATACAAAGTATAGGCTTCATCCCCTTGACAGTTTCTGAGAAGAAGATTTTTGAATGTTTTTCGAAATTTTGCCCTATATGGGGCCCCTGCAACCAATCAAAATGAAGGATTAGGACAAAAGTCACATGAAACGTAGAGGACTACTCAATAAACATTTCTGCAAAAACAAAATTCAAATATCTCCAACAAGACAGCAAAAACTGGCAATTTTCACTTTTTTCCATTATAAGTCTATGGGAAGCATAAGTTGCCATAGCAACCAGAGTCCTTATCCGATCAAAACAAAAAACACAATTATTCTTTCCCCCTACCTGTAGATGATGTATGTGTAATATGAAAACAATCGGCCCAGCGGTCTCAGAGAAGAAGATCTTTGAAATTGTGGATGACGACGGACGGACGACGGACGGACGACGGACGGACGCCGGAGCATGGGTATACTATAAGCTCACCTATGAGCCTTCGGCTCAGGTGAGCTAAAAAAAGTTACTATATAATGGATGAGCAAGTTTTCATAATGTGTAATTTCAATTAACCCACCTTACACAAGTAACCTCCCCTGTGAGCATTTATAAACAGCGGATGCATAGCTTTATCAACGTTGGTAAGGTGACTGTTCTGAGCTTTTATTTCTTCCCATTTTTTCTCCCGTTCCTCCATAAACAGCCGGTGACCCAGGATGAACGGGTCCTCTGCAGCTGAAGAAAAATAATGGGCACATTTCATGATATGACCATAGGGGCCCGACGTGCTTTTTTGTTGTTTTGTGACACATATTAAGCAAAGACAGGTATACATAGGAAAAATATTTTTACTATGTATACCTGTTTTCCCATAATATGTGTCACAAATCAACCAAAAAGCGCGACAGGCCCCTATGGATATGGCCTGGTTTTAAAAGATGAAAACCACATATTAATCAAGCTTGTGGAAATAGCATGCCTGACTTGTCCCACCTGGTACTAAAGAACATAGGACAAGTGGATTTTTATGATCTCCTTGTCCTTGGGCAAGTGAAAAACTCTCAATTGCTAAAACAAAATTTCTTATTGGCATGTTTTTATAGGTACATCATGTATGTTTAAAGTTTTACATTCAAAGTTTCTGTAATATTTTCTTCAAAATTTTCGACGACACCAATGACCCTGACGATGATGATGATGATGATGATGATGATGTTGATAGCAATTCTCTACAGAATTCCATCTTACTATCATGATATGATGATGATGATGATGATGATGATGATGATGATGATGATGATGATGATGATGATGATGATAGCAATTCTCTACAGAATTCCATCTTACTATCATGATATACTGTAAGTTTGGAAATTTTCACGCGACATTTATTTCTCGAATTTTCGATTCCCAAAATATTAGCGAGTCTATCAGTTTGCAAGGAGTACTCATGCAGTCTATAAAGCTTATTGTAATTTGTTATAAGCGAGAACTTTATTTTCATGAGGCAATGAATTCACCAATATTAGCGAAAAATAAATTCTCGCCAATATTTCTGGATTTACAGTATAACATGTACATGGTTTAAGTTTTATTTATTGAAAATTTACAGCAAAAAAGCAATAAAAAATTGCAGTTATGCATATGACCAGGCATTCATGGTGATATTTGTGTAATATACATGTAATTACTCTAAAAGGTGACTCAAGTGAGTCATTAAAAAACTGGCATAGTGCCAATTAAAGAAGCAGATTAGATGTGAAGAAACTGCCCAGTGCCTTTGTTTTCCCTCCATAGATAGTATAATGCCTCTTAAGTCTTCTTACTAAATTTGAAAATTCAGACAACTAGCCTTCTTCTGTATCTGTACAGGCTGGTTTGTATAGTACCTAGTAAGAAATCTAAATTGTTGGTCTTCTCAAGCGAAGGTTCAAATCTCTTACCAGAAGCACCTTTAGGACTTCTCCCACGAGATCCTATTCCGCTATCTCTTGACCTTCTGGGTGACCCTGACCTAGATGTCCTACCCCGGTGGTCCCTGTCCAGTGAGCCCCCTCTGCCCCCATGCCTGTGCCTATCTGGCGACCTTGAGCGACGAGAAAATCCCATGTTCCTGTCAAGTTCTTCCAACTGTTTTCTCAACTTAGGATCAACATTATTCCAACCACTATCTCTACCCCCACCACTTTGTGTTGACCTCCTAGGACTTCTTCCCCTATCTTTGCTCCTATGTCTGCCTGACCTTCTGTCTCTGTCCCGACTTCGACTTCTAGACCTTCTATCTGTCCAACCAAAGTTCTCATCATCATACCTATCTACGTAGCTATCATCCCCATATCTTTCCATATCATTGTAATTTCTGTGGCTACCTCCTGGTGGATACCTATCATCTGGGTGATCCCTGTTGTCAAAGAAACCATCACCCGGGCCTTCAATGTTCACAGGCTGCAGAGGAACAACATTCAATGGAACTGCTTGGAGAAAGATAGGCTGGCCTGGAGGACCATCAAAATTAAAGCTACCTGGGCCCATGCTTATAGGTACACCATGGTTCATGCCTATAGGTACATTAGGGTCCATAATAGGCATATTTGGGTCCATAATAGGCATATTTGGGTTCATAATAGGTACATTTGGGCCCATAATAGGAACATTTGGGCCCATAATAGGTACATTTTGGCCAATAATTGGTGCATTTGGGCCCATTATAGGTACATTTGGGTCCATAATAGGTACACCAGGGTTCATAGGTATAGACATGTTTGGGTCCATGCCTATAGGAACAGCTATGGGGGGTTCTATCATTTGGTTTCCAGGAAAGTCGTTGTTAAAACCTTGATTTCTACCAGTGTAATTTACTTCAGCATTTCTTTCATTTTCGAATCTACTCTTACGTCTCCCTTTCATATCCTTCCTGCCATGCCTATCTTTATAATCCCTCTTACTTCTATCCCTGGATGGATGCCCAATTTCAGGTTCTGTGTATGTAGATGGTATACCTGCACCAACATTATCCTCTTCCTTTCCAAACCCGTATCTGAAATAGTCATCTTGTAATGCTCCATCATCTTTATCTGCCTCTTGATTGGATTTCTGATCTTTCTCTGAAGATCTTTTCCCATCTTCAGTTTTCTGTGTAGATTTTTTTCCATCTTCAGTAAATCTCCTTTCTTTCCTTGAACTTGATTTAGAATTTCTAGCTCTAGAACCACTCCTGGATTCATCCTTTTCATCACTTTTATCTTTATCATCATATCCATATGGCACTAATGAGTACTTCCCTTCAGTTGCCTTGTTTTTATTTTCATCTTCTGTAAAAACATTTCTTCCCATGCCTACAGGCTTTGGAAAATATTTCTTAGTCTCTTCGAAACCCAAGCCTGGTCTATCTGCACTCGATTTATTAGTTCCTTTGCCACCATCCTTGGGTTCTGGGACCTTAAATGTTTTAGCCGGTGTAGCAGTGGCTGGGTCTGGGGTTTTCTGTGGTACCGTCACATCACCCCCTGTAAACAGCCTCTCCACATTGGCTTTTGCAGTCAGAAACTGATTACGTTTCTCCTGAATATGTTTCCGTTTCTGAAGGCTATTCTCAACCGCAAGTCTTTCAGCAATTTGTTTAGCCGCATTTTTGGCTGCTTCAATTGCTCCCGAATCTTGAGTTTTTTCTTCAGTGTCTGTTGATTTGTCTTCCGGTTCACTGATTCCCTTGTTTACTTTCGAGATCAGTCCAAATAATGAAGGTGTAGAACCTGAAGTCTTTGAGGCTTTTTTATTTGATGTTGTCGGGAAACCAAGACCGGGTCTCTCTGGATTCCTCTTCATTGTTGATCAGTAACAATATCAAACTGATGAATGTGCTTCAGCTTCAATGGTTGATGTGTTTCTGGATAAGAACACTACCTGAAAACAACAAGAACAGAAGAAATATTTGAGCTCGCCTTACAACTATTTGAGCCGCCTCATGGGAAAACCAACAATGTGGTTTCTGAACAGGCCTGACACAAACCAGTCTGTACAGCTACAAAAGCAGGCTAGAAGCTTGAAATTTTGGAGTTAAGTAGAGGAGGAATTGTACTATCTGAGTAGCGAAAACAAAGGCGCTGATCAGCTTCGCAGTTATTGCGAAGCTGATCTGCGCCTTTGTTTTCGCCTATGCAGGTTGTTGGTTTTCCCAAGAGGCTGCTCAAATATATAAGCTCGCCTTACAACTATTTACAAGAATAATTATGTATGAAAATATAGCAAGGCAAATATGTTTATAATGTAAGTCGAGTATGGTACACAGCTTCTTGGACCTCAAACTGCAACTTTTCATTTCTGACTCCCAACTTTTTCAGTGACTGATTCTTACTGACAGGAGACAGATGTAAAGCTAAGCAACTCTGTTTAGCTAAACAATTCTGTTTCTTAGAAGCCAATTGTCTAGGTGTGGTGTTAAGCCAGAGCAGTTCTCGATGTTTGGTAGGGAAGTACCCTGTGAAACCACAGCACCCGGAAGGTGACAGTCAAACCATTGATACATAACGATGCAAGAACCATTGAAAGCCTTTGCAATAATCAATATTTTTTACCTGAGATGTTTACTTCCCTGACATGCAGATAACACCACTTATCCGCAAGAGTGACGTGCCGATAAGCGGCATTATCGGCAACTGTTGTGTGGATAGCCAGTGTCTGTATTTTTGGCACAAAAAGACAAAAAACAAAGTGATCGAAATTAGCAATAGCCTGATAGCCCGACACTAGCCAAAGGGTTGTCGTGCTAGTAGTTTTTGCTCAGTTTAACCCATTTCCTACATAGGTTGGGCTACTGGAAAATTTTGGCAAATGATTAAAGATATAAGGGTTCGGGCTAGTGAGAAAAAATCCTAATTTCGACCACTGTAAACATGCATAATGAATGATAGTCCAAAATAGGTTTTATTGAGAACTCTTCAATAATGATAACTGGAGGGCTGTAAACATAACATCAAATATAGGGCATGAAGGGATGACGTCATATAGGTAAGTTTGCTCATTTGCTGGAGGTACATTTCTTTTACCCTAAATTTGGAACTCAACACTATACAATTAATGACTTTTGAGGCATTGGATATGATGTGATATCGACCCGAGAATACCAATATTGACCGAGGCGATAAATTATATAATTTTTGACAAAATGTCAAGCAATGAAAAGAAATCAACTGAGACAGATAAAAAAAAAAATGTTCCCAAGGCTTCTTTTTTAACCAGAGTGGTGTATTTCTGATGTAGATAAGACCAGCATGTGCAGTTATTTTGCAAATGTCACAAAATGTTGATTTTTTCTTATTCCCAAATTGTGTACCTCTTTCGATGGACACGCGCTATGCAAAAGCGGAACCAGAACGTCAGCTCTAAATTTAGTAACTAATATAGACCTGCCAGCACGCGCTAGACAGTTAATATGACAATTTGAAGACTTGTCACGTGGGCGCTTTGGGCCAATGAAAAGCGAGATTTTCAGTAATAAAAGACAATAGTAGTTAGTACGATTCGTCTCACACAGAGAACCAATCCAGTTTGCAATATGTTTGGTCAGAGAATGAATCATCAATTTTTTATACAAATGCAGACTCCTTACTAAATAAGAGAGATGAATTAGCATTGCTCATATCAACAAATAAATATGACATTGTGGTAGTAACTGAGGTGCTTCCTAAAAATAGAACCAGTTCTGATATAAGTGACGTTGAGTTCCACATAAGTGGGTACAACATGTATAACACAATGTTGGGTAATAACATAGGTCGTGGAATCATAATCTATGTGAAGAACGACATAAATGCAACGGCATTAAAGCTATTTGAGCCACAACACATAGAGGCCACTGGCATTAAAATAAAAATTGAGGAATAGTGACTTGCTCTTTCTCATAGCAGTGTATAGGAGTCCAAACTGTCATGAGGACTGTCTAGTGGAAGTGGAACAGATACTTAGTTACGACAAAGAAGGTCCATGTAGAGCCAGCCATAGAGTAATTCTGGGGGATTTTAACCTTAGGGGGATAAACTGGGTCACAGAAACTTCAAATGTGAATGAAAACCATATAGATACAAAATTTTTAGAAGCAGTTAGAGATAATTATCTGTTTCAACATGTGAAGCAAGTGACAAGAACCAGAGAGAACCAACAAGACTCGTTATTAGACTTGATACTTACAAATGAAGAAAATATGATTGATAACATCAGGTATTTACCTCCCCTTGGAAAGAGTGACCATTTAGTTATCCAGTTCAGCCTAATAACGTATATAAACAGATTCCGTGCACAAACTGAAAAATTGAACTTTTTTAAAGGGAACTACGACCAGCTGCGTACGAACCTAAGAAATATTGCATGGGATGAAGCAATAACGGAGGCGACGAATCTAAAGGAGTCGTGGGAGAGCTTTACCGACAAAATCAACCATGAAGTAAGAGAAAACATACCGGTGTGTAAAGCTTTCAAAAGGAAACATGACACCCCTTGGATCACAAGAACAAGCCTCAAAGCCATCAAGAAAAAACATACCAAATGGAAAAAATATCAATATTGCAAATCACAAACAAACAAGGAAGCATACGATAAAGCTAAAAAAGAAGCAAGTAAAGAAACAAAAGCAGCCAAAATGGATTATGAAAAACAGATATCTGAAAATATTAAAACAAACAACAAAGCATTTTGGAACTATGTCCAGTCGAAAACTAAAACAAGAGAATCGGTAGGAAACCTTGTCGACAATAGCGGAGTAACAGTCACAGAAGGAGCAAAAAAAGCAACTGTACTTAATGAGTTCTTCACCAGTGTCTTCACCAAAGAAAAAACCTCCGAAATGCCAATATTTGCGGATAGAAGTTTGGGGAAATCTTTAGAATTTTTTGACATTAACATCGAAATGGTAGAAAAATACATTAAGAAACTAAATGCATCTAAGTCTCAAGGGCCGGACAATCTTCATCCCAAACTACTGTTAGAAACTTTTGATGAAATAAAAGTACCATTAACAGAAATATTTAGAAAATCATTGCAAGAGGGGCAAGTACCCACAGACTGGAAACTAGCAAACATAATACCATTACACAAAAAGGGCTCCAAATCATCACCTGAAAATTACAGGCCCATCAGTTTAACCTCGGTGGTATCAAAGATCATGGAAAAACTTGTAAGGGATAAAATCATGGGGCACATGGAAGGAAATGGTCTATTTACCAAACACCAGCATGGCTTCAGAAAGGGTTACTCATGTGTAACACAGTTAATAGATGTATGTGACAAATGGTCTGAGGAACTTGACAATAAGAATAGCATTGATGCAATCTACCTGGATTTTCAGAAAGCTTTCGATAGCGTCCCACATCAGAGACTGTTGTTAAAACTCAAGGGATATGGAATCCAAGGTAGATTGCTAAAATGGATAGAAAACTTTCTAAAAGATAGAAAACAAAGGGTACAAGTGGATGGTGCGTCATCAAACTGGGCAGATGTGACCAGCGGTATTCCACAAGGTAGCGTTTTAGGGCCAACCCTGTTTTTAATTTACATCAATGACCTCCCCGATGTTGTCCACAGTTTTGTCAAGCTCTTTGCTGATGATGCCAAACTATACGCTGTGGTTAATACAGCCAATGATGCTAGTATAGTTCAGCAAGACTTGACAAGAGTGGACAAATGGTCTGACGTATGGCAAATTAAGTTCAACTATAAAAAATGCAATCACATGCACTTAGGCAAACATCAAAATTTCAGCAAATATTTCATGTCTGTAAATGGGGAACTAACAGAAATAAATCAAGTACCAGAGCAAAAAGATCTTGGTGTTATAATAGACGACAAACTAAAATTTGTACCACATATCCAAGCTATGGTTAAAAAGGCCAATAGAAATTTAGGGATAATAAAACGTACCTTCAGCTACCTAGATAAAACAATATTCTTAAATCTGTACAAAAGCATTGTAAGACCAAATTTAGAATACGCGTCAACCGTCTGGTCAGTCATATATAAAAAAGACAGCATTTCCATTGAAAACGTGCAGAGAAGAGCAACAAGACTGGTACAAAACATAAGACACCTAAATTATACAGACAGAATGAAAGAACTAGGGCTACCCTCGTTACAATACAGAAGATCCAGAGCCGACCTAATTGAAGTTTTTAAGATTCTTAATGGTATAGACAAATGCGACAAGGATCAGTTATTTCGCGTGCAAACAAATCAAAGGACAAGGGGCCATACACAAAAACTGTTTAAACGGCAATTCAGACTGGATTTAAGAAAGTATTCCTTTTCACAAAGGGTAATAGACGACTGGAACAGTTTGCCAGAGGATGTGGTATCTTCAGAAAACATCAATCAGTTTAAAAATAGACTAAACACGTTCTGGAAAAACAAAAACACCAAATTTGAGCCAGACTGTTATTCATATCCACTTGCGCATGCTAGACATCACCAGTTAAATGAAAGAAGACGTGAAAGGGCCCAAGAGTCGAGAGACTATACAAGGCCTCAAAGACAGTAAGACAGTAAGACAGTACTGTTTTCAATCACCAAAAAATTTTACAGTTGGTCTGCTGTGTTAGTTAGCATCCGGGCTACGGAATCATGACATTTTATGATTCCTTGTTCTACTTAAAATGTAGGGGCAGGCAAACTTACCTTATCTCTTATATAAAATCAATCAAAATAAAGACTAGAGGACCAATGGTCCTGAGAACGCTCACCTGAAGCCTGATCCTGGAGTATTAAGTCATCATGAAATGACCTAAGTGACCTTGAATACTCACACACCTTTATTGAATTCATAAGTTGTCTGCATCTGCAAAGATTCAGGTCTCAGGCTGCAATAGTTTCCAAACCAAATGATTTCTGAGAAAACTATAATTTTAATTTTGATATTCAAATGACCTTGGGTCAAGGTCAAGGAATGACCTTGGCCTTCATTAATTACTTACCTTCATTGACTCCATTGGTTGTCTGCATCTAGCAACTTTCAGGTCTCAGACTGCAACAGTTTCCAAAATATCCATTGTTTTCGCCTGTTCCCATGTAAAAGCCTATGTTTCCAAAATTGACCTTGCCGTAAAATAGGTCAAGGTCATCCTATGGTCATCATTTGATCAAACTATGATGGGCTGGAGTCCCAAATGCTACATACCAAGTTTCGCGAAAATTGGCCTGCCGGTTCTGGAAAAGAAGATTTTTGAGTGGTTTTTACCATATATGGGCGTGGCAGCCATCTTGGTCATGTGACCTGGATTTCACGATCAAACTTTCGTCTCCCCTACCCATGGATGCTCCACATAAAATTTCACTTTGATTGGCCCAGCAGTTTCAGAGAAGAAGATCTGTGAAAAGTGTGTATGGACGACAGACTTGCCAAGGTCAAGAGATGACCTTGACCTAAATTAATCACATACCTTCATCTACTCCATTAGTTGTTTGCATTCACCACTTTTCAGGCATCAGGCTGCAATAGTTTTCAAAAAATCCATAGTTTTCACTTTTTCCCATGTAAAAGCCTATGTTTCCAAAATTGACCTTGCCGTAAAATAGGTCAAGGTCATCCTAGGATCATCATTTTATCAAACTATGATGGGCCGGAGTCCCAAATGCTACATACCAAGTTTCATGAAAATCGGCCTGCCGGTTCTGGAGAAGAAGATTTTTGAGTGGTTTTTACCATATATGGGCGTGGCGGCCATCTTGGTCATGTGATCTGGATTTCGCGATCAAACTTTCGTGTCCCCTACCCATGGATGCTCCACATAAAATTTCACTTTGATTGGCCCAGCTGTTTCAGAGAAGAAGATCTTTGAAAAGTGTGTATGGATGACAGACTGGCCAAGGTCAAGAGATGACCTTGACCTAAATTAATCACATACCTTCATCTACTCCATTAGTTGTTTGCATCTACCACTTTTCAGGCCTCAGGCTGCAATAGTTTTCAAAAAATCCATAGTTTTCACTTTTTCCCATGTAAAAGCCTATGTTTCCAAATTTGACCTTGCCGTAAAATAGGTCAAGGTCATCCAAGGGTCATCATTTTATCAAACTATGATGGGCTGAAGTCCCCGATGCTACATGCCAAGTTTCGTGGAAATCGGCCCACCGGTTCTGGAGAAGAAGATTTTTGAAGGGTTTTTACCATATATGGGCGTGGCGGCCATCTTGGTCATGTGACCTGGATTTCGTGATCAAACTTGAAATGCCACTACCCAAGGAGGCTCCACATAAAATTTCAACTAGATCGGCCAAGCGGTTTCAGAGAAGAAGATCTTTGAAATTGTGGACGACGACGGACGACGGACGACGGACGGACGCCGGATCATGGCTATCCTATTAGCTCACCTTGTGAGCCTTCGGCTCAGGTGAGCTAATAATATTTGTTAACCACTGGCAGTGAATTCATAGCAACCAATATTTGAGCCGCGATGCGAGAAAACCGGTCTTCGGGGTTTCTGACCAGGTCCGACACAAACCGGCCTGTACAAGCTCAGAAAAGAGCTAAAAGCTTAAAATTTCGGATTTAAGTAGACAGGAATTGTACTATCCGAGTAGCGAAAACAAAGGCGCTGATCAGCTTCGCGGTTACCGCGAAGCTGATCTGCGCCTTTGTTTTCGCCTAGGCAAAAATCCGGTTTTCTCACGATGCGGCTCATTTATCAAGAAACAGACATGATCAATAAATCAGGCATGGTTACTTTCTAAAAACCCTTATTTTCGATTGCAGCCAAATTAAATTATTTTAGTCAGATAGATACTTCACGATAATGATGGAATGAGCAGTCATTTACCTATAGTGGTTTCATTCAACTTCGAGGATTCAATTAGTTCGATGACGTCATTTGTTGTCATATAATCGGAATACCTTTGTTACCATCTGCTCCAAAAACATGTGACAGAAAGCTGACAGTCAAGTCTTTCTTTTTGAAAAGCCAGTCATTAAATTTCCAATCAGAGGAAATACTATTGAACAAAATATTTTAAAGTGTTTAAAATGAGTCATTTTCACTAAAACTTTCTTACCCCTATGTCTAAGCCAATATTTCAAAATCATTTGATTTCCAAACTCATGCCTACTGTTCGTCTGCTTCAGCCATAGTGACCCAGGTTTAAGGTGAGCTACCATTGGATATTCGTTTGAGGCCTAAAGTGGGGAATTGTTTCCTTTTAAAAGGAAACTGTTCTTATGACACTTAAGGTGAATTAGTAAAGAATACTACTACACCCAAGTTGAGATTTTGTTCCCATTCTAGGGTATAGAATAGCCCAGGCACATCAAGCTATTGTTATAGCTTTATTGAAGGTGTGCAAATCATGAGGTCACACTGGTTCTTACATTTAGGAAAATATTTCCTACATTTCAGCCATTCAATGTAAACTAATATCTTTAAGTTCTGATCTTTGAAAAGAAATTAGCTGGCACCAGTAACATGACAGAAAACTGACAAGTGTGACAGTATATAAAATGTATATTAAAGTTACTATAATAAAATCTTATGGTTTGATATGTTGTTATTAATTGTTCACCATAATTTTCTTTCTATCCCATATGGTGCCTCTTTAAAGTTCAATACATCCGGGTCCTCGAACTTTTTGTGTGTTTACAAAATGGCAGATAAATTAGGTCACTGGAAAAATTGATAAGTTCTGGTTAGAGTTTAAAAGTTATATTTCATTTTTTGTGGGCATTTTATTCAATTGATGTTAAAAAATTATTTTGTTCTAAATTCATATTTTTTGATGTTATTTATAGAAATCATGGAAACGCAATGTGCTTATGTCCTCGAAGTTCAGTTACACCAGTATATACAAGTCTCAACCTTGGTTTCTCTTTGGACACTTACAATGTCTGCGTTAAAATGCCAGTTATCCTGGTGTCATATGATCTCGATAGCCTAAGAAAATCATGTTCATTATACATATAACACACTTTACCGGTAATCATTCTCTACTGCGGACAGATACTACTTTTCAAAATTTTTAGTGGCGATTCCATGTCGACCTCCATGCCAGATGTTAACAGATATGACCTTGACCTAAGGATATTAAAATGGACCAATCAAATGACCTGTCATATAATCATGAATTCTTGATAGTCATTTGCATATTGTATTAGTCACATGCAGGTTAAGTGTGAAGACTTCAACACTACTGGAGCGCATCATGGCATCATAGTGTTTTCATTCAACTTCGAGGATACAATTAGTTCGATGACGTCATTTGTTGTCATACAATCGGAAAACCTTTGTTGCCATCTGTGCCAAAAACATGTGTAAGAAAGCTGACAGTCAAGTCTTTCTTTTTGAAAAAGCCAGTCATTAAAATTCCAATCAGAGGGAAAACTATTGATCAAAATATTTAGAAGTGTTAAAAATGAGCCATTTTCACTAACACTTTCTTACCCCCATGTCTAAGCCAATATTTCCAAATCATTTATTTCCAAACACATGCCTACTGATCTCTGCTTCAGCCTTTGTGAGGTTAGCTACCATTGGATAATTGTTTGAGGCCTCAAATGGGGATTTGTTTCCTTTTTAAAGGAAACTGTTCTTATGAAACTTAAGGTGAATTAGTAAAGAAATATTACTACACCCAAGTTGAGATTTTGTTCCCATTGTAGGGTACAGAATGGCCCAGGCACATCAAGCTGTTGTTATAGGTTTTTTAAAGGTGTGCAAATCATGAGGTCAGACTGGTCCTTACATTTAGGAAACAAATCCCTATATTTCAGCCATTCAATGTAAACTACATGTAATATCTTTAAGTTATGATCTTTGAAAAGAAATTAGCTGGCTCCAGTAACATAAAAGAAAACTGACAATTGTGAAAGTTATAAAATGTATAAAAAAAGTAACCATAATAAAATTTTATGGTTTGATATGTTGTTATTAATTGTTCACCATAATTTTCTTTCTACCCCATATGGTGCCTCTTTAAAGTTCAATACATCCGGGTCCTCGAACTTTTTGAATGTTTACAAAATGGCAGATAAATTAGGTCACTGGAAAAAATGATAAGTTCTGGTAAGAGTTTAAAAGTTATTTTTGATTTTTTGTTTGATGTTAAACAATTATTTTATTCTAAATTTATATTTTTCATGCTATTTATAGAAATCAGGGAAACCCAATTTGCTTATGTCCTCGAAGTTCGGTTACGCCAGTATATGCCTTTAATATTAACTATGCAACACCACAGAATAAAGGCAAAGAAGATTGTAAAATGTGATTCAATTTTAACTGGACCAATAATGCGCCATGAAACAGCTTCGTGTAGTAAATAGATGACTTTCTGTACATCATTTCTCTTAACAAAGTAACCGGAACTACATATTCCCAAGCTGCCATTTACATCAGAACACATTGCTTGTCACTATGCTATGAGCTCTTTCAAAAAGCTTTGACCACTAATTTTCTCTTTTTGGAAATTATTTCATACTGCTTTTACTATTTCTGAGAGTTGAGCCGTCTCGTGAGAAAACCAACAATGTGGTTTCCGAACAGGTCCGACACAAACCGGCCTGTACAAGCACAGAAGCAGACTAGAAGCTTGAAATTTTGAAGTTAAGTAGAGGAGGAATTGTACTATCCGAGTACTTACTGCGAAGCTGATCTGCGCCTTTGTTTTCGCCTAGGCAGATTGTTGGTTTTCCCATGAGGCGGCTCAGTTTTCTTATAAACTGCAATGTGAGAACACATGACATGTTCGCCCCCTTACTTTTAAAATGCAAGGAAGGCATACGCAATTTTCGCATCTAATTAAAGCATCATGGTGTAAATAAAACTGACGAAAAATGGATGAATGTTCCAGGTGTCAGTTTTTTATCGCACCTGCTTAAAGCAGGGTGCGATATAGAGTTCAAATTTCCGTTCATCTGTCCGTCCGTCAACATTTACGTCGAAGCTTGACATTTACGTCAAAGTTTTTGTTTTCTCTGCATTAGTGATAGATAGGAGTGTGAAACTTTGCATAGTAATTGTCCTTGACATGCCCTTCAAGCATGCACCTTGACCCAGTGCCCTTGACCTATATTTCATGGTCCATTGACTTTGTTAATTCTTACGTCGACGTTTGGTTTTCTCCACATCATTGATAGCTGCGAGTGTGAAACCTTGCATAGTAATGTCCTTGACATATCCTTCAAGCACGCACCTTGACCCAGTGCCCTTGACCTATATTTTGCAATCCATTGACTTTGCAAATTTTACGTCAAAGTTACTTCGAAGTTTGGTTTTCTCTGCATCATTGATAGCTGCGAGTGTGAAACCTTATTTAGAAATTGTCATTGACATACTCTTCAAGCAAGCACCTTGACCTGGTGCCCTTGACCTATATTTCACGTTCCATTGACTTTGCCTGATGCAGGTGCGATATCGACCTCTGTGGAGTTTTTTTTTTTATCTAAGGGTTCCAATGCATTTGGAATTAGGAAATAGAGGGAATTAGGAAATAGCGGGAAAAGGCTTAATTGAATTCAATGTTGTAAAATCACAAGAATCTCTTGTTACTTTGCGCATTCTGATCATTTAATTATAACGAAACTGTAAGGAATATTTTTGTCCTGTAAAAACTAAAATAAGGGGTCAAGGCAATATATGATGTCAATCAAAGTCAAATCTTCGCAACAAAATGAAAGCTATGGAGAACATGAGAACATATGACTATCGAGAACATATAACACTAGCTATATAAAGCGACGATACTTAAAATACATGTATTTAGCATTTGGAAACTTTAAATTTGGTTCCTGTTTGGCCAAAATACTTCAGATATACTGATAAAGCATGTGAAAATGTGCTTTTAAAATTTGTCCACAGCCATAGAGCAAGTACTTACGTGAATGAATGTAGTAATAAAGATAAATTAATTGTTTGGAGTATGCTTGTATTTTAAATGAGGCGGGAAGGTTATGTGCGTGATTATCAGATTATTGCACAGATACTTGGGGTAACTGTTTAGACTTTTTTCAAAAGCTCATACTTGTACTTTTTTCAAAACTTACAATTATACTTTTTGTTATTTTTTTTTTGCTTTTTTCGTGCAGTCAAGCTAAAAACTTGACTCTGATAATGGTTTTTCACAGAAAATTTTTGAATTGGGGACGACAGAAAATTTATTTTCATGTTAAAATATTGATCTTAGTTTGTCCTAATAGGACCTGCAAAAATTTTGAAAATCGGTTAACAAATAAAGTTTTTATGGCCAAAATAAATTTTGATAGGGATTTTGCATTGGCAAGGGAGATAATCGAGGATCGTGAAAATGCATATTTTTCGAGAATTTTTACCTGACCATGAAGATTTTGTCTCAAGTATGTAATTTGTGTCAATTTATTATAATTTTGAGCAATCATGATTAAATAGTAAGAATTTAAAATTTTAGCGGGAAATATTTACCTCCCTTCCATGAGTTTTGTACAGGAAATCCCTATTCAAAAATGTCAGCTGATTTTCAAAATTTTTGTTGCACATTTTGCGACAAACTAGATGCTTAATTGTGCCAAGAAAATATTTCTTCTACATTTGAACAGTTGTAAAATATCTGCGAAACATTATCACAAACTTCAAAACAGACTTTATGAGAATGCATAATGATAATGACTGAGGTTACCGGCTGAGGTTATCCGCATGACAGTCGTGCGGATAGCCAATGCTACAGGTATTGGCTATCCGCACAACGGGAGTATGAAATTTTCTAACAAGCTTACGTACGGTGCACGACACTTTGCCGAAAACCACTTTGCCGAAAAGACATTTCGCCTAAACGACACAATGCCGAAAATTCTTCTCCGGTGCGACACTTGGCCGAAAGTTTCAAATGATTAACAATGAGTCATGCTTGAGGGAAACTAAAGTTATTAGACGGGCCTTAATAGTCTTAATGGGGACTCAATATCAGTTCATTATAATAATGTTTTATGTTTGTTTTACCTTGTTTGTTTATTTATGAAGTAAAATGTGTTCATGCCAATAATTATACGATTAATTAATAAGGTTATTCGCCATGTTTTATATTGGTCATATATTAATTAGTTTGATCGCCATAATTGGTCATTGATGTACCTAATCATTTATTTCCTTAAGAATTTAGAATGCCATTCTTTATAGCTTTATACAAATTTAATTGTTAAAATCGTTATAATGCTGTGGATTTAAGTAAAATTTATGAGAAAAAAATCACTGTGTATAAAAAATACCTCTAATAACATCCTTTTCGGCATTTTTGCCGAATTTCGGCAATATTTCGGCGAAGTGTCGCATTCGGCAAAGTGTCGTTTCGGCGAAGTGTGTTTTCGGCAAAGTGGTTTTCGGCGAAGTGTCACGGACCCGCTTACGTATGCATTCAACTGTCAGTTTATCATTAAATAGGGCATGTTGGGATGACATCATACAGGTTAGTTGATTCATTCGGTGGAGGTACATTACTCGGTGTTTATCGCTATACCCTTAGTCCCTTGCTAAATATGGAGCGCAAAGTATGGGATCAAAATGATTTGTTCTCATCAAAACATTGCATATTCTACTAGATTTCCGGATATAATTTATTCCAAGGTAAGGATTTTGTAATATTTTGGTCATATTATGATTTTATTAGCGCCTGGAAGTAGTAAATGCATAACGATAATGACCGAGGTTACCACCTCCACCGAATGAAGAAAATAGCGGGAAAGGTGACCGATATTGATTTCTTTTCATGGAAGAGTACCTTGCCGACCTGCCCTATAAATATGTGTTTAGCTATTGAAATACATTCGAAATGTACATTTTTGTTAATATAGTGAGAGGAACTAGAAATTTAAGTTTTCAACATTACTTATTGTTTGCTTATTTTTAGATCTAGCTTAAATATAACTAGTTGGTGTTTTTGATTGTGGAAATGTGTTACTTCAACTACAAACTTTCATTTTGAAAACTGCATTCCGTCAAATGGAATTGAGTAAGAGCATGTACGATCTTGACTAGAGGCATTTTCGATGATGTAAATTAACGAGCATAAAGATTTGCGATCGAAGTTGATAGAATATGCTCAACATATTGTTCATTTGATTTTTTGGCTCCAAAACATTAATTTTGACGTCAATCATGAAAGTGTATTTTCGACGTTTTCTTACGTCAGAAAAAAATGTCAAGATGCATGGTTTAAGTTTGTGTCTATTGGAACTCAGACGAGGCATTTGTCTTCTCGACATTGAATTCTTTAATCCGCTGTCAGTGTTTACAGTGTTTACGTTTTCATTGTTAGCGTCGCGTCAACATCAAGAATTGAAGTCCTATTTTAGTGCAGAAATCGATACCATGTCACAGCTTCTATAAAACAAATGGAAGTAAAGTTCTGTAAACACGAAGTAGGAGCAAATAACAGATACGTTTATGACGTTTATTTGATGTCAGGGGCATCTAAAGTGTGATTTTCGATGCATGAAATTTGTTTTGGGACATGTTCCGTTAATTTCCATTGGTTTGAGACATCAATCAATTATCATACAGATTTATGATTTTTTACAGCATCATACACCTTAACTTTCGCTTGAACACTCTGACTTTGACCATGGCATCAAAAAACTGACCCTAGACTTTCACCTAGGCAAATTTCTTCTTTTGTGACGAATCAATATTGTAACAGAAACGCTATTGTAAGAAAATCATATAACTAGAATCAAACATTTTGTATTGGTTCAATGTAGGGGCTCTCTAAAGAAACAAAACTTAAGTTTCTAGTTCCTCTCAGTATAGAACAAATAAGAAAACTAGTTTGAATTGATTATTCCAGCTGATGTCAACTGAATCACAGTAGATTTCTAAAGCGGACAAAACATTAACCATTGTAAATGCTTTTTAATTGAATTAATGAAATGTGTTTCCATACCCCATTGTTAAAATCAAAGGCTGTTTATTCTTTTGGATTACCACATTCTTTTATTATTTAGGTTACGATAATTACTTTCTCATTTACACATACGCATGGCTGATTTCTACAGACAGGTCAATTCACAGGTAAGCCAATTTCAGCAAAATAATAATTTTGTTAATTAAAAAGTAAGAACTTCCTCATGCGCGGATCCAGAGGGGGGGGGGACCGGGGGTCCGGACCCCCCCCCCCCTGGAATTTAAAAAATTTACCTAAAAAAGGTAATTTCGGGATTTTGGGGGGTTGGACCCCCCCTCGTCTGTGACTAAAAATTACCATTTTCGTTGGACCCCCTCTCATGAAAATTTCTGGATCCGCGCATGTTCGTGCAAGGGTAATATTCTGTTTCAGTTTTGAAGCCAGTGTATCATATTTATCAACTTAAAATGTATCCATTTCTAAACATTTTTAACATTTGGATATCCATTTCCCTGTCGTGCGGACACCGCCGCTTATCCGCACGACTTTTGAAAGAGAAGTTTTTTTCTATTATTTCTCAAATTTCCCATTGTTTTTGTTTGTAAAACTTCCCGACTTTAGGTCAAGAAATTTGGGACCTGCAATTTCTCATTGTTGGTCGCTGTTTTCCCCCAAATTAAGAGTCTAAGCATCGATTTTCTTAGTCGTGCGATTCGCGCCAAAACGGTTCATACTTTACTCAAAAATTGCTTCTCTTGAAACTTTTTGGCCCGAGAGCTGACAAGCTTTTGGACCAGAATTTGCTCAAGCTTCATTGACAGTGACATTGAACGGCTCTAGCAGGGCTGCAACGATCTGTCATAAAAATTAAAGAATCTGAATAGTTTTTCTGGTTTGACCTTCCCCCACCCACTTTATTCATATAGTGATTGAAGGTCTTTTTGTTTAATCATTTGAATTGGAACTCATGGCTTCAGGTTTTGTCGGTCCAACTGTGGGGCGGTTGACTTGTCGGGGTGGAAAAGAGCTGGTATGTTGTTTCCATACACCGAAGTCTTGTCCGCTGCTCCTCAGGTTGGCTTTGTTGTTGGTTTTCGGGCTCTGTGTTTGGAAGTGGACAACATCAGGAGATATTTTAGATTCAAACCAGGACTGTAGTATAGGATTTGGGAAATCAGTTGGTGGAATTGCTCAGAGCTTGGCTTTCACAAGGAAAATTGGTAATCGAAGAGGCTCCGAAGGATTACGCAGTTTCAATCCTTCAAAGGGAACAAACTTGTTGATTCTTATTATGTTGGCTGGAGATATCGAAATGAACCCAGGCCCCAGGTTCCAGTGCCGCACGTGCAAGAAGTATTGCAAGGCGGCCGAGAAAGCAGTTAAATGTGAAGATTGCGAGAAACGCTTCCATGCGTCTTGCGTAAATCTTGGTCCCGTTGAGTTACAAAAGATTGAGTCGGGTAATGATTCTTGGTATTGTTCAAACTGCAAAGCTGAGTGCAGTCTATGCAGTGGTGCTGTTTTGAACTCCCATAAGACTGTCCAGTGTGACAAATGTGAAATGTGGGTGCACAATAACTGTTCTTTTATGTCAGACTCGGAGTATGAAACGATGCAAAATTCAAACTGTACATGGATTTGCCCAAAATGCGACTTTTTCAATTTCTCAGACTCGTTTTTCAATGAACAGTTTAACTTGGAAAGTGAAAATAGGTTTGACCTACTTGCAAAAGGTCATGAAACCAAGTCTACTGAAACCTTGACTAGCAAAAACAGCTTTATTAGTGGTCTGAAATTTTCCAGTATCAACATAAACAGTATAAGAGGCAAAAAACTTGAGTTGCTGGCCTTCATTGATTTTCATCAATCTCAGATTTTGGCGATTCAGGAGACAAAAATTGACAATTCCATATTAACGTCTGAATTATTTCCGGAATCTTTTCCATACAGCGTGTACAGAAAGGATAGAACCTTAAATGGTGGTGGTGTCATGCTTCTTGTGCACAAGGACATCCCACACATGCCCCTCACAGAATTGGACAATGACTCAGAGTCAGTTTGGGTCAAACTTTTTGTAAATAAGAAAACTCATTTTGTGGCTAGCTGGTATCGACCACCTGTCGATGGTCATTTACCAGTATCGGACAATGGAAATGACTTATTGAATTCCCTGGAAAAGTTTGACAATTTATTTAGAGAACAGCTTGACATTGACAAAATCAAAAATATTAATAAAGGCAACAAACCCCCCTTAATTCATGTTTTAGGTGATTTTAACTTTAGAGATATTGTATGGCCGGACAGACTCAGCAAATCTGGGTCATCAATGAGCCAGACGGAGGGTCAGATTTTGATAGATATCATGAATGACCATGGTTTGGAACAGTTAGTCAATTTCCCCACCAGAGAACGAAATACTTTGGACTTAATTTTGACCTCTCTTCCTGGTCAGTTTGCAGATTCATTCCCCGGATAAGCTCAGTGATCATGACATTGTTTCTGGCACATTGAAAATTGCTATCCCCCTATAAAGAAACCTAGGAGAAAAGTGTATCGTTATTAGAAAGGTGATTATGAATCTATGAGAGCAGAAACACTTAAATTTGCAAAGGAAAGATACTTCAACGGTTACTCAGATACTCGGTCGGTCCAGGAAAATTTCAAATTTCAATCTCATTACATCATTTATTCAGGAATCGGCAGATAAACATATCCCCTCAAAAACTAGTTGCTCAGTTTCCTCTGTCCCTTGGATAACACCTGAAATAAGAAGGAAGATCCGCAGAAAAAATGCAACTCATGCAAAAGCTAAAAAGACTGGTAGTGCAAAATTTAGATCTAAATTTGAATCTTTACGGAAAGAGATCCAAGCTGATATCAGGAAGCAGCATGATCTTTACATGAACAACTTGGTAGGAGATGTTAAGGCTAATCCTAGAGATTTTTACAGGTACATAAACAGTCAGAAAAAAGATACCCAAGGTATTCCCCCGTTGAAAAAGAGAAATGGAAGTGGAATAGCACAATCCGAATTTGAGAAGGTGGAAGAATTTAATGGTCAGTTCTCGGATGTTTTCACTAAAAGTGAATACAAACAGGTCCCTCTTATGGATAGATCTGCCCCATTCATGCATGATATTGTGGTCACAAAGGAAGGGGTGACCAAACTTCTCAAAGGTCTAAACCCGTCTAAAGCCTTAGGGCCTGATGAGCTTCATCCCAGAGTCCTAAAGGAACTGGCTATGGAATTAGGGCCGGTATTCGCCCATCTCTTCCAGCAGTCAATTGATACAGGTGAAATTCCTAAAGAATGGTCTCTTGCTAATATTTGCCCCGTTTAAGAAGGGCGACAGGTCACTTGCCCGCAATTACCGACCTGTTTCTTTGACATGCATTCCTTGTAAGCTTCTTGAACATATTGTATGCTCAAATATTATGGCCCATCTTGATGAACATGAACTCTTGTCGGACAGGCAACACGCATTTAGGAAATGGCATAGCTGTGAAACTCAGTTGACTACAGTGATAAATGACTGGGCCAAAATCTTAGACAAAAAAGGCCAGGTCGACACTTTTATTCTGGATTTTGAAAAGGCTTTCGATACTCCTCCCCATGAACTCCTTAAAAGCAAATTGTTTAGCTATGGAATAGGTGGAACAACACTGAATTGGATAAATGATTTCCTTTGTTTCAGACAACAAAGGGTAGTGGTTAATGGTATTAAATCGGATTGGGCTCCAGTTGTGTCGGGTGTCCCTCAGGGCACCGTTCTCGGCCCCTTGCTGTTTTCCTTGTATATAAATGACATCTCAGCAGACATTGAGTCTGAAATAAGACCCTTTGCTGATGATTGTGTTTGCTATCGTGAAATTAAGAATGAAGAGGATACATTGAAACTTCAGAGAGACATTGATTGTTTAGGCAGTTGGGCTAGGAAATGGGGAATGAGATTTCAACCCGTCAAATGCAACATGATGCAGCTGACAAATAAACGGTCTAATAAGATACAGGCTAACTACACCCTTGAGGGCACTGTACTGGAAAACGTTGAAAGCATAAAATACCTGGGTGTAACTATCACAAATGATTTGAAATGGAATACTCATATTTCCAATGTTTGTACAAAGGCTAACAGAACTCTCGGATTCTTGAGGAGAAATTTGTATTCTTGTCCCCCAGATGTGAAAGAAGCAGCTTATAAAGGACTGGTGCGGCCGGTCTTAGAATATGGAAGCTCAGTTTGGGACCCTCACACTCATGGCCTCCTGGAAGAACTGGAAAAGGTCCAAAATCGTGCGGCAAGGTTTGTGACGGGAAATTATGTTTTTGAAACTGGGAGCATGACTGGCATTTTAGGTCAACTGAAATGGGAATCTCTTAAGAAAAGGAGGAAGGATAGTAGACTTATATTGCTATACAAAGGTCTAAAGGGTAAAGCCAGAATACCCACAGATGACCTTATCCCAAAGAATAGGCGTTGTAGAAATCAACGTCACTGGCTATCCGCACGACGGTCGTGCCGATAACACCCCTTATCGGCACGACCGTCGTGCGGATAAGCTGCCTTATCCGCACGACAGGGAAATCGATATCCAAATGTTAAATATGTTTAGAAATTGATACATTTTAAGTTGAAAAATATATTGCACTGGCTTCAAAACTGAAACAGAATATTACACAAGCAGGCTTTTTTACTTTTTAATTAACAAAATTGTTATTTTGCTGAAATTGGCTTACCTGTAAAAATCAGTCAGGCGTATGCGTAAATAGGAATGTAATTATCGTTACTTAAATACAGGGCTGGGGTCGATTACATTCCAATGTAATCGATTAAATTACAGATTACTTTGTCAAAAAAAATGTAATCAATTACAACTGATTACTTAAGATTTTGAATGTAATCTATTAAATTACAATTATTTTGACAAAGTAATCAGATTACTTTCGATTACTTTGGTAAGATGACAATTAACATCTCTTCTAACTTGTTTCTTTAATGCAAGTGCTTGCTTTTCACTGGTATTTTAGGTGGTATTTTAGATCTGTCCTAATATCATTTTCCTGGAAGCCGAACCAGACATCATTCAGCGAACCAGACACTATTCCAGATTTTAAACCAAGGTCCCACCTCCATGAACTTAGTTGTTGGATAAACCATCACATATACTGTTCAACGAATTGTTAAGTTTTGTCATTCATTTGTTGTTATTTTGCTTTATCAAGTAGGCAAAGATGATAAATTGCATATTCATTTAAGTCCTGCAATTTAATGTATATTTTTTTTCTAAAACACCATCAGAAAGGAGGCCTTTCATGAGTAAAGCAGTGACCAGGAATAGACAAAATTATAATTAAGCCCTTATCCTTGAAAACCAAACTGCAAGAAGCTAAAACTTTGGTTAACTTGGTCCTCGTTTTTGATTCATCAGGATGTTTATCGTGATTTACTTGTTCTTGATGATTCATTGACTAGTTAGATATTCACCACAAGGACTGAAGAACTAACTAAATGTTAAGAACCACTGCAGAAGCCATTGCCATATGAAATCGATTTAAGCCCGCCAGTAATTTTATATAACTGATCGTTCCAAGGCGATACTTCTGTGGTGGTTCTTTTTGTTGTATGTCTTGGTGTTAAAAATTTTTGTGCTGTTGGCGCCTCATGTATGTTTTCATATTTTTAGTGAAGTTTAGGTAACTGAGTGGCCACCTATTGGGAAAATAGCTGTTCATTCGGCTTACTATATGCTTTCATGGTATAAGTACCTGATTGTTAATTTAGTTTTTCCCACCCCGGTTTTTGGAGTGGGAATCTTTTTCTGATTGCGTCTTTTCTTGATCTTTGCCTAATTGTACCTTTTCACTAACTTAATGATCTTTGGTTAACTTAACATGCCCAGTTTGTGAAGAAAATATAGTTGTCTACTAATGCATACCTTGATTTTTAACAGTCTGTACAGGTGTGGTCACAGGTAAATCTACCATTTGTTTGACTCAAATGCATAATCAAAATAATTCATCAGCAAACAACAAAAGAAATTGTTCACACCCTGAACAACCTTTGTTTTCAATAGACCAACAAGTCAATTAAAGTGACACAGCTAACCTTATTGGTGCATTAGACTGAGCTTTAGAAGAATCTTTAAGTTGTATGCTGTTGAAATGCTTGAATTTAGCTGCCTCAGTGACTGCTATATTAAAATGATTTGTAACTTAGTGTGTTAGATAATGTAAATCTTCAGTGAATATGCAGTTTCCATATCAGACTACTTTTATTTGCAACATGCATCAAAATGTATATCAAATAAGTTTTATGTTCATTTTGATTTTATAACTGTAATTTACAAAACATCCTTTGCCTAAGCCATTGCAGACAAGAAAGACAAGTTTCATGCATTATTTCATTTTTTGGGGGTGGGTTTGGACTCTGCCCATATTCATGTATACCATTGATGCACATAAACATTTAGCATAAAACCAGTCAAAATTTATCTAATTGTAATCAGATGTAATCATAATGTAATCATGATTACAAGTCATTTTTTTCAATTGTAATTGATTAAATTAAATTACTTGTAATCAGAAAAATGGCTGATTACTGATTACACCTGATTACTTCAAAATCTGTAATCGATTACAGCTGATTACGATTACCCCAGCCCTGCTTAAATAATAACATAATGTGGCAATCCAAAAAAGAATAAAAGGCCTTTGATTTTAACAATGGCGTATGGAAACATTTCAGTAACGCAATTACAAATGCAATGATTATATTTTTATCCGCTGTTACAAATCTACTGTGATTCCGTTTAATCAAGTCAAACTAGTTTTCTTATTCATAATTAACGAAAATGTTAATTTTGAATGTATCTCAATAGCTAAACACATAATTAATTTAGTTAATGACAAATTAAAAGTTAATACATAAAAATCTTATAATCCCGTCGTGCCGATAGCCAATACCTGTAGCATTGGCTATCCGCACGACAGTCGGGCCGATAGCCTCAGCCGAAATCAACACTCTTTGGCTTTTCAGATACCTTCAGCTAGCAAAGAAGCGTACAAAAGTAGTTTCTTTCCACAGACTATCAGTGACTGGAATGACCTCCCTGATTCACTTATCTCCTCTGCTGAAATGTCTGATGACTGTGTGTCCAAGTTCGCTTCATTCGTGCATTCAAGGGACTAATTTCTCCCCCATCCGAACCCCCTGGTGAAATAATGTCATTTGGCGTGTCACCAGTAAACTATTCAGATTCAGATGAGGACAATTGCGGGAAAGGTGACCAATATTCGGTACTGTTATTTACCAAAACTACCACGAAATACCGGAACTACTACGAAATACCGGAACTACCAAAACTACCAATGCAGTAATGTTATATGGCAAAGCCTGTACATAGGAGGGTTGGTTAGATAGATAATTATGTAGATATGTAGAACATGCACATGTTTAATGTTTCATTTTAGCAGTCTGATTAAAGTATCCCAAGGCACCGCACTTTAAATAATTAAAGAAACTAAAAGTGGAATATGTAGTTATAAACAATGCGATTTTTACGATTTTCAAGAGCATATTACTATTTCAAATTTTGACTTTGTCAAATCTAATTAATTGAGAATGACAAATAAAAAGTTAATTTTTTTTTTTTTTGCACAAATCTTCTAGTATAGGATATGCATGATATACGTAGGGTATTCGGATGATTAAGACTGAGTATGTCTGTTGATTCAAGATAAGATACTTTTTGTCTGTTCTATGTCGCGTGGCCAAAGTTTGCGCATTTATTTGTTTACAGCATTTCTGACTTTTCAAAGGGGACAATAATATTTATTTTTATTATATAACTATAAATAGACAGTATTTCAGACAATGCTTTCAGTCCATTGCATATTTTGTCATATTCTATGACCTGGGGTTTTTCCCATTGAATATATGTTACTAAATTTAGAACTCTCTCTGTCATTGGAACTGTCAAGCAGTAATGCCGATGAAGTACAAATGATGTTTATTACTGTTTAGTTTATTTGAATTTAGACTTGATGTCCCAATGAACATTTTTCAGTCATGCTGGGACTATATGTAAACTATATGTATACACTAATTCATTTTCAGATAAAAATACAGATGTAGTTATTCTAAAATTATTTTTATCTCGTTTGTATAAATAGAGTGTTATATAATAAAACAATTGTTGACTATTGAGTCATTGAATATGATGTGATATCCAACAGAGACTACCAATATTGACCTCGGCTTCGCCTCGGTCAATATTGGTAGTCTCTGTTGGATATCACATCATATTCAATGACTCAATAGTCAATAATTGTATAATATTAGGCATGCGCGTATCAAATTTGATAAAGATTGTGCGCTTAAAGTCATAATGGAGTGTGTATTTTCGAACAACACGTTTGACGCTTTAGGCATGTACGATTTTTAGGTACATGTACATCTGAAAAAGTGAAGTGAAAGTCTTTATTTATAGAGGGTAGCTCGTTTGGCATTGTCAATCTTCCGCGAGGCCCTCTATTAAACAAAGTAACATATACTCAAGGCCAAAAGTAACTTTACACTGTTTTTGTAGATTTTTTATTTTCAGGTATATGTGAGCGGTATCATTTGCTGTATCAGTTTCCGATGATAGTATACGTGTACGTTCTCTTTTTCGAGTTTTCGATTGTATAATGATCCTCATTCATTCATTCATTCATTCATTCCATTCATTTTTTCTTCCTTTCTTCCTTTCTATCTAGATAGCATGTCCATAGAATGCATAGCTTCTTACATCCCACTTTTATATAAATAAACTGGGTTGTTTTAAAGGGTATACACTTTTTCTTATTTTGATCCGAATTCCAAAACATTAATTTTGGACACTTGTTACAACCGGCTCGCCGATGCGGTTCTAACGGGTTCCCGCAAATTGAAGAATATTACATGTAGGTGCATGAAACGTACGTCTGCGCGCGTAAGGAACAAATTACAGTACAGTTCCTCTTTCTTTCTTCCGTCTTGCAAATAATGTCGTAAATCAATAGGCCCATAAATAAGTATAAAATAACCAAAAATGACCAAAATAAAAAAAATAAATAAAAAAAATAAAAGTAAAAATAAAAATAAATAAATAAAGGCACATAAATCTAATTTTTAAATTTGTTAAAGATGTGTATTGGGTGTCATTCGAATTATTGAATAGTGTTGCTGACTTTTTATTACCTGGTACGTGGCTAGTGTGTATTCAAGGTGATATAATCATACATGTGATTCTTCCCGGATCGTCCGGGAGTCTCCAGGAAATGAGGTCCGACTCCCGCCCCCCCGCGAAGCATGCAGAATCTCCCGGATGCTGAATTTTCCTATTATATTTTTTTCTGAACTGACCATTTTTTCCAAAATTTACGGTACGTATTTTACCGCTATCAGTCAAACGGATTAAGCGTCTTGATTATGTAATTACACAGTGTGGAGCAATTATCGGTGGTGTCACATAATGGATGTCCGATGCAGCGAGCCGTTAAATTGGCTAGGGCATCAATAAAGGTGTTTATCAAAGGTGTTAAAACAACATAGTTTACCGATAAAGAATAAGTTTTTACTCGTCACGGCCCATGATAATGACACCCGCTATTGTTTCTGTGGTTAATCTGCATGACTGCGAGTAGATGTAAGTGCCGCCGATTAGTCTAGCTCGGTCATCCATTAAGTAATTGAATTGAAATATGCAGTATATCGGCATTCTGATCAAGTACATGTAAATGCAAAGATGCCTAGCAAGAAGAGAGAATTATCGCCGTGTTCTTCACCAGCCAGTAAAAAACAGAAGAAATACAAGGCAAGCTTCCAGCTCGAGTGGGTGAAAGAATTTCCACACATCAGAAGAAGTGAGAAGGGTGATGCCTACGCCAAGTGTGTCCTGTGCAACTCGACGTTCGGGGTCTTCGCAGGTGGAAGAAACGATGTGTCGAGACATGTGACCGGTCCGCAACACACTGCCAACTTCAAGTCAGCCAGCGCCACGCCGGGGATCAGTTCCTTCTGCAAGCCGAAGTCAACATCTACGACGTCCGACAAAGTGACCAACGCCGAGATCCTGTTTACCGCTTTCATCGCAGAACACAACCTCCCATTCAACGTCGCCGACCACTTCACGTCGCTGTGCCAGAAGATGTTTCCTGACTCACAGATCGCGAAGACGTTTGCCTGCCGACGGACGAAGGCCACACATCTCCTCAACCTAGCGATCGCGCCCAGTTTCGACAAGAAGGTCTCCACAGCCTGCCGAGAAGAGAAGTTCTCCGTCATGATCGACGAAAGCAACGACCAAGGGGGAGAGAAGTCCATGGCGATTCTGATTCGGGTAGCTGACAGACAGATTCGACAGATATCAACGAGATTCCTGGCGATGCCCATTGTCAACATCGGTACGGGAGAGAATCTGTTCAACGCTCTGAATGAGGTCTTCATGTAAGAATTTTTTTTCGTTATTTTTTTTTTTTTTTTTTGGAAAAAAAAAGGAAAAAGAAAAGTCCGATATTTTGTCCGTGAGATGTTTTGTCAAGCTCCCGTTTTCATGTAATAAAGACTAAATCAGAAGCTTGCAGGTTATTAAATTGGCATGTAGGCCTACAGACTACACTAGGCTTAAATGTAAATGGCACATATGCCTACTCTGTCTTACGAGAAAAAAAAAGAAAAAAAAAAAAAAAACATTCTTTTCGGTTTATTTGTGATTGATATTTATTCTTTTCTCTCTCTTCAGCGCACGAGACATCCCCTGGGGGAACGTGATCGGGTATGGGAGTGACAACGCCAGCGTCATGATTGGGAAGAATAACTCCGTTCTTTCCCGTATCAGAGAAGTCCAGCCCAGCGTGTACGACCTTGGATGTATCTGCCACCTCGCCAACACCTGCGTACAGTACGGTCTGAAGAAGCTGTCCATGCCAGTAGAAGAGCTGCTGATTGATGTGTACTACCACTTCTTCCACAGGTATGCTTATTTATTTAAAAAGAAACGCGGAAAAGATCGAGGAAGAATGCCCAAACGTTTCCCGCCAAATGTCAAAAACGGGATAAATTGGTAGAGGTAAAATTTTACTTACGCACTCAACCGGTGCAACGTTACAAATAAACCAGGAAATGAAAATGAAAGTAGAACTTTTCAGCATTATTACAGGTAACGTTTTATCTTTTTTCTGCCATTATGGAATGGATGATGAATGCAGTGCATGTATGCATGCGGTCACATGGAAAATGCACTCTGCAGAGAAAAGGAAAACACCTAAATTCATGTTTTTATGCAGTAAACAAACAATTACAAACTTCTTTTTACTGCAATCTCATGCATTGTCATAATTCCACATGTCACCTTGTTTGTTTTAGTGGCAAGAGGAAGGAGGTGTTGAAAGAATTCCAGGCATTCACAGAGACGGAGCCGATGAAGCTACTGAAACACTGCGCCACCAGATGGTTGTCCCTCGAGAAGTGTGTTCGACGACTCCTGCAGCAGTGGGCCGCCCTCAAGTCCTATTTCCTGAGCCATGACGAGGTGGAGAAGACTGGCCGTGTTCAGAGGTGTGCCACTCTACTGCAAGACCCTGAGATGGAGCTCGTCTTCAGATTTATCGAGTATATCATGGGGCCGTTGAATGAGTTCAACACGACATTCCAGGTCAGTAATCATATAGTCATTATTACAAGCATAGAAAAGAGAACTGTTACTGGTACAATTAACAGCTTTGATGGCAACTGAATGGCATCTTAACCTTGATAAAGTTGGCTCTGATTTATTAGTTTTGTGGCCTAATGTCCAAGTCAACAATTTTCCAGTCATGTCGACAAGACAAAGCCAACTTCTCAGTCCAGAGTCCTTCATTCTACCACTTATTTGATTTGCATTTTAGAAAATTTTCATTTATACATTACATCCATGAACTTTGTACTTTATCAGAATTCTTGTTTTCAAGGCTGATGAATCCATGGTTGGCTACCTCCATACAGAGATGGTGCGTCTGCTCAGAAAGTTCTTGGGAAAGTTCGTCAAGACACGTGTCATCACAGCGGCCAAAGACATCACCCAGGTGAAGTTTGACGACCCTGACAACCAGCACCCAGATGACAACCTAGCCGTTGGAATGACCACCAGAACCTACCTGGCCGACAACCCTGACATACCACCAGAAACAGTCAAGTCTTTCTTTGGGTAAGTACATGTAAACATTGTTCATTTCTTGTTTATTCATCAACTGATATCAGGATTGGGAATATATATTTACAGGATGGTAGAAAGAGAAACAATGTAAAACTTTGTTTAACTATTTTTTTCCCACCTAATACAAAACTGCAACATATAAAACACTTTAATTCATAACATATTTATGACAATATAGGTTATTAAGCATATGTAATTTCTATTTTCAGGCATGTGAGAGACTTCTACGAAGAGGTGACGTCCATGATGGTGAAGAAGTTCCCTTTCCGAGATGAGACGCTAAAGACACTTGGGTTCGTCAACCCAGCTCTGAAGGAGGCTGTTCCTGCAGAATCTGGTAAGAAAACAAAGAACTAAATACATAACTTTAAACTGTGAAAGACAAGAAAATGATATACTGCTTTCCACATTTAAATTCATCTATACCAACAATGTTGAGTTGTTATAATTTGCTTTAAATTGGAAGCAAATTTATATAAGAAACTGGCTGAAAAAAATGTATATAGTGTACCCTTTAAGAGACATGTAAATTGTACCAGAAGAATCCACCAGACAAGAATAGTTGAAACAATATCATTAGTTATTTCCCTTTGATGATATGTAAATAACTTTCATGTTTCATTATCTTTTCAGTTGTTGGTCTGGCCCAGCGATTTGGAATCAACGCAGATTCAGAGGCTCTAGTAGAGGAGTTCCAAGATTATCAGCTCTCCCCAGCATCTGAACTTCCAGAGTACAAGACCGACGAGACCAGACTAGACAAGTTCTGGTTCGAGATGGGGGATGTGACACTACCAACCGGAAAGCTGAGATTCCATAGACTGTCAACTGTTGCCATAGCTGCTCTATCACTACCGCATAGCAATGCAGATCCAGAGAGGTGTTTCAGTATACTGCGTAAGATACAGACTGACCAGAGGGGAAATCTGTGCCAGAAGACAATAAACTCCTTACTCAGTGTGAAGTTCAACATGGACAAGGCCGACCATAAAAAATTGTTGGTTTGCTGTGCTCCTACCTACCCGCCAAAATTGGCCCTACCCAAAACATTTTATGGCCATTTTGAGGAAAATGTTTGTTTTTTGTTTTTTTTTTTCAAAAATCTAAAAAAAAAGGATTCATTTTCACAAAATTATTCTTTCCAAAACCTTTTTTATGTTCTGACAATGTTTTATTATACTGTTTTAACTTCAATATATCCTATTTTGAACAATATACATCTACTAATATAGCAAATTAAAAATTTCTGGTTCCAAAAAAAAAAAAAAAAAAAAGAACTACCTACCTACCCACACTAAAATTGATGGGTAGGAGCACAGCAAACAAAGAATCATTTAAGGATGGCCCAACGAGTGCTTCAACTACTCACCAGATGCTGAAGTTGTGAAGAAGGCAAAGACTGCCTGTTCTGACTACCAGAAAGACTGCGAGTGAAGTGCAAGTGACAAAATTATGTGACATTATGTGACATGGATTAGTGAATGGTTCTAAACTTATAGTGCTAAGGTTTCTGAGTATATAATGAACTTCTTCATTTTGGCTTGGTTTGCTTAAGATAGGCTCAATTCATATTTTGTTCTTTTTATCTTCTTAGCTGTTCAAGTCATAGTGCAACATATTAAGAAAGTTTAGTGAAGTCTAAAATCTTCATGTCTTTAATAGTGCTAAAATGTTTGACAATGAAAGAGCTATCTATTGGTTTACATGGTTAGGTAAATATGTCAGCCCAAAATGTGCTCATGACCGTGTTTATGCCATAATGTATATACTTGTAAATTTTCAGTTGGTTTGCTTGATAAAGTTAGCTTATAAAGGTTAAAGTGTGCTCATGTTCATGTTTATCCCATAATGTATATACTTGTTAATTTTCAATTGGATAGCTTTATGTTTATGTCATAGTGCTGGGAAAGTTTATTAATGTATATGTACTCTAAAGTTTTCAATTAGTTTGCTTGGTTTGCTCTATGTTTTCTTGAAATTCTTTAGACTGTTAAAAAGTGAGATTTTGTGTTACTAGGAGGAGTCAAAGAAAGTTGTTGTGTTACATAATGTAATGTATATATATGTAAATAATTTTCAATAGATTCAAAAATGATATGCTTAAACATGCTCAGCAACCTCAGTTAATATTGCCACATAATACATCATATAAAATTTAATGCTATGTACATGTTATGTTTTAGATCATTTACTAGTCAAAAGTAAACCATATAAAATTAAAGTATAGTTCTTGTTTTATTTCAAATACCATTTAATTCAATTAAGAAGATTTAGGGTCATGAAAAAGCATAAAACTGCATGCTAAATCCGCTGTTGAAAAATCTCCCTGAAATGGACTCCAATCTCCCTGAAATGAAATCCAAATCTCCCTCAAGGCAAGCAAAAGGTCATCACATGTATGTATAATCTTTGACATAGCTTCTTTAATTGTTAGGTGTGAATTAACAATGTAGGTGTTGACTGGCAAGCACATATATTGCCTAATCAATGACACCTTTACCTTTGTTTATTTAACCTCTACTACCATGACTACCATCGTGACCATGATAGTCTATTATCGAAATTTTCAAAGGAGCAAAACTCATCTTGTACCTCAAGTAAATAAATAAATAAATAAATGAAAAAAAAAAAAAATAATAATGAATTAACGCTCTTTTCGCTATCTAGACCTACCGGTGGCCGACTTTATTTTATATCTCGGCAAATTGTTACTTTATTAATTTTTACGCTTTCTTTGATAAGTTCCTTTTATATGTTTTTGATGTTTTATTGGGGAATCGAAAAACAATGACAAAACTTGATTGGCGTTTTAATTATTTAATTTTTGAATATACAGTGTTTGATTTGATAAATCTGAAATGAATTTGTTGAGAGAGGGGGAGAGAGAGGTGATATCATGTTTTTACTGATACATATGTAAAAAGCATTTTCAAAATATTTTACTCTTGATTATATTATCAAACTCTGTGTTTATTCGAACTCAATATTCAAACAGACAAAAAAAAAAAAAAAGCATTTCCAATTTTTCATTTAACACATGCACAGCGAAAGAGATGCTGATCAGTCCACATGAGTGCACATGATCTATCTATCTATCTATCTATCTATCTATCTATCTATCTATCTATCCACATGAGTGCACATGATCTATCTATCTATCTATCTATCTATCTATCTATCTATCTATCTATCTATCTATCTATCTATCTATCTTCAGGCCTTGCCACATTAACATGCAATACGAGTAGTAGTTTTGGTAGTTCCGGTATTTCGTAGTAGTTCCGGTATTTCGTGGTAGTTTTGGTAAATAACAGTACCCACCAATATTGATTTCTTTTCACTGAAGAGTACCTAGCCGACCTGCCCTATTGAAATCTAATGTAAATTGTTAAATCCAATCACTGAATCGGGTTCTTTTCTCATTGACAGTAAGAGCAGAAATTCTGGACGCCCCAGGGAATGAATCTGGTATGATACCGCTGTACATTGCCGGACTACGAGACAGCAAGCCAAGTATCATGAATGACTCACCTTCTGAAATGAAAACAGGGTTATTTTTTGGTTTTTAAACCTGTAGCATGTTTTAATTTTCTTCTTTACCCAGTTAATTCCCTTGTTTATATAAACCGCACGTGTTGTAATAAAACGCAATGGAGTTCATTGGCGAAACATTCCGGTCCGTTGCAGCACCCCAAACTGTAACGAATGACAGACAACTCGCCCCAAAGACAACTCGCACCCAAGACAACTCGCCCCACATAAAACTCGCCCCAAGACAACTCGCCCCACTTCCAGACGATAACTCGCCCCACTTTAGAAGACAACTCGCCCAACTTTAAAAGACAACTCGCCTCACTTTTAACAGACAACTTGCCAACTGTCTTAGACCCCCATCTATGAAATGCTCCATATTATTAGAGAACTTACCAAACTAATGTTTTGTTGTGTGTTTTTTGCCTCAATAAGTCTTTGACTTTGTTTTCTTTCTGAAAGTAAAAATCCACAAGGAAAACTCGACCCATCACGTTAGCCTATGAAAATGCATATTATTTAAAGCCAGATGTACGTAATTGACCTCACGGTAGAATTTTTTTATTTTTTGCATGTGAGTGTATTTTGATGTCCTACATACGAAAATGAAAAGAAATCGATACCGTTCCGAGCTTGTTTTCGAGATATCGGCCTTCAAAATCGTCAAATTTGAGAGCGAAAATACATTGACGTCAACGTATTATGAAATGCAATTTTTAGACCCCATTTTTGTTAATTTTCTTGATATATTTAAAAAAATCCACGGTAGGATTTTTTAAAAAACTGATATGTATCAGAGAAATTCCTGAACTACATATAGATAACGAGAAAGTCCTTAGTTACCGGATTCGAATTCTTGCTATAGGCGTGCGAAGAGAGGTAGTCGTTGCTGAATTCAGTACATTTTACGCGCGACGTCGATTTTGCGCCAAAATTTCCGACACTTTTTAGTATTCAATATTGCTAACTGTCGCGGAAATGTTGTTTTCTTCGAAATAACATGTCCACAATCTATATTTTGAGCAAAAATAATAAAAAAAATCAAACTTTTTTACATTTCTGAAGTCCTTTGCATAATTGTATGGATATAGTCTCGTATTCCGAACGTAAACTGACGCTAGAAATGACGTTTCGAGCGAAAACTGACGTTACGAATGCGGCGTAAAAATGACGTTTCGACCCTTAGATACGCACGTTCCTTTGAGCGCCTTCAATTACGTACATCTGTCTTTAAAAAAAAAAAAAATGCTGGTCTGGATGGGGGGTCCTGGTATTCACTAATCACTAAAAATTTAGCCATTTATTCACTGTCATTAAAATTTTGGCTTATTCATTAAAATTAGCTCGATTATTCATTAAAATATGATAATTACTAGTCACGCCTTCTTATATAGCTAATATCCATAAAGGACTAGTTCTATAATATTAAATTGTAGACTGCTGAGTGCAACCTTGATATCAACATCTTGAGAGAAGCATATAATTATACTCTGCTAGACCACAAAGCCTCATATAAACTAGTATATCGATTGTTTTAGCAAATCCCCTTTTAAATCTGTTCGCCCTAAGTTTTACCCTGAATCTTTCTCTTCAATTATGAATACCAAAGTTTAGTTAAGAAAAATTGTAACTTCAGGGGTAAAAGTTATAATAAAATGCTGTTGTTCAGTTAGTATGGAAGTAGTATGTAATACTTGGATTTTGTGCTTGTGCCTGATTGTACAATACATTTTGTTCATGTCTTAAATACCGAGCGAGCGAAGCGAGCGAGGAAAAAAAATATGTAGCGCCATATAAATTGCCAGATAGATTTGCATTAGTGCTGCCTTGTTTCTGATTGCAAAAGACACTATAATTATGTTCTGTCATATAAAAAGCAAGATGATGTCCATCCATAGAAAAGATGTCAAAGATTATCATTATAGGATTGGAACATACCTTATTAGGACAAAGTGGGTTAATAGAATGAAAAGAAAATACTTATACACAAGCAAACAAAACATAGAAATAGTATCTGGCTCAGTAAACATCCAGAATGATTTAATTTAGTTTTCTTTGTCTTCAAATTACACATTTCTTTTTCAACTGGACCATGAGGTGAGCCCCTACATGCTTGGCTTCCAGACATATGTATTTCCAAACATTCAAGGATTTCTGAAATATGAATACAACATTTGAACTAAATCGGGTCTGGGGGTGTCCAGATCCCAGAAAAAAAAATGAAATTCTGAAATGTCAGGGAGGCCATCTAAGACAATTCCATAGCCAAATTTTAGCATATTCATTATTCTTTAAAATGTTATTATTCACTATTCATTATATTACTCTGCTATTCATTAAAAAATTACATTTATTCATTATTTTTTAGGACCTCATTATTCACTAATCATTAAATTTTTTGCTCATTATTCACTCTCATTAAAAATTTTAGGCCATTTTTCATTAATCATTATACCCCATCCAGACCCTCATATACAGTCAAAAGACATAATTGTTCGTCACCTTCGGAAAACTCCATAGACTTCAATGTATTTTCATGTTTGCAAGAAAAATTATCCTGCTTCTCCTGATCAACATATTTTATTGTTTTTGATGTCATTTGAAAGGTAAATGAAACACGCAATAAACAAAGGTCGTTTCATTAAATTCCATGTATGCGTTTTCAAGTTACAAATTTTTAAAAAGTCGCGAGATTTTTGTTGGGCAATTTTTTGGCAACGTCACCATTGACGTCAACGGGAAAATGTCTTTTTCAAAATTTCGCTAAAGTTTAAACTTTTGTATTTCAAAAGTGAAAAGTCGAAACTTCACAAATTGACCGTTGTTTTATTGCTTTATTTATTTACCTTTCCAATGACACCAAAATTATAAAAATATGTCGACCATAAGAAGCAGGATAATTTTTATTGTAAATGTGAAAATACATTGAAGTCTATGGAGTTTTCGAAAGTGACGAACAATTATGTCTATTGACTGTACACAGATACATGTAAGTTGTTGTACGTATATTTACAGCACACCTTTTCATAGTTTCCAGCTTGTGCCACGAGGGGGAGTGCTTAGGTCTTGCTGCCAGAAAGGGCTATACTCATAATACTGGCATCTAAAATATTCAAATACCAGTATTGTCATTTTCGACAGCCATTGTCGGTTGTCCATATACATGTATCTACTTTTCACTGGAGTAATAGAATCTCGCTTTAAAAACCATCGCGATCAGTCACAACATATATTTTGCTTAATTCAGATTTTATTTTCACACAGCAGCTTACATATTCACACACTTTTTCAAAAGATGATTGATTGAAATTTCCCCATTTTCATATATGTCCCATAAGTCAAACAGCTGTCCCTGGATCGCCCTTGTTTTCTTTCTCTGGTACACTTCAAAAGTGGGGCCAGTTGTCTTCAAAAGTGCGGAGATTTGTCTTCAAAAGTGAGATGAGTTATCTTCTCAAAGTGGGGTGAGTTGTCTTCTAACGTGGGCGAGTTGTCTTCTAAAGTGGGGCGAGTTGTATTGGGGCGAGTTTTATATGGGGCGAGTTGTCTTGGGGCGAGTTGTCTTTGGGGCGAGTTGTCCTGATTCCACTGTAACCGGTTAACTGTGACTTCTCTACTTTCTGCATAGGAGAAACATCTCATAAATAAAAGGAACTCCTCTCTTATGTCAACTTGTAACTAAATCTGGCAATATCTCACCGCAGGATTTGGACCGGAGGAGATCAGTCTCAAGGTCTCACTAGAGAGCCTCTCCCAAAAGATGCGAAATAGGCTGCCCATAATTGACATTTACTTTTGGTGTGATATTGTCGGAATTAGAATAACTTACTGGTGACACACACCAAACTGACAATACCACACAAGGGAATATGGCTTAAAGTTGGAGATTATTCCTTAGCTATCACCAAGGAGTTTCTAACTTGTAACTCCAAGTGCTCTCAAAAGAAACGAAGTGAACACTGTTTGGGGCTCTCATAATGATGGTCTAGAATAGAATACAGAATACAAATTTTATTTATAGTCGGACATTCAAACAAATAAACATTAGCTATGTATAGCTATTAACCGACTTAACGGTCTGATTGATGAAATGGCAAACGCGTGCAGATAAGTCCCCAAGACAACCATACACTTAATAAACATCCCTGATTCTCTGATCTTCTTTGCTGAAACATCAGATGATTAAGTGTACCTAAGTTCACGGTTCCTTATCGGCATGAGAGCCAGGCAACAAAGCGGCTTACCCAACATTAACAACGTAATAACTCACCGAAAACCGCAGAGCTTCTTCAACGTCGGCCATTTTGTTTCTACAAAACACATGACGTCACGTCGCATTGACCAATGACGTCGGCCAAAACCCATGTTCAAACGGCACGTGAATTTCATGATTTGAACATGGCTTTTGCTGTTTGAACACGGCTTTCGACCAATCGAAAACGGCTTCAAACAGCCATGCGCATAGATATCTATGCAAGAATTTCAGTTTGACGTTTCACCACTCAGCAGTGCAAGTCGTCGGCTATCGGAATCAGAATAGTTAATTGGTGAAACGTCCAACTGACAATACCACACCAGGGGGGATGGGGCTTGACCGGAGGGGATTAGTCCCGAGCTCTCACAAGAGAAGTAAATTTGACATTTCAGAAGGGGAGATCAGAGACTCAGGGAGTTCATTCCAATCTCTAATAGTCTGGGAGAAAACTATGTAAACAGGCATTTGTACTTGCTGAAGGTATCTGAAATGCCAAGGAGTGTTGACCCCTTCAACACCTATTTTTGGGGATAAGGTCATCTGTTGGTATTTTTGCTCTCCCTTTTAGACCTTTTTAAAGCAATATAATTATCTCATCCTTCATTCTTTCTGCAGGTCTTCCCGTTTTAGTTTTATTTAAGATGTCAGCCATACTACCGTTTCCATACGTATAATTCCTAGTTACAGATTTCGTCTAAAAAATAAAAAAGGGTCCTATTGGCTTTAGTGCACACCTTGCTGATGTGAGTATTTTTGTTTTGTTTTACTTTGTTTTGTTTTGTTGTTTGGTTGGTTGGTCTGTTTTTCTACAGATAAAATGTTTTCTCATGAGGTAATAGTGTCTTGTATAATGTTTGGTAGTACTGAGACAATAATATTATACAGGTAACTGCTAAAGGTTTGTACCCAAAATGTTGACGAGGTAATATTTCAATTTTATTTCAATGGCATTAATTTATGACTTTGTTTGTTTGAATTGATGCTTTGCGCCCCAGTCAACAGCAATGGTCATGTCGGGACGTTGCCTCCATTTTATGGGACTTTTATTCAACATTTGGATGTCATGAGACTCAAAATGTGCTTCATAAATATAACCACCCAACTAAGCCAATAAGGCTTATATGAATGTATGGTTTGACTAAACCAATTTTTCCTAGGCAGGCTCAGACATGAGTGGTTAACCAGTAATCAGATGGTCGGTCAGATGTATCAGATGATTAGAAGCTTTGCATGGAGGCACAAGCAGCCCATCTATTTCTCCTAGGCCCCAATTAGCGGGGGCTCATATTCCCACCCGACCGCCCTATTTTTTACGTCTAAGTTGGGGGGGGGGGGTTCTCTGCACGTGATAGTTGCGAGTGTGAAACCCTCCTCAGTAATTGTACTTGACATATCATTCAAGCACGTACCTTGACTCAGTGATATTGACCTATATTTCACGGTTCATTGACTTTTCTCCTTGACATGCCTTTTAAGCACACACCATCACCCATCCAGTGGCATCCAAAAATTTATTTTACTTCTTAAACCGACACAGGCAAAGGTGGCTCCGTTCCGCTATGGCTGAAAATTGTTGACTGGTGAATGCCTAAACCCAAACTTTGCGTGTGTTCGGGGTTCTCCCAGTGGTACCATTGGTTGGTAACATTTGTACCATTGGTACCAATGGTATTACAATTTTTACCATTTGCACCAATTTCTGAACCAATGGTACAAATGGTAATTAAATTGGTACAAATGGTACAAATGGTACCAACCAATGGTACCATTGGAAAACCCCGAATACACGCTTTGTTCTAAATTCTCTTGCTGTTAAGGTAAAACATAAAATAACACCCCTTCATAAGAATCTCTTTATATTATACATGAATATAATAAAACGGTTATGGTTCTCAGCAGTCTAATATGTTATTTGAGACGCTGCACCAGAAAACCTTGTAGCGAAAACAAAGACGCAGATCAGCTGTGCAGTACTGATCAGCGCCTTTGTTTTCGCTACAAGGATAGTACAATCGCTCTTCTACTTTAAAAATCAAAAAGTTGCAGCTTCTAGCCTGCTTCTGTAACTGTACAGGCTGGTTTGCGCCAGACCTGGTCGGAACACCAATTTGTTGGTTTTCTCGTGCGAAGGCTCATTTAATAGTAATTTAGCTGCAAAGATGAGACCACTATTACATTTAAATATATTTGTGCATTAACTTAGTGTATGCCATTGCATAGACCAATACATGTACCTTCAGTTTTGCTACACAAGTAGCCATTTAGTAAATCCTACGAATGAACCATTTAGCCCTCTTTTGAACCTGAAGAACCCAGTTTCTGTCAGACCTGAAGGAAACTGTGAAGACATGCTAACATATCATGACACGCTTTCTGAACATGTTCTACAATGTCTCAAACCCGGATCACTTTTGATTGTTTGCTTGTAAATGTGGTTTAACACTCCGGCAATCAACACTCTTGCTGGCCTCTTGATTTTTGCCTGCTTAAGGCTTATTTAGTATCTGGAAACTGCATTTGAGCAAAGTGATATTTTACAAAACGAGCGTACAGAGATTTAAACAGGTCCATTTCTTCCTTAGATAGAGGTTTGTCAATATCACTGTTATTTGAGCTAACTTTGTCTGTTTTCAGTTCATCATTGGTTTGTTTTGAAGATTCAGACACTGGTGTTTCGTTTTCACCACCGGTTTGTTCACTGATTTTAACCGTTTGATTTGACAACACTTCATCAACCCCTGCACAATCTTTGGAGGAATCTGAATTAGGCGATGAATTGTCACTTCTATCTTTCTTTTCTTTATCCATGTCCTTGGTCTCATTTACTTTAACAGATTTAGTTAAAGCGTTTTGCTGACCAGCACTGACATCGTCTTGTACTGTGTCAGCGTCTTCTTTGCTTGTTTTAAGAGTATGTACTTCATCTTCAGTGCTAACATTTGCAGAATTGTCCTCAGGAAAATCCTCCTTTTCTCGCATTTCAGGTTTTGGAATGTTACACGTATCTTCCAAGACTTTAACAGGCACTTTCATGGAAACACTGACATCGTTTTGGGTCACTTTATCACTTGCTACGTCATCCGTTCTGTCTTGATTATTTTCTTCAATTGAGCCACTTTGTTGACTTTCAGAAAATGTGTCAGATGTCTTCCTTCTTTTGAGATCCATAGCTAGATCTGACGCTACGTCATTGATCAGTCTTTTCTTTGGTTCGTTTAGTGTTGCATGAACCGTGCCCTGGAACTGCGGTCTCGTATAAAAATTCGGTTGCATTGGTAGTTGCGCTGGAGAGCCTAAATCAAACAGATAGTTAAATGAAGCGTTTGGAGGAGTGAAATTAACGCTGGCTGTTTGTCTGTATAGTGCTGAGAGCGGACTAGAATCATACTTGACGCTAGCTGCCGTTGTTGTTGGGGAGCCGAATGGCGCGGTGTAGTTGTCAAATGTTGATGCATCACCTTTTGGTTCAGCGAGTACCTTGTTCAAGAAGGCCGGTTTACGTTTTGCCGCTCCAGTCTGAGTATGGTTCGAACCTGCTGCATGTGACGGAGCTATCCCGCCACTTGACTGTGACTGGGCTATTCTCTTCACAACAGAATCTAACTGTCTTCCGTATCCACTCTTTGATGTAGACTGATTTTCATTCAGATGACTAAGATATCCGTTGACTTTTTCATTTGACGTCATTTCTTTATCAATGTCATTTAAAGGTCGATCCGGTTTATCAAACTCCGTTTTCACTTTAGATGTATTACAGTTTTCACCGGAGTTGTTTGAAGTATGGCTACCTTCTCGTGAACGTTTACTGCCCCGTTTCCCTGGTAACGGACTTGTTTCCCGGTGCTTGCCAAGAGAGGAGCCTAAGGCACCTAGTGATGAGTATTCTAGCAGAAGTCTGTGAACATCACTTTCATCCGCTTCTGTCTTTAGTAAACTGTTCTCTACATACTGACTAACAAGAGCAGAGTTATTTGCTAGAAGTGAATCTGTTTTTGACTGATTCACTATTTCCATGGCAACGCTGTTCATTATTGAAGCGCTCTTAGCGGCGCCGTTGGTTGAATTTGCTGCATGGAATGACTGCTGAAGTATTCTTTTGGCGGGAAATCCTCTAGCGCGCTGATTTTGAAACCAAACATTGATTCGTTCCGGTGGAATGCTTAGCTTGTCCGCAATAGCTTGACGGGTTGTCATTGATGGGTTAGGATTTTCTTCAAACAAGCGACAAAGGACAGTAAGTTGAAACAGTGAAAATCTTTCTCTTCTCTGGAATGCATCTTTGCTTGCGTTCTGTCTTGTTATGGCTAAAATAGAAGGCGTGGAAACGTTTATAAAACTGAAAGCATGCTAGTTGCTAGACAGTTTAAAACATGTGTTTAGTGATCTTTAGTAGATATACGAGTTCACGAACAAAACACTTTTTGAATAAAAATATTAACTTTACTGCCATCTTATATTGCATGCAATACACGTCTTGAATTTTTTTTTATGAAAAGAGTAGCCCGTGAAGAGACGGATTGTTGCTCCCATCTTACCTTTCGAAACCCAACGTCTTAAAAATTAGAACTGGCTCATCATTAGACAGTGTCATAAACGAGAAAATAACTTTTTAAGTTTTGCTTCAATAGTTACCTTTATTTTCTTTCACCATCTCGATCGTGTTCGCCTGTTTCTCTCTAGAGTCCAGCCATTGCTTCATTCTGACGTACGGGATCCGCCCCTTTGGACTTAGCTCCGCCCACTTCAGCCTCTTGCCCTTGTCCATGAGAAAACTGAGGTTTCCCTGGCTCGTGTCTTCCATGATGTGTTTGGCAGCAAACCTCTGTGAGACACCGAACTTCTCCAACGATACTTTGAACTCGTTCACTACATCCTGGATATCAAATGATTCCTGAAAAAGGGGGATAATCAAAGTTAGGCAGCTGATAAGGACAATAACTCTTCTCTGACCACCACCGCGTTAAGTGCTACTGCTGTAGTCACGTGGGATGAGTTTGCTATCACAACGACAGGTTCCATTAAGCTGACCAGAGCCTTTGTTTTCGCTACATGGATAGTACAATCCCTCTTCTTTCTTCATTCGAAATTTCAAGCTTCTAGCTATCTTCTGTGACTGTACAGGCTGGTTTGTGTTGGACCCGGTCGGAAACCCAAATTGTTGGTTTTCTCACGAACAGGCTCAATTTAATCGCAAAGCTACGGGTCGACAATCGATTTTTGGTAACGATGTTAAAGAACTTTTTTCATGCTCAATTCAGCTGAGCATAAAATTTAAACTGCTCATAAATGACGAAATAGCCCAAATAAATTGAAATTTCAGGTTTATATCACCAAACTAATTTATCCTGTTTATAAATGTTAAAATTGCCAACAATATTGCTGGCATTTACAATTAGTAGCAGAATATTTAGTCTCAGCCGAGCTGAACATGAAAAAAGGATTATAACCTCGGAGACCAGGTATGTCTCAAAGATTAGTGAAATGGTGAAAAGAACTTGAATATTTTTATATAGCGTAACTATGGTATAGGTTTGTCAGACTTATTGTCTGTATAGCGAAAAAATTGAATTTATAATCAGTGTCAAATGGGCCCCGCAAGGCACCTCGGTCAATTTATCAATTTACGTCATAACGTAATAATTGTAGATAAAAATTGAGCCTGTGCGTGAGAAAACCAACAATGTGCATATGCGAAAACAAAGGCGCAGATCAGCTTCGCGGTAACCGCGTAGCTGATCAGCGCCTTTGTTTTCGCCACTCGGATAGTACAATTCCTCTTCTACCTACATCCAAAGTTTCAAGCTTCTAGCTTTATTCTGTGACTGTACAGCCCGGTTTGTGTCAGACCTGGTCGGAGCCCCAAGTTGTTGGTTTTGTCACGCACAGGCTCAAATAATCTTGATAATGATAGATTGTTATGAGTATGCTTTTTAAAATAATATTGTATCAGACATGTTCAAAACTCATCATTTAAAATTTTAGGCTCGAAGGACGCATCCCACAAAACGTAACCAGTGCCTATTTATAAGAAGACAGAACGAATTCCGCACTTTGCTCACAATCTTCATTTTGAATTGGTTTTGGAAAGACAGACACTGTACTTTTTCACGATATATTTTTTGATTTACAAAATAATTATTCAATGGGCACGGACCGTCATGATAAAAAAATTCATGTCAGAACTCACGCTTTCGATCACTCAGTCAGTGCTAATCATGAGCATCTTTGCATGTGAAATGTGAAAAATGCAGTCACGTGTATGTGTCGCACAAATAAGATGCATTGAATGTTTTATTTGTGTTCAAAATTTCAATTCATCATAGTGGAGCTAGGTGGTCCAGTGGTAGAGTGTCAGATAGCGAATCGAGGCGTCCTAGGTATTATCGTTCGAATCTTGTGTACTTTTAAGATCAAGATAAATTAATTCTGATATATGTAGATACCCAATAAGCCATGGCTCCGGGCTGGCTTGAGTCTTGGCTTAAAATGTGTTGCTTGTAACGTTAAACCACGAAGAAAAAGATTTATAAATCGCCGTCGAGATGCCGACGAAAGACGGCGAAACTTACAGCATAACATTCTGGTGGTATGGAAACCTTGCCGTTGTCAGTAGCAGAGGCAGTAGCAGAAACAGTAGTTGTTGTCATGGGAAAAGAAGACGACCCGGAGCCATTGGTGGTACTGACGCTGTTAGCGGCCAGAAAGTCACGGTACATGTTTCCAAAGATAGCATTGTAGTCCAGTGTGACTGCAGCCTTTTCTTCGCCGTCGTCATTCTGAAACGAAAAATAGGTCGACACTGTATGATCTGTCGTCAGAATATTGAATAGGTCCGACGTCGGGTACATACAGCCAACGAACTTTGGGGGGGGGAAACGCTTGAACTTTGTGCACAGTCAGGTGAGTCATTTCGGCCCCTGCCAGGTGGGGCCGGGGAAGCGAGGTACAGTGTCAGGATTTAAGTGTCGGGACTTTATCCGGCAATGAATCCCGGCTGTGCCGTGGTTTTAATTTCCCGCAAATAGACTTTAAAAACTATTACTTGTATTTTTTTTTACATTACTTGAACATGTTGAATGGTCTTTATTTAATTTGCAAATCCATGCAGAAATATGACCCAGGTTCCTAGTTGTTCCTTTAATTGTTGCCTCTGGGGGCCGGGGTGATTTTACCACGAATATGACCCCACAGTACTGGGCTTTTAGTACGGCTTTGAAAATTTAAAAGGTAAAAACCAAGGTATTCTCCTAGACCATTCCATATCTTCAATAAAATAGTCTTATGACTATGCAATGGAGCAGCTAAGGTATTCTCTCGTCTTAAGGGCGCCTCGACTAAAATCAGGAACATATTAAGTCGCAAAATTTATCATTAGCTTTAAGGTCCCAATCTTCTATGTATCTGCGTCAGTGCCCAAACTCTCAGCCAAATTATTTTAAACACAAAAACACTTAAAGTGACAGACAGCAAAAGATGTGAATTTAAGCTATATTTTAAACTAACCTGTCCAGGTTGTACACCAGTTTCTTTCGGTTCTTCTTTTATCGTAACAGCGACCGATGTCGCAGCCATATTCCTTTGTCTTTTGTTCCTAAATCCTTCTCTCTATCAATCTATCGGCTCTCATAAATTCTTTAAACTATACGTCCTTTCTTAATCTCTAAAATTGTTATAATATTTAACACAAAACGCTACCATTCGCTTCGCTACTTCTCTCGCTAATATATCGTTCTTTTGTGTAGACTAGTTATGACCTGACGCGCTATCAATTCTAATCAATCTTGCTCAATCAATCAATCAACCTTGAGGCTACTAGTGGGGAATGTTTGTGTACAGACTTAATTAAGAGCAAAGTGGCTAGCTAGAAGGGAAGTACTTAAAATGACAGGCGTGAAGGTTTTTGACAGGCGAGTAGTTAATCAATCTGACAAAAGAATTTAATTTTCTCAAGACAATTGTTGTGAATCATGACGATAGATTAGATGTGTTTCTTTTCTTCTCAGTTTTTTTTTCTCTACTCCTACGGAATATATAGATCTAGTCTATATCTAACTGCTTAATATGGAATTTATTTTATATGCGGTGTGCACTCTTATTTAAGCATCAGGATAACATGTCTATGTATTGAATACCCCTTAAACCCCACTTCTGTACAGTTAAACTGGGGTATGCAGGGGTACAATGTATATGTATTTTTTCTTATTTTGCTCAAAACAGTTTGTGGGTATGTTATGTTATGTTAGAACCGCCTCGGCGAGGCGGTTCTAACGAGTACCCACAATCTATGTTTTGGAGCAAAAATAAGAAAAATAGGTATACCCCTGTATACCCCAGTTTTGCTATATAAAAGTGGGGTTCAAGGAGGTATACATTACACGGACATGTTTTCCTGATGTAGAGCTACATGTACATGTATAATAAGTTTCCATATTATTTCCCCAATATTGTAAAAGGCGCCCCATATTGGTTAAAGGTGTGATGTGAACCGCCGCATGAGAAAACCAGCAATTTGCATATGAGAAACCAAAGGCGCAGATCAGCTGTGCAGTTACTGCACAGATGATCAGCGCTTTTTTTCTCGCTACACAAATAGTACAAATCCTCTTCTTCTGAAATCCAAAATTACGAGCTTGTAGCCTTCTTCTTTAACTGTACAGCGCGGTTTGTGTTGAATCTGGTCAAAGTCCACGTTGTTTTCTCATGCAAAGGCTGATGTATCAAGACCAGCTGTTGGTTTCCGATGATGATAATGATAAGAGGACCACGTGACACTTTGTTGACATCTCCATAAAGTCAATATAGCCCGGTAAATAATTAACTAATCAATATAGGCTAATTATTGACTATTGCTAATCGAATATCCAATGATCGATTTCCTTATAATATAAATCGAAAATTTTCACCTTATTTACATTACATCACCGTTGTAGGATTTTTTTCCTGTTTTTTTTTTTTTTTTTTTTTTTTTTTTATTCGGGATTGAAAAAAAAATCGCCCCAAGAGTCAATTATTAAGAGTCTCACATTTACTAACGCCTGTAGAATCCAATGGTAGAAACGGTTTAGCTTTTATAATAATTAGACCTAAATGAATACCAGAATGGCCACTACTGTGCTCAGAAGACGGACATCACTTCACAGTGTATATCCGAGCGTATGCAGAACAGACGGTTACGGAACGGACAGACGTTTACAGGAGCACGCGCTTTTTCGCGCCAAAAATGTTTTTTCCGTTCTTTTAAAGTGACTAATGCAAATATTGAGACCAAACTAGAGCAGATGTGTTGCACACATACCCGTCTAGTTGTCTGTGCTCAAGAGCACAATGATTTTTCAGGGGGTTCGCCATAACTGCCCAAGACGTGTGGAAAATGGCATATTTTGTATTTTTTTTTGGCTGTGTATCGAGATTGCTTGCAAAATAAGCCATTGTCAACCTTTTGGATTTAGTCCGTATGTAGTTAAATATGTCCTGAACCACCAGACATTAAATATTTTATATGTTTTCCAGTAAAAATAGCCAAGATTTGTTTTTTTTTTCTGAAGCGTATGGTAATTTCATGGTTACGGGGCGGTACAGTCGTTTGTTACGGAGCGGAACAGACGAAATGACGCATTTCCATACGAAACGGAACAGACGTAGGCGAGCTTTAGAATACGGATAGAAACAGACGCTGTATAGTAGAAATGTAAGATACAAACATGTTTTAGCTCACTCGAGCTTTCTGATTCACTATAGACAGCGGAATTTTTACAGACCCAGCGTCTGTCTGTCCATCTGTTCCTCACCATCCTGCTTAGCAAATATTTCACCACATTCATATGAAATGCCATCCGGTGGCTGCTAAAGTCCGGACCACAGGCCAATCACGTTCAATGCCACCCGAAGTATATTTTTGTTTATATTTTCAGCCATGAATAGATACAGCTGCTATTATTGTGAGTTCACTACAGATGACTTCAAATCCATAATATACCATCTGTGTGATCAACATGGAGAACTCTGGCTCAAATACCGAGAACTCCTTACTTTAATAAATGTTTATGGCGTACGTCATAACAACATGGATTCATTCGATGCTTCATCATGTTCATATTCCGATGCTTCATCGTGTTAATATGCACAAGCATGGCTAAATAGTAATAAACTGCGAGTAAATCAAATAAGTAAGATGCATGACAGAATCATATATGCTTACAAATCACGCCAAAGATTTTATCTCCGCCGCAAGCTCCCTTTTGCGGCGTCTTGGCTGATTCTCACGCATCATTCATATATGGAAAGACTTTGGAATATATGACCGATGCTTTGGAGAGTACTCCCGCCGGTGTGTACGGAGGTGGGTGTTCGCTTGATGACTTTGCTTAAGAACTGAGTATGCAAACAGGGAACCTTTTCCTTTGACCGAAATTCTAGGGTCTCTATAATACTAACGTATTCAGCACGAATGCCAGCCTTCCATATAGACCTCCGGTTAAAACAGACATGAGTCTTATTATCGGACCTTTTCAGACTTTTTTCAGTCTTTTATTTTAGAATTTATTGTTAGATATGCACTATTAATGATACTATATTTAAAGGAGAAGAAAAGCCGTGATTGCCTCGTGATGCTGAGCACCAAGGAAGCCATTGGTACCATTTTAACGCATTTGATATGGCGCAGCCTGGGCGAACCCACGACAGCTCGCCCCCGAAGCGGGCGCTTTTACCACTGAGCTATCGGGACCTCTCCCCCCCCCCCCCTCTCTCTCTCTCTCTGATCTGCTGTTTGCCCCCAAACAACTTTTTGTTTTCACAACATAGTCGATGCTATTCTGATACATGTACGATGCTGATCCAGGTCACCAGGTGTATTCCATCTGGTCACGTTCGAGTGCTATAATACAGAAGGTTGCCGCAAAGTGTTATATTTGACATCACAGTGTTGTTCATGTAGTATTCTTGGCCGTCTGTGACCGCTCCGTATGCTGATTCGTCTGTTTTTTTCGTAGGCTACGTCTGTTCCGCCCCGTAACATAAACGAATCTGTAGACTGTTCCGCTCCGTAATGTTTTTGTTGCTAAGCAACAAAATTCTGCTTAAACTACAAGGCTTCCATGCCGGAAATTATGGTGTTTTGGAAGATAGTAGATGGACATGCAAGGCCGATATAACAATACATTCGAAGCGTACAGTTTTGGATGAAAAACTGTACAAAACATTTTTGGCGCAAAAAAGCGCGTGCTCCTGTAAACGTCTGTCCGTTCCGTAACCGTCTGTTCTGCATACGCTCGGATATACACTGTGATCTTGGTCAATAAAAGCTCAAGATAAAGAACAGAACGAAATTTTGACATAAATCAAGGGCCATAACTCTGTACGTATTTGACAAAATTTTCCCCTCTTCAATCCAACACCACTTCATGATATAAACTTCTATGCAAAGTTTGAAGAAAATCGGTCAATAAATGCTGAAACAAAATTTTAACATAAATCAAGGGCCATAACTCTGTACTTATTTGACAAAATTTACCCATCTTCAATCCCAACCCACTCCTTCCTAATATGAACTTCTATATAAAGTTTGAAGAAAATCGGTCAATAAATGCTCAAGAGCCCAGAAACGAAGCGCTGGCGGACGGACGGACGCTCGAATGCAATTTTTTTTTGGAGGGTAACATAATACCCCGCACTATTTCAAGTGGCGGGATGTAAAAAATGCGGAGATCAGCTGATCAGCCCCTTTGTTTTCGCTAGACGCATAGTACAACCCCTCTTCTTTTTAAATCTAAAATTCAAGCTTCTAGCCTGCTTCTGTGACTCCACAGGTTGGTTTGTGTCGGACCTGGTTGGAAACTGGGTTAAATTGTTGGTTTTCACTCCCGAACGCTTATTTTTAAGTGTTTGTCCAGGTCCCCTTGCATGCATAGGCTTAAGATTTTAATCATGAATTATCAGACAGTCATGTCCCCACATTGTCTGGTATATCACAATGTCGCCTTCACATTAAAAGTGTGATTGATTAACAAAAAATAATATGATTGATTGTCCGTCCTTTAGTCACTGAGACAATTAATTATGTTACTAACTATGACAGAGAACAGCTGATCATACAGCACTGTGTTAAACTTTGTGACTTTATTTTAAAGAAAAGCCACGTGACATATTTCTGTTCATTCAAACTATTCTTCAAGATGAAGAGAATCATGCTTCACCAGGAAAACTTGTCCATGAAATGTACACCCCATTAAACCCCATTTATGTAGAAAAACTGAGGTTTGCAGAGGTATACCTATTTTTTTCTTATTTTTGCTCCAAAACATAGATTGTGGGTACTCGTTAGAACCGCCTCGGCAAGCGAGGCGGTTCTAACGTTTACCCACAATCTATGTTTTGAGCAAAATAAGAAAAATATCAAAAATTTTCAGCTGAAAATTTTTAATTTTTAAAGCTCAAAAATATCTGTTTAATGCATGGGCAAGTTTTCGTAATGTTGTGTGTGTGGCAAAATGTTTTTTGGCGTCCTTTAAGTTATGGGACATATAATCGCCCTGTCACACATTCACGTATCAGTGGCGAATCGCTCGCGTATCTATGAGAATTTCGATACACCGAGTCTGAGACGTATTTTGTTCATTCGACGTATGTACCACGTACGTGTGACGTTCCTGTAACGTTCCTGTGGCGTATCAGTGACGTATATTTCACTTTCGTATGTACTGCGTATCAAGGTGTATGTGTTACTTACGTGTGACGTATGTACATGGCGTATGAAGCGTACGCGTGACGTATCTACGACGTATCCACTACGTTCCATTCTTATCTGCGGTGTATCTGTCGCGTATCCGTGGTTTTTAATACAGATGAGTCCAAAATTCGTCTTTATAATAATGATTAACATGAAAGCAAAAAACCTGATAGATACTCTTAGCACGCCATAAATACTCCTTGTACGCCACACATACGTCACAGCAACGAAACGTACGTAACACGTACGTAGCACATACGTCGCTGATACGCGAGGTACGTTATAGATACGCCGCAGATCTAGATACGAAAGGAATATCAAATATACGTCACGCATACGACATAGATACGTCACAGATACGAAAGATACGTCTTACATACGTCACGGTTACGTGACAGGGTAATCGCTACATACGTGTGGCGTATCAGGAGTATGAGCTACGTATCTATGACGTACGTGCTACGTTGCTTTCGTATGTGCTGCGTATGTGTGACGTATGCACGGCGTATCGGACCTGCCACGTACGTGCTACGTATTTCTAAGTGCACACTTAAACCGCTGTCACACTAATGCGTATCGACTCATGTATCTACGTCGTATCAAGATACGAAATGTACGTCACGCGTACGTCGTACATACGGGAGCATACGTAGCTCGTACTCCTCGATACGTAGCTCATACTCCTCATACGCCGAGGTGCTACGTTTTTTATGAGTGCACTTAAAAATTCGTAGCACGTACGTGGCAGGTCCGATACGCCGTACATACGTCACACATACGTGGTACATACGAAAGCAACGTGGCAGGTACGCCGTAGATACGTAGCTCATACTCCTCATACGCCACACGTACGTCGCGGTTAACATGCCATGTAACCGTGACGTATGTACAACGTACCTGCTACATATGTGTGACGTATGTGTGGCGTATCCTCGACTTTCTTTTCGTACCTACGGCGTATCAGCGACGTACGTGTGGCGTATGTGCTACGTATGTGCTACGTACGTTTCGCTGCTGTGGATTATGTTTGACGTATTAGGAGTATTATGAATATTTTGTGGCGTTCCAAGAAAATCTTAATGCTTCTATATAAATGTTTTCGTTTTTCCGAAGTCATGGGTCAGATGTTTCTCACAGTTCGGTGTGCCGTGCAGAGTTCTTTTAGGACTACGCTTGGTGTTGCCTCTGTCTTTGTTCATGTCGTCTTACGACCAGGATGGGGAGATTGGAGATGCCCCCCCCCCCCCCCCCCCCAACACACACACACACGCACCTCGGGTTTTGTCTTTGGTGTTAATCTAGATTATTTAGTGTAGATTTCTCGGGTGGCTTCTTCGACCTCTGATAATTGATATCTGTAGTGTGCGATGCATGAACAAAGTGAACACAACCGTTTGTTTTCATAGGTATTAAAAAGCAATTGGTACAGAACAGATACGCCGCAGATAAGAATGGAACGTAGTATGCACACATACGTCGTAGATACGTCACGCGTACACTTCATACGCCAGACATACGTCACACGTACGTAGCACATACGCCTTGATACGCCATACATACGAAAGTGAAATTCCATACGAATACAGATACGTCACTGATAATCCACGGGAACGTAGCAGGAACGTCACACGTACGTAGTACATACGTCGCTCGAACAAAATACGCCTCAGACCTCGGCGTATCGAAATTCTCATAGATGCGTGAGCGATACGCCGCTGATACGTGAATATTTGACAGAGCTATTAAAAACGTAGCACCTCGGCGTATGAAGAGTATGAGCTACGTATCGAGGAGTATGAGCTGTGTATTCTCACGTATGTACGACGTACGCTTGACGTACCTTTCGTATCTTGATACGCCGTAGATACGTGAGTCAATACGCGATAGTGTGACAGCGGTTTAAACAACTTACAACCACAGATATGACACCGCAGAGCACGGCGTCCCATTAGGGGCTATTCTGTTTGCTTGAAATTTTATCGAAAAATGGGATAAAAATTCAAAATCGCCCCTGTTGCCCCCCAGAACTGAAATGGGACTCACTCAAATGATAAAAAATGGGAAACTCCTTTAAAAAAAATTTGATCTATAAATTTTACCCGCTACAGAATATATATCTTGTTCTCAGTCTCGCAAGATAGTCGAATAGATCAGCAATATATCGTGTGGTTTGCATAGGATTCTTTCTCAGTATGAATAAGAAATTAATTCATACTCGAGATTTTTATGGTTATCTCCTTTTAATATTGAAAAAAAAAAATCTTCCCCGAACAATGGACAAAATATTTCTACGAAAGTAGCTGGGACAAACTTTGATGTCTTTTTCTTGTTTGTCACACATTCTCGTATCAGCGGCGTATCGCTCGCGTATCTATGAGAAGGTCTGAGCCGTATTTTGTTCAAGCGACGTATGTAGCACGTACGTGTGACGTTCCTGCTACGTTCCCGTGGCGTATCAATGACGTATCTGTATTCGTATGTACGGTGTATTGTTCATGCAATTCGCACATTACAGTTATCAATCATCAGAGGTCGAAGATGCCACCGGAGAAATCTAGATAATCTAGATTAACACCGAAGAAATAAAACCTGAGGGGGGGGGGGGGGGCATCTCTAAGCTCCCCATCCTGGTCGTAAAGAGAGAAGCCCTGAAAGAATCCTGCACTGCACCCCGGACCGTGAGATCCATGACTTCGGAAAAACGAAAACATTTATATAAAAGCATTAAGATTCTCTTGGAACGCCACAAAATATTCCCAACACACATACTCATTTTGCGTATCGACTCGCGTATCTACGGCGTATCAAGATACGAATCACGCGTACGTCGTACATACAGTGTACGTGAGTCAAAATGTACAATATTATGTGTGCAAACAGGAAAGTACTTAAAAAGTTGGTACAAATCATTTAGTACATGTGTATATATTAACCCAAGTCCCTTTTCTTAACCTCATATATTTTTGAATGCTGAAATAGGTTTTTTGAAAATCGGACACCGTCCACCCGTATCGAGACCTTAATGTCCTCAATTTATTATATTTTGACTTGCTAATTTGATATTTTCAAAAGGAAAATCCTCCAAAGTACATGAGTTTATTTTGTAGGCCTCACAATAATACGGTTCAGGTCGACTTTTGAGCTTTCAAACATTTTATTACAATGGCAGTAAAACTAGAAGCCCCGTTCTCACTGTCCCGGTTTTGACCCCTGTTCAATCCGGTTTGTCCCGATGAAGACAAGCCGGTAGGCCTACACCGTCACGGATAAAACGGGGAAATTGATCGTGTTTTCACGGTAACGGCGTTACCCCGATGTATACCCAGTCTTGGAAAAGACGGGCAGCGACGTTTTTAACAGAGAGTCACCGCGATGCATGCAGGTGTGCCCTGTTTTACAACGGTTACCCAGGTTGCCTAGGGTGGCGTCCCGGTGACTGCGGTCGCGCCACGGCTATGTCCCTGTGTTGGCCGGTTCAACACTATATCGATATGGAGTGAAGCCCTGGTGCAAGTAAGAAAAGCCAGATGCTGCCCCTGTAACCCACGGTTTACGCCTGATCATCCCGGTTATATCAAGGTCGAACTCCAGTGGTGACACGGTTTGTCTCGGTGTCGCCCCGGTTTTGGACATCTGTCCCGGCCGTTTGCCTCGTGTCCCGATTGTTGTTTTGAAACAAACGGGACGGCTCGCCGGTTTACTCGGTTTGCACCGGTTGGCCACGCATATTAGCGATAGCGCTACGGTTCTACCCCGGTTCGACACCGTTCATACCGGTTCATCAAACCGGTAAACCGGGAAGTGGGAACAGGGCTAAATCGGTCATACGAGGATTTGTTTTGAAACCATAACCATGCCTAAACGACATGCGTACTAGATTGTAACTTTGAATGAATTTGGAAAGTCAAATTATGTCGAATACCTCAAATACCATTTGCTAAATTTTTATAAATTTGTAATGACTGATTCCTGTCAGCCCTACGGTCATCAAGATCGAGATCCGTCGATGAACAGCGCCTGACAGCCATGGATGACAAAAAGAGTTATAATAAAAATCGCACACTATTTATGTCGTATTAAAGTTTGACAAAGTATAGTTGGAATGCCACCTCGATGCACTCTGTATATATGTGACATTCAGTAAATCCAAGGAGACCGGGCCACTTGCCTGAAACGCTTAAAGTAGTGGAGGTTAGAACCCGCACCCCTAATCTCAAGAACACTTCAGAATTGTTAAACTGCTGATTTGCCGGGTGAATGAAGAGGGCAATTGATTTTAAAATTGTTAGCATGTACCGTATGCCATTTGTTGAATGATCCTCGTATCAAATACATATTGCGAAGTCGTCATGCTCTTGTGTTTAGTTGTATACATACCCAGAAGCTGTCAAGCATACACAGCCTCATTTTACGGTGTTGAAGGATAGGTAATTTAAGGATAAAAATGGACAGTGCGTAAGTAAAAATGCATACTTTTATATTATTATTATTATTATTATTATTATTATTATTATTATTATTATTATTATCATTGTGTTGTTTGTTTGTTTGTTTGTTTTTTATTTATTTTTTATTTTCTCTTTTTTTTTACTTTTTTTTATTGTTGTTGTTGTTTTGTTGTTGTCGTTGTTGTTGTTGTTGTTGTTGTTTCATGTACATGTTCATTATTTGACAAAAATTATACAATTAATGACTTTTGAGGCATTGGATATGATGTGATATCGACCCGAGAAGCCGAGGTCAATATTCACGGGGGTGATTCAATTGATACCACCTGTGCTGTCGTCCGAGACGTTACTGCATATATTGCTGTCGTCCGAGTATTTCGGTTTCCGTCCGAGTACTACGGCTATCGTTACACAACCAGTACACACGTAAAAGAGGATCGCAATCGAATCTGAAGGTATTATTTATATTTTTTCTGCCAGAATGTGTTGTTAGATATTTGTCTATCGTGCAATATGTTTGTACGGGCTTTTGGGTCGCTAGTTTTCATACAAACATGTGTTTAATCGTAAAATAGCAAAAATCACATAAATATGCAAATACTGTAAAAATCAGCATCTCTCATTTCTGACCATTTATTGAACAACGCGGAGAACATAACTGCAAAGATAAAACCTTTTACAGTTTTAAAAAAATCCAAAGCAGAAAGGTTTTGAAGGGGCGTTTAATTTTGGTGTTACTGCTGTCGATCAGTTGTAAATATGTGTGATACGGCTGTCGGTTAAACTCGTTACGGATGTCGACACTTTAGAACAGGTGGTAGATCCAAATATACAGGTAAAACTAAGTTTAAGGCCTCCTAGATTTCAGAAATATGAATGAAACAACATCTGCTTCACTCTGTTCATAATTCTAACGATAAACCAGTGGGTTGTATCTACACGAACGGTTAGATATTTACATGGCACACCACCGCCCTGATCAAACCAAGTTATGAATATTGAACGTCGTAGATCTATATATGTAGTGACCGATTGCCTTACTTTCTCAATCATTTTCGCATGCATTATCCAAATAAGAAAGGTAGCTGCGCGGTGTAGTTTTTTGATGATTACGACGTGCGTTTCGTTCATGCACATGTCAGCTTATAAATCGTTTTTCATCCCCAGAAAACATGTAATGCAAAGTGTGTGTCGTTAGATACAATACTCATTGTTCATTTATATGACTTCACTCATTATCTCATATGACATCACAGAAGAGAGTTTTGTAGAATTTGTTACTGTTATGCTTTCTAGCAATCTGCTTATATATTGTTATAGCTCGATATTGACCTCAGGTGCGTCAAAAGATCGACGAGTCCATGAAGTACCACGTGAAAGGTAAATCGGTACGAAATGGCTCAAGTTTTCTGTTACAATTTATGTCGTTTGAACAGAGTGAATTAGACATAAGTTTCCTTTCTCTTGTGGTCGCTTTAAGCAACTTTACATATAAAGTAGGGACAGCCTGTTTAATCGGTAGTAGCACGTGCTTTACATATAAAGTAGGGACAGCCTGTTTAATCGGTAGTAGCACGTGCTATTTAACATACTCGTAGTTACAGCGGTAAAATACTGCATGTGTCATTCAAGCTGATACGACAGTTCAGTAGACACCTAAATTTTAATTTTGCCATTTTTGGGGACGATAGCGCCGATGTCGAGTCGTCATCTGAGGCACTAGTTTCAGAGGGGCTGTGAGGAGCCACTTCAGATGGGAGCAAGTAATGAACACGGGTGTCACTGAAAGCTGTCCTACCACGCTTAACGCATGCTTTAATAAATGGTGAAACTTGGAATTTAATAAACGATACAGTTTTCTTGCGTGTGTGGTGTTTATATGTAAAGTTGCTTGGTTTGAAGCAAGAGAAAAGACAGTCTATACAGTCCTTTTATCAGTTGCAAATGAAAACTATTCAGAAACTACAAAAAAAATGCGTCAATGCATAAAATGCGTTGAATTTGATTTCAATGGGCAATATGCTATCTCAAAATACTATCAGGCGCCAGCCGTATCGTACTGATCAATAAACAACCGCCAGCCGTATCAGGGGTCAACGACAGCCGTATCACGCTTTTTAAAAACGGCAAATAAAATTTGAAGGACGCAACGGGTTGGGGAAATGATTATAGTTTTCAAAGGCTAAATGGAAAACGAAATAGTCCAGCTACTTTCGCTTATGAGGAATGTTTGCATATGTTGAAAGTAAGAAAAACACGCGAGAAAACAATGTTTTGTACTCAAAATAAGTTCTTGTGATTATCTATATGTTAAGAAAGTTGGAAACACCTTGGAAATAACGATAAATACCTTCTTGACAATTTTCCGTGATAATTGCGCTGAATAGCGACGAAATTTTGGCCCTGTGGACACTGAAACAGGGGCACTGATGGTAACGACAGCCGTAGTACTCGGACGACAACCGGAATACTCGGACGACAGCAATATATGCAGTAACGTCTCGGACGACAGCACAGGTGGTATCAATTGAATCATCCCCGTGATATTGGTATTCTCGGGTCGATATCACATCTTATTACCCAACCTACTATATACAGAGTAATAGCATATTTTTCGCTATATTATGAGTTGGCCTCTGACCGGTCCATAGTTTTGGATATAACATGGGACTATACCATGGTCTGGTACCCAGCTCAAAAGATAATATACAATGACCTGGTACCCATCTCAATAGATATCAGGGCTATAGCAATGTTTCACATGTTCACCAGTTGGCCTCAACTACGCATGCCTGGGCCGGTCCATAGTTTTGGATATAACATGGAACTATACCATGGCCTGGTACCCAGCTCACAAGACTAAGGAATAAGCTGCTAGATGTTATAAAATAACCAAATCAGAGAATTGATAGGTGATAATTGAAAACACAGATGCAGTTGACGTATGTGTACGGACTGAACAGCTTTTTTGATAGCAAATTGTTGACCTCTTCATTAATGGCAATGTATCTTTTAAAGATGTTAGAAATCCTATTTGATTTTGAACTGATATGAAGAGTCAGACGAATTCAATCTCCATAGTCTCTAGTAAATCAGTGATGGTTGGGTAATAAAACAGTTATTTCATGGGTGTGAATAGTCAAAACTATTGCCCCTCGGTGCCTCGGATGACCATGATGTACTATTGCCCTCGGCCTTCGGCCTTGGGCAATAGTCCACCATGGTCATCCTCGTCACCTCGGGGCAATAGTTTTGACTATTTACCGAACACCCATGAAATAACTGTTTAATATCCAATGCCTCAAAAGTCATTTATTTATATTTTTTCCCTGCGTTGGACACGCGATTATGCACAGCGCTATGCGAAAGCGGAACCAAAACGTCAGCTCTTAAAGGGAAACATTACTATTTAATTCCCGCATATGATTTTCATGAAACTTTCTATGCTTCAAGATAATTGTATCCTTGGTCTAAAATCGAAATAAAAGTGGGGAGTCACCGGCCTCGTTTCCATGGTATCAGAACTTTTTGGATGTTTCTCGTGAATTTCAGAAAAACGCACTCGTAGCGGATATGTGTTTTAGTATATATGTTATATATGCAAAAACAACTTAAACACACGATGACTGTTATTTTCTTACATTTTGATACTATTTGCTCTTAAACTGGGGAGATTACATGCAAAATTAACTTTCCCGCCATCTTTTCAAACCGGGAAAAGAACGTATTTTTGCGATATCTCCCAAACTACGCATATGATTTTGATTAAATTACACTAACAGATAGGAAACGTAGTAACCATTTAAAAGTTCAAATAAAAAGTTGGGGTCACCGGATTGAGTTGGAAGATATAGAGAAAAAACGTTCAATATTCCCGCCTTTTTCGTTTTAACGCCAAACGTTGCACTGACGTCGCGTATATTTATGCGACGTCATCAACAGCGAAATAAACGTTTTCACATACAATAAACCTTATACACGAATTTGGGTATATCAATTGCCACAGAACTTCTTTTAAAATAAAAAAAGAACAATATGAATACCCGCTTTTGGACTTAATCATGCAGAAACAAACATAATAAGATTCTACAGCTTGCAACGTCATTGAGGAATCAAAACAAAACGACGTTAAAAACTGCGCGTAACTTGCACATACTAAACGCCGACTTTGCGCAAACAGTGTGCTCATAAACAATAGTAATGTTTACCCTTAATTAAGCCACTAGACTCAAACGTGCAGTTGCAGTTGTAGAGAGGTGTATGAGTTGTCTTGTAAGTAGGTCAATCTCAAACCTTAGCGTAGTCTACGCGCTGGCGCGTAGACAATTAGACAAGTATAAGCTTTAACAAAAAGCTTGGTCTACGCTTCGCATATATAAACTAGAATGTCAAAGAATCTGACCGTACTCCCATTTCATCGTGGTGCATTTGACTGAACAGAAATAAAACGCTGTGCGGTGAAAGCATTCATACCTGACAATCGACCGTCACGATACTGTCGGTTCAATTCTTGGATAGAATGTAATTGGCTACACGGCAGGTGGGGCGCGGTCAAAGCTTTCATACCTGACCATATAGCGTCACAATTCCGTCGGTTCATTTCATTCCGTTGTTGCTTAGATAGAAAGCAATCATGTACCAGTTCCACAAATTTAACAATTTGTCCCATTTTTGATACCTACTGCACCATTGGTATAAATGTTACCAACCAAAGGGAGGTTTGCATGGGTGTTTGAGGGTGTTTACACGGTCCTTGGCGAAATGACCCGGAATCCTACTTACACGATGGTCAAGCCACTAGACTCAAACGTGCAGTTGCAGTTGTAGAGAGGTGTATGAGTTGTCTTGTAAGTAGGTCAATCTCAAACCTTAGAGTAGTCTACGCGCTGGCGCGTAGACAATAAGCTACTCACGAAAATCTCGCTTTTCATTGGCCCAAAGCGCCCACGTGGCAAGTCTTCAAACTGTCATATTAACTGGCTAGCGCGTGCTGGCATGTCTACATTAGTTACTAAATTTAGAGCTGACGTTCTGGTTCCGCTTTCGGATTGGTATTCTCGGGTCGATATCACATCATATCCAATGCCTCAAAAGTCATTAATTGTATAATATAGACCTGCCAGCACGCGCTAGCCAGTTAAGATGACAATTTGAAGACTTGCCACGTGGGCGCTTTGGGCCAATGAAAAGCGAGGTATAATAATATCGTCACTGTAGATTTTGGATTACTTCTGACGTTTCCGTTTATTAAAACTGTGTCTCACTTCAGAAATTTAAACGCCTATAACTCCGTTATTTATGAACGAAAACATAAAGTGTGGGTATTCATTTTCTTAGTTAGAACGTAAGGAACAATGTGGTACCAAAATTATTTGGTTTTTGCATTTTCACCGCCTGCCTTGTTAATTGGAAAATGTCCGTGTACTGTATAAAATAAAAAGAAAATTTGCTTTTTTCGGTGAATACCAACTATATTTCATCTCGTGAGTTGAAAACATAAAAATGTTCACTCGTACTGCGCACTCGTGAAAATTCTGATGTTTTCAATTCGCTCGATGAAATATATTTGGTATTCACCTCAAAAAAGCAAATATCCTCTATATATGTATGACATTGTACTATACAAATGTAATTTGATACATAAATTATCTGAGTTTATGCATCATATCAATGAAAATTTTGGAAATTAGATAAAATTGTGAAAACAATTAAGAAAAACGCCAACATTATCACTTATATCTCGGTTGCCAATTATTGCCTCAGAAATCTGAAAATGGTATCGAAGGGTTGTGTTATGTTGGGCAAATTTGAGTAAAATAAATAATAAAAATATTAAAGTAATAATGAATTTTTAAATAATTAAAATACATTCTTAATATTGACATTTAATAAAATAAATTAAGAATAAAATAAAATTAAAATTCATATTTAAGTTTTGAAATTCAGATTTTAGCTTTCACTGGATGATGAAAAACATTAGGCTGTTTTAATGTCTGTGAAGCCCGAAGAGGGCTTCTCGGAGACATTAAAACAGCTAATGTTTTTCATCATCCAGTGAAAGCTAAAATCTGAATTTCAATACTTATATTTACATTTTATATTATCATTTAAGTATCAGATTTTTAATTGCGCATATCACCGCTCATTTTCATGTTATTTGACATTAAATCGACTTAACGTAATTTTGGAACAGCCAAAACGTCATTTTCGCAGCTAACGTCATGGCGATACGCGACCAACCTCACGACAACAATAGTAAACAAACAACGTCACTGGATGGGTTTTGACGTCGCCCCGCCCATAGGCGTGGCCTCTATGTCACGTGACTAAAATGATGAAGAACACCAAGAAAGATACTTTCATCTAGGGCGATTGCAATAAAAATGTAAACATTTGAAAATATCTGGACTTGTTGGAATTTAACTTCGTTGGGTTTTGGACCTCTCTTTTACAGCCTGTAGATGACACGTAAAAGTTGCTTGGACAGTGCTCGCGTGTTCTGTGTTATCTGATATATACAAATGAGCCTGTGCATGAGAAAACCAACAATTTGGGTTTCCGACCAGGTCCGACACAAACCAGGCTGTACAGTCACAGCATAAGACTAGAAGCTCGAAATTTTGGATTTAAGTAGGGGATGGATTGTACTATCCGTGTAGCAAAAATAAAGGCGCTGATCAGCTTCGCGGTTACCGCGAAGCTGATCTGCGCCTTTGTTTTCGCCTAAGCACTTTGTTGGTTTTCTCATGCAGCGGCTCAAAACATAATGGGATTAAATTTCATGGATATTACATAATAATATTGTAGACGTCTACACCACTAAGTATTCATTTTACAGCTTGTTTACACAATTGTTGGTATATGAACAGCCATCCTGTATGTATATTGCTTGTTTTATAAGCATTTTTATCGCAATTTATTGATATTCATATTCATAAATATGCAAATTAAGTGATGTATGATTGAGTGTTGTCCTTATGAGGATGACCCGTATGAGGATTATTTTTTGGATTTCTACATTTGGTAGGATCTGTCTAGTTTAATATGAAGTTATCCTCTATGTTTGTGTCTCTACATATTTTAGCATTGGCCAGGGAAGTTTATTCCATCAAAAATGACCAAAACAAAATATAGTTTACCTTGGATCGATAGCTCGATCAAACGCTTCTAGGAAACGCGATATGTTAGCCCTGACATAAGGACCATTACAAACGGTTCGGAGCACATGTTCGAGCATTAGAGATGCATATTGGTACCAATATCTTCTCCTTTGAAAATGATAACGCAGATCCCGATTGTCCCCGGAAAAATGGAAAGGCAAAAACATTTTGGTCATTGTCAAGTCCCTTAATTAAAACAGACGCATCTGGGATCACTACCCATGGTACCTTCAGAGAAAATTTAATGTTTTGACATTGTTTTGAAATATCATACAGTATTCATCCAGACAATGCCCTTCGAAACGGATCCTTTCAGTGGAAATATGCGTTGCCCGTTCCTTTCGGCTCTTCAAGAGGAAATGAGCCGCCTCGTGGGAAAGCCAACAATGTGGCTTCCGAACAGGTCTGATACAAACTGGCCTGTACAGTCACTGAAACAGGCTAGAAGCTTGAAATTTTGGATTTAGAGGAGGGATTGTACCATCCATGTACTATCAGTGTAGCGAAATCAAAGGCGCTGATCAGCTTCGCAGTTACTGCGAAGCTGATCTGCGCCTTTGTTTTCGCATATGCAGATTGCTGGTTTTCTCATGAGGCGGCTCAAATGTCAATAACGTCGCGAATGTTCCTAACTTTCTAGAGAATCATTTTTAGCTCACCTAAGCCGAAGGCTCACAGGTGAGCTTATAGTATACCCATGCTTCGGCGTCCGTCCGTCGTCCGTCGTCGTCCGTCCGTCCGTCGTCCACACCTTCAAAGATCTTCTCCTCTGAAACCGCTTGGCCAATCACAGCCAAACTTCATGTGGAGCATCCTTAGCAAGGGGGAACGAAAATTCATATAAATGGTCCAGGTCACATGACCAAGATGGCTGCCATGGCTAAAAATAGCAAAAACCTTTAAAAAATCTTCTTCTCCAGAACCAGTGGGCCGATTTCCACAAAACTTGGTATGTAGCATCGGGGGCGCGGGCCCATCATAGTTTATATAAATTATGACCTTAGGATGACCTTGACCTATTTTACGACAAGGTCAACTTAGGTCGCCAATGCATTTGAATGGGAAAAAAATGGTAAAATGCTATTTAATGGGTAAAACTTACTGGGAATAGGCAAATGGACAGAAGATTAATGTTAATGGAAAATTCTAGCCCCATGGGGGGTTGTCTGCCCCTGCCCCGGGGCTATATACATGTATATTTCCATAATAATGAAACATCTTCTCCCCTGAAACCGCTTGGCCAATCAAAGCCAAACTTCATATGGAGCATCCTTGGGAAGGGGGAAAGAAGGTTTATATAAATGCTCAAGGTCACATGACCAAGATGGCTGCTATGGCTAGAAGTACAAAAGTGACAGTTAAGTCCAATTCGCATGCGCAAAAAATACAGGCGTGTAAATATACTCCGGTGTGTATTTATACTCCGGTGTGCAAATCAACCTGAGAGTAAATTTAAATTGCGTTCGCATGGGTTTTATCGTCAGGAGTATTTTTGTATGTAAATTATCATTTCTGGATTAAAACCTGTTCATTTAAGTTTTCTGTATTTGCAAAACAAGAAGAGGCTGCTTCAAGGTGTTCATGTAGACTTTGGCAGCAGAGGGGAATCATGTAATGGTCAGGCTTAACCTTAGCAGTTATACAGTTCCCTTTTTTCATCCTTTCACAAGGAATTACTGTTAAAATGCCCCAAGAATCCTAACCAAGAATGATGAAGAAATAGTGTGGCTGTTTGCACTCCATATGATCTAAAATGTTATGAATGGCAATAAACTCTTATTTAGCAACAATGTCCACAGTTTCAGCAACTGTCATATAATCAGTTAGGAACAAAAAATGAGAATAAGCAGAATATTGACTTGAAATAAAAATACTCATGGGTAAATTTTACTTTGCGTTCGCATGGGACATAATAGTAAATTTACACGTGTGTATTTGTAAAAATAAAATTTGCATCTGGTCAGACCCAGGAGTAAATTTACCCATATGTAAATACACTCCGGTGTGTATTTGCGTTCGCATGCGCCATTTACTTACCCCGAGTAAAATTTGCACACCGGAGTATATTTACACATGTGTATTTTTGGCGCATGCGAATTGGACTTTAGATTGGCTGCACCACATCGTCTCCGACTGATCAGTGCATCATGATAACGAAAACTTGTCCATGCAATAAATAGAGATATTTTTAGCCTGAAGAATTGAAAATTTTCAGCTGAAATTTGATATTTTTCTTAGTTTTGCTCAAAACATAGATTGTGAGTACACGTTAGAACCGCCTCGCCGAGGCGGTTCTAACGAGTACCCACAATGTATGTTTTAGAGCAAAAATACGATGAAAAAATAGGTATACCCTGCATACCCCAGTTTTACTTTATAAAAGTGGGGTATAAGGAGGTATTTATCTCACGGACATGTTTTCCTGATAGTGCATCATGATAACGTGATCTGAGATCCGAGTTTTTATTTATTCATTTATTTATTTTTATTTTATTTTATTTTTTTTTTATTTTTAATGGACGAAGATCTGGTTCCTTCTTTTCACGAACAAGTGAAATAAACAGCGTCACATTTAAACCTGTCTTCTTTTCAAGCTCAAATAAGATCAGCACACTCGACTCTAGCTTAAAAGGAAGCAAACATCCATTTACATGCGAACTTGATTTCACATAGTCTTCGGGATACATGTCTGTGAAAACTATACCCCATTATTCTAACTCCACTTTTATATACTTGGCAAAAATGCCAACGCACTACTTTTAAAATTTGAATAACTTCACTTTCGTCAAAGATTTGACTTTGAAATTTAGCACACGCTTGTCTCTTAAGCATTTACACACACCTACTAGGTTATTTCACGCAAATTTTCTCTCGGAATCGTGCAATAAGTAAATCATGAAAAACAAGTTTTCTGCACGTGCTCCTTGTGGTATGTAGCTTTTTCTCATTCTGAAACTTTTATTGGAATCCTGGTTATGTATCATATCGAAGTCAATAAAAATGGTTTGTCTATCTGTTGATAAAATGGCTGGAGCGATCGGTTTAGTTGAGGGGGTTACGTCTTTTACGCAGGTACGTTTAAAGTCAAGGCAAAAAGGAAGTCTTAATTGTGCCATTTTTTCTTGCTTAAACACAACCATTTGGTATCATTCGAGTTTAAGTTTGAAGGGCAACCATTTTGTCATAAAGTGAAATTCGTTTCCACTGTCAGCCTGTCTGTCCGTCCGTCCGTTTACTCGTACAAAGACTCAGTTTTAGCCCTTAAAAGTGTTTTGTAATTCCTGCAAATCCTCAAACCCGTCGCCAGTTAGAGCAAGTGTTGGTTGCTGAGTGGTTAACATTCCACAAAATGTAATAGGAAATCACATCCTATCCATGCGACAGCGCCGTTTAGCGATGGTACAGGCTAATAGGGGACACACTAGACATTAATTTGTTTAGATGAATTGAACTGATAGATTCGAAATTCTGTTTATTTGCCCTTTTGGGAACTTACTTAAGAAGTAAATTTCAATCTTTGTAAGTGAATTATTGATGTAATTCTCACTACCACACAATAAAATTGTTCTGCAAATCATTTTTATAATGTTGTGTACGATTTACCCTTTCCTTACACTACCGTTGTTTTTAATACGTATTTCCTGATTTTTCGAATCATGGGTGTGCTAACAAAAAGCTCAATAAATATCGACAGAAATCGCCGATCGCAATAAAATTTCATCACATTATTTCAAAATGATGTGTCTTATCATGTTTTGAATTTGAACTTTTTTGGTCAATTCGTTTTTGAAATATTGGCAAAAATCTTACTAGGTGCGTTGGGAATTTGGTTAAGTATATAGTTAACCGGGGTTTACAGGATTATACACTTTTTCCTTATTTTTTGGCTCTAAAATAGATTGTGGTTATTCGTTAGAACCACCGTGCCGATTGTGTACCCACAATCTATGTTTTGAGTAAAAATAAGAAAATATCATTTTCAAGTTTAATTGAAAATTTTCAATTTTTACTTTATTAGGAAAAATCTATATAGATCTACTAGTATTCCACGGACGTTTTTTGGTAGTGCACTTAGCATGTTTTAGTCGGCATCTTCTGTAGATGTGCTGGCCCTTTTATGTCAGACCTGGTAATAAATCCAACCTGACAGTTTTCTGTTGACAGTGATGCTCCCTTGAATACTACTAGTATTTTTAAACCCCTTTGTTTGTTATGTGTTACATCAATTTACAATGCTCCAAATGAAGCGCATGAAATCAAAACAAACAAGTGCATTACGTGAACAGAGATATGCATGTATTTCGAGATTATGAACTATGGGGCATAAGTACAAAATTCAGAGGCATTATGCTTACATTGTTCTTATCAAGTTCACATGATCAGATAAATATCTCAATCATGAAGCAATAGTTCTCAGAATATAAAAATTGTTCGTTTGTCATGTTAAGTTTTATAAATTGAGGATGATCTAGGTTTAGACTGCAAAACGTGCCAAATGGTTTGTCTCTTTGAAATAACCATTTCTTCTTCTTCTTCTTCTTCTTCTTCTTCTTCTTCTTCTTCTTCTTCTTCTTCTACTTCTTCTTTATCATCATCATCATCATCATCATCATCATCATCATCATCATCATCATCATCATCATCATCATCATCATCTTCTTCTTCTTCTTCTTCTTCTTCTTCTTCTTTATCATCATCATCATCATCATCATCATCATCATCATCATCATCATCATCATCATCATCATCTTCTTCTTCTTCTTCATCATCATCATCATCATCATCATCATCATCATCATCATCATCATCATCATCATCATCATCATCATCATCTTCTTCTTCTTCTTCTTCTTCATCATCATCATCATCATCATCATCATCATCATCATCATCATCATCATCATCATCATCATCTTCTTCTTCTTCTTCTTTATCATCATCATCATCATCATCACCATCACCATCATCATCATCATCATCATCATCGTCATCTTCTTTATCATCATCATCATCATCATCATCATCATCATCTTCTTCTTCTTCTTTATCATCATCATCATCATCATCATCATCATCATCATCATCATCATCATCATCATCATCATCATCATCATCTTCTTCTTCTTCTTCTTCTTCTTCTTCTTCTTTATCATCATCATCATCATCATCATCGTCGTCATCATCATCATCATCCTCATCATCATCATCATCTTCTTCTTCTTCTTCTTCTTCTTCTTCTTCTTCTATATCATTCGCCGGTTTGGTATTTAAAGATCAGAAAGAATCCACTAATATTCCTACAATTTGAGCCGCGACGCGAGAAAACCGGTATTCGGGGTTTCCGACACAAATCGGCCTGTGCAGTCACAGAAGCAGGCTATAAGTATAAGAGAAATTGAACTATCCTAGTAGCGAAAATAAAGGCACTGATCAGCTGCGCAGTTACGGCGAAGCTGATCTGCGCCTTTGTTTTCGCATATGCGAAATGTTTGTTTTCTCATGTCGCGGCTCATTTAGCAAATTTGCAAAGCGGAGCACCGATGATGGTGGGGTCTGTGTTACACCAGCGAGTTGTCGTGATTTCGGGCCCTTGCGGCACAGCCTAGATCGTGACCTGTTTGTTCTGTTAAATCAACAGTGAAAAGAACTGACCGGTTCACCTGATCTATTTTATTATAGGACGTGACCCCAGGGCCTATAAAGTTTTTTATTGACATTAATGTTTTAATTCTACACGATTACAACACTTTTTAATGTTTTTGTTTTATTCTACATTTTTGACACTTTCGAACAGATTTTGGAAGAGGCTTTTGGTTTATTATTTTGGATCTTAAAACAATACTTGACCGGCTTATAAACACAGGTATAAATTATGGATTAACCACTTCTATATATGCTATTTGCATGTATTTATTTGACTAACTGTTCTTTCATTACAATTATAAAGGGTCAAAAAGCGTTCAATATTCATTGAATGACCACTCTGTGTGATATAACATGAAGTGATTATGCCAATATGGATATCTGTATACTATGGGTAATGTAAATGTTGGCCTTCTCGGTACATATCCATCAGGAAAACGTCCGTGCAATATATACCCCCTTAAACCCCACATTTATATGGAAAAACTGGGGTATGCAGGGGTATAACTATTTTTCTTATTTTTGCTCCAAAACATAGATTGTGGGTACTCGTTAGAGGCGGTTCTAACGTGTACCCACAATCTATGTTTTGAGCAAAAATAAGAAAAATATCAAAATTTTTCAGCTGAAAGTTTTCAATTTTAAAAGCTCAAAAATCTCTGTTTATTGCATGGGAAAGTTTTCGTAATGTTCTTTATAAGATTTTGCCTGTCTAGAGCATCGACATCATGATTATGATCTTGCTTCTGTTTAGTCCGTATAAATCTTGGCTTGAACAGATATGCATGTAGATTGTACCGTTTAAACTGATCGGTTTGGATACAGCTTAACGTCCCATTCAACAATTTTTGTGACATGTCGGGACGGAAGCGTCGCGTCCGAGGAAGACGCTCAAGGACACTTAGCGGCATAGGTAAGTTTCGAGCCCAGGATCTCTCAATCCGGAGTCCTGTACTCTACCGCTCGCCACTTGGTCACCGCCGCAGACCCCCTCAATCAGACAAGGCCCACTTTGTCTCCTGTAGTCTTAATCCGTTACTAGTATATCGTTACTATAGTAATCATTTTATTTGTAACTATATTACTAATCATTTTTTTGTTACTGTACTAATAATTTTGTCTTTCTATATAAACAGACTCCAATTTTCGACAAAACTGAAAGGCTGTCACAAAAATGGTAAAGAAAGGGTACTCTTTTACTGTTGGAATAGATGAAGAGAAGCCAAGAGGAAAAAGCCCAATTGAAGAAACTGACAAATCAATACAGGAAAATAAAAAATCAGTAGAAGCTTATTCTATACCAAACAGTACTATTAAAACAATAAACGAAGATTCTAGTGAAAGAAGAGTAATTGCAGAAACTTACGTCAACGGAATTCTAGATGATAAAACTGAATACATTGAACAACTACTGAAATTAAAAAGAATCGAAAACATTTCAAATGGACACGTGAATGGTAATGCTAGCTCAGATTTAGATACAACAAGTAGCTCAGACAGAAGCAGTCATAGCGACACTATTTCTCAAGATTCATTCTTGACCAGCTCCTCGCATTCTTCGATTATCTACCATAGAAGCAATGGGAAAAAGATAAACAAAGCGTACAGTTTTAGTGTAACAAATCAGAACGGTACGAAACATAAAAGTGTAATCATTGTTTCTAAAGACGATCAAGAGGACATCGAGATTGACAAAATTTCAAATGACATGGGTGATAAAATGGAAAACGAAGGAGGAGAAATTAGTCCAGTTTTTAACGAAGACACTGAAGTACAAGATGACTCTTATCATGATGAAAATGACAACGTCAAGAAGTTTGAAGAAGAAAACAGACAGACTCGACAGAACAAGCAAAACGGGGCTATTAAGACTCAGTCTATTAATGAAAATTCATTTGACATAACAAAAATTCCAAATGCTGAAAGCGATTTCTTACAAATGAATGGGTTCACGCATAAAACTTCAAATGGTGACGCGTTTATGCACCACAATGAAAAAGAAACACCTGATGTGCACATTAAATCGACAACAGATGGAAAGACAAAGAAAGACGACAAAGACAAGCCGCCAGATATTTCATTCTTCCAACTGGTAAGATGTTTCTGTATTAAATGGCACGTATTTTTATGATTTTCAACAATTGTAATACCATTTTCAATCGTTACGTCCATAGTTCAATTCTAGATCGTTTCTTATTTTTAACATTTTCCTCGCTTAAGGATCCATCATATCGCTTTTTTGAATCATTGGAACACGAGTACACTATAATTGATGTTCTTATTTCATCAGTTTATTTTTGTAAAACAATACCTTAATCCTATATACGCACCATTTACGAAGTGTCATTCATTTGCCAAAAACAGAAATCGGGTATACAGTGTGAGCGGCCGCAGTGTGCTTCATACACCCCCACCCCCATAAAACATATGTTAGGGGAATGTAATACATGTTCTTATAAAATGAAAAAGAATCTGAAAGTTGCTTCTCTTTTGTAGCCGTATTGTATAGGACATATCCTAGTGTAAAACTTTTTTTATTTAGTTCCGCTTCTCTGATGGACGGGATAAATTATTACTGGTTATTGGCATCGTGTGCTCCATGTTCACGGGCCTTGCTATACCCCTGAACCTGTTGATATACGGCAGGGTGGCCACCGGTTTCATCTATTATACCATTATACAAAACAGGTACGTGATACAAATGAGCCGCCTCGTGGGAAAACCAATAATGTGGTTTCCGAACAGGTTCGACACAAACCGAGCTGTACAAACACAGAAGCTGGCTAGAAGATTGAAATTTTGGATTTAGAAAGTACAGTAATTGTTCTAACCGTGTAGCGAAAACAAAGGCGCTGATCAGCTTCGCGGTTACCGCGAAGCTGATCTGCGTCTTTGTTTTCGCATATGCAGATTGTTGGTTTTCTAAACGATGCGGCTCAAATGGATTTTGTGGAGCGCGGTGTCCTAGAATGTTCGGGTTTGTCGTGCTATGGGTCCAGATGTTGGGTGTTCGAACCTAATCGGGTTGTTTTCCTACGAGACACATTTGCTTCAAATAGTACGGATCAATAGACAGAAAACGGCGACTCATTCCCAGATGTGCCTGAAAAACAGAAGCAATTCTAATGTATTTGTACTATTAAAAATGAACCAGCCATCTATTTTTAAAGCAATTTTGTCCCTACAAAAAGCTGAATGGGATGTTGAAATTTCAACAAAATTACCTCAGGATGCGAAGCATATTACTAGTTGTCACCGCGCACCGAATATTCACAAATAAGATTTTGGCTAAAACCAACTCTGATAAGGCAGACAAAACCATCGTCCCTTACACGGGCTTGCTTTGCTTGCCTGTATACAAATCTGATTTCCCGATTTCTGTTGCAGCATCACGGCGGGGACCAATTCTACCGTTTACATGCCCTTCAATCCCGATGACTATGACGACCTATACAGCTACGTCCGCTACCACACCCTCTATTTCTGCCTGATAGGGATAGGCATGATAGTGTTTGGGTTTATCCAGCTACTGTGCTGGGACGTCTCCCAGGAGCGGCAGATGAGGACCATTCGAGAGAAGTTCTTCAAGGCGGTTGTACACAGTGATATAGCCTGGTTCGATCTCCACAATGGCGCAGAGCTTGGTACCAGCTTCAACGAGTAAGTTCACCTCGTGATCTTTCATGCATTTCGATTGATTGATTGATTGATTGATTGATTGATTGATTGATTGATTGATTGATTGATTGATTAATGTTGGTAGCACATTTTTAATAGTGGGACTCACATGCCGCGAGTACGGTAAGTTCTCGTGACATCTTTTAATCCCGTGACCTTTTGGCAAGCGTGTATTTTTGCTTGCTTGCTTGCTTGATTTGATTGATTGATTGATTGATTGATTGATTGATTGATTGATTGATTGATTGATTGATTGATTGATTGATTGTAGGAATCGAGTGTCCAATTTAGTGGGGCTGACTTGTATGTGACTACAGAGTCACCATTATAGCATGAAGATGTAGAACATTCGACTTTTATATACAGTGTTTGAAGCATTTGATGTAGGATTATGTTTTGCAATGAGGTATCACAGTCAATGAAAGCATCATTAAAATTCTATCACTGTATCCAAATTGTCATCATCTTCGCAAGCCAAGGGTACTAAGTCCACTTCGTAAGGAATGAAGTGGACTTAGTACCCTTGGCTTGCGAAGATGAATTGTCACATTCAGAGTGTCTTATTAATTGGAAAGAAACAGTCGTTTCATTTTTAAGTAGCTTCAAACATCATTGCATGCAAATTCTGTTTTCAGGAGCATGCTTGCTTTATCTTCTGCCCTGGGGAAGGATGCGGGCGTATGCATACAGTGGTGCGTTACGTGGATAGGCTGTTATGCCCTGGCACTGACCAGAGGCTGGAAGTTGGCCCTAGCATGTATTGCCTTTAGCCCCTTAATTATCCTTGTTGGCTGGTTTTCTATTCGGGTAAGTCTTGTAACCGCGAACTTTGGTCGTGTTTTCGTTTAGTAGATAATTGAACTCACGCTGATGTTGCAAATACTCAGCGGCAAATTCGGTATTTTCGCGTGACTTTTATTTCGCAAAATTTCCTGTTTTGAATTATTCGTGAGGCCTTGAAATCGCGTTCATGTAAGGTACTAATATTCAATTGCCCATTTTTTTCAGTGGATCAGAAATCTTGCTGCGAGCGAAACACAGGCGTATGCCAAGGCCGGGGCGGTGGTTGAGCAAGCGTTAAGTTCCATCAAGACTGTCATGGCATTCAATGGCCAGGAGAAAGAATCTGAAAGGTGTGTTATAGCTCTGTCACACATTCACGTATCAGCGGCGTATCGCTCACGTAATCGCTATGAAAATGTCGATACGCCGAGGTCTGAGCCGTATTTTGCTCGAGAGACGTATGTACCACGTACGTGTGACGTTCCTGCTACGTTCCCGTGGCGTATCCGTGACGTATCTGTATTCGTATGGAATTTCACTTTCGTATGTACGGCGTATCAATGCGTATGTGCTACGTACGTGTGACGTATGTATGGCGTATGAAGTGTACGCGTGACGTATCTACGGCGTATGTACAACGTTCCATTCTTATCTGCGGCGTATCTGTTTTGTACCAATTGCTTTTTAATACCTATGAGAACAGACGTTTGTGTTCACTTTGTTCATGCAATTCGCACATTATAGTTATCAATTATCAGAGGTCGAAGATGCCTCCGGAGAAATCTAGATAATCTAGATTAACACCGAAGAAAAAAAAACCGAGGTTGTGGTGGTGGTCGTGGTGGTGGGGGAACATCTTCAAGCTCTCCATTCTGGTCGTAAGACGACATGAACAAAGACGGAGGCTACACCAAGCGTAGCCATGAAGGAACCCTGCACGACACCCAGAACCGTGAGAAATATCTGATCCATGACTTTGGAAAAACGAAAACATACATATAGAAGCTTTAAGATTCTCTTGGAACGCCACAAAATATTCCAAATACTCCTAATACGTCACACATACTCCACAGCAGCGAAACGAACGTAGCACATACGTAGTACATACGCCATTGATACGCGAGATACGCCACACGTACGTCGCTGATACGCCGTAGATACGAAAAGACATTCGAGGATACGCCACACATACGTCACACATACGTAGCAGATACGAAAGGTACGCTACATACATACGTCACGTTTACGTGGCATGTTAACCGCTACGTACGTGTGGCGTATCAGGAGTATGAGCTACGTTTCTACGACGTACCTGCCACGTTGCTTTCGTATGTACCACGTATGTGTGACGTATGTACGGCGTATCGGACCTGCTACGTACGTGCTACGAATTTTTAAGTGCACACATAAAAAAACGTAGCGCCTCGGCGTATGAGGAGTATGAGCTACGTATCGAAGAGTATGAGCTACGTATGCCCACGTATCTACGACGTACGTGTGACGTACCTTTCGTATCTCGATACGCCGTAGATACGTGAGCCGATACGCGAATGTGTGACAGCCCTATTAGTGATAAAATCATTTTTGAGGGGCAGTTATTTTTTTAACGGTCCAGTTATCAAATTTCAGTAATTTCGGAACGGAGCCAACGTTTACTGGGTATTGACCCGCCAAATCTATGGGGAGGTAATGTGTCTTGTTCAAGGATGCAAACTGGTACCCCGGTGGGGTTCGAACCAAGGACCTTCTCGATCTGGAATTCGACGCTCTACCACTAGGCCTCTCCATTTCCCCTAGGCAGTATTGGAACTAGGAAATATACACTTGATGAAGAGAGTTTATAACAATGGTATTCTCGGACAATTTAAATGAGAATTTCTTGAAAAAAAAAAAAAAAAAAAAAAAAAAAAAAAAAAAAAAAGATAACGGACTTATATTGCTATGTGATGGGCATAAGAGTGGAGCCTGAATACTAATTACGGATGGCCTTATACCAAAAGTAAATTTTTCAAATTCAGACCATTTAGGCAAATTATAAAAACGTATGCCTTGTAGTACATGCCGAATAGGAATTTCGATTCAAGATTTGAATTATTGCAAGTATTTTATGGTTTCTTGTTTCGCCTGATGTTTTAGATACGATGCTAATTTGAAGGAAGGAGGCAGCCGGGCTTTCTTTAAAGGAGTAGCGTTGGGTTTAGCCATCGGTGGCATGTGGCTGATAGTCTATTTTGTGTTTGCTGTGGCGTTTGGCTACGGAATAAAGCTGATGGGGGACAGGGAGACGGGGTTCGAACCAGGAAACGTTCTCACGGTAAGACAGAGAATTCCACTGCGGTTCGCAGTTCTTCAGTTTAATCACTATTACTTTTGTTGTCAAAGATTTAACACTATGCCCTGAACGAATCCCATCTGTCACAAGGTTCTTTGAATTCAGTTCAGCCGTTAGTAATGAGCCGCGTCGTCTAGAAAACCGGATTTATGCCTATGCGAAAACAAATACGCAGATCAGCTTCACAGTAACTGCGAAGCTGATCAGCGCCTTTGTTTTCGCTACATGGATAGTACAATTCCTCTTCTTCCTAAATCCGAAATTTCAATCATCTAGCCCTCTTCTGTAGCTACACAAACCATTTGTGTCAGACCAGGTCAGAAACCCCGACGACCGGTTTTCTCACGTCGCGGCTGAAACGCTTCCAAATGCGTTTTTTTTTTTTTTTTTTTTTTTTTTTTTTGACTCCGCCACATATTTTTATGTACATCCAAAATTTTGGTGCAAAAGGAAAAAAATCATTTTCAGATAAAAACTTGACAGTTCTTTTCTCACAGTTTAAAATTTTAAAAAGATTAGCCAAAACAAGGAATAGTCTGTAGGGCCTATACGTAGGTTGTTCGGAAAGTTCGTGTAATTGTGCTATATATCTCATAATTTTCATCCACTGCACTGGAAAGTTGGTGTGCGTGAACTTCCACTTATTTTGAATTGTTGATAGAAAAATGAAAGAAAGCTGACCACAGAAACCAAACATACAGGTTGCCGTGGCAACGTCATCATCGGTACCCGGAGCAGTCCGAAAAATATCACATTTTTAAATGTAGTCCTACAGAAATAAACATAATTTCTGACTGTTTGCTCATCGCCAGAGAAGCATGGAATCGTCTTGTAATATTTTAACAACATGACATTGTTTCCTGAAAATTTAAAATCAATTTGATGTTCCAAAAAGAAGTTATGGTCCTTTCTTTCGATGGTTGTATGGGAAAACCATGACGTCAAACTGTGTCATTGCGTTGCAAAAGATTATGAAAGTCGGTATTGTCTTCATAAAACACCCACAGAAACACTTAAGATGGTCAAATAAACTGGAAAACTATGAATAATGTTGTCCAGCATTTATGTACAAATGATTCTCATGTTTTAAGAGTGGAATAAAAGCAACTGATGGCGATTTTAGAAGTAACCAACTGGCAGTGGCATTGTGTTCCATTAAGAATTGCGAAAAATTGGATGATTCAGCAGAGAATATTAGCAAAATAGACTCTGGGAGATGTATCACCACATACTGATTCTAGTTGCGAAACCTTATTACAAAAGAATGGACAGACACATGAAATGCATAGATATTGTTGGTGTTTATGCTAAGAAAGTGTGATCATCGCCAACTGAATTAAAATAATGTTTGACGTTTTCACAGCGTCATTTTGACGTTGGCGTGCTCCGGGTACCCATACCGCACCTTTTTGTAATGAACATATTTTTATTATATCTTAGTGCATCATTTTGGTTTTCACAGCATTTATAGAGGACATGTTGAAGTTGAAATAGGCATGTTTCTTTTTGTTTTACTGTGAATATTATGTGAATGATCAGACAATTATTCGAACTTTCCGAACGCCAAATTTATATAGTCATCGGAACACGTATTAATGTTTAAACTGCTGCCCTTTAAACTATTTTCCAGATATTTCTCGGTGTCATGATTGGCTCAGTAGCTCTATCACAGGCTTTTCCTTTCTTGGAAATATTTGCCAACGGCAAAGCTGCAGCGTCCAAGATATACCACATAATAGGTCAGAAACCTAAAATCGACAGTTCATCTGACAAAGGAGAGAGGTTTACCAAGACGAAAGGCAAATTAGAATTAAGGAACGTGTGCTTTAATTATCCTGCTCGACCAGAAGTACAGGTATGTTAATTTTATATATACTCAAGGACTTTGCAAACGCCTCACCATACATCGGTTATCATTTTGCTTAAAACTGGTTAAAATTAATCTGAAGTATAAATTCACATAAGAGTTTGTATCTTAACATATGATAAACAATATTCGTTCATAATAATCTTGACCCAGTTGTTCAAAGAATCGTTAGCTTAACGATATCGTTAAGACATAAATTTGTTAAGCAAATCTCAGCTAAAGTAACAAATACACTGTTATTTTTTGTTGAAAAAATGTGAGAATCCTTTGCAGTGCAAAGGATTCTCACATTTTTTCAACAAAAAATAACAGTGTATTTGTAATATTGATGTTTGAAATTTTAACGAAACGTTAACTAACGACGTCGTTAGTTTTGAACAACTGGGCCCTGTTTGCTAATACTGTTTTCTTGAGACGTAACGTTTCTGCTGTTTGGTCAAAGAAAATCTTAGGACGGCTATAATAAAGGCTTTTTTGTGAAAACAAACCATCACCGGTGATAGCGTACCACCTTAAGCACAAGAAAAAAAAAATCAAAATAAAATTGGGGACTTTCTTTCAGTGCCGTTTAAGGTGCTAGCGTTTTTGCTGTCGTCAATTGTGAAGTGATCAAAACACAAAGGCATTAGGTTACAGCGCCAAGAGTTATGGTAATTTTAAACTCCGTGCCTATTTATTGTGTTTGAAAACTTTCGAATTCGTTTCATTTTACACGCAAAAATTAAAGCTTTCATAAACGTAAAAGTGACGTAGTTACCACAGTTTTAGAGCAATTGAAAGACAAGTAACAGCATGTGCTTGTCTTTTGGTGTTTCTTTCCAGAAAATCATGTTGAACCTGATGAAAATGTTTCGTCCTGTTGAATTTTTGGTGATAATTGAAATAATACTGTATGACATAAATTTTCGGTTTTGGTATGGAATTTTAGCGGACTGATTGCACTTTTCTGTTCGAAAATGTTTTGCCAAAATATCCTGTATTCTTATAATTGTCATTGCGACCAATTTACAGTGAGGCGTTTTCAAAGTCCTTTAGTATTTATATTTGTCATTTTTTTGTTTTATTTTTTAAATGTGAGTTTTGAGTGTGCTTTTCGTTGCTTATGATAGATGTAAGTTATTTTAAGTTCGTTTGAAGCGTTAATTTCCTTTATCAGTAATAATAAACATAGGCCGACGTTACTGAAAAAAATGATAGAGTGCTTTGGAGGCTACGAGATTTACTATTTCCAAGGTAAAGTCCTTGTGTTGCTCTGTTGGATTTATAAAAGTCTGTGCGACATTCAATTCTAAAAAAAAAAAAAAAAAAAAAAAAAAAAAAAATGCTCATTTTACTCCTGGTATATTCGTTTTATTATCTCTGTTTTTTATATTTTAGAATGCTAGTGAATAACTTCATTTTGTCATAATGAATAACTTCATTTGTCATGTAACATGACCTGAGTGAAATAAAGTATAATCTATTCTGTTTTCTGGTTTCCCCCAGGTTTTGAATAACTTCAGTATCAGTGTAGAATCTGGTCAGACTATCGCATTGGTCGGTCACAGTGGATGTGGTAAGAGCACGGTGGTCCAGCTGGTTGAAAGATTCTACGATGCCGTTAAGGGAGAGGTTCGTTATTTATGTACCCATATATGACGGATGGACTTTCACATTTTTATTATTTGGACGAATCTCCTTTCATTTTTAGGTGAATGAGGAGTGATTTTCAATTTTTATTAATATTTTCGATGAAATTCCTCTATGCAAACAGAATATAACCCCAGATGGGACGCTGCTTTCTGCGGCGTCACATCTGGGGCTATCCTGTTTGCCAGTATGTCCCATAAAAAGGACAGCTAATATGAGTTAAATTTATGTCTGATGTGGGTTCAAAGAGCTGATTATATTTTGTTATAATCCATTTGATTCACCATAATGGTTTGACCTTGTATTGGGCCATTTTGGAGCAGATGAATGAATGAATGAATGAATGAATGAATGAAGAACACTTTGATTTTATTTCATATTATGATTTCTGTGAATTCGGAATACTTTAATTTATCATGTGTTCCAATCTCCATAGATAATCTTTCTAAACATTTACAAAGAAAGCCCCTATACTATATGCCTTGATAGGGTTTACCACGACAAACCGCAGATCTCTAACTTTTGTAGCGCAAAATGTGTGTCTTTATTTATTTATTTACTTATTTATTTATTCCAGGTGTTGTTGGATGGAAGAAACATCAAAAACCTTAATGTTGCCTGGTATAGAGAACAGATTGGTCTCGTGAGCCAAGAGCCGGTCCTGTTTGCTACATCCATAAAAGAAAACATACAACACGGCAACGAGGACATCTCGGATGAACAGATTAAAGCAGCTGCGAAAGAGGCGAACATACACGATTTCATCTCATTGTTACCCGACGTACGTACACATTAAATTTTGTTAAACTATGCAATGGAAAACAAGCAATAAATTTGTTATAAAATATTTTCATGCTCAACTCAGCTGAGCATGAAATTTAAACTGATAATACTGTTATATCCCAAATTCATTGAAGTTTTGGGTTTAGACCATCAAAGCCAGCAATTTATCCTGCTAATAAATGTAAAATTGTTTGCATTTTAACATTCATGAGCAGGATAAATTTTAGTCTAGTTGTGTTGAGCATGAAAAAAGTTTTATAACCTTGGGGCCAGGACCTGGTCATCAAATCAAGGTAAGGTACGAAAAAGTTGCAAACAAAATCTGTCGGCACAACAGAAAGAGAACGATTGACAGTGAGGGCAGCTTCCAACCGAACAATATGGCCACTCACTTACCAAACATCACTTGTCCGAATCGGCACAAGCAAACAGCAATCGGCGCCAATTCAAGAAACGTAAAATATCCAAAGGTGCTTCATACTGCCTCATATCATAATAAAACAGCGCATCATGCTCGCGGTTTCTTATCCGTTTTTCACCACGTTTTGCCCATGTTTATGTTTAGGGCTATGATACACTAGTCGGAGACAGGGGGACTAAGTTGAGCGGAGGCCAGAAACAAAGAATAGCAATCGCCAGGGCCCTGGTTCGAAACCCTAAGATATTGTTGTTAGATGAAGCGACGTCAGCATTGGATAACGAGAGCGAGGCGATAGTTCAGAAAGCATTAGAGAAGGTTTGATAGTTTATTTTTGCTAAATAGCCTTTTTTTCAGACAGACTTTTTGTGAACATTGCATGCATTGCATAAATGTCATTTTCTATGAGTTCTGTGTTAACTCATATTCAACAAAACCCTACTTACTTGAACGGCACTGCTCTTGAAACAAACGTACTCATTAAAACATTGTGGAGCGTAAAATAAAAAATAAAGAGTTTTCTTATTTTACCTTAGGCTCAGGAGGGCAGAACAACGCTCATTATTGCCCATCGATTGTCGACTATACGTAATGCCGACAAGATTATCGCCATCGAAGATGGTCGAGTGGTGGAGCAGGGTACACACAGCGAGTTGATGAAGAAGAACGGACTTTATCATCAGTTAGTCGAACACCAGGTACACGTATTGGAGAGCAACCAAACCCATTTTTATTTATCTGAGTTTTAGTTTAAGTTAATTACGGTTAACAGCATAAGTCATGTTGGGACGGCCAGTTGTCCTAGTTGACGACCTTATAGTCAGTTGGCATGGGAGTTGCCCATAAAAGTCATACTATGTGGATACCCTGTTAAGAATCTACCCTTTTAAGAATCCGTTTTATCAGAATGGCTTTTAGACGTTCTTAACACTGATAAACTCGCAAACTCATGAATATAGTTTCAAAGACATGCATACCTCTTTAATAGTAATTTTGTATGTTTGTATATATACAAGATAAAATGTGGAATGGAAAGTGGTCTAAGTTACGCATGGTGTATACAATAAAATTATTGTATTTATTTGCAGATGCACCACGATACCGAAGACGAAGGTGAGTACTGCGACATCAATAATGAATTTACTAAAGTTAAGCACCAAATGAGCCGCCTCGTGGGAAAACCAACAATGTGGTTTCCGAACAGGTCCGACACAAACTGGGCTGTACAAGCACAGAAGATGGCTAGAGACTGGAAATTTTGGATTCAGAAAGTAGAGGAATTGTACTATCCGTGTAGCGAAAACAAAGGCGCTGATCAGCTTCGCAGTTACTGCGAAGCTGATCTGCGCCTTTGTTTTCGCATATGCAGATTGTTGGTTTTCTCATTAGGCGGCTCAAATCACTTATTTTCTGCATGGATGAAATATTTTAAAAACTTTTAACTTTGTTTTATAATATTTTATTGACCAAAATGTTATGCAAACAACTTTTAGTCACGATACCTAGCTGTGTTCCACTTGGACTCGTGGTAGACGTTACTACAGGTGGCAACCGTATACTTTCAGGCCGTATACAGCCAGGCTCGGGTTTTGACATCTCCATTGTGACCCAGCAGCTGCTAACGCACAGGAAAGCATCTATGTCCCCTAAATAAATGTTTAACTAGAAAATCAAATAATTTCCGATGTGCTTGAAATATCGTTCTCGATTTCAGTCGTAGAAGAACTAGAGCACGAAATTATCGATTCTGACGAAATTTATCAACGACAGAAAAGTCCTACGTTGACGAGAAAAGCAGTTAAACATGATAGAAGTAACACGGTTACATCGCAAGAACAAAAAGTGAGTAGCATACCGTGTGCCAGGCATGGGTTACGGTAGCACCCTGAGTCAGGCATGGGTTACGGTAGCACACTGAGTCAGGCATGGGTAACGGTAGCATCCTGCGTCAGGCATGGGTTACGGTAGCACCCTGCATCAGACATGGGTTACGGCAGCACCCTGCGTCAGGCATGGGTTACGGTAGCATTCTACGTCAGGCATGGGTTACGGTAGCACACTTGAGTCAGGCATGGGTTACGGTAGCATCCTGCGTCAGGCATGGGTTACGGTAGCACCCTTTATCAGGCATGGGTTACGGTAGCACCCTTTATCAGGCATGGGTTACGGTAGCACCCTTTATCAGGCATGGGTTACGGTAGCACCCTGCATCAGGCATGGGTTACGGTAGCACCCTGCATCAGGCATGGGCTACGGTAGCACCCTGCATCAGGCATGGGTTACGGTAGCACCCTGCATCAGGCATGGGTTACGGTAGCACCCTGCGTCAGGCATGGGTTACGGTAGCATTCTACGTCAGGCATGGGTTATGGTAGCACCCAGTGTCACGCATGGGTTACGGTAGCACCCTGTGTCAGGCATGGGTTACGGTGGCACGGTGTGTCAGGTATGGGTTACAGTAGCACCCTGAGTCAGGCATGGGTTACGGTAGCACCCTGCGTCAGACATGGGTTACGGTAGCACCCTGCGTCAGACATGGGTTACAGTAGCACCCTGATTCAGGCATGGGTTACGATATCATATATCAGTGAACAAGCAAATCATTGCTACTTAACAATATATATAAAAACTTATTTAGATCTGTGTTTTCTTTGATACAGTAGCAAGTTTCAATTACGTTTACACAAAAAATTTAAAGAGATGTGTTGAATTATAGTTAAATCTTGTGTGCTAGTCCAGGGACTTGAAAATACCATAAGAGACCAAACCTGATATTTCCAATGCACATTATCTGCTTTGATTTCCAACGGTTGTGCGCATGCTTGAAGTGTATACGCTTAAAAGGTCTGAGGGTCTAAATAGCTGTAGAATATTCAAATGGCAGATAAAAATATTTTCAAGTAGCCAGATAAGAGTTCAAATATGTTAAACATTTTGATTTTTTTTTTTTTGTATTTGTTTTTAGCTCACCTGAGCCGAAGCTTCGTCGTCCGTCCGTCGTCCACAATTTCAAAGATCTTCAGCTCTAAAACCGATTGGCCAATCAAAACCAAACTTCATGTGGAGCATCCTTAGGATGGGGCTATGGAAGTTTAAATAAATGTTCCCGGTCACATGACCAAGATGGTCGCCATGGATATAAATAGCAAAAACCTTTATAATCTTCTTCTCCAGAACCAGAAGGCCTATGATTTTGAAACTTGGCATGAATCTTCAGGGAGAAGAGCTTTACAAAGTTTATTTAAATCATGACCCAGGGATGACTTTGCCCTATTTTACGGCAAGGTCAACTTAGATCGCCCATGCATCTGAATTGAGAAAATTGTCAAAATGTCATTTGAAGGAAAAAACTTGAAGGAAATGGGCAAATGGACTGAAGATTTATGATTCTGAAAAAAAAAATGGTCCCAAAGGACTGGTCTGCCCCCACCCCGGGAAAATATACATCTTTATTACCATGACTTTCAAAGATCTTCTCTCTGAAAATGCTTGGCCAATATAAGCCAAATTTTACATGAAGCGTCTATGAAATTGACCACAAGGGTTCCTCTGTCCCTGCGCTGAGGCTATATACATATATATGACCATAATAGTCGAACAAGTTTATTGCTCATGATACGTCCCAAATATCAGGTGAGCGTATACAGGACCATTGGCCCTCTGGCTTTAGTCGTCAGGAAAAATAGAATCAATCATGCATTTTTCACAACAAAAAGTATATTTATTTATAGATAGAGACCCTTCTCATGCCTGCTGTAACATTTCAGGTGGATGAAGAGAAGGAAGCGGAAGAGTTATTACCCACATTCTCAATGAAGAGGGTTCTCCGTATCAACTCCCCTGAGTGGCTGTATCTGATTGTTGGCTGCCTTTTCAGTATTATCGTTGGAGCGATTCAGCCGGGGTTGGCTTTCATGATGAGCGAATTTCTAAATGTAAGCATAAAACTATTGTGTACGGAATGGATCAAGAACTATGGGCAGCGTTTGAACGATACCATTGGCTCTGACCCATTTCGGACACCATAATTGAGCCGTGACGCAAGAAAACCGGTCTTCGGGGTTTCCGACCAGGTTCGACACAAACCGGCCTGTACAATCTCAGAAGCAGGCTAGATGCTTGAAATTTTGGCTATAAGTAGAAGAGGAATTGTACTATCCGAGTGGCGAAAACAAAGGCGCTGATCAGCTTCGCAGTTACTGCGAAGCTGATCTGCGCCTTTGTTTTCGCATAGGCAAAAATCCGGTTTTCTCACGATGCGGCTCAATTATAAGTAAACCTCCTTCTGAATCACGGTTACACGTCATATGAAGGGAGTGTTTCTTGATGAATGTTGATGAAACAATAAGTATCATCAAACGCCATTTTAGGTTTGATTTGTATTTCATAATGTATGACCAATGCTATATGTTGAAAAATATATCTCACTAACCGTTTACTTTATTTTCAGGTATTTACAATTAAAAAAGAAGAGCAAGAAACACGCACCTGGATCTTAATAGGAGCTGTTTTGGGTCTTGGAGTATTAAACACTATTGTCAGGTTAACGTTGGTGAGTTCATGAGGATAGTACTGAAAAGTTTTAATTATTATAGGTTGTTGAGTTTCACATCTGGAGTTTCAATATTACTGTGTATCATCCAACTTCTCATATAGTATTCATTAAGAGAAATATTTTTAAAAAATAAATAATGGGAAACTATGTGAGCGATGCATTAAGATAATAAATACTTAAAAAAGTACAAGTAGGCAATGATCAAGAAATGGCGCAATCAGAAAAAAATTCCCACTCCACAAACCGAGGGGTGGGTAAAAACTAAAATGACACTTATTAGGTACTTATACCAAGAAAACATATCGTAAGCCGAGTAAGCAGCTATTCCCCAATAGGCGGCCATTCAGTTACCCGAACTTAACTAAAAATGAATGAAAACGTACATAAGGCTCAAAGAGCACAAAAATTCGACTACAAAACACAAAACAATTAGAACCACAACAGAAGTATCGCCTTGGAACGATCAGTAATATAAAATTACTGGGGGCTTAAACCGGTTTAACAGGGCCCTAACCCCACCCTCATCTTCTGCAGTGGTTCATAGCATTTAGTTGTTCGGTCCTCGTGGTGAATCTCTAACTAGTCAATGAATCATCAAATCATAATAATCACGAGGACTCAACAGATTCAGTAAGCTACCCGACGATGGAGATCCCTGGGATTACTAAAACCCGGAGCAAAAAGAAAAACACCAGTTGAACCCCGATGGGCCAAGCCGCGGCAACAGACAAGAAGCTCCAGCCCCAACCAACTAAAATGAATAGCTTTATGTCGGGGCCATCATAGAGTCTGACACCCGACCCACCGGCGTGCAATTAAAGAAAGCAGCGTAGTTGTCAAACATGATTGGGTTAAAAACTAAGCATGCAGACTGTCGCATAACATTCAAGTTATAACCTATACGCCTGTAGCGTGTTATGATTTTTCTTAACTGAAAAGAAAAATCATTCCTTTATATAAGTTTCTCTTAAATTTGTAAACCAGGTAACCATAAAATTTAGTTCCGAAAGGCCCTCACCTAAAAGCGTCTTTAGCCCAACATTAAATTTGGAAATCAACTCATAGTGTCTGCGATAAAATTTAGAAACTGTTTTTCGAAGTTTATGATACCGATAACCTTGCTGGAAAAGTTTGGCTGTTAAACATTTATTTCGCGCGTTGAAGTCCGTTACATGATTGCAGATCTAGCAAATCTAATAAGTTGCGAAATGTATACACCATACGAAGCACGACGAGGAACGTCACCATCCGAAAACGGAGAATTTACTATTATCAAAATCATAGTCATCGCGTTTATCACACGAAAGAAATCCATTTGCAATAGAAGTAAATCCAAAAAGGGGGCTTCGGTATCTGTGGTGTTGGCTTTTTTCAACTGTAGTTCAGGTGGATAAATTTGATTGACCATGCCTTCGGAATAATGGTTGTTAAAACATCTATTTCAGTCCATTTGTTTCGCCAAGGCAGGCTACAAGCTAGTATTGAGAATGCGAAGTCTCACGTTCAAAGCCCTTCTTAAACAGGTACGAATTTTGTTTGATAGCTGAAGTGGTTTAAAGAATCATTATGAAAATATGTCTATATATAGATTCAATATACAGTAATTGTTTAAGCTATAAAAAATCGAAAATTTTCAGTTCTGTGACATTTTTTATTTTGAAAAAAAAAATTCCTTGTTTTTGCTTAAACCATAGATTGTGGGCACACGTTATCACCGCATCGGCGAAACAACTACCCACAATCTATGTTTTGGGTGGGTATACTTTGCATGGACATGTCATCGTGATGTCTAAAGTTTGTCTTCATCAGGAAAACATGTCCGTGTAATGTATACCCCCTTTAACCCCACTTTTATATGGCAAAATTGGGGTATGCAGGGGTATACATATTTTTCTTATTTTTGCTCCAAAACATAGATTTTGGGTACTCGTTAGAACCGCCTCGGCGAGGCGGTTCTAACGTGTACCCAAAATCTATGTTTTGAGCAAAAATAAGAAAAAATATCAAACTTTTTCCAGCGAAAATTTTCATTTTTACAACCATTTTTTTCTGTATATTGCATAGGCGTGTTTTCGTAATGTTCAAGATAGGTTTCATGTAATATATTCTGCAGGCTCAACTTTACACATGTTGTAGGTATTTCGAATCATAATAAGAGCTGATTTTGCTTACAACAATTTATTATAGTTTATTCTGCTCGTAGGATATGACTTTCTTTGACAACGAAAAGAACCGAGTCGGCATTCTCACATCGAGGCTGGCCAGTGATGCTGCTCTAGTTCAAGGGGTAAGCTTCCAAAATATTAAATCTCATTTTATATATTGTACTTGTATTCCTCGTAGAATCAAGATTGAAAAGATTTAAAGATGCACTATCTGTATTTTGATGTTTTTTTTTTTTTTTTTTTTTTTTTTTTTTTTTTTTCTTATTATTTCATATCAGATTATTACTTTACCATGTTTTTTTAAATGCAATTTTAATGGAAAATATACGGGATCTCTACATCTTGGAGCCTTTTCCAGGATATTTATTTACTTCCCGCCATTGAAGTGTTATCTCCGGTATGTATTATTCCCCAAGACATATTCTGCAATGACCCATGTTAATGCTAGATAGGATGATTTTACTTGCAATTCAGAGCCAGAAATGTCACTTCAAGAGAAAAAAAAAACATAACTAAATAACAATTATCTACCCATGATAATGCTTTGAGCTAAGATTAAAAATATAAAACAAAATCAGCTTTAAAAAATCTTAGTATATTACATTGGAGTATCCGTAATGTAATCTTGATACCTTTAAATTTCAGGCCACAGGCGCCAAGATAGGCAATATTCTTGAATCTTTTGCTGTGATACTGTCAGCAATAGTTGTGTCATTCGTTTCATCTTGGAAACTTGCATTGGTGGTAGTAGCATTCATGCCACTAATGATAGGTATGGGCATTGCCCAAGGAAAACTAACGATGGGCTTCTCTAAAAAGAGCAAGGGTTCTTTGGAGAAAGCCGGTCAGGTTAGATATTTTATTTAAATTTTGAGCTTGTTGATTACAAAAATCTGGGTACCCGACAAGATCCGTCACAGTCCGGGGTATTTAATTACATGGAATGAATTTAGACTGAGGCCTGGCTTGGAGGTTATGAAAATATTTTCACGCTCAACTCAGCTGAGACTGATTTTTTTATTCTATTTTTTTTCCATGATCGAGACCAGTACTATAGAAGGTTGTTTTTGTGTGTTTGTTGTTCCGGGAGCACTCAAAGGCTCAACCGACTGAAATTTATCTTGCTCATAAATGTTAAAATGCCCACAAATGTGTCAGCGCTACTTTTTATGGCATCCATACAAAAACATATATATGTGATACAGCTCTTGAAGTTGCAATATTTTTATAGAATAATAATTGTTCCAAAGTTACATGACTGTCACTGGTTTTTCATAAATAATCAACTTAAGAAAAAATAAAGCCCTATTCACTGTGTACATGTACTGATTTATTTGGTATTTCTCCACAGATATGTGCCGAAGCTGTAGAAAATATCCGTGTTGTGACATCATTAACACAAGAAAATACTTTCAAAAAGAAATATAACACATTGATAGATGAAATATGCAGGTATGTTATGTTGTGCTGATACAGGGCTACAGCTAATAAATTTAGATGCAATACAAATAACAATATTATAATTAAAAATCATTTTTATGTCAACCGAATTTAATAGTTAGTTTTCTCTGTTTCCTTCAGAGTAAAATCTTTGGAATATACATGTATGTCACATTTTCATGAAATACGAAATAATGATCTTCTAATCTTTTAAATATCATGAACTCAAATTTTGAATCATTTTACTATATATGTATATATATACAAACTTTTGTAGTTCGTCTGTACACAAGATAATTTAAATGGTCAAATGGAAAGATATACTTAACTTACTTACATGTACTCAGAGTAACATGTTATCCTTTTTCTATACAGCAACGCAAAACGACGGGCTCTTCTCACATCGTTGATAATGGGCGTTTCAAACTCGGTACTTCCGTTCGTCTACGCTGCTTCGTTAACTTACGGTGCATATCTGGTCATGTATGATGGTCTCCAGTTTTATCTCGTTTTCAGGTGAGGAAGGGCATCATACGAGCTTTTCTGCCATACCTCGTACTATCACGTCACACGCACGTCATTATGATGCATGACATGATTTTGTTCTTTTGTTGGCACTTTGACATAGTTATCATGTACATGACATGTGATTGGAAACACTTTTGTCCGATTTTAATATAATAACAGTATTGTTTATAAGTGGTATATACAGGTGCTTCACAAGATTTTATAGGTAGCGATTCTTTTCATAGTTATTTACGGCTGCGTTCAGTTATTAATATGGAAAGGTCTAGTACCAGTTGACTGGCAGCAGCGATTTTACGTTGAAATCGCTGCTGCCAGTTGACTGGCAATAGCGATTTTACGTAAAATTGGCTGCTGCCAGTTGGCTGGTTATAGCGATTTCACGTTAAATTGGCTGCTGCCAGTTGACTGTCACCAGCCATTTTTACGATAAATCGCTGCTGCCAGTCAACTGGTTATGGCGGCAATTTTAACATAAAATAGCTGCTGCCAGTTGACTTTCATATTTTACTTATTTGTTATTTATAGTCCATAAATGAAGCAAAGACAGTATAAGAGTTGTCAAATATACGAGTAGAAAATGTATCAAATGAAAGGGTATTTTTTATTTCTGTAAGTTTTTCAGTTATCTATTTTGTTGGGATTGTGTCTAAAATTCATATAATAGAAATAGTAGACTACAAAGAATTTTTTTTTTTTTTTTTTTTTTTTTTTTTTTTTTCGTGAATTTAAATTGTAAAGCATTTTATATCATCCAAACTATGTATAGAATACTGAGTTCATAACATGTTATTTTGCACATACTGCGTATGTTCCTATGGCCAAAAATGTCCTAAATAATCTCGATGGTCCAAACGTTAATGACGCATGGATGACGAAAGCATGTCTGTTGTGCGGATGGACATTGGTACATTGGACATATTAAAGTGTCGATTTCAAAGCAAAATATTCTAAGTTTTCTAGAACTTAATCGCAGCCATTGTGCGAATTAAACAAAGTGGAAGACTCTGTCATCGGCTGTGCCATCAAAACATGTCCGAGTAATGTATACCCCCTTATACCCCACTTTTATATAGTGAAACTGGGGTTTACAGGCAGGGGTATGCATTATTATTATGTCCCCCCTCCGAAGGGGTGGGGGACATATTGTTTTTGGTGTGGATCCCGTCGGCGTCGGCGTCGTCAGCGTCGGCGTCGGCGTCGGCGGCGTCGGCGTAGCTTTTTGTCTGCACTATATCTCCTGAACCACTGGATGGATTTAGACCAAACTGGCACAGAAACTTCATTGGGACAGCCGAATGGAGTGATTAGATTTCGGTGACCTTGACCTAATTTTGAAGGTCACAAAGGTCAATTAACTGTTTGAAAATCCAGGTGTCTTCATTCATTTCCGCTTTCTAACTTGAGTAGTTTTTGACCAATTTTCTTCAAACTTTGCATATGAGTTGATACCGACAAGGAGTGGTTTGGGATTGTAGATGGGTAAATTTCGTCAAATGACCTTAGAGTTATGGCCCTTGATTGAGGTTAAAAATTGCATTTTGTTCGTTTCCGCTCTCTAACTTGAGTAGTTTTTGACCAATTTTCTTCAAACTTTGCATATGAGTTGATACCGGCAAGGAGTGGTTTGGGATTGTAGATGGGTAAATTTCGTCAAATGACCTTAGAGTTATGGCCCTTGATTGAGGTTAAAAATTGCATTTTTTTCGTTTCCGCTCTCTAACTTGAGTAGTTTTTGACCGATTTTCTTCAAACTTTGCATATGAGTTGATACCGACAAGGAGTGGTTTGGGATTGTAGATGGGTAAATTTCGTCAAACAACTTTAGAGTTATGGCCCTTGATTGATGTTAAAAATTGCATTTTGTTCGTTTCCGCTCTCTAACTTGAGTACTTTTTGACCGATTTTCTTCAAACTTTGCATATGAGTTGATACCGGCAAGGAGTGGTTTGGGATTGTAGATGGATAAATTTCGTCAAATGACCTTAGAGTTATGGCCCTTGATTGAGGTTAAAAATTGCATTTTGTTCGTTTCCGCTCTCTAACTTGAGTAGTTTTTGACCGATTTTCTTCAAACTTTGCATATGAGTTGATACCGGCAAGGAGTGGTTTGGGATTGTAGATGGGTAAATTTTGTCAAATGACCTTAGAGTTATGGCCCTTGATTGAGGTTAAAAATTGCATTTTTTTCGTTTCTGCTCTCTAACTAGAGTAGTTTTTTTACCGATTTTCTTCAAACTTTGCATATTAGTTAATACCGGCAAGGATTGGTTTGGGATTGTAGACGGGTAAATTTCGTGAAACTTCAAACTTTATAAATATGGAAAGCTGAAACGTGATATTTTAAAATGTCTGTCGGTATATATTGGTTTTAATTTAAAATGTCTGTTGGTATATATTTACAAAATTAAAAGTGGGTTGGAGCAGAGAGGGGGGACATATGTTTTCCTCTGAAAACTCTTTCTAGTTTTTCTTAATTTTGCTTCAAAATGTAGATTGTGGATACTCGTCGAGGCGGTTCTAACGTGTACCCACAATCAATGTTTTGAGCAAAAATCATTGACAACTTGCTATGATAAACAGGAAATACCTATTGTAGTAGTATGTCCCACAATGATTGTATCTAGCTCTTAGAAAAGGTTACAGAATTCTTGAACTCGAATTCTTGCCGATTAGGCTCGGTTGTTAAAGTTTATCTCCAGTATGTAATCGTTAATCGTTACATTAATGGAAAACAATGCAATTTGATGCCGGGGGGGGGGGGGGGGGGGATTCTCACATTTAAAATGGGTAAGTATGTGCCGCCCTATGTTAAAAAGAAGGGGGCTTACGGAGCAGCTTATAAAGCTGAAAAAGTGGGTGCTTTCAGAGCTAAAAGAACGGTGAAAGTTGTACCTATAGAGCTGTTCGAACTGGGAAAAATGGGTGCACATACCCGTACTGCTTTACTATGGGAGTACCCCTCCGGGATTTGATGACCAATTATATTGATCTTTGCAAGGCATCATACATGTAACATACTTTTCGAATGATGTAAATGAAATTTTCACACTACTAGGCCACCTTATTCCGTACTATTCAATGCTATGCCACATTAATGACAAAGACCAGAGTATCAATGGTCCTGTAAACGCTCACCTGAGATCTGAAAAATATACACCAATAAGCTTATTTGACAACAAAGGTCATAAACATGTATATAGCCCTAGGACAGGATCAGAATAACCCCCATTTTCCCATTCAAATGCATATGCGACGTATGTTGACCATAGCCATGGCGACCATCTTGGTCATGTGACAAACTTTCATTCCCTGTTCCTAACGATGCTCCACATAAAGAGTGACTTTGACTGGCCAAGCGGTTTCAGAGCAAAAGATGTTTGAATATTATGGTCATATACATGTATGTATATTAGCCCTTCAAATCACATTTTAACAATTTTCCACATTTAAATCATTGGCTTGCCGTAAAATATGCCAAGGACCGAATTGGCTAAGGTCCGAATTGTCCAGATTTAACTTGAGTGTTGAAAGACGAACAACATTTCCCCTCCAGAATGATGCTTTAGATAAAATTTGATCGCGATTGGCCTTCTTGTCTTAGAGATATTCAAGTTTGAAAATGTGAGCGCACGCACGGACGCCGGCTCGACTACTATACTAGAGCTCACCTGTGAGCCCCTGTGAGCCTTTGGCTAAGGTGAGCTAAAAACACGGCAATAAAAATTTGAAGCACTGACTCAATCTCATATTTATGGTAACTTTGATTAATCACGCCAAAACATGTTCGCTGGTAGCACGTAAAAAAAAAAAAAAAAAAAAAAAAAAAAAAAAAAAAAAAAAGAACTAAACTGGAATAAATTTATTGTTTACCCACCATGCATACCTGATTTAAATGCGTATTTAATCAAATATCAAATTTTGTAAATCTTTTCAACTGGTCGCAGTTTATCAAAGAGTTTGGCGAACACGAATACACCTCAAACGCAAGTTGTCATAAAAATGCCCCAAGGTGTGAAAAGAGAAGTTATTACACGCGTGCTGTAAAAACATTTTAGGGGTATTCTTGTTTTTATGACACCCGAGCCGCACCACAAGAAAAATATATTTGACCATTCTAATCAAAACAAAAGTGCAGTTTATATACAGCTTTAGCCAACGTCCCATCTTTCTCTACTTATTTGGCACTTATTTAGCACAATGAATTTTAATTCAAACCTTAAAACATTAACTTGTTTTGTCCTGTCCGGCTTCAGGGTTAACTGGTTTTTGCGCGAAACATCCCGGAGCCAATCAGAAATCCCGAAGGCATTTTTTTATGACGCAGCTCTACAGTTTGACCGTGCGATCGAAAACGTTTTAGGCCATATTCTGATTGTAACAACTTGTTTTAAAGAATGTAGGGAAAAAGTCACGGAAAAAGTCGCAGATTTGGGTAGGAATAAAAAGTCACAAAAAAGAATTGCACTTTTTCGCTTCTTCTGATTAGGAATAATATTATTATTTTTCCGTCCATCGTTTTGGTAGCACGTCAAAATGAGGTTGTTGCAAGAAAAGCCACAGAAGCCGACCAAGTCTACCAGTTCTGGCACCAAAGGAAGATTGGTTGAATAACTGCAATGTTGAAGCATTTATTTATTTATTGCTAAACGCCTGCACATCCATGGTCAACAGATAATGTGATGCCGAAACGGTCAGTTATCTTAGCCAAACCTTTATCCTAATACTTACTGCACATTAGATCACCGATCCGGATCAGGGGGGGGGGGGGGGGAGAATGATCGTATAAACATGTTCATTGGCAAAGACCAACAATGATCAGAATGCAAACCAGAGAAGTCATGAAAAAACAATGCATAATAGATTCTTACTTTGTCCCGATTCCTACGTTGCGCATGGACAATTCCGGAATCGAACAGATTCTTGCAGAAATTTTAGAAAGACCCATCATAGACCTTATCATGCTCGGGGTCATACTGGTGCTACAGAGACTTGAACTTGAAGCTTCTATATTTGTAAATTTTCAATGTTGCAACAATGCGTACAGCAAGTCATAAGCTACATGTGCATGCACTAGATAGACAAGCACTCAATTTTGTTGCACCAATCTAACATTATACTTTTACAAATGTTGGCACATGATAAGAAAAATAATAAATGTATACCAACGTGTAACGTGTTACACTGACGGCAAATTGGGCGTCTAAGTCAAGTGAAACAAGTGCTAGCTTCGAAAAAGGCTCAATCAAAATAATTGAGAAACTCGAAATTATGCATCGAACCCGCGACCCTGGTTACCACACCTGGTTTACCAGATGAATCCAAAACTGAAGCCAAGAAGGCTTCTTCAAGCATCATACACATGCTTTGGACAAAAATGGGACAATTCTAACAACACTGTTAATAATGAAAATATTGTAGATACACTTTCATTTGATACATTTTCTACAAACCTTTTGACAACCCTTACATTGTCCTTACTTCAACTATTGTACAAATAATAATTTGTAAAATATGAAAGTCAACTGGCAGCAGCTATTTTATGTTAAAAAATTGTATAACCAGTTGACTGGCAGCAGCGATTTATCGTAAAAATGGCTGGTGACAGTCAACTGGCAGCAGCCAATTTAACGTAAAATCGCTATTACCAGTCAACTGGCAGCAGCCAATTTTACGTAAAATCGCTACTGCCAGTCAACTGGCAGCAGCCATTTTAACGTAAAATCGCTATTACCAGTTAACTGGTAATAGCCACTCCGTATTAATATACTCCTGTGATATTCAGAAATAATTGACAACTCTTCTTGTTTTTGAACAATCGTCACTGGCAAGAAATTGACAACTGGATGAATTTGTTTATATAATGTGTTAAGTACGAGTATAAATATTTACTCTCTATATAAAACTTACAGATCTTGTGATGACGTATGCCTAAATTAATCACATAACATATGGAGCCAAATTTTAACAAAAAAAATTCTCTGATATTCGAGATCCAAAGATTCCAAAAGGAACTATGGTTAATGGTTTGTAATTTATTTGTAAATTATGAAAGAATAACCATTTTTGTACTAAAATTTGTTGTCTTTATTAACACTATTTACAAAGTTACACTCTGATTTTCATTCATTGTACATTTTAGAATTTCGTGGTAAAGCGGTTGTTACAATATAAAACTAAGCATGTCAGTGTTATTTTGCAAGAAAGTTAATGTTCTACTAGGACGGTTATACGACTAAAGCTTGTTAGTGGGTTCCTTTATGAGATAAGCATGTCTTAAAACACTGTGGAGTCACACATGACTTTGTATTCTGCCAAAACGAGGGTTGGCATTTTATCATACAGTTTCATGATTCTTTCCTCCGCACCGAATATCATAGTGGGCTAAATTTATTGTGAGGAAATGACTCGCATCTCCTCTTTGTGGTATTGCAAACCTCTTCTATAGTGTTTAAGTCGTCAATAAAGGATGCGAAAAAAAAAATAGTATTTATGCATGGCAATGTTCTTTGGAATTATCCTAAATCCACAAACACATGATTGATATTAGAGGAATGTCTGTCTTTGAATGTCCAGGTGATTCCTTTGACTTAAAGCCTATACAAGAGGATTTAAATATCATGAATACCAGCAGTGAGAGATAGCCTAACTATAAAAGTTTGTCTGTGAAAATCCCAGTCTCTATGGTGTTCTGTGCCGAGAAAACAAACCATGGATTGTATGATAAAATGCCAAAACACGTTTTGCCAGAATACAAAGCCATGGGTGACTCCACAGTGCTTTAAGGCTTGCTTACCTCATGAAGGAACCCTCAAGCAAGCCTTGTTCGTGAAACCGTTCTGGTAGAATATTAGTTTCTTTTGCAAAATAACAATGACATGCTTGGTTTTACATTGTAACAACCACTTTACCATGAAATTCTAAAATGTACAATGAATGAAAATCAGAGTGTAACTTTGTAAATAGTACCCATACAGACACCAAATTTTCAGCCGTAGTACAAAAATGGTTATTCTTTCATAATTTACAAATGAAACTACAAACCATTTACCATGGTTCCTTTTGGAATCTTTGGATCTCGAATATCAGAGATTGTTTGTTAAAAATTTGGCTCCATATGTTATATGATTAATTTAGGCATACGTCATCACAAGATCTGTAAGTTTTATATACAGAGTAAATATTAATACTCGTACTTAACACATTATATAAACAAATGCAACCAGATCTTGCCATTGACGATTGTTCAAAAACACGAAGAGTTGTCAATTTATTTCTGAATATCGCAGGGATATATTAATAACTGAACGCAGTTGTACGTACCTCAATGTGACAAACAGGGCACCCCTCCGCTTAATTTCGCAGATATCAAAAGTTTAATTGCACGGTATGTTTAAACGATCACTATGCTTAAACGGAGGAAAAGTTCAGATTGGCCAGTTGCCCCAAAATATTTTATGAACCATGATAAAAAAAAATAATAAAAAAATGGAATATATATATAATGCAAATGGCAAGTTCTAACTCACGTGATAGGGTGTCCAATATCCTTTCAAAATGCACATATCCATGTTGTCCTGAGACCCTACTCTTGGTTTCATGCAGTGTCAGGAACACTTCAAGTTTCTGGAATATCTCCCGAGGGTTGAACATGAAGGGGTCGGAACGCAGATGGCAGAAGATAAGTTTTTGATGACATCTAAAGTATGAAAATAAATGTGTGAATTAATGTTCTAATGTACTGGATCCTTCTCTTGGTTTCATGCAGTATCTGGAACACATCAAGTTTATGGAATATTTCCTGGGGGTGAACATGAAAGGGGTAGGAATGCAGATTGCAGAAGATCAATTTTTGATGTCATTTAAGTATAAAAATAAATGTGTGAAATAATGGAATCACGCTCTAATGCACAGTTCATTTTTTTTTCGAGGGCCACTACCATTATTCTTTGGTAAAATATAAACGTCATATAATTTAACCTAGTAATGTTTTGGGGTCGAATTTTTGTGCTGTTTGAGCCTTATGTACGTTTCATATTTTTAGTTAAGTTCGGGTAACTGAATGGTCGCCTTTTGGGGAATAGCTGCTCACTCGGCTTACGATATGTTTTCTTTGTATAAGTACCTAAGGTCTAGTTCTCACGGACAATTTTTCTTTGACAAAGTAGGTTTGTCACAGAAAAATATGCTCGTGTAACTCAATTCTGTGGCGAAGTTTCATTGTCAAATATCTGTGACAAAGGTGAGCGAGTTTAGTAGTATAAGTAATCTTTGCTGTGTGTGAATACAAAGTCTTTGCCAAAGTTTTTTGTGACAAAGAATCTTCGTCAAAGAAACATTGTCCGTGGAGACGCGTCCTAAGTGTCATTTTAGTTTTTTCCCACCCCTCGGTTTGTAGAGTGGGGATTTCTTTCTTATTGCGCCATTTCCTGATCATTGCCTACTTGTACCCTTTCAATAAGGGGCGTTGACTGTATTTTTGAAGTTAATCCCACAACTGTTCATATGATATTTCTGGGTATTTTGCTAAGATCTATTGCATAGTATATCATGATCTGTTGACAGTGCTTTAAAACTTGATTCCATTAATTCACACATATATGTTTAGACTTTAGGTGACATCAAAAATTTATCTTATGCCACCTGTAGTCCTACCCCTTTCATGTTCAACCCCCATGAGATATTCCAGAAACTGGATGTGTTTCGGAAACTGCGTGAAACAAAGAGTAGGATCCAGTGCATTAGAAGTTGATTTCATTAGTTCACACATTATTTTCATAGTTTCGATTACATCAAAAATTGATCTTCTGCCATTTTCATTCCTACCCCCTTCATGCTCAACCCTCATAAGATATTTCAGAAAAGTGAGGTGGTCGAGATACTGCATGAAGTCAAAAGCTGGGTCACAGGACAACATGAATAGCGCATTTTAAAAAAGAAAATCGGAATTATCACGTGACTAGATGTTGAATTCAGAGCTTGTCGTTTTGTTTTATACAAATATACATATGTATTTGTTTTTAAAAATATACCATGCAATAGAACTGTTGATGTCTGCGAAAAGCGTATAGCTGCCCCGTTCATTAAATCGGGGTATATAAATAATTATGAAAAAAAATCGCTACTTATGAAAAATTGTGAAGCACCTGTATAGCATTTCTTGTTATAGATTGCTTTTTAGTCTATCATGTGTATTTTTGTCTTTATATTTAAACGGAAAATGGCAGTAAATTGCGCTGCACTGACTTTCACAATGTTAATACTTAATGCAAATTTTCAAATAAATTGTGTTGTATTACTGTACGGAGTATTGTATTGCATTGCAGTGCATTGCATTGCAATCTGTATAGATCAGCTGGCTACCTGTCACACCCTGTATACCGTTGATGCAACTGAATATGTTACGGCACAGACTGATGCAACATTTCACGAGGGTAGGGAAAAATGGAGAACGGTAAGTTGACGATTATTTCAATTTTACAGGCATAAATGCGAGGATGTCTGGGGCGTGAGTTGTAGGGAAAACAAAGTAAGGATGCTTTCAGTTTTTGCCATAAGAAGTTTGTTAAAAAACCTTACCTTGTGATAGAAATTATACATTTTATTGGAGGAATATGCCACCAGAGACACGAAAATTGACTACGTTTGCTAATTGCTCGAATCCTTCGTCATCGTTTTTCAATGTCAAAGTTTCGGTATATACCGGAATCATTCCTTGTTTCATACCACCTAACGACAATCCCGAACTCAAACCGGCTTTTGTACAATACGGTGTTTACACACCTAGATTGGAACGTTTGGGAAACAACGTACGTCAACGTGTTCATCGCCTGGATGCAAGCTACGTCTAAGATGTGTTGTTAAAGAATGAGGCTACGTACGGCGCATCTTTGGGCCGAAAATGATATTTCTTACGGCGGACAAATCGTAGAATGGAAATAATGTTAAATTTTAGACATTTTCTGCTGTGAATTGACAAATTCAATATCGATTTGGATAAACATATATATCGCTTACATATTTGTTGTACTTATCTACACGCGTTGCAGAATTATTAATATACTTAAGGAATAAAAAAAACGCAACAAACACGTTGGGTCACTGTAGTCAGGATGTGTGATGCAATGTGTTCATTGCGGCCTGGATGCAAGCTACGTCTAAGATGTGTTGTTAAGAATGGGGCTACGTACGGAAGTCTTAATGCCATATTTTGCAGTCGATGTCATATTACCAAGCATGTACAGTATTTGGAATATTAACCTTCGCCCAGACACTTGCGTAACAATTTGTTTTTGACGTTTTGACGTTAATTTTATCAACAAAATGACGTTTTCTCATTTCATCACATGCCACATGCAGTCTGCAAGACATTTCTAAAAACGATTTCATCAAAATGTTAAAAACATACGTTATAGTTGAATTTTTATGTATTCCTTAAGTATGATGAAGAGTATGGAACAATATATACACATTGTACCTATCCACCCTAATGCAGTGAGTACCTTACATTTGACGGAATGATAAATTTCCACAAATATTGCACAAATCGGGCATTTTATTTCATGAGTCTAAAGATAATAAAGTTTGAAAAGAATAAAATAAGTTAGATCCAAACGTTCAAAGGTATATGATATAACATGGGTCGCATCGTGAGAAAACCGGATTTTTGCCTATGCGAAAACAAAGGCGCAGATCAGCTTCGCAGTAACTGCGAAGCTGATCAGCGTCTTTGTTTTCGCTACTCGGATAGCACATGTTTTCTAATTCCTACATCTGAAATTTCAAGCTTCTAGCCATCTTCTGTGCTTGTACAACTCGGTTAGTGTCAGACCTTGTTGGAAACCCGAAGGCCGGTTTTCTCGCGTCGAGGCTCAATTATAATAATCCATAATTTGTATGTGACGTAAAGATACTGCAATCATATATAGTAAGACCAGTTTCACCACAGACTTGCATCACACATCTTGACTACAGTGACCCAAAGTGTTTGTTGCGTTTCTTTATTCCTTAAGTATATTAATAATTCTGCAACGCGTGTAGATAAGTACAACAAATATGTCAAGCGATATATATGTTTATCCAAATTGATATTGAATCTGTCAATTCACAGCAGAAAATGTCTAAAATTTAACATTATTTCCATTCTACGATTTGTCCGCCGTAAGAAAATATCATTTTCGGCCCAAAGATCCGCCGTACGTAGCCTCATTTTTTAACAACACCTCTTAGCCGTAGCTTGCATCCAGGCAATGAACACATTGACGTACGTTGTTTCCCAAACGTTCCAATCTAGGTGTGTAAACACCGTATTGTGCAAAAGTCGGCTTGAGTTCATGATTGTCTTTTGGTGGTATGAAACAAGGAATGATTCCGGTAAATACCAAAACTTTGACATTGACAAACGATGATGAAGAATTCGAGCAATTAGCAAACGTAATCAATTTTCGTGTCTCTGGTGGCATATTTCTCCCATAAAATGTATATTTTCTGTCACAAGGTAAGGTTTTTTAACGAACTACTTATGGCAAAAAATTAAGGCATCCTTACTGTGTTTTCCCTAAAACTCACGACTCGACATTGTCACATTAATGCATGTAAAATTGAAATAATCGTCAACTTACCGTTTTACATTCCTCACTAACCTCGTGAAATGTTGCATCAATCTGTGCCGTAACATATTCAGTTGCATCAACGGTATACAGGGTGCTGTCACTCCGCTCCACTTCGGTAACTCGTTCCACTTCCCTGACAGCTTAAGCATAATTATGTTGCTTTTAAACCAATGTCGATCTGATTGTGGATTTAGTAAGCGACTTGCAGCTATGTTATTTTGCTATTAATCATATTATTTTTGTTATGTATCTGTGAGTGCCGAAGATCTTCTAGTAAACACATACAATTGCCTAAAACGTTTAAATTAATGAAGAAAAACAAACGATTTTTGACTTTGCGTCGCTAATTCTACAGTAGTCTCCCCTGATATATATAGACATCATATAAAAAATAAGTATTTTATGGTTTTACGTACTTTAACAACTAGAATATTTATAATTTATGTCAGATCTAACATAAGTTAGAATAACACAGTGTTGCATTTTTGCTGAATTTTCATTTTCGACCAAGGGCTGAATATATCCCATTTCCGTCGGTATGGAGAGGTTTAACAGAATACTGATGGAAATATTCAGTCTATGCATTGTATAAAATTTTAACTTGCCTTTATTTTCAGAGTTTTTGCAACAATTACAATGGGTGGTATGCACATAGGCAGATCAAGTTTGCTGGCTCCTGACTACACCAAGGCCAAGCTAGCGGCAGCTCGGTTGTTCGCCTTGATGGACACGGAACCAGAAATCGATGTCTCAAAAGAGGAAGGGAGACAACTGGTATAGGCCTATATTGTGTAAAGAATTGAATTGAATTGAAATTGTTTACAAGTTTCATTTTTGTCTTTTGGATATAAAGTATTGAATTGAATCAGCAATCCTAAAATTTATTCCCACTCCATTTCTTTCACTTTATGACCTCACCTGTTGATGGGACGTTAACATGTCTTAGCTTTAAATAGGTTTTTATCAAGATGCTTTTAGGCTATCTTTTATGCTTTTTTTTTTCAGGAAAATTTTGATGGTTCTGTAGAATTCCAGAATGTTTCGTTTCAATACCCAGCAAGACCGGATGTGACAGTCCTCCATGATATATCATTCTCGGCGTCTCCTGGAGAAACCGTTGCTCTTGTGGGGTCAAGCGGGTGTGGCAAAAGCACTTCAGTATCACTGTTAGAAAGGTTTTATGACCCAACTACCGGCACCGTGGTAAGTTGGTGTTAGCCAGCAGTTTAAAGAAAGTTGGCCCACTTCATCGAATTATAATCAAAGTTTTACAATATTGTGATAAGGCCTTGATCTTCCCATTTTTTTCACATCTCCCTAAATTATTTTGCTCATGCTCCAAAAATATGTGCTTGGTTCCCAGCTCCCCAAAAAATTCACTAGTGCTCACCAACTAGGCCAACTAACTGTATATTTTTCACCCGCTGCCAAACCTTGGCAAAACCCTTGGTAAGTCATAATATTTTCTGTTTCAAATTTCAAATATCTATTAAGGGGGCAAATTTAAAGCCCCTGATTTTGACTCTGAGCAGAAAAAAATCAGTACACGTCTGGGGTTATAAAGACAGAGAGATTCTTGTACCTTTAATGTTTTAATGTATTGTTTTACATGTTGGACAGTAATGTATGTAGTATCCGAGATAAATTATTTCCCTTCTTAAATTATTTCCCTGCGATTGGAATGAAAAACCGCTCATTGTAACATAATATGATATGTTATAGTTTTGCAGATATTTTTTTTTATCTAACTGCAGTTTGCGGACAACGAAGACATAACATCTCTGGATTTGAAGTGGCTTCGGTCTCAGATTGGTTTGGTATCACAAGAACCAGTATTATTTGACTGTAGTATAGCAGAAAATATTGCTTATGGTGATAATGGAAAGACGGTTCCAATGGATAGAATAATAGAGTCAGCAAGAAGTGCTAATATTCACGAATTTATCTCCTCATTACCCCAGGTAAGGATATATAGTCACTGGCCCCTTTTTGTAGGTTCCGAGGTAAGGATGGATTGACCACCTGTTTTCATACAAGGTGTTCGCGTTACCTGTTTGTAGAAAAGAATCCAAGATACCGTTAGCAGTTTGCAGAGACCATTTGTAGCTGCACTTCATTATCATGCACCCAGATCGGAGTCACAATACATCAAACCTAAAACTAACGCCTACCTGCGATGATATCCCCCAACACACTGCAAGAGTTACTGTCTATGCCACGCCGACTGATTAAATAGTTACAGTTAACAGTGTGTTTGTGGGGTGCAGTAGGTTAAAACGTCACAGTGCGTTTTCTGGTTTCGATGTTTGTGCTTATGTGACGTGTTAAATAATTGAGCCGCATCGTGAGAAAACGGGATTATTGCCTATGCGAAAACAAAGGCGCAGATCAGCTTCGCGGTAACCGCGAAGCTGATCAGCGCCTTTGTTTTCGCTACTCGGATAGTACAATTCCCCCTACTTAAATCCGAAATTTCAAGCTTCTAGCTCTTTTCTGAGCTTGTACAGGCGGGTTTGTGTCGGACCTGGTCGGAAACCCCGAAGACCGGTTTTCTCGCGTCGAGGCTCATATGTCAACTACATATTTTCTACTATACCACTACATTTACAACATACTTGCATATCTCTAACAGCATGTTTTAACACAGCTCATTTTATGAAGGAAAAGGGTCGACCTCGAAGAATGGGTTTCTCATGAGACTACTCAAAACGTGTTTTATCTTTTAATCAGGGCTATGATACAAACGTAGGTAGCAAAGGAACACAACTGAGTGGGGGTCAGAAGCAAAGGATAGCCATAGCTAGAGCCCTTGTATCCAACCCTAAAATACTCCTTTTGGATGAAGCCACCTCAGCACTGGATTCGAAAAGTGAAAAGGTGAGTAACACCTAGCCCTGAGGTTATAAAACTTTTTTATGCTCAGCTCAGCTGAGACTAAAATTTATCCTGCTCATAAATGTTAAAATACAAACAATTGTGCCTTAACATTTATCAGTGGGATAAATTACATGATTTGGAGTTCTTAACCTTCAAATTCAATATATTTGGGCTATTTCGGTATTTATGAGGTTAAAATTTTATGCTCAACTGAGGCCTCGAGGCCTGTTGTTACTTTGGATATAGAATGAAAGTTTTGCACGGATAAAGCCGTCAGTTCCTTTTTAACATAACCAAATCCATATTCGATAGAAAAAGGGTCGTATATAAAACTGTTGTACTCACGAGCATTTGAGAGCACCCTGAAAACAATGAACGTGAACTTCTCACATATGGGCGTCATCTACTGGGTCACGCTGGTGTTGTATAAAACTAATGAAGTGGTGAGAAGACGGGGAAGTGTTTGAGCCTTTTGAATATGTTTCTTTTAACAAATATAGGAATATCGCAAATTTGCCCCAACAAGTTTGAAAAATGTTATTTTGAAGTAAAAAAAAAAAAAAAGGCAAAAAAAAAAAAAACAAAAAAAAAAACAAAAAAAAAAAAAAAAAAAAAAACAGTATTCGTCCATATCAACAATTTTAGGCCCTCCCAGGGGTTTTGGGGATTCAGGGAGAAGGACAATTTATTTTCAGGGATTTGGGGAGAAGGGTAATTTATTTTCAGGGATTTGGGGAGAAAGCATACATTTTTGGGGTTTTAGGGAGCAGGGGGCTGAGGAAAATAGGGAGCTGGGGAGAAAGATCATTTTTCTTTCAGGGAGCAGGGAGCAAAGACCCCACCACCCCCTGGGGGCCTCATTTTTCATACTGGTATATGAGCTGGTATATAACATCGTTTTTACAGGTTGTACAGGAAGCTTTGGACCGCGCGAGGGAGGGGAGAACATGTATTGTTATAGCTCACAGACTATCAACCATACAAAATGCCAACAAGATAGCGATCATACACAAAGGGGAGGTTGTGGAACTGGGAACTCACGTCCAGTTACTCACCAAGAAAGGAATCTATTATAAACTGATACAGCACCACAAACATTAGATACACAGCACCACAAACATTAAATGAGCGGCCTGTGTGTGATTACACAATTTGGGATTCCTACCAGGTCTGATACAAACTGGCCTGTACAGTCACAAAAGCAGGCTAAGAGCTTGTGATTTCGGATTAAAGTAGGGGAGGGATTGTACTATCTATGTAGCGAAAACAAAGCCGCTGATCAGCTGTGCAGTTACTGCACAGCTGATCTGCGCCTCTGTTTTCGCCTAAGCATTTTGTTGGTTTTCCCATACGGCGGCTCAATTAAAGAACATGTCCCATAAACAACGCTTTCTAAGATTAATGTCAACCTTAGTGAAGATGACACATTTAACTTGATATTTTTTCACAAAGTCTGTGATAGCGCTTTTAAAATGTGTGGGGTGATTAAAAGACTGCAATTCTTGTTGTAGCTATGTTTAAATGTATGTATTTTGTGTGCGAAGTCTTTCACATGCAGCAAATTTGACATTACCGACGTTAAGCATTATTGTAATTCTGGACCATCCATTAAACGCTTAGTGTGTATAGTGTGTATGTTATTTAAGAAATAGATCAGCTCTAGCAGTGAATTGTTGAGTAATAATTCACTGTTTGGAGGTCAGTTGTAAAGAAGATCAAATCACGAGCGCATAGCGCGAGTGATTTATCTTCTTACAACTGACCGACAAACAGTGAATTATTACTCTTGAGCTGATCTATTTCGATTCTAACATACAATAAACGGAATAAATGTTGCTGAATCCGTCGATATCGTTCAGCTTTCCGCAATTGCATTGCAGATATCCCGCCAAATATTTGACTATATTTACATTTTTATTGCAATCGCCCTAGATGAAAGTATCTTTCTTGATGTTCTTCATTTCCCAATGAAAAACATGAAGTCACGTGATCTAGATGCCTCGCCTATGGGTGGGGCGACGTCAAAACCCATCCAGTGACGTTGTTTGTTTACTCTTGTTGTCGTGACGTTGGTCGCGTATCGCCATGACGTAAGGCGCGAAAGTTTGACGTTTTGGCTGTTCCAAATTTACGTTAAGTCGGATTTAATATCAAATAACATGAAAATGAGCGGTGATATGTGCAATAAAAAATCTGATACTTGATTGATAATATAAAATGTAAATATAACTATTGAAATTCAGATTTTAGCTTTCACTGGATGATGAAAAACATTAGCTGTTTTAATGTTTCCGAGAAGCCCTTCGGGCTTCACGGACATTAAAACAGCCTAATGTTTTTCATCATCCAGTGAAAGCTAAAATCTGAATTTCAATCCTTAAGTAATGCTGGTATTTACACACACTTATTACGTTTGTTGCGCGCTAAAACGACGTTTCACCGTCTAACGCTGCTTTGTGGGATAGCTGACGTCACAAATGCCGCAAAGTAACGTCACGCTTATTCGCCCAGTGAAATTGTTGCACAATATAACACGTTTTTTACCATTGGCTATATAGGCGAGGTGTGTTAGAATTTAAAATACCCTGACAACTGTCTTCAACTTGGTACATGTCTGATGATTTGCAGGAACAAATCATCAAAATATCTTAATATGGCAAAATAAATATCAGTAGGTTGTTTCTCGAAGCTAGCACATGTCTTTTTTATGTTCAAGACCAGTAATAGAACATTGCCACGACACAAACCGGCATGTGCAACTACAGAAGATGGCTAGAAGCTTGAAATTTCGGATTTAGGAAGAAGAAGAGGAATTGTATTATCCGTGTAGCGAAAACAAATGCATCGATATGTAACTGCACAGCTGACCTGCGCTTTGTTTTCGCTTTGGCAAAAATCCTGTTTTTATCATGACGCGGCTCAAATTGTCATGCTGAGAATGAGTCCAGTCTGATCAACATAGGCAGGCACAGGACCTTATCATGGTCCTCGCGCACAAAGCAAAATCATCATGCTGAGCGCCTTGAGCAAGGGGTCCAAGTCCTCTTTTACTTACATTCATCTAGCCTTCTTTCGTGAGTGTACAGGCCAGTTTGTGTCGAGCCTGGTCTGTATCGAACTTCTCGCGTCGTGGCTCATATTGTTTGGTTCTCCTACAATTAGTCTAAAAGTGTTTTGTGGAATTATAAGCTCTGAGAGCCGGGGCCTTATCAGGGGTTTTGTGGATCATTGGAGAAGGGACGTTTATTTCAAGGAAGCTAGGAATTTAAGAAAGATGGGGAGCAAGCAAAACCGTGTTGAGAGTGGTAAGGGAGCAGGGAAGACATTTCAAGCTTCTAACCTTCTTCTGTACAGGCCGGTTTGTATCAGACCTGGTCGGAAACACCGAAGACCGGATTTCTTCTCGCGTCCAGCTCAGTAATTTTTAACTCTTTCTCATTGTTTTATCATTCGGAAGAGGGAAATTATATTTAGGTTTTTTGAAAGGCTGAATTCGCTGAATAAGAAAAGAGCAATCATCATTTGTTTTCTGGGAAGCACTTGATGTATCACTCTTTTAATTGTTTGAACCACAGCCAACAAACGCGTCTTGTCTGGGCCTTTGCTACATACATTCAATGTCAGAATACCTTATACGGGCCAGAAATATGCCCCTGGGCAGTCATCAAGACATGTCCATGCAAATTATACCCCCTTGAACCCCAATTTTATAATAGTAAATCGGGGTTTACAGGGGTATACCTGCTTTCTTATTTTTGATCCAAAATGTTGATTGTGGGTACTCGTTAGAGCGGTTCTAACGTGTGCCCGTAATCAACGTTTTGAGCAAAAATAAGTAAAATATCAAAATTGTTCTTTTTTGTTCAATTTTCTACAGCTGAAAAAAATCTTTGTATATTGCATGCGCGCGGATCCAGAGGGGGGGGGGGGGAACCGGGGGTCCGGACCCCCCCCCCCCCTGGAATTTGAAAATTTTACCTAAAAAAAGGTAATTTCGGGATTTCTTTTGGGTAGGACCCCCCTCGTCTGTGACCAAAAATAACCAATTTCGTTGGACCCCCTCTCATGAAAATTTCTGGATCCGCGTATGCATTGCATGGGCAAGTTTTTGCACTTTGTGTATCATCCATAGACCTTGCTTCATATTATGAGCCGTGACGTCAGAAAACCGGTCTTCGGGCTTTCCCAGGTACAGAAGGTGGCTAGAAGCTTAAAGTTTCGGATTTAGGAAGAAGAGAGATAGTACTATCCGAGTAGCGAAAACAAACGCGCTGATCAGCTTCGCAATTACTGCGAAGCTGACTCTGCGCCTTTGTTTTCGCATAGGCAAATAAAAAAAAAAAAAAAAAAAAAAAAAAAAAAAAAAAAAAACGGTTTTCTCATGTTGTGGCCTAATTTATCATGAGTTTAATTTGTGGATTTTTCCGTGCGGGATTTTACTCAATTGTTTTTGTAGCTGAATTTATCGTCAGCATTGTTCAAACAACTTTAATGTCCGTGTTTTATAAACTTCCTCATTAAATTCTCATTATGCTACTTAAGTAGTAGTAACATATTGCCGGTTAACGTCAACGGAAGCCGGACGGATGCCGACCGGACAGAAAATGTATTAAATGAAAACCAACAATGTGGTTTCCGAACAGGTCCGACATAAACCGGTCTGTGCAGTAACAGAAACAAGCTTGAAGCTTGAAATTTCTGATTTAAGAAGAAGAGTAAGTGTGCTATCCTTGTAGCGGAAAACAAAGGCGCTGATCAGCTTCGCGGTTACCGCGAAGCTGATCTGCGTCTTTGTTTTCGCCTTTGCAAATTGTTGGTTTTCTCACGAGGCGGCTCAAATTATCATATATACTGCTTGTCAATTAAATATTAAAATAAAGTAAATATCCCAGCGGGCACATGACGTCAGAATGACATCATATCAACGTCGATGCGACGTCATGACGTCGCATGCGACGACGTCGATCTGACGTCATTCTGACGTCATGTGCCTGCTGGGAAATATTGGTCCGGTGAAGAAAATTGTCGATGGCCGCCTATCCGTTGCTCGTCTGGTGGATATACGATACACTATACAGTCATTACTGTCCATTCTAACACACCTCGCCTATATAGCCAATGTTAAAAAACGTGTTATATTGTGCAACAATTTCACTGGGCGAATAAGCGTGACGTTACTTTGAGGCATTTGTGACGTCAGCTATCCCACAAAGCAGCGTTAGACGGTGAAACGTCGTTTTAGCGCACACCAAACGTAATAAATGTGTGTAAATACCAGCATTACAGTCGAATATTTGGCGGGATATCTGCAATGCAATGGCGGAAAGCTGAACGATATCGACGGTTTCAGCAACATTTATTCCGTTTATTGTGTGTTCGAATCGAAATAGATCAGCTCAAGTGCGTGAACTGTTGAGTAATAATTCACTGTTTGTCGGTCAGTTGTAAGAAGATAAATCACTCGCGCTACGCGCTCGTGATTTGATCTTCCTTACAACTGACCTCCAAACAGTGAATTATTACTCAACAATTCACTGCTAGAGCTGATCTATTTCTTAAGTAAAAGACACCCCAAAACTCACCAAAAGTGCGCCAGTTTTCAAAACTTGCATGGCACTGGGTGCTTTCTTCGTCCCGATATAAAAAGGTTTTGTTTGACTTTTAATATATGTCCCGATAGGGTTTGGTCTTGTTTGATTCTGGTATCGGATTTTTTTCTACAATAATTCCTAGAATTTGGTCAATGATTTGATTTGATTCTCATTTATGACGTCATTGAAAGAATTTCAAGTCATAAAATAGTGCTTTGAATGCAATTTTATAGTAAGTTTTTATTTGGTTCGTTAAGAAGTGATATAAATTGTGAAATGCATGTTATTGCCCACTCTGTTTTGTGGAGATTTACTCTGTTAACGTAGTCGAAAAAAATCCGGTACCAAAAAGTCAAACAAAACCTTTTTATATCGGGACCAAGGAAGCACTCAGTGCATGGGGAGCAACCTGAGGGAGCAACAGCCGTATACATATTTTTTAAATATATACTAAACGACACTTCCACTAAACAGATAAGATTTTTTGCTATAACTTTAGAACAATTCACACAGAGACGCCTACCAAAGACAAAATTATTCTAGCAAACGTGTTTTAGAGAAATGTTCGGGCGTTTAGACACACCACACCTCATCTTAAAAAGTCGAAAAACTTGAGGGATTGAAAGCAACATTATTTCAGCATAAAACCCACCATCATACATTTTCTTTATGTCATACGATAACCTGCGTTTCTTTCTTCACATTCATTCATCTGTTCATGAAACATTCATTTATGGTAAAAAGCTGTATCACAGCAACATATCCTTTTGATCGAATTCCTACTATCGCCATCATTAGCTCGAATGACATGTACAGTCTATCAAAGCCACATACCGCATAAAAAGGCTATATGCAATACCGTTGTAACTGCATAACATTGTCGGGATTTCGTCTCCTTGCCGCTGTACAAATATGGGTAATATGCAATGTCTCAGTTTCGCCAGTCGAGGCATCGCTTTTAAGCTTACGGTGACAATGAACACAAATGCATATCGAACTGAGAATTGGTCTTCTAAGAAAGTCCGAGAAAGAAAAACGGGACAACTCTTGTAATGACCTTTACTTGATACTCATGATTTTTGTGACTTTTGATGTCATGGGTTGTCGCGTACACAGACGAATACATGTAACGACGACTTTCAGTAAAATTTTCATCACTCAGTGCTCACATGACATTGAAACAACGTTGAAAATATTTTGAAATTTTTCTGTCATCGTCATAGACCACAGGCGCTCCACGACAGGACCATTTTTTTTTTTTTTTTTTTTTTTTTTTTTTTTTTTTTTGCATTTTCACCCGTTTGGAGACCCTAACGATACGAAGTTCATGCGTTTACTTTACCTTTAAAACATTTTCTATCAATCTCCAATCAACTCTCCTCTATGGGGTATGAAAAGCGAAAAAAATTGGTCCAGTCGAACGCCTTCGCATAGACGACACAGCGAGACTGAATTGTCGCAATCTTATGATCTTATTAAAGTGCGATAAAGCGTACATGTAAAAGTAACGTTTGTTTGTTTGTTTGTTTGTTTGTTTGAATTGATGCTTTACGTCCCTGTCAACAGCTAAGGGCATGTTGGGACGTTGCCTGCATTTTATGGGACTTTTACCCAAAATGAGGATGTCATGGCAACAAGTGCTTGAGGTACAACCACCCAACTAAGCCACAAAAGGCTTTGACTTGAGACACATGAACGTGTCAGAATCTTGATGAAACGAAGGCAGCGTGTACTAAATGAGCCGCCACACGGGAAAACCAACAATCTACATAGGCGATAACAAAGGCGCAGATCAGCTTCGCAGTATCAGCGCCTTTGTTTTCGCTAGACGGATAGTACAATTCCTCTACATTCTAAATCCAAAATTTCCAGCTTCTAACCATCTTCTGTGGCTGTACAGCCCGGTTTGTGTCGGACCTGGTTGGAACCCAAATTGTTGGTTTTCTCACGCACAGGCTCAAATTCAGGACGCTCTTCTCCGATATGCAACAACATAAGATGCCATTTGTAACGATCGGCGATTTATCACGTTCCCTCAAGATGTAACGGCTAATCGGGATAATCGTGGCAAAAGGATTGAATGCCAACAGATTGTACGTGATTTTCCCACTCAACACGATTCACCAACGCTCTCCTGCGGTAACCAGCAACATGAAGCAATATGCGAATCAGCGAAGAGTCTCACGAATGACTTACGACTTATCTGCGAGTTTGTTAGAAGCTGGAGATAAATGGAATTCAAGATGTTGAAGTTATATCACGAATGTTAGCCGATTGCACCTGAACTAGCCACGAAGTCAACGAATCTGACAACAGAAATATAACTTAAAAGGGGGGAAAGATACATAGAAAAGCAATGTTATCATTAAGGATGACGCTGAAGAGAAGCTACTTCTTTAAGAATCAAGCCTCAGAGGTGAAAAACGTTGCAGGGATAAAGTCAGGGACTTAAAAGATATGGGATGCTATGTTGTAATTTATGAACAAGTGTTTCCCAAGTATCATCGAATGAGTGTTGGGGCCCGTAGAAAAATAGCATGGAAAAGTGTGCATCGTCCTTCATTTATTTTGAAACTGATTCTCAGTGTGTATACTTCTATAACTATCTTGAGAAAGAATCTCATGAATTGTCAAGGACAGCTACGAATATTTATTCGCATATGTTATCGTCATACTCGCAACTGATTCGTAACTGATTCTTAAACTTTCGCGCAGCATATCATCAATAGATTATTGTAAATCGGTAAGAGTTCTTGCCAAGTTCGTGTGAACGCAGTCGAATTCAGCCTAGTCTGCCGAATCTTCGTAACGCTATCGTGTCTGTATCCTAACAGGTTCGTAAGCAATTTTGAATAACCAAAACAAGTTAACGAAACTCCACGAATCCTAATTTATCGATTTTAAAATAGCAATTCGTGGAGTTTGGTTTCATAGGTCGTAACTAATCGCAACACATCGTAGTGATCGTAAGAGTACTGAAGAGAGCGTGACAAAATCGTAAGTGATCTTAAAACAAAGATAGTGTTGGCGTCATAGCAGAACGCAACAAAATGTAAATGATAGCGTCATACAGCGTGGGATAGCAAGGTGTCAAAACTAATTGCCAAACAAAATAGAGGCGCAATTATAACTTTCTCGAATCGACTTTAATTTTTTAAAAAGCTTTAACATGGTAATGACATGATGCCAGGTGAGGCCTCCTAGAAGCAGACGTTTACAAGTTTTCCCAGCGGGCACATGACATAATAATGACGTCATATCAACGTCGATGCGACGTCATGACGCCCCATCGACGTCGATCTGACGTCATGTGCCTGCTGGATTAATTATTCCATTTTTCTTGTTTCTTTTAATGCATTTTCTTCCATCACGTGATATTTTGTTTCCAGGTGACACAAATCGCATTCTCGCGAAATCTGACGAGATCTCATGTCAATGCTGAAGCGCTATCTGGTGGCGACAATGCACAAATCGCACATGCGAAATAACGACAACTCTTGTTTTTGAACTCGGAACAATTGTCTTTTTTATTGGTACCGAGAGTCTTAAATAGAGTTGTGAAACATCTCAATTTCTCTTTTGGAAATCTATGGGTGGCCGGGAGCGGGGGTATGCGTCTCTGTCTGTTTGACTTTCTATCCGTTTGGTATTGCATCCACTGACCTCCATTCGACGCAGTTTGTGCAAGACATATTTGTCTCAAAATAAAATAAGAGATAAAATGTTTATTTCGTTTTTACTTACTAGTAAATTTTACCCGTCTCGACGTAGCAGTAAGATGATTGCGGCGATGAAGACAAATAAGACACACACATACACATACACACACACAATCTCAAATAAGACATACACAGAGGCAAGAGAAAAAAATGACAAATTTGACCTTTGACCTCGATGACCTTGACCTTTCAAAAAATGAACCCTTCAAGCTAATATCCGGGGCCGCCGTCCGCCTTCCATCCAAGTTTGGTGAAGATCGGCCCAAGGACCTGGGAGGAACAAACAGAAAAACAACATGACCTTTGAGCCAATTGGACCCATAAATCTTAATCAGGGATCAACCCGTATACACTCAGCAAGTTTTATGCAAATCAGACCAAGGACTGCCGTGTTACAGAAATTTGACCTTTGACCTCGATGACCTTGACCTTTAAAAAATGAACCCCTCGAGCTAAAATCCAGTGCCTCCTTCAACCTTCCCACCAAGTTTGGTGAAGATTGGCCCAAGGACCTGGGAGGAATAAACAGAAAAAAAAACACATAAATTTGACCTTTGACCTCGATGACCTTTGACCCAATTGGACCCATTAATCTTAATCAGGGATCAACCTGTATACACTCACCAAGTTATATGTAAATCGGACCAAGGACTGCTGAGATATAGAAATTTGACCTTTGACCTCGATGACCTTGACCTTTAATAATTGAATCCCTCGAGCTAATATCCGGAAGTTCGGTGAAGATCGGCCCAAGGACCTGGGAGACGTAGGGGAACAAACAGAAAAAAAAACATGACCAACAGAACCCCCCCCATATATTTGACCTTTGACCTCGATGACCTTTGACCCAATTGGACCCATAAATCTTAATCAGGGATCAACCTGTATACACTCAGCAAGTTTCATGCAAATCGGACCAAGGACTGCTGAGATACAGAAATTTGACATTTGACCTAGATGACCTTGACCTTTAGAAAAATGAACCCCTCCAGCTAATATCTTGGGCCGCCCTCAACCTTCCCACCAAGTTTGGTGAAGATTGGCCCAAGGACCTGGGAGGAACAAACAGAAAAAAAAAACAAATTTGACCTTTGACCTCGATGACCTTTGACCCAGTTGGACCCATAAATCTTAATCAGGGATCAACCTGTATACACTCACCAAGTTTTATGTAAATCGGACCAAAGACTGCCGTGTTACAGATATTTGACCTTTGACCTCGATGACCTTGACCTTTAAAAATGAATCCCTCGAGCTAATATCCGGAAGTTCGGTGAAGATCGGCCCAGGGACCTGGGAGAAGTAGGGGAACAAACAGAAAAAAAAAAACAACAAAAAAACATGACCAACAGAAAAAAACCCCATAAATTTGACCTTTGACCTCGATGACATTTGACCCAATTGGACCCATAAATCTTAATCAGGGATCAACCTGTATACACTCAGCAAGTTTCATGCAAGTCGGACCAAGGACTGCTGAGATACAGAAATTTGACCTTTGACCTCGATGACCTTGACCTTTTAAGTAATTAACCCATCGAGCTAATATCAGGGGCCGCCCTGTATACACTCACCAAGTTTCATGCAAATCGGACCAAGGACTGCAGAGATACAGAAATTTGACCTTTGACCTCGATGACCTTGACCTTTGGAAAAATGAACCCCTCGTGCTAATATCTGGGGCCGCCCTCAACCTTCCCACCAAGTTTGGTGAAGATCGGCCCAAGGACCTGGGAGAAGTAGGGGAACAAACAGAAAAAAAATATAAATTTGACCTTTGACCTTGACCTTTCAAAAAATGAACCCCTCAAACTAATATCCGGGGCCGCCCTCCACCTTCCCTCCAAGTTTGGTGAAGATCGGCCCAAGGACCTGGGAGGAGTAGGGGAACAAACAAACAGACAAACGTTGCTCAAATTATAGTATGATTTTTTTTCTTCCTGGAGTAGCCCGTGTGAAGTGGCTACTTATGACTATTGTTTATTTTAGTGTTTAAAGTTTGTAACATCGTCAAGAGCGGCCGTACATTTGTTTCAAGCTGATTTTACGTGGTAGTCGTGTTTTGTAAAATAAACTTTGAAAACGAAACGTTTCATCATAGTGCATGTAAGTACACATAGTTGCTGTTTTCTTTCCAATTCATAAATAAGAATATTTGATAAACTTTTGTGTTCATATGACGTAACGTAAAAAGTTGCGGCACCTTGAATAAAGTAGTGACCCACCGCTAAAGATTTACAGATAAAACGCGAACGGAAAAACATAACATTAATATTTTCGTACCATACGTGTCTTGTCATTTTTGTTTTAGCGTCCACAGAATGGGATGTTTATAAAGCGTGAAATACCTGGAATTTCGCTAAAATCATCATGTAACATGTAACAAAAATGCCGTGCAAGAAAATTCAAATTATCCCCATGGAGATGGTGTTTGGTGAAATAACGGGAAATTCGGCCTGTGAGTTTTGCAAACGATGTCCATATGCTTGCGTGATTTTCAGAACTGTGTGATGGAATACTTCGAAATGAATACGAGACAAAGCAAATGTAAATTTTGTAACATTTCTTAAAAAAAAACTGAATTTTTTTTCGAATTTCCGTTTTCAAACCTGTACTGAATTTAAACGAACAAACAAAGATGGATATAAAATATATTACCAACATACATAATTAGTGTACATAAGATAAGTGAAGTTTTAATCCAAAGGACAGTCTTATTCATATTTAATTCGGTATAAAGCTAGATCTTAAAAAGTGTCCCAAAATGTCAATTTGGGTAAAATATAACTTAGTTGTTTTCTTTTAATGCGTACGCAAAACAAATGGCACAATACACTTATAAGGGCATAGAGAAAGTACATCTAGAATGTAAATTGTTCATGTAAATTTTTGTCATTCTGCGTCTACTGTCTATGAAAATATAGACGAAAAACCAAATCTTAAAAAATGTCCCACATGGCGTAAATTTCGCTTTTTTGACGTTAACGTCATAATTATGATATTAATCGGCGACAGGTTAAGCCGGTCCGAATATCGTTAAAAATTCTAGAAGTTTACAATAAGGCATATATGAGTTGCCCACATCAAATAGCAATTAAACAAGCTGAATTTTCATACAAAATAGAATGTCACAGGACTGTGAGGACCTTCAATTTAACATTTGATATTAAGTAATTATCCCAGCGGGCACATGACGTCAAAATGACGTCATATCAAAGTCGATGCGACGTCGCATCGACGTCAATCTGACGTCATTTTGACGTCATGTGCCTGCTGGGATATCATGAAGACTTTTACGACGTTTTGGATGTTACAATTAGATCTACGTAGATCTACCGCAACTTTTGACGTTTAGTGATATGCTTTTGTTGTCTGATTTTCGCTGAATTTTGTCCGTATATTAATCGGTTTCGATCTATAATATAAAAACCTCCTGTCAAAACGTAACAAAAATTTCACCAGTACCATGTTATTCTTCATTATTAGTAGAAAAAGGTAGTAGGCAACGATCAGGAAAAGGCGCAATCAGAAAGAGAATCCCTCTCCAAAATCCGAGGTGGGAAAAACTAAATTAACATTCAGGTACTTATATCATGAAAACATATCGTAAGCCGAATGAGCAGCTATTTTCAGAAACTGGATTTGCAATAAACTTAATTAGGACTCAGAACACAGGGGGGCATGACGCCCAATAACACAAGACAAAATGCACACGAAAGTCTTTATTTCGAAAATAATAGAGTATCAATTGTTTGATGCATGTTTTAATGTAGTTATTCTAGTTTTATTGACTGCGAGATGTCAACAAAATGGAAGAACATTAATGCTATCTGAACAATATAGAGGTGAGATTTTTGCTACACCTTACTCAACTAAGTATGCGATTGCACATGCATATCTTTCCAGTTCTCTCGCTAAGATCCGAGATCAGGAGAAATACTGTTATACTAAAAAAAAAAACTATTTTTGTTCTGTAGACAAAACCCTTCATGTACCATGGCATCCGTAGATCGAGCCAGCACTTTACTGGGGGCATCAGACGAAACTTTCGACCACATCTGTGATCCTTGTAATTTCCGCGGTACACAGAAACAGGGGACTAGCTACTGCAAACATTGCAAAGAAAAACTTTGCCAAACTTGCACAGATGCCCATAAAGGGCAGCAGATATCGAGAAATCACAACCTTATTCCCATTTCAAAACTCTCGGTGACAGCCGCGCCCCCGACAACTTGTAACGTTCTTTGTGACTGCAGCCAGAATTCAGCAGTCGTCAAATACTGCCAGGACCACGATGACGTCATTTGTCAGCCATGCTGCTTCACAAAACATCGGGCTTGTAAAACGGTTTCCATCGGAGAAAAGAGCGCTTCATATCAGAGAGGGAAATTCACTGCTGTCGCACTAAAGGCAGACATGCTGAGCGACGACACTGATAGGGCCTTAGATGAACGAAAGTCTGACCTCCAGTTATACACAACAATGACGGAAACGGCTAAAACAGACATGGGAAAATATCGTGAGAAAATCAATAGCCAGTTCGACGCAATGGAAAAGGAGATACTGGCAGAACTCGACCGTCGAGAAGCTAGAAACCGACAACATGTCGATGGTCATATTTCGTCATGCACAACAACAAAACAGTTGCTTCAATCCGATTTAATGATTTTAAATGACGCCAAGAAAGCCGCCGACAAAGCAGACATGTTTGCAGCAGACGTCAAAGTTTCTAAGAGGTTAGCAGATTACGAACGTCTGTTAAGAGATATCCGTCGTGAGTCTACGTCAATAAGTTTAACTTTCAAAAATAATGACCAAATATTGGATATGCTGGTGAACACAAAGAGTATTGGAACACTGATAGAACAAACCATCGAGAAAACTGTGTTCACTTACCTGAAATTTGAAAATTTGAAAAAGAAAAAGGTTAAAATATCAAAGGACAAAAAACCACCAAGCATCACTGGATGTGCCTTTATGCCCGATGGAAAAGTTTTATTAACTGACGTTGAAAACGATAACCTGAAACTGCTTGACAAATCATTCACACTACAAGACAGTCTAGACTTACCAAGCTATCCCTGGGATGTATCAGTGGTCAATGACACCACAGCTATTATCACACTACCATACCCAGAACAGTTACAGTACATAGACGTGGCCCCCAGACTTGCTGCAGGACGGGTGATCCAACTTGACAAGAGGTGCTATGGTGTCCAGGTTGTTGGTAGCGACATCTACGTCACCTGTCACCATTACCCGGCAGGTGAGGGTGAAGTGAGGATCCTAGACAAGAACGGTAACATGAGAAAACGACTGGGAGTGAATCAGGATAACACGTTTATGTTTACAAATCCTCACCATCTCACGGTATCTGCTCGGTCTAACAAGATCTACGTCTCGGACAGGGACCAACATACACTGACCTGCCTGAAGACAGATGGAACTGTCATCTTCCAGTACAAGGATCCTGAACTAGACGGACCACTAGGAGTGTGTGTTGATGACGAGGACAACGTCATGGTTTGTGGCGGAGAGTCTAACAATCTCCACGTAGTAACCAGTGATGGCAAGAAACACTCTGTCATCCTGACCTCCAAGGATGGTATAAAGTTGCCAGGGTGTGTTGCTTACAGACAAACAGACAAAACATTGATCGTCGGATGCTGGGAGAATAACAATATTTACGTTTTTCATGTGTTGCCAAATAAAATTTGAGCCTGTGCGTGAGAAAACCAACAATTTGTGTTTCAGACCAGGTCCGACACAAACCAGCCTGTACAAGCACAGAAGATGGCTAGAGGCTGGAAATTTTGGATTTAGAAAGAAAAGGAATAGTACCATCCGTGTAGCGAAAACAAAGGTGCTGATCAGCTTCGCAGTTACTGCGAAGCTGATCTGCGCCTTTGTTTTCGCCTATGCAAATTGTTGGTTTTCTCATGCGAAGGCTCATTTAATGATTTTAGAAGCGTCACAAGAAAACTCGGTTCTTTATTATGGATCATTCTCACAGACTGGTCGATAAATATTTAGATTGAGTAATCTTATTTTAAAGTGGCAAAAATCTGTTGCTTACAGACAAGCAGATAAAACATTGATAGTCGAAATCATCATGTTTTTTCATTGGGTGTCGCCAAAATTAATAGGGCTTAATGATTTGAGAAGCGTCAAAAGAAAACTTGTTTGTTTATTATGACTGGTCTGACAAAATTCACATAGTAAGCCTTAGCAGTGATGACAAGAAACACTTTGTCATCCTGGCCTCCAAGGAGGATATAAAGTGGCCAGTCTCTTGCAGACAAACAGACAAAACATTGATATAGTAGGATGTTATCAAAATAACAATATATATATATTAATTATATTTCTTGTTCAATGTGTCGTCAAATGAAATGGATCGCCGCATCAGAAAACCAACATTCTGCATTATGCGAAAACAAAGATGCAGATCAGCTGTGCAGTAACTGCACAGCTGATCAGCATCCTTGTCACGTTTTCGCTACCCATATAGTATAATCTCTCTTCTTCCTAAATCTAAAATTTCAAGCTTCTAGCCTGCTTCTGTGCCTGTCCAGGCTGGTTTCTGTCGGACCGCGTCAGAAACCCACATTGTTGGTTTTCTCAAGCGATGACTTTTTTAAAAATAATACCTTGAGCAGCGTCGAAAGCAAGGATATATACTTATCAGACTGAGCAGTCCAAGATTCCACATGGGAACTAACGGCAACAAGAACATGGTTCCATTCTCACCTCTAAAGTGAGCCGCGACGAGAGAAAACCCGGGTCTTCTTGGTTTCCGACCAGGTCTGACACAAACCAGCCTGTAAAGTCACAGAATCAGGCATGGCCTACTGCCAATTTGAATTCAATCATTTTTGTCTTTGCCACCACCCCATCTCCTCCACCTTCATCGGGGGTGGGTGGGGAAGTGTAATTTTGGTGATTCATTTGCAAACGTTTCGTTATGCTTTTAGCTAAAGATTATAAATGCTTATATTTGCCCATTTTTGATTGTTTTTTTTTTTTTTTTTTTTTGTTTTTTTTTTGTTTTTTTTTTGTTTTTTTTTTTGTAAAATATTTCATTGCTCTTTTTCGAAAATATATATATGTGTCATATTAATCATTCCATTTCACATATTTTAATTGCATGTTGTGCCTTAGATTTCAATTTTCATGTTTTACTAATCATATTTATCAGTCATTATTTTCTCCAAGTTTGCCAATTTCATTTTGAAATATTTTAATGTCATTATTTTCATTAGTTTTCGTCATTATTGTCATGCACTCATTTTTGCAAAACATTGTCATACTGTATGACTTATTCATAAAATATTAATTCATTCGCTTATTATTTTTTTTTCATTTTCCTTGTTTTACTGTCAGACATTCAATAAATGCCCTTTATCAAATCAAACAGTGGTTATTTTCATTTGGCAACCCGCAGCCTTAGTTTAAGTCCGTACGGCTTAAGTCATTATTTGACTTAAACTTCTAGTCCTGAACCACTCTTAACTTTTCTCAAACCGAACAAGAGGTCTTTCATTTTTCAAGCGATGCATCACGGAAAAAAAAAAAAAAAAAAAAAAAAAAAAAAAAAAAAAGACAAAGTGCGTCGAAATGAAAATAATAACAAGCCCAAGACCGTATGCTGTTTTGACATCATTTTACATAATTTAGATCTCAACCGAATTGTATTTCAGTTTGGATTTTTAGGGTGACATTGGCTCTGATTGCACAAGTTTCTGATCATTGCTGACATTTACCTTCACTACGAAAACATGCCACGAAATATACAGATTTTTTTTTTTTCCATTGGAAAAAAATGATTTTTTTTAAATGTTTTTGCTCAAAACATAGATTGAGGATACTGGTTTGAACCGCCTCGGTCAAGTACCCACAATATATGTTTTGGAGCAAAAATAAGAAAAATAGGTATACCCCTGCATACCCCAGTTTTGCTATATGAAAGTGGGATATGATGGGGGGGGGGGTATACATTTCATGGACATGTTTTCATGATGTCTAATCAAGATTTTCCTCGCTACTCAAAGTCGGCTTTACATTTTGTCACACTCTGCATGCCAAATATCGATATTTGACCAACGCCGGAGTGAGATAGCCAACTCCGAGGATAAGGCATACGCCTGAGGAAAATTGCGAGTGTTTTTCTTCTAAAATGTCAAAATAAATTAAAAAACACACTGTTTACTCAATTTCGCTTATTCTGTATCTTCCCATGACATTAAGTTTGTTGTTCAAAACGACTATAGGCACAAAGATATTCGTATAGTTGATGAATGTATGAAAATGTACTTTAAAACAACAACCTACTTGAAACAGCTACACGTGTCTTTCTATACGAAAATAATGGTTGAAATTATGCGTATTTGGTATATTTTGAAAATTTTCAAATGTTTTATTATAACATATCCTCTTTAGTGAGGAAATGAGGGTAACGTCTACGCCGGAGTAAGATACGACTGCAGCCGGAGGGAGTGATAAGAAAAGAGATAATACCAACAACGACGCCCGATGATGTTCTCAAGATTTGGAGGACTTGTTAACAAGAAATCATATTTACATACACCCCATAATGGTCTGTAGGCCTACAATCACATACAAGACGCTTACATTGTGGGGTGGGAGCGCGAACGAACGTTTCTGTTACACATGTTATTGAGGACATCTTGTTATACTCAATGTTTCAAATTCGTAGTTCAGTTATCATAAATACAAATATTTCTGTACACGAAAATATAAACGAGCAATAATTGAAAGAAAATCATGGCTTGCTAGATTCGCCACAGACATGCATTAAAAAGAAATGAGTTTTAAGTAAAACAGCTTGTAATGCGAATATGAATTATGAATTATAGCGTGAATAGAGAATGAAAAGTTTCGACTTTAAAGAATTTTTACTTCTTAATCAATCTTGACAGTCAAAAGCACAAAATTGTGTAAGTTTTCTTGTATTTTATATGTTCCAGACAAAGTATTGTAACATTATATAAATTTTATTTGGAAGCAGGACCATCTTACTACATTTACTTGTCATTACAAATTATATCATTCCCTTGCATAATAATATATTACATACATTTGCTGAAAGCTCTTCGCACAATGTTCCTCAGGCGTTGGCTATTGCCTCGGAGTTAGCTATTGCACTCCGGCGTTGGTCAAATATCGATTATTGGCATGCAGAGTGTGTTGGTACAGAGTTCGGAATGATAAAATTCGCTCCGTTTAGGACCTGTTTTTGCTATTTATGTTTAGAACGACACGGATCAACACCAGGAAAACATGTCCGTGCAATGTATACCCCCATGAACTCCACTTTTATATAGTAAAACTGGGGTTTGCAGGGGTATGCCTATTTTTCTTATTTTTGCTCCAAAACATAGATTGTGGGTACTCGTTAGAACCGCCTCGGCAAAAACAAGAAAAATATCAAACATTTTCAGCTGAAAATTTTCAATTTTTAAAGTATATTGCATGGGCATATTTTCGTAATGATTTCATAGACCGATTACTATGCTAATATATTGAGGATACTCGGACTTCTGGCTAAGTCTTGCGGTTTCAACTTAATTCCAAACTAAGAAAACGTCACTCAGCACCACTGAACACAATCTGCTTAATAAAATATCAGCCATTATGTGTTACGTGAGTAGTCAAGAATGCTACTTTCTGTGTCATAGAAAGTCAACGAATTGATCAGAAACGGGCATTATAGGGCTGATTTGGCTTTCATTTGAGCATTACGAAAACTTGCCCATGCAATATACAGATTTTTTTCAGCAGTAAAAATTGAAAATTTCATAAAAATGTTTGATATTTTTCATATTTTTGACCAAAACATTGATTGTGGGTACCCGCCGAGGCGTTTCTAACGAGTACCCACAATCTATGTTTTGGATCAGAAATAAGAAAAATATGTACATGTATACCACTGCAAAACCCAGTTTTTTCTATATGAAAGTGGGGTTCAAAAGGGGGTAAACTTTTCATGGACACGTTTTCCTGATGTCATTTTGATACTGCTGAAACCCATTTTGTTATACCTTGGTCCGGTAACAATATGTTGCCACTGTGCCTTAGGGACTGGCCCGTTCGTGCGAAAAGTGGTATCGCCTTATTACCAAGCATCTATGAATCGACTGTACTACAGCTGGACATAAACATTCTAATACAAATATACATATATTCAGTCACTGTGACAAGATTTTTTAAAACTTAATCATCGGACCAAAAGGCTGATTTAAGTGGACACAAAGCCAAAATGACAGTTCCAACGGTTTGACTACTTTTGTCACACCCTACTCCCATTACCAAAACTTTCCCATGTAATATACAAAGATTATTTTCAGCTGTAAAAATTGAAAATTTCACCAGAAAAAATAATATTTTTAATATCTTTGCTCAAAACATACATAGTTAGGCGGTTCTAACGAGTACCCACAATGAATGTTTTGGATCAAAAATAAGAAAACCAGGTATACAGTGGCGGATTTGAAGGTGGATCAAGGGGTTCGCTCGAACCCCCCTCTGGAGCCAAATTATTTTGTTTTCATGGGGAATTTAAAGAAATTTTGAGTGAAACCCCCCTTTTCCCCTTTTAAAAAATCGTGGCTCCGCATGTAATACCTCTGCAAACCCTAGTTTTGGAATATAAAAGTGGGGTCTAAGGGGGTTTACATTTCACGGACATGTTTTCCTGATGCAGTTACAATATGTTGCCACTGTGCCTGAGGTAGAGAAATATTCCGATCCAAATATCAACAGCCGCTTGTTATAAAACATAATCATGAGAAGGTTTGTTGTTACGTTGGTTTTGGTTGTCTTCATTTCGGCAAAATGCTTGCAGGGTAAGTAAAATTCTCAACCGGGACAATAGTCGTATTTCAATATAGGCACATAAGCAGTGTAATGGTATGTCACACTAACATAAGTCATATTCATAGTATAGTTTTGTACATCGTGGAATGCAAATGTACTGTAAATGTAGTGTACATGTAGTTGTCATTTTTCATCTTGTATGTATGTTATATGTTTCTGTCATAATCCTGTATGTTTTGGATTGAATGCAGATTAAACTTTGAATCTTTGAATCTTTGAATCATAAGCAAGCAATCGATTTTACTAGCGCTCAGGTAAATTTACGGAGACTTTCCGATAATATCCGATATTGGCCGGCGATATTCGATTATCATTCAGCTAATCTGTCCAGGTAATGTCAGTGTTGCCTGGGGACAGTTGTTGTAGGGATGATTTCATCGCTTTATTTTAATAGCTTTCTCTGCAGCTTTCTCTGTGTGAAAACTTTATTTTAATTAAGCGCAGTTGACATGTTACTTACTTACTTACTTACTTACTGTTAAAAGACTAAATGCATGACGCAGGGATCGGGGGTATTCATCTGCTACCCCCATGTCACTTCGGATGATTTTATATAGGATAATTATAACAGAGACCCATCGTAAACAAAAGCATTCGTCTTGCAGACGCGGACACGCCTTTGCATTTTCAAGATGATTTAAGAAGCTGCATAGATTATTTTAATAGACTCCATTAGTTGTTTGTAACCTTATATGGAGAATAAACGTGTTGTTCCCCTTTTGAAAATATTTGAATTAAGCGCTAAAGTATTTTATATAATTGTATACATTTTCCGCAAGTCTTCGGTTTTTCCATTTAAATTACGTGTCATAGGCGTTTTTTCTTTTTCTTTTTTATTTGAGCACCCTCATTAGAAAACCAACAGTTACTGCGTAGCTGATCTGCGCCATTGTTTTCGCATATGCAGTTTGTTTTTTCATGATGCGGCTCATATATATGCTTTCTAGTGCTTGGCATACAAACATTTTTATATTTTGAGAGTTGCTTACTAGTGCTTGGCATACAAACCTTTTTTATATTTTGAGAATTGCTCACTAGTGCTTGGCATACAAACATTTTTATATTTTGAGACTTGCTTACTAGTGCTTGGCATACAAACATTTTTATATTTTGAGAGAAATACGATAGGGACTACGATAATGAGCTGAAATGATCTTGAAAACTTGGACCCTTTGACGTTTAAGTTCACCTGTACTTCCACTAACTTTGTCCTTGATATTTTCATGACAACATAATTTGAGCCGCCCCATGGGAAAACCAACAATCTGCCTAGGCGAAAACAAATGCGAAGATCAGCTTCGCGGTAACCGCGAAGCTGATCAGCGTCTTTGTTTTCGCTACTCGGATAGTACAATTTCTCCTCTACTCAACTCCAAAATTTCGAGCTTCTAGCTCTTTTCTGTAACTGTACAGGTAGGTTTGTGTCGGACCTGTTCGGAAACCACATTGTTGGTTTTCCCACGGGGTGGCTCAATTATTGTTCCAGCTGACAGAGATTACGATAGGGACTGCGACGACGAGCTGGGGGAGCACTGGAGGGACGCCGGCTACTTCTGTAACGGGGTCATGTTTGGGTGTGGCTACAAAGGGAAATGTCTCAGAAAGAACGGACGCTGCTGCGTGGAAGATTAGGTTAGCACATTATGCACCTTTTATGTAATATAGCCTGCATCGGTTTTCATTTCGTATGCCTAGGTTACATTTGCCCCAATCATCGTACGATGTTTCGGTGTGCTATTTTCCCTGCGTCTTTTAGAATACGTAGGTGATCGTGGGCTATGACATATGTGTTTACAATTCATACGGACATCGTACGATTTTTTGCCCTGGCTTTCGTCGACGTTCTGAGTCAGAACCGTTCGGAGAGACGGTAGGGAATTCGTACGGTCATCATAGGATATCCGCATACTTTAAGTGGAAATCGTACGGAGCCCGTACAATGCGCGTGAGGAGTCCTTACGCTTTTTGGCTGAGCCCTTGCCGTTTCCCCACGATCGCTGTACGATTTTTCATAAAAAAAATTTGCGGTGACGGCACGATCATCGCAGGGTCTCCGCACCCGCACGACATGTCTACGGGCTACGGTCTTACGATTTTTAAAAATTTGTAAAAGTGCACACTATTACAAAATCGTAGAGGCTACGGAGATCGTAGGAAGCCGTAGAATAGTAGGGACATCGTAGGGTTACCCTGCGGCATACGAAAATGCAAAAATGGCATCATACGATCATCGCAAGCTAATCGTAGGCTAAATGTAACCTAGGCATTAACATTATTAAGTATCTATACACTGTGATACAGTTAGGTGACAAGTTCTTCAGTTCTTGAATGAAAAATTATAAATGCTTTAAATAAAAAAAGAAAAATTCAGAAAAAAATCAACACAACCAATCATGTCAATTACGGAATTTTCTCTTTTCAGATGACGCGAGGAGCATTTGCAGTTAAGTAGGATGAAAAAGCCTATAATAAAATATTATTAAAACAGAGCTTGAATCGTTTTGCTTGCTATTCCAACTTTCTTTTACGGATAACCCAACCGACAGTTTAAATTAGCTGCCTTCTAAAAACAATTTTATTCAGTTTACTCAAGTCCAACCTACATCAGGCCATGATTCTAAGAGTGTCGGCGGTCCAACCCCCAACCACCCATTGAACTCCTCGGGTATGTGGTTCGAAATGGCGAAATGTTGTTGGCCCCACTAGTTTGATGTTACTGGTCCATGAAGACGATTACTATGCAAACACTGAAAGTCAAAGATAAAAGTTTTGACAAAATAGAAAAATAACCAACTTATTGTCAGCCCCTCAAGATCAACCAGGCTCAAATACTTAATTTTGCTACATACATAACTGAATCTGTTCACCGGTTCCAGACATAATAAAAACTTACTCATGCACTATACAGAGATTATTTTGAGCTTTCAAAATTGAAAATTTTCAGCTGAAAAAAAAATGACATTTTTCTCATTTTTGCTCAAAACATAGATTGTGGGTACACGTTAGAACCGCCTCGGCGAGGCGGTTCTAACGAGTACCCACAATCTAAGTTTAGGAGCAAAAATAAGAAAAATAGGTATACCCCTGTAAACCCCACTTTTAGTTATAAAAGTGGGGTACGAGGGGATATACATTTCACACCGGGACATAAAAAAATGCTACGCCCTTATGGGCGGTTTGCCTTTATTACGTCAGGGTGAACATTTGTCACCAACGTGACAGGTATATGTACCAGCCGGGTTTCGAACCAGCAACCTCTAGATTGCTAAGCGAATACGCTATCCATTACACCACCGCGGCTGTTTTCTTGATGAAAGATATTTGAAGGCGTTCCCATGAGAGACTCCACATGATTTGGGCTTGATTGGCTATGCGGTTTCTGAGAAAAGCAAATTTTATTTTTAAATTTGAATTTTATGGTGACTTGGTTTACAAATTGAAGAAGCTTAAAGGAATAAATGATTTTTCTTTTCAGTTCAGAAAAATCAGAACACGTTACAGACGTATAGGTTATAACTTGAATGTTATGCGACAGTCTGCATGCTTAGTTTTTAACCCAATCATGGTTGATAACTATGCTGCCTTCTTTAATTGCACGCCGGTGGGTCTATGATGGCCCCGACTTAAAGCTATTCATTTTAGTTGGTTGGGGCCGGAGCTTCTTGTCTGTTGCTTGGCCTACCGGGGTCCAACTGGAGTTTTTCTTTTGCTCTGGAGTTAGTAGGTTATTCGGTGCCCAGGGATCTCCATCGTCGGGCAGCTTACTCAATCTGTGAGTCCTGGTTTTTGATTCATCAGGATGTTTATCATGATTTATTTGTTCTTGATGATTCATTGACTAGTTAGAGATTCACCACGAGGACCGAAGAACTAACTAAATGTTATGAACCACTGCAGAAGCTGAGGGTGAGGTTAGGTACCTGTAAAACCGGTTTAAGCCCGCCAGTAACTTTGTGTTACTGATCGTTCCAAGTTGATACTTCTGTGGTGGTTCTTTTTGTTTTATGTCTTGGTGTTTAATTTTTTTTTTTTTTGTGCTGTTGGCGCCTTATGTATGTTTTCATATTTTTTAGTTAAGTTAAGGTAACTGAGTGGCCACCTATTGGGAAAATAGCTGCTCATTAGGCTTACGATATGTTTCATGGTATAAGTACCTGATTGTTAGTTTGGTTTTTTCCCACCTCGGTTTTTGGAGTGGGAATCTTTTTCTGATTGCGCCTTTTCCTGATCTTTGCCTACTTGTACTTTTTTATTTTAAAAGTATGTAAATGACCTCCAGCCATGATAAAAATGACACTGATCCTGAATACTCACGTAAAAACCTAAAATTAACTTGAAATAAGTTACCGGTATCAGTTGCTGCCTAACGTGTTCAAGAGACAGACATGTCATAGGGTCAGTAAATTCTAAAATCTATATCTATTTTAGTGTTTATTTATCGTCCTTTATTGGCCTTTACGTCCCCTTTATGTCCTATATTATGGCGCAGAATTCCAGATATTTTACAGGAAATTGTATATGGCACTACAGGAAGTTAGTAGGTATTACATACTTAGGTAGCGTAGTTAGTCTTGGCCAGTATAGGTAGATAGGTAATTTTTGTGGTATTGTTATGTAATACTTGATACTAACAAGCGTTCACGCATGTAACGGTTCTTTGCATTTGCCATTTACGATACTTTTGAACAAGTTCGTTTTTCTGTGTTATATTTGGAATATTCATAATTATATTATTTCATATAATTACAGGTATGTTGTTTTAAGCCATCTTTTACAACTGATAAGCTGCAGCATCTTTAGTGTCATTTCACCATTAAGAAGTGTTATATTTGATAATTATTATTAACAAGATTTGATGTTATGTTGTAAATAAGTTAGCTGTGTCATGGTAAATTGTCAATGTCTGTGCAATTTAAGGTTAGCTGCAAGGTAGACCAAAGCCATTCCAGATATGTCACTTTATGTCATTTTATGTACTTTGTACTTGGCATTTGCCATTTACGATACTTTTGAACAAGTTCGTTTTTCTGTGTTATATTTGTAATATTCATAATTATATTATTTCATATAATTACAGGCGTTCGTCTTTATATTTTGAACCTACGGGAGAAGTAGAATGAATACTAAGAATCTACCAAACCAGCCCGTTGACAATGGTGGCCAGTGTGCGGGACACAGTTTTTCAAACAGTTTTTCGTACCTTGTGTGAAGTGTTCTTGAGAATTTCATTGTAATCCTAATACATGTAGTTATATTTGTCGGGGCGCGTTTTTCGTTTCTCAGATTTATTGAGTCCTTTAGCGCGGTACTTGAGAGTATTTTCTTATTGGAGGACAAGAGCTGGTATGCTGTTCCTCTCATAAAGAATCATTGCTCCTGTGTGCTGATCGTTATTGGAATGATAACGTCTGGGTAAACTATACTTACCGTCACAAATTAGCGTTCTCTTTCGCAAGTTACGATGATATTCGAGTTATAGATGACTACGTTCACAGTTATCTATCCCGTGATTTCATTTCAAATTTAATGGAAATTTGATGTACAAAAGAAGAGAACCGCACAGTTAAACTTCGTACTCAATTACGTAGTACACAATATATGTAGTAGTAGTAGATGGTAAGTACTTGATTTAATAACGCGTTCCCGCAATGGTTTTCATTTGTTTCTCTTTATGTCTGTTTACCTGTTACTACTTCTCACTGTTTGTCTCTCTCTCTCTTGTCTTTCGTTTGTCTTGTTATCGTGCATATCTTTGTGTCGTTAGGTAAGTTGTATATATGTGAGGATTACACTTCTGTGTATCACTTAAACATTTCATATATACTTATGATCAGTATTTTGCTGATTAAATTCCATTCATTCATTAGTTTGACATCATTAGGGGTTGCAGATTTGAAGTTTGGTTGTAAATGTCGGGACGCCATTTTCTAAAGAGGGGGTGAATGTCATAGGGTCAGTAAATTCTAAAATCTATATCTATTTTAGTGTTTATTTATCGTCCTTTATTGGCCTTTACGTCCCCTTTATGTCCTATATTATGGCGCAGAATTCCAGATATTTTACAGGAAATTGTATATGGCACTACAGGAAATTAGTAGGTATTACATACTTAGGTAGCGTAGTTAGTCTTGGCCAATATAGGTAGATAGGTAGTTTTAGTGGTATTGTTATGTAATACTTGATACTAACAAGCGTTCACGCATGTAACGGTTCTTTGCATTTGCTATTTACGATACTTTTGAACAAGTTCGTTTTTCTGTGTTATATTTGGAATACTCATAATTATATTATTTCATATAATTACAGGTATGTTGTTTTAAGCCATCTTTTACAACTGATAAGCTGCAGCATCTTTAGTGTCATTTCACCATTAAGAAGTGTAATATTTGATAATTATTATTAACAAGATTTGATGTTATGTTGTAAATAAGTTAGCTGTGTCATGGTAAATTGTCAATGTCTGTGCAATTTAAGGTTAGCTGCAAGGTAGACCAAAGCCATTCCAGATATGTCACTTTATGTCATTTTATGTCCTTTGTACTTGGCATTTGCCATTTACGATACTTTTGAACAAGTTCGTTTTTCTGTGTTATATTTGGAATATTCATGATATTATTTCATATAATTACAGGCGTTCGTCTTTATATTTTGAACCTACGGGAGAAGTAGAATGAATACTTAGAATCTACCAAACCAGCCCGTTGACAAACAGAGAGAGAGAGAGAGAGAGAGAGAGAGAGAGAGAGAGAGAGAGGACCCCCTGCACACTACAGATTTATTACATACAATAGAGGAGTGTAAGGATGTATACTTAACACAAACTGATCGTGACGTCCACTCTCATAAATACCGGGATGACAGCACCGGACCGAGTCGCGCCTGAATCCTAGGATTCTTTCTTCAGTACGCACTGGCTGAATTGAAACACTAACCAGATTCGCATCGCAATGAACATCTGCAGTACAATCAGAGACATTGTAGCATCCAACCTGCCGCAAAGAACATACCAGACTCTTTCAGTTGCGATTCAGAAAAGGGAGAGTAGCCCATTAGGCGGTCTAATAAGCTCTTGACCTTAGCAATAACCCAATGTCTACGATGCGTCCTGATATCCTGACACAAACACTGGTGCTGGGGCAGGAGATGCTGCACTATAAACCACCGTGAAACGAGTCTGTGCCATAACATACAGATACCATATAGACTATTACAATAAATCCAGAAATTATATGACCCGCCTCGTGGGAAATCAACAATGTGGGCTCCGACCAGGTCCGACACAAAGCAGACTGTGCAGTCACAGAAGCATATCAGAAACTTGAAATTTCGGATTTAAGAAGAATAGGAAGTGTACTATCCGTGTAGCGAAAACAAAGGCGCTGATCAGCTTCGCGGTTACCTGCGTCGTTTTTTTCGCATATGCAGATTGTTGGTTTTCTCATAAGGCGGCTAAATTATATCTTTTTCAAGCAGCTTTTGGCGATCATGGCACAGAGTTAGCACCATTCTGATGACAAACGGACATATTGTAATATCCTGAAATCACAAAAATCTTTTGTAATGCTGTCTCAAACATATTTCTCTTCAACTGCTTCTTATGTATGAATATTTCGTTCCATCCAATTGTATTTTCAAGATAATCGGGATTTAAGATATGATGTAGTATGACTTTCGTATAACGAAATTGACAATCAGATACCGATGAAAAGCACATATCATGAGCTGAAGGGAAGGAGCAGCTATTTCCCCAAAGGCTGCCACTCAGTTCCTTGAACTTAGCTGAAATAAGATTGAGCACATTGAGGTGAAAACAGAAAGCACGTATAACAAATACAACCACAACAGAATCCCTTGAAATGGCATGAAGCGAATCAACAACACACATCAATCATGTCAATAATACGCAAAGGGGCAAAATGAAAACCGTACTTTACCTTCTCAATAATACGATGCTTGTAAGTAACATGATATTGTTAAATATGTATGAGCCGCGTGGTTTCAGAACACGTGTTATAGATGAAGTGGGATGTAAGTTGATCCACTTTTTGTAAATCAAGTGGAATGTAAATTGATCAACTTGTTGTAAATCAAGTGGAATGTAAGTTTATTTACTTGTTGTAAATCAAGTGCATTGTAAGTTGATCTACTTCACACCGTTCATCCAGATACAACAAACGCGGAAAGGTCTTCCAAACGCGGATATAAACAACTGTATCGCGGGAATACACAAGGTAAGAAAACATAAACAAACAGCATTTAAATTGCTCTTATATAAATTGTGTTAATGCAGAGCTGATGCAAAATGGTTTATCTTGAGAATGGTACAGTGTCATACCAAAAGATTTGTGTAAACTATAGATACAAGCGAATTTAATTCGTAAATCATGATTTTCTCGCCTACTTCCCGATTCTTTTCATATTTGTAGAATTTATTTGTTTGGTTTTGGTGCAAATGTCTCTTCAAAACTAATTTTCGACATCTATGGAATATATTAATACCATGCATCAAACTGGAAAAGTTTTTTTGGGTGTCGATATCCATGTTTAAAAATCAGCCTTGTTTACTTCAAGGTACAACTTACCACGGACATTGATACTACACAACGCGGATGATCCACATAATTTGGGTAAAACAAACACGGATTCGAAAATCTGGTTTTAACGTGCAAAACACTGACAGAACGTTTTCTAATTAAAATACAACGAAGAATCTAGACTTTTATAAAGTAAACGTGCAATAAATGCATCTTGTTGGCTTTTTAGTCGGTTATAACATCATATTATACAGCTTTTTTCTATGGATAATTAATTCGTAGAATCAGAGAAATGATATATACACATGTAAAGGTATTTGCTTGAACATGTGTGTTTGTGTTGTGAATAAACATCCCAGTTAACGACTCTTCAGCCGTGTCAGAAAGGAGCCGCCGCTTCCTGGTTACTAACCAGTTCTACGGAAATCAAAATGTCTTGCTTTAAGACAAAACACTGAACATTGCCAGCATGCCCCCCCCCCCCACCCCCGACCTCGCCGGATCAGGAGTCAAACTATGCCACGTTGCTATAAGTTTTAGCTCACCTGAGCCTAAGGTGAGCTTATAGGATGGCCATGCTCCGTCGTCGTCCACCATTTCAAAGATCCTCTCCTCTGAAACCGCTTGGCCAATCAAGGAGCATCCTTAGGAAGGGGGAAAGAAAGTTTATATAAATGGTCCAGGTCACATGACAAAGATGGCCGCCATGGCTATAAATAGTAAAAACCTTTAAAAATCTTCTCCAGAACCAGAAGTCCTATGATTTTGAAACTTGGCATGGAATATCAGAGAGAGGAGCTCTACAAAGTTTATATAAATCATGACTTTGGGATGACCTTGACATATTTTACGACAAGGTCAACATAGGTGACCCATGCATTTGAATGGGGAAAATTGTCAAAATGTCATTTTAAGGGAAAAACTTATAGGAAATGGGGAAATGGACTTAAGATTTATGATTCTGAAAAATTTTGGACCCTAGGGGCTGGTCTGTCACCACCCCGGGGGAATATACATGTATATTACCAAAATATTCAAAGGCCTCCTTCTCTGAAACCGTTTGGCCAATCAAAGCCAAACGCCAGGTTGAGCCAGGTCATATAACCAAGATGGCCGCCATGGCTATAACTAGGAAAATCTTTAGAAATCTTCTTCTCAGAAGGCCTATGATTTTGAAACTTGACATGAAGCATCAGGGAGAGGAGCTCTACAAAGTTGATATAAATGACCCTGTGATGACCTTGACCTTTTTTACGACAAGGTCAACATAGGTGGCCTATGCATTTGAATGAGGATTTTTTTTTCTTTTTTCTAGTTTAATTGAACCTACCTCTTTTAGTTTAGATAGTATACTTATTATCGTACAACCATGCAATACTCCGCCTATATATAACATATCACGTCTGCTAAGGAGAGAAGAACTCTATAAGCTCTGCTTCCGTTCTAATCCTTTTCGTCATTTACCTATTTATATGTTTGTATCGATGTAATTTGTGAGATTTGGAATAAAATATGTTTAAACTAATGGGGAAAATTGTCAAAATGTCATTTGAAGAGAAAAACTTGATTGTGAACAAGAAAATTATAGCATGTTCTTAGTAACATGCTATACGGAGGGGTTCATAGAAATTTGGAAGTTTAAAATAATATGAGATTGTGATATTAATCTACACCGACAAGAACACTTATTCCTTTTAATTAGTAACGTTTAGCGCATTTTGATACTAAATAAAACAGATACTGTGTTAAACCGTAATGGTTTCATCACCCCACGTCTGAAAAATTGTTGACTTGACCTTTAAAACTTAAAAGAAACAAACAAACATATGTAAAATTCATGTCCAGCAAAAGAAGATTTTATTCAAAATTCCAAGCATATATTCTTGCTATCTGAGTGACCCAAAGTTGTATAGCGTGCTTGTGTCTAACTTGATTAGATTCTCTGAGTCTCCAAACAAAGATTTCGAATACATTGATGAAAGTTTGATTTTGCTAGAGCCAATCAGAATACTACTACCACAGAATCAAGCAATAATGGAAGGACAAGGTGAATTCAGTTTCAAAGCTGTGCTATAAATATAATTTAAATCTAAGGTTATGTGACATGAGCCAAAATCTGCTATCACGTGACTCAAATGGTATATTCTTAAAAGTGAGATTAAACTAAATTTTTTGTGGTGTCGTGTGATGTAGCATAAATCCGTACTATAAGAAATCTGGTTACATGACGGATACATGTATGCACGATGCAATAACTCTTCGGGTACGGTTTTCCTGCGTTCTAAGTAAATCACAATATTGTTGTGCACATAAAATGCTTCACATGCGACTATGTGGTAAAAAATTCGAACCATACTGGATTCACCTTGTCCTTCCATTATTGCTTGATTCTGTGGTAGTATTATTCAGATTGGCTCTAGCAAAATCAAACTTTCATGCTATAATCTTTTTAGTAACATGCTATAATTTTCTTGTTATCACAATCCATGTCCGTTTCGGACAATATCGGTACGTTTCGGACAGTTTCGGCCCAACCCGGTAGAACGTGACACCGCATGTCAATCATCTATGAAAGCGGACGTGAACGAGAACACTGTATTCGAAACAAAATAATTTCATATGGATCGTTTTCCGATAAATAGGTCAACGATCGAGAGAGTTCGTCCAAATCTTATAATTTAAAAACATTTGAAACAAAGCAACACCACTTAATATCATTAAACAATACATCTCCAGTTTAATTTTATCATAAGCGTCGTATTTACTGATCTCGTAAGCGTGAAGAAAATAGATTTATTAATCGAAGTGATGAAAAGTGACAAAAATGGCCGACAAAACAAACTCTAGCCTAGTCTAGCCTCGAAGTACATGGGGCCCAAGAAAGGGAATTCAATATCGTGCATTGAAACAGTTATGAAAAATGCACCTTCATAAACCCATAAGGAGCCTTATTACGTCAAATGATTGACAGAATACTGAAAACATATGGAGAGGTCAATACTACGGTTAAACACTTCCCTCCTGAAAAAAAATGGACCACAGGGGCTGGTCTCACCCCTTCCCGGGGTAATATACCATACACCATAATATTCAAAGATCTTCTTCTCTGAAACCGCTTGGTCAATCAAAGCCAAACTTTATATGAAGTAGCTATAGGAAAGGGGGGGGGGGGCAGTGCATTACGAAAACACCCCGATGCAAAAATACAGCGATTTTTGTTTTCACATAAAAAATGAAAATATCAGTGGAAAAGTTATGATATTTTCCCTATTTTTGCTCAAAACATAGGTTGTGGGTGCACGTTAGAACCGGTTCTAACGAGTACCCACAATCTATGTTTTGGACCAAAAATAAGAAAAAAATCGTATACCCCTGCATAGTGCATACCCAGTTTTACCATATAAAAGTAGGGTTGAAGGGGGTATTCATTGCACGGACATGTTTCCTGATGGTATACATAAATAATCCGGGTCATATGACCAGGATGGCCGCCATGTCCATATATGGTAAAAACCCTTTAAAAATCTTCTTCTCCGGAACCGGTGGATAAATTTCAACAAACTTGGCACGTAGAATTGTGGACTAGAGTACTACAATGCGTATATAATATATGACCCTGTGATGACCTTGACCTATTTTCCGGCAAGTTCAAAATAGGTCGTCCATGGCCATAATAGTCAAACAAGTTTATTGGTATATATCCCAATTCTCAGGTGGGCGTTTACAGGACCATCGGTCCTCTAGTTGTTCTTTCGTTACGTACAGGATCAACGTTTGCATGGAGAAGAATTCTATCAGCTCTGCTTTCGTTCTAATCATTTTCGTCTTGTACCTTTAGCCAATGAATGTATATATGTTATTTAAGAAATAGATCAGCTCTAGCAGTGAATTGTTGAGTAATAATTCACTGTTTGGAGGTCAGTTGTAAAGAAGATCAAATCACGAGCGCGTAGCGCGAGTGATTTATCTTCTTACAACTGACCGACAAACAGGGAATTATTACTCAACAATTCACGCACTTGAGCTGATCTATTTCGATTCTAACACACAATAAACGGAATAAATGTTGCTGAAACCGTCGATATCGTTCATCTTTCCGCCATTGCATTGCAGATACCCCGCCAAATATTTGACTGTAATTCTGGTATTTACACAAACTTATTACGTTTGTTGTGCGCTAAAACGACGTTTCACCGTCTAACGCTGCTTTGTGGGATAGCTGACGTCACAAATGCCGCAAAGTAACGTCACGCTTATTCGCCCAGTGAAATTGTTGCACAATATAACACGGTTTTTACCATTGGCTATATAGGCGAGGTGTGTTAGAATTGTGATTCTAACACACCTCGCCTATATAGCCAATGGTAAAAAAACGTGTTATATTGTGCAACAATTTCACTGGGCGAATAAGCGTGACGTTACTTTGCGGCATTTGTGACGTCAGCTATCCCACAAAGCAGCGTTAGACGGTGAAACGTCATTTTAGCGCACAACAAACGTAATAAGTGTGTGTAAATACCAGCATTACAGTCAAATATTTGGCGGGATATCTGCAATGCAATGGCGGAGAGCTGAACGATATCGACGGTTTCAGCAACATTTATTCCGTTTATTGTGTGTTAGAATCGAAATAGATCAGCTCAAGTGCGTGAATTGTTGAGTAATAATTCACTGTTTGTCGGTCAGTTGTAAGAAGATAAATCACTCGCGCTACGCGCTCGTGATTTGATCTTCTTTACAACTGACCGACAAACAGTGAATTATTACTCAACACTTCACTGCTAGAGCTGATCTACTTCTTAAATCTGAATAAAAATGTTTAAACTAAAACTACAGGATCAACAGCCAAGGTCATATAGAGACGCTCAGTCATTATCATTTTCACACCAAAAGCCTCCAAGAGGCATGGTAACGAGTTCGTTGTGCACATTTCTTTCACCACTAATAAATGCTCTTCTTGAATCTACGTAGTCTATGTACGTTTGTATTCATAATTTGTTTTACATGTTGCCATAGAGGACTTTTCACAAAGGATGTCAGTTCACCACACTTGAGAGTGAGAGAGACAATCATGATAAAATATATTCTTGACCATATATTAATGAAAGAAATGCAGCCATACATTACACCATATGTTCTACAAACATGCGTAATTTAGTTGGTGTTTGAATATGAAAGGCGAAAGCATTTGGAGCTCTGCCTATATCTGACACTATCAAACTTCATTTATAAAGCTAGCTGAGATTTAAATTGTCGAATTTAAAGAACGGAAACAAAGGCACGGACAGTTTCTCGTTTAACATGCATCTGATATGGACCTTTCGCTCTATAAAACATGTTAACAAGGTTTCCTAATGTCGTGGCCAAAGCGTAGTGAAAGTGCTCAAGAACCCACGTTCGTTGTGGTTTTATCACGCCATAAAAAGCCATAATTGGACTTCAACCAACCATATATGGACTCTAAACCATACAAAATTGGCTTTAACAATGACTGCATCCAGTTTTCCTTAAAATAATGCGAGAATTGTTTTTTATTATCCGTGTTCGTTACACCGAATGGTCCGAGTTTGTTTCACCTGCTTGAGAATTTCAACCGTGGTATGTTGCACCATATTAAATGAGAGTACCCAATTTCAAATGCTTCTTATTCTCTTTCTATAATTTTGTGTGGGTTCTTGTAATGGCAACAGTTGAAGCGACCCCCGATCCTCTGAAAAACGTCAATTTGGTCATATTATCGTGCTTTAATAATGATTTACAGACATTCTTACCAAGATTTTTCTCTTTTCGTGCATCCAAGTCAGATTTAGAAGCCTATATTTCCCGAACTTATAGAATTTATGAGACAGGATTTTAAGTAAACATTTGCAAAGTTATGTCCTTTTTCATTGTATGTCAAACAAAAATCAACTCAGCCGATATTCATTATAATCAAAGATAATAAATACTCATTCTTTTTTCCCCGCCGTTCAAAATACTATTGTTTATATCCGCGTTTGGAAGACCTTTCCGCGTTTGTTGTATCTGGATGAACGGTGTGTACTTGTTGTGAATCAAATGGATTGTAAGTTGATCTACTTCTTGTAAATCAAGTGGAATTTAAGTTGATCTATTTGTTGTGAATCAAATGGAATGTAAGTTATCTACTTGTTGCAAATCAAGTGCATTGTAAGTTTATTTACTGTGTGAATCAAGTTGATTGTAAGTTGATCTACATGTTGTAAATCAAGAATGTAAGTTGATCTACTTGTAAATAAAGTGGAATGTAAGTTGATCTCCTTGTTGCGAATCAAATGGAATGTAAGTTGATCTCCTCTGTAAATCAAGTGGAATGTAAGTTGATCTACTTGTTGTAAAGCAAGTGGAATATATACGAAAATGGGTTAACCACTTGACTGTTTGACTGTATCCCGATTGCACCACCTCATACAGCGTCCCAGAGCAGCTGCTCAATTACATTCGATTTCAAATTTGCAGTCTTGCAGTATAAAATAAAATGCTCGAATCTGCTTAATAAAGCCCGACCTACGTTTCGCGTTTATACGCAAAATGTCTGTGAAAAACTTGGGTTTTGAATACTGGCTTCATAAAATTAATTTACATAAGCTTGAGTGGCATGCTTGTAATAAACGATACACAGCTAAATAAACATGGGTTCTGAAAAGTTCATGTTTCTCAGAAAGTAGTACGTTTTTTAGAAACCGGTTAAGAATTAAATATTGGCGATATACATTGCAGTGACAATAGTGTCATACTTAAAAGCTACAAGTAAATCAGGTTTTTGGCAATTATCATGATATTTAATTAACATAAATTTTCCTTGATTTTGGCAACGTTTAGCACACATATCATACAAATACAATCTGTTAAACCCTACAACATTAAACCTTGCAAGAAATTTTGATGAACATTCATACATTTGAGGCAATTAATTGAGACCATATACAATGCACTTGTATATTTTCCACGTGAATACATTCATTTGATCACTTTCCATACAATATCGTGTCTGCTAAATATAACTTGAAAAACACTAGTATTTTACAGTCCGAGGGTCGTCCATATAAAAGACCGTTAAACTATTCATTTGATCAATCTGTGAGTCCTCGTTTTTGATGCTTTTTATCATGATTTATTTGTTTGTTCCTGATGATTCATTGTCTAGTTAGCGATTCACTACGAGGACCGAAGATTTTTAGCTAAGTTTAGGTAACTGAGTGTATGGCCAACTTTTGGGAAAAATAGCTGCTCATTCGGCTTACGATTTGTTTTCATGGTATCAGTACTGATGCTCAGTCTTTTACACTTGTCATTACATTGTCAGAATGCCAAAATGACGGCTTGAAACCGTTAAGCTATCTTTTTCAAAACAACTCATAGTTCTCACAACACAATAATCCGCAACATCTGTACAAAATAATATGGGAATAAAAATACGGCATAGACTGTATAAAGATTATTGTTGGCGTGTTCCTTTGACGTTCTTAACGTGTTGAAATCGCTGTGAAACCGCCAGTTTATGTCAGAATTAATGTTCTATTATTACCTCCATTTTGTGTCAGGGTTAATATACTATATTTATTTTTTTCTGATAAAGTCTATTCCAGAAGCTGACCTAAAGTACGCTCATGCTCTGGCGCCAGCCCGTCCGTCAACCCGTTTGTCAACCATTTCAAGGCTATTTTTAACTGCTTGACAACCGTTCAGCTATCTCTGTCAAAACAACTTTTAATTCTTACAACACAATAATCCACAACGTCTGTACAAAATCATAGGGGAATAAAATACGGCAAAACTGTATAAAGATTATTGTTGGCATGTTGCTTTGACGTTCTTAGCGTGCTGAAATCGTTGTAAAACCGCCATTTTGTGTCTATTGTTACCACCATTTTGTGTCAGAGTAAATAACTATTGTTATGTTCTGAAAACGAACATAAAACATTTATTGTCTACGCGCCAGCGCGTAGACTACTCTAAAGTTTGAGATTGACCTACTTTTAATTAAATTACAAGACAACTCGTACACCTCTCTACAACTGCAACTGCACGTTCGAGTCTAGTGGCTTGACCATCGTGTTAGTAGGATTCCGTGTCGTTTCGCCAAGGACCGTGTAAACACCCAAAACACCCAGGCAAACCTCCCTTTGGTTGGTAACATTTGTACCAATGGTGCAGTAGGTATCAAAAATGGGGCAAATTGTTAAATTCGTGGAACTGGTGCATGACTGCATTCTATCTAAGCAACAACGGAATGAAATGAACCGACGGTATTGTGACGCTTTATATATGGTCAGGCCTGAAAGCTTTGACCGCACCCCACCTGCCGTGTAGCCAATTACATTCTATCCAAGCCACAACGGAATGAAATGAACCGACAGTACTGTGACGGTCGATTGTCAGGTATGAAAGCTTTGACCGCGCAGCGTTTTTATTTCTGTTCAGTCACATGAACCACGATGAAATGGGAGTACGGTCAGATTCTTTGACATTCAAGTTTATATATGCGAAGCGTAGACCAAGCTTTTTGTAAAAGCTTATACTTGTACTTGTACTTAAATGTTGCAAACCCACGCCCCTACGCACTCCATCCGCTAAACACCAACAGTTACTTGCTCATACGACGGACTCAAACCGGGCAAAGCGACACACTTAACTTTCTCAAAGACAACAACACAACTATTTTGTTTTAGATATAATGGCAGCAATTTACTGATTTCATGTGCGTACAGATGCAAATCAACAAATCGAACTTGACGCCCACTGTGATCATCGCCGCTTCCGCATAACCAGAGCCCGTCCTGTTGCCGTACCGTTGAACAAAAACAGCCTGGAATAAACTGAAAATAGTTTTACATCTTGATCCAAACTGCATTAATAAACGTATCATATGTGACCAAACACTTAAGTACTGTTCTGTTTCCAAGCATTTCTGTACCTATATCTGAAAAAGGCAAATCCAAAAACAGTCTACATTATGGGTGGGTGGGGGGATACTTTTTTCGCATCTGAACGCATCAGAAATTCTGCCTCCAATGACAAATAACTATTTGCACGTTCTATCAGTCGCTCATAAACTGTCCACGTGCATCACGAGAAACTCGAATCGCTCACTCAGTCACGGTGCACAATCAGAAAACGCTGACTTCTAACATCCACCCTGTACAACCGGTTGCCTCTACACATAGGCAACATTGAAAACGAATATAAATTCCATTATTTTTTTCTGTTGACGTCTATTCCAGAAGCTGACCTAAAGTACGCTCATGCTCTGACGCCAGCCCGTCATCTATCTATCTATTTTCGAGCGTGATTGGAATGGTAGGAGTTAACTTGAAATGCCACCAACGCCGCAGCGCATGAAGTAGAGGCTGCTGATTTTCGTGACTTTCTTACATGAATGAGGGAACTACCCCTTTATTGGAAAAAGTCATCAGACCTTTCCACTGTGTTCAGGTTAAATGCAGTAAATTTTGAGCTGGTTCTGTTTATTTTACATCTAAATTGGCCATCGATGACGTCGAAAAAAAAAAAGATCGATACAAGAAACCAGTCCAAATTCACTGTACAGAATCCAATATGCAGCAATACATTACTTGTAAACAATGGAGATAAAACAGTTCACCAACAGGCCGCACCACCGACCTGTTTAGTGTCATTTCGATTCGGAGAGAGTTTGAAACAACGACAGTTAAAAGTCTCTGCTTTTAATCTGCTAATATTAATTCTCGTATTTAAAGTCTTCTAATAATACAAATGCGGCTTTAAGATGCAATCCACATGTGCTATCATCGTGCTGAGGTATTGCCGTATGCCATACGAAATAAAAAAATTGTGCATTCTAAAGAACTTTTTATTTACTATATATATATATATATATATATATATATATATATATATATATATATATATATATATATATATATATATATATATATATATATATATATATATATATATATATATATATATATATATATATATAAAAAAATATAAAGATTTTTTTTTTTTTTTTTTTTTTTGCTTATGATGGATCCATTGCTGAGTCGTGTATCTATTGCAGTGACACGCACATGCGCACGCTTATCATATGGCGTACCATGCTCTTCTAATGCACCAGTCATTTATAACCACGCCCCACCCCCAGGGGAGGGCGGTGGATAGCTCTGCAAAGGATACGGGTTTTGACCAATGTTTTGCCACGGCACTACGGGGGAAGTACCTGAGGTTGGCTTTATATATTTAAAAACGGCATTGAAATGAAAAATAGCAGACTTCAGGGCGAAAACAGCAGTGGTTTTACCAACAAGTTGTTCCCGCAGGGCGGAGCTTTTAGCGGGGCTTTGCTGGCTCATCAGTATGTCCTTTAAGTATTTTGCAGTTAGCTTGGTGTGCATGAAGATTTTTCTTGATGAAAAAAAAATATATCGAACACTTTTACATTGTTTTTAACTTAGCCGATTTTCATTCACTTTACATATTTAATAATGGGATAATATGCCTACTTTGTGAAATCAACTCCTCCTAGAGTTTTCAGTGCATCCTTTTAATACTTTGCAGTTATCTTTCAGTCATATCGAACAATGATGTGCGTGAAGATTTGTCTTGAAGAAAAAATCATTGTTAAGAATATGTGTGAAGAAGTTTGAAGAAGCACTTTGTAACTAGCAAACAGGGTTTACAAGTTATCACCTTGCGGGGGGAGGGGGGTTACTGTAAGCCTTGCTTACAGCCAATTTCTTGGTTCCTCTGAAACCTCCAAAAATTTACTAGTGAACCACCTAGAGCTATCAACTAGCAGCAGACCTTTCTTTTGGTTTCTTTTTAAAGAAGCCAACTTGTCTTCTTTCGGTTCACCATGTGTTTCTTTGTATATTGTCGGCATGTTGGTCCGGGGATTTCCGATAATGACAAGTGGTTTCGTTTCATGGTTTCTGTTCTTGATCGTTGCTGCGAATGATGGTATACAACCATAATACACATAACAAAGATTCGCATATGCACCTGCTGGTTTTGTAACTGGCATGCAAATAGATGTGAACTATTAGATCCCTCAATGAAATCTAGTTCTTCTCATAGAAATTGATAGCATCTTCTGAAGCTTAATATTGTTGTAATGGCATAATTACACATCAGGAAAACAATTCCATGCAATTGATACCCCCTTAAACCCCACTTTTATATAGCAAAACTGGGGTATGCAGGGGTATGCCTATTTTTCTTATTTTTGCTCCAAAACATAGATTGTGGGTACTCGTTAGAACCGCCTCGCCGAGGCGGTTCTAACGTGTACCCACAATCTATGTTTTGAGCAAAAATAAGAAAAATATCAAAATTTTTCAGCTGAAAATTTCCCATTTTTAAAGCTCAAAAAATCTCTGTGTATTGCATGGGCAAGTTTTCATAATGATATGGAATTTAAAAAAAAAACTAGAAAAAAAAAACAAAACAAAAAAAACAACAACAACAAAACTTGTTAAGATGCCTTTAGGTGCACACAAAGCCTAGTGCACACATTAACGTATTTAAATCCTTTCCATCATGCAAACTTGCCCGCGAAATATTTACCCCCTTAAACCATCTTTCATATAGCGAAACTGGGGTATACAGGGATATACCTATTTATGCCCCCAATTTTGAAAAAAGTTGGAAGGGCAAATTGCTTTCGGCTTGTCTGTCTGTCTGTGCGTGAGTGGGTGCGTCTGTTAGTCACTTATTGAAGCTTATGAATGGTACAAGCTAGGGATTCGAAATTTAATATGTGTATTCCTCATGAAACAATAGTTGACCCGTATTTTTTTCATGTCCGAGTTATGCACTTTTTCTGAGTTATGTCCCTTTGAAAATGAAATTTGAAAATCTTGTGTGCAAAATATCTCATAAAGTATTTGAGCTAGGGCCTTCTTATTAGATGCGCTGGTTGGGGCTGAGGAGTAGATGACCTGATTAACTTTTGAGAACTTTACCTCAAATTTTGACAAAAATACGGAATTTCGAAATTTTGATTGATTTTTCCACTTTTCGGTGAAATTTTAAGTTTTGAATGGTGAATGCTAGGGTTATGAAATTTCATATACAGATTCCTCATGAAAAAATAGTTGACCCATATATTTTTTTTTTCATGTCCGAGTTATGCCCCTTTTTGGAGTTATGTCCCAACAAAAGTTAAAAATCTTGTGTGCAAGATATCTCGAAAACTTTTTGAGCTAGAGCCTTCATATCTGGTATACTGGTTGGGCCTGAGGAGTAGATGGCCTGATTAACTTTTGAGAATTTTACCTCAATTTTTGACAAAATAACAGAATTTTGAAATTTTTGATTTTTTTTTTTTTTTTTTTTTTTTTTTTTTTTTTTTTTTTTTTTTTTTTTTTAAGTAAAATTTGAAACTTTTGAACAGTGAATGCTAGGGTTTTGAAATTTCATACACAGATTCCTCATGAAAAAATAGTTGACCGTATTTTGGAGTTATCCCTTTGTGCTGTGAAGAAGTTCATATGATCAGTAACCTTGAAATACAGTTGGGGGCATAGTGTTTTACAAAAACACATTTCTAATTTTCTCATTTTTGCTCAAAAACAGATTGTGGGTACTCGTTAGAACCGCCTCACCGTATACATTGCACGGATATGTTTTTCTGATGTTCCATCTTAAAACACCGATGAATCATCTATTTTTCTCTTTACTACATCTCCGTTTCTGGTGGCAAGAGGTTGCACCAAATGGCCTTACATCGCCTTGTTATTTATTTCGTGCAAAGCTAATTCCTCACACATTTTTAGCGATAGGAGCTATCTAGATTGATCGAAAACACATATATTTCATGGCCAATCTTGTTTTTACTACATATTTTTAATTATGGGTTAATTAGATAAAGATTGGCAAGAAGTAATTCAAGTTTTCGTACCTTGCTTCGGTGACGTTGTAATGATCACTGGAAGATGGAGAAGGCAAGTTGAAGACTGGAGTAGAATTTAGAAGTTTCGTGACTTCCTAAGGTCTTTGCTACATAATACAATTTTTGCTGTATCTAGCATGAAATATATGTATATATCAAGATATACCGTGTAGTCCATGTTGATCCATGTTGTATGCAACTTTTTCGAGCTTCATCAACCATTTATAAAGTGAATGTGTACAGGTGTGGAATATCTTATTTTTAGAAATTGTAAACAAACATGTACCCCTCAAACAGCATAGAGTAAGGAAAGAATACCAACCTGAATGGCTCTCGCCGGAAATTATGAATACTATGAAGGAGAGGAATAAGTGCAAATTAAACGGAGATCAAAATTGTTATGCTTTTTTCAGAAACAAGGTTTCGTCCATGATAAGAACAGCAAAGAATAATATGTATAGAAACAAAATCGAAAAGTGCAAAGACGACCCACGCACTATCTGGAAAATATTTAAAGAACATGGGGCATCTAGTATAAAAGCAACAAAGGAAATGATAATGGGTTAAAGGAAAACGATCGACAAATTTCTGATGATAAAGAAATGGCAGATGTCTTCAACAAATATTTTGTAAATATTGCTTCACAGCCAAAAGAACCAGCTGAAAAGTCTGACTTTAAACACATATCAGAATATGTTAACTCGAAGGTACCTATCAATACGTCATTTAGCATTCCTACTATTAGTAATTCATTCGTAAATATTTTTGAAGAGCCTTGACAGTACAAAGGCCACTGGATTGGACTGCAATGGTCCAAAAAATTGAAAATTGCTCCCGAAATTTTATGGCCAAGTATATCGTATCTAATCAATAAGAGTTTAATTAATGGCGTTTTTCCACAACCGTGGAAGGAAGCGAAAGTAAGCCCCATATTTAAAAATGGTCCCAAAGATGATATAAACAATTACCGCCCAATTTCAATTCTACCTATACTTCCAAAAATATTGAAAAATGGATACAAAAGCATTTAATGTCATTTCTTAACAATCATGATTTATTACATGAAAAACAAAGTGGTTTTAGAGGAGGTCATTCCACAGAATCTGCATTAATTTCAATGATAGACTCTTGGCTTAAAGCTATGAATGACGGGAAATATGTTGGATGTCTAATGATCGATTTCCGTAAAGCCTTTGACTTAGTTGACCATAGTATTCTTTTGCACAAGTTAAAGCTTTATAGGTGTGACGATAATAGTTTATCATGGTTTGATTCTAATTTGTCTGACAGGACACAAAGGGTGTCCATGAATAATAAATGTTCTAGCAGTGAGCCTATAAAATATGGTGTTCCACAGGGCTCTGTTTTGGGCCCTCTAATGTTTTTGATATTTATTAATGACTTGCCTCTAGTTTTAAAAGATAATGTAACTTCAACAGATTTGTACGCAGATGATACTACAATTTATGACATTCAAAGTGATATGCAAAAGCTGCAACAAAATCTGCAAAAAAATCACTTTCATTGCTAAATAAATGGTGTAGAGAAAATGGCATGGTAATAAACACTGATAAAACGAAAGTAATGCTAATAACAAGTCGACAAAAACGGTACCATCTACAAATTGGTGATTTACAACTTAATTTGAATAATTCTGATTTAAAACTATCAAGCAAAGAAAAAGTTTTAGGTATACAAATTGAAGATACTTTAGTCTGGAATGAGCATTTTAAATATATCTCAAAGAAAATAGCATCCGGTCTTTGGCTTCTGTCACAAATAAAATCATTTTTATCTGTAGACGATAAGTTGTTATTTTACAACGCTTACATTCGTCCACATCTAGAATATTGTAGTGTCATATGGGGAAACTCCGCAAACTTTAACATTAAAACAATGACAAAATTGCAGCAGAAACTAGCTTGTAAACTTATACTTGGGAATGACTACACACAGTTTGAAGAGACATGCGATAATTTGAAAATACTATCATTTGATGAAATCGTGTTTTTAAACAAAGCAAAATGATGTATAAAATAGCTTACAACATTGCGCCATCGTATCTGATTAAGGTAAAGAACCATAAAAACCGTGGCGCTTAAAGGTCCGTGCGTCGCGAAGGGACGAAATGCCATAACGTCGCGCCAATGACGTCGTTTTCAAGATGGCGTCGGCTGTAGGTGTGCGGTCTGAACACAAGGTAAATATCGACAGAAGCAAAGAAACGGTTCGCTTTTATTGTGAATTTTCAAACATACGCATTATAATAAAAAAAAAAAGCCCAGAAAAAAGTAACGGCGATAGTCGAATGCTGTTTCCAATTTTATGCATATTTCTTAATTTAAGATTACGAGCGTGTGCTTTCGTATTATAGTAGGCCTATAAAATTGGTGACATAAAGACAAAAATGAATTTATAGATTTCCAAAAATCTGATGTAAGTTTATATTACGTACACCAATTCATTTCCGACGGCTTTATCGTGTGGAAGGTGAAGTGCGGGACTCGAGGATCGAACCCGCCAAAGCCTCATTATTATCATTTATTTGTTCATTCTATTCATTCGTTCGCATGATAATTATTTTATTTATCAAATTTTATTTATTTATTTATTTATTTATTTATTTATTTATTTATTTATTTATTTATTTATTTATTTATTCGTGGTGTTTTGATGACTTATCCGATCGAGCTTTAAAGCCTCGTGGAAGGAACTTGAGCTTTGGAATGAGCCTCTGCATGAGAAAACCAACAATCGGGGTTTCTGACCAGGTCTGATACACTCCAGATTGTACAGCCACAGAAGCAGGATTATCTTTAAATTTTGGATTTAAGTAGGAGAGAAATTGTAATATCCGAGTAACAAAAACAACGGTGCTGATCAGCTGTGCAGCTACTGCATAGCTAATCTGCGTCTTTGGTTTCGCATATTGTTGGTTTTCTGATACAGGGGCTCGCATATTTGTTTAAAGGTACAGAAAAGAGAGACACTTTTGAAATTAAATTAACGGCTTCTATAATAAAACGAAATGCATGTAGGAAAAACAGACCTAATGTATTAAACATAATCATCTGACAAAACTGTATCCAGGACCCATGGTCGATGGTCGAGCGCTGATTTCATTTACGCGCTTAACCATTCGATCTTCTCACCGCTGTGTCTGATGTTGGTTCGAGCCCCACATCAGGCATGTGATACTAGCCAAATTCTGCTTGCGGGTGTGCCGGATGGATTTTCTCGGGAATCTCCCGTTTTGTGTGTCTGTGTTTTTTTGTTTTTGTTTTTTTTTGCCACAAATTCGTTTGTAATTAGTCACGCAAGGGAAATAATAAAACTATAACAGACACATTATATACTTTACAAGAAATGGTTTGTACAGAAAGACAGACATTGCATCGCATGCATTGCGCGTTTGATGAAATGATATTTATGTTGAATAATTGAATAAGTTTGATTGAATGCCATCTGATTACTTTAACCGAATCAGGTGTGAGCCTGCCCAGGAAAAGTGATTTCAAGTCAAACCATCCATATTGGCTTAGTTGGGTGGTTAATTTTGACATCCTAATTTTGGGTGAAAGTCCCATAAAATGGAGGCAACGCCCCGGCATGATCATAGCTGTTGATTGGGATGTTAAGCATCAATTCAAACAAACAAACGCGTTTGATTGAAATTTAGGATCAAAGATTTTTAACAGTACCTCTATACATACTGTTGAACTAAGGCCGGATTTGAACCATTCACCGCGTACGTGATATGACTGTTGAAAGGACATTCGAGTTGAAAATTACTCATTGAGATACAAGCACACGTTAATGATCTTAAATTTGCCACTTAAAGCTCATTCTAATAAACCAAATGCCGAACGTTTATGAAACACGTCCGAAATGTCAAAACGCGTCATCCTTACGACGTCAACGTCACTTACGGAAAATTAAGACTTTTAGCTTACCTGTCTTCATTCGTTGACAAATAGCGTCCAAACCAACCTGGTAGTCAAGGACTTTTATTTTACTTTTTGACCCAAAATATAAAAACGAGACAATATTTAGTTTTTAAAAAAATTCTATGGATTAGTTCTCTTGTAAACGGCGCTCATGTGCAAAAAGCGACGCGTTTTTATTACTTTCCCATTACGTCACGTACAAATAACGGCATTTTTAGCCATTTTAGGGGAGCGATTTGCAGGAAAACCAACCTGGTAACCATGTTTTTTTATTACAAGAATCTATAGATATAAATGTTTTCTCGAAAATATCAAAAAATAAAAAAAATCTATGGATCAGCATTTTTATGGTTCTTTACCTTAATTTGTTCCAAATGAGAAACGTGTCAGATGATACTATTTCCAGTTTGCGTTCAGTGGTAAATCAAAACTTCTTGGTGCCCAGACCAAAACTTAATTTGTTTAAAAATAGTTTAACATATTCGGGTGCAATCATTTGGAATAGCATTCCATTAGAAATAAAGAATTCTAATTCACTAAATATTTTTGTAAACAAGTGTAAGGCTTGGATGAAACAAGGCGAATAGATATATAAAGTTTGATTTAATCAAATTCAACATACATGTAAAATGTACCCCACCGCCATATCAGCTAAATATTTTTATATTTAAACTCAACTCACTGCTTTGTTGGAATCAAAGTTTTTACTTTATGCCATTTTTTTTACTCAATGTATTTTCATATATGTCTATATGTAAATTAATTACTTTTTCCATGTAATTATGTGATGTATACTTTAATAGTCTTAAATCATAAGACCACACCATGGGAGGGTCAATAATGTAACTTATATCAATGTTTCTGAACGACCTTGCCATCTCCGTCGTCCGATATGCATCTTCTGTGTTTGCATGCTTTATAGAAAGCTGATCCGGATCAGTGTTACATTGTTGATTTTCCTACGGGTTGGTTTATTATATAAATACAAATATATTTTGTTGAATGTATGTCTGTATATGTAAATAATTTGTTTAACATGTTGTTTTAGAGGGCCTCGTGGAAGATTGGCTATGCCAAACGAGCTACCCTCTATATAAAGACTTTCACTTCACTTCACTTCTTTAAGATAGAACATGTCCTGTGCCATCCACCTTGCTGGATGAAACTTTTTCGTTAACTGTGATTTGAGTAGTTCTAGGTAATAGGATCTGGGAGTATGTGTTTATGCAAAAACATTCAGGTAGAAAGAGGACTGGAGCGAACACAAAGACCCTTCTCAGGCATGTTGTTACTGTGCAGTGGATCCGTGTGCAACAACTGTTCTTATGATGTGGCCATAATGATAAAATCCAAAACAATGTTAAAATGGGAGGAAATCATTTGTTTTCTCCTGCGAGCACTGAGCAAAAGTTAATATGCATATGTCCCTGGGCAGTTATTAACTTTCTCTCTATGCTGCTCTCACATACACCGAATATCCCTTGCGAATGCTAAAATTTGAAAATCGCGCTAAAATTACCGAATATGATGCGAATGGATGGGGCAGGGCTTGTAGAAAACGGTGTATTTGCGAAAACGTTAAGAATGCTTGCAGATCCTTACAAATGTCTTAAGAATGTTGCGAATAATTGTCATCCACACTGCCGAATTCTTGAAAATGACTAAACGCATGTTACGAACGCTTTGGCGTTACAAATAATGCGGACGCCTTGCAAACACCTTACGAATGAAGCGACTGCGTAGCGAATGCTTGCCGAATTGTTTTCATTTGTAACTTATTCGCAAGCAATATGGCAAACAATATCAATGTAAATCGAAATCGCCCGCAATGCCATTGGGCATGGAAAAATTATACAATTACTGATCCAAGTCTTCTCTTAAAACACACACCACTTTGTTGTTCTCTCAAAAGTTGCGATTTACTTAATAAAAGAGACAATTTAAATGAGCAAACCAAAATTTCACAGGGCTTTAATTTGTCAGACATACATTTATGAATAGCTTAAAGCTTACTGTGACACCATAAATAATCGCTTTTACTTGAAGGATAGCGCCAGATTAAATAAACTATGCTAAATTCTTAGTCTTGAATGTGAAAATATTACGATTCCCTAGAGCGATTCTTTACGGACATCGAAACTCAATAGAATTTAATGCTATGGAATCCTTATGAATGCCTTGCCATCGTTACAAATGTCTTGCGATCAATCAGAATTGTTTACGATTCTGCTACCGAATGCTTCCGAATTTCTAGCGATTAATGCGAATTTGCGCAAAATTGCATTCGGAAGGGCATTCGCAAGGGAAATTCTGTATATGTGAGAGCAGTATAAGGGATGAGTGGAACGGTATTTCGAAGGGTACTTATATGTGGTCGTGGCTTCGATGCTTAGACGCCGCCTGTCCGTCAATACTGCTTGAATGAATAATTTGAATAATTTTATCAAATGAATAATTTGCTGTGATATTGTACACACCGTTCATCCAGATACAACAAACGCGGAAAGGTCTTCCAAACGCGGATATAAACAAAAGTATTTTGAACGACTGTAAAAACAGAGGGAGTATTTATTATCTTTAATTATACGGAGTGGCTATTGACAAACGTTTGTCATTAGCGATTTTTCGTATAAATCGCTATTGACAAACGTTTGTCATTAGCGAGTTTTCGAATAAATCGCTATTGACAAACGTTTGTAAATAGTGGATTTCACGTATTTTCGCTATTGACAAACGTTTGCCAACAACGATTTATACGAAAAATCGCTAATGACAAACGCTTATCATAAGTGGCTTTTTTACGAAAAATCTCTATTTCCAAACCGTAATGAAATGATGACCAGCAAAATAATATCACACGACTTACTTTATTAATTGATTGTGGATCAAAGATATAAAACAGATATTTCGTCTGTTTTCAGTGATTTAAATATATTATATTAGAACAAGTAGCTTATGAGGTGTCACGAGCTCTTGATTAGAATTATTAACACACATATTTGTAACTTTATTAATACAAACATAAACGTACATTTCAAACATTAAAAGGTTTTGTATAATGCCCACGTCAACAATGTTAAAGAAAAGTTTGGGAAGAGCGACCGCTTCTGGGTATTCGCTATTTCTATGGAGAGTTAATATGTTTTGCTCGAAGACACAACGTGGCACAAGTGGGGTTCGAACCCAAGACGCTATACCACTTAGCCACTTTCACTGATGTTGAAAAGCTCTTAGTATACATTACCAAAAATTAGAAGATACTGATATAATACTTTATTAGACAACATACTACAAAATGCAGAAGTGTGTGGCAAACCAGGTGGTCAGAAAACAAAAGCAGTCCTACTGGGAAGTGGCACATCCAGTTAGAAATTCAAACATCAAAGAGACCAAGTTAGATGATTGACATGTCCTTAAAACGTAACAGCAAATGTAGTATTTGATCCTACCATAAACCACTGTCAAAGGAAGTATTGATTTTTAAGGAGGAATCTTCATAAAATAGGTAAAAAAATACTGAATTCTATTGTGAAAATTATTTTGTTGATGATAATGATGATTGTGAATGTGGTTGCAATGATAATGGTGATGATAATAATGGTCTAGTTCAGTTCCATATACTAGTTTCTTCTAAACTGTCAACTGTTTCTTTGAAAGTATTTACGGTTACAGTATCTACACTGAAAAAAAGTTATAAGAGGCCACTTTTCAAACTCATTTTTTGTAACTAAGCCATGTTCAAAATTTCACGATTTTTAGTCTAAAGACGTGTCTTTCAAGTAAGTACAGTTCCAAAGTGTTCAGAAATAATTTTCTTTCACTAAACGCAATTTTTGAGTAAATATGCAAAAATCAATGTTTTTGAATAAAAACAAAATGATAAAGCACAACATTAATTCAAATTATGAGCGGGTGTCATCAAAGGGACCCTTCCGGCTTGGAAAAACATCAAACATTCGAATTTTCTCTACTGGTAGACTTTCTGCGCATTTTTAAAAATCGCTAATTTTGAGATTTTTTGAAAAATTCATCAATGTGCCTCTTAAACATGTTAATCGCTATTAAATTCACTTGATGAAGCCTGGAAATGAGAGATATAATCCGAGTGAGCTATTTTAGACTATTTTTGTGGACAAACAGGTCACGCCTGACGCACACTTCCGGTTTCAATGCCAATTTTTTACGAACAAAATAACGAAATCTATGAACGATTTTTTAAATGTTCAAAGTTTATCAGAGTCTAGTATTATACCTTAATACTCACTGAAAATTTCAATTCCATACTGCTAATAATAATGCAACCAGAGATGAACAAAGTTTGTATGCAAATTGCATACAAAAAGCTGAATTCATGTTATTCATGTTGCTGTCTTCTTGCAAGTACAAAACAGAAAAGAAGATTCTTATTGCAGCAACACATCTGGCTTAATTTTATCTTGCATCATGGTAGTCAGTAGCACTTTCAAATAAGTTAAAATGTAAAACACAACGTCATAATATGACATTTAATTTGATGATAATAAAGTGTGATTTTCGAAAAGAGGGTACCTTTACTCATGCTTCGACTGCGTGAGACATATCACGCATTTTGGAATGCAGACACTCTCAGAGCCACTGTCAGACATTGGTTTATAAATTTGATCATGAATTTTAATTGATCGTAATTTACTTTCTGAACTGAAGAAAAAATATGAGGTGGCCTCTTATAACTTTTTTTCAGTGTATAGACAAGCTCAAAGACAACCTTTACTGTTATTCAAAGGACCTGTCAATTTCAGTAGCTTTGGCTCTCTTTCCTGTCCAGGTGTTTTGCCATACACTTCTGCATTTTGTAATAAGTACAGGGGGATCAATTAAATGTAATAGCAGTTTCTGAACGATGATGTAAGAAGGTACAAGTAGGCAATGATCAGGAAATGGCGCAATCAGAAAGATATTCCCACTCCATAAACCGAGGGGTGGGAAAAAACTAAAATGACACTTATAGCCCAGTCAAATTGTTGGAGGACCCAAAACAAATTGCAACACAAATCATTTTTGTATTTTTAGTCACCTTAGACCTATATATTAAACAAACTAAAAGTAGGACAAAAGCGGAGGATATGAAATTTGACTTTTTTAAATGTTTTGCTTTGACATGTTTTACCATTGTGAAACTACTGCTGATATGTTTACCGGCCCTTTCCATTATTTGAGAAGGCGTTTTGAGGTAAGAAATTAGTAACTAGCTTGGAAATGATAATCGTTTATAGTAAGAATCATCATAGATACCGAAATGAAGCCCAAACTGGTGATTTTTAATATAATATAAACATTTATTTACCCCACCCACCAATGCAAATTTGATGTTCATTCTTTTTGACGACTAGATTGTGCTTGTAATGTGCATGTGGGCATAAAGTAAGGGCTGAAGTATAATAATTATCACCTTATCATCAAATCGGTTTTATTGTCTCTTTGTCATCTACAGGAGGGTTGGATTGTGTGACAAGCCATAACCTTAGATGACATCTTCTCTCTGAGTGATGCTTCTTTCTGTCATACACTTTATTTCTTTACGTCCCAGTCATCAGCTAGGGATTATTATCCTGGGTCGCTCATATTTTACCACAACTACCATTGATATTAGCTAAATGATAGGAAAATCTCGCCAATTTTGGTTGAATGATTGATTTTCTCATGATATTTCTGAGCCAGAATAACCCTGGACTTGGACATGAACTATGTTGGGACATTGCCTCCGTTATATGGGGCTTCTACCCAAACGTGATAATCTCACTGCTGTGTCCTGAGTGTGAGGTTGAGCTCTGCATGGGACATATGAGAGACAAAGTATTTGTGGCAGGTACCAGGTGGGAAAGAGAGGACAACAGAAAACATTACTTTCTTTTAGCTTTGGAAAAATGGAGTCCCAGCTTACTTCACCCTTCGCTATGACAAATTACAATTCTTACTGGTCATAACATCTCAAGGGGTTGAGTGTAACTACAGTCATGACCTACTGTCTGAACACCATCTTTCAGAAACTGCATTTTTCGAAATCTCCCTATTCTGAAACATCACAAGAGAAATCTGACCATGTCATCATTTTGCAACTAATGAGTCCTAAAAAGTGCCACAAAAAGTTTGAAAATCGGTTCACTAATAAAATAATAACGCTCAAAAATCATTTTGAATAGGCATTTTGCATGTGCAAGGAAGGCAATCAAAACATCTTAAAACTGAAAATCAAGCAAATCTGTGGAATAATTTTAAGAGTCTGGCACTCAGCTATGCATACAAAACAATTTTGTTTTGGTTTGGTGCATTTCAGATGAAAAATAATCAATTTAGTTTTTCCCGGGAAAATAGTTACTTTCCTTGCTGGCAATTTTACAATGGAAAAAGCCCTATTCAAAAATATTTTCTTGCACAAAATTTTTATTTGTTAACCGATTTTCAAAATTTTTGTGGCACTTTTTAAGACTTTTGGAATGCAAAATGGTGACATGCTAATGTTTTTCTTTCGGTCTTTCAGAAATGTGAGATTGTGAAAAAAGCAGTTTCTGGAAGATGGTGTTTAGACAGTAGGCTTCTATTGTATGTAGCATTATACTTCTAACGATGAATGCACCTGGCCTTCAGTGACAGATTCCAGTCGGGGAGAATGGGAAGCGGTTCATGGACATTAACCAGACCAGGTTTAAGCGGTTCTTGGACATTAACCAGACCAGGTTTTCAGTGTGTCACCCGTAGCAGCAGGCAGTTAACAATCAACACCATCCTAGATAACAGAACTCCAATACAGCCTCAACAAATTGTTATCAAATTGGACCTCCTTCATTAGCCATCACAGACACCTGAAGTCAGGGTCGGGGCAAAAGGGGTTTTTGATTGCACTGTATTTCTTGTGTATTCAGCACAGAAAGCTACCACAGATGATGGCATGACATCACACATTTCAGGTTTTTCAAAAGCTAAAGATTGAGGCCAAGGTACTTTACACTCAACACAGTAATGGTCAATATCCAGGAAGTGGGGACTCTTGTTCTGAAATAACTTAACAGCGTTTTATCTGGGACATTTAACCATCATCAAACTTAACAAATCCAAAATACTTGCTTACTGCAGCGCCCATGGATAGTCTGTGTTTGTATGGAACTACTTTGATATGGCCTTGACAAGATCACACGTCTCACTTGGGCCAGCTTCAACAAGGGACTTCAGTATCTATGCTACAATATCAGGAGCAGCTATTTTGCCAGTGCCATCTTGTTTATGATCTTTATGGCCATCTTTACGGTGATTAACCCTTTAATAATTAACATTGAATGGATTTTCATAATGTTTCTATTCTGCTTTCTCTGCATCCTAATCAAGCAACAGTTGGACATATTCCCAGTTTTCAGATGGAACTAGCCAACATGTACACCAATAAATTATGACACTCAGAGCCTACCATCAAATTCAAATTTTGCAAGGTAGAAATGATTAACTTTCTAATATTTTGGGAAGTTACTGAACTCAAATTTAAATGTTAAAGCGGACTGCAAAATGTCACAATGTACATGTTGTAATGTTAAGAGAATTATTGTTTTCATGCTGGGACTACCGGACATACTGCTGATTCTATCTATCTATCTATCTATCTATCTATCTATCTATCTATCTATCTATCTATCTATCTATCTATCTATCTATCTATCTATCTATCTATAATCATCATGATCATGATCGATCATCATCATCATGATCGAACATCATCATCATCATCATCATCATCATCATGATCGATCATCATCATCATCATCATCATCATCATCATCAAACATCATCATCATCATCATCATCATCATCATCATCATCATTATCATCATCATCAATATCATCATCATCATAATCATGATCAAACATCATTATTATCATCATCATCATCATCATCATCATCATCATGATCAAACATCATCATCATCATCATCATCATCATCATCATCTTGATCGATCACCATGATGGATCATCATCAACATCGATCATCACTATGACGATCGATCATCATCATCATGATCGATTATGATCGATCATCATCATGATCGATCATCATCATCATGATCGATCATCATAATCATGATCGATCATAATGATAATTGATCATGATGATCGATCATGATGATGATGATGATCGATCATGATGATCGATCGTGATGATGATCGCTCATGATGATGATGATCGATCATGATGATGATCGATCATGATGATGATGATCGATCATCGTCCGATCATGATGATGATGATCCATCATGATGAACGATGACGATGATTTTCGATCATGATGATGATCGATTATGATGATCGATCATGATGATGATGATAATTATGATCGATCATCATGGTGATGATGATGATGATGATGTTTGATCATGATGATGATGTTCGATCATGATGATGATGATGATGATGATGATGATAGATCATAATGGCGATGATGATGATGGTGATGATCGATCATGATCATGATGATCATGATGATTATAGATAGATAGATAGATAGATAGATAGATAGATAGATAGATAGATAGATAGATAGATAGATAGATAGATAGATAGATTAAATCAGCAGTATGTCCGGTAGTCCCGGCATGTATACAATAACTCTCTAAACGGTGTCAATGTAATTCTTCTTCTAGCAAAATCGTCCACATCATATAATGTAGTTGTCACATCATATAATGAAGTTTGCGCATATAATGAAGTTTGCGCATATAATGAAGTTATCGAACCATGTAATCAACTTGATGCATATAAAGACGATAGCCCATAATATAATGAGAAACATACATAATACAAGTTGGCTTCTTTAAAAAGAAACCAATGAAAAGGTCAGCAGCCGTTTGTTATAAGACATATTCCCTTTTGCTCTAAATTTCAGTGTTGTTGATTCTCTGGTTCGTCATTAATTTCGATTCTCATACATTTCAGTTTCGTTTCCTATACATGAATGTCGTTTCTTGTAATGAAGCTTGACCAGTGTGTGTATCTGTTGCTCAAGGCAATGACAAAATTTTTTGATGTTATGGAATCAAAGCCGATACTAAAGGGAGCACGATTACAATCAATTGTAGAAAATCATTTTGCAGTGCAATCAATTTGTGACAGAATTCTGAATTTTGACCTGTGCCACACTACCAGAAACAGACCCATAGTGCGATGTGATGGACTAAAAGTCAGCCATATAGAGTTTCTGTAGTTTCTGTACCCCTCGTCAGGGTATATACGATGTAATCCTAGATGCGCTATGATAAGCAGTCACCACGACCGAGATTGCTTGCTAGATATTTACCGCTATTTGACGGGGAGTGTCAACAATTGATAAATTAAATTGATTGTGGTGAACTGTCTAGTCCCTATAGACGGGTTCACTAGTTTTTAGTAAGCGCTTTATGTGACAAAACGCGTAATTGAGGGAGAGCAGTCGATCATGGGTACAATTTTCTTCATATTCAAAGTAAACACTGTGGAAAAGGTCCTGAGGGACCTTTTCCAATAACGATGTTTACTCATCATATAATGAAGTCTACCATAATATAACAATGTTTTCTCATCATGTAATCAACTTGATGCATATAAAGACAATAGCCCATAATATAATGAGAAACATACATAATATAACGATGTTTACTCATCATATAATGTAAGTCTACCATAATATAAAGATGTTTTCTCATCATATAATGAAAATTTTCATAATATAAAGAACCTGGTCCAACATATAATGGACTTTTCTCATTATATAATGCACACTATACAACATATAATCATATGTGAGCAGGATATAATGACGATGATGAATGAAATGTTTTTATTCCTTACCATCAGACAGCTTTGGCGTTCCATACCATCAGACAGCTTTGGCGTTCCATAATATATTTTCCTTTCACTCTCTGTTCCCTGCGAGAGCTACCTCTAAGCGCGCATCAGAAAAACATGTCCATGAAATGTATACCCCCTTAAACCCCACTTTTATATAGCAAAACTAAGAAAACATTAAAATTTTCCTAATGAATTTTTAATTTTTACAGCCGAAAAAAATTAGGCCCTCCCAGGGGTTTTGGGGATTCAGGGAGAAGGGCTATTTATTTTCAGGGGTTTGGGGAGAAGAGTAATTTATTTTCAGGGATTTGGGGAGAAAGCATAACTTTTTGGGGTTATAGGGAGCAGGGGGCTGAGGAAAAACATTTTAGGGAGCTGGGGAGAAAGGTCATTTTTCTTTCAGGGAGCAGGGAGCAAAGACCCCCCTGGGGGGCCTAAAAATCTCTGTATATTGCATGGGCAGGTTTTTGCAATGCGTACAAAGTGGTGCTTATGAAAACCTTTTTTCTTATAATTAAGAATGTTAATGAGGAACGAACATAAATTATGTTTCTCACTGAAAAATGCTAGATCTACGGAATTTCCGCTAGGTCTGTCATAAATCATAGAGATGGATAGTGGCAAGTATTATATGATTTAACAAAGGCAACCGGGCTATTTACGCGCTAAAACGTGCTAGCATGGGTGTTCGTGAACTGCGTATATACACCTGTATTCTTGATACACTTGGGCCGTTATATGTATAGTCTCATACATACGTATTTATAAAAGAATAACGTGATGCACATACAGTACCTTAAGATAAGTTTTGTGGCTCTTAGACTGTAAATGTCTATAAAACCTTTTTTTTTTTTTTCAGAAAAAGATTATCGTTGAAGCTTTAAACAAAATGTTTATAATATCATTGCCTTGGCACCAAGGAAGCAAACCTGTATTAAAGTGGTTAAGTGACCTAGAGTTATATGTTTTGGAAGCTAGAGGATTGTGGGGGAGGCTTTTCATGAAGGTTATTCTCATGCCATTCATCTTTTTCTTTTCAATGAAAACTTCTGAATTTAATATCAAATCAACGTATCATGCATGTTTTTGCTCCAAAATATTTTGTTATCATATACCTTCTATAACATACGTTCTTTTTACATATGCGATACATCAATCAATCACTCGATCAATCAATCAATCGATTGATCACTCTATCAATCGCGATCAGTCATCGATTAATCGCGATTGGTCAATAAACCATCCGATCGATCAATCAATAAATCGATCAATCTCTCTCTCTCTCTCTCTCTCTCTCTCTCTCTCTCTCTCTGTGACCATATGTATCATCACTAGCAATAGCTTTTTTCATACAATTACCAACTCAAGCGTACAATATCGTCTTAGGAGAGGATAATCACATGCCTAGCCTTCATCCAATCCTTTGACCCATGTATAGGTATATATGATATGTTCATATGTACTTGTCATAAGTATATAGGCAAAACTCCGGTTTTCTCGCGACGTGGCTTGATTTATAAGACAAATTGTAATTTCGTCTTCAGCTGACCTGATTGTATGGACACACGTATTTTGCTTTGTTTGTTTGTATTGAATTGACTCATGATGCTTTACGTCCCAGCCAACAACAATATTCATGTCGGGACGTTCCCTCCATTTTATGGGACTTTTACCAGACCATATATAGGACGTCATGACACTCAAAATGTGCTTCATAAATATTATGAAGCTACCAAACTAAGCCAACTTATGGATTATACACTGAAAAAAGTTATAATTGAGGCCACTTTTCAAACTCATTTTTGTTTTCTTAAGCCATGTTCAAAATTGCATGATTTTTCGTTTAGAGACTTGTCTTTCAAGTAGGTAAAGCTGCAAAGTTTTCAGAAATAATTTTCTTTCACTAAACGCGTTTTTGGAGCAAAAATGCAAAAATCAATTGGTTAAAACACAACATTTATTATAATGAGGAACGGGTGTCATCAAAGGAGTACTTCTGGCTTGGAAAAACATCAAACATTCGAATTTTCTCTACTGGTAGTTTTTTCCCATTTTTGAAAAATCGCTATTTTCGAGATTTTTTGGAAAATTAAACAATGTGCCTCTTAAACATGTTAATCCCTCTCAAATTTACTTGATCAGGCCTGCAAATGAGAGATATAACTCTAAACAGCTGCATTCGACGGTTTTTGAGGACAAACATGTCACAGCTTCCGCACACTTCCGGTTTCAATGCCAATTTTCAACGAACAAAATAACAAAATTTGTGGACGATTTTTTAAATTTTCAAAGTTCATCAGAGTCTGGTATTAGACATAAATAATCGCTGAAAAATTTCAATGCCATGCTGCTAATAATAAAGCAACCGGAGAAGAACAAAGTTTGTGTGCAAAGTTAGTAGCACTTTCAAACAAAGTAGGACTTTAAATGTAAAACACAACGTCATAAAATGACATTTTATTTGATGTTTATTAAGTGTGACTTTTTGAAATGAGTGTACCTTTACTCATGCGTTGTCTGTGCGAGATGTATTATACATTTCGGAATTCAGAAACTCACAGAGCCACTGTTAGACTGGTTTATTCATATGATCATGAATTTTAATTGATCATATTTTACTTTCTGAACTAGAAGAAAAATATGAGGCGGCCTCATAACTTTCTTTCAGTGTATGATGGTTTGACTAAACAACTTTTCCTGGGCAGGCTCAGACATGAGCGGTTAACCAGTAATCAGATGGTCGGTCAGTAGATTAGAGCTTTGCTTTGAGGCACAAGCAGCCCATCTATTTCTCCTATGCCCCGATGGGCGGGGTGCCTTCAAAACAGTATCGCGGGCATTCAAATGCTCTGAACAATATTCATACATTACATCTATGAATTTCTCGTAAGTATTCTTACTAATTGCTTCATAATGGCATGAACACAAGGCTTTAATTATTAGAATCATCAGAAACAACATGTTACGAACTTAGAAAGCGTTTCTTGCTATCTGAGCAGCACCATGAGACAGTCAATCTTACACATGTCCATTACGAACACTGTGTACAGCCCATGCGATCACTAGATCCCGTTCTGTTTTCGACGTCAGTATTTAGAAACAAGGGGCCTAGCCATGCGCGGATCCAGAAAATTTTCTCAGGGAGGGAAGGGGGGCGGGTCCAATTCCCAGAAGGGGTCTGACGGAAAATTTCAACATGGCAAAAAATAATAATCTGGCAATTCCAGGGGGGGGACCCCTGCCCCCCCCCCCCTCTGGATCCGCCCATGGTAGCCATGCAGTGAGAGCATGTGCGAATAATCTCAAACTAGAGGAGATGGTCAGAATGAAGTGAGCCCGTACTGTGCGCAGATCTCTGCCATATGCAAGGTTGCTCAACAGACAAAATGCAAGCCAGATACATGCCATTATCACTCATTATTTGATCCAATTATTCGAGCCACCGCATGGGAAAATCAACAATCTGCATAGGCGAAAACAAAGGCACAGATCAGCTTCGCAGTGACGCAGTCAGCGCCTTTGTGTTCGCTGCACAGATAGTACAACATCTCTTCAACTTAAATCCAAAATTTCAAGCTTCTAGACTGCTTCAGTGACTGTACGGGCTCGTTTGTGTATGACCTGGTCGGAACCCAAATTGCTGTTTTTTTGTTTTTTTTTTCACGCACAGGCTCATTTTCGGGGTGTCCGTTTCTGCGCATGTTACTGTTGTATTCAATTATGTATAGAATCCGTCTATATCTATGATGGTGCCAGCTCATTATCACTTGCAATTATCCATGGTCACAACTTGCGTCAACATGGTCAAATAGCCAGAACCTAATTATGAATCTATTCGGTAACAATTAAAAATGCAAATAACAACATTGTGCATCGTCTTCAACTTAACGTATGTTATTTTGTCTCAGCTATTGGCGGCCGTAAAAATCAAAGCTCAGGCCATCCACAAAAATGTCAGAGACCAAAAACTCTTTTGACACAGTGCTATAGCTTAGCAAATACACACGTTGACATGACACTGTTTCTTGATTCCGTAGCAATACGTAGGATCACATCTACTGAACACACACACACACACACACACACACACACACACACACACAAAGTGAATGTTTAATTCAAGTTTTGGCCTAGGTCTTAATTTGAAGACTTCAAAATAATTCAACAACTTTCACTGAAAACATATATGGGTCATTATCAAAAAATGGAGCAATCCAGAAAGGCAAAACGAAAAAAAATAATTGTCCATTTTTTCTTTTTCAATGGGATAGTTTTATTAACAGGAGCATATAGAATATAGAAATAAAATATGCCGAGTTTAACTGAACAAATAGTGCACCAGCATTAATTAATTGTATGGTACCCTTGAAAAAATATCAGTGCTGTCACGAACAAACTTTCTTGCGTAAAACGCTCATTTGATAAGACTTCCCCAATCTGTATGTGGGGGGATATATAACTTGTCACGAACAATAGTTCAGACAAACCTTAAATACTTTCAATGATTTAACGAGGAAGAGATCTTCAATGAAAATACACATACTGTGATTTGTTCTGTTTCTGAAACTCTTTATTTTTGTAGGCATTATCTTGTAGGATTAAACCAAAAATAAGTTCTGCTAAACGTTTACTATTTCAGTATAGAATCATTACATACCAAAAGCAATTACTTTTATATGATGCGTTTTGAGTATTTTAAATAATTATGACCGTAACAGTACTTATATCGTGACAGCACTGATGTTTTCGTGACAGCACTGATAATTATCCGATCTCGCCTTTTTCATTCCAATGTTTGCGGAAATGATTAATTTCTGACCATTTACCGATGAGCTTAGGGGCAGTGACTCACTTAAGGTCGCAACCAACGAAGCCGCGGCTGATGCTCTAACCAGGGACACCTTTGCGTAGATCCAATGCTCTAACAAAGCACGTTTGCTTTAAGCAAACCAAACGCGAACTGGGGATTACTAGAATAGAACACTCTTGGTTTTAGGAAGCTGGGAGCAAGGAAAAGATTTTTAGGGAGCTAGGGAGAAAGGTCATTTTACTTTTACTGAGCTAAGAGCTAATACCCCCTTGGATGGGCCTCAAATTTAGGTTAACTTGCAGCTGAGCTGCAAATTTGCTTTCACATATTTCCCATTGCATCCCACTTTTATGTAGTGACGTATACAGGGTAAAATGGGGTATACAATGTTACTTCTTTTTGTTAGCTCAACTGAGGCGTAAGGCTCACAAGGTGAGCTTATAGGATGGCCATGATCCGGCGTCCGTCCGTCGTCCGTCGTTGTCGTCCACCATTTTCAAAGATCTTCTCCTCTAAAACCGCTTGGCCAATCAAAGCCAAATTTTATATGAAGCATCTATAGGAAGGGGGAACCAATGTGTATATAAATAATCCAGGTCACATGACCAAGATGGCTGCCATGCCCATATATGGTAAAAACCTTTAAAAATCTTCTTCTCCAGAACCCAAAGGCATAGGATCTTGAAACTTGGCATGTAGCATAAGGGACACAAGGTTCACAATGTGTATATAACTCATGGCCCTGTGATGACCTTGACCTATTTTACGGCAAGGTCAACATAGGTTGCCAATGCTTTTGAATGGGGAAAACTTTTAAAATGTCATTATAAGTGAAAGTCTTGCAGGAAATGGGCAGTAGGACTAAATATATTAATGATTCTGAAAAAAATGGGCCCCAGGGGCTCATATGCCCCCACCCCGGGGCAATATACATGTATATCTCCATAATATTCAAACATCTTCTCCTCTGAAACCGCTTGGCCAATCAAAGCCAAATTTTATGTGAAGCATCTATAGGATATGGTAATAAATGTGTATATAAATAATCCAGGTCACATGACCAAGATGGCCGCCATGCCCATATATGGTAAAAACCCTTCAAAAATGTTCTTCTCCAGAACCGGTTGACCGATTTCAATGAAACTTGGCATGAAGTATCGATGACTCAAGTACTACAATGTGTATATAAATCATGACCCTGTGTTGACCTTGACCTATTTTACGGCAATGTCAACATAGGTCGCCAATGCATTTGAATGGGGAAAACTTTTGAAATGTCATTTAAAGTGAAAGTCTTGCAGGAAATGCACAGAAGGACTGTATATTAATGATTCTGAAAAAGATTGGTCCCCAGGAGCTCATATGCCCCCACCCTGTGGCAGAATACATGTTTATTTCCATAATATTCAAACGGCATCTACTCTGAAACCACTTGGCCAATCAAAGCCAAATTTTATGAGAAGCATCTATAGGATGGGGTAACCAATGTGTATATAAATAATCCAGGTCACATGACCAAGATGGCCGCCATGCACATATATGGTAAAAACCCTTCAAAAATCTTCTCCGGAGAAACCAGTGGACTGATTTCAAAGAAACTTGGCATGAAGCATTGATGGCTAAAGTACTACAATGTGTATATAAATCATGACCCTGTGGTGACCTTGACCTATTTGACGACAAGGACAACATAGATTGCCAATGCATTTGAACGGGGAAAACTGTTAACATGTCATTTAAAGGGAATAAATAAAATAGAAATTGGCAAATGGACAGAATATTGATTATTCTGAAAACAAATGGCCCAAGGGCTTCATCTGCCCCTGCACTGGGGCTAAATATCATAATATTCAAACATGTTTATTGGCATATGTAGCAGATCTCAGGTGAGCGTTTACTGGACAATTGGTCCTCTGGTTTTCTTAAATTTGACCCTAGGCGGTTCTAACGTGTACACAATCAGATATATTTTTTCTTCGATTTTTAAAGCTAAAAAAATCTCTGTATATTGTATGGGTAACACATTTTCGGAATGGTATGCAACATACAAACACACTGAAAGACACATGCGTCAGAGAAGGTTAAAATTTTCGTATTTTCATGTACCATTGACCCCTAGTGTGTATATTACAGGGTCCCTTTTTTCGAGGTGTATGAATTTGGTAGGTTTTACGGCACATCCGTACCAGCATTACCCCGAGTTGCCCCTCCCACCCCTCGAGGAAAGGGATGGCGTTTTAAACAAAAAGGCGATTTTTCCGTACAAAGTGGGGGCTTAAAATGTCTTCTTTTTTTTAACTGAAAAGGGGTGAATCTCATTTGGAATGGACTGCAAAAAGGGCATTTAACTGTCTAAATACCATTATGGGAGTACCACCCCCGGGGGCTAATTGTATACCCTTGTCTACGAAGCGTTTTGTATCACCCACACACCTCAAATGATTTTCAAAGCGATATAAATTGGCCACTCCTGGCTGCTGCTGGCGTTAGTAGCTGAGACCCTCTCGTAAAAGGCGAACTAACTCTTGTCAGCCTAGGAAATTACCTGAGTCCACACCTGCTGACAGAAGTCAACTCAGTGCTGTCACATCATTACAGTCACGACCGTGACAGCACTGATCCGTGACAGTACTGAGTTTCACACAGAAATTTAATTCTAATGACTAACAACAGGATGCAGGGTGAAAACTTTGCATGTCTATTCTAACTGATCCTAAGTTGAAATTCAGTCATGGTTTTTAAATGTATGTAATATTTGCAAGAAGCGGCAAAATGCACGTGACAGTACTGATGCTTGTAAAATTCCCACTCCAATTCTGACATGTCTTTATGGTATAGCAACGGAGTAATGCGATTTGTTCAAAAGTTTTTTACCGTAACTTCTTCAGCTTGGTGTCGTCTACAAAACGCGATTGTTTTGATCCGAGAAAATGATTCGTAACTCTGGTCAAAATCGAATTTTCAATAACTGTGACAGCACTGATACGTTTTCCAGGGACAACACTATATATGTGCCCCTACCCTTAAATAGCACTTTAAATATCATAAGATTTTTGAATTTGACTTCAATAACATTCTATGCAATAGTTGGTCACAGAAAATGTGATTTCTGTCAAGCTTCTTTTGCAATGGAAACAAATAAAACTACTTACCCTGACCCAGGGACACGGTAAAAATCGATAAAATAGCACTTCTAGCTTCTCGTTTTTGCAAATAACGTACTCGGAAACGTGAAATCGCGTGTGGTTCTAGTAAAGCACCGCGGAAACTAATATTATACATGGAAAAAGCAAACCTCGGACATCGCGCTTGCGAGAAAACCATCACGGACACGGATTGCTCCATTTTTTGATAATGACCCATATATACATTCGTTCAATAGTAATGAAGGGTTATCGGACAAATATTGTTTCTAGAGATACAATCTCAAAATGTCCTTCACAATTTCATTTTCCAACAAACTTCCGAGAAATTTTGAAAAAATGCACGGGATGGAAAGCAAAAACGAAACAGTAATCAAAAATTATACTTAAAATGTAACTATCTTGTACAATCCCAAAGTATCCATTTTTATATCAACACATGATACACACAGTTTGAAGACAATTGGATAAAACTTCAAATATTCACAGTTGAAGTAAGTGCTGACGGGCGGACGGTTAGAAAGTTAATTTTGAGAAGGGTATCACAAGCGTAATACCACGCAAGTTGTAGTTGTACAAAATCTACTACAGTGGACTCGACAATGGCGAAATACTAAGAGGTCATACGCTATTATTTTAAATACGACCATGGGAATGTTATTCTATTTGGTACTAAGAACATCAAACATATCTCAGCTACAGGAATATAATAGTAGATCTACTAACAGTGCATACGAAGCACAATTGACAAAAACGTGTTATGAATACTGACGTTTTTAGCTTGTTGGTTGTTTGACTACAACCAAATTTCCGACGGGTTTTAGAAATAATAGAGCATCTTTTATAGCATTTATTGCACGACAGATATGTTATTTTGCCTTTTTAACAATGACGGAATCTGATGGCGTCCTGTATATTTGATCGAAAGTAACGTTTTTGGCCAATATCATGATATATAGGCGTATATATTTTTCAATGCTAAGTTTGAAGACGTACACATTTTTTTTCAGAAGCTTGGTAAGTATAGAAAATGCAAGGAAACAATTACAATGGAATGTTATTAATTACCATGTGCTACGTAGGCCTAATCATTATCTTTGATGCTCGCAGATGATTTGCATATAACGGCACCTTATTGTTCCAGATCCGATCGATTGTTAGCACCTTGAATCTTGATATGAGCCGAAACGAAACAAAACACACACCCATGATATAGCAGTTCATGGGAGCAGACGAAGACCGAAATGAGAATGAGCATCGAGAAGGTCTCAACTGATTCACCACAGTAAGCATGTGTGTTCTTGGCGGGCCAGCAACCGCAGAATGACGTCGTATTTCAAGGCTGACTATGATTGAATATGAACGCATACGGAACATAATTGGTTTGATCTTGATGCAGCTCATGTCGTCAGCAATCAGTATTCTTACAAGGCAATAAGAAATTGGCTCGATATGTTTGTGTAACGAAACGTCATCGAACCCTGCTGCATCATGTGACCATTATCTCGTGCCACCTAGGTAACGCTTCAGTCTTTGGAATAGTCCCGCAGTTGATAGTTCGTCTGCAGTGATTCCTGAAACGTGTTTTCCAATAATTCTTCTGCTTTGTAAACGGCTAACGAAACCAGAGGTAGGATTTCCTTGATATTTAATTATACCATTTTATTCCTCAATATTTTATCATTCCTTTTTATTTCGATCCTATCACTTTTTAGTTTATATAAAACTATATAATTTACAGCTCTTATACGAGGGTGGATCAAAAAGTCCTGTCACTCGCGTTATTTCACAGTATCTGTCATTGCAAAATATCATTAAAAGATCTTTATCTGGAAGGCCATTTCCACGGCTATTAGATTGTACCTGTGGTTTAATAACTTTGTTTCTGAATAGAAAAAATAGCCTGCTGTCCTATACATAGCTTAAAATGGCTACGGTTACATATTAGAACTTGTTCTTTATAATGATACCAATATTATGCGCGAAAGAAACATATTAATCCAAGAAAGAAATAAATGGTTAGAATTATTCAACTTTATATACTCATCAAAAGAAGTTTTGCACCAGTTATTTTTTTTCTCATTTTAAAATAATGGTTAGTATAGACCTTTTTTTTTTTTTTTTTTTTTTTTTTTTTTTTTTTCAAATAAACCTTAAAAACTTAATACCATCTTAAAGGGCTGGACTTCGTGAATAACAAAGCAATAATTTGTCTTGAAAAGATTAAGTAAAAATGTGCAAAACTGCATGTTTTTGAAAACACCAAAATTTGGGATGCAGCAAAAAGTCAGGCTACATCTTTATTTCTGGGCTTCCAAACCTGAATTCGTTTCACATCATCACTCAAGATACTGAAAGCAATCATTTAAAGCAAAAATAATAATAATCATAATAATAATAATAATAATAATAATAATAATAATAATAATAATTGAATTTTTTGGACAAAAACACTATTTTTGACCAAAAATAACGATTTTTGAGATATTGTTTAAACTTATGTACGAGAAGCAATTTGACAGAAAGATTCAAAGATTCAAAGATTCAAAATTTAATCTGCATTCAATCCAAAACATACAGGATTATGACAGAAACATATAACATTCATACAAGATGAAAAATGACAACTACATGTACACTACATTTACAGTACATTTGCATTCTACGATGTACAAAACTATACTATGAATATGACTTATGTAAGTGTGACATACCATTACACTTGGCAGTGCAGCCGTAACAGTGTATAAATGTATTTTTATTATGTCCATAAAATGTCAAATAAAACTAGTTGGAAACTAATGTACCTGAATGTTGACTGGAGTCCTGATATTGTTGCCTAATCTTTAAACAATTATCTACATACAGGACAACAATTGGTATCATGTCCAGTTCACTAACTGACATAATATATAAAAACTTATCATAAAGACAAAAATTGTCAAAATTAGGAACTATGGATGACATATCTTTGAACAACTGTTTTCTCAAATCGTCATATGCTGTACAGATGCAAATAAAATGAAACTCGTCTTCTATGGCTTTCAAGTTGCATGTTTTACAAAGCCTTAACTGTTTTGCTGTTCTAGCATATCTTCCAACTTCTACCTCTAGTCTATGATTAGATATGCGAAGTTTCGTAAATTTTGCGAGTATAGATCTATCAACATTTGCCGATAAATAATTTTCGAAGCAGATTTTCTTCTTGAATTCACTGTATGTTAATAACTTATTGTTAGTCTTAACTCTTGTAGAAGTACCTGATATGACGGAATTAAAATATGCTTCGTATCTGTCAAGTAAAATTCGCTTAATAGCATATATTAATATGCCAAACATGGTTAAAGCCGAGATATTTCAGTAGACAACCTATTTGATGGTTAAATGAGCCAAATGCTTCACCATCATTATACGTTAGCGATAAATATGAAAATCGTGTCGCTTTTTCAAATGGGTTTTGTAACAAATATAACCAATATTTAATTGACTGTAATAAGGCAGAGATAGCGATAGGAAAACGGCCTAATTCAGCTTTAGGAGCCATGTTACAAGCATACTTGCCTACCCCTAGTATGTACTTACAGTATCGCGTATGTATCTTACAGAAATGAATGATGTTCAGTATGTACTTGCTTCTGACTGTATAAAGCGACATGTATATTTATTTTACACTTAGCAATGAAGTCAATGTTTATTCAAAATGAATGAAAGTTATATTTTCACTGATAATGATATTTTCACTAGAAATTGGTATCAGCCGATATTTTCACATAGCTTTTGGATTTTAGGGGTTTTGCTATATCAAAGACTGTTGCTCTCACATTATTATTTTGATACGAAATTCACAGCATAGTTTACAAACATATCAATGTTTTTGTGTGTCAAAGTTCATTAAAATCGAACTACTACTAACATGAAACAAATATTTGAATAACAACTTTTGCGTTTTAAAGCTCTTCAGTGTATAGTGTGCTTTGATAGTTTTCGTGTGTGCAAATTGAGATATCGACCTATACCACCTATCTGGGGGGTAGGGGGGGTGCTCTGTGAATTTGACCGAAATATAAAATCACTCCTGATTTCCCTAAAATGACGGTGGAGTCTCCCAACTGAAACTGTCGGACAGTTGTCATAAATGGGTATATGTCATATCCCTGCTAAAGAAACTGTCATGATTTCAATGGATTTGGCTTGATACCAGTTTTAAAGAAATATCTTCTGTGTTCCATTCATTAGTGTAGTTTGGCAAACTTTGGAAACATAATATACTTTAGTGGTGTAAATAAGAATGTACGTGTATGTGAATCATCTCGTGCAAAAAACACATCAGGAAACATGTCCGTCTGTAATGTCTACCCTCTTGAACCCCTCTTTTATATAGCAAAACTGGGGTAGGTAGGAGTTTACATATTTTTCATATTTTGCTCCAAAACATAGATTGTGGGTACTCGTTAGAACCGCCTTTTATGCAGTGTCCAGAAAGTACTAGTACTTTCTGGCATTTTCATCTTCTTGTATGTTGTATTCTGTGAAGAATAAATGCAAGTACCATGTTTGAACTTAGAAGAGGGTATTCGGTTTTTGCAGAATTATAATGGATATACATGTACAACGGTAGCAGAAAAAATATGTATGATGTAGTTTTGACCTTTTATCCATGAAGAAGCAACTTTGTTGTCCCTCAAAATCAGACACAATTAATGTAAGTCGCATCATGAGAAAACCAAGTCTGCATATGCGAAAACAAAGACGCAGATCAGCTTCGCGGTAACCGCGAAGCTGATCAGCGCCTTTGTTTTCGCTACTCGGATAGTACAATTCCTCCTCTACCTACTTCCAAAATTTTAAGCTTTTAGCCTTTTTCTGAGACTGTACAGGCTGATTTGTGTCAGACCTGGTGGGAAACCCAGATTGTTGGTTTTCTCATGACGCGGTTCATATAAGTTTATTGCTTCTTTAAGCAGAAATATACAACAAAATACAATAAATCTTTCCAATATTACTGTGTTCTGGTCTTCAATGACCAATTTCGATTGATCCAACAACCGTCTGACAAAGTAATAAATTGCCGTCTGCAAAAGAAAATAAAAGATGAAGAAGAAAAAAAAAATGTCTGCATCAAAATATAAAGCAGTGATGAATTACTTGTATAGCACGCCTAATGTCTGGTGTCGACACCACCGAGGGCCCGGCTACCTACCAAATTGTTGAGATCGGGACCATCTAACGACATTTGTCACTTGGTGGTCTGTAGTGGGCATGGTGGGCGAATGACATTTGAGCTTAACAGCTTAAGATTCAGAACTTAACGTATGACATTTAAAGCCAGATGTACGTAATTGACCTCACGGTAGAAATTTTTTATTTTTTGCATGTGAGTGTATTTTGATGTCCTTCAAACGAAAATGAAAAGAAATCGATACCGTTCCGAGCTTGTTTTCGAGATATTTGCCTTTAAAGTCGCCAAATTTGAGACCGAAAATACATTGACGTCAACGTAAAATGCGATTTTCAGACCCCTTTTTTGTTGATTTTCTCGATATATTTAAAAAAATCCACGGTAGGATTTTTTAAAAAACTGATATGTTATAGAGAAATTTCTGACCGACAGGTAGATAACGCGAAAGTCCATAGTTACCGGATTCGTTTTCCTGCTATAAGTGTGAGAAGGTAGGTAGTCGTTGCTAAATTCAGTATGTTTTACGCGCGACGTCGGTTTTGCGCCAAAATCTCCGATTAAATATTGCAAACGGTCGCGCAAATGTTGTTTTCCCGAGGAAAACATGTCCATGATCTATATTTTGAGCAGAAATAAAATATAATATCATTTTGTTTACATTAGTTTACATTTCTGAAGTCCTCTGCATAATTGTATGAACATAGTTTCGTATTCTGAACGTAAACTGACGTTAGAAATGACGTCTCGAGCGAAAACTGACGTTACGAATGCGGAGTAAAAATGACGTTTCGACCCTTAGATACGCACGTTCCTTCGAGCGCCTTCAATTACGTACATCTGGCTTTAAGGGGATTTTACGAAGACGTATAATGACATTTGAGTGCACGTTAACGCATTAGTTAGAATTTCTATCTGACATTTTACACCACAGAAAAGAGGCCCCAATGCTAAAGGAGGAATACACGAACTCTAGGCTGTTTGCGAATGTTGTTCTATTTTAAAGTCAAAGTCGTGCAATCCCTCGAGGGCAAATAAAACTTCTAGAATTATAATCAAATAATACGAGGTCCTAAAGGAAATAAACTTGGTAATTACCTTGTCTTCAGATTTGAGCCTTTGCATGACAAATCCAACACTTTGTGTTTCCGACCAGGTCTGACACAAACTAGGCTGTGTGGCCACAGAACATGACTGGAGGCTGCAAATTTCGGATTTAAGAGGAAGAGGAATTGTACTATACCTGTAGCGAAAACAAAGGCGTTGATCAGCTTCGCGGTTACCGCGAAGCTGATCTGCGTCTTTGTTTTCGCATATGCAGATTGTTTGTTTTACCATGCGGTGGCTGATTTTTCGAAATTAAATTGTAGTGCTTCAAGGGAGAGACTATGATATATGTATTTCCTTTCAGAAGCAGGAAACAGTGTCGTTGAAAATCTACAAATGACTTAGAACGCTAAATCTTGCGAAGATGATGCTCCCCTTGATATGGGCGTATAAATCACAAAAACTTGCCCATGCAATTAACATCTTTTTTATCTTAAAAAATGAAAATTTTCAGGTGAAAAAAAAAATGATATTTTTCTTATTTTTTGCTCAAAAATAAGAAAAATAGGTATACCCCTGCATACCCCAGTTTTGCTATATAAAAGTGGGGTTCAAGGGGGTATAAATGACCGACGGACATGTATTCGTGGTGTGCTTTTATTCGGTCAGAATGATCTAAAATCAACATAGCATACATGTACATGAACCAGTGTTTGTCTCATAATGCTGAGCAACAAGCAACTATTTTAACGTCTTCGGTATGACGCAGCCAGGGATCGAATCCACAGCTGTGCGCACTAGCTACAGAGCTAACGGGATCGGTTTCAATATATTTCCTATTATTATCATTATTATTATTATTATTATTAATTATTATTATTATTATTATTATTATTATTATTATCATTATTATTATTATTATTATTATTATTATTATTATTATTGTAGACTCTTCGGTTGATTAACGAAATAGAGGCTTGATTTTTCCAACATTGTGTACTTGCATACATTAGATTCCTATATATTCGGTGTAATAGCCTACATTATTTTTTGATTGTGGTTCGCCTTTGGCACTCGATTTTTTTTTTCGTCATGGTATGTTATGGTCTCGTATGTTTGATTTAATTAAATGTGAATTGTTGCTTTCCGTTGTGCTCACTTAAGGTCTGTATGTTGGTTTAAGATTTTGATTGTTCCCGAATGTTGGCTTAAAGCAAAAAGCAGGTTAAAATTTTCATCCATAGGCTGCGTTTCACAGACATGTGTCATAAGACGGTTCCAGTTTCAACGAATATGGACATGCGATACTTCATTAGCGAAATCTAGCCCTTGATCTGTCATTATTTGAGAATCTCCATGATAAAACCGGATTTTTTCTTATGCGAAAACAAAGACGCAGATCAGCTTCGCAGTAGCTGCGAAGTTGTTTTCGCTACTCGGATAGTACAATACCTTTCTACTTATATCCAAAATTTACGTGTACTACATGTACAGGCCGGTTTGTGTCAAACCTGATCGGAAACCTTGAAGACCGATTTCCTCGCGTCGCGGCTCGTTTTGTCTTCGCCTACATTCCTTATTCAGATAAATCAGCTACAATAGTAGCAGATGATAAATAAGTGCAATTTATATATTTGTTGCAGCGTAAATTCGGTTGTTTGTCTGATTCTTGACGCCCACTGTCGTCAACAGCTTTTGTCATGCCGGGGCCGTCAGATATTCCTAGCTATGATGTTCGAAAGGCAGGTTACCAATACTTAATGCACTTTTCTTTTACCTCTAATTGACAAATGCTAGATTCGATTAAGCGGTGTTAAAATCAATCTATGTATAGTATGTGCGTTCACAAAAAATTCGTATTTAAGAAGAAGAGGGATTGTGCTATCTGTGTAGCGAAAACAAAGACGCTGATCAGCTGTGCAGTTATTGCACAGCTGATCTGTGATCTGCGTTTGTTTTTGCATGAAAACAAAGACGCTGATCAGCTGTGCAGTTACTGCACAGCTGATCTGTGATCTGCGTCTTTGTTTTTGCATGCAGAAATTGCTGTATTTCTTGTGCGGCGGCTCGTTTCTGATACAAACAAGTTAAATGATTTGGTTTGCTAGTCTCATGGAGCTTATAACACGAGGCGTAGCTTTGTGATAATGGTTTTCTTCCATGTTTACCCACTATCTTTCACAACAGTGCTTAACCAGGGAGAGATGAGCCGCGACGCGAGAAAACCAGGATTCGGGGTTTCCGACCAGGTCTGACACAAACGGGCCTGTGCATCTACAGAAGATGGCTAGAAGCCTGAAATTTAGTATTTAGGAAGAAGAGAAATTGTACTATCCGAGTAGCGAAAACAAAGGCGCTGATCAGCTGTGCAGTTACTGCACAGCTGATCTGTGCCTTTGTTCTCGCAAAGACAAAAATCCGATTTTCTCATGAAACGGCTCACATAATAAAAAGCCGTTTCTATACGGCAATTTTATATGCTAGACTATTATTTTCCTCTAAGACTGTGTCTAATTCTATGACTTTCCCCCTGTGAACGACAGTTTATGCAACCGTTTACTACGTACGTTTTATCATACAAACATGTCCATGTAATGTATACCCCTTATATCCCTATTTTATATAATAAAACTGGGGTTTACAGGGGTATACATGTACCTATTTTTCTTATTTTTGCTGGGTCCTCGGCGAGGCGGTTCTAACGTGTACTCACAATCAATGTTTTGAGAATAAATATTGAAAGTATCATTTATTTTCCAAAGAAATTTTCAATTTTTAATGCTAAAATTATCTGTATATTTCATGGGAAATTTTTCGTAATGTTATACTACCTTTTCTCAGAAATAAAATTTATTGTAAAGAGAGAGCCTCGACTGTCATCTACTCAATAAACAATGCAGAAATTCTGTTTTATTTCAGTTTTGTGAGTTAAGCTATATAAAACATTCCGATATGATAGTATGCTTATTCGACAAGTCTACCGCCAAAATACATTTTGATTATCACTTGAAAATGGCAAGCAATATAACATCTGGAAATTTAAACTCTGATGATGTAACATTTCTTTTGCAAAAGGTCGTTTTGAGCTAAAACTAACTTTTAGAACCACCAAAGAAATGACAGGGACATATTTATTCAATGATTCTCAGTATCTTAGATGGTAGAAATGCGCGTGTCATAGTTTAATGGCGTGTCATAGTTGAAAATATTGTTCATCGGAACGTTGCCCACTCTTGAATGAGATGGTGTAAAATGCTCCTTAAACTGATGTATATACACCAAAACATATTAATCCAAGATACACCAATTTTCAAAATAATGCACTAGTCATTTGTAACCACGCCCCCACCCCAGGCCCGAGGGAGGGCGGAGGATAGCTGTGGAAATGAGCGGTGCTTTGACCAAAGTTTTGCCACTGCAGTGCGGGGGAAATACCCGGTGTTTGCTATATACGTACTCGTATATAGGCAACACGGGCCGTGAAATGAAAAGATAGCAGACCGCGGGGAAAAACAGCAGTGGTTTTACCAACGAGCAGTCCCCGCAAAGTGGGGCTTTTAGCAGGGATTTGCTGGACCAATAGTCAAAGACAAATATTCTTTTGCTACATATAGGTTTCGATTGTTTCAACTCTCTGGAAGAATATAGTGCACAAATGTTTCCAATAAATCGTAAATGCTCTTATCCAACCTTAAGATGCTTAATTGCTGCATTCCTCCATATGAATTGTATTAGTGAAATTCTTAATGGAAAGTATAAAGGCTTACCTGCGGGTTAGCTGCGTGGCAAGAAAACCTGTCTTCAGGGTTTCTTACCATGTATGACACAAACCGGGCTGTGGTTCCCCTGAAAATATTTAGAGTTTAGAAACATCAGATTTAGCAATATGTTATACTGTTTATGTAACCTAGAATGAGACAACGTATACACCCTGTTTTCGCATTTGCATGTAACAATCAGGGTTTGCCTTTACGCAGCTCAGTGGTAATGAAAGAGAATAATAGGTGGTAATAATAATGATAATAGTAATGATAATAGTAACCTCATCATAAAAAAAAAAAAAATAGTTTGTGGATCCCATAGACCTATTAAAGATTTCGTAAATAGCCACAATCAACGATTATAAATGAATTAACAACACCTTGATCACGATATTTGAATTATAATGGTTTTCCTATGAACGTAATGCTGGTTTTCTCGTTGCGCGACTGACATTACTAGAACTATGCCAATGATAGTACCCAAGAAGCTTATGAGACAGATCTTTCTTGCACACCAGACAGAAATTGCCACACTTTTTGCCTGGGTGATAAAATTGCATCTCACCCAGGTGTTCTCACCCAGGCTAAGTGCGCCAAAAAATTACGCAAAACCTTGAAATAAACCAGATTTGGGGGGTTGTTGTGCAAGAAAAAGAATCTAATATGGTGTTCTTTTCTGGATGGAAGTTTCCAACCCTCGGGATGGCCGTGCTGAGCGGAACCTCGGCGGAGCCTCGGTTCCGCTCAGCACGGTCATCCCTTGGGTTGGAAACTTCCATCTAGAACAGAACCCCATATAAGATTCTTATAGTCTCATATGCTCTTGTAGTACCCTAGTTTACAGGAGAGAGTGCTGCAAACTATATGTTGAAATAAGCACACCTCTCTAAACGGTCATACTGCCTTGAAAAATATATCTTAGGAATGGTCTAAGGAATGGTTTGCACTTCTAAAAAAATCTAGTGTATTTGAGTTTCAAAGCCAAGTGCACTTGTTTCTCTGAATTCTAAATCAAGCGCTAATCTCTTGTAGAAAGTACATATCAATGGTACTTTGAGTATTGTTATTACTTTGATGTCTAGTAGGGCTACTTTGCACATACCTTCTCTCACTTTTATAGATTAGCCTCTTTTAGCATCAACACTCCACGCATGCTGTTTTCCAATTTTATTTCTTACCAACCAACTCCGAGCCCGGATTCCTAGATTCCACCTCCGAGGCCGGATTCCTAGTTTCCCAGATTCCACCTCCGACGCCGGATTCCTGGTTTCCTAGTTTCCACATCCGAGCCCGGATTCCTAGATTCAACTTCATTTTGACTTTTTTTTTCCTGGTGCATGGACGGTGTTTTGATCGTCATTCAGCCAATCAGGTAAGTCCTTCCAGTTATTCAGCCAGCCATTGAGCCGCGATGCAAGAAAACTGGCCTTTGGGTTTCCCTACCGAGTCCGACACAAACCGGTCTGTGCATTCTCAGAAGAAGGCAAGAAGTTTTCAAACATTCGGATTTAAGAAGAAGAGGGATAGTACTTTCTATGATTCGACACCAAAGGCACTCATCAGCTGTGCATTTACTGCAAAGCTGATGTGCGTCTGTTTTCGCATAAAAAAGACGGTTTTCTCATGATGCGTCTCCATTTTGTTTCTATATCATGCAATTAAAACCTTGAAAACCACAGACATCTTTTATTTAGAGTTGCTCTGAGTCAGAGCTAAGTAGTCTGATATGAAAGTTATATTGCCTATTCTCGTATCAGTTGGTCTCTGTAGCTTTGATATGGCTATCTAATAAATGAAACCGCCAGTTTCTCGCGGCATTGTACAAGCACGTAGCATGTCTATGATATACTACATGTCCAACTTATTTTTCAGTGATTTTATTTTCATAAAAGTGCATGCAAGGCATTCCAAAATTATCATTGTTTGGCAAAATCTACGTTATGCCTTCCATCTGGCCAGTCATTTTCTTCTTCTTCTTCTTCTTCTTCTTCTTCTTCTTCTTCTTCTTCTTCTTCTTCTTCTTCTTCTTCTTCTTCTTCTTCTTCTTCTTCTTCTTTTTCGTAAGGATTGAGTAAATCGGTTTGGTTTGTAAAAGTTTAATTGTCAAGATATTAAACCATGCTTCTCATACCTTTTCATGTCATTTGCCTCTCTTGCAAGAGACTGAGAGACTGAGAGATAGCCATTGCCGAACACATGTTACTCACAAATTTTGTAGCAACATTTCACATAATACCCAGCAGGCACCTGACGTCTGTTCGACGTCAGATATTGGTTATATTTTGGTCGCGACGTCATATAACCAATTTCCAACGTCTATCAGACGTCATTTCCTGACGTCTTTTGGACGTCTGGATTGGACGTTGTTTTGACGTCCAACTAGTTCGTCAGTTAGACGTCGTAATCAAGACGTGATTTAGACCTTGTGTTTTTCATACTTCTGACCATGTGTGGTGTGCAAATTAATGAAACTTCACTTTGGGTAAAAATCAGATCATTCGTTTCGTATGTTTCTTTTGCTTTCTTTCTTTCTTTTTTCTTTTTTTCTATGTTACTTCCAGCAGACATTTGACGTCCGTTGGACGTCAGTTTGACGTCAGACTCCAACGTCATAATAACGTTGGAGTAAGGTTGATTTTGAAAGTTTGTTTGTTGTCAAAACTAGACGTCAATCTGACGTGCTAAAGCCAACGTCGGTTTAACGTCTGAAAGCTGACGTCAATCTGACGTCCTAAAAACGACGTTTGAATTAATGTCATATAAATAGTTTAAGGTGTATATTTTTTCGCATTTTTGAATAACAGTGGATTCAGAAGAGCAGTGATGCACTTTTGATAGTCCCTTTCACTCCTTTTTTTTTTTTTTTTTTTCCTTGGCGAGACCAGTACTATAGGAGGTTTTTTTTTTTTTTGTGGGTTTGTTGTTCCGGGAGCACGCGAAGGCTCAACCGGAAGGAGGTTTTAGGTTTCACTCCTTTGATAGAGATTTTCTTTTTTTTTTTTTTTTTTTTTTTCCTGGGCGAGACCAGTACTATAGGAGGTTGTTTTTTTTTTTTTTTTTTTTTTTTTTTTTGTGGGTTTTGTTGTTCCGGGAGCACCCGAAGGCTCAACCGGAAGGAGGTTTTTAGGAGAAGCCCGGGATCGAACCTGCGACCCCTGGTTTACAAGGCGAGTGACTTAACCACTGCACCACGGAGGCTTGATAGAGATTTTCGGGACATACACAATGTTCAAGATATTAATTCAGCCTGATATTGATACATCTTATAATTATTTAAGCAAAATTTTATTGCTTTATGGTGCTAAAACCAATAAGACATTAATGTGAGAAATAAGATTATTCTGAACAAATAATTATTTAAAATGGTGGAATAAATATTAAAATATACAAATTTTATTTTCATCTTAATTGAAAGTTTGATAATTTAGTGAAAGACTTTATTTTGATTAATAAATAATCATTTTTTTCTACATTAATTAAGCATGAGGGCGAAATATGGGATTTCCCATACGAGACTCAGATATGACTTTTAAGTGGCAAGGTTGAAATTATTATTTGAATTTGATATTATTACATAATATGTGTAAGAAATTATGTCAGTTTAAGGGCAGCTAACTCTGACGACATATACGAAAAACACGTCCCCAGCAGGCATCTGACGTCAACTTGACGTCGGATATTGGTTGTATTTTGGTCACGACGTCATACATACTCATTATTACTTCAGTAACTTGATCTGATGGGTCGGATCACGTCGAGTAGCTGCGCCTCACGCGAGTCGGAGACGAGCGTGATCCGGTCTTTCCTGGCGCAGCTACGAGACGTGATCCGACCCATCAGATCAAGTTACTGAAGTAATAACGCGTTTATTATATACCTACAAAAGTAATCAGCCACAAGAATTCAAATCGTAAATTTGCGACGTTATGACGACGTACCATACGACGTTGCGTCAAATCTTTGATGACGTAACATTGTGCCAGTTCTTACGTCAAAGCTAGAAAAGTCGTTATTTTTTTGTTAATTATGTTGCTTTGATTACAAGCGAACCTCTTTAACTTCTGAAACAGTTGTTGTTTTATAAATTAAAATAGAAATTACTCTGGTTGTCATTCAGATTTAGATGCCGGCTTTAGGTGCTGGATTTTATATTGTTGGGTAAAAAATGGAGGATGGTGATACGGAATCGTATCAGGACAGTGTGGTGATACAAGATTCCGTATTTTTGTCTCGGAAAATGGGTAGTATCAATGGTTATTTTTGGTAGGTATATAATAAAACCAATAATCAACGTCAACCTGACGTCCAGTCCTGACGTCAGTGGACGTATTGATATGACGTCGAAATGACGCCGGATTCAAACGTAAGTCTAACGTCATATGTCGACAGAGTTAGCTGCCCTTGAACTGACATAATTTCTTGCGCAAATTATGTAACAAAATCAAATTCAAATAATAATTTCAACATTGCCACTTTTAAAAAAGTCATATCTAGGTCTCGTATCGGAAATCACATATTTCGCCCACCATGCTTAATTTAGAAAAAATAATTATTTGTTAATCAAAATAAAGTCTTTCACTAAATTATTGAACCTTCTATTAAGACGAAAATGAAATTTGTATATTTTAATACTTATTTCACCATTTTAAATTATTGATTGTTCACAATAGTCTTATTATTTACACTAATGTCTTATTTGTTTTAGCACCATATAGCAATAAAATTTGACATAAATAAGATATACCATTGCAACATCAGAGTGATTTAACATCTTAACATTTTGTATATCCCGAATAACTCTATCAAAGGAGTGAAAGGGAATAACAATAGTGCATCACCGCACTTCTGAATCCACTTCAGGATTTCAGAATGTTAATTATAATTACATTCACGATATCGGTTTTAGAACGTCAGATTTACGTCTGTTTTTGACGTCAAACAAACTTTCAAAATCAACCTAACCCCAACGTCATTATGACGTCACATTTGAGACATCAAACCAACGTTGTTTTTCTGACGCCAGAATGACGTCTGTTTTTGACGTCAGAATGACGTCTGTTTTTGACGTCAAACAAACTTTCAAAATCAACCTAAATCCAACGTCATTATGACGTCGGAGTCTGACGTCTATCTGACGTCCAACCGACGTCAAATGTCTGCTGGGTATTATCAGATTATCTCTGGTCTAACATGTTTTCTTCCCATTTCAGAAAGATGGCCAACGATTACTTGAACGCTAAATGGAAGATCTGGTACAAATCCCTTGACGTCAACCATGACGGCATGATCTCAATTGCTGACGTCGTCGAGAGCCGTGATAAATTTGCCGATTTACACAAGCTGGACCCCGCCAAGGCAAAACTTGTCAGCGATAACTTCGAGAATTGGTGGAACACGTATATCTTCTGTGGAAAACAAGGAGAGATCAGCGAGTCTGACTTTGTTGGCGGTTTGGCCGCTGAATACAACAAAGACAAGGCAGCATTCAGAGAACTAATGAGCAAATGTTTCAATTCTCTGTTTGACGTCATCGATACCAATAAGGATCGGTCGATCTCCGAAGATGAATTCCTTATCGCTTTCAAAGCGTACGGTCACGAAAATGTTGCATTAGATACCAAATTTTTCAAGGCTTACAACCCTCAAGATGGCCTTGTACCATTGAGAAACATCGTAGAATCCTGGGTATGCTTTGTCTGTGATGACGCCGCCCCATCAGCCGGAGAAGTCGTAAAAACAGCGTTCGAAGCAGGTGTTTAATGACATTTTAGTTAGACAGTAACAAATTTACCGTGATCTTATTTCACCACATACGACAGAGGCGCTTACAAAACAATGAATTGATGCCTGTCGTTATGCGCATGCGCAGATGTGACGTCACAACCGTATCCTGTTTATCCGGACGTACCCAAAATACAATAGAAGAGAAGAAATGTTACTATCTTCTATGTGAAAAAGACAAAACTTTTTAAAATTAGTGAAAAATGATTTGTTGACGTCAAGAATGCTAGCAACTGAAGACCAATCAAGAAGACGTCATAGTTTAGAATATAAAATTAATGTAGATGTCCTTTAATAAATTCCATCCATTGTTAGTTTTATTCTATTGCTGTCTTTGATGTGTTTCTGGAACGTGGTCATATCTTGAATGCTATGTGAGTGGTTATGTCGTCTGTGCAACCAAATCAAGGTTACATACACTAAAACAGAGCAAAATAACCACATGGCATTGACGTTTAATGTCTACACGCAAAATAAATGGTCCAAAATGCCCTAAAACCCCTTCTGAGCCGCTGAGTTCCGAGTCGGCGTTTTAGGAATGGTGTTTCTGGGGGAACTTGAGGCTTTTTATTTTGCTACTACACACTTGTGGTATAACATAAAATGTCGCATCAGGAAAACATGTCCGTGTAAAGAATACCCCTTGAACGCCGATTTTATATAATAAAACTTGGGTATACGGGGGTATTATATACCTATTTTTCTTATTTTTGCTCCAAAACATAGATTGTGGGTACTCGTAAGAACCGCCTCGCCAAGGCAATTCTAACGAGTACCCACAATCTATGTTTTGAGCAAAAATAAGAAAAATATCAAACATTTTTCATTGAAAATTTTCAATTTTTAAAACTAAAAAAAAAATCTATATATTCCATGGGCGTGTTTTCGTAAATTGCGTTCTTTGGTGGGCGTACCATCCTAGAATCTACATCCCATAGAAACTACATCCCATAGAAACTGTTAATTTTGGTTAAAACAGCAATGACTGACCAGAAAACATCTGTAAGCAGAACCAAACTTATGACACAGGCCACCGTAACAATGGTTGCAACGAAGGATGTTTTTGGTGGATATTATCTTAATATTTTATAAAGACAAAAAAGGTTACTGGCAAATTAAATCTGGCACCTTCTGTTGGACCAAGGTCAACTCACTAAGTTTCATATGTATGGCAAATTATTTCCAGGTTTGCAAATAATGTCCATTCATTCCATATCAGTCTAACGCTTTCTCGTATATGCCTGTTACAAATGTGACGTTCAAAGTTCAAAATCACACACACTGTAATCATTTGACCAAACAGTAGATTCCAGTTGGTCCGATTATTCGTGTTCTGTACCAAATTTATAATAATGTTTGCCCAGAGTCCAAAATATTACTTTCAAAGTTTCTTGGAAAACGACCTGCCGGTTCCGAGAATGTTGCCAAGAGTTTTACTAGATGCACTTGGTCGTCAGGCTTTTGAATATATACCATGAAATAGGTCAAAATCAAAACATGGTCACAATTTAAACAAACAGAAATGGGCACGATTAGTCAATGTTCTAGACCGCTGGTTCAGAAGAAAGTTTTAATATGTGAAAATGTCGGCCATCTTAGTCATGTGACCGACATCAAACCAAGAAAATTTCATTGCCTAAAACCTAAATATCTTCACTGAAACTGCTCAAATGACACTGTGATTTCTTAGAACACGTTAAGTTTTAACACTAATAAACATGTATTAGACATTGGGGGCAATGTCAAGAGATGAAAATACGCCTGTTTCATCATTTTCTTTATCAGAAGTGTCCAGGTCACAGTCTACCGTAACAAGGGTGGCAATGTTGGATGTTTTTGGTGGATAATAAATTAATATTTAAAACAGAAAAAAGTTACTGGCCATGGCTTCTTCTCTTGGACCAATGTTAGTCACTAAGTTTAATACGCCCGCATATTTTGCAACATTGGTTCGCCCATTCTAACGTTTTCTCGTATATGTCTGTTACAATTGGGCATTGTCATGGTTTATGTCAAAATCAAACATTGTCATCATTTGAACACACAGTAGATTCCAGTGGGTCCGATTATTCAATGTTCTATACCAAATTTTGTGGAAATCTTTATGACCACTGGCACCAGAGAGAGAAAAGTTTTAAAGATGTCCTATGGTGAACATGTAGGTCATCTTAGTAGTGTGACCAATATCAAACGAAACATACCTAACAAATAGTCTGTATACTTTGACCGTGCCGGTTGACCTCACGTGACAAAGTTTTTAAACACTAGAAATGGGGCACCTATTTGTTTTATACATTTCTAGTGCCACGTGAAGCATGTGGTCATATGTTGTTTACCATCAAAGAGTCGCATGATTGAAAACATACATATTTAAGCATACCGATCAACAAATGTTTATCTATGTCGGAGGTCAATCGGCACGGTCAAAGTATAAGCACTATACAAAGAACATTTGAATGACACAATTGTGTCTGAAAACAACGAACGTAGTTTCATACAGATTTTAAATATGTATGACATTAGGTCACTGGCAAAAATACTCCTATGCTTTACTCTTCCTCCATTTTAAAAATGCATTTGCAAAGTTTGGCATTGTCGTAAAATGTGAAAGTCAACACAAGACCACCATTTATATACATTATGACTGGCCAGACAAACTCAAAACAGAGTCATCATTTAAACAACAGCAATGGGTCCAATTAGTCATTGGTCTATGTCAAATTTGTGGAAATCTGTATGACCTCCAGCCCAGGAGAAAGTTAAATTCTTTATATTCTTTTTTCAGAACAATCAAATGCAAAATACTGTCCATTTGCAAATTTCCTGCAAATGACATTTTAACAGTTTTACACATTTAAATGCATAGGCGACCCATGTTGACCTTGTCCTAAAATATGTCAAGGTCATCACAAGGTCATGATTTATATATACATTGTAGTACTTGAGTCATCGATGCTTCATGCCAGGTTTCGTTGAAATCGGTAAACCAGAGAAGAGGAAATTTGAAAGGCCTTTACCATATATCGACATGGCGGCCATCTTGGTCATGTAACCTGGATTATTTATATACACATTGGTTCACCCTTCCTATAGATGCTTGATGTAAAATTTGGCTTTGATTGGTCGAGTGGTTTCAGAGATGAAGATGTTTGCATATTATGGTAATATGCATGTATGTTGCACCCGGGATGGTGGCAGATGTGCCCCTGGTGTCCATTTCTATTCAGAATCATTGATATTTTATCCTACTGCCCATGTCCTGCAAGTTTTTAACAGTTTCCCCTATTCAATTGCATAGGCGACCTATGTTGACCTTGCTGAATAATATGTCAAGGTCATCACAGGGTCATGATTTATATATACATTGTAGTGCTTGAGTCATCAATGCTTCATGCCAAGTTTTGTTGAAATTGGTCCATTTTCAACAAAACAGAAGATTTTTGAAGGGTTTTTACCATATATGGGCATGGCGGCCAGCTTGGTCATGTGACCTGGATTATATTTATATACACATTGGTTCAACCTTCCTTCATGTAAAATTTGGCTTTGATTGGCTAAGTGGTTTCAGAGGAGAAGATCTTTGAAATGGTGGACGGACGACGGACGCCGGAGCATGGGTATACTATAAGTTCACCTTGTGAGCCTAACGGCTCAGGTGAGCTAAAAACACTGTGCCTCCAACTATATGGTTGTCTCTAACTTGGCGCAGTATATACGAATCATTTATTTCATTCATTTTCGGATAGAGCATCCTATCAGCAAACAAAATAGACCCAAAGCAAAACGGCTTATGCACTGCTTAGATATATCTTAAGGTTTCAAACAATCTAAGGAAATGGTTGTTCCGGGAAAGTTTTGTGAGAGTGGGTGGTTTCTAAATCTTCCTGGAACAAGCCTTCAATCTGTGTCATCAAAAAGCTAGGAAAATGCTGATTCCGCAAATGACTGAACCGTTCTATGTGACCTTAGAGCATTTGCGAATGACCCCAAACTGTCATCGTGATCAACATCTTCCGTCTAGACACAAATACAGGGATTTCGGCAAATTCGAGGAATAACAGTAATAACACATAATAGTGAATAAAGTGACATTTCATTCCCCAATGTAGCTGCTTGGTTGCCTTATTAGTTTTGACCCCGATCCATGGTTTTATTCGTAATTTAAGCTTTTTGTTTACAAGTGAAAATGGAGTAAGAATTTAGAAATTCCGCAATTCTGTCAACATTTGACGGAAAGTCCTCAAAAGTTAATCAGGGGATTTACTTCTTAGCCCCAATCAGAATACCCGGTAGGCCTATGTAGGCTTTAGCTAAAATAGTTTTTGATGGATCTTACACACAAAGATTTTCAAATTGTTTCATTCAGAAAAGGGGTATAAGTCGGACACGAAAAAATACAGGTCAACTATTTTTTTTGTATATACATATGAAATACCTAGATAGTCTAACGAGTCAGCTGTCAAAATGAATTTTTGATACCTGATTTTTTTAGACAACATGATTGTTCAGCTAATGAAGTGTTGTGAGTATTAAAGGTCAAGGTCATTTCTTGACCTTGGCCAAAGGTCATTTACAAATTAAATGTAAAACTTAATTTTCTCAGTAACCGCTCCACCAATCAAAGCCAAATTTTATATGCAGTATCCTTGGGATGGGGGAATGAAAGGTTATATAAATAGTCAAGGTCACATGACCAAGATGGCCGCCATGGCTATAAATAGCAAAAAAAAATTAAAGATCTTCTTCTCCAGAACCAGATGGCCTATGATATTGAAACTTAGCATGAAGCATCAGGGAGAGGAGCTCTACAAAGTTTATATAAATCATGACCTTGGGATGACCTTGACCTATTTTATGGCAAGGCCAACATAGGTTGCTCATGCATTCGCATGAAACTTGCTGGGAGTATGCAAATGGACAGAATACATGTATTTATGTTTATGAAAAAAAATGCCCTCAGTGGGTTGTCTGCCACTGCCTCGGGGCTATATACATGTATATGACCATAATATTCAAACATCTTCTTCTCTGAAACCGCCTGGCCAGTCAAAGCAAAACTTTATGTGGAGCATCGTTAAGGAAGGGGAATGAAATTAATATAAATGGTTCAGGTTACGTGACCAAGATGGCCGCCATGGCTATAAAGAGCAAAAACCTTTATTAATCTTATTCTTCAGAACAGGAAGACTTGATTTTGAAACTGCCTGAAGCATCAGTGAATGGAGTTCTACAAAGTTTGTATAAATCATGATCCCGGGATGACCTTGACCTATTTTATGGCAAGGTCAGCTTAGGTCGCATATCCCAGATCTCAGCTGAGCGCTTATAGGACCATTGGTCCTCTGGTTTAATTTTGTTTAAAAAGGGCATCGCTCAGAAAGGGGGCATAAAATACGAGTCAACATTTTTCATAAGAAATATGTATATTTCAAAACGCCAGGGTTCACAGTTGAAAAGTTACAAAATTCACAGCAAAGTGTGACCCCACCCCCCCCCCCAAACACACACACACGGACAAGCCCAAAGCAATACAAGGCGGCATAAACATTCGACTGTCTCTTTTCAGAAAGATGGCAAACGATTATCTGGTGTCAAAATGGAAGATCTGGTACAAATCTCTTGACGTCAACCACGACGGCAAAATTTCGATTGAGGACGTCGTTGAGAGTCGTGACAAGTTCACCGATCTACACCACCTTGACGCCGAGAAGCGGAAACTTGTCGTGGAAACGTTCGAGGGTTGGTGGAACACGTTCATCTTTCGCGGGAAGCAGGGGGAGATCAGCGAGTCAGAATTTATCAACAGTTTGAACGCTGACTACACGAAAGACAAAGCAGCGTTCCGCAAACAAATGGACAAATGTTTTGATTCGTTGTTTGACGTCATTGATACCAATAAGGATCGGTCGATTTCCGAAGATGAATTTCTAATCGCTTTTAAGGCATACGGTCACGAAAACGTAGCGCTAGATGCCAAATTCTTCAAGGCTTACAATCCTAAGGACGGTCTTGTTCCATTGAGGCAAATTGTGGACTCCTGGATATGCTTTGTTTGTGACGATGCGCCACCATCTGCTGGGGAAGTCGTGAAAACAGCTTTTGAGGCTGGTGTTTAATGATTATTTTGCTCTAGAGACTATCATAGCAAATTGGACAATTATGACTTATGCAGTCACCATGCCTTTATTGACACCTCACAATATTTTGGCTCAGAAGATTTTCCCTCGATATCGAATCTTCTTATAGATTCAGGAGATGCACTTTTCATACAGACACCACAGATAACCTTAGTTCCAAAGCAAAACGGCACCACTGTGCCAAGTTATTGTGAGGCATCAGTAGAGCGGGTGCTGACGTAAGTCTTGTAACCAACACAATCACGTGACCCGCCACACACCCATGTGGCATTATAATAAATATCCATGACAATCGTTCCCTGTTTTCCAAGTTTTTAAGTTTATAAATGTTGTTTTTGTAACCAATTTCCAGTCGTTATTTATAGAAATACTGTAAAAATACGTTGTGAACATGGTACTGACTTTCAAACAATGATATGAGCCGCCGCATGGGAAAACCAACAATCTGCATAAGCGAAAACAAAGGCACAGATCAGCTTCGCAGTAACTGCGAAGCTGATCAGCGCCTTTGATTTCGCTACTCGGATACCAGCCTCTAACCATCTTCTGTGACTGTAACGGACTGTACAGGGCTGGTTTGTGTCGGACCTAGTCGGAATTGACCCAAATTGTTGGTTTTCTTACGCATAGGCTCATATGTCTATTACTACGTCAAGTTCCAAGTTCTAATAAAACATTTTGTAAAGTTCATCAGATGTGTTTGGGCTTTCTTGCTACACCGGTAATCACATTATCCTTAAACCTGTCTTGCTCATTTTCTCCCTAAAGTACTGCTTAATAACTAGGAAGCGCTGGCTCCTTCCCGAAATAAATGAAAACTTCTTGACTGGCACATTAAACCACAAAACAAACGAACGAAAAATATACTAGACAAATGAGCGGCCTCGTGGGAAAACCAACAATGTGGTTTCCGAACAGGTCCGACACAAACCGACCTGTACAGTCACAGAAAAGAGCTAGAAGCTTGAAATTTTGGAGTTAAGTAGAGGAGGAATTGTACTATCCGAGTAGCGAAAACAAAGGCGCTGATCAGCTTCGCGGTTACCGCGAAGCTGATCTGCGTCTTTGTTTTCGCATATGCAGATTGTTGGTTTTCCCATGAGGCGGCTCAAATAAAGTAAGGGGTCAAACATCTAGAAAATATCGAACTGCTGGTAAAATAAAACATTTCTATCATTAAGGTAATTCGTTTTCTAAGCAGATCGCAACTATTATGCTTTGCCTTCAACAAAGCCAGACTTTAAGTCAGACTACCGTGGTAAGAAATTCTCATAGAGAAGTTTGCTTGAGCAAAACAAATGTCCAATCTTTTTGGCTGGTTAACCCTATTAGAAATGATGAAATTTGAAGACTATAATGCAATTTTGTAAAGTTTTCATAAATTGGAAAAATTGATTTTTTTTTGTGGAATCAGTTTGTATGGACTTTTTTATCACTTTGATTTTAAGGGTAGAGTAGTGTTAAAGAACAGCTGTGCTTAGTCAGATGATGCATAATTTCAAAATTGGTGGCATATAAAAGTGCAATAAAAATGCTTATCCGCTATTTAAACTTGATCCTCAAAAGTTTGATCCCTAACTTTTTTTGACCAGTGTAGATACCTGACCATGACCAGAGTAGAAGACTGCTCTCACTTTGGGTGCCAAGCATGATATTTGAGCCCCTGTGAGGAATACAGAATACAAATTTTATTTCGGGATATAGGGATATTGGGAAAATAAAGGGATAAGGGGTATTTTACAAAAACATAAGGGAGCGACCATTTGATTTTTATGGGGGGGGGGGGGGGGGTTGGGGGGGGGGGGGGGCTGGAAAAGTTTTTGAGAAAAAAAATCCAGGACCGAATTTTTTTCCGAAAAAAAAAATATATATCTAGGACAGGGTGAATTCTATTGTACATATTGTATTGTATACAAATGACAAGACAGGATCGTGTCACGAGTAAAAGAATATCCAGGCCTGAAAACATCTTCCTGCCATCCCCACAAAAAAATCAAATGGTCACTCCCTAAAGGAATAATGGGATACAAAAGAGACCCTGGAAGAAAATTTAGGGATATTGGGATGCGAATTTTGGTAATATATGCCCAAATCAAGCGAATATTTTCCTAAAACACTAAAGGGATTCGGGATACTGGGCCCCCTTCCAGGGCCTCATATTTCAAGCACAACTAGTGTTTCTCCATCACCTGTACGTCCAGATGACAGCAGTGTTCTGCACCTTCTCCACCGGCATAATCTGAGATGCATTACGAAAACATGCCCATGCAATATACAGAGATTTTTAAAGTTGTAAAAAAATGAAAATTTCCAGTAGACAATTTTTTATATTTTTCTTATTTTTGCTCAAAACATAGATCGTGGGTACACGCTGGAACCGCCGTGCCGAGGCGGTTCTAACGAGTATCCACAATCTATGTTTTGGAGCAAAAATAAGAAAAATAGGTATACCCTTTCATACACCAGTTTTGCTATAATAAAAGTGGGGTATAAAGGGGTGTGTAGTATATGGACATGTTATCCTGATGCTATGATTATGGACACTATGTATGAGCTGCATGCTCACCCATGTTTTGTATGCAACTTCCAACATATGCCTATGTGCAAATGCCCAAAACTGTCTCAATCTTTGCTGAAGTATCACATCTCCTGTCGTGTGAACGCTAAGTTTTGGTGCAAAACTGCTTGGTCATTGCTTACATTCTGCAGGGACAGTAGGTTTACAGGGACCTGAAACTTCAGTACTGCTATTATCATTTTCCAATGTATGCGTGACTTGGAGTCAGGCCAGGTTTTAGAATATGCCCAATAGGTATTTACATGGAGAAAATATGTGTTTATAGTGGTCAGTTTCTACGAACTACTCCTTCTTTTATATTGCATTTTTATTCAAGCAAAACATGTAATCTGTTTAAGCACATATTGGGCTGTTGTTTGATGTCAAGTTTGAATATATACACCAAAAATTACACTTAAACCATCTGTATAAAAATGAAGAAAAATTGTTTTCTTCCAGAAGTTTTTTTTGCCTCTTTTGTAACAGCCTTTTTATATAAAAGTATTCACTCTATTTGAATTTTATATAAAACAACACTGGGACAGTTCATCTTTAGAATGGTATATTAATTTTTAAGTTATGTTCAGTATGCTTGTAGGAGTATTTTGGTAAAACACAGGCAGTGTTTTGAATATTTTGCCTTATTTAATTGCATAGTCAATTATTGGAATACCTGTCCAGCCCAGTCCAAGTGGCAAGTCAATCATATTCTATAAAATAGGGCTAGAGTCCAATCACTTGTATTATAGATCACTGCATTCTGCCACAAAATGCACAATACTGAGCTGTATATAGGGTATGAGTGGCAAGAAAAAAAAATAAAACAAAATCAATATTTTGCTTTAGTGAGCAATATATTATATGTCTGTACTTATATATAACAATAAGTAGTCGTTTTTTTTTTTTCATGTAAGTACTTTTTGTTTTTAGACCAATAGTGTTAATACAACAGATAAGATAAAAATACCATAAGGTAAATGCTCACCTGAGATATGCTGTATATACCAATAAACACAAATATGATGGAAAATAGCCCCAGTGTAGGGGCAGATGAAGCCCTGGGGTCATTTGTTTTCTGAATAATCAACATCCTGTCCATTTGCCAATTTCCTACAAGTTTCTCCCTTTAAATGACATTTTAACAGTTTACACATTTAAATGCACAGGCAACCCATGCTGGCCTTGCCTTAAAATAGGTCAAGGTCAACATAGGGTCATGATTTATATATACATTCTAGTACTTGAGTCATTGATGCTTCATGACAAGTTTCTTTGAAATCTGTAAACCAGTTCCGGAAAAGATTTTTGAAGGGTTTTACCATATATGGGCATGACTGCCATCTTGGTCATGTGACCTGGAGTATTTATATACACATTGGTTCCCCCTTCCTATAGATGCTTCATATAAAATTTGGCTTAGATTGGCCAAGCGATTTCAGAGAAGGTGTTTGAATATTATGGTAATATACATGTATGTTGCCCCGGGGTGGGGGCACATGTGCTCCTGGTGTCCCTTTTCAGAATCACTGATATTCAGTCCTACCATTTCCTACAAGATTTTCCCATTAAATGACATTTTATCAGTTTTCCCCATTCAAAGGCATAGGCAACCTATATTGATCATGTTGTAAAATAGGTCAAGGTCACCACAGGGTCATGATTTAGCCATGGATGCTTCATGCAAAGTTTCTTTGAAATCTGTCCACCGGTTCCAGAGAAGACGATTTTTGAAGGGTTTTTATCATATATGGGCATGGCGGCCAACTGGCCAAGTGTTTTCAGAGGAGACGTTTGAATATTATGGAAATATACATGTATACTGCCCCGGGGTGGGGACATATAAGCTCATGGGGGCCATTTTTTTCAGAATCAATAATATTCAGTCCTACTGTGCATTTCCTGCAAGACTTTCACTTTAAATGACACTTTAAAAATTTTCCCATTCAAATGCATGGGCGACCTATCTTGACCTTGCCGTAAAATAGGTCAACGTCATCACAGGGTCATGATTTATATATACTTTGTAGTACTTAAGTCGTCCATACTTCATGCCATACTTCGTTGAAATCGGTTCACCGGTTCTGGAGGAGAAGATTTTTAAAGGTTTTTAACATATATGGGCATGGCGGCCATCTTGGTCATGTGACCTGGATTATTTATATACTCATTGGTTCCCCCTTCCTATAGATGCTTCATATTAAATTTGGCTTTGACTGGCCAAGCAGTTTCAGATTAGAAGATCTTTGAAATTGTGGACGGACGGACAACGGACGAACAACGAACGTCGGATCATGGCCATCCTATAAGCTCACCTTGTGAGCCTAACAGCTCAGGTGAGCTAAAATGTGCATAGTTTTAGGTTCAGTAGCTTGGTTGATAACAACACCCACAAGGTATATTTTCATAATGTAATAAAGTTATTGGGTCCTTGTAAAGGCAGCAAATTTTATATACATATGCACACATGCATGATTTGGCTATTCCATCTACATATTAGAATAGAGATTAAAGTCAAAGCATGGCACGGACCAAGTCACAGGTGTATCACTAGAAAATAAGTGTGTCTTGTCCTATCTAACACATATTCTGGTTATATCTCTAATTCTAAATACATATATTTCAGCTTTAGCTTTTACCTTTGTTTAAAGTAGTACAGCAGGACTAAACAGGTAATTAGACATCATGAGGTGCAGCCTTTACATTAACCCAATTGCAATTCTCTACATTCTGTTGCAAATGTATGGTCATTCTTCTTGCCCTGTTCAGCTGATACAGGAAGAGCACATTTTTGTCAATTAGTGGCAAAATGTATACTGAATACTGGTTATGTACCTCTATATGAGCCGCATCATGAGAACACCAACATATTGCATATGCGAAAACAAAGGCGCAGATCAGCTTCGCAATAACTGCGAAGCTGATCAGCACCTTTGTTTTCGCTACACGGATAGTACAGATCCTCTACTTTCTAAATCCAAAATTTCCAGCCTGTATCCATCTTCTGTGCTTGTACAGCTTGTGTTGGACCTGTTCAGAAACCACATTGTTGGTTTTCTCATGATGCGGCTCATATGTACAATATGATGATAAAGTCTGACCATGCATGCTATGACCTAAAATGACATTATGTGTTGATAGGCTGTAATACTCATATTAACAAATAAATGCATGGCTTAAGTCAATTGACTTTTAAATCACATATAAACTACCATTCAACAAAATTAATCGTAGAAAATAATCAAAAATATAACATGACCAAAACCTTATTTTTGAGACAATACAGTTATCAAATGAGCCCCGTTATGAGAAAAAAAGGATTTTGCCTATGCGAAAACAAAGGCGCAGATCAGCTTCGTAGTAACTTTATTTTTGCTACATGGATAGTACAACTTCATCTCTACATATACACAAATTTTCAAGATTCTAGCTTTCTTCTGTGACTGTACAGGTCGGTTTGTGTCAGACCTGGTCGGAACCCCCGAAGACCGGTTTTCTCGTCTCACGGCTCAAATAGTGTATAAACATGTATATCAGACAGCTCGAATACATGTTATGTAAGTCATCAAGACAATGTCTGTGAAATGTATACCCCCTATACACCCAACTTTTATCAAACAAACCTAGGGTTTAAAGGGATTTACTCTTTTTTCTTCTTTTTTTTGCATTAAAACTTGTAGTATGACTTTCTGTTTTTCCTTTGAAGTTTTTGTTACATTTAATCCAATACAAGTCAATATTAAAAGAGGCGGGCATATATATCAATACAGAACAAAGAGGCAGGATGAAAACTGTACAATAACTTCCTGATATTGGAGGTTACTGTACTGATCTGCCAATTTGTGTTGTGTCATACTACAAGTTACTTAAAGACCTCGTACACAAAAATAAGTAAAAAAAAGCTCGTCTTCGACTTGCTTTAATTTACTTATTTTTTTCTACTCGGTACTTTAACTCTAACATAGATTGTAATAAACTTTAGAATTGTCCGATGAAAAGGTTGTAAAGTATGCCCAAAATCTATGTTTTAATCAAAACTAAAGAAAAACATTCCAAATTTTCAACAAGAAAGAATCTGTGACATTCTTGGGGGTTTTATGCCTCGTTTTCAACGTACCATAACAATGTCTCAAAGGTTCTGGTGGTGGTATTTTATGATTAGGGCAAAAGCCCAATGTATTCTGAACCTATAACTATTAAAAGTTTTGACTATTTCCTCCATATAGTGTAATAAAGGCGATTTTAGCGGGGGTGGGGGTCAAAATTTCATATGTGAGAAAATTTTAATTTTTCGCTTTTCCTTGCTTGTAGTCCTTTAATTCCACTATTGTATCATATTTTGTGCATGCAACACTGTGTAAAGTGGGATAAACATGCATAATGCCATTGAAATAAAATTGAAATATTACAACGTCAACATTTTGGGTACAAACCTTTAGCAGTTACCTGTATAATATTATTGTCTAAGTACTGCCAAACATTACACAAGGCACTGTTAACTCATAAAAAAAACCTGCTATCTGTTATATGCAAAACATTATACCCAGATCAGCGATGACCAGCCAGCTACTCAGAATTGTGTCATTAATTAACAAAACTTCAATCCATCTTCTATGTCTTGCACAGCTTGATTAGAGTTTGATCTTAACCACAAACATTTTCTCCAGACACGGCCCATTGTGACAAAACTTGGTCACACTGAGCAACCTTGCATGAATATTTATTTACCTGTATAAACCTGTTACAACACGGCCTTTAATGTATTTATTTTTCTGATTCACTTTAATGTCCCTTTCAAGATTATTTCAGCTCGTATGAGATTGACCAATCAGTAGGTGGATGAAAACATGAGAACCCAGAGAAAAAACTCAAGGCACACCCGCAAACAGAACTTGGCTTTCCTTACCTGTGTCTCGTTCCAGTATAATGGTTGTGTCGAAGTGATTATAATCATAAAAGTTATTTTTGATTCGATTAGATTATGGCCGAGCATCCTTTAATAGGAAGTTTTTCAGTCATTTTGGGATTGAGCCACGTATTACTTCTTGTACCCAGTACTCTGGGGGGGGGGGGGGGGGGGGGGGGGGGGGTTAGTGTGTCTCAAGCACAGCACGGCTCCCCACGATTGGATCAAACCCAGGGCCTTGTTTTAGAATCACTTTCATTAAAGAACTGAAAGATTCTTGTTTTGATGCCTAACATGATATAATAAGCAAATAGTTTTATGAGAATGAATGGAAAATTGTGTAAGCACCCTTAAAGTTGGTGATTTGAAATTTTACGTCGCTGTATTGTACCAATGACAAAGACATTTTAAGTTCCCATGGTACCTAGACAGTGGTGGCAACGTACCGACCTGACTGAAAAGTTGTTGATTTGGAAGTTAATACATTTAATAAAAAATAAATAGGAAAACAGTCCACCAATGTTACTGTTCGTGGTGCAAGAGGTTATTGGCCGTGTAATCAAGTGGACAATAATAGTATAGAATGATTACAAAAGTTTGTTCCACAGAATGTACAGTACCCTCATTTTCTTGGGAATGGAACATAAAAAGTGGTTATAAATCAAGCAGATTTGGGTTAATTTTGGAAACAAATGTATATATCAATTTTTTGTACTTTATATATGGCATACAACTTAACTGCTTTTTTGTTTTCTTTTTAATTTTAAGTTAAAAACAATTTTACATACTTGGGCTCTAGTACTGAGATAACATTTTGGGCTGTAGGGTACTGTTCCCCCCCGAGTCCCAGAACGCCATTCACATATAGTATGTATAATATGACAATACATTCATATGCAAAGGGATTTCTTGGGACTCGGGGGGGAACAATGTTAAATAAATACTTTTCTATTTTTCTATATGTTTAATACAAAATATGTCCATTTTAACCCAAAAATAAAGCAGTACTTCTTTTGAAACAAGAACCTCAATCCAATATCATAAACTATGGACTATCAGCAAACATGTATACAAAAACAGAAGCATTTGACCAACATTTATTTTTATCAAAATCTGAGGCAGCTATACATTATGGCTCCCATTACCACCGTCAGAGGTCCTTTTCAATTTTTATAGCTGATATTCATTGCATAGACATGCTTTCGTAATGTGGTAGTGTACAGATCAAGATCAGAAGATGGACATTAAAAATAAAACTGTCACTTTCTGAATATTAATACTGAATTGAGTTAAAAATTTGTGACACAAAAGTGTATTATGACAACAGTAAAACAAATATAGTAACAGTAATCAAACAATAATCATGTATCAAAACAATAAAAATATTACTAAATTCAAATCTATTGAATGACTTTGTCATTATACTGCAAGTTAAGACATTTTTGTGTGATTTTTGTTGCACAAATATTCTTTTATCCGAAGGTTCTTGATACTAGCATATCATTAATCTATATAAGCAAAAAACTTTGAATATACCATACTAGGCTACAAATTCACGAAATTTAGTTCTCATGAACATTTCCAAACTTACAGTATTACAGCTACACTACTGTGATTATCAATAATTGAGCTGCTGCATAAGAAAACCTCTTCTGAAGAGGAATTGTACTATCCATGTAGCAAAAACAAAGGCCCTGATCAGCTCTGCAGCTACTGTGTCTTTGTTTTCACGTATGTAAAATGTTGGTTTTCTTATGCAGCAGCTCAGTTATTGATAATCACAGTAGTAGAATCTACTTAAATCCAAAATTTCAAGCTTCTCAGTGTACAGGCTGGTTTGTGTCAGACCTGGTCAAAAACCAAAATTGTTGGTTTTCTCATGTGACAGCTCAGTTTCATTATTCTTTGATTAGATCAGAGGTAGACTATGAGCAACATCATGAAAAAAAAAGAAAAAAAAAAAGGCTTCCGTCAAATGCACAAAATAAAACATAGGCAATATATCAACTGTACTATTGCACAAACTGAACAGTACTGTTTGTTTGTTTTGTGGTTTAATGTCCGAGTCAACAAATTTTCAATCGTATCGGGATGGATCCATCACTTCCTGGGTTTTTACAAGTACTTTTAGGAGTTTCCTGGGTATCAATTAGTACTTTTGGGAGTTAATGTGACTTGCTCATGGACACAACATGGGACTGGAGCCGCCGACCTCACAATCTGGTAAATGAGCTGCCTCGTGGGAAAACCAACAATGTGGTTTCCGAACAGGTCCCACACAAACCGGGCTGTACAAGCACAGAAAAGAGCTAGAAGCTTGAAATTTCAGATTTAAGTAGAAGAGGAATTTTACTATCCGAGTAGCGAAAACAAAGATGCTGATCAGCTTCGCAGTTACTGCGAAGCTGATCTGTGCCTTTGTTTTCGCCTATGCAGATTGTTGGTTTTCTCACGGGGTGGCTCAAACTCTAACCACTAGGCCACTCCTGTAACAGCCCTTCATTTTTTTTTCCTGCCAACATGGCATAATCTTCCAAGTTTCTCAATCACTTATTTCAAGTATGCCTATCTTGGCATCTTCTGTAGCTATGTAGGCTGGTTTGTGCTTTACCTTGTCTGACATTTACATTATGAAAACTCACCTTTGCTATGAACTGCAATTTTTTGGGTGTGAAAGTGAATATTTTCAGCTGAAAAGTTGCATTTTTTTTTGTTGCTCAAAACATGGATTGTCGGTTTTTGAGAGGTGGTTCTAACAAGTGCCCACAATCTATCTTTTGGACTAAAAAATATGGAAAATGTACACCCCTGTACATTCCTCTTTTACTATATTAAAGTTGGGTATAAAGGGGTATATATTACACTGACATGTTATCCTGATGTCACTGCAGGTTTTCTCATGACAGATCTCATATTCTGACAAAGTTTATGCAATACATATATATCCAACTCAACAAAACTAACATATGACTAGAACCCTAACCAGACAGTGTACAACAGGAGCCATGACATGTGAAAACATGTCTCTGAACTTCTCACCATATGAGCCGCAACACAAGAATACCGGTTTTTGGAGTTTCCGACCAGGTCCGACACAAACCATCCAATACAGTCACAGAAGCAGGCTAGAACATTGAAATTCCTGTTTTAAGAAGAAGAGGGATTGTACTGTCGTGTAGCAAAAACAAATGCTCTGATCAGCTTGGCAGTTACTGCTGAGGCTGATCTAAAGCTTTGTTTTCGTCTATGCAAATTGTTGGTTTTCTCATGCGGTGGCTCATTTAATTTAAGAAGTTTTTTTTTTTTCTGTTTTCTCTGAGTTTTAGATCCTTTCCAGATTAAGATTATTTCAATCATATTCATGGACATTTATTAGTACTGGTTGCAAAAAAATTAGTATTCCTGGAGAAAAGAAAACACAATGAGACAAACCCAAGCAGAAAATTGCTTGTAATCTGAGTGGAACTCTTACACACATTGGAGAAATGAATCTTAAAAGTGCCAATCAAATCAGCAAATTCACCATTTGGTCACAAGGGCCATTAACAAGGGTGCCCAGCTATTCTATGCCTCTGTTTTTGCATTAACCTAAAAAGCATTTTCACATACAAGTAATGTTACTCTGACAACACAAACAGACAAACAATGACTAGAACCATAACCAGATAATTACTTAACAGATCTAAAGAAGTGTATATGCAACCTCATTATAATGCACCTCCTTATAATGCTGTTTTCAATATAAAACGGTCATGTTATGGCTCCCAAAATGATTATGTTACTATATGTTTTTTGTTAGCAACCTCGTTATAACAAAGTCCACCTATAACATGGTCTAATTCTCTGGACCCCATAAATAGCATTATAATGAGGTTTACCGGTAATCCTGAACAGTAACAGGTGGATGAAATATGATTTTCCATTCATGAACTCATGAGAATTCACTAGGTCTAAAGGGGTGTGTTGAAAACCGACAGCGCACATGAAATAATCTTCATGAAATCAGAAAATATTACAGCTTTACGCTCATGCATTCCAGAGAGATTTTTTGCAATATAAGCCAAGTTGAAATGGCCATATCAGTCTTTAGATTCGAAATTTGTTTTTGATAGCTTTCATTGTCGGTTCATTATCTGTCATTCTAACACACCTCGCCTATATAGCCAATGGTAAAAAACGTGTTATATTGTGCAACAATTTCACTGGGCGAATAAGCGTGACGTTACTTTGCGCCATTTGTGACGTCAGCTATCCCACAAAGCGGCGTTAGACGGTGAAACGTCGTTTTAGCGCACAACAAACGTAATAAGTGTGTGTAAATACCAGCACTACAGTCAAATATTTGGCGGGATATCCGCAATGCAATGGCAGAAAGCTGAACGATATCGACGGTTTCAGCAACATTTATTCCGTTTATTGTGTGTTAGAATCGAAATAGATCAGCTCAAGTGCGTGAATTGTTGAGTAATAATTCACTGTTTGTCGGTCAGTTGTAAGAAGATAAATCACTCGCGCTACGCGCTCGTGATTTGATCTTCTTTACAACTGACCTCAAAACAGTGAATTATTACTCAACAATTCACTGCTAGAGCTGATCTATTTCTTAACTGAAGAGTACTAATTAATCAGAGCATATTTCATATGATCAGATAATATCAATCTAAGCAATGTCATCATGCCATTTTAACCCTCTTGAATCGGAGTCCTTTGGAACCTTGTCAACACTTTGTGGCAAAATATATGCATATTTAGAATATACACAATTATACATTATGCAACATTATAATATAGTCATTAATAAAATAAACAGTTTTAACTTAGTAAAAAGATTTAGTACTCATAAAAAAATTTAACAAGTCATGTCCTGGAAAACATTTTTCTCTAATATGCAAGATCAAGATCAATGATGCAGTTCGGCCTCAGTGTAACACCGAGCCGCTGCTCAGCACATTTATCTATGTGTATAGAAAGAAATGTACTATTTAAATCATAAATTTCAAACATCTAGCCATCTTGTATGTGGTTCTGTGGCAGTACACCTAAAGTTGTGTCAGACCTGGTCCCAAGGTCCCAAACTTTTTTCATGCTCAACTAAGCTGAGCATAAAATTTAAACTACCCATGAATGACAAAATGGCCCAAATAAATTGAAACTTTAGGTTGAGATCACCAAAGCCTGTAATTTATCCTGCTAATAAATGTTAAAATACCAACCATTGTTTGTCATTCATGGGCAGTTTAAATTTTAAGCAAAAGGATCATTTCTCCTTTTATCCAATTTAAGTTTCCTTTTTCTCTTGCTCTACAACTAATTTACAGTTATTAGTGTCTCTTTTAGGCATATCCATAAAAAGACATTGGTTTTAGAGCACAACATGATGTTTAATGTTTTTTGTTAGATATGCAGATAATGACTTTTCTATGATAATGAAAAACGGACTCACACAAGGAAATATTCTGTTATAATGAATTTTTTCACTATTAAAAATGCTAATCTGTTTCCAGAACTGACCGTCGGCATTGTTAAGTGAATATTCTGTTATAAACAGGGAATTTTAATGGAAATAGATCAGTCCTCATTAAATTTTTGTCGGATACTGAATATTCTGTTGTAATGAATGAGGTTATAAAGAATTATGACTGTAATCATATTAATCGAATAGTTAGTTTTTCAATGTTTAACCAGCATAGCTGCCTCACAAAGCTAAATCATTGGTAGTCCGGCATGAACCCAAGATGACCGTGCAATAGCATCTATAGAAAATGTTTTTGCAGAAATAAGTTGGTATGGGTATCCTGATTTGAAATCCGGATGATGCCAGATTGGCATCCTTGGGCAATTCAAGATGGCCGCCAAAATCCAATATTGCCGACAAAAGAAGGGTTTTTGATAAAATTTCGTACAGATATCTGATGAAATGCTAAATGCTTGCCTTAAAATTTGAGAAATAATAAAATTTAGTCTTTTTCATCAAAATGCAACAAAATAAAAATAACAAAGTCAAGATGGCCACCAAAATCCAAGATGGCCGACTAAATAAGGGCTTTTGATAGAAGTTCTTACATGTATGCGATAAAATGTTAAAATACGGCTTTTAAAATGGAGAAAATTTCAAGTTAAGAGACATTTTTCTATTAATACATATATGCAACAAAAGCAAAATTAATAAAGATGGCCACTAAAATCCAAGATGGTCGACAAAATGTTATTTTTTATAGAATTTCATCAGTGTTAAAAACATGGCATTGAAGGTGCAGAAGTCATTAAGCTTAGATTGTTCATGAATATGGAACAAAAGATAAAATAAAAATGGCTGCTAAAATTTAAGATTGCCGGCGGAAAGTATATAGAATGTGTTTGTGTGTAAAGAAATGAAATGAAAATTCCATGTCTGTGTTTTATTAAACAAAATTCAACAAAAACTGACAAAACGCCAATATAACCTCCGTAATTTTAGGAAACTTTGTTTAATTTTAGAATAACCTGGTCACTTACAAATAGAAGATTATACATAAGTAATCTACTGTCAAGCAATGTTGTCTATAACATAACTAAAACATTGCAAATAATTACAATGCTAGGAACAATTTAACTTTCACCTGACTGTTTCAAATGTGTAGGTAGAATATGATGGCATTCAGATATGGTAGAATAGGGTGAGATGGGTAAGACTGGGTTTCACGTAGAATGACGATGTGTTAAAATGCGGTTGGCTGTGTAGGATATGTGTAGATACTAAAATATGGGTTGATGTGGCCTCCACTGGGGTTGGATGGAGGTTACAATCGATAATGTGGGGATTTAAGTAGGTTTAATCTGTTTTGGTTATGGGGGCACTCCCTTGTCAACAAATCTTCAGTCATATTGTGACACAGCAACTACTCTCTTGGTACTAATCGCAATCGAGTCAAAAGAGGAAATGTTTTTGTTCTCATGTAACAGCTGCGTATGAAGCTACATGTAACACTCGCTGTAGAAGCCGGTTTGTATCTCAAAGCAGCACAAATGTGCAGTATAGCCAACACGACCACATAGTTTATTCCGTCTCCATTTTAGATTCATCCACAATTCTCTATCTCATCCATCTATGAATCTTTATTATCTGACGCAAATGTCCAAAGATCCATTAGATGTGAGTCGTTCATTGTTGAAACCAAATGTAGCTTGGTTGAAAACTGCTGACTGTCCGGTACAGCAGGAATAGAATGGGAAGGGTAAAATAAGACTTATATGATCAAGATGGTAAGTGTTCACAATTATAAAATCTTTCAAGCTTTGTGGAATGTAATTTCAATACAGTATGTTGAATTTAATAGGTTGTGTTCGGCTGGTCACTGTCTCAGTAGAGAAGTGAATTTTATTGGGTTGTGTTCGTCTGGTCATTGTCTCAGTAGAGAAGTGACTTTTATGAAAAATAAAATATGCCTTTGTGGCGATTTTAAACAAAAAGTTGTAATTCCCATGAAATGCCAAAATTACTATTAAAACACACTAAGTGCCAATGTGGAAATTCTATTACTGGTCTTTGCGATCACAAGGTCGCGATCTTCTTCCCCTTCAATTGAGAACAGAAACACTGAAAACAGGAGTTATTAGAATAAAATAAAGCGAAAATAACACATATTGTGAGTTTAGATCAATTTAGAAATAAAACGAGTGTTATATGGGTCCATTTCATGAAAATAACACTTTTGACCGCCATCTTGAACGGCATCTTGTATATATCAAACTGTCCAATGATGAAGTGATTCATATAATTTAATTTCACAATTTATTGACCATGAAAGAGAATACGAGTGTTATATGGGTCCATTTCATGTAAATAATACGTTTGGCCGCTATCTTGGACGCCATCTTGATTTCAGCGAGTTGCCCAAGGATGCCAAAGTGGCATCACTTGGTTTTGTAATGTATTTTGTATCCTCTTTCAATAAATGCAAAAACATTTTCTATAGACAGTATTGCACGCTTTGGCTGATATTCTAGGTTTGTGTGCCGGACTATGGCCTAATATTGAGCATAAAATTAAGGGACTATTCTATAACTTTCATTCTATATATCTACGAACAAAATGATATGCAGGAACATTTTCAATGTTAGCAGGCATGCTTTTTCAAAGCAACATGCAGACAGTTCTAAAATAATTAAAAAATCAAAAACATTTGAGCCACCTCGTGAGAAAACCAACAATTTGCACATGCGAAAACAAAGACGCAGATCAGCTTCGCAGTAACCGCGAAGCTGATCAGCGCCTTTGTTTTCGCTACACGGATAGTACACTTCCTCTTCTTCTTAAATCCCAAATTTCAAGCTTCTAGCCTGCTTCTGTGACTGTGCATCCTGATTTGTGTCAGACCTGATCGGAAACCACATTGTTGGTTTTCCCACGAGGTGGCTCGTTTATTAAAAAAGACATTTTTGTGAGACTCAGCCCTTGTACAGGTACTAAAGTGGAGGCAATTCCAGAAAACTTTACAGACATCAACTTTTAAGTTTCCCTTTTACCTATAAATCTGTATTTTTCCTACCACCTATTATATAATAATTCTTATGTCATCCCAGTCCCAATAATCAATAATTCTGGAATTGTCTTCATAATTATTCAAGAAAAAAAAACTTGAGCCGCATCATGAGAAAACAAACATTTTGCATGTGCCAAAACAAAGACGCAGATCAGCTTTGCAGTTACCGTGAAGCTGATCAGCGCCCTTGTTTTCGCTATAAAGTTAGTACATACAATTCTTCTACTTTCTAAATCTGAAATTTCCAGCCTCTAGTCATCTTCTGTGCTTGTACAGCTTGGTTTATGCCAGACCTGGTCAGAAGCCATATTGTTGATTTTCTCATGGCGCGGCTCACTTAAGAAACATGCTGCCATTTAAGCACTGGAGCCCTCTCACAAGAAAACTAATCCATATGTTTTGTGTAACTGGTAACATGAAAAAAATGAATGCAAAATAGACTCAGATCAACTGCATGGTCTGTATTAACCTCGAAGATCATTTTTCTCACATCAAAGCTCAGTTCACAATAAAGTATTAAGGAGGGGAGCAGGTGCACACAAAAGGTTTTCTTGTGACAAGGCTCATTTTACGCAAACTTATTTTATTGCTACAAAACTTTGAGCACTTGATAAACATCATTTTTGAACACTCTCTGGAAGTGAGGACTCGGATCAGTCTTCAGTATTGAACATATTGGTGGTTTCCCTCTGTTTTCTACATCTTCAATGTCGTAAATCTCCGCCATTAGGCAACCAGGTCTGAAATCAGAAAATTATAAATAGTTACTTTCAACCAATTTCTTTTTTCAAGGTATCTTCCACTAATTTTTGTGAGAAAAATAAATTTGCAAAAATATTAAGCGATTGCAACCAATGAAAATTCTGGCTAAGTAATCACATAGGATATTGGAATACATGGACACAAATTCAAATATATTGAAATATTCGGATAATAATTTCCTAAAAGATTATATGTTATGACTTTTTTGATGGCACAAGGAAATAGTGATTGCATTATTTATTAATGAAATTTAATTTAGTAGGCACAATTCAAGTGCCTAATTTCAGTTACATGCAACTTTGCATTGGATGATAAATACATGTAAGATGGCTTGTAAGAAAATCAACAATTATATTTGTACCCAGATAACTTTGGCCTGCCTATTAGTTCACATCAGGATAACATGTCCTCCACTTTAATGTACTAAAACTGGGGTGTCAAGGGGTATACATTTTTTTTTTAATTTTTGTTCCAAAACGTTGGTTGTGGGTTGTCTTTAGAACAGCCTCATCAAGGCGGTTGTAACATATACCCACAATCTTTATTTTGAGCAAAAAAGATGAAACTATTATTTTTTCAATGGAAATTTATCACTTTTTACTGCTGAATAAAACAATTACTGTGTATTGGATGGGCATGTTTTCATAATGTTAACAATGTTCTCACTAAGTTCTCCGGTCACACCATGAGTCTTCTGGGACGGTAAAATCCACTTGGAGACCTTTTTCAGGTTTTGTCATTGTATGCATGTTGGTAATTTATAAGTATCTTACCATTTATAACTTATCAGGTACATTACCACATTCTTACCTAGTACGCCGGACACACCAGGAATCTTCTAGGACGGTAAAATCTACTTGGAGATCTTTAAGGTTTTGATGTATTACTGTTGCTGGCTTTCTACTATACATCATGTACACTTTATGAGTTCTTTCTCTGAAAATACCATACAACACATCACAAAAGCAGACAAAAATCCAGAGACCTAAGCAATAATCTTACGCATCTGAAAATCTTGGATATAAAAACCATAAAGGCTGCATAAATACAAACTCAAAGACCTCACAAATATCTCGGACAAAGAAAATTGCCACATAAAAGTCACACAAAAATTTCCAAATTTACAGTTTTAAAGATGACACATACAATATTGTTTCCAAATCAAAGCTTAAAGTCTTTAGTAAGGTGTGTATCTCTTACCTAATCTAAATGAGAATTCTGAGCATTTTTTTTTTTTTATTCTCAATGTCCCAGTCATGTTGAGACTGAGCAATAGGCTTCATAGGTAGTACCAGCACTATGGGTGTTAAAATATGTCTTGCTCAATGACCCAGCTGAGTGACTGGGGGAGGTAGGAATTAACCTCAGGACCTCTCGATTCTGGGCCCTACACTCTACCAATACGACATGACATGCCTCTTAACCCTGGGTATGGCCACAAAACACTATCCGAGTAGGGAAAACAAAGGCGCTGATCAGCTTCGCGGTTATAGCGAAGCTGATCTGCGTCTTTGTTTTCGCCTAGAATAGAAGGTACAGAGATTTATACAATTAAAAAAAATGAGCCTTTGCGTGACAAAACCAACAATTTGGGTTACCAACCAGGTCTGACACAAACTGGCCTGTACAGTCACAGAAGCAGGCTAGAAACTTGAAATTTCGGATTTCAGAAGAAGAGGGATTGTACTATCTGTGTAGCAAAAACAAAGGCACTAATCAGCTTCGCGGTCATCGCGGAGCTGGTCTGCGCCTTTGATTTCGCATATGCAAATTGTTGGTTTTCTCATGCGGCGGCTAAAATTCAAAATTCCACACCAGACTGTACCAGTCTTTTGCATGTTGATTTCTTTCTTTTTTTTTTTTCCATACCTTAAACCAGCATCTTCATAATGAGGATGATTTACTATAGGTCTGCCAGTGGATAACTTTACCGTGGCCATGGTGGGCATAGGGCCGGCAAATACAGCATCTAAAACATAAATGAGCTTTCCCATCAGAAAACCAACAATCTGCATATGCAAAAACAAAGAAGCAGATCAGCTTTGCTGTAACTGCGAAGCTGATCAGCGCCTTTGTTTTCGCTACACGGATAGTACAATTCCTCTACTTTCTAAATCCAAAATTTCCAGCCTCTAACCATCTTCTGTGACTGTACAGTATGGTTTGTGTCGGACACAAACCAGGCTGTACAACCGCAGAAAATAGGTACAAGCTTGAAGTTTCAGATTAAGAAAAGAGAGACATTGTACTATATACGGAGCCAAAACAAAGATGCTGATCAGCAGTGCAGTTACTGCACAGTTGACCTTTGTCTTTGTTTTGGCATATGCAAATTGTTTGTTTTCTGGTACGACGGCTCATTAATTAACATTTTCTTCAAAACAAATAAATAGCAACAAAGTTATGTAATAAAATGAATAAGATCATGGCTATAGAAAATCCTAAGTATTCCATAATAATATGATACTACTGAGCACAACAAAACCTGTAATTTTGTGGAAATTGGATATTGTCTGAATTTCTAACAACTTTTGAACTGAACGCCGCGGAGGTCAATATCACACCTGCATCATAAGTAAAGCATGAAATATAGATCAAGATGCATGCATAAATGGTATGTCAAAGACAATTACTATGCAATGTTAAATACACTCACAGCTTTCACGTATGAAGAGAACCCCTAACTTCGACATAAAAATTTACAAAATGAATGGACCATGAAATATAGGTCAAGGGTATCAGGTCAAGGTGCGTGCTTGTAGGGTATGTCAAGGACAATAACTGCAAGGTTTCACACTCACAGCTATCACAGTTGCAATAGAAAACCGAACTTAGACCTAAATTTACAAAGTCAATGGATCGTGAAATAAGGGCATTGGTCAAGTTGTGTGCTTGAAGGGTATGTCAAGGACAATAAACCAAACTTCAACGTAAAAATTTGCAAAGTCAATGGACCGTGAAATATAGGTCAAGGGCATCAGGTAAAGGTACGTGCTTGAAGGGTATGTCAAGGGCAATAACTATACAAGGTTTCACACTCGCCGCTATCACAGGTGCAGAGAAAACGTAACTTCAACGTGAAAATTTAAAAAGTCATTAGACCGTAATATATAGGTCAAGGGCATCAGGTCCAAGTGCGTGCTTGAAGGGTATGTCAAAGACAATGACTATGCAAGGTTTCACAATCACAGCTATCACAGGTGCAGAGAAAACCTAACTGCGACGTAAAAATTAACAAAGTCAATGGACAGTGAAATATAGGTCAAGGGCATCAGCATTTTTCTAAATTCAACAAATCAATAACAAGTCAGTTAACAAATTATTACTTTTTGGTGTCATTGCTTTAATCCATTCTACGAGTTCTTCCTGAGGCAGGTTACTAAATTCTCCCATGATGCTCCATTGATGAGTGAGGTTGCCTATACCGACGTAACTCATACATGCTATTATCACAGCTAGTATTGCATAGCGCTTCTCCTTTGTACCAACCCAACCAAAAAACTGAAATAAAATAAATCAAGGGTTAAGTGGAAGACCTTTTTTTGTTACCGGTATATGCAATACTGTAAATTTGGAAATTTTCGTGTGACTTTTATTTCACCAATTTTCTATTTCCGAATTATAAGCAAGTTCTTAAATTCGTGAGTGAGTGTCCATGTATTCTATAATGTTTATAGTGACTCTTTATTAGCGAGAACTATTGAATTCATGAGGCAACCATTTTGCGAATATTAGCAAAAATTAAGTTCTCACGAATATTTCCGAATCTACAGTATATGAAAGAATAACCTTGCAGTAACACAAACATATAAACAAATAACTGTGTTAAGTGTAAAGGTAAATACATGAACTAGACTAAAAGGTATGCAGTGCCTAAGTATGTTAGGAGCAAGTTTCATTTAAGTCTCAGGAAAATGTGAGCTGCATCATGAGAAAAACAGATTTTTGTTTATCAGAAAACAAAGACGCAGATCAGCAGTAGCTGCACAGCTGATCAGTGCCTTTATTTTCGCTACTCGGACAGTACAATTTCTCTTCTTCTTAAATCCGAAATTTCCAGCTTATAGCCTTTTTCTGAGACTGAATAACTCAATTTGTGTCAACCTGGTCGGAAATCCCGAAGACCGGTTTTCTCTCGTCACGGCTCATATCAAGAAGTAAAACTAAAGAGAATCTGCTATTTCACAGGTTACCATTCTTACCTGTTGTGAGGCTAGTAGCGAGGTAAACAGACAGAGGTGAGGCGTCCAGAACAGCTTCAATCTCATGATGATCACCGCCATTATTGTAAATGCTAACAGTTGGAAAATATGATACACAATCTGAAAGAAGATGTTTACACATATTCGGCGTCATGAGAAAACAGGATTTTTGCATATGGGAAAACAAAAGCTCTGATCAGCTGTACAAGAACTGCACAGCTGATCGGAGCCATTGTTTTCGCTACTCTGATAATACAATTCCTCTTCTACTTATAGCAAAAATTTCAAGCCCCTAGCCTGCTTCTGTTAACTGTACAGGTCGGTTTGTGTCAGACCTGGTCGGATACCCTGAAGACCGGTTTTCTCGTGCCACGTCTCACATGATTCATACAATGCATTATGAGAAATAACCAACCTGTATGTGATGAATGGATTTGCCAATTATTATCATTTGTCCACTTTGATTTAAAGGGTCATCAGGGTTTTGAATTTTATTTCAATTTTTAGATGAAGATCCTCTTAGCAAACAGAATTGCCCAAAATGGGACGCCCCGTTCTGCGGCGTCACATCTGGGACTACACTGTTTGCCTATGTCCCATAAATAGGTTGCCTAGCTTAAAGGAGTTAAAACATCAGTAGCCAGAGAAAATCACATGACAACACCCGGCTTGGCTTGTTGCACATGTGCCAAGCGCGGAGCCCAAAACAATACATGTACCATTGACACAACGGTGTGATGAACAAATGATTAAGCAATGACTAAAAATCAGCAACCTTCATAATACTGTAAATTCAGATATTTTTAGGTGACTTTTATTTCATATTTTTACATCTGAAATCATTGGCGATTTCTTGAATTTGCAAACAAGTACCTTTGCAGTCTATAAAGCTAATTGTAACTCTTTATAAGCGAGAACTTTGAATTTACAATACAAAATTTGTGAATAAAAGCATTAATTAAGTTCCCGCCAACATTTTTGTTTTTACAATAATTTCCATTATTTGCTTTCTCAAAACCTTAACTTATAACAAACGAAAAAGTGCTTACCTCTGCATTTGGTTTACTTCTATATTGCCTGAAGAAAACAAAATAATCATCTCACTCATTACAGAAAAATCTACGTGTAAACTCTTGGGAATCTCCGTAAATTGAATAATAAAAATTTGAAATATTTTTTTTTTCCGGAACAGTTTTGTTTTTTGCATTAAAATAAATGTTCATAAGATCAGAATTGATGCAAATATGCATAAATAGCATTTGAAATCTAGTTATTCTATGTACTGTATTATTGATTTTTTTACCTTATCCCCTCAAACCCTCTCTTTTTACTAAATAAGTTGAGGTTTGACAGGGGGTATAAGTATGCAGATGTTTCCATGATGAAAAACAATCCATTCTTAATCAAATAGTGCATGTTTATTCTAAATACAACCAGATGAAGTCTCAAACAATTTTTGTCAACTTATATAAACTACTTTCTTCTTTTTGAAATGAGTCTCTAGGATCAGGCTTAAATATCTAAGTCCACTGTGCTTGTTCATTACGAAATTTTGCCCATACAATAAACAGAGAATTTTTTCAGAAGCAGAAAATTTAAATTTTCATTGGAAAAATTTGATATTTTTGATATTTTTGTTCAAAACATTGATTGTGGGTACATGTTAGAACAGCATCGGTGAGATGGTTCTAACAAGTACCCACAATCTATGTTTTGGATCAAAAATAAGAAAATAGTTATACCCAGCAAACCCCCATTTTTCTATATAAAAGTGGGGTTTATGGGGAGGTATACATTTCATGGACATATTTTCCTGATGGTTGTGACACTTGGGCTAGCCTTCTTCTGTGATTGTACAGGCCAGTTTTTGCAATACCTGGTCAGAAATTTTCTCAGGCCTTTTGTGAGACCAGAAACATCAATGTGCCATATTAAGTTAAGAGTTTCGTCATTACCTTTCTTCATCTTCATTTTCATCAAATGGTAAATTTTCACTGTCTTTCCAACTCTGATACTCGGCTTTTAAAAGCTGAAAAATAATAGGTTTGTTTCACTGACTGTTTGTAAAACTTCTAAAATTGGATATACCCCAAAAATAATAATACAAGTAGCCCAAAGGGCAACGATAGCTCACCTGAGAATCAACATGATTAGAACCATCTGTATCACACTAAATATTGATTTTTCAAATACCGAAAGTCAGCTACATCTTCAATCAGTACCAGAGGACCAATGGTCCTGTAAACGCTCACCTGAGTTCTGCTGCATATACCAATAAACATGTTTGAATATTATGATATTTAATCCCAGTGCAGGGGCAGATGAAGCCCTTGGGCCATTTTCTTTTTCAGAATAATCAATATTTGTCCATTTGCCAATTTCCTGCTGGCTTTTTCCTTCAAATGACATTTTAACAGTTATTCCCATTCCAATGCATTGGCAACCCATGTTGACCTTGCCATAAACTGGGTCAAGGTCATCACAGGGTCATGATTTATATATACATTGTAGTACTTGAGCCATCGATGCTTCAAGCCAAGTTTCGTAGAAATCAGTCCACGGGTTCCGGAGAAGAAGATTTTTGAAATTTTTTTACCATATACGGGCCTGGCGGCCATCCTGGTCATGTGATCTGGATTATTTATATACATATTGGTTACCCCATCCTATAGATGCTTCACATAAAATTTGGCTTTGATTCGCCAAGTGGTTTCAGAGGAGATGTTTGAATATTATGGAGATACACATGTATATTGCCTCAGGGTGGGGGCAGATGAGCCCCTGGGGTCCATTTTTTGTCAGAATCATTAATAGTTGGTCCTATTGCCCATTTCCTGCAAATCTTTCACTTTAAATGACATTTTAAAAGTTTTCCCCATTCAAATGCATTGGGGACCATGTTGACCTTACCGTAAAATAGGTCAAGGTCATCACAGGGTCATGATTTATATATACATTGTAGCGCTTTAGCCATCGATGCTTCATGCCAAGATTCATTGAAATTGGTCCACCGGTTCCGGAGAAGAAGATTTTTGAAGGGTTTTTACCATATATGGGCATGGCGGCCATCTTTGTCATGTGACCTGGATTATTTATATACACATTGGTTACCCCTTCCTATTGATGCTTTACATAAAATTTGGCTTTTATTGGTCAAGCGGTTTCAGAGGAGAAGACGTTTGAATATTATGAAGATATACATGTATATTGCCCCGGGGTGGGGGCACATGAGCCCCTGGGGTCCAATTTTTTTCAGAATCATTAATATTCAGTCCTACTGCCCATTTTCTGCAAGACATTCACTTTAAATGACATTTTAAAAGTTTTCCCCATTCAAAATCATTGGCGACCTATGTTGACCTTGCTGTAAAATAGGTCAAGGTCATCACAGGGTCATAATTTATATACACATTGTTACAGTAAAGCTTGAGCCATCGATGCTTCATGCCAAGTTTCGTTGAAATCGGTCCACTGGTTTGGGAGAAGAAGATTTTTGAAGGGTTTTTACCATATATGGGCATGGCGGCCATCTTGGTCATGTGACCTAGATTTCTTATATACACATTGGTTCCCCCTTCCTATAGATGCTCCATATAAAATTTGGCTTTGATTGGCCAAGCGGTTTCAGAGGAGAAGATCTTTGAAATTGTGAACGGACGACGGACGGACGCCGGATCATGGCCATCCTATAAGCTCACCTTGTGAGCCTAACGGCTCAGGTGAGCTAATAAATAGGATCTGGTAAATATTTTAATTCATTGGAGATATTATGGTTGTCCTTATCAAAAGTGAAAAAGATTTGATTGAAAATGAAGGCGCTAGAGTTAAAACATTTAATGTCAATTTTTCATGAGCATTTTATGTATAAGATAAATTCAGGTAGCTGAGTGGCCAACTTTAGGAAAATAGCCACTTACTTGCTTCATTACCAAATTTTCCCTTTGCATAAGTACCTATTTGTAATTTTGGCTGTTTCCCACTTTGGCTTTCAGGATTGGACTTGGTTCTGAGTGCACCATTCCTGATTTAACTTTTCATATCATCTGAGACGCGTCATGAGAAAACCAATTTTTGCTCATGCGAAAACAAAGGCGCAGATCAGTAACTGCACAGCTGATCAGCACCTTTGTTTTCACTAATCAGATAGTACAATTACTCTTCTTCTTAAATCTGCAATTTCAAGCTTCTAGCCTTTGTCTGTAGCTGCACAGGCCGGTTTGTGTCGGACATGGTCGGAAACCAGAATTGTTGGTTTTCTCATGTGAAGTCTCAGCCATACTTACATAAAATACAACAGCTACTAAAACAATAAGAACACAAGGAAGAAGCAAGGTTTTTGTCAGCTTCCAGGGAGTCTGAAAAAAAACACACAAAACATCTATTGTATTTGTTCTTATTAGCACACACAGTCCAATAAGTGCACATCCTTTTAGTTTTCAAACACTCTGTGTATAAGCGCACACTGGCTGGCTGGTACATTGGTATTGTATGCTAGTTTTGTAAACAGAATATCTTCGTATGTTTGCTAAAAACTAAACTAAAATATTTTATATAGATTTGAATATGAAGAATGCTTCACCATGGAAGTTGAACCTATTTCCATCAGTAATTTATAAAATCTCTTTTTTATAAATCACTGATGACTTTTGTGTGCACTTATTAGAACAAACTTTTATTGATCATTTTTGAGGCAACATTGAAAACTTAAGCACATTCTGCACTAAATAAACTGAATACATTGAATTTCCCGTAAGTTGGTCAAATTATGGCAACATCCCTGTCAACAATATTTTAGTCATGTTAGGACAGGGTCAATAATTTCTGGATACTGACAATGGACATACCCGTAACGCGCAGAGGTCCATTCTTTACCACATGGCCACTACGCTAAGTAACTGAACAAGGCATTGCAAAATACACGTATATAGGCATGGAAAAACTTCATGTCCATTTGGATTTTAATAACCTTGAGGCCTGGGGACAGTTGTTCAAAACTTTGGTAGCTTAACATCATCGTTAAGACCTCAACTCATTAAGTAAGTGTCGACTACATAAGTAAATACATGTACACTGTTATATTTTGTTGATAAAATGTGAGAATCCAGTGCATTGCAAAGGATTCTCACATTTTTTCAACAAAAAATAACAGCGTATTTGTAATATTGCCATTTGAAATTTTAACGAATCGTTAACTAACGGCATCATTCATTTTGAACAGCTGGGTCCAGATCACCTACCTCTCTCTCCATAAAGTCAAACTCAGCAGCACATGTATACAGCATGGTATGGAAGTTCTTGAAGTCTGTAAACTTGCTTTTAAATATATCACCAATATGGGCCTGCAAAAAATAGTATATTCCAGGTACATGTATTTCAAAAACCCTTCTTTTAATTTACAAAGATATATTAATATTCATTGAATTATTTTGCAAATGTTCAAACATTTTAAAAATCAGAAATGAACAAAATACCCAATGATGTAGTGATGGGCTGCAAGAAAACCTGCCTCCCAGGATTTGGCAAGTAAACAAATTGTCCCATGCATGTAGCTAAACTGAATGTTTTCTAACATACTATTATAGGGATCAAACATGATTTTCCATTCATTAAAATTCGCTAGGTCCCAAGGGGAGTGTTGAAAACAAAAGGCGTAGCCAGAGGTTTTCAACTGTCCCCAAGGGACCTAGCGAATGTAAATCAATGACAAAATCATTTTTGATCACTATTATTGCATAAATTCTACAGAAACAAAAGAAATAATGGTGCACTATATTTTACAGCTTCATCACTATTTCGTATGCGTGAAAGCTTTCGTTTTTATGGTGGACTTCAGTTTCTCATTGTTAGCACATGCTTTGTGTGGCGCCCAGTAACGAGCATAAGTAAGTCATGTATTGACAGCATGTGAGAGCGTGAATTGCAATATTAATAAATGGCTTTCTCTTCATTAAAAAACAGCCGTTAATATCATGTGACACAAGTTTTTATGCAATAATGACTATCGATGCTGTTTGTCTTGTGGTTAAATGTCCCAGTCAACAGTTTTTCCGACATATCAGCCACCACTTCCAAGGTATCAACTTTGCAGAGTAAATGTGTGCTGCCCATGGACAAAACGTGGGACAAGAACCCCCAACTTCCAATTAACAGTCTATCACTTCACCTCACCCCCTCCTTTACTGCACCTCAATGTGAGAAAACTGGTCTTCTGGGTTTCCCGACTGGGTCCGACGCAAACCTGCCTGTACAGTCACAGAAGAAGGTTAAAAGCTTGAAATTTCGGATTTAAGAAGAAGAGAAATTGCACTATACATGAAGCAAAAACAAAGGCACTTATCTGCGACGCTTTCTTTTGATACTTACATCATCTGATATGTTAAAAATGAGGGCAATCAGGAATTTTATGCCCACTGTTCCCCCGAAAAGTAGCATCCCTTGTAATACCTGAAAAAAAAACAACAACATAGCAATAAAATAAAATTTGAAGTTTTTTGTCAATGTTATCAAAAATTTACATGTAAGTCTCATATAACAACATATAAAAAATTCAAAAGTCTAAGAAAATGTTTTAGAATAATGTATCAAATTACATGTACTTCTAGAGAAGATAAATACATGTATTTGTAAAATAATGCAAGTTCAAAGTTTGCTTGTTCCTCAAAAGGTGAATAAATACTTTAACTTACTCTTTGCAATGAATAACTTAATGTTCAATGAGATATGAATCAGAAATAAAGAATGAAAACTAAAGAAAGAAGACTATAATGAATATTACAAATTAAAGCAGAAAAACTCTTACCCATATTAAAATACTAATCCTAAGTTTTTCTAGAACAGATTCTAACATAACAATTATCTGAAAAGAGAGATTAAACTGATATTTCCATAGGAATATGAGCCGCCACATCAGAAAACCAACAATCTGCATCTGTGAAAACAAAGCCGCAGATCAGCTGTGCAGTAACTGCACAGCTGATCAGCGACTTTGTTTTAGCTACACAGAGTCAGATAGTGTAACCCCTCTTCTTCTTAAATCCGAAATTCTAAGCCTCTAGCCTTCTGTGACTGTACAGCCTAATTTGTGTCGGACCTGGTCGGGAACCCAAATTGTTTGTTTTCTCGTGCCATGGCTAATGTATCAAACAAGGAGGGACATCAGTTTATCAAAGAATATATATCTGTGTAGTGAAAACTTCATGTTTTAGACTACTGACTACAGTAGTCAGCAAACATATGAACCGTCTCGTGGGAAAACCAACAATGTGGTTTTCGAACAGGTCCAACACAAATCAGGCTGTACAACCACAGAAGCAGGCTAGAAGCTTGAAATTTCGGATTTAAGAAGAAGAGGAAGTGTACTATCTGTGTAGCAAAAACAAAGGCGCTGATCAGCTTCGCGGTAGCCGCGAAGCTGAGCTACCGCGAACTCAGCTACCGCGAAGCTGATCTGCGTCTTTGTTTTCGCATATGCAGATTGTTGGTTTTCTCATGAGGAGGCTCATATATTTGAATAACATTTGCAACAATCTCTGTTAATATTTGTATACTTAATTACAAATGTACAAGTAAATTACTTACAGATATAGTGAGAAGACTAGAAGCGAAAAACGATGTTAACAACATCTCATTTCCAAACAACAGAACATAGCCAATCAAGAAGCCAGCCTGAAAAATATATACATAATACAATGAGCCTGTGCGTGAGAAAACCAACAATTTGTGTTTCCGACCAGGTCAGACACAACCGGCCTGTGCAAGCACAGAAGATGGCTAGAGGCTGGAAATTTTGGATTTATAAAGAAGAGGAATTGAACTGTACAGTGACTGCACAGCTGATTTGCGCCTTTGTTTTTGCCTATGCAAATCGTAGGTTTTATCATGCGAAGGCTCACATGTTTTTAGATGGTTACATGTATTTTTAAACTGAAGTTGAAATTTAAGCCACATTATTTCATAAATACCCATGTCAAACGATATCAACAGGCATATATTAATGAAGAAAACACCATGTATTAATGAGGCAATTCATGTGCACACATGCTGTTAATACACCCCATTTATTAAGGTTCTTTATCCGGCAGCATGCAAAGCACATGCTAAAATGAATAACTAAACTTCCCTCAAAACAAGTATACAGTAGGGCACAACCGTTAAATCGATATATTATATCTAGAAGGAGATATGCCTAATTACCATATATTTCGAACGAAATATACCCTATTATAATATATCTAAATTGACATATAATATGTCAATCTAAATATCATTATATATTTCGATCGAGATATATTTTTTCCTTCATCTGAACACGTGATCATTTTGCGTAATGCGCAGTCTCTCATCGAGTTTCGCATAGCGCGAAGGTTTGAATTTTGTGCAGAAACAAATTTCCAACAAAAAATCCAGCGTCATCGAAAAGTTCACCAGGGAAGTTATGTACAGTTTGGATTTGAATATACTCGTCGTCCGATTTACATGAGTCAACACTATTTTACTTGCTCAACATAACGACATAAAGCACTAGGGAAGCTCCAAGAAGTGTTAATTATATCTAAAATGTTTGGACTGGTTAGATTATATGACTTAACGTCCATATCAGCAATTTTTCAGTCATATTGGGAAGGAGCCAACACTTTCTGTATGTAAACCAGAAGTCAAGGGAGCTTAAAATTTTGCCCAATGGCTCTTCACGACAAGATAACGTACGATCTCGCCGGGGACCTCTCTGTACGTAAATAAATCATTCTTCTATTTCTTCTTCTTTTTCTTCTTCTTCTTCTTCTTCTTCTTCTTCTTCTACTTCTACTTCTTCTTCTTTTTCTTCTTCTTTCAAAGAGTGACTCTACCACAATGCCAGGCAACAAGCATTTATCTCGATGAACAGACTGTTCAATGAGAGCGTGACTGCAAATGAAACCAGCGATCTCTCAATGTTAACTAAACTAAACGGATAAGGGCGGCAAACCGATGCGACTTTGCCCATCCCCGCCCCTTGGGGCCGTGAGAAATAGATGGGCTGCCAGACAGAGCTTATAACTGAGTGATCGACCACACGATAACTGGTTAACCACTTAGGTCTGAAACTGCCTAGGAAAAGTTATAAGCTTTAGTTGTTGTGTGGTTATATGTCTTCAGCACGTATTTTTAAGCATATCACGACATCACAATGTTGGGTAGAAGTCCCATTGAAAGGCAGCAACATCCCAATAAGACCATAGATGTTGACTCGAACGTAAAGCAACACATTCAAACAATAAACCTATATGATCGAATCCCGGGATCAAACAACATATTCACACTCGTCTCACAAATGCTCGGCGCGGGGCTCGAATCAACACTGGCCAGAGCTGTACCATGATGCAACTCGGCAAGGGACAGTCAAACTCGGTTGCAGTTACGCTAAATGGCGATGGGTACATTATTTGCATGGCTCCTCGTCCTCCAGGGAGTTAATATGCCTTGCTCAAGGACAACACGGTGCTGCCAGTGCCACGGTGATCGATCCCATGACCTCTCGATTCGGATTCCCATGCTTTACCACTACGTCACCACGCTCCCTATTTGTTTTATGTTTGTTTGTTTGTTTGTTTGGTTGTTTGAATTGGTGTTTAACGTCCCAGTCAAAAGCTAATGGTCATGTCGGGACGCTGCCTCGAGTTGTGTGGGACTTTTACCAAAAATTAGGACGTCATGACATCCAATAAGGGCTTCGAATATAACCACCAAACGAACCACTTTTCTGGGCAGGCTCAGACCTGAGCGGTTAACCAGTAATCAGATGGTCAGTCAGTAGCGAAGAAGCTTTGCTTGGAGGCACAGGCAGCCCATCTATTTCTTTTAGGTCCCAATGGAAGGACAGTAAACGAGGTCTTAACACACAGGAAACGAGGAAAATAGCTGACACATGATTAGCATATAAGCCAAACGCGCGCCGGTTGTGTTGACAATAATGTAAAATTCAACATACGTCAGGAGCACATCGGAGGCACGTTAGAAACGCGTTACATGCGCGCTTTGTACGCTTGGTGTACGCCTCGGTGTACGTTGATATAGTATATGCATTTCACACGCCAGGTGATTGCTCATGACATAAATGCAACCATGAAAATACGTTACGTGTAGGGTATAATTATGACATCACATTAGGTCATTATATTTTTGTCATATTGACGTTGCATGAAGGTTATACGCCTGACGTCACTTTAGGTCATCATATTTTCGTCACACTGACGTAGTTATAACGTCGTACGACGTGACCACCATAATGTAAACCTAATGTGACGTCAACTTGACGTCATGTGCCTGCTGGGACGTCGCTGTAGGTCGGTGCGCACTCCACGCGGGAAGGGCTCAATAGGCTTTTTAAGCATGCTTAAAATTTTCTCGAATCTCTGCGTGAATCGGTCGTGTGTCTAAGCTGGAAATCACCGTCACTCGGTTAGTACCATCTACAACAGATTAGCCAGTTAAATACGTTTCGAATAGGTTCCACGCGCGTTACAGGCGCGTTGAATACGCTTTGAACGCGTTTGGCGCATATTTTTAACAAATATTTGTTAAATACTGGAGAGGATATATATAAGCTATTACAGCTTGCTTTCCAATCCAAATGCTCAATATAATATGCTTGTAACATATATATGTATTAATGGAAAAAATAAATATTGTTTAAACCAAATATTTGTTCAGTAACGTGCCCCAAGCGTGTATGAGACGCGCGTTTAACGTTTGCTGCGCGCCTATAGCACCTGCTTAGTGTTTGTTTGTTTGTTTGAATTGATGCTTTACGTCCCAGTCAACAGCTAAGGTCATGTCGGGACGTTGCCTCCACTTTATGGGACTTTTAACCAAAATGAGGATGTCAAGACATTCAACAAGTGCTTAAAATATAACCATCCAACAAAGCCACACATGCTTATATGTGTGGACGGTTTGACTTGTAACCACTTTTCCTGGGAAAGCTAAGACCTGAGCGGTTAACCAGTAATCAGGTGGAACAAGCTTTGCCTGGAGGCCCAAGCAGCCCATCTATTTCTTTAAGTCCCAATGGGCGGGGTCTTCCTGCTTAGTGTGTCTGCGACGTAACACAAAACGTACTTTATTTTATTTTTTTTTTTTTTTTGCGTTTTGAGATTTTCTTTTTCATACGTCTGGCAGACGCTTTAGTCACGCGCTAATGTGTGACTGCTAAAACGAGTTTAAGAAACAAATTATTTTTATACGTCCAAAATCTTCAGCGTGTTGAGAATTTTCATACACCCAGGGCGCGTTTGGGTTATACGCTTATGTTCTATCTGCAGGAAACCACGGATTTATAAATTATAACGTTGTATCTCCCGAGACCGCCCGCTGCTTGCAAAATCATGCATTTGTATCAGACCGAGAAGAAAAGCTTATCTTGTGGCTCTAGTTCAACAAAGATAGTGGAAAATATATAAAACTGTTTGTACCACCCAGTAAATTTATATTACTGACCGCTCCGATGCGGTACTTCTGTTGTAGTCCTACTTGTTTTATATTTTGCTCCTTTTATCTACGTTTTCAAAGCGTTGTTGAATCGCAGATTCCACACGTGTGAAATCGGCGGCACTTAATCATAAAATCTGTGAATATCTGGTATTATTTTCATATGTGAAAAATTTGTACCAAATTTTCACATGCGGGACGAGTCAGTGTTTTGACGTGTGAAGAACTGGTTTGGATTCATCACATCTTTGAAGAACTGGTATCAATTTTACTCATATGTGAAAGCTTGGTACTTAATGTTCACATATAATGCTATAAATATTGAAGAATCAGTGGAATTAAAGGCAAAACCACTTCACATGGGTGGTTTTCGTGAGTGCGAAGAATACGTACATGAAATTTGATTACATGCGCCTATCTCACATGCGTGTGAAATGGGATGAAATTCGTTACATACCAATTTGTTACCAATTCTTCGCCGGCTGGGAGGATTTGGTACTAATAATTCACATAAGAACTTTGCGAAATGTGACAATTGTGGTTCAAGAACGTGTTTTCGTGTTAGAAGATTTAGTACCGATTTGTGTCAATTCTACACATCTGGAAAAAAAATCATACTAGTTCTTCACAGACGATATAGAAATTCGTACCGTCAGAAACAGAAAAAAATACGAAAAGGCAATGATCAGGAAATGGGGCAATCAGAAAGAAATTCCCACTCCATAAACCGAGGGGTGGGAAAAACTAAAATGACACTTAGGTACTTATACCATGAAAATATGTCGTAAGGCGAGTGAGCAGCTATTCCCCAATAGGCGGCCACTCAGTTACCCGAACTGAACTAAAAATATGAAAACGCACATAAGGCTCAAACAGCACAAAAATTCGACTCCAAAACACAAAACAACTAGAACCACAACAGAAGTATCGCCTTGGAACGATATTGAAGACATTTGAAGTTTTAGTATTAATTTCACCGCCTCCACCCCGCCATCGAAATTTAACATACACAAATGTCACACTTCCAAAATGTGCCTTGTTGGTACCTATTTTTACACAAATGTGAAATTAAAAAAAAACGGTGCAGCAAGGCTATCATACATGTCGAGAGCATCAACACGTTATTGGAATGGTGCTGGTACCGGTGAACCAATTTAAATTTATGCTTCCTGCGTCTGGATGCCTCAACTTTTTTATATCCCGGAACATCTCTGACATATTGAAACGAGAGAAGGAAATATATAAGAATGATTGCTAAAAAACAAGTAGGTCATGGACCAGCATTATTAACGGAGTGGGGACTTGTTATACGATGGCAAAGCTTCATACGATGAGATGGTTCATGTATCTTGGCGAGTTCTAGCACACTGGAGTTTTCAAAAATAAGCAACTCGATGATCGTGTTCGCGTGGCGGGGTAATACAGTCCTCTAAGGCACACAGCGGATAAGCTAAATGCACTGTAAAAAAGGAGTCATGAGTTCGATCCCATCCTTCTCCACTCCTCCGGGCGAGACTTTAAGCCGAGGTCCCACGACAATCTTCCATGATAAACAGATGACAAGGACGTATTGTGACGAGGCTACAGACTTTGTGACCTTTTGTTAAGTCCAAGGGACCTAGTCTTCAGACCTGACTGTCAGATAAAATCTGAACACACGGAATCGTTTAAACACCAACAAGATGATATTTAAGATGTTTGTCCGTCGCCAGGTTGAACTAGGCCATGTTAGTTGCAGACTAAGTTGTGGGCATATTCCAATCCATAGTATATCTAAATCAACAAATTACGTAGATCAGCTAGATAAGCCGCAATCCGTTTCACTTCGTCACCTAGCTCTACTTCCGCGTAGTGTGGAGAGTTATCAAGGAACACCGATGGGAACATCCTGACTACAAATTACGTATACATGTTGCTATGGGGCGAAAAATTTTGAAAATTTTTGTCAATTGAGACATAATATGTCAAACGAAATATATATTTTAACCGGATGTAGAGCTGTATATCTCGAAGTAGATATTATATTTAAATTCGAATAGTTTGTGTTTATATCTAGATTTAGATATGATATCTAGTTTTAGATACTATATTATATTAAAAAGGAGATATTTTGACAATATATGTCAGTTTAGATATAATATGTAAAACGAAGTATAGATAAACCGGATGTAGAGTTATATATCTAGAAGGAGATACTATATGTAAATTCAAATATTTTGTGTTTATATATAGATTTAGATATGATATCTAGTTTTAGATACTATATGAAAAAGGAAATATTATATATCGATTTAACGGTTGTGCCCTACTGGTATAAGAATGAAAGCTTTTAATGTGACAAGGCTGTAACATATAGTGCACCATTATTTCTTTTGTTTGTGCAGAATTTATGCAATAACAGCGATCAAAAATGATTTTGTAATTCGTTAACTAGGTCCCTCGCAGAGTGTTGAAAACACTCCCTCTGTTGTCTCTGGATAATCAGTGTGAGCTGGAAAATAACAGGTAAATGAGCTGCATCATAAGAAAACCAACAATGTGGTTTCCAAACAGGTCTGACACAAACCAGCCTCTACAGTCTCAGAAGCAGGCTAGACACTGGAAATTTTGGATTTAGAAAGTAGAGGAATTGTACTGCCCATGTAACAGAAAGGATGGTGCTGATCAGCTTTGCAGTAACTGCACAGCTGATCTGCACCTCTGTTTTGGCATATGCAAAATGTTGCTTTTCTCATGAGGCGGCTCAAATATGACTTACCCCTTGTCCGAGCAGAAATATTTTCATCTTAAAAGATCCTATATATCCTAGAACATAGGTGGCAAATACCGCCACTGTCTCTGTGAGTAGGGAAAACTGTGCAAACTGAAACAGGATAACAGAGTTTACAATGTTAAAAGATAAGAGTAAGGCAGGTTTGAAACCAGTGTCTCAAACTAAACTGAACTGAGCAGGTATATAGCAAACAAGTACCCCATGACCAAAAATAAACAGGTTTATCACGCTAGGATTAGTAAAGTGATGAAACGGCAATCCAAAGCATAGATTGTGGTTCACGGCCTCACTGAGGCGGTTCTAACACAAACCCACAATCAATGTTTTGAGCAAAAATTTAAAAAAAAAAAATTCCAATGAAATTTTTACAGGTGAAAAATCTATGTATATTGCATGGACTAGTTTTGGTTATGCATAATAAACCTCAAACCTTACCTGCCAGGGTAGCATAAAACTGACTGTTGCCATAGCGATGAACACACTATGCTTGTAACTAGGGTTAGGACATCTGAAATATACGGGGTTTTTTTTCGAAATGAGTCAATTTCAATACATTAAATTTAAAATAGGAAATGTAATATTTTAAGTTCACAATTGGAAATGTGAAAACATTCTAATGAAATAAAGAAACTAGGATACATAATTTCAATTCATTGCAAGTAATATAGGTTTGGCAAGAATGTGTTACATTTAAAATTTATAAAAATTAGTTAACAATGAAACACAACCTTTGTAATTTTTTAGACCACTCTTTTGATATACAAGGGAGATAATTTCACTGAATTGTGTACACTCACCTTAATAAATAGGTGACTAGAAACATCTGTATGACCAGAAATGGGTAGGCAAAACTTTCTCTTAGGGGTGGAGTCCACATGACTCGGGTACACTAGGTAAAAATAAGATAAATGAGCCGCCTCGTGGGAAAACCAACAATTTGGTTTCCGACCAGGTCTGACACAAACTGGCCTGTACAGCTACAGAAGCAGGCTAGAGGCTTGAAATTTTGGCTATAAGTAGAAAAGGAATTGTACTATCCGAGTAACGAAAACAAAGGCGCTGATCAGCTTCGCAGTTACTGCGAAGCTGATCTGCGTCTTTGTTTTCGCCTACGCAGATTGTTGGATTTCCCCACGAGGCGGCTGATATAGTATGATAAATTATTTCAATTAAAACTCTCTTTCTCATAAGAACTTCTACACACTTGTCAACCCATATGTTGATTTGGTGGGGTTTACACATGTTAAATGGCGCTTAAATGTGGAAGTGATTCTTTTTTGTCTATATTTGCATATATCCTATATGGAAAAGCATACCATTTTCCAAAGGGACTATAGAAATATGTATATTTTGTGAACATGCCCTGCAGTGGACAATTTATGTAGGCATTGAAGAAAATACTGGAGTACCAATCAAGGGGTTAGATGATTTGTGGAAAGTTCCTAAAACACTTTAATAAAATTGATGTTTTGTCTCATAAACAAGTTTCACGTTCAAACTGTTACACCATTTCAATGCTACAAGACCAGCCAATGAATTGTGCATAAATGAAGAAAAAGGCTATAAACAATTCTTCAGTTCATACATAGATTTGTGCTAGAAACATGCATCAATATGTCCATGTGTGCTACATAAATAAGCCTTGTCATAAGAGAGCCTGTTTGCAAGGCTGCAGGCTAGCTTAGCTGCCATGCAAGCTGATCAATATAACTAAAGTAGTTATCCAGGGGCGGATCCAGGATTTCTTGAAGGGGGGTTCAAATTCATCAAGGGTTTTTTTTTAAACACTTTATCTTAATTTTCATAAATTTCTCCATGAAATTAAAATAATTTGGTCCCAGAGGGCGGTTCATGCGAACCAACCCAACCCCCTCTAAATCCGCCACTGACTTTGGATAGCTTTAATCATTTTCATTGTCTAGACTTCAGACGCAACATATGAGCCGCCTCGTGGGAAAACCAACAATGTGGTTTCCGGACAGGTCCGACACAAACAGGCCTGTACAAGCACAGAAAAGAGCTAGAAGCTTGAAATTTCAAATTTAAGTAGAGGAGGAACTGTACTATCCGAGTAGCGAAAACAAAGGCGCTGATCAGCTTCGCGGTTACCGCGAAGCTGATCTGCGTCTTTGTTTTCGCCTATGCAGACTGTTGGTTTTCCTATGAGGCGGCTCATATCACTTGCTAGTCTAATATATGAATATTTTGTGTTGTGTCTAACATGGACAAAATAAACAAGGCAAAAATCAAAGTGCAATAACTAAAGAACAAGCAAACAACCCTCACCTCTCCATGGTTATAGAAAAATGACACCACCGTTAGCACACCACCAAAAAAACTCCCACTGAAAACAACAAAAACCTGGAGGTGTAGCGTAAGAACTAAAACAACTTGCAAAACATGTTAGACACAGGCATAAATGTCCCGCGGGTCGCTATTTGGCATCCCTCAGCGAGCCTAGTGATGCCATACGTTGACCCTTGAGACAAAATTGTCCCTCTTATCCCCAAACTCATTATAGATTCTCATATACATGTGGTCAGTATTTCTCTTTGCTAAAACTGGTCTTCGGGGTTTCCGATCAGGTCTGACACAAAAAGGACTGTACAGTCACAGAAAGAGGCTAGAAGCTTGAGATTTTGGATTTAAGAAAAGGAACTGTACTAACCGAGCACTGATCAGCTTTACCACGAAGCTGGTCTGTGCCTTTGTTTTCGCCTAGGCAAAAATCCGGTTTTCTCATGATGCGGCTCAAAAAGTGCTAGATGTGTGAGTGATGCCTGTAGAAAAGCAAGTAACTGTTTACTGTAATTTCAGGAATTTTTATCAGAACATAATTTTCCCTAATATTTGCGAATTCATTGTCTCACAAAATCAAAGTTCTTGATAATAAAGAGTTACTATAAGCTTTATAGACGGCAAGAGTATACATTGGTGAATTCAAGAACTCGCTAATAATTCGGAAAGAGAAAAATCACGAAATAAAAGTCACACCACAATTTCCAAAATTACAGTATCTAGGCATCAAGTATTTTTACGACACAGTTTCCAGGACTTTTTGACTGTAAACATATAAACATAGGCCATTTTGCGCACTGGATAACATAATAGCAAATATATTATGATCAAGAAACACTAAAAACAAACAAGGGATAGCATCATGAATCAAAGATGAGACAAACTTTTGAAGCATATGTGAAAACAAAGGCACATACATGTATCAGCTATGCAGTATCCAGCTTCTCTCATTTTTCAGTTGAATTTATTCATTACGAAAACTTGCCCATGCAATATACAGAGAATTTTTTCAGTAGTAAAAATTGAAAATTTCATTGGATTGTGGGTACATGTTAGAACCACCTTGCCGATGCGGTTCTAACGAGTACCCACAATCTATGTTTTGGAGCAAAAATAAGAACCAGAGGACCAATGGTCCTGTAAACGCTCACCTGAGATCTGCTGCATATACCAATAAACATGTTTGAATATTATGGTATTTTAACCCCAGTGCAGGGGCAGATGTAGCCCTTGGCCCATTTTCACTTTTCAGAATAATCGCCATTTCTTGCTGGTTTTCCCCTTCAAATGACATATTAGCAGTTATTCCCATTCAAATGCATTGGCAACCCATGTTGACCTTGCCATAAACTGGGTCAAGGTCATCACAGGGTTATGATTTATATATACATTGTAGTACTTGAGCCATCGATGATTCATGCCAAGTTTCCTTGAAATCAGTTCACCGGTTCTGGAGAAGAAGATTTTTGAAGAGTTTTTACCGTATATGGATGAGGTGGCCATCTTGGTCATGTGACCTGGATTATTTATATATACATTGTACATTGGTTGTCCCATCCAATAGATGCTTCACATAAAATTTGGCTTTGATTGGCCAAGTGGTTTCAGAGAAGATGTTTGAATGTGATGGAGATATATATGTATATTGCCCCGTGTTGGGGGCATATGAGCCCCTAGCTGGGATCCAATTTTTTTCAGAATCATTAATATTCATTCCTACTGCCCATTTCCTGCAAGACTTTCACTTTAAATGACATTTTAAAAGTTTTCCCCATTCAAATGCATTGGCGACCTATGTTGACCTTGCCGTAAAATAGGTCAAGGTCATCACAGCGTCATAATTTATATACACATTGTAGTCCTTGAGCCATTGATGCTTCATGCCAAGTTTCGTTGAAATCGGTCCACCAGTTCAGGAGAAGATTTTTGAAGGGTTTTTACCATATATGGGCATGGCGGCCATCTTGGTCATGTGACCTGGATTTCTTATATACACAATGGTTCCCGCTTCCTATAGATGCTTCATATAAAATTTGGCTTTGATTGGCCAAGCAGTTTCAGAGGAGAAGATCTTTGAAATTGTGGACGGACGGACGGACGACAGACGCCGGATCATGGCCATCCTATAAGCTCACCTTGTGAGTCTAACGGCTCAGGTGAGCTAAAAATAGGTATACCCCTGCATACCCCAGTTTTTCTACATAAAAGTGGGGCATAAGGGGGTATACATAACACGGACATGTTTTCCTGATGTTGGGCTCTATATTTCCACATTCTAAATCTGTGCAATCCACCCAGTGAGATAATACTCACCTGAGATAAACCCCAAACAGGAAGAACACTGACATCATTATACCATTGAGAGCAAATACAGGTTCTATGTAGAAATAAGATGGTTCTCCCAAACCTGTAATCAGAATAAGAGCTGTCGCAAGACAGCGTGCTCGACTGCTTCTGACCTTTGTCAAGCATAAGGCCAAACCCGACCAGTAACCCAAAGCATTATGCTCACATCTTTTTGCCTTGATGCAATAAGGCAAAATCACAACCATGAAAGTTAACTATAACTACCTAAGATTTAAAGGTCTCACTCATATTGTGAAAGAAGTGTGTTCATATACCAACTGAGTGCCAAGACATAAGGCAAAATCACTGAACCATGAAAAAAGGTCACACTGACCTATAAGTATTGCAGAGTCAAAGGTCTAGTGATACTTACTCATAATGTGAAAGAAAAATGATCATATACCCATTCAGTGTTGAGATATAAAGCAAAATCACTGAACCATGAAATCAGGTCATATTGACCTATAAGTATGTTTGGGTTAAAGGTGTGGTCATACTCATTCATAATCAGAAAGAAGTATGAAAAAATACCAACTGAGTGTTGAGATATAAGGCAAAATCACTGAACCATGAAATTAGGTCACAGTGACCCAGGACTACTTTATGGTCAAAGGTCTTGTCATACTCATACATATCGTGAAATAAGTATGTTCATATACCAATTGAGTGCCGAGATATAAAGGAAAATCACTGAACCGTGAAATTAGGTCATATTGACCTAGGACTACTTTAGGGTCAAAGGTCTTGTCATACGCAAACATAGTGTGAAAGAAGTTTGTTCATAAACCACTTGAGTGCCGAGATATAAGGCAAAGTCACTGAACCGTGAAATTAGGTCACAGTGACCTATAAGTATATTGGGGTCAAAGGTCTGGTCATACTCACTCATAATCTGAAAAAAGTATGAAAATATACTAATTGAGTGTCAAGATATAAGGCAAAATCACTGAACCGTGAAATTAGGTCACAGTGACCTAGGACTACTTCAGGGTCAAAGGTCTTGTCATACGCAAACATACTTTGAAAGAAGTTTGTTCATAAACCATTTGAGTACCGAGATATAAGGCAAAAATCACTGAAGCGTGAAATTAGGTCACAGTGACCTGTAAGTATATTGGGGTCAAAGGTCTGGTCATACTCACTCATAATCTGAAAAAAGTATGAAAATATACTAATCGAGTGTCAAGATATAAGGCAAAATCACTGAACCGTGAAATTAGGTCACAGTGACCTAGGACTACTTCAGGGTCAAAGGTCTTGTCATACGCAAACATACTTTGAAAGAAGTTTGTTCATAAACCATTTGAGTACCGAGATATAAGGCAAAATCACTGAACCGTAAAATTAGGTCACAGTGACCTATAAGTATATTGGGGTCAAAGGTCTGGTCATACTCACTCATAATCTGAAAAAAGTATGAAAATATACTAATTGAGTGTCAAGATATAAGGCAAAATCACTGAACCGTGAAATTAGGTCACAGTGACCTATAAGTATATTGGGGTCAAAGGCCTGGTCGTACTAACTCATAATCTGAAAGAAGTAAGAAAATATACTAATTGAGTGTCAAGATATAAGGCAAAATCACTGAACCATGGAAAGTAGGTCAACCGACCCTTACCGTCATGACACACAAGTCAGTGTCACAAAGTCAAAAGATGAATGACCAACCATCCTCCTAAGTTGTTTCTATTAAGAAATAAAAAGAAAAAAAAATCGAGGAGTTCTAGATTTTGACCTCTAGCCCCGCCCCCTGACTCCGACCCAGAGGTCCAATGTAATGGAACCTAAAGTGTATGAAGTATGAATGCTTTATGATAAGTTGTTGTCAAGATATGCCTCCTTGTTAAAGTTACACAGCAGTACATCTATTTTTTAGTGTTCTAGTTTTTAACCTCCAGCCCCACCCCACAGGCATGGACCCAGGGGCCCGATGCCATGGAATGAAACTCAACCCTACAGGGTACCTATGGTCCGAGTATGAAAGCCCTCTGATAAAAAGTTTTCAAGATATAGACTTCTAGAATACTATATCACAGAAAAGCCATTATTATTAATGGTGTTCTAGATTTTAACCTCTAGCCCCACTCCCTGGCATGGACCCAAATATCTGATGCCATGGAATGAAAGCCGACCCTACAGGGTGTCAATGGCCCAAGTATCAATGCTTTCTGATGAGTGGTTGTCAAGATATGGACTTCTAGAAAACTTTAACATAAGAATTGCCATTTTTGAAGGTGTTCTAGATTTTAACCTCCAGCCCCACCCCCTGGCCTGGACCCAGGGGCCCGATGCCATGGAATGAAAGCTAACCCTACAGGGTATCTATGGTCCAAGTATGAATGCTTTCTGATGAGTGGTTGTCAAGATATGGACTTCTAGAAAACTTTAACGCAAGTGTGACGCGCACGCGCACGGGAACGCGCACGGGAACGGGAACGGGAACGTGGACAACCGGGGTGACTGCAATAGCTCTATGCACTTCGTGCAGTCGAGCTAAAAATAAAATGAGACACATCATGGGAAACAGCTAAAAATGGATTTATGCCTAGGTGAAAACAAAGACGCAGATTGGCTGTGCAGTCACTGCACAGCTGATCAGCATCTTTGTTTTCCTTTCAAGGATGGTATGATCCCCTTCTTCTTAAATCCGAAATTTTATGCTTCTAGCCTGCTTATGTGACTGTACATGCCAGTTTGTGTTGGACCAGGTCACGGCTCAAATAACATGGTGCTCACAGAGGAAAACTTTTTAAGATGAAGGTAAGCTTGTTTGCCCAACATCTGATCTCTGCCAGTTTTCACAGACACTTTGAAAACCACAGATAAGTTTGTCATTAAACCATATGTTTAATTTAATGCTTCATTTATTTAACGAGGATTCCTAACTGCCCGAAGAACACCAGTAGGTTTCCTCATACCATTTAAGCCACATGAGAAAAACAACAATGTGGTTTCCGAACAGGTCCAACACAAACCAAGCTGTACAAGTACTGAAGATGGCTAGAGGCTGGAAATTTTAGATGAAAGTAGATGAAAGTACTATCCGTGAAGCGAAAACAAAGGCACCGATCGGCGCCTTTGTTCTTGCATATGCATAATGGTTTTCTCATGATGCAGCTCATTTGTTCTGGTGAAATAGTGATTAGTTATCAAACATTAATCTTTTAGACATGGGCAACTGAATTTTTAGAGTGTGTTTTCACAGTTCGCTTGTCCTTGAACATGTGTGGATTTTTTGTAACATTTCCACATCTCGACATGTACTACTAATACTTGAGCCGCGACGCGAGAAAACCGGTCTTCAAGGTTTCCGACCAGGTCTGCTGCAAACCGACCTGTACAGTCACAGAATCAGGCTAGAAGCTTGAAATTTTGGATTTAAGATGAAGAGAAATTAAATTTTACTATCTGTGAAGTGAAATCAAAGGCGCTGATCAGGTTCGCAGTTACTGTGAAGCTGATCTGCTCTTTTGTTTTCACACAGGCTAAAATCTGATTTTCTTATGATACGGCTCACTTCATGTACGTCATGAAAAGGTGATAGATTTTCATGCTAATTTGTGTATTTTGTAATGTTCTTTACCTTCACAGCTCTGTACAGGGCTCATATTCCCACCACGGTTTACTGTCCAGCACATTTTTGTGGGTCGTTTGAAATAGAAATTAACACCCTCGTATATTCTGTAGCCAATGGCTATTATTACCTAAAAATAGAAATTGTCCAGACATGTGATACATGTACCTTGAGAGGACGAATAAGAAAAAATTCCTTTCCAAAAAGGTTGCAGAGCATTCTTGGAATTTGAAAGGGTGACATGAAATTACAAATAGGAAGATGTAATTGTTCTTCTTTACATTCAACATGTTCACTACCAAAATTCATGAAAGGCTATAATACTTATAGTCAGCTGGGGATAATTCTCAAAAATGGAGACATTCTCTCGATCAGGAGACACTGCCATAGAGTCTAATGCATTTTGATCAATTTATACACGATGTGTTGAAATTTTGTCCCCCAATCGGAAGACAGGAAATGACCTAAGTTTCAGATTGAAGCTCATACCTTCTGATTGAAAATTTATCGTAAAAGTAACCATGCCTAACAATAAAATCACGAAGAAAATAAACAATTCTTCCAATTTGAAGGTTTTAATCTAGTGACTATACCAGGGTCTGTCTCATATCTCTGAACTAATCACAACAGTGAATTTCTTTGATGCAACAGATTAATTTTAGGTCTTGGTTTAAACAATATTTATTTCATATAAAGTACATGGGTAAATATATACAATGTCATGTGAGACAGGAGCTGACATTAAGCGTGAAGCTTTTGTCAAAGTCATTTCCTGTCATTTTAGGTCTTGATGGACTGGTGTCTTCCCAACTTTTTAACATGCGTTTTTTCGTAGTAAAATGCGCAGGACAGTCTGAAAATGCCTAAAATATGACATTTTTTCATACAGTCTCCCGATAGGGAGAATGTACCCAGAATCTGATATATGTTTGTCTCCAAAATGAGAGACATTCCCCCGATCAAGGGACATCTAATTTTTTGGCGATATAGCTATTTTTTAACATAAACAATTTTGTCTCCTAAAAAAGGAGACAGTCCCCCGATATGGAGATTGTCTCCGTATTTGAGAATTATCCCCAGCAGATAGTGAGAAAACTTGCCTTTACCATAAATTAAAAACAGACAAAAAGTTTATTCAAGCTATATTTATATCTAACACCTTTGTTAGAACAATCCCTTAGCTCTATATGACCAAAATTTCAAGCCTCTAACCTCTCTTAATGGATGTACAGGTTAGCCCAGTTCACACTGAACCTGGTCAGAAACCCAGACAACAGGCTTTCCCTTAATGGTTGGTTGTATTGGCATTTAATGTCCCACTCAAAAGCTAAGGTCATATTGAAATAGGTTCTCAGTCTTAAGGATCAAGCGAAGAACTAGAGATAGGATCAAACTCACGACCCCTGGTTTTTTACCAAAACACCAGAAAGGTGTCTGGTTTTCTCTTAATGATGCCCTTAAATAATGAAACAAAATAAAACCACAAACTCACCTCAGGGTAAAGATTAAATCTTTTAAGAGTGTTGATAGTCTGGGGATATTCTGTGATATTGTCATGCATTATCTGATGTAAACCATCTAAAAATGTTGGTGACTCTATCATTGTCTTGAAGTAGGAGTAGTAAAGTCCCTGAAAACGAAAAAGAGATTTATCGAGTCACAAAATTTCAGCTGTCAAATGTTGAGAAAAACCTCATTTTTGCAAATACATGTTTATGAAGCAAAAGAGGCAGATGATCAGTGCCTTTGTTTCTGTTACTGCACAGCTGATCTGCACTTTTGTTTTTCACACAGGCAAAGTCTGGTTTTCTCATGACGCTGCTCATATACAGTATCAGTTTGTAGATCATTTAAGGTTTTTGTTTGAAATCATTATCTTTTATAGAAGGTGTTTAAGACAAGATTTTTACTTCTAAAGTCGTTTCAAATTTCAAAACAACCGTGGAAACATCAAACAAAAATGCTAAAATTATTAAGCCATTAACTTAGTTGTAACAATGCAGCCACAGCAATGCAACAAAACCTATAAAATGACATATTAAGCAATTAATAAGCATTAAGCTAACATTTGAGCCGCCTCATGGGAAAACCAACAATCTGCTTATGCGAAAACAAAGACGCAGATCAGCTTCGCGGTAACCGCGAAGCTGATCAGCGCCTTTGTTTTCGCTGCCTGGATAGTACAATTCCTCTTCTACTTGAATCCAAAATTCCAAGCTTCTAGCTCTTTTCTGTGCTTGTACAGGCCGGTTTGTGTCAGGCCTGTTCGGAAACCACATTGTTGGTTTTCCCACGAGGCGGCTCAAATTTTTTGGGACTGATAACAAGATACATGTAGAAAGAAAAAAACTTCTCTTGTGTTTTAGCTTTCATTCAGCCAGTTCTACATTAGACTGATATGGGTGATTTAAAAAAAATGCATCCACAGTGTGACATTATGTGACATTATGACCATGTTAACAATTCTACTTATAACATCTGTAAATCATTACATGAAAGGATGAGGTTATTTTGAAGACATAGACAAGAGATTTATGTATCAGAAAAACTTTACTTCATTCAATTCTGTACAGTATTGTCTGAGAAATGACAAAAAAAATGTATGAAAAAGGGAGATTTTTTCTGTCCCAAGTGTAACGCCCAAAAAATTGGGGTTTAATTGCCCAGATATTGTACATGCTAAGTGGTAATTCAAAAAGAGTTACTCTTTTAGATGACCATCTATAGTAGCTATTCAAAAAAGTAAGGCATACTATCTTAAAGAATGCAGTTATTCTTTTATAAAATGATTAAGTGTTGTTACACTTGGGACAGCGTTTTGCAGCCCCAACGTTACTTAGAGTGTCACAAATTCCAATAGGCAACAGATACAGCTAAAATCATTATATTTTTATTGTTCAGAGGTATATATCTTGTGTAAAAAAACTTACAACAAACTTTAAAATAAGAAATTAAAAGACATGCAACTTTGAAAAACAAACTTGCAAAAAAATGTCACACTTTTTACGTTACACTTGGGACACTTTTTGACACTAAAAATGCTATAAAATTAAAACGAAAGCAGATATTGGCCTCAAATCTTGCAAACATCTTAACATTAACAAAACACATATTCTGGCATTAAACAATAAATTATAATTTGACAGTCTTTTTAAATTTGCTGTAGATCAGTTCTAAAAAAAGAGGCATTTTTTTTTTAAATCACCCATATGCGATGGGCATCCATCATTCTTACCATTTCTGTTCTAAATGCCAATTCTCTTTCCAGTGTTGACAGATGGGAGAAATGTCTGTCCCTCTCAAACATACCAGAGATGTGATTCCTGAAATTGATTGAGCCGCGACGCGAGAAAACCAGTCTTCGGGGTTTCCGACCAGGTCCGACACAAACCGGCCTGTACAAGCTCAGAAAAGAGCTAGAAGCTTGAAATTTCGGATTTAAGTAGAAGAGGAATTGTACTATCCGAGTAGCGAAAACAAAGGCGCTGATCAGCTTCGCGGTTACCGCGAAGCTGATCTGCGCCTTTGTTTTCGCCTAGGCAAAAATCCGGTTTTCTCATGATGCGGCTCAATTTATACTTGTGCATTCGCATGAGAAAACAAACAATTTGGGGTTCCAACCAGGTCCGACACAAACCGGCCTGTACAATCACAGAAGCAGGCTAGAAGCTTGAAATTTCAGTTCTGACACAAACCAGGCTGTACAGCCACAGAAGCTGGAAATTTCAGATTCAGGAAGAAGAGAAATTGTGGTGTCCGAGTTGTGAAAACAAAGGCGCGGATCAGCTGTGCAGTTATTGCACAGCTGAGCTGGCGCTTTGTTTCTGCATAGGCAAAAAAATCAGTTTTCTCATGACGCAGCTCATAAAGGCTTGCCTTATAATTGAGCCACCTCATGGGAAAACCAACAATATGCATATGCTAATACAAAGATGCAGATCAGCTTCGTGGTAACCGCGAAGCTGATCAGTGCCTTTGATTTCGCTACACGGATACTATACTTCCCCTCCTTTTTAATTGGACATTGCAAGCTTCCAGTCTGCTTCTGTGACTGTACAGCCTGATTTGTGTCGGACCTGTTCGGAAACCACATTGTTGGTTTTCCCACGAGGTGGCTGAATTATTGTCTGAAAACTCATGATAATGAGGGTCATGGGAAAATTGAACAGTTAAAAAAACTACAAGACTTTTTTTTTTATCGAATCTTACTTTTCAATAACATTTGAGCCGCCTCGTGGGAAAGCCAACAATGTGGTTTCCGACCAGGTCCAACATAAATCGACCTGTACAGTCACAGAAAAGAGCTAGAATCTTGAAGTTTCGGATTTATGTAGAAGAGAAACTGTACTATCCGAGTAGCGAAAACAAAGGCGCTGATCAGCTCCGCAGTTACTGCGAAGCTGATCTGCGCCTTTGTTTTCGCTTAGGCAGATTGTTGGTTTTCCCATGTGGCTGCTCATTAATTGGCTATAACTTAATCTGCATTCAAAATGCCCTGCCTTTAGCCAAAATAGCTCCAAAAAGAAGCAGTGAATACAAGAGTGCTCAAGCCACACTTTTGTGTCCAAAATATGTCCAATGGCCATTGTTTATATTGTAATAAAACCTTAAAAATAACAAAATCTAAATTTTAAGTTTTCGCCTCAGGTGCAATAATATTATTACATTTCACTATTATATTTCACTATTTTATTACCTAAAAGTTTTAAAGTGATCACTTTAACACAGGAATATAAATGATTTAGCTTCGATCATATAAACTGGGCAAAATAAGTTAAGCCCCTATCTCACTGGAATGCGACAACTGGAGACTAGTTCGCGAATAGTTCGCGACTATTTCGCGACAAAGATAAACGGTATAAACACAACTTTCACGTTGCAGTCTCATTGAATATACATTTTGCGACAAATTCTCGAATTTCGGTCTAATTTTGAAAATATATCGCGCGACTGTCGCGCGATAGTCGCGCGACTGTCGCATGACAGTCGCACGACATTCGTGAGAGTGTCTCACGACTTTCCCGCGAATGTAACTTATTTTCATTTAAATTCGTACGACAGTCGCGCGACATTCGTGCGAGTGTCGCGCGACATTCGTACGAATGTCGCTTAAGCCCGTCTCACACAGAACACACGGTTTACACGGTTGGTCACCCGTGTAAACCGTACATACAACCGAATAAACCGTGGCCTTATCCGACTTGCACTCGGGCCATTCGAGTGTATCCGTGTAAGCCGTGTATGATTTTTAAAACTTTTAAAAAACTAGCACGGGTGCGATGTCCGTGTATAATCGTATAAGCGATCGTACAAGACCATGAGAGACCGTGTGAGCCCGTACGAGACCGTATATACAACCGTACATGAAGCACAAAGCACGAGTAAGCTCAACCGTGTCAAAATCGTATATAAATCTTATGGAATCGACCGTATATAAACCCTGTAAACGTCGTGTTTAATCGTACTAGGCCGTAACAGATCAAACTAGACCGTACTTAGAACCGTAAAACAATCGTATGAAAATCGTTGGCAAATCGTGTTCAAACCGTGACAAACATTGCTTGATCGAGTAAATCCGTGCTTTGATCGTACTCACTCTTGCTACATTCGAGTCTAAATCGTACCCCAGGCACGGTTGGAGGTCAATACTCGTACCATTCAATCCGTGTATAACCGAGTAAACCGTATTGGAACCGTGTGCCCAACCGTGTTCTGTGTGAGACGGCCTTTAGTTTTATTTTCTCGCCAGATAGTCGCGAGGTTTTCGCAAGACTGTCGCGCGACCGTCGCGCGACACTCGCGCGACATTCGTACGAGTGTCGCGAAAATTTCGCATGGTAAATTCACCAAAATTTCGCGGCGACAAGTTCGCGACACTCGCACGAACCTCGCGCGACCGTCGCACGACAGTCTTGCGAAATATTTTGGAGAAAAAAATCGCATAAAATTTTTCAACATGTTGAAAAACTTCGCGACCAGTTCGCGACTAGTTCGCGACACAAGAAATTCTCACGACACTCGCACGAATGTCGTGCGAAAGTCCCGCGACAACATTCGCAAAACAGTCGCGAGAAATTCGCATGCCAGTGAGATACTAGCTTTAGGTTCCAGCTAAAATTTTGCCACAGACTTGAAAAAGATACAAATTTGTTTTGTCACAACTTTGTATTGAAAAAGAATTTTCCAACGTTCAGTGTCATAGAGCAGCAACTGTGACTGACTAGTTTCCATTTATATCAATGGCGTTTTGGTAGTGTTTTTTTTTTGTACAGAATCCTTCTCTATTATCTCTCTAACAAAATTATGACCATTCTTGGAACATTCAACTCATTTCGAAAGACAATAGGTGTTTTAAATTGAAACTTTGTGAAATCACACCTTAAATACTGTTTTCTAACTTCAGTTTAAAAAGAGATTTCAATCACTTTATGTACATGTATTTCTGAAATAAGCTACTGAGCTTGAACAATTTAACATTAATCATACAAGTGGAATAAAATTGATGTGGAGGCTTCATTTGTGCATTACATCATTTTATGTGTATAGTGATTTTGGCCAGTTTATTTACTGGGTGGGGCATTCTGCAGAGATCACTGAACCTGACAGAAGTCCTTTGATTTTAGTTTGATAACTTATTGTATATTAAGAACTTAGAAGGAATAAAAAAAATAAACAGGAATGAACTTGAACACAATTACATGTAAACAAAAATTTGATATTGGCAGACTCTTGGGCTAAACAAATGGATCAGGTGCCAGTGGATATTGGTATGCCTCAAGCAAAGTTGTCAGGCTTATGTGACTGAGCCAAATATTTTGAACACATGAGTATGCAGGGTACAAAAATGTATAAGACTTTAGCCTTGGTTTCATTTTAACTCCTGCAAGTTTCAAATTCCTAGTGAGAAGTCTGAAATTGAAAGGCAGCTTAGAGAGGTGTATGAAATAAAGTGTATGGTGTATGATATCACAGATAGAGGCAACATTATAAATGAGCTCGGACGCTCTTCTTACAGTGGCAGATTTTAGAGTGGGTTCGCTTGAACCCTCCCCCGTGACCAAATTATTTCAATTTCATGGGGAAATTAAAGAAAAATCATATAAAATATGGAAAATGAACCCACTTTGTAATCAGACACCCTCATGATGGAATGACTGAAAGAATTTGCTTAAAAGATTGATGAAAATCACTTAACATCAGGAAAACATATCCGTGTAATGTATACCCCCTTGAACCTTTTTTTTATATAGCAAAACTGGGCTATGCAGGGGTATACCTACTTTTCCTGTTTTGCTCCAAAACATAGATTGTGGGTACTTGTTAGAAGCGCCTTGGCGAGGCGGTTCTAACGTGTACACACAATCTATGTTTTGAGCAAAAATAAGAAAAAAATAACTTTTTTCAGCTGAAAATTTTCAATTTTTTAGCTCAAAAATTATATATATTTATTGCTTGGGCAAGTTTTTGTAATGATAAACCATGTGCATGTTAACATGCATACATTCTGAAATATATATACATGTAGTTTTAAAACAAATAAGAAAATGAGTGTTACCTGTGTGTGAAGCCTATGACAATTGCTGAAAGAAAAAAATGAATTGCAAAGATTATAAAAGATGACAATAAAAAAAAAAAAGGTACTATTTTTAAAAAAATATTGATATTGGCAGACTCTTGATATTGGCAGACTCTTGGGCTGAACAAATGGATCAGGTGCCAGTGGATATTGGTATGCCTCAAGCAAAGTTGTCAGGCTTATGTGACTGACATAGATCATAGATCAAGGAAGTTGGAAACTTTCCACATAAGTATCAGATATTCCTAAACTTCCTTGTGTGAAACTTTTTTTTTTTTTTTAAATGCTTTGTTTGAAATAGCTTAATTAACAATTGATTAGTCTATATTCAGTACGACAGCTATCTAGGATTGCATACATTTTACAAAAGTCACAAGCAACTTGACATAATAAGGCATCTAATTCACATTGATGCTGACTAGAGGTTGGCCCTCAACACATTACTGTCGACCAGATTTGTTTATAATAAAATTTCTAATGGCTATTCTTTCCCTTCCACTCATTCAACATGAGCATTTGTTCATTAATAAGACTACCGGTTATAATATCTGCCTTAGTGGTAGAATCTACGCCTCTCAGCTGGGCATCCTAAGCAAAAGGCATGGCGGCGGCATTGAGCAAGTCAAATTTCTAGAGCTCTCATGCTAATGGTCAGAAGCTGACCGCCTACATACACAATAAAGAGAGAGAGAGAGAGAGAGAGAGAGAGAGAGAGAGAGAGAGAGAGAGAGAGTAGGAGAGATATTTCATTGCAAGGCTTGCCAAACAGCTAGACTGGGGAAGATCATAAAATTTGCCAAGCCAACACTATCTTAGCCGATGAACTTAGACTGAAAATATTAAATCACAAACAATTCTATCTCATACCATGTGTAAAAGTGGATAGAGAGAAGAACAAATAAAGATTTTTCTAAATTCACCTGCTGCAATCAGGCAGATCTTGTAGAGTTTGCCGCCACCTTGGTGTCTGCCACCATCCTCTGACTTAGTTTTCCCTTTTGCAAACAGTTTTGCTTTATGATTTCCTTTATTTGAAGTTGTTTTTCCATTATTTTGATCCGAAGTTTGCACCTGACGTTTTCTCGCTGCCATTGTTGATGTCGTGTTTCTTCCGGTCGACTGGTCAAAATTAAAATCGATTGATCTAGCGGCTGAGGCTATCCGCACGACGGTCGTGCCGATAACGCCGCTTATCCGCACGACGGTCGTGCCGATAAGCGGCGTTATCGGCACGACCGTCGTGCGGATAGCCAATGCTACAGGTATTGGCTATCGGCACGACGGGAGTATGAGATTTTGTCTAACGAGCTTACGTATGCATTTAACTATCAAATTGTCATTAAATAAATTAATTATGTGTTTAGCTAGTGAAATACAAATGTAACATTCAAAATCAACATTTTTGTTAATTATGAATAAAAGAACTAATTTGATTTGATTATTCCAGCTGATTTAAACTGAATAACTGTAGATTTCTAAACAGGGGAGAAAAATATAACCAATGTAAATGCTTTTTAATTGTGTTACTGATATGTTTCCATACTCCATTGTTAAAATCATTTTGGATTGCCACATTCTTTTATTATTTAGGTTGCGATCAACCTAAATGTGGTGGGTGCGCATGCGCACGTTCGTGACGCTTCCTGTTTTCAGGAACCTATTTTGGCTTTTTTCTCTGCATTTGGGCTGAGTCATTGGACTATTTATTATTTATCCTTCTTTTCAATGTTAACCCTCTCCAACTTTAGTATCTGTCCCAATTTTTTGTTGTTTATTTAGAAGTTTCTAATTTTTATTGTCCCGGTTAAATTACACCGGATAATTTAGGCCCATTCACCGGTTTCAACACTTCCGGAAGGATTGAACCTGAACACAAACATTGAAAAAACCAAATAAATGTAGGTAACCTCCCAAATTAGGATTGTACTCATTGTTGATTTAGTAAGATAGGAGAATTTCCCAGTAATCTACACCAGTCAATTGCCCCTCATATCGCAAGAGGTCACAAATAGCAAGAAGATGAGGCACTTCTTATTTGACATGCTATTTTCTGTTGCTGGCTTGCTGTTGGCCATCAGATTGACACATTTTTGGAATACACAGGACAATGACATTGGGAGACTTCCAGTTAACTTGTTTCCAGTTTACTCCAGCATACACGGAACAGCAATTGACCAACAACTTATGGCTCACGTACCACACTTTTGCAGTGTTTCTATTCTAAGGGCTAGTCTCAGGTTTAAAGATCACCGCTCTGGTAAGCTCATTCATTTATACATTTTTACTCTTCTGATAAGTAACTCCTGGGACACCGAAACAAATCCTGGTCCAGAATCCCTTATAGACAACTCTCACTTTCCGTGTGGACTGTGTGATGTCAGTGTTGGATGGGATGACCGCGGGATTTGTTGCGACTCATGCAACATCTGGTACCATATAGACTGTCAAGGCATGACTTCAACTATGTATGGGATTTACAATAAATCACTTAGCAAAAGTATAGCATGGGAATGCATACGTTGTGGAATGCCAAACTTTTCCACTTCGTTGTTTGACACTACAGCTTCTCTTGAGATATCCAACAGATTTGAGTCCCTTTCGTCCCTGTCCGAGCCTGACAGTCTGATACCAGACAATATTGGCCCCCCCAATGCAGCTTCTTCGCCTATTGTGCAAACAAAAGAAGCAAAACCCAGGACCAAAAGGGCGGTCCTGAACCATCCCTTGAGAATTTTGATCATGAATTGTCAGTCAATTAAAAATAAAAAGGCTGAAATTCACACTGTCATAGAATCGGCTAAACCTGACATCATATTGGGGAATGAGTCATGGTTAACCCCAGACATTAAAAACTCAGAGATTTTTCCAGATTCCTTTGATGCTATCCGGAAAGACAGAGCTAGTGATGCGCATGGTGGTGTCTTCATTGCTTTTAGGCGTGATCTTCTCTGTACTGAAGCTCCGGAATTGGACACCAAGTGCGAAATAATTTGGTGTAAGTTGAACATTATTGGATGTAGGACTTTGTACCTTGGATCATTCTATCGTCCCCCTAGGTTCCCAACTCAGGAGCTTGAACTGAAATATCTTGAGGATTTTAATACTTCACTTTCTCGGATTATGTCAAATAAAAATGCCCATGTTCTTGTAGGCGGTGACTTCAATTGTGGTGATATTGAGTGGAGCACAATGCAGGTACCCGAGGGGGTCAAAAAGAGGCCAGTTCAGACTAAACTTGTGGACATAATACAGGATCACTGCCTCTCCCAAATGGTAAATATACACACCCGAGAAGACAAGACCCTTGATTTACTCTTCACTAACTCGCCATCCCCAATTAACCGTGTTAAAGGGATGCCCCCGATCGGCAAAGCAGGTCATGACATTGTCTATATTGAATATGACATAAAGGCTAAACGGATTCAGCAAGCCCCGCGTAAGATTTTCCTATATAAACGAGCGGATATGGACGGTCTCCATGACCATCTAGCGCGCTATAGGGATTCGTTCCTTTCAACTGACCATAGTCAGGTGTCAGTCAATGACATGTGGGTCAGTTTTAAGTCGGAGGTTCTCTCGGCTATTGAAAGGTTTATTCCATCAAAAATGACCAAGACAAAATATAGCTTACCATGGATCGATAGCTCGATCAAACGCTTGATAAGGAAACGTGATAAACTTTACTTTCGTGCTCGCAAGTCAAGCAGCCCTGACATTAAGAACCATTACAAACGGTTCAGAGCACATGTTCAAAAGAGCATTAGAGATGCATATTGGAAGCATATTACCAATATCTTCTCCTTTGAAAATGATAACCCTGATCCCGATTGTCCCCGAAAAAATGAAAAGGCAAAAAAGTTTTGGTCATTTGTCAAGTCCCTTAAGAAAGACGCGTCTGGGATCAATACTCTTAGAGAAAATGGTATCTTGAAGACTGACACTTTGGATAAGGCTAATATTTGTAATAGGCAGTTTCAGTCAGCCTTCACTCGCGAATCAGATGATGAAATCACCTCCAAAGGCACAAGTCCTTTCACCGCTATGGGTGAAATTACAGTTGACCCCAATGGGGTCATTAAACTGTTGAATAATTTGAATATACATAAGGCGCCTGGGCCAGATGGCCTGAGTGCTAGGGTGTTGAAGGAATGTAGTTCTGAAATTGCTCCTGTACTGACCTATATCTTCAATGAGTCGCTTGCTCAGGGTGCTGTACCAGACGATTGGCGACAGGCAAATGTAGCCCCGGTATTTAAGAAAGGTGAGAAATACGATGCAGCTAATTATCGACCGGTGTCGCTTACTTGTATCTGTTGCAAAACTCTAGAGCATATAATAGTCAGCAACATAAACAAACACTTGGCTCTTGAAAACATTCTTGCTGACTGTCAGCATGGGTTCCGAAGTCAAAGGTCTTGCGAAACCCAGTTAGTTCAGTTTTATCATGATTTGGTTAGTAATCTGGACCGAGCAGTGGGTCGTGGCCACAGGCAGACGGATGTGATTGTCATGGATTTCGCTAAGGCCTTTGACAAGGTCCCACATAAAAGGTTATTATACAAACTTGACTTCTACGGGATTAGAGGATCTACACATAAGTGGATCGACTCGTGGCTCTCTGAGCGCTCTCAAAAAGTGGTATTAGATGGCCGTGCCTCAGATCCAGTCCTGGTTCTTTCTGGTGTCCCACAAGGATCTGTCTTAGGACCGGTCCTATTTCTTATTTTCATTAATGATCTTCCTGACAACATCAGGTCATCTGTTCGGCTATTTGCTGATGATTGTGTTTTATACAGAAATGTCAAGTCACCATTGGATTGTCAAATTTTACAAGATGACCTGAATAGCTTGGCCAAATGGGAAATGGATTGGCAAATGAAATTCAATGTTAGCAAATGTCATTCAATGAGGGTGACGCGGCTACATCCAAGCAGGCATATAGATTTCAATTACACACTGCATCAGCAAACATTAGAACAGGTTCAGTCCGCTAAATACCTCGGTTTAACTATCACAGATGATCTTGATTGGGGTCAACACATTTCTGAAATTACATGCAAGGCAACTAAGACTTTGGGTTTTCTTCGGCGCAATTTGGCACTGGCACCTAGGCATACTAAGGAAGTTGCATACAAAACATTGGTTCGGCCTCAACTTGAGTATGCAGCTCCTATTTGGCATCCCTATCATGAAACTCAGATTGAGATGGTGGAGAAGGTGCAGAGGACTGCTGCCCGGTGGACCTGCAGGCGATGGAGGAACACCAGTAGCGTCGGTGAAATGCTAGACGAACTTGAGTGGCCATCCCTGGAGTCTCGCAGGGAGCGGTCCTCCTTAACCTTCTTCTACAAGATACACTCCGGTACAGTGTCTCTTGATAAAGACAAATACCTGACCCCGGCACCCAATCTAAGGCATACTCGGGCATCACATGAATCACAATACACAAGACCATTTGCCTATAGTGATGCCCTGAAAAATTCCTTTTTCCCCAGAACTATTCCGGTTTGGAATAGTCTCCCTTCTTCAGTGGTCCTATCTAAGACCATTGAGGAATTTAAGGCTTCTATTTAAATCATTAGCCCAGAGGCATGCGTTTTAGTATGCCTCTCATCTATATCTTGTAAATAGTTTTAATGGTCCACCCCAAATGTTTTATTTTCCCTTGACTAAATTCTAAATTTAGCCACCCACCCCACACCTGAGGTGATGATCAGAAATTGATCGACTCAGTATCAGAAGATAGATATTACTTTCTCATTTACGCATACGCATGGCTGATTTTACAGGTAAATTCATAGCCCGGGGGGGGGCACTCCCTGGTAAGCAGTGTACCGATGCGTGATCAAAAAAACGATGAGAAAGGGTACTTTTTTTTTCAAGAAGGGCAGTGCGCAGCGCTGACATCATTTAGGGTAGGCAAAATGTCGTTTTTGTGGAAAAAGGGTATGTTTTTTACAATTCTGCTAAAACGCTGTGAAAAGGGGTGGACCGAGGCGTCCTTGGCCGATATGTTTTGGGCCGAAATGACTAAAATGTCTAAAACCTAAGGGATAAGATATGATTTTCCCTTTCTGTTCAACAATGTGTGTTGCTTCAATAGAAATTATTGTTTCTGCTAATTGAGTAGTTCATACAAATAAAAATGGTTTGTATTAAATCTTGTCTTTTGTAACCTGCTCTCCATAATGCTTGCTATATGTAAGTGCTTGGTATTTATCTACTATATCAAGATTTATTTCAAGTATGTATAGAAGCCTAGTGGTGTAGTGGGAAAGCTGCTTGCCTTGTAAACCAGGGGTCAATTCCAGGCTTCTCCAGTTTTTCGTACAAGACTTAAACTAATTTCCTATCGCCATATTACCTTAGCTGTTTAGTGGGACAAAACACAAAATTAACCAACCAACCATTATTTCATATATATTTGTCAATTTTCTGTGTACATTTGAACAAATTCAGATGCTGAGGGCAAAGCTTGAAAGCCCTGAAACAATTTAAACCCCCAATACTTTATTACTGACAGTTCCAAGGCGATACTTCCTCTGTGATTAGTCTGTTTCTCGTTTCAGTGATGACAATTTCTTTTGTATGTGCATTTTAAGGTTTACCATCTTTTCTTATTGTACCTGTATGTTGCCTATTTGTAACTTTAGCTATTTCATGTGTTGATTGCATGACCAAATGTTTGTTTATGATCATGTCAGTTCCACATTTTTAAGCATTTTAACCCAACAGAGCCAAAGTCTCAAAGGTGATCTTATAGGATAGGCAGGTACCTGGCATCCATCTTCCGTTACTGTAGTCTGTCTATATTTTAAAATTACTTCTCTGAAGCCATCAGGCAGATTGTTTGCATATTACACATATAGCATCTTCACGTGGTTATAAAAGAATTATTGCATTCCAGTGTTTTAGTTGACTACAGTGGAAAGGGGTACTTTTTGACGGGACACAGTGGAAAGGGTCACATTTTAAAGCAAACACAGTGAAAAGGGGGGTCAAATTTTAAATGTCGATCACACTGTTTAGGGTATGTTCAACAATCCTTTGATCACGCATCGGTACACTGCTTACCAGGGAGTGCCCCCCCCCCCCCCCCCCCCCCGGGATTCATAGGTAAGCCAATTTCAAAAAAAAAAAAAAAAAAAAAAAAATAATTTTGGTAATTTAAAGTAAAAAAAATCCTGCATGGGTAATAATCTGTTTCAGTTTTGAAGCCAGTGTATAATATTTATCAACTTAAAATAAATCAATTTCTTAACATTTATAGCATTTGGATATCGATGTCCCTGTCGTGCGGATAACGCCGCTTATCCGCACGACGGTCGTGCCGATAAGTGGCGTTATCGGCACGACCGTCGTGCGGATAGCCAGTGTCTGATCTAGCAGCAATAAAATGTTTACCCGTCTACTCACCGATAAACACCGAACGACTACAAATGAACGGGCACCTGCTTACGGAAACTTCCATATATGGAAGAATCCGGCCGTGTCTCTGGTAACGCGGAAGTTTACATGGATTCGGAAAACATGGTGGTTGTTGGATAATTGCTGTTTTGCACACTTAATTGAGCGCTTAATTGGGCTCGTTATTAAAGCTGTATGCTGATAGATTATAGCAGTTTCAAAGGACAGGTGCTAATAATTCTGACAGCATGACTGAAATCATTGCTCCTGGTGCTGTATTGGCAGATTCTCTGTTTAAAACCAGACCAAATTTCCAAACCATCCTTTTGACAGATGCCAATGCAGGGGGACACTCTGTTCGACAAATCGAAGAAAAAAGACGTATTAGGCATCAGAAATTTCCGTCTCTCACAGGAAAACAGGATTTCGACTCAATTCAGGAAGATTTGAAAAATATCGCATTCAAGAAATGGAATGATGAAGGGGATCATAGGGCCGAGGCTCCTTTCAGGGATTATGATAATATTGTAGATCCTGTATCAGGTTTTGTAAGTGCAGGCGGTGATGTTGATAGAAACACTGGTCATAAAAAGATCAAATCACTTGTACAGCTTAATGACACACCACAGTCTCAAGCACCTCAAGTCAAAGATTCTGACAGAAAAAGTGAGAATTCAGCACCTCCAGAACTGAGAAGATCAAATACATATGAGCCTGGGGCACCATCTGCTTGGAATAGCAGAAAAACATCAGACATATGGATCAGGACACAGTTAGGAGGTACAACAGTCTATTGACAATGAATAGCATTTTTGCTAACATAATATAACATAATAGTAATTGTGTGACTGACAATTGATGAATTGAATCATTTGTTTTCAATACATGTAAAAAACATGTAGTATTTACATGTATACACCATATTTGTTCTTGTTAGCACACATGCTCCAGTAAGTGCAAATGCAGTCAGTTATTTTTTGTTATCATAAAATCATTCTAATATGTAAATACTTGCCAGAAAAATACTTTGAGCATGTACCGGTATATTACAGCTCTGTACGAAGTTTCTTAACTTCTTAATTTCAGCATGAGTACATTTCTATAGTATTTTGATAGTTTTTACTGTGACAAGTCATCTTAAATTTATAGTTTTTACAAGTCATCTTGGATTTAAAAAAAAACTGGGCTTAAGAATCTTTTATGATACGCTGTTACCCTAACTTTTAGATCTTTTGAAAAGTTAATTGCACTGTGTGCTAATAAGAACAAATATGGTACGTATGAATGTTAACTATCACAAGCCTTATGTGTGCATCACTCAGGCTCTTATGCATAGCTTGGGGTATTTGCTTAATAAGCTTCAAAAGGACTTTGTTAAGTTTAAGACGTGAATAGAATTGGATCATTTTACTTAAATGCCATATTTTATCTCAATTAATTAAGTTCAACATCATTTCTTACTAATTTATTACAATATGCTGTCTATTTATCATAGTGAAGGCCCTATGGTGCTCAAATTACAAGTTATGATAAGGTTTTGAATAAGTTTTGCAAACAAAATTTTTGTTTTTACTTTAGAAAGAACCTACTTTTCATCATTAATTACCAGATTAATTATGCAGAACTTTTGGTTTATCCTTGGCAGGTTGGACAAGTGCTCATGACCCCAGAAAACCACCAACAGAGTTAGAAAAACAAAGAGCAAAGGTACAACAAGTGCAAAAGTTACAGCTTTTTTCAGTTAAGATTAACTGTGCTATGATAGTTAAAAACTATAACATGTGGTATGTTTAGTTTAGATGTATAATGTACTTGGCCAAATAGAGAATACTTTAGTTAACAAATCAGGTGGAATTCTGTAACACATTTTAATTGAAAGAGAATTTATGCTGTGATTGCACATAAAAAGTATGGTAGGGTAATAAACAACCAAAGTTTCAATACCCATTCATTGCTTTACTGCAAACTTTTGATTTTAAGTGTATGCCACGGAAAGGTAAAAGTTTAAAGTGGAATAGAAAATAAAGTGAACTCTTGAACTTAGTCTTGTCTTCACGGTGTAAATAATATGTTTTCTGTATTGAAGCTTTGTCAAACTTTGCAGTGGAACAATTTACAGTCATAGTTACACATGTTTTTAGAATTTTTAAACAAATTAACATATTGTTGTTTTCAGAGTAGTTTTGTTCCCAAGCCACCCTCAGAACAGAGTCGTGAAGGCCGGGATCATCTGGCAATGAGACATATGTACAGTGCTTCTACACAAAGGTGGGTATCACTATGTGGCATAAAAAAACTGGCTCATGCAAGTATAGTTTTTTTACAGCTTTAACAATTTTGATACTTTCTCACTGTAGTACACGTTTGTGTAAAATATATGGTCAAATAACAGGTTCATCGGCCTGGGCCTAGAATTACAATGCTTTCTTAAAGTTAAGGCCCACCTTAGTTAAGGTCAAAAACATTGGCTCGATATTTTACTAACCCAGGCTTTTCACAGAAAAATTGGTACATGTACAATGTTATTCATGTAGTGCCAGGTATCCTGACCAGGCCCTGAGGTTATAAAACCTTTTTTCATGCTCAACTCAGCTGAGCTTGAAACTTCAATTCCACATAAATACTGAAATAGCCCAAATAGAAATTGAAGGTTAAGGACTACAAAGCCTATAATCTATCTTGCTAATAAATGTTAAAATACCAACAATTGTTGGCATTTTAACATTTATGAGCAGGATAAATTTTAGTCTCAGCTGAGCTGAGCCTGAAAAAAAGTTTTATACTCTAGGGGCCTGGTATATATGGTAGTTGAGCTTTTTAAAGAGAAAAGTCAATGTCCCCACTATTTTCTTAACTCCAAGGACTGTATGGTTGTAAATGTCTCCATAAAGTGCATAACTTTATATTGATGGGACTAGAAAATATCAGTGCCATCAAAGTTTCCTAATATTTAGGAGAACTATGGCTTGACTTAAAATGTATGGATAGCCTCTTCAGGTTTTTCAGTACTAAAGTTAAATGTTGGAGTTGAAAGGATTGAAATTGGGTGTTAATATTTTGATAATCCTATTGAGACCATTGATCAGGATTAAAAGGCAAAATTTAAGGTGCTGTGGTATAATATATTAGAAGCCGCAGCATAGGAAAAGACATCCTTTGCTTCTATGTTAGGACCAAAGATTATTATCCTCACAATGAAATGAAGTTGAACCATCTTTTCAACACGTTGACATCAATTTGCTTTTTGCTTCATAAAAAAACCTTGTGGGCTAAGGCAAGGGTTGACACATACATGTATTCAGCTCAATAGATTTGCTAGAGTTTTGACCCAATAAATATACGGGTCGGGGACCCATTTTATGTGATGATTGTTTTGAGTTTTTCTGTTATTATTTGAGCCGCGTCGTGAGAAAACCGGATTTTTGCCTATGCGAAAACAAAGGCGCAGATCAGCTTCGCGGTAACCGCGAAGCTGATCAGCGCCTTTTTTTCGCTACACGGATAGTACAATTTCTCTTCTTACTAAATCCGAAATTTCAAGCTTCTAGTCTTTTTTTGAGACTGTACAGACAGGTTTGTGTCAGACCTGATCGGAAACCCCGAAGACGCGGCTCATTTAAGCCGTCTCAGAAAACCAACAATCTGCATATGTGAAAACAAAGGCACTGATCATCTTTCTACTCAGATAGTACAATTCCTATTCTTCTTAAATCTGATGGTTTGTGTCGGACCTGTTTGGAAACCACATTCTTGGTTTTCCCACAAGGAGGCTCATTTGTAACAGTAGTGATACTTTTGTGAGTTAAAAATACTTTGACTCAACGAACTTATAATATTCATTTACAATCAGGTCATATGAAGAGGTTCCCTGGGATTCCATGTTGGCTAGTAAGATGTGGCAACCAACAACGACTCTAGAAGAGCGACCTGATATGATAGCTCAAACCTGGACTCTACATCGCTACGACCCAGCCGCTAAAGAATGGCAGGTTTGTCTCTTTGTATATTGATACTAGAGGAATATAGCTAATAGAGTGCAGTTGTGCATATAGCATTTTCAGAAAATACAGTGTAGTTGAGGCTATATAGCATTTATTGCACTCTATTTTCTGTTATATATTCCTCTATATTCTCTTATGGCCTTTTACTGATAACCAGGTATGAGTGTTTCAAACCTCAAATACTGCACTTTCTAGGGCCTTCTTTACAAAATCATGTGTTTATTATGGTTAAATCATAAATGCACATAGTCTTTGTAGGGTTCCGACCAATTTTTGCCAGACCTGAGAAGAAACTCAGCTCATTGTTTTCTCTCTTGTTGCGACTTAATGTTAAGGATATGGTGTGCTAATTAGATTAAATGAGCCTGTGCGTGACAAAACCAACAATTTGGGTTTCCGACCAGGTCCGACATAAACCGGTATGTACAGTCAGAGAAACAGGCTAGAAACTTGAAATTTTGGATTTAAGAAGAAGAGGGATTATACTATCCGTGTAGCGAAAACAAAGGCGCTGATCAGCTTCGCGGTTACCGCGAAGCTGGTCTGCGCCTTTGTTTTCGCATATGCAATTTGTTGGTTTTCTCATGCAAAGGCTCAAATATAATAATTGTATTATTTTTGTTTCTTTGTGGATAGGGTACTGGGAGATCATGGGACTGGTTTCAGAAAAGATATGGAAATTATAAGAAAGGTCCCATTGTTTTGTAAGTACAATGTACTCTAGCTTTGTCTTATTAAAATCACCGGTGTTCATATATGTGCATCATATGTGATTAACATGTTGATAGTGTTATTTGGATATGATGCCAAAAACCTGTGAGCTTTATACAGTATACTTTGGGCTATTATCATAATTATCAAAATGAGACTGACAGTAACCACATAGAAGAAAGGCTTAAAGATACAATCACAGCATTTTCCATGAACAGCAATTCAGGTAAACATTAAAACAAAATGAAATATTTTTATTTTACTGAAATACAGAAGAAATGCTATAATCTGTTTTATTACAACTCATAATCATTCAGTTCATCTTTCCTTAAATTCTTACAATTTTGCATTGTAGAGTCATGTTTGTCACACTAAATAAACACCAGCATGTCAATATTTTCAGCTGTAGCCAGCCTCCTAGGAAACAGCATATACCAGGATATGGGTAAGTTTGTTTATTACATTTTGCCTGTATAAATCATGTTTTACTAAGCGTATATACACTGTAAGAGGGGTCTTAATAATAAATATTTACATTTCTATTGCAATCGCCCTAGATGAAAGTATCTTTCTTGATGTTCTTTATTTCCCAATGAAAAACATTAAGCCACATGATCTAGAGGCCACGCCCATGGGCGGGGCGATGTCAAAATCAGCCAGAGACATTGTTTACTCTTGTTGGCATGACGTCGTCACGTATTGTCATGATGTTAAGTGCGAAAATTTGATGTTTTGGCTGTTCCAAAATGACGTCAAGTTTGATTTAATGTCAAATAACATAAAAATGAGCAATGATATGACATTGTGCAATCTGATACGTGATTGATGATATAAAATGTAAATATAAGAATTAAAATTCAGATTGATGATTAAAAACATTAGTTGTTTTAATGTCTCCGAGAAGCCCTTCAGGCTACACAGTCATTAAAACAGCCTTATCATCTAGTGAAAGCTAAAATCTGCATTTCAATTCTTAATTAAGTCTGGTCTAATATTTAAGCCCACAATTTTGTACAAAAAAAAAAAAATGAAAATGAAACATTTTTTTTAAACATTCATTAGCACAATATTTGTATGCCCTGTTTATATACCGGTAGACATCAGGATCTCAGCATAAATTAAAAGCTAATGTCTAACAACTGGAATAAAAACATTAAAAAAATCCTCTGCAACTGTTCTAAAATATTGAGGAGGACTGAAAGTTTTCGAATCTTCCTGCTTATTTTTTGAGTATTTCATTTTTTTCTCTGCTTTGAAAGATATAAAATAAAAACAACAGGATATAGCAGGATTGTTAAAATTATATTCCATTTATAACTAAATTATGCATTGTTGATTTACATGGTTACAGAGGTGCAGTGGGAGCAGTCAACCTGGATGAGTTGGATAATGTTGATGTCGAGTTTAAACCATTCACGATTAAACGAGTGGACTTGCCAAGATATAGTGACACTTCACAGTAAGTTTAAGTATTTCATAGATTAAAACTTACTACATCTGGACCATTTTATAACATGGTTTGTTACAACATGGTTTTTAATATAACATTGATCGTTGTTGGACCCCAATTGGACCATGTTCAGCTCACCTGAGCCGTTAGGCTCACAAGGTGAGCTTATAGGATAGCCATGATCTGGCATCCGTCCGTCGTCCATCCATCGTCGTCATCCACCATTTTCAAAGATCTTCTTCTAAGAAACCGCTTGGCCAATCAAAGCCAAATTTTATATGAAGCATCTATATAAGGGGGAACCAATGTACATGTATATATAAATAATCCAGGTCACATGACCAAGATGGCTGCCATGTCCATATATGGTAAAAACCCTTCAAAAATCTTCTCCGGATCTGGTTGGCCGATTTCAACGAAACTTGGCATGTAGCATTGATGTCTCAAGTACTACAATGTGTATATAAATCATTACCCTGTGATGACCTTGACCTATTTTACGGCAAGGTCGACATAGGTCGCCTAAGAATAGGTCCCCTAATGGGAGAAAACTGTTAAAATGTCATTTAAAGGGAAAAACTTGCAGGAAATGAGCAACAGGACTGAATATTAATGATTTTGAAAAAAAAATGACCCCAGGGGCTCATATCCACACAGGGGCAATATACATGTCAATTACCATAATATTCAAACATCTTCTCTGAAACTGCTTGGCTAATCAAAGGCAAATTTTATATGAAGCATCTATAGGAAGGGGTAATCAATCCGTATATAAATAATCTAGGTCACATGACCAAGATGGCCGCAATGCCCATATATGGTAAAAACCCTTCAAAAATCTTCTTCTCTGGAACCGGTTGACTGATTTCAGTGAAACTTAGCATGAAGTATCGATGACTCAAGTACTACAATGTGTATATAAATCTTGACCCTGCAATGACCTTGGCCTATTTTACGGCAAGGTCCACATAGGTGGCCAATGCATTTGAATGGGGAAAACTTTTAAAATGTCATTTAAAATAAAATTCTTGCAGAAAATGGGCAGTAGGACTGAATATTAATGATTCTGAAAAAAAAAATTGGTCCCCAGGAGCTCAAATGCCCCCACCCCAGGGCAGTATACATATCTGTTTCCATAATATTCAAACATCTTCTCTGAAACCACTTGGCCAATCAAAGCCAAATTTTATGTGAAACATCTATAGAAAGGGGGAATGTGAATATGAATAATCCAGGTCACATGACCAAGATGGCCACCATGCCCATATATGGTATAAAACTCTTCAAAAATCTTCTCCTCCGGAACCAGTCGACCAATTTCAAAGAAACTTGGCATGAAGCACACTGCAGATGGCTAAAGTACTACAATGTGTATGTAAATCATGACCCTGTGGTGACCTTGACCTATTTTACGACAAGGTCAACATAGGTCGCCTATGCCTTTGAATGGGTAAAACTGTTAAAATGTCAGTTGAAGGAAAAGATTTGCAGGAAAATGGCAAATGACAGGACATTGATTATTATGAAGAAAAAAAAAACGGCACTAGAGCTTCATCTGCCCATTTACTGGGGCTATTTTCCATAATATTCAAACATGTTTATTGGTATATACAACAGATCTCAGGTGAGCATTAGCAGGACCATTGGTCCTCTGGTTATTTATATGTCTATACATTTTACTCTTGTAATAACACAGATTGGAAAGCTAACACAGATATTGGCTTGGGCCCCAGTAGTGCTATAAAGAGGTTGGGTCTATTATATTTATGATTTTCATTATACCAAATTTGTTATGTGTTGCGCAAAATGCCCCAGTTGCACACCAACTTATTTCCCAAATAATCTGTACATAAGTGCATACAACATGGCTTGAATATGGTTATTTTATACACATTTTTCTTTTGAAAATCTAAATCTTACTAGGAATAATTTAAAACCTTTTTAAACAAATAAATTTGTTTCAAATTTTGTTGTCTAATAAGACAGCTAATAAACTCCACATCTTCTTCTTTACAGCAAACCCAATATCCCTGGCTATACAGGGTGTACATTCTGGCGAGGACAGTATGCCCCTGCCCACAGTCAGCCCCACCCACCAAACAGCCAGAGCTCCACAGCTAAAACATACAAGTGAGTAGTACAGTGATGGTCATGTTTTCTGTTCAGTCTGTCATTATTGGTAAATAATCAATAAATAGTTGAAAGCTGAGAAAGTAAGACCCTGACTTCTGAAATGTAAATCAAAGATTTGTCTATTCAGCTCTTTACATTTGCACATTATATTATATTAAACTTTTGTGGTCCAGTTTTGTTCATAAACGCAAAATTATGGTGTGCTGTAGTAAAGCATGTAGAGAACATACAAACACGGTTACTTGATGAACAAGAGTACAAGTAATATTGCATTTTTGTAAGTTTGAAATATTTTTTTGTAGCCACAGAACAAATAAAAAATAAACACATTACAGACATTCAATGGTGCATGTTACATTCCAGACATCAGCCATTTACCAACACAGTTCAAGAACACAAGAAAGATTCCAAGATGTCTAAGATGGTAACACTGGTGCCACCCTGTAACCCGTTCAACCAGATCAACAAATTAGAGGAAGTTATAGCCAATAAAGTCAACTAGCTATTGATAGCCAGTAATGTTGACTAGCTATTAATAGTCAGTAGGGTCAACTAGCTATTAATAGCTAACAAACTGAATAACCAACAAATCAACTACTAGTTACCACATAAAAAACCAGCAAAGTCAGCCGGCTTTTACTTTCATTCTAGCAAATGAAATTTGTTTAATATGAGCCTGCATCCCAAGTCTTATCATAGTCTTTACCATATGCATGAAGAGGGCTATTGCCTATAGTACTTTGCTAACGCTTTGATCAGTCTGGGTAATAATCCAGGTGCACACTTTGATCAGACAGTTATTCAGAAAAAAACAAAAAAAAAACAAAAAAACTTTGTATCAGCACCGTGCAACAAAATCTTTCACCACTATACATCTTTACAAGCTGTTCATAAGATGGGAAATTAGACTTTTATCATTTTTTGCATGTTTTGTTGCTACTGTTTTTGTTTGGTGATTATAGTTAAGTTTGAAGACTGTATGCTTTATATAGCTGTGTTAGCATTTTGTGCAAAGCAGTATGTGATGTTGCAATATACAAAATCAGTATTAATTTGTCTTGTATGTGATAAACTTACCATGATGAACATTTGAATCATGTCATGAGAAAACCAACAATGTGGTTTCCGAACAGGTCCATCACAAACCAAGTTGTACAAGCACAGAAGATGACTAGAGGCTGGAAATTTTAGATTTAGAAAGAAGAGGAATTGTACTGTCCGTGTGGCGAAAACAAAGGCGCTGATCAGCTTCGGGGCTGATCTGCGCCTTTGTTTTGGCATATGCAGATTGTTGGCTGGCTCATTTGTATCAAAAGACAGCATGAGGTTAAAAGATTTTAGAATTAAAGGAAGAAGGACAAAGAAAAGCAAGAATAGGCAGTCTATTTCTTTTATAAGCTTGGTTTTGATGATTAAGGCAAGTAACTATTCATTACTGATAAGCCAGTGAAGTAGATAATTATTTTTCGCAATGCGTACTGTACACATCAAATTGAATGTACAGTGCGTACCGACAATACAACTGCGTACACGTTGTCTGAGAATTGTTATTCTAATATCTCATCCAGGATCAAACTTATACGAGTAGATATGTGTACACACATGTATAAGACCATTTATTGAAGTGTGAGAATTCAAGTAAACTGGTTGATAATCCTGTAATTAAATATTATTCTGTCATATAGGCATGTTAAACCATATTTTTGTTCCTTGCATAAATAATAAGATCGACAAAATGAGGGAAATGATAAACTGGGATGGCTGTAGAACATGGAATACATCAATTAAATGGAAAACAAAGACCAGAAACCGACGCAAAATGCCTATTCGATAAAGCAAAGTGACACGCTACCATTACACTTCATGAATAAACCTTTGGTAAACAATTCGTCTGGCCGAGGCACTGGACGGAGAATACGTATATGTTATAATTACTATAAATACATATTATATTGCATGATATGCAATATGGAACATTAAAATTGTGCTACTTTTCGATTGTTGACAGAGCAACCATATGAAATAAGTTGAAATTTTTTTCGTTTTGTCACGATTTTCTGAAGTTTGACTTTAATTGAGTACGCATAAAACCGAAAACTGTTTGCGTACCGCTGATTTTTACTGCGTACATGGTACGCACATGTCTGGATTTTGTATGCGTACAGAGCGAAATTTCGTGCGTACATACGCAGTACACATCGTTATCTATTTCGCTGTAAGCATTTCTTTATTTTTCGATTTAAAGAAGAGCTTTTATTAGTGATATTGATATTCAGTATTATTCATTCTCACCAACAGTGACTTTATGTCCAGCTCTTTAACTTTGTAGAAATCAACTCTCATCAATTTTGTGTTTCGCATCTCTTAAATGTTTATTATTGCATAAATACCCGTGTCACACGATATTAACAGCTGTTTATTAATGAAGAGAAAGCCATGTATTAATATTGCAATTCACGCGTGCATGTGCTGTTAATACATGGCTTTTACTTATGCTCGTTAGCGGGCGCCACCCAAATCACATGCTTATAATGAGAATCTGAATCTGCCCGGAAAGAGCATAGAAATGAAAGCTTTTACATGTATGAAAATGTGATGAGGTTGAAAAATATAGTGCACCATTAATTCTTTCGATTGTGAAGAATTTATGCAATAATAGCGATCAAAAATGATCTTGTCATTTATTAACATTTGCTAGGTCCCTCGGCGAGTGTTCAAAACCTCTGGCTACGCCCTCAGTTTTCAACACTCCCCTCAGGACCTAGTGAATGTTAATGAATGGAAAATCATGTTTGATCCCTATAGTGATAAACAGAATAAACAAAACATTTCGGATGAGGTTGATGGCCAAAGTTTATCAGGGCATCTTTCCTTTGATTTAATTGTTTTAATTTGTTAATAGAAGCAATCATTTTTAGTTTGTCACAAATAAATTCTTCTTTTAAACTTTTGATTTTGCAACTGAAAGAAGAATTTTAAGAAGTAATAGTATTATATTTTTTAGATTTACATGTATCTAAATGTGAATCTTTTTTATGTTCTGGCCCCAAGTTTATAAAACATTTTTCATACTCAGCTCAGCTGAGACTAAAACTTATCCTGCTCATAATGATAAATGTTAAAATGCCAACATTTTAACATTTATAAGCAAGATAAATTACAGGTTTTGGCATTCTCAACTTTCAATTTTAATATATGTGGGCTACTTTGGTATTTATGAACTTTTTAAATTTTATGCACTGAGTTGGGCATGAAAAAAAAAGTTTTATAACCTCGGGGCCAGGTTTGCTCAAAGCAATGTTCTCACCATTTTCGTGTTTGCTTGTCTTTGATGTAAGAAACAATTTTTCGGGTGAGGTTGCACTGCCTTTCATTTGTCCATTCTTGTATGTTTTCTCCTATTTTTATTCTGGATGGATACGCTATGCAAATATGTGTTGTGTGGACAATCATGGAAACTTTGCTCATAGCATGTCCGATTGTTTTTTTTTTTTTTTTTTTTTTTTTTTTTTTTTTTTTTTTTTCATTTCTTCTGTGCCAAATGTTGAATTTTCAGTATTCATGCAAAAAAGACTTTATTAATGAAAGGTCTTATACAGTATTAAGAGGCCACCTAAGGGAGGCTGAAAAGTTTAACAATCTCTTTAACCAGATAATTGCGATTTCAGAAATTTTTGCCTAACCTTTTTGTAAATTTTCGCCTGACCTTTTCAGAAATTTTTGCCTGACCTTTTCAGAAATTTTTGCCTGACCTTTTCAGAAATTTTCACCTGACCTTTTCAGAAATTTTTGCCTGACCTTTTCAGAAATTTTCACCTGACCTTTTCAGAAATTTTTGCCTGACCTTTTCAAAAATTTTTGCCTGACCTTTTCAGAAATTTTCGCCTGACCTTTTCAGAAATTTTCACCTGACCTTTTCAGAAATTTTTGCCTGACCTTTTCAGAAATTTTCACCCGACCTTTTCAGAAATTTTCGCCTGACCTTTTCAGAAATTTTTGCCTGACCTTTTCAGAAATTTTCGCCTGACCTTTTCAGAAATTTTCACCCGACCTTTTCAGAAATTTTTGCCTGACATTTTCAGAAATTTTCGCCTAACCTTTTCAGAAATTTTCTATTTCAGATTTATTCCCTTTCTAAATTTATAAGTAGGCTAAAGGGAGTAAAATTGCATTCTTTAATACTTATAGAAGTAATTTATTTGTATGGAAATTACAAATAGGGTCTTGTAGTGAAAATTTGCAGAATTGCAGTACTTTCCCATCTTTATGAATTGGACACCTTGCATAAAATTTTCATTTTCATATTAGTTTAAAAAAATGTTTTTCTGATCGTTTTTGTACATCTTGATCTAATGCATGAAGTTACAAGTGTTGACGCTTAATTGAGCCGCCGCGTGGGAAAACCAACAATCTGCATATGCGAAGCTGATCAGCGTCTTTGTTTTCACCACACATATAGTACAATTCCTCTTCTTCTTAAACCTGAAATTTCAAGCTTCTAACCTTCTTCTGTGATTGTACAGCCTGGTTTGTGTCGTACTTGGTTGGAACCGAAATTGTTGGTTTTCTCACGCACAGGCTCAATTGTTAATTGCCAGATTTGAGCCGTATCATGAGAAAAACATGGTTTCCGAACAGGTCTGACACAAACCGGTCTGTGCGGTCACAGAAGATGGCTAGAAGCTTGAAATTTTAGATTTAGAAAGAAGAGAAATTGTACTATTTATGTAGCTAAAACAAAGGTTCTGATCTGTGAAGCTGATCTGCATCCTAGTTTTTGCATATGCATATTGCTGGTTTTTTCATGATGCAGCTCTTTTTCATTTTTATCAAATAACCATCAAGATTCATTTTCTAATGACCCTGAATAGCTCTTAACCAAACAGTTTATAGAAAAATATATCATTATGTATGTAAATCACTTCGGTCAGTGTAAAGCACAATTTTTTATAGATATATTGCTATACAAAGTCTTTCTATTTCTTAAACAATCAAAATCTATGTGTGTGGTATTTGGAATAAACTATTTTTGTTGATATTGAGCTTGTTTTATTTAAACATCCATTGTAATAGATGTTGAACAAATGGAATCCTTTTCAAAACGAAATGTAGTTATCAGACATATATATTCATACAAAATACTGTACAAGAGATACACAGTATTGTATAAGGTGTAACCTTTTTCCACAAACTATCCGAGATGTTGTGGCATGATTACACACAACAAATTGAACATACAGATTCTGGTGCACAACACTCTCTCATCAGGTGCACTAGAAAGCATGTAGCGGTATGCTGAACATAGTTTAAATATCACAAAATTTTTTATAATGGGTCATTGCATGGCACTTACTATTGGTAGCTATGGAATATGAATACCTTAACATCATAGTCAACAACTTTTCCAGACATTTCGGGACAGTCCACTGTTTCCAGGCTACATCTTAACCACTACTAAGAATTGTGATGAAACTTCTTTATCAAGCCTATTTTATAAGCCTATTTTGTGGTTTAACATCCTAGTCAACAATTTTCAGTCATGTCTACACAGAGCCACTGCTCCCAGGGTATTAACTATCACTATTGTGAGATTGAGTATCTTGAACAAAGACACACCTAGGCACCAGTGGGATTCAAACCCCAAGATCTCTTGATCCAGAGTGTGATGCATTAGCCAATAGACAACTATGTTCTCAAAAGCCTTATTGCATAAAGACAAAATGATGTCATATAAGAGTGTGGCAGATTGAGTATACGCTGATCTGTCCTTTTTACAAGCTGCCTGCATTTGGTAAAGTGATCAAAAACGACAAAGATGAGAGTCGTACTCATGTATTCATAAAACACAACATACATAAAATACTGATACCTGCTCATACATATCACTTTTTACCATATCAAAATCAAATTACATGTACTTTCATACAGAAAATATTTTAAAACAATAAAGCAGATTATGTAAATAATAAATCGGACATGTGAATGGTGTTATATTCTAACACCTTTTCTGCTCTCACAAATTAAAACAACCAGGATTTGGTAACAGATTTCTGTTCTGCGTTTTTAATATCTTAACTTCTCTCCATATTGGTCACAAAATACTGTTTTTCATAACTTTGGAAAAGTACCCACTACTGATACTTCTCACATAGTTTGGCCTTGATCCCATAAAAATATGAAATAGGAAAGCTATAAGGGTTTTTAACTTCGTGCACCTGCGCTTAATAGTCTGTCCTTTGATGTGAGATAAGCTCCATCACAAGAAAAGCTATCTTTATGCAAACAGCGATTTTGTTTTTGAACATGCAGGCCAAGTTTTCTCATGATGCAGCTTATATAGCACTAGTTTTACTGTCAAACTTTTCATCTGGTCGGGGCCCTCAATGATTCTATTTTTGTGTTTGTTCTACTGTTTGGGAAGGGGGTTGGATTGTTTGATGCTAAATAGGGGGTAGGAGAGGGCATTGATGGTGAAAACGAAGCAAAATATTCTGCAGCAAAAGCGATGACATCATCTGGTTTCCGTAGCAGCAAGAATTGCATGAAGTCCCCCAGTAGAGCTTTGAGTTCTGGGTGATGCCTCATGTACAAAGCATGGTCCCCTTTTAGCTCCTCCTGGAAAATATTGAAAGCTGTCACATTTATGTAATACACTGTGCGTTATATGGCTGTGTATGGAAGGCTCGGGTGACATACTAAATGCTATTTGCTAAATGCTAATTGCTAAAGGCTTATTGCAAAATGTTAAATGGTAACTACTGTAAGAATTTTGAAAAGGGTTGATAAAGGATATTGAGAATATTCATAATTTACAGTACGTTGGATTGATCAACACTATAAAAACAATATATGTGCAAGCATAGTCAATTAAACTTTGCAATCAGCATTAAGCAATTAGCATTAAGCAATTAGCATCCAGCAAATAACATTAAGCATTTAGCACTTAACAAATAGCATTTAGCAAATAACATTTGAAATTTAGACAAACTCATCAATGTTGTCTTTGCTTTTACCTTTTTTGTCCCTTGTTAGTTGTCGTAACTAAACCAAAACATGATTTACCACATAAATTGCAATTAGGATGTGGTAACTAGCAATTCGCATTTAACAAAAGACAAGCATTTAGCAAATAGCATTTAGCAAGTACCAATTAGCATGTCGTCTCGGCCTTCCATAGCTGTGAATATATGGAATAAAATTGAAACATTTTTCACTTGAAACTTAGATTATAAACTCTTCATAAGAAATACTCCAAATTAAAAATCCAGCAAAAGTTCTCCATTGTCGTATTTTAGTGTAATGATGCCCTAAAATTTCAAGAGAAATGAGCCGCCTCATGGGAAAACCAACAATCTGCATAGGCGAAAACAAAGACGCAGATCAGCTTCGCGGTAACCGCAAAGCTGATCAGCGTCTTTGTTTTCGCTACTCGGATAGTATAGTTCCTCTTCTACTTAAATCCGAAATTTCAAGATTCTAGCTCTTTTCTGTAACTGTAAAGGTCGGTTTGTGTCAGACCTGGTCGGAAACCACATTGTTGGTTTTCCCACGAGGCGGCTCAAATGATACTTCTGAAGAGAAATGCCGCAGACAAAGATAGACAAACTGGCATATAGTGCAGGCCCTGATTGGGTTGTTCTAACAAAATCAATTTTCTTGGATTAGACTGTTGACGCTGCTAGGACTATTTGAGCCGCGATGTGAGAAAATCGGTCTTCAGGGTTTCCACCCAGGTGTGACACAAACTGGCCTGCACAGACACAGATGATGGCTAGAAGCATGAAATTTTGTATATAAATAGAAGATGGATCATACTTTCCAAGTAGCGAAAACAAAGGCACTGATCAGCTGTGCAGTATTAGCTGTGCAAATACTGCACAGCTGATTCTGCGTCTTTGTTTTCGCATAAGCAAATATCAAGTTTCTAATGACCCAGCTCATTTGAAACCTTGGTAGTTATTCTTCTTAGATCTTGAATTGAGACTTTTGAGCAAAAATATATCACATCAACCCAATGCTCTTGTTCTTCTGAAGAACTTGTTGAAGTATTTCTCTTAAGTTATTCGAACATCTTCCACATTTAGTCTAATGACAACATCAATGGTGTAAAGCCAGAGGAACTATTTGCAGTTCACATTTCAAATTTTGTTAGCTTAAGCTAAGAGAAAGAGCTGTCACAGGACAGCGTGCTCGACTGCTTCTGACCTTTGTCAAACATAAGGCCAAACCCGACCGGTAACCCAAAGCATTATGCTCATACATCTTTTTGCCTTGATGCGATAAGGCAAAATCACTGAACCATGAAAGTTAACTATAACTACCTAAGATTTAAAGGTCTCACTCATATTGTGAAAGAAGTGTGTTCATATACCAACTGAGTGCCAAGACACAAGGCAAAATCACTGAACCGTGAAATAAGGTCACACTGACCTATAAGTATTTCAGGGTCAAAGCCTCAAAGTGCTAGTGATACTTACTCATAATGTGAAAGAAATATGATCATATACCCATTCAGTGTTGAGATATAAAGCAAAATCACTGAACCAGTGACCTATAAGTATGTTTGGGTTAAAGGTCTGGTCATACTCATTCATAATCAGAAAGAAGTATGAAAAAATACCAACTGAGTGTCGAGATATGAGGCAAAATCAATGAACCATGAAATTAGGTCACAGAGACCCAGGAATACTTTAGGGTCAAAGGTCTTGTCATACTCATATATATCGTGAAAGAAGTATGTTCATATACCAATTGAGTGCCGAGATATAAAGGAAAATCACTGAACCGTGAAATAAGGTCATATTGACCTAGGACTACTTTAGGGTCAAAGGTCTTGTCATACGCAAACATAGTGTCAAAGAAGTTTGTTCATAAATTACTTGAGTGCCGAGATATAAGGCAAAGTCACTGAACCGTGAAATTAGGTCATAGTGACCTATAAGTATAGTGGGGTCAAAGGTCTGGTCATACTCACTCATAATCTGAAAAAAGTATGAAAATATTCTAATTGAGTGTCAAGATGTAAGGCAAAATCACTGAACCGTGAAATTAGGTCACAGTGACCTAGGACTACTTCAGGGTCAAAGGTCTTGTCATACGCAAGCATACTTTGAAAGAAGTTTGTTCATAACCCATTTGAGTACCGAGATATAAGGCAAAATCACTGAACCGTGAAATTAGGTCACAGTGACCTATAAGTATATTGGGGTCAAAGGTCTGGTCATACTCACTCATAATCTGAAAAAAGTATGAAAATATACTAATTGAGTGTCAAGATATAAGGCAAAATCACTGAACCGTGAAATTAGGTCACAGTGACCTAGGACTAATTCAGGGTCAAAGGTCTTGTCATACGCAAACATACTTTGAAAGAAGTTTGTTCATAAACCATTTGAGAACCGAGATATAAGGCAAAATCACTGAACTGTGAAATTAGGTCATAGTGACCTATAAGTATTTTGGGGTCAATGGTCTGGTCATACTCACTCATAATCTGAAAAAAGTATGAAAATATACTAATTGAGTGTCAAGATATAAGGCAAAATCACTGAACCATGGAAAGTAGGTCAACCGGCCCTTACCGTCATGACACACAAGTCAGTGTCACAAAGTCAAAAGATGAATGACCAACCATCTTCCTAAGTTGTTTCTATTAAGAAATAAAAAGAAGAAAAAATCGGGGAGTTCTAGATTTTGACCTCTAGCCCCGCCCCCTGACTCCGACCCAGAGGTCCGATGTCATGGAACCTAAAGTGTATGAAGTATGAATGCTTTATGATAAGTTGTTGTCAAGATATGGACTCCTTGTAAAAGTTACACAGCAGTACATCTATTTTTTACAGTGTTCTAGTTTTTAACCTCCAGCCCCACCCCCCAGGCATGGACCGAGAGACCCGATGCCATGAAATGAAACTCAACCCTACAGGGTACCTATGGTCTGAGTATGAAAGCCCTCTGATAAAAAGTTTTCAAGATATAGACTTCTAGAATACTATATCACAGAAAAGCCATTATTATTAATGGTGTTCTAGATTTTAACCTCTAGCCCCACCCCCTGGCATGGACCCAGGGATCTGATGCCATGGAATGAAAGCCGACCCTACAGGGTGTCAATGGCCCAAGTATCAATGCTTTCTGATGAGTGGTTGTCAAGATATGGACTTCTAGAAAACTTTAACACAAGAATTGTCATTTTTGAAGGTGTTCTAGATTTCCAGCCCCACCCCCTGGCCTGGACCCAGGGGCCCGATGCCATGGAATGAAAACTAACCCTACAGTGTATCTATGGTCCAAGTATGAATGCTTTCTGATGAGTGGTTGTCAAGAATTGTCATTTTAGAAGGTGTTCTAGATTCTAACCTCCAGCCCCACCCCTTGTCAAGATATGGACTTTAACGCAAGTGTGACGCGCACGGGAATGTGGACAACCGGGGTGACTGCAATAGCTCTATGCACTTCGTGCAGTCGAGCTAAAAACTTTTGAATAATAACTATACATGAATTAAACATTTAGTGTGTCTGAATCATAGCTGAATTTCTTGATAAATTTTACCCACCTTCCTATCAAGAAAGTGTGAGTACAATTGTGCATCTTCCTCCCATTTCAATGGTTGTTTCTCAAACGTTGGCTTCTGGGGCTCCTCATCTGTTGAAAACAAGAATGTAAACTGAGAAACATAAGAATCTAAACTAGGAAAACAAGAAAGTAAACTGAGAAACATAAGAATGTAAACTGGGAAAACAGGAATGTTAACTGAGAAACATAAGAAAGTAAACTGGGAAAACAAGAATGTAAACTTAGAGTCTAAACTGGGAAAACAAGAATGTAAACAAAGAAACATAAGAATGTAAACTGGGAAATGAGAAACATAAGAATGTAAACTTGGAAAACAAGAATATAAAACTGAGAAACATAAAACTGTAAACTGGGAAAATACAAATGAAAAGAAACACGAGAATCTAAACTGGGATAGCAGAAGAATGTAACCTGAGAAAACATTCAACATAAATTGACAAACCATAATAAATGAGAAAACATACCAATGTAAACTGAGATAACATGACAATGTAAACTAACAAAACATAACACGTAACCAAAATGGCCATGACTGCTCAAATTATGTTATGTCAACATGCAAAGACATCACAGAAATCATCAGAAATGCGAAATATCGAGTAATTGTGCCAATAAAGAGAGAAATTATTCTTTGCACACCTGTTACTCAGCTTATTTACCAGGGGCCAGCTGTTCAAAATTAACAACGTCGTTAGTTAACGTTTCGTTAAAATTTCAAACATTAATATTACAAATACACTGTTATTTTTTGTTGAAAAAATGTGAGAATCCTTTGCAGTGCAAAGGATTCTCACATTTTTTCAACAAAAAATAACAGTGTATTTGTTACTTTAGCTGATATTTGCGTAACAAATTTATGTCTTAACGATATCGTTAAGCTAACGATGCTTTGAACAACTGGATCCAGTTTTAATTTGTATTCAATATTAACAGCTATATCAGTCCTTCAGTCTTCACAAAATCTTTTTTTCAGTCAAATGTCTGGCACTTTGCAATACCTTGCTAGACAGACACTTATTTCACTGCTCAGTTTCATTATTTTATTAAGTTAATCTGGTCAGACATTAATCTGATGGATTGAAATTGACAGTTTGTAACACAGGCAGCCATATGATAGCTTTATCATATTCTCAGTCACATGGTCATATGAGCCGCATCATATGAAATCCAAACAGGTCCAACACAAATTTGCCTGTAGCAAAAATAAAAGGCGCTGATCAGCTTCACAGTAACTGCGAAGCTGATCTGCATCTGCAGATTGCTGGTTTTCTCAGTCACATGGTCATATGATGAATATCTAAAATTATGTTATCAATATTTACCTCTAATAATCAGTGGAGGTACCCGTGTCAACTTCATGGTTACTGGTGACCCAACTTGTACACGATTTGTCAGGTGACTGAAACATATCATCATACCTCATAAATATTCATTGGCTGAGTGTGGATTTTGATTGTTCCAGAGCTGGTCACGTGGAGGGTGCTATTCTGTCATGTCGCATGATCATATTACCCTCTGACGTCATATCTGCCTTAAAAAGTGCAGGTGCACTTATAGTCACACGCTTTGTTTACAGTGCATGTGGAGGGTGCTATTCTGTCATGTCGCATGATCATATTACCCTCTGACATCATATCCACCTAAATGTGAAGTTGCACGTGTTTGTCATGTGGCATGTCGCTAATTTGTTTCAAAAGTGGTTCGGTATAATAAAACAATTCAACAATTGTATACTATAACTCTTGCTACAATAGACATGCCTTTCAAAAAGATCCACTTAGTGAAATAGGTCAGCTGTGAAAATGTTGCTCTAGACAGCACATATATTGTCATTTAACTGCAAACAACAAAGATCCTGACTACGACTACGATGATAGTCATTTTATCATAAACCCCTGACTATACTTAAGTTCTGAAATGTTTGCGAGATCTTTTTTTTTTTCGCAAATAATCCAAAAATTTGTTGCCTTACAAATTCAAAGTTCTTACTGTTATAGACTTTTAAAGCTTTACAGACTACATGAGTACATGCTAAGGAATTCAAGAACTTAAAGAAAATTTGTGAAATAACAGGCCCCGAGGTTATAAAACGTTTTTCAAGCTCAGCTCAGCTGAGCATGAAATTTCAACTGTTCATAAATACCAAATAACCCAAAATATATTGAAATTGAAGGTTTAGAACGCCAAAGCCTGTAATTTATCCTGCTAATAAAGCCAACAATTGTTGGCATTTTAACATTTATGAGCAGGATCAATTTTAGTCTCAGCTGAGCTGAGCATGAAAAAAGTTTTATAACCTCGGACCCAGGTCAAATTAGAATACATGAATAAAGTAGGAAACATTCTTGCTTTAAGGAGCATAAAAAGATAAAAGTACCAACCCATCTTCCATGAAGTAAGACTGCCATGTTGTCGGAAGATCTATCGTGGAGTTTATTGTTCTCTCAACACCGTAAACTTTTAATTCTGTAGCATCAACAGTCTGAGTTCTCTCCTCCAACTTTTTCTGAAATCATTACGGTACAGATAATATACCGATACTTCCTAAGTTGTAAAAACTGAAAATTTTCAGATGAATTTTTATAAATATTTTTTTTTTTTTTTTTTTTTTTTCTCAAAACATTGATAGTGGTTCTACCGAGTATCCACAATCTTTGTTTTGGACTATTATACGTGTATAAAAAATAAGGAAAATGTTTGCCCCTGTAAACCCCAGTTTAACTTTTAGAAAAGTAGGGTTTAAGGGGGTATACTTTTCATGGACATGTTATCCTGATGGGTCTTTGTTTCTTTGCTATTATGAATTATGTCCACTGTCAGCAGCTATGGTCATGTTGGGACAGTCAGCTGTCCTATCCACTCTGGTTCTAGAAGAGCCTGCAGGAGACGGATTTAATACCAGGGCCCAGTTGTTCAAAGCATTGTTAGCTTAACGATATCGTTAAGACATAAATTTGTTAAGCAAATATCAGCTAAAGTAACAAATACACTGTTATTTTTTGTTGAAAAAAATGTGAGAATCCTTTGCAGTGCAAAGGATTCTCACATTTTTTCAACAAAAAATAACAGTGTATTTGTAATATTAATGTTTGAAATTTTAACGAAACGTTAACTAACGACGTCATTAGTTTTGAACAACTGGGCCCAGGACTTTTCATTCCTTTAGCTATTCTTAGGTAACAGCACTTCTTGAATCAGTGGAAGAGGAAGTGTGGTCATAGAAATAATTTCATGACAAAACCTTCATAAAAGAAATAAGCTGTGAAAAAGAGCGTAACGTTTGTAATGTTTGTGAAACCTATTTTCGCTATTAAAGACAGCCCTAAGTTTTGGTATAGCAAACACATATTTATGAGCCTGTGCATGAGAAAATCAACAATTTGGGGTTCCGACCAGGTCTGACACAAACCAGGCTGTACAGTCACAAAAGCAGGCTAGAAGCTTGAAATTTTGGATTTAAGAAGAAGAGGAAGTGTACTATCCGTGTAGCGAAAACAAAGGCGCTGATCAGCTTCGCGGTTACCGCGAAGCTGATCTGCGTCTTTGTTTTCGCATATGCAAATTGTTGGTTTTCTCATGCACAGGCTCTTATGTAAATATTTGTATTTATGTTTTTTATGATACACTTGTATACAGATTGTATTGTCATCAAATGATACACTTACATATATAGCGGGACATAGATTTGTGTCGGAGTCAAATGAGATCAGCTGAAAGTTTTCTGGAATTCCCTTCTCTATTAATATTCTGTGTAATAATAGATTGGATCCTGCAAAATAGTCAAATGTCTAGAATAATATTAAGTTTAGGCAATAACAGATTATTAGTTAATGATGCAAAAAAAATACAATGATCATTTCAATTGACAGATAAATAACACCAGAAAATCTGCAAATGAATAATAACTAGAATTTGTTTTCTATGTGAAAACTGATGTCTCCCCCCTTTCTACGTGCATGTCCAAAATATGCAAGCAAGAGTTATATTTCTTGTGCATCACATATCCTGTCATTCTGTTTTATAAGTGTACCAAGTTTCATTGAAATATCTCTTACGGTTTTCAAGTTATAGAGGGGGCAAGGAAGTGTTTGGAAAATAATCAAAGGGAAATAACTCCAACGATATGAAAGCAAGAGTAATGATTCTTGTGCATCATGCTTTATAAGTGTACCATGTTTCATTGAAAAATCTCTAATGGTTTTTGAGTTATAGAGCAGACACGAAATTGAATGAAAAATAATCAAAGGGAAATAACTCCAAAGATATGCAAGCATGAGTTATGGTTCTTTAGCATGACACATCATCTCATCGTGCTTTATAAGTGTACCAAGTTTCAATGAAATATTTCTTATGGTTTTCAAGTTATAGAGTGGACATGAAATTGTATGGAAAAATAATCAAAGGGAAATAACTCCAAAGATATGAAAGCAAGAGTTATAATTCTTGTGCATGACACATCGTCTCATCATGCTTTATAAGTGTACCAAGTCTCACTGAAATTTCTCTTACGGTTTTCAAGTTATAGGGTGGACATGAAATTGTATGGAAAATAATCAAAGGGAAATTACTCCAAAGATATGCAAGCAAGAGTTATGGTTCTTTAGCATGACACGTAATCTCATTGTGCTTTATAAGTGTACCAAGTTTCATTGAAATAACTCTTACGATTTTCGAGTTATAAAGCGGACACAAAATTGTATGGAAAATAATCAAAGGGAAATAACTCATAAAATACTCAAGCCAGAGTTATGGTTCTTGTGCATGACACATTGTCTGATCATGCTCAATAAGTGTACCAAGTTTTATTGAAAAATCTTAAACGGTTTTCAAGTTATACAGCGGACACGAAATTGTATCGAAAATAATCAAAGGAAAATAACTCCAAAAATACTCAAGCCAGAGTTATGGTTCTTGTGCATGACACATCGTCTCGTTGTGGTCTACAAGTGTACCAAGTTTCATTGAAAAATCTTTAACGGTTTTCAAGTTATACAGCGGACACGAAATTGTATCGAAAATAATCAAAGGGAAATAACTCCAAAAATACTCAAGCTAGAGTTATGGTTCTTGTGCATGACACATCGTCTGATCATGCTCAATAAGTGTACCAAGTTTTATTGAAAAATCTTAAACGGTTTTCAAGTTATACAGCGGACACGAAATTGTATCGAAAATAATCAAAGGAAAATAACTCCAAAAATACTCAAGCCAGAGTTATGGTTCTTGTGCATGACACATCGTCTCGTTGTGGTCTACAAGTGTACCAAGTTTCACTGAAAAATCTTTAACGGTTTTCAAGTTATACAGCGGACACGAAATTGTATCGAAAATAATCAAAGGAAAATAACTCCAAAAATACTCAAGCTAGAGTTATGGTTCTTGTGCATGACACATCGTCTCGTCGTGGTTAACAAGTGTACCAAGTTTCATTGAAAAATCTTTAACCGTTTTCAAGTTATAGAGCGGACATGATTTGTGACGGACAGACAGACAGACAGACAGACGGACGGACAGACGCACGGGGAAAAACAATATGTCTCCCGACCCTGTCGGGGGGAGACATAAAAAGCAACAGCTACACATTGTTCAAAAAAAAAAAAAAAAAAAAAAAAAAAAAAAAACTTATAAAGCAAGAGACAACTTCTTATTAAGTATTAAAATCAATTATTTTATCATGAATTTTTGTCTACAAATGCATACTCAAACACACACACACACATGTATGTGTCAGCTAGATCTAACCATGACCTGTCACATAAGATTGTCATCTGTGGCAAATTTTAACATTTGATCCGCCTCATGGGAAAACCGACAATCTGCAAAGGCGAAAACAAAGACGCAGATCAGCTTCGTGGCAACCGCCAAGCTGATCAGCGCCTTTGTTTTTGCTACATGGATAGTACAATTCCTCTTCTACTTAAATCCGAAATTTCAAGCTTCTAGCTTTTTTCTGTGACAGTACAGGCCGGTCTGTGTGGGACCTGTTCAGAAACCACATTGTTGGTTTTCCCACGAGGCGGCTCATTTCTAAGCAGGGTAACTCTGTTTGTATTCTATGCCTCACCTACAGCTACGGTCAAACAGAAATGGGATATTGGTTTAAAGCCTTAGCCCCAAAAGGCTGGAGAAGATCAGGCCCCCGAGGTTATAAGAATATTTTCATGCTCAACTCAGCTGAGCATGAAGTATGAACTATTCATATATACTGAAAGAGCCAAAATAAAGAGAAATTGCAGGTTTAGATCTCCAAAGCATGTAATTTATCCTGCTCATAAATGTTAAAATGCCAACAATTGTTGGAATTTTAACATTTATGAGCAGGATAAATTTTAGTCTCAGCTGAGTTGAGCATGAAAAAAAAGTTTTAAAACCTCGGTACCAGTATCTAATTTATGACCCAAGGTCAGTGGCTTAACTTATACATCACAGAAGCTTTTTTTACCCACGATAAGGCGCACATTAAAATATTTGATATTTTAACTTCTTCTTACCTTCGGAGATAAAACCCTTCATTGTGTCAGCTTCAACAGTTTTTGATGATCTTTGAATGTCCTGTAAATATCGAAAATTATAAATAGCAAGTAGACAATAATAATCATAATCATGACTGTTTACCAATTTCTACTGACAAATTGTGAGCAACAGGTTTATTTTTGCGGAAAAACTACACATAAAATTAAAATCTTAAAAGTTTTCATGAAATTTATTGCTTTTATTCTTTCTCTATAATATAAATAACCACTGTATTGAATGGACATTTATACTTTTTATCACTTTCCTAAAGTCCTCTGACAGGAAAAAATGAATTCAGCCCCATCATTATTTTCTGAACTTATTTTGAAAATATACATCAAAAACCCCATTTCCGAAAATTCACATTAGATCTGCATCCGAAATATGAAAGTGTGCCCCCTCTTTGACCTAGAGGTCTAAATCATCGGCATGTTAGCATGGCAGTTGATTAATAGAGGCACATCAAGAGAAAACCTGACTTTGGGGTTTCCGACCAGGCCCCGAGGTTATAAAACTTTTTTCATGCTCAGCTCAGCTGAGACTTAAATTTATCGTGCTCATAAATGTTAAAATGCCAACAATTGTGTTGGCATTTTAACATTTATGAGCAGGATAAATTACCAGATTTTGAGGTATGAACCTAAATTTTCCACCAACTTTGACTATTTAAGCATTTATGAGTAGTTGAAATTTCATGCTCAGCTGAGCTGAGCTTGAAAAAAGTTTTATAACCTCGGGGCCTGGTCCGATACAAGTCTGTCTGTACAGCCACAGATAATAAACACAGTCAAAATTTCAGATTTAAGATGAGGGATTTCATTTTCTTACATACCTCTATCATAAAGATAGAAAAATTCCGGTATTTTAGTGGTGGTAGATAAATCGATCTTACACTGCTGGCTTGGTTGCTCATACAAGATAAGAAAAGCACGCGACTAAATTCGATCGTTTCTAGCCCAAAGCTGCTTGCAGCAATAATGTTCAACAAAACTAGACTAAACTGGTGTGAATTCATTGGGCATAATCTTGATTCACGCTCGTTTTCAACGAAAAACAAATCAAACCTGCATCTCTTTTGACTTTGACAACGATTTATTTACATTTGACGTCATATCCGTAATAAACACTACGTCATCAGAGTTAAAGCACGGCACCAGGTTACTTTACCGGTAAAATGAATTTAGGCCTAATCGGGGTATGTAAGAAAAAGAAGCGAGCCTCCTTTCCCACTGGAACGGATGGACCCTCGGGTTGAGATTTTCCTATCTCCACTGACCACTCATGATGGATTCTATTTATCTGTGTAGGGAAAACAAAGGCAATGATCAGCTGTGCAGTTACTGCACAGATAATCTGCACCTTTGTTTTAGCATAGGCAAAAATCTGGTTTTCTCATGACGTGGCTCAATTGATGTTTTACCTCCCCTTGTGTGATAACTCGGTTTATCACAAAGCCTCCGTCTTGTTGAACGATAAATGTCTTTCTGTCTAGGGGACAATTTTCTAACTGAAATAGACATGAATCAGAGGGCACCCTTATTTTGGCTTTTCAAATTATTCTCATAAATAATATATAGATGATTGAAGCCATTTTCAATAAGGTTGCAGTGATCGAAATTAGCAATAGCCCGATAGCCCGAGACTAGCCAAAGTGTTGTCGGGCTAGTAGTTTTTCTCAGTTAGACCCATAACCTATGTACTTCGGGCTAGTTGAAAATTTTGGCAAATGATTAAAGATATAATGGTTCGGGCTAGTGAGGAAAAATCCTAATTTCGATCACTGTGGTTTGAAGCCGTGTTCAAACAACAAAACCCATGTTCAAATCATGAAATTCATGTGCCATTTGAACATGAGTTTTGGCTAAAATCTGTCAATGTCAGCTCATTGGTCAATGCGAAGTGACATTACTGTGTTCCATAGAGACAAAATGGCTGATGCTGAAGACGCTCTGCGGTGTTTGGTAAGTTTTCTGCAGTTATTAAACGCTGTTTTTAAGTGATTAAGTGTAAAAATGCAAGAATATTGATCAACCATGCTTTGTTCAACCTTCGGCTTTGTGTTCAAACACCTTCCTCGTGATCCATCGAACGTCTGAACACTGAAAACCATGGTTGATCCCTATATTATAAAATGAACAATGAACTGGTGATTAAATCAGTTTTATAAAACAATGTGCCACTTTGGTATACAAGCTCTGGAAATACATGTACTTAACCCATATTTGACAAATGGATTTTCCCATCATTATCATTTGGGCGAGTCCACTTCCATTCTTTGGGGCATCAGGTGTGATTTTTAAATGTTAATATTCAATTTTTCGATGAAAATTCTATTAGCAAACAGAATAGCCCCAGATGGGACGCCGCGTTCTGCAGCGTCACATCTGGGGCTATTCTGTTTGCCTATGTCCCACAAAAGGGACGCCAGGCTTAAATGAGTTAAATTAGCCTGAAATTATTCAAAATTTTTGCAGTCAGTCTGTATGAAGCCTTCACTAGGTCCACTTTTTTTTTTTCATTTTGTCATCTATTCATGTTATAAATCATGCCAAACATAGAAATCATTTACATTGTTGCTGAGGTATATATAAAATGGATTTTTGCATAAAAATTAAGCTATGTGGACTTGTTTCTATTTGAAATGACAATGTACCTTCACATATTCATGGTGTTGCTGTTCAATTGTTTCGAGGCTATTTCCAACATATGCAGTGATGGACGTCCCGCATGGCACCCCATCTATTGCACCGTGGCTGTTGGCGTGTACCAGGAAGCATTCCTGTCCCTTGTGTTTTGTGGGTTCTATCGTAACACTGAATTCTCCAAGTTCTTTACCAGTGTCTGATACTGTCGCTAAATGGTCCTCAAACATCAAATATTTGTAGTCTTCATCTTGAACTGTTTAATGACAAAGTAAAATTAAAGACTCTATCGTGTTTTTAAAGATGCACAGTAATTAGGATGTTTTTGCACAAAGATGTAAATAACTGTAAAACATAGCAAAATGAATATGTATCTATGTAGGGTGATTAAAATATTGCCCAATGACAAAAATAACAACAAAATAAAGCAATGTTTCTAGGAAATATTACATTCCTATAACATGTATGTAAAATGTAAAAGTGATACTATTTTGAATGTTTGACAAATGATTTTGAAAGTGCAATGGTTTTAAGACTCATTACAATGTTAACCTACCAATGTTTTCAATGAACTTGAGAGCCTCTGGTGATGCAGCTGGGGCTAGTTGTTCTGTGGTCCTGGTTTCACTTCCCGCAACAAGGCTGCTGTCCCTACCTGAGGTCTCTGAACTGTAAAAATAAAAATGAACAGACCCATTAGGGACTTGTTTTCCACCAGGCCCTGAGGTTAAATAACTTTTTTTCATGCTCAACTCAGCCTGAGATAAAGATGAATCTGTTTTTGTCTCTGACTCTGCTGAGACTAAATGAGCCTGTGCATGAGAAAACCAACAATTTGCATAGGCGAAAACAAAGCCGCAGATCAGCTTCGCGGTAACCGCGAAGCTGATCAGCGCCTTTGTTTTCGCTACACGGATAGTACAATCCTTCTTCCTCTTAAATCCAAAAGTTTAGGTCTCTAGGCTGCTTCTGTGACTTTACAGGCCGGTTTGTGTCGGACCTGGTCGGAAACCCCGAAGCTCGGTTTTCTCGCGCCGAGGCTCAAATATTAACCCGCTCATAAATGTTGAATTGTTGGCAATTTAACAATTATGAGCTGGGTAAATAACAGGCTACGTTGAAAAACTGAAATTTCAATTTATTTGGGCTATGTCAGTATTTATGAGCAGTTTAAATTTCATGCTCAGCTGAGTTGAAGAGTTGAGCATGAAAATATTTTTACATATAAACTCGGGACCAGGCCCAACAAAAATGGGACCAGGCCAAACAACCAGAGGACCAATGGTCCTGTAAACGCTCACCTGAGATCTGCTGCATATACCAATAAACATGTTTGAATATTATGGTATTTAACTCCAGTGCAGGGGCAGATGAAGCCCTTGGGCCATTTTCTTTTTTCAGAATCTTCAATATTCTGTCCATTTGCCAATTTCCTGCTGGCTTTTCCCTTCAAATGACATTTTAACAGTTTTCCCAATTCAAATGCATAGGCAACCCATGTTGACCTTGCCATAAACTTGGTCAAGGTCATCACAGGGTCATGATTTATATATACATTGGAGTACTTTAGCCATCGATGCTTCACGCCAAGTTTCCTTGAAATCAGTCTATTGGTTTCAGAGAAGAAGATTTTTGATGGGTTTTTACCATATATGGGCATGGCAGCCATCTTTGTCATGTGACCTAGATTATTAATATACACATTGATTCCTCAATTCTATAGATGCTTCACATAAAATTTGGCTTTGATTGGCCAAGCGATTTCAGAGGAGAAGAGGTTTGAATATATATTATGGAAATATACATGTATATTGCCCCGGGGTGGGGGCACATGAGCCCCTGGGGTCCAATTTTTTTCAGAATCATTAATTTTCAGTCCTACTTCCCATTTCCTGCAAGACTTTCACTTTAAATTACATTTTAAAAGTTTTCCCCATTCAAATGCATTGGCGACCTATGTTGACCTTGCCGTAAAATAGGTCAAGGTCATGAAAAGGTCATGAATTATATACACATTGTAGTGCTTGAGCCATCGATGCTTCATGCCAAGTTTTGTTGAAATCGGTCCACCGGTTCTGGAGAAGAAGATTTTTGAAGGGTTTTTACCATATATGGGCATGGCGGCCATCTTGGTCATGTGACCTGGATTATTTATATACACATTGGTTCCCCCTTCCCATAGATGCTTCATGTAAAATTTGGCTTTGATTGGCCAAGCGGTTTCAGAGAAGAAGATGTTTGAATATTATGATAATATACATGTATATTGCCCCGGGGTGGGGGCGGATGAGCCCCTGGTGCCCAATTTTTTTCAGAATCATTAATATTCAGTCCTACTGCTCATTTTCTGCAAGATTTTTCCTTTAAATGACAATTTAACAATTTTTCCCATTCAAATGCAAAGGCGACCTATGTTGACCTTGCCGTAAAATAGGTCAAGGTCACCGCAAGGTCATGATTTATATACACATTGTAGTACTTGAGTCATCGATGCTTCGTGCCAAGTTTGGTTGAAATCGGTCCAGTGGTTCCGGAGAAGAAGATTTTTGAAGGGTTTTTACCATATATGGGCATGGCGGCCATCTTGGTCATGTGACCTGGATTATTTATATACACATTAGTTCCCCCTTCCCATAGATGCTTCATGTAAAATTTGGCTTTGAATGGCCAAGCGGTTTCAGAGAAGAAGATCTTTGAAAATGGTGGACGACGGACGGACGACGGACGACGGACGACGGACGCCGGATCATGGCCATCCTATAAGCTCACCTTGTGAGCCTGACGGCTCAGGTGAGCTAAAAACCAGCAGTTCATGCTCAGATGATGGCAAGAGGCTAGAAATTATAATAAAAAAAAAAAAAAAAAAAGCAATACTGCTTATTTAGGAAAAAAGGGACATGTTTGCTTGTTTGTTCTTAATGCAACTATCAATATTTTCCCCCAGAAGTGGGGCAGTGGGCAAACAGGGGGAAACAGACTCTAATTAGTAGTTGGAAATTAGGTTTTGAAATTTTAAATTAAAATATAACAATAACCAGTGGCCTACAATTTTACCCATTGGTCCAGTGCCCTAGATAAGCAGTGTATCTGCTTAAAATGACAATAGAGGCAATGAGATAGCAGACAAGCTCGCTAAGGAGGCCAGGTCACAAATATTCTTAACCTGTCCAGTGATGATGATTTTCAATATGGTAAGCATTATACATAATATTTTGTTTGTTGAATGATGGGGGATTGCGTCCCTGCTCTCTTTTTGTCTTGTGTTGTTGTGTGTTTTTTTGTTTAGAAAAATTGTAGCAGACATTGTTTTCGGAGCAAATTTTGTAGAAATACCAGGGAAAACTCAAGTAAATTAACGACATGCGCGAATTTATTTTTATTTTGTTAATTTCAATCTATTCTTTATTAATCAAGTTGAGGAAAACGACCTTTGTCACGGCTGGGATGGTAAAATTTGCTTCTCAATACAAAGGTATAGTCGCATAGCTGATCGCTTAGAAATCAAACATGGTCGACATTGTTGACAGCTGCGGGTTGCTAAGCGGTGACTGCACAATCGCAAAGCTTCCAAAAGAATAGAACAGAATGTGCCCCGTTAACCAGACACTAGCCAATTCAGTGCACCCCGATTGGAAACTGTGTGTAAAAGAAAGCTTTTTCCATTGTGTTTCTGTATATGAGCCGGGAACCATTGACACATACATGTGATATCTCCCGATCTCGGCGTATTTTAGGGATTTCAAGGGCCCACTCCCGACGGTCTCCCAATCTGCCAAAGTCCCCTATTTGAGCTGTTTGCATTTTTTTTATCCAACAGTCCAATTTTTTAAATATAGGATGGTAAATACGGTAGTTGTCCTGAAGACGCTGCGTGATATCTTGACCTAGATTATGTGTATATTACCTGTGGCTAATTTTGGATGTGTCATAACATGTGAATAATTGGATTATCAATACTTGATGTTTTTAGAAGAGGGATTAAATCTGATTAATTGGTTTAACAAGTCTGGTGTCAGCTATTTAATTGCTCATCAACATGTGCATTCAAGTGTAATGAAAATAGACCCTGTATTAAAATGATTGTAATCAATAATGGAATGACCAAAAACTATCAAGGAGTGTACGGCAGTGAGTCCAAAGAAAATCCCATTGTAGTACTGACATTGGACTTAAGCGCTTCAGTATTCAAATGTTTGTATGTACAATTTTTATTTTGTTATAATAAAATGGTATGAATTTACAAGCTATTCATTTTTATTCTTCACTCTTCGGCTTCAAAAGCATCTACAAAAAAGAGAATAATCTTGATCAGCCTCAGTACAATTTGACAATGCAATATCGGTCTTGACCACAAGAAAATAAACCTCCCGATATGAGAGCAAATATTACGATTTCAAACTGGAAATCTCCCGACTGTGGAGAAAGAAAATATCACATGTATATCGACATGAACAAGTTGTTGACATCATGATCCACGATCATTGAGCGATGGAATGAAACATAGTTCAAGAGTAAAGTTTGTTTTAAAAAAATTTTGTTTTATTTTTCGTAAAATTATTTTGATTCAGATCATCTACAGATTTGCTACGGCTGCAACAAGATAGCTGTCAAAACAAGATTATCCAGCTGCATGGGTTTAGCAGGTTTGAAATGTGCAAGACAGATGATCGGAAAACAGGAGCCTTGATCATGTGTACACTACAAGTTCACCATGTGAGCCTTTAGCTCATGGTATGTTAGTTTGAACTAAAAATTAAAAAAAAAGAAGGCAAAACATGGAAAAACTGCTTTAAACCCTCATTTAGAAGAGCTTTTATCCGTAAACTGGAGCAGAAATTGTGTATTTTGGTGCACGTGTGAGTAAAATATATATTGAATAACCTTGCAATATGGCTCATGCTTCCAAATGTTTGTCTTTTAATGCAATAAATAAGGAAAAATCTTCATTTTCTATTTCTTGAAAGTAACTATGGTAATGTATACGTTTCCGGTAGGGGAGGCTAATCTGAAAGACGCTGACTATCCGCACAACGGTCGTGTAGATCATCGCAGGTCACTTCGTTCCCATGTCTTGTTCCGGGTCACCTTGGTTCAAAACCATTTCGGCCTAAGAGGCCTAGGACTAAATTGAATTTACCTACTGTAAATCAGCTATATTGTTAATAGTGATGCAATGAAAAAATCTCAGTAGAAGCTGAAGACGACGTTAGGCACCTGAAAATCGCCCCAGTAATTTCTGATCTGAATATGAATAGTTTATTGGTGACTTTAAGAGATGTAAATTTGCACGAGGAGATCATAGAATCAGAGAGGTCATTCGAGTCAGTCCCTGATTTTCTGTTGAAAGACACTAAATCTAGCTTTGATTGGCCAAGCGTTTTCAGAGAAGAACTTGGATGTGTGAATATTATGGTAATATACATATATATTGCCCCGGGGTGGGGGCAGATGAGCCCATGGTGTCATTTTTTTTTTCAGAATCATTAATATTCAGTCCTACCGCTCATTTCCTGCAAGACCTTCCCTTTAAATGACATTTTAACAGTTTTCCCTATTCAAATGCATAGGTGACCAATGTTGACCTTAGTCCTTCTGCCCATTTCCTGAAAGATTTTTCTTTTGGATGACATTTTAACAATTTCCCCATTCAAATGCATAGGCGACCTATGTTGACCTTGCTGAAAAATTATTCAAGGTAATCACAGGGTCATGATTTATATATACATCGTAGTACTTGAGTCATTTATGCTTCATGCGAAGTTTCGTTGAAATAGGTCAACCAGTTCCGGAGAAGAAGATTTTGAAGGGTTTTACCATAATATGAACATGGTGACCATCTTGGTCTTGTGACCTGCATTATTTATATACACATTGGTTCCCCTTCCTATAGATACTTCATATAAAATTTGGCTTTGATTGGCCAAGCGGTTTCAAAGAAGAAGATCTTTGAGAATGGTGACGACGACGGACGACGGGCGGACGCCGGGTGCCTGCCTATCATATAAGCTCACCTGTGAGGCTCGGGTGAGCTACAAATGGAAGCAAATTAATAAATTTGCGTAATTATTATGACAATAACAGAATTATCGCCGTAAACTAGTGTGGAAGTTTCTGTCTTTCTGTTTATTTTGATCCAATATTTCGTTGCAATAAGAAGCGAAGACACAGTCATTTTCGAAGTTTTAACGATTGTTTTGGTCAGATTATGATAGATATCATGAATGACCATGGTTTGGAATAATTAGTCAATTTCCCCACCAGAGAAAGAAATACTTTGGACTTAATTTTGACCTCTCTTCCTGGTCAGTTTGTAGACATGCATTCCCCGGATAAGCTCAGTGATCTGGCACATTGAAAATTGCTATCCCCCCTAAAAAGAAACCTAGGAGAAAAGTGTATCGTTATCAGAAAGGTGATTATGAATCTATGAGAGCTGAAACACTTAAATTTGCAAAGGAAAGATACTTCAACGGTTACTCAGATACTCGGTCGGTCCAGGAAAATTTCAATCTCATTACATCGTTTATTCAGGAATCGGCAGATAAACATATCCCCTCAAAAACTAGTCGCTCAGTTTCCTCTGTCCCTTGGATAACACCTGAAATAAGAAGAAAGATTCACAGAAAAAAAATGCAACTCATGCAAAAGCTAAAAAGACTGGTAAATTGCAAAATTTAGATCTAAATTTGAATCTTTACGGAAAGAAATCAAAGCTGATATCAGGAAGCAGTATGATCTTTACGTGAACAACTTGGTAGGAGATGTTAAGGCTAATCCTAGAAATTTTACAGGTACATAAACAGTCAGAAAAAAGATACCCAAGGTATTGCCCCGTTGAAAAAGAGAAGTGGAATTGCGCAATCCGAATTTGAGAAGGCGGAAGAATTTAATGGTCAGTTCTCGGATGTTTTCACTGAAAATGAATACAAACAGGTCCCTCTTATGGATAGATCTGCCCCATTCATGCATGATATTGTGGTCACAAAGGAAGGGGTGACCAAACTTCTCAAAGGTTTAAACCCGTCTAAAGCCTTAGGGCCTGATGAGCTTCATCCCAGAGTCCTAAAGGAACTGGCTATGGAATTACATGTAGGTCCGGTATTCGCCCATCTCTTCCAGCAGTCAATTGATACAGGTGAAATTCCTAAAGAATGGTCCATTGCTAATATTTGCCCCCTGTTTAAGAAGGGCGACAGGTCACTTGCCCGCAATTACCGCCCTGTTTCTTTGACATGCATTTCTTGTAAGCTTCTTGAACATATTGTATGCTCAAATATTATGGCCCATCTTGATGAACATGAACTCTTGTCGGACAGGCAACACGCATTTAGGAAATGGCATAGCTGTGAAACTCAGTTGACTACAGTGATAAAATGACTGGGCAAAAATCTTAGACAAAAAAGGCCAGGTCGACACTTTTATACTCGATTTTGAAAAGGTTTTCGATACTCCTCCCCATGAACTCCATAAAAGCAAATTGTTTAGCTATGGAATAGGTGGAACAACACTGAATTGGATAAATGCTTTCCTTTTTTTTCAGACAACAAAGGGTAGTGGTTAATGGTGGGTGTCCCTCAGGGCACCGTTCTCGGCCCCTTGCTGTTTTCCTTGTATATAAATGACATCTCAGCAGACATTGAGTCTGAAATAAGACTCTTTGCTGATGATTGTGTTTGCTATCGTGAAATCAAGAATGAAGAGGATACATTGAAACTTCAGAGAGTCATTGATCGTTTAGGCAGTTGGGCTAGGAAATGGGGAATGAGATTTCAACACGTCAAATGCAACATGATGCAGCTGACAAATAAACGGTCTAGTAAGATACAGGCTAACTACACCCTTGAGGGCACTGTACTGGAAAACCTTGAAAGCATAAAATACCTGGGTGTAACTATCACAAATGATTTGAAATGGAATACTTATATTTCCAATGTTTGTACAAAGGCAAACAGAACTCTCGGATTCTTGAGGAGAAATTTGTATTCTTGTCCCCAATATGTGAAAGAAGTAGCTTATAAAGGACTGGTGCGGCCGGTCTTGGAATATGGAAGCTCAGTTTGGGACCCTCACACGCTTGGCCTCCAGGAAGAACTAGAAAAGGTCCAAAATCGTGCGGCAATGTTTGTGACGGGAAATTATGTTTTTGAAGCTAGGAGCATGACTGGCATTTTAGGTCAACTGAAATGGGAATCTCTTTTTTAAAGAAAAGGAGGAAAGATAGTAGACTTATATTGCTATACAAAGGTCTAAAGGGTAAAGCCAGAATACCCACAGATGACAGTTTTAACCATTCAAATGCATATGCGACCTTAGTAGGAGAATGTGCCCATGCACTACAATGTAACAAAATCATTTTGGATATTTTCTGACTTAACTGGCTTGTGATGGTATTGTGATAAACTGAAGTTTTCTTCAATATCTCAAATCAATCTAATAAGTTTACCACTACATGTATTATGCTTCATTTGCCCTTTAATTTGACTAGTTTTTCTTATTCTTTTTACAGCCAAGTGGTAGCCATTTTGTAATTTTGTATTGAGTCATATACATAGCTATAAAATGTGGTCTAAACCCAAAGTATGAACAAAATATTGAATGAACCTGGTTTCAAATATGAGAAAATATTAGACTTAAACACTTTAGACAAAAAATCTATGTCCCTAAACCTGTATGTTTCGAGTACTCTAAATATTCTAACTGATCTCAAAGGACGGAAAGAAAAATATAATCTGCACTATGGATGATGTATGGGGAGTTTTTTTAGGGCCGCAACACGGCACAACACCAGCTGCAGTAATAACAAATACAATGTAAAATGATCCTTTGGAAGCAGAGGAAATATTCAAAGGGAGAAAGTATGAGCCATATTGTTTAATTTCGGGTAATGAACACTACTATATGTAAGCCGCATGACCCATATTTGTTTACAGAATTTGATGACCATATTTTAGATTATTACAGCATTTTGAGATATTTTGATGTCTTTTTTTTTCAAGTCAACTCTTTGTAGGGCTATCCTGTGGTATGCTGCAGTAACCTACAGTATCCTGTGGTTTTTAAAGACTGACCGAGAACTACCGTGCCTGTAATGCTAAGGTATTGATATCTATACGACCTTAGTTGGCCTCGTCATAAAACAACGTACTACACATGTTTCCAGGATGAATATAACGCATCTTCTTATTAAGGAAGAAGTATTAAACCTTGTCACCATTCACCATTTTTGCATTATCCGCTGGTTCCCAGCTTAAAAATAATCAATCTTGGAAATACAAGTAGCCAGAAACCCCCTGACCTCAAAGGTCAGGGGATTCTGATTACCTGTATTTCCGATATTGATTCTGTGAAAGCTGGAAACCAGCGGATAATGCAAAAATGGTGAATAAAGAGCGAACCACCGAGCGTACGCGGCGTAACGAACGGCGTCACTGATGACACGATTAGCATGCAAATAGGGGTATAGCTAAACAGCGAAAGGAAGGTTCCTTTCGCGAAAGGAAGATTTTTGTACGAAAGGAACATTTTATCATTATCGTCATTGATATTTAACAGCTTTTAATTGTTTTTTACGCATGTTGTAATAAAACAATATCAAGTAAAATGTGTAAAATGTGTAAAATGTAAAAAAAGTTATTTGGTGCAAAAAGCGGAACTTATAAATAAGGCAGTGGCTAGGGATACGGTACCGTATCTTTAGCCTGTGGGCTAGGGATACGGTACCGTATCCCTAGCCTGGCGGCTAGAGATACGGTACCGTATCTGTAGCCTATATATTGGAAATGGCTAAAGGTACGGTATAGATTAAAAATCGATAATAAAATATTTTCAGGTGAGTTTTAAGTTGAATCATTGCAAGTATCCTAAATGGCTAAAGGTACGGAAGACTAGAAACACAGACTTAAGAAAACAATGTTAATGTATAAAGTTGAGAGATTTCATTTTTTTTTCTAACCCCTTGGAACGAAATTTTCAACTGTCATATTTGAGTGTGTTAAATTTTCAACTGTTATATTAGAGTGTGTGTTTGTGCAATATCTCCATTGACCCACATCAAAGGATATAAGGCCAACTCACAGTTTTTAATGATGCGTGAAGATAATAAGAAGATAATATTAGCCTCAATTAGATGCTTAACCATCAAAACGATGTCCGCGCCTCAATATGCGAACAACAAACAAAACAGTAATGAAGTGTTGATTTATTTTGTCCTACTGCTAAACCCCTGAAGTAAGACTTTGGCATTGTTTAATTTGCCAATTATTATTCGGCGAATGCTTTTAACTTTTGTTATGGTTATTAGGCTAAGTAACTGCAATATAAAACAATTCAATCGCCGTACAATTTTAAAACATGCATGTAAATCTTGATTCATACCGTCAGAATGGCTCTTATACTTCACATCGGGCAAAAATTAAGTTGAAAACTTTCAAGCATTTGAAAGTGCTATTGAGCACTATCAGAATGCCGAAAGCGTTCAGTTCTATAAGAGAGATAGAAGTGTAGAAAAGGCGCAAGTGCGTATTTCGTATAAGTCGAACGAAAGACTAAAATACTGTGAGGTTACATTCAGGTGTATTCACGGCGGCAAGAACTTCAAGTCTCGAGGGACAGGAGAGAGAATCTATCTATCTATGTAAAATACGTCATTATCAAAGCGCTGCAGATAAAGACAAGGCGTAAATTTGAATTGCGGCTCTCCACGTCAGTGCATTTACTTGAAAATTTGAAACAAAGTAATTTGACATTTTCTAAGACTTGCGCTTTCTTGTTCTTTATGCGCTTACTTTAAATTGGAAATCATGTTGTGATACTTTGGCAATTAGTGTTAAACTTAAAAAGTCGATCGATTTTTTTTTCTTTTTGCGCCGAAATGATTGAGATACATGTATGTTCCTTTATCAAATGACTATTTTTTTATTATTTAAAAGTTTACATGCGATTTTCCATTAAAATCAAGTAATAAATTGCCTAAAATGCAATCGAAATATAACATTTTATACCAGATCTAATGACCAAGACTAGCCAAACTGATACTCCAAAAATATGTTTGAAAAACATGCAAAACGCCATGGTCGCGTACGTTTTTAGTTGTTATATATATGCATAATTTCCCAAGCAATTAAAAACAATTAACGCTACTACTGTTAAGATTATTGTGTATGCGTAGAGCTTGCCCAACCATGAAACTGTGAGAAAAGTAAGACACCCGTAAATGTTTATTTTTATGATTCATTAGGAAACTTGCAATGCTTCAATTAAAGCTCACATGAAAATATTATATTATTGATTTTTGATCTATACCGTACCTTTAGCCATGTCCGATATATAGGCTACAGATACGGTACCGTATCTCTAGCTGCCAGGCTAAATGAATTTTTAGAATGATTCTCTAAAAACAAACAAAGAAGAGGAATCTAAACGGAGCTCGTTGTTTAAATAAATAAAAAAACAAACATAAATATCTGAATATATATATAAATAGATAGATGTCATTCTATATGTACATAAAACATCTTTCAATCATTGTTCATTTACTATGAATCATCATTCCTTATACATCACTGATCATAATACACCATTTACCTGATATCTATACACCTATCTATCATCTGCTGTCACCATGAATGTATATGCCCAAACATAAACGACCTTGATTCAGTCTTCAGACCTTCTCCTGAATCAACGGTCTATGTAAGGGCATTGCATCGTAGATTCTTAACTTCCTTCTGACTCTTTGTGCTAGCTTTAAACTTATATATATCAAGGCAGGTAACTCCAGCTTCAATCAGAATATCAAGATAGATCCATTTGTCTAAAAAATCTATGCGGATTGGGAGACCACAGTGGTCTTTTGAAGCAAATGATGATTGGGGTCTTCCACTTCTCATCAAAATATCTATGTCATGTTTCAAAGTTCAGAAATAATATAAAATGTACTAAATCATACAGTAACTATAATACGTCAGTATGTTAATTAAACAATATGGTTATAATTTTGTTTATAATAAATATATATATATGTGTGTGAAAATGAAGTTAAATAAAAACACAATTTGATATCATCATTACCTCATCATCTATATAGCTTTTCTCTCTGTCATATCACCTCATCCTTCGGAGAAGCTTGCGGAAAGAAAAAAAAAAACAAAAAAAAAAAAAAAAAACAAAAAAAAAAAAAACAATTAACGCTACTACTGTTAAGATTATTGTGTATGCGTAGAGCTTGCCCAACCATGAAACTGTGAGAAAAGTAAGACACCCGTAAATGTTTATTTTTATGATTCATTAGGAAACTTGCAATGCTTCAATTAAAGCTCACATGAAAATATTATATTATTGATTTTTGATCTATACCGTACCTTTAGCCATGTCCGATATATAGGCTACAGATACGGTACCGTATCTCTAGCTGCCAGGCTAGGGATACGGTACCGTATCCCTAGCCCACAGGCTAAAGATACGGTACCGTATCCCTAGCCACTGCCTATAAATAAAGAAACCTCACTAAATTTAGGCGACGAAAGGAAGATTGCCCATGAAATGAACGCTATAAACCATTATCATCATTGCTGCATATCCCCGGGCCCCCCACCTCTTTATTTCTTTCTGCAATAAAATAATAAGAAGATAAGGTAAAATACAATTTTAATATTAAGAAAATTTGGTCGAAATGGATCCGGAGGACAGCAAATGAAATTTGACACTAGCCGCACTGGCGAAAGGAAGATTTTCTGCTACGAAAGGAAGGTTCATCGCTGCCTTACGGTTTTATAAAATCAATTTAAGGTGAAGTGAACTTCAATAAAACTATTACTTATTTCCTTTACCCGTTTGAAACTTACAACATGCACAATTATAGTCAATGAGTTCAAAATTTTGAAATGAAATCTTCCTTTCGTGTGAAAATCTTCCTTTCGCGAAAGGAACGTTCCTTTCGCTATATAGCTATACCGTGCAAATAGTACGCAATCCAAAATGGAGTCCGTAAACACATGTCACATCAGTTCAGGTTGCAACAGGACGCCCCACTGCCTGGATTGGGGTCAAAATGGTTTTATATGTTATGGGTCGTGTAGAGCAATTGCCATTTGCAGACCAGAGGTAGATATTTACCAATGAAATAAAGAGATGCATACACACAACGTCACAAACCGGATAAAAAGTTAAGACAAGTACTAACTTTCTCAAAATATTATTTCATCTAATGTGACATTTGACTTATTTTCCATTTTTTATGGCTGTTTAATTATTATTTAATTCTTTCATTATAGTGACTCCAACTGTTTTTTCAAACTCAACTTTTCTGCTCAGCTTTTACAAAAATGGTGTCTCCAGTCCTCTAGAAATATAGAATTACATCACTTTTCCACAAAGATGTTCATTTAAATGAGAAACTGTTGCCTTGACAACAGCCACACACACTGAAATTTTCACTCTTGTTGACAATGACAGATAGTCTCAAACCAAAAACAAAACCTTGCAATTTATTTTTACTTTTATTGTTCTATTGCAAAACATGGCATGGAATAGTTTTTAAGTATTCAGACAGCCAAACTGAATGCTAGAAAATTGTTCAATTTGAAAAATAATAAAAAAAAATCAAAAGGTCAAATAGTCTCAGAGCATGGGTCAAGCAGTGACCTGTAAGTGACCTCACAGGTTCCCAGCTATGCAATGGACATGGCCACTGAGCAAGGTACCAAATCCAATATGGCCACGGCGCAAGGTATGAAAATGAAGTAAACAAAATTTATTTTGGCCTGCGCTTCATTGTGCTGCTATGTATTCATTTCAAAGTGGTCAGATGTTGTTTCTAACATACACAGCTTAGTTTTATCGCATACGGATTGATTCGGAATGATAATAAGAAAAAATTCAATTTTCAATCAAGGTCATCGCAACAGAGATAATCATCGAAAATGGTACTTGCTGATGCATTTATCCATTTATTGATAAGATCCACAAGAAAGAAAAACATCAAAATTCGATTTTAATATCAAAACCACGCACTTCTAGTTGACACAATTTGACTAAGAAAAAACTATGGATTATCCCACCTGATTTCCGGTACCCGGCTTTTACTGAAGTCACTATTCATTAACAAACAAAGCGCTATTCTTTTCAAATCATGAAATCCACCTTTCATGTCCGTGCCTGTAAGGCTAAGGTAGAGATGTCATTTCAAGTCCGCGCCCATTGGATTCAGATTGGGGCTTTGAGAAATAGATCTGCTGCTTGTGCATCCAAGCAATGTTTCTTTGAGAGATGGTTAACAGCTTAAAGGGTCTGATCAAAAGTGAGTAAAGGCAAACAGACTGATTTGATACTGCTGGATTGATAAAGTGAATCACTCCAAACTCCTTTGGAAGCTCCACCAGTATGGAATCAGAGGAAATGCACTTGCCTGGATCCGTGCCTTCCTGGGGAACGGGTCGCAGACGGTGGTCCTTGATGGCGAGGAATCAGAGTCGGTCCCTGTGACCTCTGGGGTACCCCAGGGCTCGGTCCTGGGACCGATCCTGTTTCTGATCTATATCAATGACCTGCCGGATGAACTGTCATCACAGGTTCGACTATTTGCAGATGACACGGCCGTGTACCTGACAATAGGAGATACGGAAGATGGCAAAGTGCTACAAAACGACTTGCTGGGATCAAATCAAAATCAACACAGTATTTTTCTTTCTATAACATGTTTCGGGATTACTCCCTTCATCAGATAGAAATAACAGGAAATGACAGCAAAAACGCCAAAATTAGGTGAATTTAGCAGGAAGTGATGTGAAAACGCCAAAATGACGTTGACGTTATTGGAAAACGCCAAAATGACGTTGACGTTATGGAACACAGTAAATGCTAAAGTTTTGAAAGTACATTGATACCATAACTGGATCAAAAAGCATTACCATACCTTCCACAAATAAATAAATAAATAAATAAATAAATAAATAAATAAATAAATAAATAAATAATAAGTAAATAAATAAATAAATAAATAAATAAACAAAACGACTTGGACAGACTGTGTGGGAGGACAGGTGGGACATGGAATTCAACACCTCAAAGTGCCAGGTGGTACGGGTGACGACTTCCAGGAAGCTCATTAATGTAACATACACTCTACATGGCCAAGTCTTGGAGGTTGTCACAAGTGCAAAGTACTTGGGGGTTGATATCTCTAGTGGCCTATCCTGGAATCCCCACATAGACTGCATAACTAAAAATGCCACCAGGACGCTAAACTTTGTTCAACGGAATATTAAAACAAGAAATCAAAAGGTTAGAGAGACTGCCTATAACACACTGGTCCGCCCTCAGCTGGAGTACGCTGCCCCCGTCTGGGACCCACACACTAAGGAAAAGGTACTCCAGCTGGAAAAAGTTCAACGTAGGGCAGCACGCTGGACCACTAGCAATTATGACTACCGGTCAAGTACTACTGCCACCGTAAATAACCTCGGATGGAGAACACTTGAGTTAAGACGGGCAGATGCGCGTCTGGTACTATTCTTCAAAATAGTACACAGCCTTGTTGCTGGACCCCTCCCTGATTATATTCACCCTCTGCACATAATCTCTAGACATTGCCATTCTTTGACATTTCGCCAACTTCATACTACCACAAATTATTACAAGTATTCCTTCTTTCCACTTGCCATCGTCCAGTGGAATGCCCTCCCTGCAGATGTTGTATGCTTATCAGACCTTGACTCATTCAAGGTCGCAGTCAGTAAGCTGCAACACACCAGGCCGTAGACCCAGAGATAGTTGTTTAACCTGATTTTAATTTCATCTTAACTATTTTAACCTATCCATCTTACTGAATGCTTTTAATCTGTCTCTTCATTAATTTTCAGCCTACATTCTTTTCGACAACGCATCTGCGTAGAATGTCCGTGAGGGCGTATGGCAGTATACGAAGATAGATAGATCATGTCCAGGCTAGGTGGTTTAGTCAAAAAAACAGCCATGCATATTAATTTGTGTTTAACCCTCTTCCCATACTTTTAACCCCTCATCTTTGCTCACTTCACTATCTCATCTTGCCCTTTCATCTCAGTCAACTGTTATTTCTGTACTGACAGCCCACACCTGTCTAGAATGCTGCGAAGGCATATGACAGTATATAAAGAAAGAAAGCATATCAGCATGTTTGTTCAGTGTACCATGTAAAACAGAAAAAAGAAGACAAGTTTGGGACTCATCAGGAAAACATTTCCATGAAATGTATACCCCCTTAAACCCCACTTTCATATAGAAAAACTGGGGTTTGCAGGGGTATACCTATTTTTCTTATTTTTACTCCAAAATGTAGATTGTGAGTACTCGTTAGAACCGCCTCCGCGAGGACCCACAATCTATGTGTTGAGCAAAAATATCAAAAATTTTCTACTTAAAATTTTCATTTTTTACAACTTTAAAAATCTCTGTATATTCACTATACATGTATTGCATGGGCGTGTTTTGGTACTTAATGTGAAAGTGCCCTCTTCACACTGTGAACTTTCTCTGCTAAATTTTCCCCAATTTTGGGGTTCTCTAAATCCCACTGATTTTCATTTTATGTCACTTATAAGACAGATAGTATTACAGACACTGTGCTGCTGTTACCATCACTCTTTAATATCATGTAGTTACGTATAAACAAACAGGCTTAAGTTTTATGATATCTGGGCAATTAATCAAAGCAATCTTACTGAGAAGAGTAGAGCACTAGTCTAGTGCCACTAGATGAGTCAAATATTTCTGAGTGTGGAGGAAGTTAAGTATCTGTCTTGGCATGTTGCCTTGCCCTTAAAGTGCATTTTCTTAAGAACTTTAATCATCAGGAAAACCCACATTTATATAGAATAATAATTAGTGTGTATTAGGGTACACAAAAAAAAGAAAAAAGAAAAATCTCTGTATATTACATTAGGCATGTTTCGTAATTATAATTATGCTTTTTTTATTCTAGGGTGTAACAAATGCTCCAGGTGCCATCTTACAGACTCTGACAGGCCATAAAGAAAGAGTTAACTGTATAAAGTGGATACATACATCGTATTGTGGTATGATAAAGTTTGGACCATGTTAATTGTAGACTTTCTTGAACCTTAGGTTTATTTGTCGAAGACATCTCAGATCATTTTTGACCTGCATCAGGGTTTTTTCCATATGGAAGATGAAAAAGGCAACAAACTGCATCTCTTTAAAAAGTACTTTAAGATGATGTTTTTTTTACTATACAAGTCATCCTTGATCCTTATTTTTATTCATTTTAATCGCTTTTTGTGTGATGAAAGCTTTAGCAAAGAAAAATTAAAATAAAAAATTTGTGGATTTTGAAATTTTATGATCCATGCAGGCCATTGTAGATAAGATGCATTCGGATTTTCTCCATTGAATATAGGCGTGTTCGGATCAAAGGCTCTGCTTCACAGAACGAGTTGTTTCCGCCAGTAAGGGCTCACTGCACAATGATGATATTTTTAATACAATTTTTTTTTTTTTTTCATCAGATTGATATCCAGGAATTTTGGGGTAGGTATAATATGCATTAAAACTGTCAACGTTAAAACGAATAGGTACAGTTTTTTTTTCACTGAGCGTTTAGCTGTCAGGCTAAGGTAGTGATGTCATTTCAACAACAGAGCAAACTAGTCTTGTGTCTGTCAAAGATGGATTTCAGTCCCAAAACTATATATCTTGTGCTTAGGTATCACTATTACATCACTGAGCTTCTATGCACTGTCAACAATTTATATTTTAGAATAAAGCATAAATAAAATGTACATCATGCATCCTGTACCCTATTGCAGAACAGATATTAATCTTCGACAATTATCTTTTTTAAAGATGTTTCTTGTTTCTAGTAAAGTAGTAGTTTACATTCATTAGATTTTAGGGTGGAGTGTGGTGGGCCAGTAGTAGAGTGTGGGACTCTGGAGTAAGAGATCCTGGGTTTACCATCTGAGTGGGCAGCAATCAGTGTTGCTCAGTGCTAACAGCTGTTAGAATATGCTACATATATGATAAAATTAAACAAAGACCTATGCGCAAGTCATCTGCAACTGATCTACATAGTAGGTTTTCTCATGATACAGCTTATATCAACTTAGCTTTCTTCAGCCTGACGATTTTAAAATTAAAAAAAAAAAAGATGCTTAAATACTAAGTGATGTCTAAAATTACAGGTCACTCAATGAGTTTATATGTCAGAGCCACATTGTGAGAAAACCCTATTTTTGCCTATGCAAAAACAAAGATGCAGATAAGCTGTGCAGTAACTGCACAGCTAATCAGCATCATAAAAGCCATGTTGTTTTTGTTACACAGATGGTACAATCCCTCTTCTTAAATTTGGAAATTTAGAGATTCTGGTCTTTTTCTCTGACTGTACAGGGCGGCTAGTGTACCTGGTGGGAAACACCAAAGATCAGTTTTCTTGTGATGCGGCTCATATTACACAGATTTACTGTTGGAAACCTTGAAGTTGACAGTAACTTATTCATGAAAAAACAAACATTTTCAGATGATGCTGGTTTCAGAGAGACTGAAATGGTTTCTGGCTCGGTGGACAAAACAGCTATTGTGTGGAAGAGAAATGGTGACCAGGTAAAGTTTTACATCCTACCAACAGCTGCTTTCTGATCATTACAGTCTGTTACTGGAGCTTGATGTACATTAGGAAAACTTGCCCATGCAATATACAGTGATTTCTAAAGTTGTAAAAAATGAAAATTTTCAGTAGCGAATTTTCGATATTTTTCTTATTTTTGCTCAAAACATAGATTGTGGGTACACGTTAGAACCGCCTTGCCGAGGCGGTTCTAACGAGTACCCACAATCTATGTTTTGGAGCAAAAATAAGAAAAATAGGTATACCCCTGCATACCCCAGTTTTACTATATAAAAGTGGGGTTCAAGGGGGTATACATTATACAGACATGTTTTCCTGATGTAGTTGATAACTAAAAAGTAGTTGTTTGTTATTCCTCACGGCAAAAATAATGCAATCTAACAGGTTTGCAGAAAAAAATGTGAAAAATGTTTTTGCTTGCAACATTGGTGCAAGCAAAAAAACATTTTTCAATTTTTTTTTGCAAACCTGTGACTGACTTTGTGTTTGTGTACTTTTTAGCTCGACTGCACGAAGTGCATAGAGCTATTGCAGTCACCCCGGTCGTCCACGTTCCCGTTCCCGTGCGCGTGCGCGTGCGCGTTCCCGTGCGCGTCACACTTGCGTTAAAGTTTTCTAGAAGTCCATATCTTGACAACCACTCATCAGAAAGCATTCATACTTGGACCATAGATACCCTGTAGGGTTAGCTTTCATTCCATGGCATTGGGCCCCTGGGTCCAGGCCAGGGGGTGGGGCTGGAGGTTAAAATCTAGAACACCTTCAAAAATGGCAATTCTTGTGTTAAAGTTTTCTAGAAGTCCATATCTTGATAACCACTCATCAGAAAGCATTGATACTTGGGCCATTGACACCCTGTAGGGTCGGCTTTCATTCCATGGCATCAGATCCCTGGGTCCATGCCAGGGGGTGGGGCTAGAGGTTAAAATCTAGAACACCATTAATAATAATGGCTTTTCTGTGATATAGTATTCTAGAAGTCTATATCTTGAAAACTTTTTATCAGAGGGCTTTCAAACTCGGACCATAGGTACCCTGTAGAGTTGAGTTTCATTTCATGGCATCGGATCTCTGGGTCCATGCCTGTGGGGTGGGGCTGGAGGTTAAAAACTAGAACACTGTAAAAAATAGATGTACTGCTGTGTAACTTTTACAAGGAGTCCATATCTTGACAACAACTTATCATAAAGCATTCATACTTCATACACTTTAGGTTCCATGACATCGGACCTCTGGGTCGGAGTCAGGGGGGCGGGGCTAGAGGTCAAAATCTAGAACTCTCCGAATTTTTTTTCTTTTTATTTCTTAATAGAAACAACTTAGAAAGATGGTTGGTCATTCATCTTTTGACTTTGTGACACTGACTTGTGTGTCATGACGGTAAGGGTCGGTTGACCTACTTTCCATGGTTCAGTGATTTTGTCTTATATCTTGACACTCAATTAGTATATTTTCCTACTTCTTTCAGATTATGAGTGAGTACGACCAGGCCTTTGACCCCAATATACTTATAGGTCACTGTGACCTAATTTCACGGTTCAGTGATTTTGCCTTATATCTTGACACTCAATTAGTATATTTTCATACTTTTTTCAGATTATGAGTGAGTATGACCAGACCTTTGACCCCAATATACTTATAGGTCACTGTGACCTAATTTCACGGTTCAGTGATTTTGCTTTATATCTCGGTACTCAAATGGTTTATGAACAAACTTCTTTCAAAGTATGTTTGCGTATGACAAGACCTTTGACCCTGAAGTAGTCCTAGGTCACTGTGACCTAATTTCACGGTTCAGTGATTTTGCCTTATATCTTGACACTCATTTAGTATATTTTTATACTTTTTTCAGATTATGAGTAAGAATGACCAGACCTTTGACCCCAATATACTTATAGGTCACTGTGACCTAATTTCACGGTTCAGTGACTTTGCCTTATATCTCAGCACTCAAGTGGTTTATGAACAAACTTCTTTCAAAGTATGTTTGCGTATGACAAGACCTTTGACCCTAAAGTAGTCCTAGGTCAGTATGACCTAATTTCACGGTACAGTGATTTTCCTTTATATCTCGGCACTCAATTGGTATATGGACATACTTCTTTCACGATATGTATGAGTATGACAAGACCTTTGACCGCAAAGTATTCCTGGGTCACTGTGACCTAATTTCATGGTTCAGTGATTTTGCCTTATATCTCGACACTCAGTTGGTATTTTTTCATACTTCTTTCTGATTATGAATGAGTATGACTAGACCTTGAACCCAAACATACTTATAGGTCACTTTGACCTAATTTCATGGTTCAGTGATTTTGCTTTATATCTCAACACCGAATGGGTATATGATCATATTTCTTTCACATTATGAGGAAGTATCACTAGACCTTTGACCCTGAAATACTTATAGGTCAGTGTGACCTTATTTCACGGTTTAGTGATTTTGCCTTGTGCCTTGTCACTCAGTTGGTATATGAACACACTTCTTTCACAATATGAGTGAGACCTCTAAATCTTAGGTAGTTATAGTTAACTTTCATGGTTCAGTGATTCTGCCTTATTGCATCAAGGCAAAAAGATGTATGAGCATAATGCTTTGGGTTACTGGTCGGGTTTGGCCTTATGTTTGACAAAGGTCAGAAGCAGTCGAGCACGCTGTCCTGCGACAGCTCTTATTTCATACAACAATGAATAAAAAAAAAAATAATAATAATTATAGCCCCGCTTTGAAAAAGTGGGGCTATACTGGATTCACCCTGTCCTTCCGTGGTTCCGTGATTCCGTGGTTCCGTCATTCCGTGATTCCGTGATTCCGTTAGCATTTCATTTCCACTCAATATCTTGAGAACGAATTGACAGAATCTGACCAAATTTTGTATGTACATCAACATTGACAAGATCTAGCTTTGGATTGTTACCCGTCATTTTTCGCAAAATTTTGACAGAGTTACAGCCCTTGATCGACTTCAGAATTTCGTTTCCGCTCAAAATCTTGAGAACAAATTGACAGAATCTGACCAAATTTTGTATGCACATCAACATTGACAAGATCTAGCTTGGGATTGTTACCCGTCATTTTTTGCAAAATTTTGACAGAGTTATGGCCCTTGATTCATGTCAGAATTTCTTTTCCGCTTAATATCTTGAGAACGAATTGACAGAATCCGACCAAATTTTGTATGCACATCAACATTGACAAGATCTAGCTTGGGATAGTTACCCATCATTTTTCGCAAAATTTTGACGGAGTTACGGCCCTTGAATAACGTCAGAGTTTCGTTTCCGCTCAATACCTTGAGAACGAATTGACAGAATCCGACCAAATTTAATATGCACATCAACATTGACAAGATCTAGCTTGGGATTGCTACCCGTCATTTTTCATAAAATTTTGACGTGAGTTACGGCCCTTGATTGACATCAGAATTTCATTTCCGCTCAATATCTTGAGAACGAATTGACAGAATCCAACCAAATTTTATATTCACATCATCATTGACAAGATCTAGCTTGGGATTGTTACCTGTCATTTTTCGCAAAATTTTGACGGGAGTTACGGCCCTTGATTGACGTCAGAATTTCGTTTCCGCTCAATATCTTGAGAACAAATTGACAAATTCCGACCAAATTTTGTATGCACATCATCATTGACAAGATCTAGCTTGGGATTGTTACCCTTCATTTTTCGCAAAATTTTGACAGAGTTACAGCCCTTGATCGACTTCAGAATTTCGTTTCCGCTCAATATCTTGAGAACCAATTCACAGAATCCGACCAAATTTTGTATGCACATCAACATTGACAAGATCTAGCTTGGGATTGTTACCCATCATTTTTCGCAAAATTTTGACGGAGTTACGGCCCTTGAATAATGTCAGAGTTTCGTTTCCACTCAATATCTTGAGAACGAATTGACAGAATCCGACCAAATTTAATATGCACATCAACATTGACAAGATCTAGCTTGGGATTGTTACCCGGCATTTTTCATAAAATTTTGACGTGAGTTATGGCCCTTGATTGACATCAGAATTTCGTTTCCGCTCAATATTTTCAGAACAAATTGACAGAATCCAACCAAATTTCGTATGCACATCAACATTGACAAGATCTAGCTTGTGATTGTTACCCGTCATTTTTTGCAAAATTTTGACAGAGTTATGGCCCTTGATTGACTTCAGAATTTCGTTTCCGCTCAATACCTTGAGAATAAATTGACAGAATCCGTCCAAATTTTGTATGCACATCATCATTGACAAGATCTAGCTTGGGATTATTACCCGTCATTTTTCTCAAAATTTTGACGGAGTTATGGCCCCTTATTGAGTTCAGAATTTCATTTCCGCTCAATATCTTGAGAACGAATTGACATAATCAGAACAAATTTTGTATGCGCATCAATATTGACGAGATCTATCTTGTAATAGTTACCTGACATCATTGTTTTTTTCACCCTGCTAAAAAGCTGAGAAGCGGGGCTATAGTCAGATTCTCTGACAATTCTAGTTTCACTCATAAATTACATCATTCAGTTCCAGATAACAAAGGTTTTGTCTGGCCATGCTGGCCCGGTGACTGCCGTGGACGCCCTGTATATACCCACTAATGGAGGTGGGGATGTCCACAGGAACGAGGTAGCCAGCAGGACAGTTGTGGTGACTGCTTCAGTGGACTCGACTGTAAAGGTCTGGACAAGGAGTGAGGGCCAAGGTATTGTGTTGAGTTTCATAGTGAAAAAATGTGTAAGAACACATGTATGTATATTATACACCAAATATACAGCACAACCTACACGTCTTGCTAGGTAGAAAATAAACAAAAATGTGGCCTAACAAAGCAAAGCAGGCTAAACGGATCACTTTAAATACAGATTCCTCAGTCATAGATAACTCTGAAACCATTTGAAAGGAAAGCTAAAAAGATTTTTAAATTGCAATTAAGATGTATGTTTAACAAGCCCAAAATTTGCCAGTGTCTTTAATTAATGAATTTCTTTTCAAATAGATTTTGAGGAAACCCAGACATTGAGCTATGGTACAGGATTTGTCTTGGATATGGCTCTGATAATTGTGCCAAACACAAAAGGTAAGGCTTAATTTTATCTCTGTGAAGAGAGGCCTGCTTAGGCTCTTTTACCTGTCATTATGTCTCCCCCCGACAGGGTCGGGAGACATATTGTTTTTCCCGTGCATCTGTCCGTCCATCCGTCCGTCTGTCCGTCACAAATCGTGTCCGCTCTATAACTTGAAAACCGTTTAAGATTTTTCAATGAAACTTGGTACACTTGTAAACCACGACGAGACGATGTGTCATGCACAAGAAACATAACTCTAGCTTGAGTATTTTTGGAGTTATTTCCCTTTGATTATTTTCGATACAATTTCGTGTCCGCTGTATAACTTGAAAACCGTTAAAGATTTTTCAATGAAACTTGGTACACTTGTAGACCACGATGAGACGATGTGTCATGCACAAGAACCATAACTCTGGCTTGAGTATTTTTGGAGTTATTTCCCTTTGATTATTTTCGATACAATTTCGTGTCCGCTGTATAACTTGAAAACCATTTAAGATTTTTCAATAAAACATGGTACACTTATTGAGCATGATCAGACGATGTGGCATGCACAGGAACCATAACTCTGGCTTGAGTATTTTATGAGTTATTTCCCTTTGATTATTTTCCATACAATTTTGTGTCTGCTTTATAACTCGAAAATCGTAAGAGTTATTTCAATGAAACTTGGTACACTTATAAAGCACGATGAGATAACGTGTCGTGCTAAAGAACCATAACTCTTGCTTGCATATCTTTGGAGTAATTTCTCTTTGATTATTTTCCATACAATTTCGTGTCCACCCTATAACTTGAAAGCCTTAAGAGAAATTCCAGTGAAACTTGGTACACTTATAAAGCATGATGAGATGATGTGTCATGCACAAGAATTATAACTCTTGCTTTCATATCTTTGGAGTTATTTCCCTTTGATTATTTTCCATACAATTTCATGTCCACTCTATAACTTGAAAACCATAAGAAATATTTCAATGAAACTTGGTACACTTATAAAACAGAATGACAGGATATGTGATGCACAAGAACTATAACTCTTGCTTGCATATTTTGGACATGCACGTAGAAAGGGGGGAGACATTAGTTTTCACATAGAAAACAAATTCTAGTTTATCATAGTATCAAATAATTAATACTGAAGGAAGAAAACTAAAACATTCATACTTTTTTTACACTGTCCAGAAGAAGGACAGATGAGTGATTATTGAATAAGCAAATAGTTTGCACGTCACATATAGCTCTCCCCTCCCTTCCTCCCCTTCTCTCTGAATCAGTGCATGATATAGCATTGACTACTGTTTCAGCGGTGATGTTGGCGTGTGCAGCTGATGATCACAGAGTCCATGTGTATGTTGAACAGATGGTGGAAGATAAATTACAGGTATGAAAATCACGGGGATTACGCTGTATAGATAAGGTGCAAGTATTGAAATCTATCATTGCAACTTTAAGCTTCCCACAGTAGGGGGAGGAGGTTGTTTTTACGTCTTTTTTTCTCAGTGAAAATCAGTTCAGTGGAATACCGAACACTAGAGTTTTAAGATCTTTTTTTTTGCCAAATGAAATTTACAAAAGATATCTTACCATTTGGTGAGAACTTAAACATGTAGATTTAGTAGTTACCTTTGCTAAGGCTCTCATTTGCCTTTGAAGCAGACAATGGCCCTTTGTTGGATGCATAATCCAAACCATTGATCTTGTGAAAGGTTTTTTTTGTATTCCAGTTTGTACAAGTGATCACCCTGACAGGTCACGATGATTGGGTCCGAGCTCTAGACTTCACTATGGATGGTAAGGGCACTGCTATGATCTGCGATTTAAGAAAACTGGTTTTAGGGCTTTCCGACCAGGTGTGACACAAACTAGCCTGTACAGTCGCAGAAGAAGGCTGAAAGTTTGAAATATTGTCTATAAAAAGAAGAGATATTGTACTATCCATTTATCGTAAACAAAAGTGCAGATCAGCAGTGCAATTACTTAAACAAAAAATCTGGTTTTCTAATGATGCGGCTCATGTTAAAAACAATTATCATTCATTGTTTTTAGAAGAAAACTGTCTTCGTGATTGGAAAATTTGATCTTATAGACAGCCTTTACAAAATGGAGTGTGATCATTTGCTGGTATTATTAGAAAGAAATATTATGGCTTGAAATGATAATGTACCTAAAAAGGTTCAGCACAGTATATGAAGTACATGTATCACTTTTTTGGGACTATGAAAAAGAAAATGGGCTAGCTTTAAAAGATAGCGCCACCTTAAAGGAATAGGCTCACAAAGTATTGTATGTGCGTTTTATGAAAGCCTTCATGTAGCTGAGCAGTTTGCAACAAATTTCATGAAAATCAACCAAGGTATAAGAAAATTATAGCGGTTTGAAAATTTTGATGGCCCAAATCCAAAACGAGGCTGTGAGGGTATGACGTCACTCCCTCACAATCATGGAATTATAAATATCTTCCATTTTCATGCACATTAAAGTATGAAGGTTGTTGAAATACTTTTCATTCACTTAATAGAATCATACTGATATGTTTTCGAATATAAAAAGTAAGCCTACTAGTGTAAATAAGCATTTTTCCTTTTTGGTCACGTGACTAGCTAAACAAAATGGCGGACACCATAGGCGGCCATTGTTGAATCCTAAAACTTTCATATCTTCACCGATTTTTATAAATTGGATGTCAGAATGTTTGTTTCGCTGATTTCTTTCTTTTGAAATGAAGGATAATGTTTGTAAACCTATTCCTTTAACCTGTACTGTCTACTATTGATGATGAGCTGTCTGTACTGAAGTTTCACTAAAATTTATGTTACATATATTATCATCCCAACAGATTCCGGAGACATATTACTGGCCAGCGCTGCCCAAGACTACCTTATTAGAGTGTGGAGAATGTCTAAACGAGACAGCGACACCGGCAAAAAGATAGACTCGATTGTCAATCTCCCGCTTGATAAGGACATACAGATGAGGGAAAATACCTTTACATTCCCATACAAAGGTATCTGAAGACTAAAGAATGAGCAGTATTAGATGATAATTGAAGATACTCTTGGTCCGGAAATATTCCTGAGAACTTAATTTTTGCTAATATACACGATTTGGTTGTCTCGCGAATTCAAAGTTCCCGCTAATAAAGAGTAGCAATAAGCTTTATAGACTGCACGAGTACTTGTTCGCGAATTCAAGAACTCGCTAATAATTCGGAAATAGAAAATTCGCGAAATAAAAGTCGCGTGAAAATTTCTGAATTTACAGTATTTTATCATTTCTTCATAAAAAGCTGTGTTGTAGGTACTCATTAAAATTGTCTTGCCAAGGTTTTAATTTTAACATAATAGGTTTTAATGTGGTAAGCAACATAAACCCTTAATTATCACCATTATATACCCATCTGCTGTTATACATCTATATACATTTCTTTGTTCTTTAAAATTTGGATTTGCAAGCTATTTAGGGGAAGCTTGGTGGTGTAGTGGTAGATTGCTGGACTCCAGAGTGAAAGGTCCTCAGTTCGATACCTACCTTTACCATGTGAGCCTCGACGCAAGAAAACCGGTCTTCGGGGTTTCCGACCAGGTCCTACATAAATCGGCCTGTACAGTTACAGAAGCAGGCTAGAAGCTTGAAATTTTGGATTTAAGAAGAAGAGAAATTTTACTATCCGTGTAGCGAAAACAAAGGCGCTGATCAGCTTCGCGGTTACCGCGAAGCTGATCTGCGCCTTTGTTTTCGCCTAGGCAAAAATCCGGTTTTCTCACGATGCGGCTCATGTAGTGTCCTTGAGCAAGACACCATACCCATAGTACTGGTTGATACCTAGGAAGCAGTTGTCTCGTCCTGGCATGATTGAAAAATTGATGTTTGTGACATTAAGTCATAACCAAATCAAAGCAAGCTACTTAGAACAGATATGTTATTATACCCCCGGCATATACGAAGTATATAGGGGGTATATAGTTTTCGTCTTTTCTGTGAAGATGTTTGTGTGCGTGTGTGTGTGTGTGTGTGTAAACTTTTTTTCTGTCAAAGATTTCTCTGAAACTACTTGACATAGGATGATGAAATTTGGTACAAACATTGGGTATGGTACGTTGTATTGTGTAAGAAAGAATCAGCCATCTCCTGCTTATCAGTCCCTTTATTTATCCATTTTTCTTTCACTCTGATTGAAATTTCTGTCTCTGATTTCTCAGCTCCTATTTGTGCCAGCTTCTTCAAATTTTGTATACATGTGGACAGTGTCCAAGTGTATTGTGTAAGAGAAAATCAGATGGCCAGTATTTGTTTTTCCATCCTTTTTCCACTTTGTAGTTTTTCCATCTGTCACTCCTGTATGATGAATATGGAAATTTCTGTCAAAGATTTCTCAGGAACTGCTTGACATAGGACGTTGAAATTTGGTACAAACATTGGGTATGGTAAGTCGTATTGTGTAAGAAAGAATCAGCCATCTTCTGCTTATCAGTCCGTTTATTCGTCCATTTTTCTTTCTCTCTGATTGAAATTTCTGTCACAGATTTCTCAGCTCCTATTTATACCAGCTTCTTCAAATTTTATATACATCTAGACAGTGTCCAATTGTATTGTGTAAGAGAAAATCAGATAGCCAGTATTTGTTTTTTAGCTCACCTGAGCCATTAGGCTCACAAGGTGAGCTTATAGGATGGCCATGATCCGGCGTCCGTCCGTCGTCCGTCCGTCCGTCCACAATTTCAAAGATCTTCTTCTCTGAAACCGCTTGGCCAACCAAAGCCAAATTTTATATGAAGCATCTATAGGAAGGGGGAACCAATGTGTATATAAGAAATCCAGGTCACATGACCAAGATGGCCACCATGCCCATACATGGTAAAAACCCTTCAAAAATCTTCTTCTCCAGAACCGGTGGACTGATTTCAACGAAACTTGGCATGAAGCATTGATGGCTCAAGCACTACAATGTGTATATAAATCATGACCCTGTGATGACCTTGACTTATTTTATGGCAAGGTCAACATAGGTCGCCAATGCATTTGAATGGGGAAAACTTTTAAAATGTCATTTAAAGTCATTTAAAGTGAAAGTCTTGCAGGAAATGGGCAGTAGGACTGAATATTAATGATTCTGAAAAAAATGGACCCCAGGGGCTCATATGCCCCCACCCCGGGGCAATATACATGTATATTACCATAATATTCAAACATCATCTCCTCTGAAACCGCTTGGCCAATCAAAGCCAAATTTTATGTGAAGCATCAATAGGAAGGGGTAATCAATGTGTTTATAAATAATCCAGGTCACATGACCAAGATGGCCTCGATGCCCATATATGGTAAAAACCCTTCAAAAATCTTCTTCTCCAGAACAGGTGGATCGATTTCAAAGAAACTTGGCATGAAGCATCGATGGCTCAAGCACTAGAATGTGTATATAAATCATGACCCTGTGATGACCTTGACACATTTTACGGCAAGGTCAACATAGGTCGCCAATGCATTTGAATGGGGAAAACTTTTAAAATGTCATTTAAAGTGAAAGTCTTGCAGGAAATGGGCCGTAGGACTGAATATTAATGATTCTGAAAAAAAATTGGACCCCAGGGGCTCATATGCCCCCACCCCGGGGCAATAATCCAGGTCACATGACCAAGATGGTCGCGATGCCCATATATGGTAAAAACCCTTCAAAAATCTTCTTCTCCAGAACAGGTGTAGGACTGAATATTAATGATTCTGAAAAAAAATTTGACCCCAGGGGCTCATATGCCCCCACCCCGGGGCAATAATCCAGGTCACATGACCAAGATGGCCGCGATGCCCATATATGGTAAAAACCCTTCAAAAAATCTTCTTCTCCAGAACAGGTGTATCGATTTCAAAGAAACTTGGCATGAAGCATCGATGGCTGAAGTACTACAATGTGCATATAAATCATGGCCCATGTGATGACCTTGACCTTTTTTTATGGCAAGGTCAACATAGGTCGCCAATGCATTTGAATAGGGAAAACTTTTAAAATGTCATTTAAAGTGAAAGTCTTGCAGGAAATGGGCAGTAGGACTGAATATTAATGATTCTGAAAAAAATTGGACCCCAGGGGCTCATCTGCCCCCACCCCGGGGCAATATACATGTATATTACCATAATATTCAAACTTCTTCTCCTCTGAAACCGCTTGGCGAATCAAAGCCAAATCGTATGTGAAGCATCTATGGAATGGGGGAATTAATGTATATATAAATTATCTAGTTCACATAACCAAGATGGCTGCCATGCCCATATATGGTAAAAACCCTTAAAAAATCTTCTTCTCCAAATTTTGAGGACCGATTTCAAAGAAACTTGGTATGAAGCACCAATGGCTGAAGTACTACAATGTATATATAAATCATGACCCTGTGGTGACCTTGACCTATTTAACGACAAGGTCAACATAGGTCGCCAATGCATTGGAATGGGGAAAACTTTTGAAAAGTCATTTGAGGTGAAAATCTTGCAGGAAATGGGTAGTAGGACTAAATATTAATGATTCTGAAAAAAAATGGACCTAAGGGCTCATATGTCCACACCCCGGAGCAATGTACATGTATATTACCATAATCACCGTCTATCAACGTACACCGGATATAGCGATTGACCTATCGAGGAAATTAGGACGCGGTGCACTACGAGGTCAGTATTTCTCTGTTTATTTCGTGTAAATACCTTAAAATACTCTGTAAGTAATTTTCTCTCTAGTCGCTTAGATATTAATGAATGGTTATTAGAATAACAGGTGTTTAGCAAACATCTACAAGAGCTACGAATAACAAAAATCTGACCATAATCACTGTTTACATTCTTTAGTCAGTCGCGAAAATACATGATGTAACAAATGTGTCGGTAAAATAACAATCTACAATGTTATGGAATACCTGATAGAATTACTAGCAAATCGAGGACAGTCACTAGAAATACTCTAAAGTTACTTTTGAAATTGCAATTGTCGATAATTTCCTCTTCTCCAAAGTTATCTGGTGTACCGTCTATAGCGCAGTGGTGTACCACCTATAGTAAAACACCCTTTTCGTAATGTACGGTCTATAGCAAGATGAAATCATCTCGGATGAAACCGTTTAGTGCTTGTAAACGTTAAGTTTGACGATGGAGTACAAGTTTTTGCAATTCGGACATACCACAGACCCCAACCCCATCCTTTCTTAATAACAAAATTGCTACTTTTGGAGTATTAGATGTAATTACGTTACATTTTCTCTTCTATTTGCAGGTGACAACCATGTTCAAGTGTTTTTACTGTGAAAAGGAGTGCACCTGTTTCCCCGATATTATTAATCACCTCATTGAACATCATCCTCATGACGAAATAAAATTTAAAAAACAAGAAGACAATAAGATTAAACATGTAAGCTTCAAGGTTATACCTGAACTGTGTAGGGAACAGGGGAGGCTTAAAATGTCGTCCTCAAAGACGTATGTATCGAACTAATTCCTCTCGCTCCGGAGTCCTAAACTACACCCGAGGTACAAAAATACACCTGGGTGCAAATGTCGCATATGAACACGGCTTAGACGACGTTAGTTTTTGAAACAAAAATTCCACAGGTTTAGTTTGGTATGGGTTTTAACGTTCCAGTCAAACTATACATATCCCAATTTTGTCATGTCGGGACGGGGCCAGTGATTCCTGGATATATGTTTTGTTAAAAAAAAAAAAAACACCGCGGCGGAGGTATGTATCGTCGTACTCTACCGAACTCCGGGTTGACAATTTCAAAACTGACCAATATTCTATTTAATGAATAAGCTCTAACACTTCTTAAAAAGGAAGTAAAATTCCTTAACTTTTGCATTACTAAAACGAAAAATTTGGTGCACTTTCGAACGAATACTATAAAGAAAGAAAGACTAAAAAAGAAAGTGAAAGGAAGAAAAAAAAACAAAGAAAGAAACATATGAACATATTCTAAGTAAGGACATCTAAAATAGTTGAGCAATTATTTCATGAAACAATTTCGTGTATGTTTCGCTTTAAAAGTGGATTACAACAAACTGTAAAACGATGCAATAACTGCTTTATTATACTCCTTTTCGTGCTTATTGTCGTGACATATGCTCTATTTTTGTTTGGTGTTTCTCGATTATCAATATGTAAACGGGAAAGTGAATGTCACGCCGAACGTCATGTGTAATCATTCAAGCTATTATACCTGTCTTTCTTCATCCGATTTCAGACCACGACAATGCAGAAAATACTGATCTGGTCAGTGGCAATATTCCATAATTGCATGTACAATAATGTTTTATTATTATTCGTACATAATTTTAACTAAAAACATATTTTTTTCGTCAAAAAGTCATATTTTCATAGCTATAGTCCGTACACTGCTTTAGCTATAAACGGTACACTACCATAGCAACAGACTGCTATAGACGGTACACCGGCAAGTTTTGTTTTTCATAAATATCCACAAAGCCAGGAGCAGTTGCAATGTGAAACTTCGTTTTCAAGGACGTTGGGCAATAAGGAATAGTTGCCGATGCGAAGTTTGGTCATAATTAACAACTTATAGCTCTTAAAAGTGCAGATTGGAGTTAGGCAGGTAATTGTCATGAAAAATATTAGTGATTGGGCAGGTATTTTTTTATCGAATATCACACATACACGCATTTCCTATCTGTGTCACATAGTCACAGATAAAGATCAATGTATCAACGATGTATTTTCCATATTTGACAAGCCCACTTTGATTTTATATGAAAAATAATAGAACAAAAACTGACCTGGTAGTGCACCGCGTCCTAATTTCCTCGATAGGTCAATCGCTATATCCGGTGTACGTTGATAGACGGTGATAATATTCAAACATCTCCTCTAAAACCACTTGGCCAATTGAAGCCAAATTTTATGTGAAGCATCTATAGGATGGGGGAACCAATGTGTATATTAATAATCTAAGTCACATGACCAAGATGGCCGCCATGCCCATATATGGTAAAAACCCTTCAAATTTCTTCTTCTCTGAAACCAATAGATTGATTTTAATGAAACTTGGGGTGAAGCATCCATGGACAGAATATTGATTAGTCTGAAAAAAGATAACGGCCCAAGGGCTTCATCTGCCCCTGCACTGGGGTTAAATACCATAATATTCAAACATGTTTATTGGTATATGCAGCAGACTCAGGTGAGCGTTTACAGGACCATTGGTCCTCTGGTCTATTCTTTTTCCACTTTGTAGTTTTTCCATCTGTCACTCCTGTATAATGAATATGGAAATTTTTGTCAAAAATTTCTCAGGAACTGCTTGACATACGATGATGAAATTTGGTACAAACATTGGGTATGGTAAGTTGTATTGTGTAAGAAAGAATCAGTTATCTCCTGCTTATCAGTCACTTTATTTATCCATTTTTCTTTCTCTCTGATTGAAATTTCCGTCACAGATTTCTCAGCTCCTATTTATGCCAGCTTCTTCAAATTTTGTAAACATCTAGACAGTGTCTAAGTGTATTGTGTAAGAGAAAATCAGATGGCCAGTATTTGCTTATCAGTCCCTTTATTTATCCATTTTTTAGCTCACCTGAGCCGTCAGGCTCACAAGGTGAGCTTATAGTATACCCATGCTCCGTCGTCCGTCTGTCGTCCGTCGTCCGTCCGTCGTCCGTCCGTCGTCCACCATTTTCAAAGATCTTCTCCTCTGAAATCGCTTGGCCAATCAAAGCCAAATTTTACATGAAGCATCTATGGGAAGGGGGAACCAATGTGTATATAAATAATCCAGGTCACATGACCAAGATGGCCGCCATGCCCATATATGGTAAAAACCCTTCAAAAATCTTCTTCTCCGGAACCACTGGACCGATTTCAACCAAACTTGGCATGAAGCATTAATGGCTCAAGCACTACAATGTGTATATAAATCATGACCCTATGATGACCTTGACCTATTTTACGGCAAGGTCAACATAGGTCGCGAATGCATTTGAATGGGAAAAATTGTTAAATTGTCATTTAAAGGAAAAATCTTGCAGAAAATGAGCAGTAGGACTGAATATTAATGATTCTGAAAAAAATTGGGCACCAGGGGCTCATCCGCCCCCACCCCCGGGCAATATACATGTATATCTCCATAATATTCAAACATCTTCTCCTCTGAAACCGCTTGGCCAATCAAAGCGAAATTTTATGTGAAGCATCAATAGGAAGGGTTAACAAATATGTATTTAAAAAATCCAGGTCACATGACCAAGATGGCCGCCATGCCCATATAAGGTAAAAACTGTTCAAAAATCTTCTTCTCCAGAACCGGTGGACCGATTTCAACGAAACTTGGCACGAAGCATCGATGGCTCAAGCACTACAATGTATATATAAATCATGACCCTGTGATGACCTTGACCTATTTTACGGGAAGGTCAACATAGGTCACCAATGCATTTGAATGGGGAAAACTTTTAAAATGTCATTTAAAGTGAAAGTCTTGCAGGAAATGGGCAGTAGGACTGGATATTAATGATTCTGAAAAAAATTGGACCCCAGGGGCTCATGTGCCCCCACCCCGGGGCAATATACATGTATATTTCCATAATATTCAAACGTCTTCTTCTCTGAAACCGCTTGGCCAAACAAAGCCAAATTTTAAGTGAAGTATCTATAGAATGGGGGAATCAATGTGTATATAAATAATCTAGGTCACATGACCAAGATGGCCGCCATGCCCATATATGGTAAAAACCCATCAAAAATCATCTTCTCTGAAACCAATAGACTGATTTCAAGGAAACTTGGCATGAGGCATCGATGGCTAAAGTACTCCAATGTACATATATATAAATCATGACCCTGTGATGACCTTGACCAAGTTTATGGCAAGGTCAACATGGGTTGCCTGTGCATCTGAATTGGGAAAACTGTTAAAATGTCATTTGAAGGAAAAAGCCAACAGGAAATTGGCAAATGGACAGAATATTGAAGATTCTGAAAAAAGAAAATGGCCCAAGGGCTTATCTGCCCCTGCACTGGAGTTAAATACCATAATATTCAAACATGTTTATTGGTATATGCAGCTGATCTCAGGTGAGCGTTTACAGGACCATTGGTCCTCTGGTCTTTCTCTCTGATTGAAATTTCTATCAAAATTTCTCAGCTCCTATTTATGCCAGCTTCTTCAAATTTTGTATACATGTGGACAGTGTCCAAGTGTATTGTGTAAGAGAAAATCAGATGGCCAGTATTTGTTTTTCCATCCTTTTTCCACTTTGTAGTTTTTCCATCTGTCACTCCTGTATGATGAATATGGAAATTTCTGTCAAAGATTTCTCAGGAACTGCTTGACATACGATGATGAAATTTGGTACAAACATTGGGTATGGTAAGTTGTATTGTGTAAGAAAGAATCAGTCATCTCCTGCTTATCAGTCACTTTATTTATCCATTTTTCTTTCTCTCTGATTGAAATTTCCGTCACAGATTTCTCAGCTCCTATTTTTGCCAGCTTCTTCAAATTTTGTAAACATCTAGACAGTGTCTAAGTGTATTGTGTAAGAGAAAATCAGATGGCCAGTATTTGTTTTTCCATTCTTTTTCCACTTTGTAGTTTTTCCATCTGTCACTCCTGTATAATGAATATGGAAATTTTTGTCAAAAATTTCTCAGGAACTGCTTGACATACGATGATGAAATTTGGTACAAACATTGGGTATGGTAAGTTGTATTGTGTAAGAAGGAATCAGCCATCTCCTGCTTATCAGTCACTTTATTTATTCATTTTTCTTTCTCTCTGATTGAAATTTCCGTCACAGATTTTTCAGCTCCTATTTATGCCAGCTTCTTCAAATTTTGTATACATCTAGACAGTGTCTAAGTGTATTGTGTAAGAGAAAATCAGATGGCTAGTATTTGTTTTTCCATTTTTTCCACATTGTAGTTTTTCCATCTGTCACTCCTGTACAATGAATAAGGAAATTTCTCAGGAACTGCTTGACATAGGATGATGAAATTTAGTACAAACATTGGGAATGATAAGTTTTGTTGTGTAAGAAATAATCAGCTATCTCCTGCTATGTTTTTCCATCTGTCACTCAACCCAAAGCCTTTCATTGTGAATATAATTATTTATGAATATATTTTATCTCCAAAAGTTTTTTGTTGTTGTTGTTGTTGTTGTTGGATGTAACTTCATGTGAGCTATGCCACGATAAAACCTTTCTTTGGGATCTCAAAAGAGGTTGGAGATAGATGTGGCTATATAGCACAAAATGGTTAGACACTAGCAGTTTCTGATTTAGAATGTTGAGGGATTGATTTTGCAGCTGATCTAAATCTTTGTTTTCACATATGAACCAGCAGGTTTTCCTTTAATACAGCTCAGGTCTCAGAACTTTGTTTTTATAATTTTCTTAAATTTTTTTAACAAATCTACACCAGAAGAAGATAACTTGATGTTCTATCTTTGTAGCTTACAGTACACCTGGGTATTCATTTGATGAGACTAGATGTGTACCTTTTTCTGTAATCTGCTTTTTGTCTCAAAGTGGTATGACCTCTGATGGCTACCGCCGGGGGTATGTGAGCTTTGCTCACTTTTGCTATATTTAGTGCTATTCTGCTGTCTCATTAACTAAAAATTGGCACAGATTCCTAGTTTATCAAAATTATGCTGTTTTATCTTTCTATTCTCTTTATCTATACAAGATAAATCAGTGGTATATGCAGTCAGTCTGGAGACCGTTCTCAGTGGCCATGAGAATTGGATTTACTCTGTGAAATGGAAACCAGCCATAAAATCTGGCGGGAAACTGCACCAGGAGATGTGTCTACTGTCTGTATCTATGGACAAGACTATGATATTATGGAGACCTGATGCTGAATCTGGGGTTTGGATGGAACAGGTAATGTACCAGGTATTTGTAAGTACACTTCCAGCTCCATGGGGTATAGCTGTGTGGAAGTGAGCTAGGTTTTGTCAGTATCTGTGGACAAAACTATGATACTGTGGAGACTTGATGTTGCTTCTGGGATTTGGATGGTACAGGTGCCAGTTGTTAAAATTTAGGATAGATTGTGTTTTAATTTTTGTTAATTCTTCATTAACACAAGTTGTTTATGAGGTACTGAATTACTGATTAAAAGTGTCAGTGGCCTTTTTAAATGAGAAAAAACAACAACAACAACAAAAAAACAACCATGTCATAAAATGTTGCATACATGTTCTAATATATACAAGACTCACCTTTCTCATTTTCAGCGTTTTTATTACACTTCAACCTCATTACAATGCAGTTCTCAATATAACACAACCATGTTATGGCTCCCAAACTGATCAGTTTGCTTTATAATGCAACAACCCTACATATCAGCCTAATAAAAGGGGGTTCATAAATAGAAGCTTTATTTAGCTACTGACCGTATAAAGGCCATTTCTACTGACTAAATAAAGACCGCGTTGCAGTTTTGTTTAACGCAACAAAAAGAAGCGCGCCAGTGACGTCAAATTTAGTCTAGTTTTGTGACGTCAATCTCGGCCATTGTTATGCAACGTAATGTAGATGAAACAATGGACAACAAAAAAATAAATTATCAACAAAATCTACTGCGATGGTGGCGAAATTTGAGGAGTCGTTGTGCGGAGTGATTGCTGAGCTGTTGACTAAATAAACAAAATGGCAGAAAGCAAATCTCCTCACATCGCATGAGTTTTTTCGCGAAATTTGTCGGCTTTCATTGCATTATAAAGTGAATAACTACCCCGTGACCAAAAATAAACCGATTAATCAGGCTCGGACCGTAAGCAGATGAAAGGGCTCGCTGAAAGCTTGCCCTTTCATCTGCTTACTAATCCTCACATGATAAATCGGTTTATTTTTTATCACTGGGTAGTTATTTACTATGTACACTTCAACCTCGTTAGAACGCTCCTCATTATAATGTGATTTTTAATATAACATGGCCAGGTCATGGTTCCAAAATTGATTATTTTGCTATATGTCTATAGTAAGTAGCCTCGTTATAACACAGTTCACTTATAACATGGGCTGCTTTTATGGACCCCTAAGGTAGCGTTATAATGAGGTTGACCTGTATGTCTGTATAAAGTAACCTCATTTTGACACGGTCTGCTTCTATAGACTCCAAAGATAACATTATAATGAGGTTTGACTGTATTATTAAACAATGTTAATGCCCTTTTACACAGGTTCGTGTAGGGGAGGTTGGTGGTAACACTCTTGGTCTGTATGGTGGTGTATTTAGTCCCAATGGCAAGTCTATCCTAGCTCATGGTTACCAGGGAGCCTTTCACCATTGGAAACTACAAGAGGTATACAAATATATTAAGAGCCTTTGTGTGTGTTTCCAACCAGGTCCAACAAAATTCAGGCTGTACGGCTAAAGAAAGTTGTTAGAAACTTGAAATATCAGATTTAGAAAGGAGAGCATTGTACTATCTAAGGAGCAAAAACAAAGGCACTGATCAGCTGTGCAGTTACTGCTGGTTTTCTTGCTTAAACATCATAGTTTTATCTTACAATATCACAAAGCTGAGGTATGTGGCCTATATTGCATGTTGTTATTTTTATTTCCATGCTTAGTCTTTTCTAAATCTGTAGGACACAAACAATTGGAATCCCATGGTAACGGTCAGCGGCCATTTTGATTCTGTAGAGGACATAGACTGGGACCGAGATGGTGGTAACTTCCTGTTGAGTGCCAGTCTAGATGAGACTGTGAGACTACATGCACCTTGGGTGAAAGATGGCAGACAGGTGGGTAAAACATGGTTCCAAGGCTATGAAAACATTTTCATTCTCAACTAGGTTATGACATTTAAACTGTACGTAAATATCAAAAGAGAATCAATTGATTTTTCAGGTTTAAATCATCAAAATTAATTCTCTTGCTCACAAATATGCTAAAAAATTCGACTCTTTGACATAAATAAGCAGCAAATGAGTTTTAAGGAGTTGCATAGCAGCTTAGTATGACGTTGGTTGATGGTGAGTTATAAATTTTGTGTTTCCAGAGTTCAACTTTAACAAGCAAAGAAACATATTTTCTTTGTGATATCTCTAGACAAGTTACTGAGTGGTGCATTGCCTCAGCAACTACTGCGAATTTGCCAATTGGGTGTTTTATACTGTGGTCTATCTTTGTTTAATAAAAAAAGGAAAAAATCATGTTTTCTTTGTTTTAGGTTTCATGGTATGAGGTAGCCCGACCACAAGTCCACGGCTATGCCATGCAATGCCTAGCTATGATTCACCGGTACAGGTATGCCTCTGGTGCTGACGAGAAGGTGATACGGGTGTTCGATGCTCCGAACAACTTCATACAGAACTTCTGCAACATATGTGGAGTTGATCTGTCCACAGAGTCGCAGAAACAGGTGATAAAATGGGATAGATAGCAATGAAAGATATTTTTCCTGGTAACAAACCAATGAGGATCAATTATCACTTTTGATTTCAATTACTCACTTATAATAGAAGATTCATATGCAGTAGCAACTGTGTTTTCCATTGCTGATGGAAGTCAAAAACACTTTTTCTTATATTAATTTTCCATGGTTTTGTTTGTTTAAAATTATCTACTGCACTAGACTATCATTTATGGTGATGTTTGATTTAGGATCGTATTTATGATACTCAAAAAAGCTATTACTTTATTATTCAAATGTAAATTAAATGTTCATCGAGACATTCATGCTATCATGTTTGATTGATGCGAAAGCCAGAATTATTGCCTGTATTAACTCATTTTCTTCATTTCAGGAAGCTAAAGACAGGCCTGAAGGTGCTAGTGTCCCTGCCTTGGGCCTCTCTAACAAAGCTATTTTCCCTGAGGGACCCCCATCAGACCTGTCTGCGGATCTGGAGATAAAGCCCGGTAGCAACGAACAGTATGCTGATAATGTCTTCACTTCTGTGATATTAAAAGGTAAATTCTGAAAAACTGTCTTAAGAAACAGGTGAGAGATGTTCTGTTAAAAAAGAAACAGACAGTAATTACTGTAAATTTGTAAATGTTCGTGAGAACATTGTTATCGCTAATATTCATGAATTTGTTGCCTGATGGAGTCAAAGTTCTCATTAATAAAGAGTTACTATATGCTTTATAGACTACCATATTACTCATTTGTGAATTCAAAAACTGACTATTAATTCGGAAATAGAAAAATTATGAAATGAAAGTCACACAAAAATTCTCGAATTTACAGCGATTGATATAAAAAAAATTGACAATAATTAATTGATATCAAGAATCACAACACTTTTAATAGATGTCAGTGTTATAGAAAAATTCATATGAAAAAAAAAAAATTTCAGAAATTTTTGCAATGGAAAAGAAAAAGTACATTTTCAACAAGTAATAAAAGAGTGCTTTACCTTGTAACAATCTTATGTTGTTTCAAGACAAGTAGTTCTCAGTTGATGGTGAAAGAAAGGTGCACCGGGTACTGGTAATTTGCCTCTAGAAACAGTGTGGCAAGGACCATCCCAAGATGACACAAGCTTTGTACTGTGGATGATAAGTGGCAAACAGCATAGCCCCAGATGTGACAACATAGAATGAGGTATCCCATCTGGGGCTATTCTGTTGCTTAAAGGAATTTAATCCTAAAGGAATTCAGTTAAAATATCAAATGAAGAAAAGAAATCACCCCAATGCCCCTAAAATGAAGTTGACTCACCCAAATCATAATGATTGGAAAGTCCATTCAGAAATGGCTTAATGAAAATCCATCTTTTTGCTACCTCAGAGCCCCCTAGTGAGGAGCATCTCCTACAGAATACTCTCTGGCCGGAGGTACAAAAGTTGTATGGTCATGGCTACGAAATCTTCTCACTAGCCTGTGATCCTCAGGGAAAAGTGCTGGCTAGTTCTTGTAAGGTGAGATTATTTTTGTTTTAGAAAACTTAAGGACATCTATGCCTTAGATTGGGATACTCCCTAATTAACTTTCAAAGTTGAAAATGCCTAGTTCTTTATTATTATTGTGTTCTTGCATATTTTGATTGTCAATGACATAATTTATGTCAATTTTGACATTAGTTTGGGAATTCACATTTCTAAGCATTAATGCAATACGATAGATTGAAAGCAAATTTACTTTTGAACCTGTACTGTATCTCTATAAATACATATACATAACCTAAATATACTCACCCCGACACTGGTTTGACGAGAAATTCGACCATGAATGTTTACAATTCTATAGTTGATGTCTTTAAAATTGTCCATTACAACTGTGCTTATTTTACTTCATGGAAAATTTCAGGAAATTATACATTTTCGCCTTGCTTACCCTGTTCCCCCCCTAGACCCAGGATGCCACTTTGATATGATGTGTGAATGTGAAAAACACACAAACTGACGAAAGGGCATGCTGGGTCCCGGTGGGGGGGTGGGGGGGGGGGGGAACACACCTAGAAATAAACTATAAGATTGTTAATTTAAGATCTTATGCACTAAACTAACATTTCTTTCAAAATAAACTTAGAATTACAAAACAATAAACAATCAATGTGTGGATATTGTTCAGCATTCATATGACAAACAAACCCATATTTGTTTGCTTGAAAAGTGCTGTTGACAAACAAATGCAAATCAGTTCAAAGTCTAATGGTTCATTTTTGCCAAAGATGGGGTGGCTTGTGAAAATATTTAGTTGCATTGTCTGGATTCTGTTAAATCAGCCAAACTGTTTTGTAAACGAAAGTGTATATATTTCTTCTTCTATTAATGCTAAATTCAGCCCCATAGTCATAACATGAAAATTTTGTTCTCCAAAATCTGAGATTTAGGGACTTCTTACATCTAAGGCATAGATGTCCTTTATCATTTGACTTCCGCCAAGTCATATACATGTTCGTTTAAGCTTTCATGTGATAAAACCAACAATATGAGCCTTTGTTTCCCATATGCAGATTGTTGGTTTTCTGATGCGGCAGCTCGATTTTAGGACTTTCCAGCTGAAGACAACTGCGAAAAAGATTATTTTTACGATTATTTTTATTTTTACGAAAAAAAAAATCTTTTTGAATCTAATGTAAATGCATTAGAAATGCATTGGTGAGGAAATTATAATTATTCCCTCCACTCCACTCACCTCCACACAATACATAAATTTTAGTTGCTGTAACAGGAAACTCAAGCCGACACTCAAATCATCCTAGGGATATGCTTTGTCTGGCCAAACTTTGAGTAATGAACAATTCAATCTTCTATAAAGACAATTTCTTTCAGGCAGCCAAAACAGAGTTCGCAGCTGTGATATTATGGGATACATCAAGCTGGCAGCAGATTTGTTGTCTAGAGGGCCATACCTTAACAGTTACACAGCTGGCATTCTCACAATCTGGGAATTATTTGCTATCAGTTTCAAGGGACAGGACTTGGTGTCTGTATAGAAGGAAATCTAATGATCAGCCTGAATCTGGTGGGTATAAGATCAGCCCCAATGCGAGAAAGCGTGTCTTTGGGGTCTCCGACTAGGTCTTACATAAACCAGCTTGTACAGTCACAGAAGAAAGCTATAAGCTTGAAGTTCCAGGTTTAAGAAGAAGAGGGATTGTACCATCTTTGTTGTAAAAACAAAGGCGCTGATCAGTTACTTCTCAGCTGATCTGTGTCTTTGTTTTTACATAGGCAAAAAGCTAATTTTCTCATGACACAGCTCAAATGTTGTAACTTAAAAATTTCCAGTGTAGCTGTGATATGTTGAGTAACAAGTTAAGCCTCTTGCCCTGTAAACCAGGTGTTACATGCCAGGCGTAACTAGAAGATTAAGGAAACCAACAAGTTGGTTAGCCAGCAACAAGCTTTGTTTAAAATTTAACAAATTTATTTAGAAGTGATTTAACCAGTAATTACATGTGAAACAATCAAAAGCATATATACAATCAAACAAAAATGAATGTACAATACCTTTCAAGATGTTAATTCCCTTAAAGAATGTCTGAATGTCCCTCAGAATTTTTTAACACAAGTCTGTATCAGTTTCTGATCCCAAGAATTAAAGTTTGTTTCAAAATAGCACTATGTCCCAATCCAGAATCGAATATCACAAAGTAATCCAAGAATAAGTTTAAATTCCAGTAAGATAGATTTTGACTTCTTAATAGTAACAGTACCCAAAGATTGTCCTTACGAAAATTTGTAGCCCTTATATAGCACTGAGGAACATTCAGGATTCTTCCAGCAAATTCTATGATATCATATACTAAAAATAACAAGTTGTTTACCAAAATTTAATGTTTTGGAATATTCTAGAGAGGCCATTATCCTTCCAGAAAATTCCACAATATTCTTTTGACATAAAAAAAGATTCTTCTAGAAGATTCTACATCTTTGGTTCTTCCAGATTTTTCCGTCAAAGAACAATTTGAAATTTCTAGAAAATTCTGAAGTAAACAATCTGTTTATGTCCAATATCTGGGACACTTAAAGTAAATAATTGCTAAGGACAACAAGTAAACATCATATGTATAACATCATACTTTCCTGGGCATACTCCCTTGGGAAGTTTACCAGTACTGAATGCACATCTTTCAACAAGTAACTGTCATACATAACACTTCCCCTCTTCAAAGAAAAGAAAGTTTTATAAAATAAAGCTTTCTTTTGCAATACTGGATAATTGTATACAATATGTTTAGCAAAATTTGTGCAAAACTAATCAAATACAACAGCACAAAGCTGGACATCAGCATTGTAGAGGCACTTAAGCTCTGCTTAGGGTGTCTGGAATGATATTATCTCTTCCTCGGATATGTCTGATGTCAAGATTGTGCTCTTGCAACATGAGACTCCACCTGAGTAAACGCTGGTTCTTGTTTTTCATTTTATGTATGAAAGTCAGTGGATTGTGGTCACTGAAGACAACAATTGGTGCATGTGAAGAAGCTAAGTAAACTTCAAAGTGCTGAAGTGCAAGGATAAGAGATAGGCATTCTTTCTCTATGGTAGAGTAATTTCTCTGATGCTTGTTAAACTTTTTGGAAAAATAACAAACAGGATGGTCAACACCATTGTCATCTTCTTGCAACAATACACTGCCTGCACCAACATCACTGGCATCTACAGCCAATTTGAACTCTTTGTCAAAACTTGGTGCTAAGAGAACCGGAGCACTTCTAAGTATGGCCTTGAGCTTATCAAATGACTTCTGGCAGTCATCCGTCCAAACATACTTGGCCTTCTTACCAAGCAAGTTTGTCAGAGGCTCAGCTATAGCCGAGAAGTTGTTGCAGAATTTCCTGTAATATCCAGCCATACCCAGAAAGAGCATCAGTTGTCTTTTGCTAGTAGGTACAGGAAAATCTGAGATAGCCTCAACTTTAGCTTCTACAGGTTTTACCTGACCTTGACCTACAATGTGTCCAAGAAATGTCAAGTTTGCATGGCAAAATTCACTTTTTGCCAAGTTCACAGTTAGTTTAGCATCACTTAGCCGGTCAAAGAATGTTCTGATTGTCTGCAAGTGTTGTTGCCACTCCTCACTGAAGATAATAGCGTCGTCGATATAGGCTTTACAGCCATCCAGATTGGAAATCAAACTGTTGACCAGCCGCTGAAAAGTCGCAGGCGAGTTCTTCATTCCAAATGGCATGACTTTATACTGGTACAGTCCATCTGGTGTAACAAATGCCGAGATCTCCTTTGCTCTGTCCGTGAGGGGTATCTGCCAAAATCCCTTTAGCAGATCGAACTTTGTAACATACTTGGCATGTCCAATATTATCAATGCAGTCATCGATTCGTGGGATGGGAAAAGTGTCTGTTTCAGTGACATAATTGACTTTTCGATAGTCTGTGCACATTCTAAATGTCCCGTCTGGCTTTGGTACAAGAATACAAGGAGAACTCCATTCACTTTGGCTGGGTTCAATGAAATCATTGTCCAGCAAATATTGAACTTCTTCCCTGAGATATTGCTGTTTTACAGGGTTCATTCTGTAAGGATGTTGCTTTACAGGTTTTGAACCTTCAATAATGTCAACATCATGATAGATTTTGTCAGTTCTGGATGGAATGTCTGGAAATAAGTGCTCATATTCGAGAACTAACTGTTTCAGTTCAAGTCTAGGTGAGACAGTTTCTGATCAAGATTCTGTAGTATGTCAGAATTCTGGAGTTTCATGACCAGGGATCAGATTTCTCCAAGTTGAAGTCCTCAGAGTCCATTTGATTTTGTTCATGAGGGACAGAATTAACTATATTTACTGATGAAATAACAGAACTATCCCTATCAATATACTTCTTGAGCATATTAATGTGACATAGCTGTTTTTGCTTGCGCCTCCCAGGAGTGTTAACAATGTAATTCACGTCACTTAACTTTTTATCAACAGTATACGGGCCATAATATCTAGCTTGTAAAGGTCTGCCAGGAATGGGCAAGAGAGCAAGTACCTTGTCTCCAGGTTCAAAATTTCTGTCTTTAGCATTTTCATCATAACGAATCTTCATTTTGCTTTGAGCAGATTTGAGATTGGACCGAGCTGCATCACAGGCCTTTGATAGTCTGTTTTTTAGCTCACCTGAGCCGAAGGCTCACAAGGTGAGCTTATAGGATGGCCATGATCCGGCGTCCGTCCGTCCGTCGTCCGTCGTCCGTCCGTCCGTCGTCCACAATTTCAAAGATCTTCTTCTCTGAAACCGCTTGGCCGATCTAGTTGAAATTTTATGTGGAGCCTCCTTGGGTAGTGGCATTTCAAGTTTGATCGCGAAATCCAGGTCACATTACCAAGATGGCCGCCACGCCCATATATGGTAAAAACCCTTCAAAAATCTTCTTCTCCAGAACCGGTGGGCCGATTTCCACGAAACTTGGTATGTAGCATTGTGGACTTCAGCCCATCACAGTTTGATAAAATGATGACCCTTGGATGACCTTGACCTATTTTACGGCAAGGTCAAATTTGGAAACATAGGCTTTTACATGGGAAAAAGTGAAAACTATGGATTTTTTGAAAACTATTGCAGCCTGAGGCCTGAAAAGTGGTAGATGCAAACAACTAATGGAGTAGATGAAGGTATGTGATTAATTTAGGTCAAGGTCATCTCTTGACCTTGGCCAGTATGTCATCCATACACACTTCTCAAAGATCTTCTTCTCTGAAACTGCTTGGCCAATCAAAGTGAAATTTTATGTGGAGCATCCATGGGTAGGGGAGACAAAAGTTTGATCGTGAAATCCAGGTCACATGACCAAGATGGCCGCCACGCCCATATATGGTAAAAACCACTCAAAAATCTTCTTCTCCAGAACCCGCTGGCCGATTTTCACGAAACTTGGTATGTAGCATTTGGGGCTCCAGCCCATCATAGTTTGATCAAATGATGACCATAGGATGACCTTGACCTATTTTACGGCAAGGTCAAATTTGGAAACATATGCTTTTACATGGGAAAAAGTGAAAACTATTGATTTTTTGAAAACTGTTGCAGCCTGAGGCCTGAAAAGTGGTAGATGCAAACAACCAATCGAGTAGATGAAGGTATGTGATTAATTTAGGTCAAGGTCATCTCTTGACCCTTGGCCAGTCTGTCGTCCATACACACTTTTCAAAGATCTTCTCTCTGAAACTGCTTGGCCAATCAAAGTGAAATTTTATGTGGAGCATCTATGAGTAGGGGAGACAAAAGTTTGATCGTGAAATCCAGGTCACATGACCAAGATGGCCGCCACGCCCATATATGGTAAAAACCACTCAAAAATCTTCTTCTCCAGAACCGGTGGGCTGATTTCCACGAAACTTGGTATGTAGCATTGGGGACTTCAGCCCATCATAGTTTGATAAAATGATGACCCTTGGATGACCTTGACCTATTTTACGGCAAGGTCAAATTTGGAAACATAGGCTTTTACATGGGAAAAAGTGAAAACTATGGATTTTTTGAAAACTATTGCAGCCTGAGGCCTGAAAAGTGGTAGATGCAAACAACTAATGGAGTAGATGAAGGTATGTGATTAATTTAGGTCAAGGTCATCTCTTGACCTTGGCCAGTCTGTCGTCCATACACACTTTTCAAAGATCTTCTTCTCTGAAACTGCTTGGTCAATCAAAGTGAAATTTTATGTGGAGCATCCATGAGTAGGGGAGACGAAAGTTTGATCGCGAAATCCAGGTCACATGAGCAAGATGGCCGCCACGCCCATATATGGTAAAAACCACTCAAAAATCTTCTTCTCCAGAACCGGCAGGCCGATTTTCACGAAACTTGGTATGTAGCATTTGGGACTCCAGCCCATTATAGTTTGATCAAATGATGACCATAGGATGACCTTAACCTATTTTACGGCAAGGTCAAATTTGGAAACATATGCTCTTACATTGGAAATGTGAAACTATTGATTTTTTGAAAACTGTTGCAGCCTGAGACCTGAAAAGTGGTAGATGCAAACAACTAATGGAGTAGATGAAGGTATGTGATTAATTTAGGTCAAGGTCATCTCTTGACCTTGGCCAGTCTGTTGTCCATACACACTTTTCAAAGATATTCTTCTCTGAAACTGCTCGGCCAATCAAAGTGAAATTTTATGTGGAGCGTCTATGGATAGGGGGAACGAAAGTTTGATCGTGAAATTCCGGTCACATGACCAAGATGGCTGCCATGCCCAACTATGGTAAAAACCACTCAAAAATCTTCTTTTCCAGAACCGGCTGGCCGATTTTCGCGAAACTTGGTATGTAGCATGACTCCAGCCCATCATAGTTTGTTGAAATAATGACCCTAGGATGACCTTGACCTATTTTACGGCAATGTCAATTTTGGAAACATAGGCTTTTACATGGGAAAAGGCGAAAACAGTGGATATTATGGAAACTGGTGCAGCCTGAGACCTGAAAGTTGCTAGATGCAGACAACTAATGGAGTCAATGAAGGTAAGTAATTAATGAAGGCCAAGGTCATTTCTTGACCTTGGCCCCAGGTCATTTAAATATCAAAATTAAAATTATGGTTTTCTCAGAAATCACTGGGTTTGGAAACTATTGCAGCCTGAGACCTGAAACTTTGCAGATGCAGACAACTTATGAAGTCAATAAAGGTGTGTGAGTATTCAAGGTCAAGGTCATTTCATGATGACTTAATACTCCAAGATCAGGCTTCAGGTGAGCGTTCTCAGGACCAATGGTCCTCTGGTGAAATCAGACACATACTGAAGTAAGTTCAAAGAACTGTCATCATCTGAGAGAAATTTCTCTTTTAGAAGTTTTAACGGTCCACGTACAGTGTGCCCAAAAACAAGCTCAAATGGGCTGAACCCCAGAGACTCTTGTACAGATTCTCTTACAGCAAATAGAAGCAAGTGTATGCCTTCATCCCAATCTTTTTCAGTGTCAAAGCAGTAAGATCTGATCATGTTTTTCAAAGTTTGATGGAATCTTTCTAAGGCACCTTGGCTTTCAGGGTGGTAAGCCGATGACTTGTATTGCTTAATTCCAAGTTCGTACATAACTTGCTGAAAAATTCCTGACATAAAATTTTAGCCCTGATCTGACTGGATAGATTTTGGGAGGCCTACAAATGTGAAGAACTTCACAAGTGCATTAACTATTGTTTTAGCCTTGATATTTCTGAGTGGGATAGCTTCAGGAAAGCGAGTTGAAGCACACATTATGGTCAGAAGATATTCACAACCTTTCTTTGTTTTGGGCAAGGGACCTACACAATCAATAATCACTCTGCTGAAAGGTTCATCAAAGGCAGGAATGGGCTGCAGTTGAGCTTTTGGAATGGTCTGATTGGGCTTTCCTACCATTTGACAAGTGTGGCAGGATTTGCAATGCTGTGAAACATCAGATTTTAATCCTGGCCAGTAGAAATGATTAAGGATCTTGTGATAGGTCTTATTTACACCTAAATGGCCTGACATGGGTGTTTCATGAGCCAAGTTTAAGATTTCAGGGCGATAAACCCTAGGAACCACAATTTGGTGGTTAACAGTCCACTCATCTTCTGCGGAGACATCCGGAGGACGCCATTTTCTCATCAAAATGCCATTTTTGACATAATAGCAAACAGGAACCTGGGATATTTCATTTTCATTAAAAGCCCTTTCAAATAAAGGCGAGATATCAGAATCACTGTGTTGTTCTTTACAAAGCTGTGACCTTGACATCTGGTCATGACCTTGATCATTTGACGTTGAGGGTGAAAGGTCATTTTCTGACCCCGACCTTGGATTGCTAGGGTCAGTCTGAATATCAGACTGAGTAGGGGAAAGAGATGTTGAAATCTCTTTATTAAAGGACTGACCTATCAAAGTGTCAGTTAAATTTATGTCCTGCATCCCATCATATAATTTGGCTTTCTTTGCCATTGCCCTAGTGACAGCACAAGAAGGGTAAAGGTCAGGAATTTCCTGCTCAATGGGATCAGGCGGTTGATCAACACATGGTGTGCTGGTCAAAAGTGGGTTTACCACAACCTTATCTCCTGCCAAATCATTGCCTAACAGCAAATGAATACCTTTAAAGGGTAAGGAAGGTCTAATACCTACAGCCACGGGACCTTTAACTAAGTCTGAGGACAAATAGATATTATGGAGCGGTACATTAACAAATCCACACTCTACGCCCTGGATAAGGACACTTGTCCCAGAAGAAGACTTCTCGGAAAATGGCAAGGTATCTGCCAAGATAAGGGATTGAGAAGCTCCGGTATCTCGTAAGATTTTGATAGGGGTAGACTGGGCAGAGTCACTGTTAAGTGACACAAAACCATCTGATAAGAATGGTTCATAAATCTCCATAATAGAATCCTCAGAGACTGACTCTTTACAAGTTCTGGTCAGTATAGGGTTTTCTTCCTGGATACAAGACTGTGGTTTAGCCTTTAAGGAGGTGAGACCTGTCGGTTTAGCACTATCTAGATTTTCTCTTTCTTTCTTTCGTTTCAGTGCCAAACATTCAGAAATAATGTGGCCAGTTTTCTTACAATAATTACAAATTGGCTGGGATAAGGGATTTTGTCCTTTGTTTTCACTAGAAAATTTGGGTTTTGGACTGGAATTGTCAGTTGGATTACTGGGATTGGCTTTGGGACCGGACTGAAGGGAATATGGTTTTGACTGAGGGGTAATTTGCTTTGATTGAGGGTTATATGGTTTCCTAGGATATGGCTTGTTGACAAATGAAGCCTTATGAGTCAAAGCATAGTCATCAGCTAAACGTGCTGCTGTTTCCAAGTTTTCAACTTCTCTTTCGTTCAAGAAAGCCTTAACATCAGAATTTATGCACTGTTTGAATTCTTCAACAAGCATGAGCTGCCTTAGCTTTGCATGATCAGAACCTACTTTCTTTGAAGAACACCATCTATCAAATAGTTGCTCTTTTGTTCTAGCAAACTCAACATGAGTCTGGTCATGTTCTTTTCTACAGTCTCTAAATTTCTGCCTGTATGCCTCAGGGACCAACTCATAAGCCTTAAGAATAAGTTCCTTTACTGTATCATAATCTGAGCTTTGCTCAAGAGAAAGCTGAGTGTAAATTTCTCGAGCTTTACCAATTACAACACTTTGCAAAAGCAAGGTCCAGTGCTCTTTTGGCCATTTCAAGTTTTCTGCCACCTCAAAATGTAAAAAATATTTGTCAACCTCTTTTTCTTGAAATGGAGGAACGAGACGAATGTGTTTCGTGACATCAAATACCATACTAGTGGCCAAAGGCAAAGATTTTGATTTAGATTTGCCTTGTAACTCAAGCTCTTTCATTTTTAACTCAAATTGTAACTTTTCCTTTTCAATTTCAAGCCGTTCTTTTTCAATTTCAAGCTTTTCTGCTCTTTCTAACTTTTCTCGTTCCATTTCCCTTTGTTTTTCCTTCTCTCGTTCTTCCATTTCTAGTCTTAATTTCTCAAGTTCTAATTTTTCTCTATGCATTCTATCTTCTCGTTCTATAGTTTCTAACCTTATTCTCTCTTCTCGCTCCTCTTTCTCCCTTCTTATTCTCTCCTCTTGATCTAATCTTAATTTTTCTAATGTAATTTGATTTTTTATTTCAATTTCTCTCAGCTGCAAGTCAGTCTGAGTGACTAGAATCTTAGAGGTAGCCGAGGAATCAAAAATTTCCTTGTCAACAAAAAACTGAATCAAAATGTTCTTAATTTCATGTTTTAACATGGAAGTCTTGATATTTGACAACCCATAATGATCAGCTATGTCTAAGAGGTCACTCTTTTTGGCCTTATCTAACAGCTCCTGAGAAGGCGCAGCAATAAATCACTTAGTTTGAATGACATGGTTGCTTTTTGCTGGCTTTAGCTATTTAAACAGCAAACAGTGAAGATACTTTAGAATTTTAAATAAATTTGGTGCACAAGAAATTTCAATCCCGGACTCGAGCCCCCAATTCTGTTACGTGCCAGGCGTAACTAGAAGATTAAGGAAACCAACAAGTTGGTTAGCCAGCAACAAGCTTTGTTTAAAATTTAACAAATTTATTTAGAAGTGATTTAACCAGTAATTACATGTGAAACAATCAAAAGCATATATACAATCAAACAAAAATGAATGTACAATACCTTTCAAGATGTTAATTCCCTTAAAGAATGTCTGAATGTCCCTCAGAATTTTTTAACACAAGTCTGTATCAGTTTCTGATCCCAAGAATTAAAGTTTGTTTCAAAATAGCACTATGTCCCAATCCAGAATCGAATATCACAAAGTAATCCAAGAATAAGTTTAAATTCCAGTAAGATAGATTTTGACTTCTTAATAGTAACAGTACCCAAAGATTGTCCTTATGAAAATTTGTAGCCCTTATATAGCACTGAGGAACATTCAGGATTCTTCCAGCAAATTCTATGATATCATATACTAAAAATAACAAGTTGTTTACCAAAATTTAATGTTTTGGAATATTCTAGAGAGGCCATTATCCTTCCAGAAAATTCCACAATATTCTTTTGACATGAAAAAAGATTCTTCTAGAAGATTCTACATCTTTGGTTCTTCCAGATTTTTCCGTCAAAGAACAATTTGAAATTTCTAGAAAATTCTGAAGTAAACAACCTGTTTATGTCCAATATCTGGGACACTAAAAGTAAATAATTGCTAAGGACAACAAGTAAACATCATATGTATAACAACATACTTTCCTGGGCATACTCCCTTGGGAAGTTTACCAGTACTGAATGCACATCTTTCAACAAGTAACTGTCATACATAACACAGGGATCACAGATTCAATCCTGAGACTTACACTGAGATCCTGTCTTCATTTGCTGTTGGTGTGACATTAAACCACAAGTCAACCAACCAACCAAGTCTTTTCCGAAGAACCTGTGTATAAGTGGACACTTGCCACCTGGCATAATATTATTCTACACCATTTTATGTCACCATAATATCTAAGTAGATGAACTAAAACATGAACTAAAATATTTTGGAAAGGTTTGAATGTGAGACACGAACCACTATTTAAGTTTAGGAGAAGCTTATTTCTGCAATTTATGTGTTCTTTTCGGTTTTAGTGTGTGTTAATTAGGAACAAATTTTATTGATCTGTTTTTGGTCAGTTTTGAAAAGTTAAGCACATAGAGCACTAAATAGAATGAATATGGTATTTCCCATTTCAGATCCATTGTTCACCAAAGTAGCGGGAGTAGATAAGAAAACTTGTGTACATTCTAGAATCATCTGGTCATGTTGCTGGTCACATGACGAAAGATACTTCGCTACAGCTTCAAGAGATAAAAAGGTATGATCTTGCTTTACAGGGAGTAGACATTTTGACACAGTAGACATTATTGGAGTAGACATTTTTGGAATTAACATTATGGTTGACATTTTGGGAGGTGACATTTCAGCACCTAATCCTTGGGCATAAAGCATTAAATTAACACCCACACAAGAAATTGATAAGATCATTTCTAACAAAACAAAACTCTGATAGATCTAATTTCAGATATTATTTTGTGTGTTTCTACCAGGTTGTAGTATGGCCATGCCCTGAAGTAATCAAGTCGACCACACCTGTAGCTAAATTAGATGTCTGTGATAGTGCTACTGCTGTTGATATGGCACCTTGTATATTACCAAGAAACAGGTAAGGACTTGGTGGGGTCATCATTTAAACATAAGCTGCTGCACATGGAAACCAGTCTTTGGGTGTTCTGCATAGGTCGGACACAAACCGGCCTGTACAGAAGGCTATAAGCTTAAAGTAGAAGAGGAATTGTACTGTCCTTGTAGCGCAAACAAATGCGCTGGTGTCTTTGTTTTCACATATGCAAAATCTGGACAACAACGCTAGTAAAAGCGTAAGAATCTAGACTCACAAGGCTGTTTGTGCTGGGCACACATAAAAATATGATTTTATCATTTCAGTTACCTGTTAGCAGTAGGTTTAGAGAAGGGACACATTCTGCTGTACCGTTGGTCACCTGACTCCTTGTCACCATGGAAACAACTAGTGACATTAGACAACCAGTATCCTTTCATACTAGCCTCCCACCCACTGGGATTGACATAAACCCATTTGTGACTAATCTTTCAATTTTTATTTAATTTTTCCATAAAATTCATCTATAATAGTAAACAGAGTAGCCACAGATGGGTCACTTTGTAGAGTTCCTCTCCCTGATGCTTCATGCCAAGTTTCAAAATCATAGGCCTTCTGGTTCTGGAGATTTGCTATTTATAGTCACGGTGGCCATCTTGGTCATTTGACCTGGACCATTTATATAAACTTTTGTTCCCTCTTCCTATGGATGCTCCACATGAAGTTCGGCTTTGATTGGCCCAGCGGTTTCAGAGAAGATCTTTGAATATTATAGTAATATACGTGCATATTGCCCTGGGGTGGGGGCAGACCAGCCCCTGGGGTCCAAATTTTTAGCTCACCTGAGCCGAAGGCTCACAAGGTGAGCTTATAGTATAGTAGTCGAGCCGGCGTCCGTCCGTGCGTGCATCCGTCCACATTTTCAAACTTGAATATCTCTAAGACAACAAGGCCAATCGTGACCAAATTTTATCTAAAGCATCATTGAGGAGGGGGAAAGGTTGTATTAGGTTTTGGGCCAGGTCGGATCAGAACTCTGGTTTCCATGGCAACGGATAGCTCCCATAGCCTTACAATGGGAAAAACATAAAAATCTTCTTCTCTGAAACCACTAGGCCAAGAGCTTTCATATTTTGTGTGTAGCAATGTCTAGTGGTCCTCTTCATAAATCCTGCCTACCGTGCCCCTGGGGTCCATACGGGCCCCGCCCCGGGGGTGTCATGGGAAAAACATAAAAAAAATCTTCTTCTCCAAAACCACAAGGCCCAAAGCTTTCATATTTTGTGTGTAGCAATGTTTAGTGGTCCTCTATATAAATCCTGCCAATCATGCCCCTGGGGTCAAAAATGGCCCTGCCCCGGGGGTCATTAGCTCCCATAGACTTACAATGGGAAAACATAAAAAAAATCTTCTTCTCCGAAACCACAAGGCCCAGAGCTTTCATATTTTGTCAGTAGCAATGTATAGTGGTCGTCTTTATAAATCCTGCCAACCGTGCCCCTGGGGTCCATATGGGCCCCGCCCTGGGGGCGTCATGGGAAAAACTTTAAAAAATCTTCTTCTCCGAAACCACAAGACCCAAAGCTTTCATATTTTGTGTGTAGCAATGTATAGTGGTCCTTTTTATAAATCCTGCCAACCGTGCCCCTGGGGTTCATACGGGCCCCGCCCCAGGGGGGTCATGTGTAAAACATAAAAAAATCTTTTTCTCCGAAACCACATGGCCCAGAGCTTTCATATTTTGTTTGTAGCAATGTATAGTGGTCCTCTTTGTGAATCCTGCCAACCATGCCCCTGGGGTCCATACGGGCCCCGCCCCGGGGGGCGTCATGGGAAAAACTTAAAAAATCTTCTTCTTCGAAACCACAAGGCCCAAAGCTTTCATATTTTGTGTGTAGCCATGTAAAGTGGTCCTCTTTATAAATCCTGCTACAAATCCTGCCAACCGTGCCCCTGGGGTCCATGCAGGCCTCACCCTGGGGGCGTCATGGGGAAAAACATAAAAAAATCTTCTCTGAAACCATATGGCCCAGAGCTTTCATATGTTGTGTGGACCAATGTATAATACTCTCCTTTATAAATGTTGCCAACGGTGCCCCTGGGGTCCATACAGGCCATGCCCCAGCCATGTCATTATCTACCATAGACTTATAATGGAAATATATGAAAAAAATCTTCTCTGCAACTGCATGCATGACACAAAGCTTGTATATTTGATATACAACATTGTCATGTGGAGTTCTACATAAATCCTGCCAATCTTGCCCCTGGGATCAAAGATGGCCCCACCCCGGGGGTCATTATAGGACCCTGACCTTGTTAGATGATTTTTTCAAGTGAACCAAAATGGCAGAAAAGAGGATACACAATCCAGACAAGAGCTCTTCTGCTGATGTAAGTAGGGTTTCAAGGTCACGTGACCAAGATGGCCACCATACCCATATATGGTAAAAAACCCAATTACTTTGTCGAGTGACTGTACTTGTTGACTCACAGGTGAGCGATCGTTGCCCTTGGGCTACTTGTTTCAGATTCATAAAGCCTGAGTCCATTTGCCCATTTCCTTCAAGTTTTCCCTTCAAATGACATTTTGGCAATTTTCTCCATTCAGATGCATGGGCGACCTATGTTGACCTTGCCGTAAAATAGGTCAAGGTCATCCCATGGTTATGACTTTGTAGAACTCCTCTTCCTAATGCTTCATGCCAAGTTTCAAAATCATAGGCCTTCTGGAACCGTTCTGGAAAAGTAGATTTTTAAAGGTTTTTGCTATTTATAGCCATGGCGGCCATCTTTGTCATGTGACCTGCATCATTTAATAAACTTTCCTTCCCCCTTCCTAAGGTTGCTGATCATGAACTTTGGCTTTGATTGGCCAAGTGGTTTCAGAGGAGATCTTTGAAATTGTGGATGGACAATGACGGAGCATGGCCATCCTATAAGCTCACGTTGTGAGCTTTCAGCTCAGGTGAGCTAAAAATGATTCAGGTGCTAACCTGTGTATGTGCAAGTTTGTTTTGATGCCTACTTTTTTTTTTTGCTTTTGATTCACTTTTATGTCTCTTCCAAGATCATTGCAGCTCATTTGAAACGAGTCAGTCAGTAGGTGGGGTGAAAAGGGAAAACAACAAAAAAAAAAACAAAAAACTACCTGGCACACCCGCAAGCAGAACTAGGCCCGTCTTACATGCCCTATATTGGTCTCAAACCCACACCAGACAAAGCAGTATGTGATCAAGTGGTTGAGTGCAGTAATAAAATCAGTGCTCTTAACCACTCGGCCCTGGTGGGGCCACCTGCAAATATTTATGTACAGCCTTCCTTGAGATGTGGCACATAGTGTATAAGAAGTTTTGCCTTTCTTCAGTTTAGATTCCTTAAGAATTTATCAATATTGACACGAGTGGGTGGGGTATGTTAAACAGATATTTACTGTTTTTTTAAATCTGTCAATCAAATGATGATGTGCATTTATTGCTAACAGATGTCACAGATACTAGGAATGACTTGGCTTAGAATTGGAAATGTAACTGGTTTTCGTGAGACCCATTTGCTGGAAAATGGAATGCATTTGAATAAAAATTACACAAAGCCTTCATGTCTAGGATACATAATCTGACAAATTAAAGATTATTTTGGGTTCATGGAAATGTATTTCTCTAAGAAAAGTTGATGTAAACATGTTTTTCTGGAAACTTGGGGCGGCTTGTGTTCGCTTATTGTTTGCTGAAAGATGACATGCCTTTTGTTTCAGGTTCTTGTATGATTGTAGTCAATTACTACATCGAAAAATCTGGCTCATTTTTTTCAAAAAGCTAAGAAAAATGGGTCCGACGATTTCAACCCGGAAGTAACTGAAAAATGACTCACTTGCTCCGAGCTGACCACTAATTTCACAATCATGTATACACAAATCCATGTATTTGAAACATATTCAACAGCCCCATGATAATGCATGCTAAAGACTGTAGCATTGTTGACAAAAATAAACAATGTTTTTTATACAGGTAAATCTTCAAACATGTATATACAGTGACCACACGTAAGTCCTTAACTCCAGTTCAGATCTGCACACCATCTTTCAGTAAAACGACTTCGATTTCGACCATGTTTGGGTCTGGCAGGTATCCATGGCAACAAGGAATCAAAGGTCAAGGACATTTCAGACTGGCTACAGTTAGCAAGTTGTGGAGCAGACCATGCAGTGAAAATATACAATATCAATATACCCAGTCTGATGCAGCTCAGTAGCTGATATTGACACTGGCACTAGTAGACGTTAACAAGAAAATGTGACTATTCCTGGACCAGTGAGATGGGTGGAAAGTGGACTACCAGTGTACATTCAACAGTCAGGCCTTGAGCAAACAGGCTGTTCAGTTCAGTCATAATAGGTTATGCATGTTATGAGCCGTCTCGTGGGAAAACCATCAATGTGGTTTCCGAACAGGTACGACACAAACCGGCCTGTACAAGCACAGAGAAGAGCTAGATGCTTGAAATTTTGGATATAAGTAGAAGAGGAACTGTACTAGCCGTGTAGCGAAAACAAAGGCGCTGATCAGCTTCGCGGAGCTGATCTGCGTCTTTGTTTTCGCATATGCAGATTGTTGGTTTTCCCACGAGGCGGCTCTTATATAGATGCTATCCTTCTGGGAAGATGAAAAGAGGCAAACACTCAACAATCATTACCTCTATAGTTATCGTTTGCTAAAATGTATCGTTTTATTGAAGAGCTAAGATTTATCTCAACATTACTCGCTCATTTGATGTGGAAAGAAAGAAAAAATAAAAACAATCATGTAGGGTTTTGTTTGTTTTCTTTGTAAACACAAATATGTGTTAACTTTACAACAATAATATGAATATCCTAATCTTTTACTCATGATCATATTTAACATATAAACCACTTCCATACATAAAATCTTAAAAAGCTGAAATTTTTAGAGAGAAAATAACAGCCAAAGCATCACTTCATCTAAACTTTGTACAAGGATTACAGAAGTTCTGCTTCAAATGGCACTGTTTTGTTTAGTAATATCTTTAATAGCTGCATCGAAGAAAACCAGCTTTTTGCATATATGAAATCATGGATAGTACAATCATTCTTCTATTTAAATCCAAAATTTCAAGCTTCAAGTCCTCTTCTGTGGCTGTACAGTACAGGAATGTTTGTGTTGGACCTGGTATAAAACTTCCATTGTTCATTGTCACCTCCCCGTGACCAACTTTGTCCAGTTTACATGTTAACGGAACACGGAACCAAAGTGACCTTTGCCACGACATGTTTACATAATGGGATCATACAAAACCCAGAAGACCTGGGCTCATTTTAGAGATATTGGAGGTAATGAAGTAAAAAAAACCCCACCTCTTCTAATGTTAACACATGCACAAAGAGATGTTCTTTAAAATTTCAACCATTATTCCGACACAAGTCCTCACACAACTAGCAAAGCTGAGTAAATTCAAAATACAAAACAACCTACAGAGCCACATTAACAAAATAATTCTTTTTTCAATAACAATTATGGATTTTCTATTTGACAAATATAACAGCATGATAATGATAAATAAGCTTAGACTAAGTTTATTTCAAAGAATATATGTACTCTTGGCAAATATACAAACTTTTCGGAAGCCTTTGTGGCATAGTGATTAAGCCATTCGCCAGGTTCCACCCTAGGCTTTTTCAAGTCTTTGGAATGAAAGTTCACATTCACCTTGTAAACCAGGAGTCATGGGTTCAATCATGGGCTACTCTCTTTGGAATGAAAGTTCAAACCAATGTCATGTCTCCATATGACCTTAACCATACTGTGGGATGTAAAACACAAAATCAACCAACTTTCATCCCGCCAACATCTTCAACAATCTTAACCCATATTTGACGAATGGATTTTCCCATCATTATCATTTGGGTGAGTCCAATTTCATTTTTAGGGCCGTCAGGATTGATTTTTAAATTTCATTCAATTTTTCGATGAAAAATCTCTAAGCAAACAGAATAGCCCCAGATGGGACGCTGCGTTTTGCGGCGTCACATCTGGGGCTATTCTGTTTGCCTTTGTCCCATAAAAAGGACACCAGGCTTATATGAATTAATGCAACACATTTAGGACAAAGATTTGATGAAAGTGGTGCCTCATGAAAATTTATATCATCACTATAATAAGCCTATCAATCTATTCATTTAGAAATATAGTTTCTAACTTCACTACAATGCCCTTTTAACGCATGAACCTCTTCATGTCCAACAACTTAAAATGGGTCCGTGACACTTCGCCGAAAACCACTTTGCCGAAAGCCACTTTGCCGAAAAGACACTTCGCCGAAACGACACTTTGCCGAATGCGACACTTCGCCGAAATATTGCCGAAATTCGGCAAAAATGCCGAAAAAGGTGTGTTTAAGAGTATTTCATACAATGTGACTTTTTCATAACTTTTACTTAAATCCACAGCATTATAACGATTTTAACGATTAATAAATTTGTATAAATCTATGAAAAGAGGCATTCTAAATTCTTAAAGAATTAAATGATTAGGTACATCAATTACCAATTAAGGCGATCAAACTAATTATAATATATGACCAATTTAAAACATGGCGATACATCTAATCGTATTATTATTGGCACGAACCCATTTTACTTCATAAATAAACAAACAAGGTAAAACAAACATAAAACGTTATTATAAGGAACTGATATAAAGTCCCCATTAAGACAATCAAGGCTCATCTAATTATATTAGTTTCCCTCAAGCATGACTCATTGTAATGTTAATCATTTGAAACTTTCGGCGAAGTGTCGCACCGGAGAAGAATTTTCGACATTGTGTCGTTTCGGCGAAATGTTTTTTCGGCGAAGTGGTTTTCGGCAAAGTGTCGTGCACCACTTAAAATTGATACAAATGCACTTGCCCACCATTATCATGTTGGCGAGTCCACTTAGATTTTTAGGGACTTCATGATTTTATTTTATTTTTCCTTTTCAATAAAATTCCTGTAAGCAAACAGAATAACTCCAGATGGGATGCACTTTCTGAGGGGTCCCATCTGGGGCTTTACTGTTTGCCTTTGTCTCATAAATAGGACACCAGACTTCTATAAATTTAAACAGGCTAATTTAAAATTTTGCCAGGCACAATGACCAAAAGTGGTATATGCCAGTCCAAAAATGTCAATTTCAAAAAGCAACAAATGCCATTTTTACAACCAGGTATATTAATAAGAAGATAAAAATGACAATATACAGACGTCTGAGAAAATTAAAGCAACAAACTTGAAGTATAATCTGTAATATTTTAGTACACCTTCACTTTTAAATATATCCTGTATCAGATCATGATTTAATAATAAAATGACTGAAAATTCCTTCTTGAAGCAGACAAGAGAAATGAGCCGCCTCATGAGAAAACCACCAATCTGCATGTGCGAAAACAAAGGCGTAGATCAGCTTCGCAGTACTGCGAAGCTGATCAGCGCCTATGTTTTCGCTACACTGATAGTACAATTCCTCTACTTTCTAAATCCAAAACTTCCAGCCTCTATCCATCTTCTGTGACTGTACAGGCCAGTTTATGTCAGAGGTGGCTCAAATGTTAAGCTACATCCAAGCTTCAATCTCTAAAATTTGAAGAATAAACTTTAAACCTGTGATGCATCTAAATTTATTTCCGAACCACTTGATGCAAGTGGTTTATCACATGATAAAAATGGAATGTGGTGATTGGAAGCCTGATCAATTAGGCAACAACTGATGGGGAAGACTTCATTGCCTTGATGTAAATTGTTGCCCAAGCCACCATCATCCAATAAGCACACTATTTCATCATAAGACGTGATGTTGCATCAATTTGCACAGTAATAAATGTGGTTGCATCACAGGTATATAGGGTTTTGAATAGCCTAGAGGTTCATTAAAGCCTTCCAATGGGAAAGCCAAAATTGAGCCGCCTCATGAGAAAACCAACAATGGTTTCCAAACAGGTCCAACACAAACCGAGCTGTACAAGCACAGACGTTGGCTAGAGGCTGGAAATTTTGAATTTAAAAAGAAGAGGAATCGTACTATCCGTGCAGAGAAAACAAAGGCGCTGATCAGCTTCGCGGAAACCGCGAAGCTGATCTGCGTCTTTTGTTATGGCATATGCAGATTGTTGGTTTTCTCATGAGGCGACTCAACTGAATGCATTTATGTTGAAGCAGCCTTTAATGAGATCTTGGAAAACACTAAAAAGCACATGTATAAAATTGTATATGAAAAAGTAGCAAAACTGTATCATGTACAGAAAACAAATATCTACAGTTTAAAAATAGACCGAAAGTGTGCTATACTAAGAACAGGTGAGAGAGTCTGGCCTAATTGAGCCGCGACAAGAGAAAACCGGTCTTCGGGGTTTCCGACCAGGTCCGACACAAACCGGCCTGTACAAGTTCAGAAAAGAGCTAGAAGCTTGAAATTTCGGATTTAAGTAGAAGAGGAATTGTACTATCCGTGTAGCGAAAACAAAGGCGCTGATCAGCTTCGCAGTTACTGCGAAGCTGATCTGCGCCTTTGTTTTCGCATAGGCAAAAATCCGGTTTTCTCACGATGCGGCTCAAATGGTAAAAACCTAAGCAAATACTGTTGCATTACTTGATATTCATCAAATTTCAAACTTTTAAAAATCTCAAAGATTTACATCCACAACTAATGGTTTTAAGCATGGTATCTAAAAGAGCCGCGTCATAAGAAAACTGGAGTTTTGCCTTCGCAAAAACAAGGGGGCAGATCAGCTTCGCAGTAATACTGCAAAGCTGATCAGCGCCTTTGAATTGGCTACATGGATAGTACTATTCCTCTTCCTAAATCTGAAATTTCAAGCATCTAGCCATCTTCTGAAGCTGCACAGACCGGTTTGTGTCAGACCAGTTCGGAAGCCTCTAAGTCCGGTTTTCTCATGTAATGGCTCAGACGTGATGATGTACAACTATTATGTCCAGGATGCAAATATGATAATAGAAATGCACTACAAAGACTGTGTATATAACCTACTATATTGCACAAAATACATGTTCTTGATTCACTATGTAAACTATAGTATCACAATTTTCTGACACCAGCTTATCATTTTTTCATCTCTTACGTGCATCTCTTACTGTACTTCTGATCAGTGTATGTGGTGAGCATGATGGGTAGGTTTAAGATTTATGATGAAAGTGAATACTCTACCTAAATTTTAGTCTTTGCTGCACCAAAGCCCTAATCACTGACTTTGCCACATTGCAACTACTTAAAGCCAAGATAGACCATTGGATTGGTCAAATCTATCTCTATGCTTATACCATTACTATATAGCAACACTGCAAGTAATTTAGAACTGTTAATGATTGCATTGATATTATCCAGTAATATTTCACATACAATGTCCCAAGCCTTGTCAAGAAAAACAAGCTTTGATAATGAAGCGTTTTCAAATGGATATTTCAAGTTCTCTTTCATTTTGCAAATTATTTTATTTCCACATATTGGCAAGTGTTAAATTTACTATTGAGTATTTAAACAACCTATAGGAAATAAAAATAAAACTGAGATCCTTTAAGAGCAGTGAACGTATTAATGAGAAAGGGGATGGGCCATACCATGGTTTCGGCTACTTAAGCCTCTTCAGTGACCCTATAGATTTGGCAACAGGAAGTCATTATTTGTAAGAACAGATAATGCATTCATGAATATTAGTATAAATAAAGATCTTGTGAAAATTTCCAAACTTACAGTATCTAACCTGGTGCTGATCAGGCTGCAACTAAAGAGCAGGATAATAAACACCTTAGCTGCTTCTAATACTGTAAAGCATGTTTTCTCCTGACAAGGTCTATGGGGGTGTGGTTTCATGACAATTATTAGTCTATTATTTGAGCCACAATGCGAGAAAACTGGTCTTTGAGGTTTCGGACTGGCTCTGACACAAACCGAGCTGTACAAGGACAGAAGATGACTATCCATGTACTGCGAAGCTGGTCTGCGCCTTTGTTTTCGCCTAGGCAAAAGTTCAGTTTTCTCACGACGTGGCTCATTTGTTATTCATATGAGCCGCCCCATGGGAAAACCAACAATCTGCATAGGCGAAAACAAAGACGCAGATCAGCTTCGCGGTAACCGCAAAGCTGATCAGCGCCTTTGTTTTCGCTACTCGGATAGTACAGTTCCTCTTCTACTTAAATCCGAAATTTCAAGCTTCTAGCTCTTTTCTGTGCTTGTACAGGCCGGTTTGTGTCGGACCTGTTCGGAAACCACATTGTTGGTTTTCCCACGAGACGGCTCAATGAGTATTGCACATCAATCTCTGTGTGTATGGCCCTTTTGTTTCACTGATACAGTGAAGGACAGGTACTAATTCCATGGCATTAAATGATAATTATGCTTTATAACTTGCAAGCCTATGCAGGAGACTCTCTGAAGAAAATCCCATCGAGCATCAATAAGACCTTTCTGTCAAACTGACAAAATTATCTCTCAATAATCATCAAATAAGACCATTAGTTGACAATCTCCAGTGATAGCTCTTTCTTTTTAGACCACAGGGATATTCACCATTTTTGCATTATCTGCTGGTTCCCAGCTCACCAAAAATCAATACTGGAAATACAGGTAACCAAAACCACCCTGACCTCAAGGTCAGGGTGGTTTTGGTCACCTGTTTTTCCAATATTGACTATTTCCAAGCTGGAAACCAGCCGACAATGCAAAATTGGTGAATTGTCTGTCTAGCAAAAACACTCGGAACTCCAGTTGATGTTTGTTTTCATTCAGCTGTTGTTGTTGGTTTTTACCCAGCTGTTCGGCTTTCACCCATCTGTTGTTGACTTGCCAAGCTGATGCTGGTTTTTACCCAGCAGTTATGCGTTATATTAGCAAATGATCCATTTTGAGATTGGATTTTCCTCCAACAGTGGTCATGTCAGAATCTTCACTCAATACCAAAGGTGCTTGTCTCCTCAACTGCAGTGACTAGTTTCTCAAACAACAGGTCAAATGTTGTGTATGGGGGTAGGTCGAGCCGGTTGAAACAGGTGTGGGCCCTGGAAGCGAAATCATAGTTTACCTTAATACTATAACCAATTTAGGATAAACCAGTTGTAATAAATAATGTTTTCAAGCAATAAAATTTCTTTAATACTATTTTCAAGTTCTAGTTTTTTAAGCTTAATTTGTTATCAATCGCTAAAAAAAATAAGATTATTCCATACCTGGGTAGGCTAGTGCCCCTGCCCCACTTCTCTATACAGAACTTCCTGGGCCCAGTACTGCCCCGCAGAGCTGCAAAACCTTCATAGGGAATACTGGATGTACCGGTCACAAACTGAAAGATAAACGGTTTAACCAATAAACAAAAACAAGGTGGTATAATCTGCTTGGTATTCTATTACAAAAACAGGCACATGCAATGTACTGCTGTAAAATATCAAAATTTCATTTGAAAATTTTTGATATTTTTAATATTTCTGCTAAAAATATTGGTTGTGGGTACACTTAAGAATCACCTCGGTGTTAACAAGTAGCCGCCAAATACTGTAAATATGCCTCTAGACGGCACAGTGTGGACATAGCTGCTTTTTCCCTTAAAACTGTTTTTGGCAACATCCTTCATTAAGCTACACCTCTTTTAAGCAAGGCTTTGTATGTTTAAAACGCAGCTTTTCCAGTCTTTCGGAAGAGACTTTGTCTCCATTATGACTATAGATACAGTGTAGGACATAAAACGCAAACTCTAAAGACCCAACAAATACATGGAGACATTACCTGTAGTAATCTCAATCGTCTTTCGTTGTCAAACTTCTCGATGGCCTCCCAGAACCACTGTATGACCTGGTTCAGGTCGTGGTAGCCGCCACGGTACTCCGTGTTCTTTCTCCAGTCCTTGATGTCAATCTCGACGGTACCCGCGATGACTAACTCCAGTTCCCGTGCATCAAATATAGACACCATTCGAGATTCTAGCACCTGCAAAGTTAGAAATAAAATTTTCAAATGTGATTTGCAGTTTAACATGCAGTTTTGTGCTACATGTACTTGTAACTGGTTATGCCTGCCCTCTTCGCCAACAGTAACCCATTTTATGTCACAATTTTTTTTTCGAAATGTCAAACGCATTAAATACTAAGTCCTCTTTTTTTTTCCAAATAATTTTTTTTTTTTTTTTTTTTTTTTTTTTTTTTTTTTTTTTTTTTTTTTTTATAGGATTTAATCTTCTAAGCAAAATCTAAATATTTTAAATGAGACTTTAAACCAAGGTCCTGATACCCTATGACAGATACAGGTGGGACTTTGATCTCCAGAATCAATCAATCAAAATCTTATGTAAACCAGGTCCTCTGAGGTCCTTGGCTATCTTAGTCATCGATTCTGGAAAATCCAAGAAATTTTATCTCACATCGCCTCAATTTACCTCATGAAAGCCCTTGATAATACTCTCAGTCTGCTCGGTAACGCCTCGCTCCAGTCGCCATTTCACCATCCTCTCGATATACTCTTTCTTGTTCTTCTCTGTGACTGGTATACTCTTGCCATTAGGCTTCAGTTCTCTCTCAGTTACCTATAGAACAATCATTTTAGTCACAGAAACATGTCAAGAATTGTATCAAATGTGGTTGAATCTGCATTCTCCAATAAACATTTGAAAAACAGCTTCAGTAAACATGTTTGAAGCAAGTAAGGTTGTTGTTTGTTTTTTTTTACTTTAATGATAGTCAACATAGAGCTTGCATCATTCTGTCATATAGTCATGTGAAAAATAATCTTGTATACGTTGAAAGCTTGCTAGACCAAAAGCCTTTCCTGTGTAAAGGTGCCAAATTGCAAAATTTGCCAACAGTGTTCCTCTTGATAAGACTGATATAATATTTGAGCCACCTCGTGGAAAAACCAACAATCTGCATAGGCGAAAACAAAGGCGCAGATCAGCTTCGCAGTAACCCCGAAGCTGATCAGCGCCTTTGTTTTCGCTACTCGGATAGAACAATTCCTCTTCTACTTAAATCCGAAATTTCTGGTCTCTAACCATCTTCTGTGCTTGTACAGCCCGGTTTGTGTCGGACCTGTTCGGAAACCACATTGTTGGTTTTCCCACGAGGTGGCTCATATTTGTCTTCTAGGTTTTCTAAGAATTGAGTTATCAACTTACCTGACCAAAAACCTCTTCATTTACGGAGAAGAACAAGTCCATATCACATTCTGTTATGTCATTCTCTTTAATCCACATAAGACTGGAGTGAAACTCGGTATCTATAGCTTCAACATCACCCAGAGACCATGGCCTGGAAACAAATACAGGTCAACCTCATTATAACGCTATCTTTGGGGTCCATAGAAACAAACCGTGTTATAAGTGAACCGTGTTATAATGAGGTTAATTTCTATAGACATATAATAAAATAATTAATTTGGGAGCCATGACTTGGCCGTGTTATATTGAAAACCGCTTTATAATGAGGGGCGTTATAATGAGGTTGCAGTGTAGTATATATTTATCGGCATAAGGCAAGTTTTTCTTTTTTTCAACATTTTGGTTTATAGATGTGTGGTTAAGAATACTTTGTATCTTAGCAACTGCAGTCTAAACTGTATCCAATATAAGCAACTGCAGTCTAAAAAGTATATTGCAACCGCAATCTAAATGATATCTTAGCAACTGTAGTCTAAACTGTATATCAGCAACTGCAGTCTTACAAGTATATCTGCAACTGCAATCTTAACAATGTAACTTATCAACTAAACTGTATTATTTGCAACTGCAATATAAAAGTGTATCTTTTGCAGCTGCAATCTATACTGTATCTTAGCAACTGCAGGCTAAACTGTATAATGGCAACTGCAATTCAACCTGTATCTTAACTTCAGTCTACAATGTATATTTGCAACTGCAATCTAAATTGATTATTTGAGCCTGTGCATGAGAAAACCAACAATTTGAGTTCCGACCAGGTCTGACACAAACCGGGCTGTACAACCACAGAAGATGGTTAGAGGCTGGAAATTTTGTATTTAAGTAGAAGAGGGATTGTACTATCCGTGAAGCGAAAACAAAGGCGCTGATCAGCTTCGCGGTTACCGCAAAGCTGATCTGCAGCTTTGTTTTCGCCTATGCAAATTGTTGTTTTTCTCATGCACAGGCTCTTTTGTAATAGCAGGCTGAACAGTATTTCTTATGAATGCTTTGAAGCACTTTTTGGCTTGGACATCCAATCTGTACAACTGTATGTAACTGATATTTCCGAGAGGACACCCCTTCCCACAAAACACTTTATAATACCACACAAATGAGTTATTGTTTGCTTCAAGGCGTCCTGTAGAAAGCCTAGTGCAACCAGTACTTGACTGAAAAGCCTGATTTATTCACTTAAGGATGTTCGCTGCTAACATTTGACATTTCGGAACTTCCGGTTTTTCTTTTCTTGAATATCTCGTAAACAGTTGCAGATATTTTCCTAATATTTTATATTTGAATACATATTGATAATATGCATTGAATGAGCCATGAAAATTGTCAATCTAAGAAAATTCATTTTTTCACCCCATTTTCTTCAACTTTTCAGAAAATTTTAGTTGTCAGTAAAATTTAGGGGGTAGGGTAGATTAAACTTGAATATTACACATCTTAAAATTAGTTGCACTAGTTCGATGTTTATTTTAGCAGCAGTGTATGTGTACATGGTCTTCTAAGTCATTCTTTGTGTCTTTGTTGTGCTGGTTTTAAAATCTAAGGTGGTTTTATGAAATGGGCTTTTAGAAACAAAACAGCCGAAAAAAAGCTGAAAATGGCGATTTTCAAGTTGTTGGCTCTCTCTTATATGCTCACTACCCTATATATTTCTTTCTTTTATTCGAACAATATTACAAAGTTCTATGTTGTGTGAAAATACAAGAAAAAGTTTGAATCAACAAATATGGGTTTGGTACATTTCAAAATATTGATTTTTTCCGACTTTTCAAGTATGGGGGTAGGGTTGGAAAAGGAATCGTAAAATTTTGTCATCCACTCCAAGTTGCAAATTTTTCTATGCTTTTGGTCCAAAATTGTCTGCGCTACGTAAATATTATGACTTTTGAAAGCATTCTAGGTGTATTTTTGTTCAAGACAGGTATGTTTCAAAGAATTGAAAAATTAATTTTACCAAATTTAAAACATGGTGCTCAGAGGTTTCATTCAGAGGCCTGTAGCTTGAAAAAATGCACACTACCCTATATATATTTTGTTTTCAAATGTCTTGTGTTGTATTTTGGAATCAAAAAAGAGTGGTTAGAAAAAAAGTTTGAATACTTTTTCATTGGCAGCGAACATCCTTAACAAATGAAAGCAACAACTTACACTCGTAGCAGGAATTTATAGAAGGGTCTGGTGAAGAAAGCATCTAGTAGATACTGATGGATGAGACAGAGACCTAGAACACGACCAGCAAACCGGAACCTGAAAATGGGCATCAAATGAGCCGCCTCATGGGAAAACCAACAATGTGGTTTTTGAACAGGTCCGACACAAATCAGGCTGTGCAGTCACAGAAGACAGCTAGAAGCATGAAATTTTGTATTTAGGAAGAAGAGGGATTGTAGTATCCGTGTAGCAAAAAAAAAGGAGCTGATCAGCTTCGCGGTTACCGCGAAGCTGATCTGCGTCTTTGTTTTCGCATATGCAGATTGTTGGTTTTTTCATAATGCGGGTCAAATATATGTATATCAGGGAAAGTGGTTGTAAAAATGTTTACAAATCAAGTGTATCGGGTATAATAATTCAGGTTGTGTAAAAAATAAGAGTATTATAGGCAGATTTCTGTCATTTTTAGCACATTTATTTTAACATCTTTGCAAATCAACTATGTCATAAGATGACGAGATAGTTGCATTTTATTCCAATTGTAACATGCCTAATAACTCATAACATCACAATATGGGCTGTCCGAAACAGAAATGAAGTCCTGCTCCTGCTTTCAGGCTCAGACATTGTTTGCAAATACTATATTGAGGTATGTGACAATCATGATAAGAATTTTAAAGTTCTGCCAAGGGTACGTCTGAAGATGTTTTTCAAACTCCCTCATGTAAATCAGACTGTGGCAAATCAGATTACATGTAAAACATAACTTTAGAATGTTTTTCAATTACGTGTATAATACAAAAAGCTTACAAGAAACAAATCCTTACCATTCATGAGCATTCTCCACAAAGGCCGACATCGGACTGACTTGCACTGTGTAAGTATCATTAGCCGAGTATTCAAACAGTCCGTAGTACGGATTAAACAGCTCCCGAGATAAAAGGAAGAAAAATTCCCTGGATGGACCACCATAGTCCAGACCTTCTTCACCCGTGAACGTGATGTATAACTTGCTCTTTTGCAGTTCTTTCTTTGGTGTAGACATTATTTTGTTGAAAGCATCTTCTAAGACATGATCCCGACGTACCATCATTCTATTAAAATTAGAAGAGAATTTAGTAGATTTTTTTCTTCATTTTTTTATTCTGTAGGCAAAACTTATACATTGTGCAGCATAAAACAATGATTCTAACTTTTGGACATACTGGTAATGGAAAAACTATCTTAATTGCCCATCTACTACATCTTAAAGCCAGCTAATTCAAATTTTGATATAGTGATTCAATATTATTTAGAGTGTCAAACATCAGCTGATTATATGTAAATGGTTTTTCATTACTGCAGAATATTCTTACCCTTACCCCCGAGTAAATGTATTGTACCCATTTATGACAAATGAACTTGCACATTGGGGCATCATGAGTGATTTTGAATCTTTATTCCATTTTCTGATGAAAGTCCTCTAAGCAAAGGGAATAGCCCCAGATTGGATGCCATGTACTGAGGCTGCAAATCTGGGACTATACTGTTTGCTATGTCCCATAAATAGGAAGCCAGGCATAAGATTTAAGAGTCATACTCAGTTGCTACTTCAATTCAGGCATTTATCTTAATGTACCGGTAATCAAGTGTATAAGAAAAGACAGTAAAAACAAACTTACTTCAATTTTGATGGTCCCTGTCCATATCCTTTCTGTTCTAGTTTTCTATAGAAGTTTCTCAGTTTGGCATGGAAATCTCTCTTGTAAGGTGCTGGTACACGGATATTGGATCTCTGTGTATCTGTTACATGACTAGTACCTGAAAACGATGGAAATATATCCAATATGAAAACATGCAATATTAGGCGATTTTTAGATCTGTAAAAATAGAAAGTATTTTTCATATTTTGCTCAAACATTTATTGTGCATGCGCTGAGATTCTAAGTAGAACTTTCCATATGTGATGCTCTTCCACCAGCTGTGGTATGAATGACATGATGACAATTTTTTCATGTTGGTGCACAAATGGATATTTTGTTAGTGCACATATGAATGACTAAGTGAGTTGCAATGTGGAGAAGTTTCCATTGGCAACACTATCTACTACTTGCTGATTGCTGCGGTATGAATGACATGATAACTAATTATTGTATGTTGGTGCACATATAAATGTCTATGTTTGAATGTTGGTGCACATATGAATGACTCACTGGGTGAGTTATGCGGAGAGTCAGATGTAGAAGTTTCCATCGGTGAGGCTCTCCCACCAGCTGCTGACGGCTGTGGTATGAATGACATGATGTCCTCTTCAAATACACTGTAATTGAAAAAAAAAACAACAAGTTTTCATTTCAACTTAGCAGTGAAATCAATGCATATAAAAAATGAATAAAAGTGACATTTTCACCGGTATTGATATTTTCACTAGTGATTGATATCAGCCAACATATTCACTGTAGACTTTGGATTACTTCTAATGTTTCCATTCAGTTGACACCATTTAATGTGCTTCACATTTTTATGTGAAAATTACACAAAAATTTAAAAACCTAAGAACTTTTATCATTAACGTTCTATTAAGACAGGTAACAATATTTCATTCAAATTATGATCTAAAATCAGAATTGCACCGTAAAACAAAATTTTCTAACTTAAACTCTCTAAATGCTCTCAAAGTTCAGAATATCTCTAAGTTAAGAATATTACCTAAGCATTATAATGAGTTGTAGATCATTGGAGACTTTGTCCAGAGCCTCAGTTCCACCAACACAGATTTTGTGAACTTTTTCTTTGAGTTGAGCCGAGGATAAATAGGTTGGGTATTTTTCTTTGAGTATCTCTTGTATGTTAGGCTGACGGAGAAATGCCACAACTTTGTCATTGTATGCTGGAATAAGAAAAGAAATATGCTGATTCAAAACAAAACTATTTGACCAAAGCATGCAAATGTTTAGTTAGATTAAGGTCTCTAAAATGAGTTTGAGCTTTAAAATTTGACTTTAATGGTCAACTCTTTTTAATTTTCATTGTGTAAAGTTTCTGTGCATAAGGCTGCGGTCACATAGGAGTAGACAATTCGGGTATACGTTGTACGTTTTTGAGGGCACGCAAATACTTGAAATCAAACAGTATGATTTCCTTATACCGTGTCACATAGGACACTTTTCGAAAAGTTCGTATAGGCGCGTATAGGTGCATATAGTATAGTATAGTGGGAATCGTACATGTTCGATTTTCGTATAGCGTGCAGTGTGTGACAACTGGTTTTGCTGGTCTGAATTTTTATTTTACACAAGCTATAGAGTGTTTTGCTATAGAAAGTTAAGTTAAAATGATTTTTACATGATATAGTCATATATTCGAGTCCTCATGAATATGTAAAACAACGTAAATACCAAACTTTTTTCATACGAAAAGAGCTCATCGAAAGCACGTGCTACTTCTATGTGAACCTCCATGCCCGTATAGCGAATACCGAATAGTGTATAGCGTTTACCGTATATTTCTATATGAACACAGCCTAAGAGTGTAATATATCAAATGTACGTGTACGATTCCCACTAATGTACATGTACGATTCCCACTATACTATACAAACTGGCCTGTACAAGCTCAGAAAAGAGCTAGAAGCTTGAAATTTCGGATTTAAGTAGAAGAGGAATTGTACTATCCGAGTAGCGAAAACAAAGGCGCTGATCAGCTTCGCAGTTACTGCGAAGCTGATCTGCGCCTTTGTTTTCGCATAGGCAATAATCCCGTTTTCTCACAACGTAAATATTTATGAAAATACAAAATAGCATTTTTCTAGCAGCTGCTTCAGAGCAGCTGGAGTAACCAGATGTTCAAACTGGTTTTCTCTGTTGTGTGATTTACGAAGAGACAACTTAATAGCAGCGCATGATGCTTATGCTGATGCAGGGTGCAAAGCCAAAAATCATTTATCAGTAACTGAAACACAGGGGTTGAATATGAGCCGCCTCATGAGAAAACCAACAATCTGCTTATGCGAAAACAAAGACGCAGATCAGCTTCGCGGTAACCGCGAAGCTGATCAGCGCCTTTGTTTTCGCTACTCGGATAGTACAATTCCTCTTCTACTTAAATCCGAAATTTTAAGCTTCTAGCCTCCTTCTGTGCTTGTACAGGCCGGTTTGTGCCGGACCTGTTCGGAAACCACATTGTTGGTTTTCCCACGAGGTGGCTCATATTATGTAATGTACCTGTGGGTATGACAGAAGATGCCTCTGAAATCGGTTGTCTAGGAGGTGGGGTAGGCTGTAAAAAAAATATAGTAAAATTTGAGTCAATGTCCCAGTTGGGCTCAAATTAGGCTTGTAGCATAACACAGACACACTGGAGTTGCAATGCTTCAGACGGCCTATGAAGCAAAATGATCCAAAAATTATACATCCGCAGAGATTTTAAAAGAATTGATCTAAATGCTAACATTCAATGTCCTGCCATTTACAGAAGATTCTTTCCAAAACATTTTTTTTCCAGTATGAATTACTGTTATTAGTTGTATACAAAGCTGTTCTGAATTCAATACTCAGCTTCATGAACCCATATATGAGCCGCGACGCGAGAAAACCAGTCTTCGGGGTTTCCGACAAGACTGACACAAACCGGCCTGTAAATCTTGGAAAAAAGCTAGACACTTGAAATTTTGGATATTAGGAAAGGAGGAATTGAACCATCCATGTAGCAAAAACAAAGGCGCTGATCAGCTGTGCAGTTACTGCACAGCTGATCTGTGTCTTTGTTTTCGCATAGGCAATAATCCCATTTTCTCATGGTGCAGCTCAGATAAAGATGTATGTACTGCATTAAGACTCACAGCATCACTGTTCCTAGTGGGTGAGTGTTCCTGTCCTGACCGGTGCCGTATCAGAAGAGACGTGTGCAAGAAATCTGTGTTGATGGGAGGGATATCGGTAGGTAGGCGGGGATCTATGAACGTGGTACCTCGCAGGTGGTGGTCAATGAAAAATGGCTGAAATTGAAATTGAATGGAATATGAACTTTTCAATCTTTTTTTTGTATGACAGTATGCTCTTTCTTAACTTCAGAGGCATGTGGCAGCATCCTTTTCTGTTAATATGGGATATATTCACAATTATTTTCATGTTACTAAATGTAACCATATAAAATTTCAGCTCTTTTCTAGTGTCTATGTTTTGGGTATTAATTTTGCTGTTGCTTAACATCGATATAACTGACAATGGCATGATACCTAAAGCTGAAGTTATATTCACCGGCAGCAGAGCCCATCAAAGTCTCCAAGCCACTAAAGTCTGGGGTCATTTGTGCGTAAGTAATGCCATTAGCAACTTTCAACAAGATTGATATTTTACCTTAGAGTTGGTTTTGTCAAATTTCATCTCCCAGCCATCAGGCAGTTCTTTATTAGGGTCGGCAAACAGGTTCAGGAAGGCTACCATGTCTCGGTTATGCTGGTACCTGTAATTATGGATAAATCATCAGGAAAACATGTCTGTGAAATGTATACCCCCTTATACCCCACTTTTATATAGTAAAACTGGGGTATGCAGGGGTATACCTATTTTTCTTATTTTTGCTCCAAAACATAGATTGTGGGTACTCGTTAGAACCGCCTCGTCGAGGCGGTTCTAACGTGTACCCACAATCTATGTTTTGAGCAAAAATAAAATATCAAAAATTTTCTGATGAAATGTTTAATTTTTACAGCTGAAAAAATCTCTGAATGGGCAAGTTTACTTTATGTTAAAATGCAAAACATAATCCTAATGTGATGACAAAAGTTGTCTGTTCCTTTCCTTATGCAGTCAATACAATCCATCACGAAAACTTGCCCATGCAATAAACAGATATTTTTTTAGCTCAAAAATTTCAGCTGAAAAGTTTTGATAATTTTCTTATTTTTGCTCAAAACATAGATTGTGGGTACACATTAGAGGCGGTTTTAACAAGCACCCACAATCTATGTTTTGAGCAAAAATAAGCCACCTGTAACAAGTCCATGCTTTGGGGCTACCAGTTTTGTAAGTATTAAGCTTTGTGGGTATTCAAATGTCTATCAACTCATTTTAGTTTTTTAGAACAATAGTAGAAGACTAACTTGATTATTACAGCTGTTTCTTGTATGTATTTTCTAGATGTGTAAACATTTTCTGTCTCGGAATCATAACCAGAGGACCATTGGTCCTGAGAACGCTCACCTGAAGCCTGATCCTGCAGTATTAAGTCATCATGAAATGACCTTGACCTTGAATACTCACACACCTTTATTGAATTCATAAGTTGTCTGCATCTGCAAAGTTTCAGGTCTCAGGCTGCAATAGTTTCCAAACCCAGTGATTTATGAGAAAACCACAATTTTAATTTTGATATTTAAATGACTTTGGGTCAAGGTCAAGAAATGACCTTGGCCTTCATTAATTACTTACCTTCATTGACTCCATTGGTTGTCTGCATCTAGCAACTTCCAGGTCTCAGACTGCAACAGTTTACAAAATATCCATTGTTTTTAGCCTTTTCCCATGTAAAAGCCTATGTTTCCAAAATTGACCTTGCCGTAAAATAGGTCAAGGTCATCCTATGGTCATCATTTGATCAAACTAGGATGGGCTGGAGTCCCAAATGCTACATACCAAGTTTTGCGAAAATTGGCCTGCCGGTTCTGGAGAAGAAAATTTTTGAGTGGTTTTTACCATATATGGGCGTGGCGGCCATCTTGGTAATGTGACCTGGATTTCGCGATCAAACTTTCGTCTCCTCTACCCATGGATGCTCCACATAAAATTTCACTTCGATTGGCCCAACAGTTTCAGAGAAGAAGATCTTTGAAAAGTGTGTATGGACAACAGACTGGCCAAGGTCAAGAGATGACCTTGACCTACATTAATCACATACCTTCATCTACTCCATTAGTTGTTTGCATCTACCACTTTTCAGGCATCAGGCTGCAATAGTTTTCAAAAAATCCATAGTTTTCACTTTTTCCCATGTAAAAGCCTATGTTTCCAAATTTGACCTTGCCGTAAATTAGGTCAAGGTCATCCAAGGGTCATCATTTCATCAAACTATGATGGGCTGAAGTCCCCAATGCTACATACCAAGTTTCCTGGAAATCGGCCAACCGGTTCTGGAGAAGAAGATTTTTGAGTGGTTTTTACCATATATGGGCGTGGCAGCCATCTTGGTCATGTGACCTGGATTTCGCGATTAAACTTTTGTCTCCCCTACCCATGGATGCTCCACATAAAATTTCACTTTGATTGGCCGAGCAGTTTCAGAGAAGAAGATCTTTGAAAAGTGTGTATGGACGACAGACTGGCCAAGGTCAAGAGATGACCTTGACCTACATTAATCACATACCTTCATCTACTCCATTAGTTGTTTGCATCTACCACTTTTCAGGCATCAGGCTGCAATAGTTTTCAAAAAATCCATAGTTTTCACTTTTTCCCATGTTAAAGCCTATGTTTCCAAAATTGACCTTGCCGTAAATTAGGTCAAGGTCATCCTAGGGTTATCATTTTATCAAACTATTATGGGCTGGAGTCCCAAATGCTACATATTAAGTTTCATGAAAATCGGCCTGCCGGTTCTGGAGAAGAAGATTTTTTAGTGGTTTTTATCATATATGGGCCTGGCAGCCATCTTGGTCATGTGACCTGGATTTCGCAATCAAACTTTCGTCTCCCCTACTCATGGATGCTCCACATAAAATTTCACTTCGATTGGCCCAGCAGTTTCAGAGAAGAAGATCTTTGAAAAGTGTGAATGGACGACAGACTGGCCAAGGTCAAGAGATGACCTTGACCTAAATTAATCACATACCTTCATCTACTCCATTAGTTGTTTGCATCTACCACTTTTCAGGCCTCAGGCTGCAATAGTTTTCAAAAAATCCATAGTTTTCACTTTTTCCCATGTAAAAGCCTATGTTTCCAAATTTGACCTTGCCGTAAAATAGGTCAAGGTCATCCAAGGGTCATCATTTTATCAACCTATGATGGGCTGAAGTCCCTGATGCTACATACCAAGTTTCGTGGAAATCGGCCCACCGGTTCTGGAGAAGAAGATTTTTGAAGGGTTTTTACCATATATGGGCGTGGCGGCCATCTTGGTCATGTGACCTGCATTTCGCGATCAAACTTGAAATGCCACTACCCAAGGAGGCTCCACATAAAATTTCAACTAGATCGGCCAAGCGGTTTCAGAGAAGAAGATCTTTGAAATTGTGGACGACGACGACGACGACGGACGGACGACGGACGACGGACGACGGACGGACGACGGATCATGGCCATCCTATAAGCTCACCTTGTGAGCCTTCGGCTCAGGTGAGCTAAAAATGTCCTACCTATCAAACATAGAGGAATCTTTGCGTATCTTTGTAATCATGTGTTTCAGTGTCTGGTTACGATTATATTCCACCATGGCATTCTGAAATCAAACAACAAAATTTTAACCATTGTATATGAAAATTGCAATGTTTTAACTTCATCAAAGTAATTAATTCATTGCTTTATTTCCCTGCCACTTTGCATGAGAAAACCAAGCTAGAAGCTTGAAATTTTTGATATAAGTAGAAGAGGAATAGTACTATCTGTGTAGCGAAAACAGAGACACTGATCAGCTGTGCAGTTACTGCACAGATGATATGAGCCTTTGGTTTCGCATATGCAGATTGTTGGTTTCCTCAGGCGACGGCTCAGATATAAAAATATGTTAAATTTTCTTGTAAACATGAAAATACATTGAAGTCTATGGACATTAATTTGGCATGCAACTGGATAAAATTTACAAACAGAACCTACCTCATTAGCCTGTAGGAGAGGAAAGAAGTCTGATCTCATGAGGAACTTGACCGCCGGCGGTCGGTACGTCCCCCGGGTCTCTGACGTGGCTACCATGGTAACGGGGGCGGGGATCACTGTCTGGGCGGAGGTCTGGGGGCTAGCACTACTGTCACTGGTTCCTGGAGGAAATAATTGGAAACAGTAACATCAGAACAACAGAAAAGGTGCTGCTGGTGTACATTGTTACGTCCCAATCAACAAACAGAACCTCAGTTTAAAGTATGATCTGATAGTTATTTTAACATAAATTCCTAGGCAGGCTCAACTTTTAATTAACCAGGACCCAGTTGTTCAAAGCATCGTTAGCTTAACGATATCGTTAAGAGAAAAATTTGTTAAGCAAACATCAGCTAAAGTAACAAATACACTGTTATTTTTTTGTTGAAAAAATGTGAGAATCCTTTGCAGTGTATTTGTAATATTTAAAATGTTTGAAATTTTAACGAAACGTTTACTAACGACGTCGTTAGTTTTGAACAACTGGGCCCAGCTGTGCAACCAGGGAGTCACCCATTATCATCTAATCAGAATCTTCATAACCTTGTGGACAGTGTAATAGCTCCTTAGTTTCTATATAAACCATCGCATCAGAAAACCAACAATTTGCATATGCGAAACCAAAGGTAGCTAGGCAGATTAGTGAAACAATCGTGCATTTGGTGAAACAAGCATGAAATTTGGCATGTAGGCTCAGAATGCCCTACTGTTGTGAAAAATACCGTTGTCCAGCAAAAAAATCAAAATGGCGGACAAAATGGCCGCCATTTTCAAAATGGCCGCCCTGAAATTCAACAGATCATAGTTTGCTATCTAAAACTTCACTGCATTGACTGATTTTTTGGTTTTTGGTGTCAGTGTCCGTGTTTAAGAATCCATTGAATCTAAATTTCCACTTAATATTAATAATGGCCGACAAAATGGCGGCCATTTTCAAAATGGCCGCCATTGAAGGCTTGAATTACAGTTTTTCATCTTACATTTCACTGCATTGACCGATTTTGATGCTTTTGGTGTCTAAATGTATGTAAATGAACCTATAGATTATGAATATACACATAGATTTCTTGTATTTATTATTTGCCATGACATATTTGTCAAATGTAAAGCAAAAACACCAGCCTTTAATGTGCAAATTGCATTTTGTATGCAGCCGTCTGATAAAATATAATGATTTTAGTTGCCTCTCTTTTTGTATTAAGTGGATATGAATATGTCATGTGATTACATTTAATGATTATCTCTTTGCATTTAATGTGTTTAGCAATGTACACCATTAAAATCAAAATGGTTGCCATGTTTTGTCCATACAGGTACTTTCCTTTAAAACTGGCAATTCACCATTTTGATTGTAAAATGGGACCATTGTATCAATGGGATTGTTATTTTTGCGCCTTATCTTGTGTAACAAGAGTAAAATTATTCCTTCTTTTTAAATTAATGCACCGTAAATGTCCATGCCACCCTTTGTAATTGAAAATTATTGTATGGAATATATGGATTTATGGTCACTTGAAATGGTGTCTGTAATACAGGTATATGTATCAGTGCCATTTTTGTGGTAGTTACGTGCATTGGATACACAATAAATGTAATGGCATGAAGGGCACAATGTGTCCTTGCCCTGATTTCAACTGTGCTTCATGCTTGGGCTTAGCTAGTCCTATGGATGGTACAGACAAAATGGCGGTGGAGTTTGGTGATGAAAAGAAACAGAGGGAGGACACCCATTAAAAAGCATCTATAGAAGTCCTGCAGACTGAGTTGACGTCGAGGACCAGTATGTCCAATAAGGTGGAACGGGTCACATAGTTTTGCTATTTAGGGATATGGTCTCTTGTGGTGGCTGTGAACTGGCTGCTGTTACACGCTGGAAATCAGTTTGAGGAAAGTCCCGCCAACTGCATCCCCTTGTAAACTGCAACCTGTCGCATCTGACCCGATAGCAGGTGTAATCAACCTGTATGAGAAGTGTTATGTTTTATGCTGCAGAGACTTGTGCCATGCCTGTTACTACTCTCAACCATCTCCGGTGTGATGGCAGGGCAGTGGTCCATTTGATTTGTAATGTCAAAGAAAATGATAAAGCTAGCTTTTTCTCTAAAAGCTTGACATCCAAACTGGATGCTGCACTTTGCACGGTTTGGGCATGAGGTGTGTTGTGATGGAAGGATTGCTTAAGTACGCAAATTGCACAGAAGAGTAAATGCACCCCAAAGAAAACTTGGGATGAAGTATTGCAAGATGGCAGAAAGAAACTTGGAATGGATTTAGCTACCCTCAAAACCGGTCTGAACGGCATTTGCGAGGAAGACTTGGCAGAAAGCTCAACCCTCAGTAGAGGACAATGGACTATAAACTGGATTTAATGATGTTATGATGATGAATATTCGATTTTTGTTTTCAGGCCTTTCTAATTATATTCAGGTTAGATGTATCAATTTTCTGACATTAAATTGTGTAGGTGTAGAGAAAAGAGTGTCTGCCTATACACAAGCAGGGCACAAGCAGGACACAGTGGTGACATCACTGTTAGATGTGACAGAAATTTGATACATCTAACATGAATATGGTTAGAAAAGGTCTGAAAACATGAGTCTAATTTTTTCATCATACTATCATTATATCCAGTTTATAGTCTTTTTTCCTCATCTGAGGGTTGACAAGTCTTCCCCGCAAATGCCCCCGTCTGTTCAGACCGGTTTTCAGGGTGGTTAAAGCAATTCCAAGTTTCTTTCTGCCATCTCGAAATTATTCATCCCAAGTTTTCTTTGGCTTGCATTGTCTCTTCTGTGCAGTTTGCGTACTTGGGCAATCATTCCATCGCTACACACGACAAACCCAAACCATCTCATTCTGTTAGTACAAAGTACGAGAGTTGAAAGCTTTGAGAGAAAGAGCTAGCTTCATCATTTTCTTTGACATTCCAAATCAAATGGACCATTGCTTGCCATGGCATTGAATTAGGTTCAGAGTAGTCACAGGCAGTGTCCAAGTGTCTGAAGCATGAAACACGACACTTCTCACGCAGGTTGACTACACCCGCTATCGGGTTAAAGCAGTTCACAGCCACCACAAGAGACCATATCCCTAAATAGCAAAATTATGTGACATGTTCCACCTTATTTGACATATTGGTCCCCGACGCCAACCAAGTCGTCATATTTTCTATAGATGCTTCTTGATGGGTGTTCTCCCTCTGTTTCTTTTCATCACCAAACACCACTTCCATTTTGTCTGTTCCATCCATAAGACTAGCTAAGCCCAAGCATGAAGCACAGTTGAAATCAGGGCAAGGACACATTGTGCCCTTCATGCCATTACATTTATTGTGTATCCAATGCACGCAACTACCACAAAACTGACACTGATACTTACACCTGTCTTACAGACAGCATTTCAAGTGACCATGAATCTATACAATAATTGTAAATTACAGAGGGCGTCATGGACATTTATGGTGCATTTATTTTAAAAGAAGGACTGATTTCATTCTCCTTACACAAGATAAGTGCAAAAAAAATAACAATCTCATTTATACTACGGTCCCATTTTACAATCAAAACGGTGAATTACCATTTATAAGGGAAAGTACCTGTATGGATAAAAGATGGCCACCATTTTGATTTTTAATAGTGTTAATTGCTAAAAAAAAATTAAAGAGATAATCATTAAATATAATCACCTGACATATTCATATCAAATTCATACAAAAATAAATGCAACTAAAATCATTATTTTCATCAGACGGCTCCATATAAATTGCATTTTGCACATTAAAGGCTGATGTTATTGCTTTATATTTGGCAAGTATGTCATGACCAATGATAAAGACAAGAAAACTAAATGAATATTTATATTCTATATGTTCATTTACACAGTGAAATGTAAGATGAAAAACTGTCATTCTGTCTTCAGTGGCGTCATTTTTGAAAATAGTCGCCATTTTGTCCGAAATCATCAATATTAAGTAAACATTTAGATTCAATGGGTCCTTAATCATGGACATTGAACCAAAAACTTAACAAATCAGTCAATGTAGTGAAGTTTTTAAAAGAAGGAATAATTTCACTCTAGTTACACAAGATAAGGCGCAAAAATAACAATCTCATTTATACAACGGTCCCATTTTACAATCAAAATGGTGAATTGTCAGTTGATTTTAATGGTGTAAATTGCTAAACACATAAAATGCAACGAGTTAATCATTAAATATTATCATCTGACATATTCATAGCAACTTCATACAAAATTAAGGGCAACTAAAATCATTATATTTTATCAGACGGCTACATATAAACTGCATTTTGCTCATTAAAGGATAAGGTTTTTGCTTTACATTTGACAAATATGTCATGGCAAATGATAAATATTAGAAAACTATGTGTATATTCATATTCAATTGGTTCATTTACATACATTTAGACACCAAAAGCATCAAAATCGGTCAATGCAGTGAAATGTAAGATGAAGACTGTAATTCAAGCCTTCAGTGGCGGCCATTTTGAAAATTTCCGCCATTTTGTCCGCCATTTTGAATATTAAGTGGAAATTTAGATTCAATGGGTTCTTAAACATGGACATTCACACCAAAAACCTGAAAATCAGTAAATGCAGTGAAGTTTTAGACAGCAAACTATGATCTGTAGTCTTTCAGGGCGGCCATTTTGAAAATGGCGGCCTTTTTGTCCGCCATTATGAATTTTTGGCTGGACAACGATATTTTTTAAAACAGTTGGCCATTCTGAGCCTACATGCCAAATTTCATGCTTGTTTCACTAAATGCACGATTTTTATTGAAAATTGACTTAATCTGCCTAGCTAAGGCGCAGATCAGCTGTGCAGTAACTGCACAGCTGATCAGCGCCTTTGTTTTTGCCACACAGATAGTACAATTCCTCTTGCAAAATTTCAAGCTTCTAGTCTTCTGTAAGTCGGACCTGGTCAGTACCCAAATTGTTGGTTTTCTCATGCAAAGGCTGATATACATGTATAAACAGTTAATATTCTAGACTATAGAAGGCCTGTGTGTCATAACTTATCAAAAACATTCAGAGTAGACTTCCTTAGTGCAGCATCCTATCTATATATTGACATTTTGGTCACTTTAGACTATATACATGTCAGCTCCCTTTCAGCAAAACCATGTATAGTTACAAACCTGACGACGAGGACTCTGCTGAGTTACTGGCTGGTTCCAGGTCCGTTCTCTGTCTGATAGTTCTCCGTATACTCTGGTACCGGCGGTCCATCTGTTGTCTTTGTTCCGAGCTGATGGTCGGTCGCCGATGGATTGACCGCTGACCACTCTGAGGTTTCTGCCATGTGGTTTGGCGGTTCACATGGTCGATATAGAACACACGCCCATGACTGTCTACCCTGGCTTCCCAGCCTGAAGTATCGAAATAATCAATAATTGAGCCGCCTCGTGGGAAAACCAACAATGTGGTTTCCGAACAGGTCTCCGACACAAACTGGCCTGGACAAGCACAGAAAAGAGCTAGAAGCATGAAATTTCGGATTTAAGTAAAAGAGGAATTGTACTATCCGAGTAGCGAAAACAAAGGCGCTGATCAGCTTCGCGGTAACCGCGAAGCTGATCTGCGTCTTTGTTTTCGCCTATGCAGACTGTTGGTTTTCCCACGAGGCGGCTCAATGTCAACTTTTATTTTTAAACTTCAAGTATAGTCAAGGACTTTGAAAACGCCTCACTATAAATTGGTCGCAATGATGATGATTTCTTTTAGAATACAGGATATTTTGGCAAAAATATTTTCCAACAGATAAGTACCATCAGTCTGCTTAAATTTCATACAAAAAACGAAACGTCAACTCCAGTGATTTACGTCATACGGTATGATTTCAAACATTGCCAAATATTCAACAAAAACAAACTATGAGGAAGAAAAATATTCATCAGGTGCAACCTGATTTCTGGAAAGAGACACCAAAAGCTAAGCAAATGCTGTTAGTTGTCTTTTAATTGCACTAAAACTGTGGTAATTACGTCACTTCAACGTTTATGAAGAAAACTTTAATTTTTGCGTGTAAAATGAAACGCATTCGAAAGTTTTCGAACATAATAAATAGGCACAGACTTTAGTAAAAATTACCATTACTTTTGGCGCTGTAACCGTATGCCTTTGTGTTTTGACCACTTCACGCTTGACGTCAACGAAAAACGCTAGCTCCTTAAACAGCATTGAACGAAAGTTTCCATTTTTATTTTGTTTTTTCCTGTGCTTAAGGTTGTAACCGAAAACCAGATTTTTGCCTATGAGAAAACAAAGGCGCAGATCAGCTGTACAGTAACTGCACAGCTAATCAGCACCTATGTTTTCGCTACACGAATAGTACAATTTCTTTTCTTCTTAAATCCTAAATTTCAAGCTTCTAGCCTGCTTCTGTGACAGTACAGATCGGTTTGTGTCAGACCTGGTCGGAAACCCCGAAGACCGGTTTTCTCGCGTCGCGGCTCATATATAATAAGAGATTCAAAATTTTCACTCACCCGCTTGCCAAAATTCAAACAAAGAGGTTGTACCAAATTGAGATACCATGAATGAGAAAAAGGACCAGCAAAAATTACAGTTACAGACCACAGGTCTGTTGCTTTCAGGCCTGACAGTATATAATTACAGTATATGTGAGCAGCGTCATGAAAAAAACACTTTTGCCTTTGCAAAAACAAAGATGCAGATCAGCTGTGCAGTAACTGCACCTTTGTTTTGATGGACAGCATAAATCCTCTGTGACTGTACAGATCAGTTTGTGTCTGACCTTGTTGCAAACACTGGAAGACCGGTTTTCTCTCATCGCAGTTTATATAATGCTAACCTGAGGGCAGGGGTTCATCCCCTGGGGTGGGGTCTACCTTGTGGTATCGTCTTCTTGCCGGTAGTTTAGGTAATGGAGATACTGGCGGAGGGACGCCATCAGCTGTAAATCAGATTAAGGTAATTAGGGTAAAAAGAAAAGAATTTCTAAAAAGATTTGTACTATGTAAGGAAAAGGAAAATATATATGGAAGCAGCCTTGTAACCAGATGATCTGCTACTACACTTCAGACCCGTTATAACGCGCTGGTTGGGGTCCACAAGTCGCATGCGCGTTATAGGTGAGGCGCGTAATGCAAATCTACTAAGTCGGACCAGGCTGATCGCAGTTTCTGTAGTGTATTGGTGGGTGGGGAACCTATACGACGTGTTTATTGGCTTAACCAAGCTTGGCGGTTTATCAGGGTGTCCTTGTAAAATGGAATAAACAAAAGTGAAACTTTGTGTGTTCCCACATTTTAATCAGTTAAAAACGATCTACAACGATAAAATTTGTTTATTTACAACGTATGAGTGAATGTGAAAAAAGCATCCATGACACCGCTCTTATGTTGCTGTTGTATCGTAGGGTTCCGCCTTTGACTTACTGGCGCACCCGGATATTTAACGCGGACACGTGTGAATTTGCCGATACCGTATTAACAATTATTTTAATTCGCCGTTCTTAATCGAGAAAGTACAAATGCGTTTTCCGATTGGATATACTTATACAAGAAATAGGTGTCCCAATGCTTAGACAGTCTTTGGTTTGTGTCGCCGTCGAAACTGAGCAACGCTATGTAACAGGTGTCATAAATAGCCTACAGCAATCTGTGTTTACGGTCTCGTTACGGTCTATCGATAATCCCCTGGCGCGTTTGGCTTATTTTCACAACTTTTATGGCTAATCTTAAGAAAACAATGTGTCATCCACGCTTCGCGAGCGGTGGATTGTGTCAGTCTAAAAATTACTGAAATGACAATTATCACTCGTTAATATACACGCAGCCGACACGGTTCGTAAACACATTATGTTTTCTATATGCAAACCTGTTCTTTCAGTTTTAAAAATGCAAAAGATAATTAACATTAATTGTTCTCAATGTACAATATAGAGAAACTGTTAGAAAATAGCACCTTGGCAAACGCCTGACAACGGCCTTTTTTTCTCTCTTTCTCGAGTACCATAAAAAGAAACTGTGAGAAAACTGAACCTTGGCGAATTCCTTGCAAACGATCTTTTTAACAGTGAATTCATCCGCACATAAACGTCTTAACTGTAATACAATAAAGGAATATATATCTGGGTAAAACGGCACCTTCGCGTCGCCGCGATTTTTTTTTATTTTTTATTTATTTTTTTTTTCAAAAGTAGGTGGGCGAAATTTTAGGATCCAAGGTGACCTCGCGTTATATCCAACACCGCGTTAATTCAAGGCGCGGTATAGCGGGTCTGTCCTGTACATGAACAATTTTCATTACACAGCATTTCACATATGAGCAGCCCCATGGGAAAACCAACAATCTGCATAGGCGAAAACAAAGACGCAGATCAGCTTCGTGGTAACCGCGAAGCTGATCAGCGCCTTTGTTTTCGCTACACAGATAGTACAATTCCTCCTCTACTTAACTCCAAAATTTCCAGCCTCTAACCATCTAATGTGACTGTACAGCCCGGTTTGTGTCAGACCTGTGCGGAAACCACATTGTTGGTTTTCCCACGAGGCGGCTCATATATTATGAAGTTTGATTGTTGTTGATTTCCGTGTGTGTGTGTTTGTGCACTTTTTTTTTTTTTTTTCGCAATACATATTTTCTTTTAATGCAACTCATGTCTTTTTATGTCTTTTTGCATAACCAATCTTTTGAAATATTATAAAACTGCCTTGGATCAGATTTCATTCAAGGAACTTGAAAATTCATTATTCAAGTTAAGAAATACAGGTACATGTATATGATACAATGTTACAAAATGAAACATTAAGTAGGCCATAGCACAGTAAGATAAAAAATTAATCTTTCAAAAACGCAAACACAAGTTCTCAAAGTCTAATTTTTAGAATTAAGCATTAGAAGATCTAAATCTAAAATTCAAGCCCTTGGCCTCTCCCATATTGGTACAGCCTGGTTTTGGCCTTGGAAGGTGGGTCATAAACCCTACAGACTTCTACTTAAGAAACAAAGTCAGACCACTTACCCATATCAGGCATTGATGGTGGCTGATCATCGCCCACTCGTAACTGCCAGACAGAACTCGGTGGTGGAGGCGGGGAATGCCGCCCAGGAATGGATATTGCACTATGCCCTGATAAAACTCCTCCCTCAGCACCTCCTATCGGCTCAGAAGCACCGCCCCTTCTCGGGGATGCTTCAACACTATTGGACGGAGTAGCGTTATCGTCAAATATTACCCAGTTATCACAGCTACGCGTCTCTGACATTGGTGACGGCAATTCCAGCTCGCCAGAAACATCACTACCGAAACTAGAATTAGCACGCTCTTTCTGTTTCTGAGTCCAGTTTTTTAAATGTTGATGAATATGGTGTCTATTTTGTTGTTTTTCTTCCTCACTTAGGGCTCTAGACCTTGGATATATAATTGGCGGTGAGGGCGTATTGTCCCTTCTCTCTGGTCTAGGGGGAGTAAGGGGTCGAGGCGGAGGGGTTCCACCTGCCCCAACCCCCCTCTGAGGTATGGCCGGCACGCCCCCAGTAGCACCTTCAACAGTTTTGTCAGGAGTGTCCATTACCCTTCTAACCGCGGGACTCAATGAGCGTCTTACAGGTTGTTTCGGAGCAAGATTTGCATCATGGAAAATTTTAGGAGTGTAACTCTGCACAAAAGAGGCCGAGCCTAAACTAACATTTGATAACTGGCTTTCATTTGACCCTTGCCGATCAAAAGTTCTTTGAGATTCGTTAGAAAATTGCCGTTCAATTGACGGTACATTATGACTCTCTATATTTAATTGGTTTTCACCACCTAATTGTTGCCTGTCAATCACAGAATGCCCTTGATCTGAATATTCATGAGTCTGGTTTCCAACACCCTCAGAAATGTGTTCTGATTGGCTAATTTCATGAGATTGTTGTCTATCTAATAATGGGGGTAAAGATGGAGGCATTTCAAAGGGTTGAGTAAATCCAGAGAATTCAGAATTTCTTAACCTGTCTACTGGTATACTATCTACTGATCGTTGCCGATCAAACGGGGGAGGTAAATCAAATGTTCGATGTCTATCGGCCATTGCATCTTCTCTATTTCGATGACGACCTATCGACTGAGTTGTGTGTAAAGGTTTATGTTTATCACTATGTTTACTTAAATCCATATTTTTATGCTTCTCTACAGTAGACGGTGCAGAATCCAATTGTCTGTTTCTATTAATAGGAGGTGGAGTTTCCATTCTATTAATAGCCGTGTCTCTTTCTGAAGTTCTATGCCTCTCTACAAGAGGTGGTGGGGGAGAGGTATTGTTTTCAGTTCTCGGCGGTTCAACTGACCGTAACCTTTCAATACGTGGTGGAGTGTCCTCGCCCCCTGAACAGATTTCCACGGACTGCAACATATCCACTGGTGCTTCAACACTTAAAGTCCGATTTCTATCCGATTCACTTCGATGAGAACTAGTATCCATAGCATGTATATTTTCGATATTTGGAATTGGAAAATCCAGTGTTTGCCTATCTTTACCCGACAAACTTTGACTTGAAATATTTGAAAGACTATTAAAACCACTTCCTTTCGCAATTCTATGAAGTTTTTTATGTTCCCTATGAGGGACGTCCACACCTAACCCACTGGATCTCCGCTGTTCAATTCTTTCACCAGAACTATTATCCGATAACGAACTTTCATGAGAACCCACAAAAGCCTCCATACTATCAAAACTAGTACTATCCTCGTTTGAAATAAGTGAAAGTGATCCACCACTTCCCGAAGCACCATCACCAGACTGCATATGAATTGGGCTATATGTTCTCGGAGGCAATGGGGGCGGGGCTAAAGCATCGGCAAATGTCACATTTTCAAAATGGTGGCACGGACTGCCAGGCGTGGCCCCAGAATGTGAACGAGGTCGTTCCTTCTCTAACCGCGGAGGTAAAGGAGGAGGAGGTTCATCGTCTATATGTAATTCACTGTGTTTATGCCGCGGGGGCAGGGGTGGGGCTTTGTAAGTCCGAGGGGGGACGTCTGGGGGTTCTAAGGGGAAATACTCATCATGAGGAGATGGCAAGCACAATGACATTCCATTTAGAAGTGGATTAGTTTCACTAAGAGGTGTAGCATGCGGAGTAACATGTGGTGTTGAAGATTTTGAAGATGGCCTATAATCACTGTTTAAATCTAAGGATAATCCATTTAAGAAAGGGTTATTTTCACTATATGGTGTATTTGGTTTTGATGAGGGAGTAGTTGGTTTTGATGATCGAAAGTCATTTGTACATTCCAATAGTTCAGAATTTTCAAAACATGCTGCACCATGCTCTGGCACTAAATTCAGATGTAAAACTTCCCCAGAGTCAGAAAAATCACTCCTTTCTGCATTTGAACAGCAATTTGAATTGTGATTTTGAACACTTTCTTGTAAAATTCCATCAGAACCACCTGAATTTTCACCACTTGAAGGTAAAGCACTATCGTCTCCCCTTAATCCAGAACTCTCCACTTTCTGAAAACCACAAATAGTACTTGGCAAGGAAGGTTCACATGGGGAGTGTATATCCTCTGCCTGTGCATCAAAACTATCAGAAATTCGCAAGGAATTTTCATGGAATGTAGACGAAGGAAGCTCCATATCTGGTGATTCACTAGAGTCTTTACCCATCATGCCATTTAGTTCGGAAAGAGCTGGAGCAGTGAAACTGTGTTCCCGATTTGCATATAGGAGAGGAACTTCTCTAAAGTCTGTCGACTCGGGGAGAGAAGTTTTTCGGTTGTTTGGACGCTTACGTTTCGCTGGCACTGGTTTGTTGTATGGTTCTGAAGGATACAGAAATATTATTTTTATTATTACTGAACTTACAGTGAGTTATTTAGGGAGAAAACATAACATACTAAAACAAAAACACAGATCAGATTGCTGAGAATTATAATCCACAAGCATACAAATCAATTAGATCTTTTTTTCTTGTTCCAATGTTCTGATGATAAAGGCTGATATTCAATCAGTGGTTGAAATTTACAGAAATTTTTCAACAATAAGTTTAGCCTGGATGTCCCAAGGATGCCAAAATTAATGAGACAACTGTAAATTAATGAGTCCAAAGCACTATTCTTAAACAATTTTTTTGGTGGGGGTAGGGGTGGGTAAGCTTTGGATCCAATATAAACTGAATATAAAAGATGCATTACTTACTGAGAGGAGATTTAGTGACCTTGACGGAGAACTTCATGGTGCCGCTAACACTCTCAGAAGGATGTCGTCGACTCAAATCCAGTGACAGCGAAACTGGTCTGTAAAAATATTCAATATTATACTCCTCCTCAAAAAAATCTGGTCACCCAGTTGTGTTTTAACTACTGGATTAATGAATAGGAATTGTTTTTGTCAATCTAAAAATTGTATGACACAATAGGGTGTCAGCTACCCTTTGGCACACAGTATGCATCTTTTGTGCATGCTCAATATTGAACTCGGATGTTCTAGGGTGATAAGGAACCAAATGGGTGGGGATCTATAAAGTCAGCCCTGGCAGCCACTTGGCTCTCCCGTGCTTGCCCATACGGACACAACCACAGCGTAGAAGCCTCCGTGATGTAGTGGTAAAGCTTCTCGCTTTGTGACCAGGGATCATTTGCTCGATCCAGAGTTCCTTTAGCCTTTCTGGTGACATTCTAGCATGGTGTGTCATTGTATGACATAAGCTGTTGAAAGGGCGTAAAACCCCTTACACAGCAAAACTCACTACAGGTTTAGGTTGGGAGTAGGAAAGAGTGAAAACCCATCACCACATTTAATCAAAGGTATATAGAGAGCAAAACCAATTTACAATGTTGGTTGACCGTATTCTTTTAAGGAGGAGTATATTCATAATCATAAAGTGCATTTTCTGATGCTGAAAATCTTTATGACAAGACTCTACTGTAACAAATTTTCTTTAATGTTGATGTCTATGCTAGCATCCCGGTCAACAATTTTGTCTATGCTAGCATCCCGGTCAACAATTTTGTCTATGCTAGCATCCCAGTCAACAATTTTGTCTATGCTAGCATCCCGGTCAACAATTTTGTCTATGCTAGCATCCCGGTCAACAATTTTTCATTGATGTCAGGAAAGAGCCACTGCCTACTAGTCACTAAACCAGTACTTTGGGGGAGCTTAAAGTGTTTTAGCTTAAGGACACAGCATAGTGGTAGTAGATTTTGAAACTCTAGATCTCTAATTCCACAGAGTCAGTCACTCTACAACTGAGCCACCATGCACCTCTAAAGATGGACAAACACTACAAAAGCAACCTAGATCAAGCTTGCCACCTAAAGAGACATCAACATTCCTAAGAGTAATATGTCAATGAGAAAATCAAAATTTGCTAATTCTGATGTACAGTATTTCAACCAATGTTAAGTGATATCTTAATAAAACTTTAAGCAGACCAAGACATTAAAACAGTCTGTCGGGTCATATTACATCATATAAAACCAACACCCTTCTTATATTACTGAAACAGATTGCTGTATGACATGTTTTTATAAATAAAGTTTAAGCCGCTTATGGGAATGCAAGACGGTGCAACACATTTAACAGCCAATAAACATTATTTTTGGTTCCAACAAAGTACTATCTAAACACGTAGCTGTAACAGGAGTCCCATTCATCTCAGTTCTTCTTCATTTGAGTTTGGATTTATATCCATCAAGAGTTTTTCGCTCACATCGAGCCAATCTCTAGATGTGGAGTATAACGGTAGCTCGCAATGAATGACTTACAATATTTAGAATGTAAAAAGATGCTGTTGTTGTTTGTTGGTCATGACACCATTAAGTTCATAATTAAGAAGCCAAGACCTCAGTTTGAAATCTCATCCGGTAGACTTGAGAAGCCAGGGATCAACTAGAATTGTCAGAGAATCTGACTATAGCCCCGCTTCTCAGCTTTTTTTGCAGGGTGAAAAAAACAATGACAGGTAACTATCACAGGCTATCACAAGCTAGATCTCATCAATATTGATGCTCATACAAAATTTGGTCTGATTATGTCAATTCGTTCTCTGTCAAAATTTTGCGAAAAATGACGGGTAATAATCCGAAGCTAGATCTTGTCAATGATGATGTGCAACAAAATTTAGACGGATTCTGTCAATTCGTTCTGAAGATATTGAGCGGAAACAAAATTCTGAAGTCAATCAGGGGCTGTTAACTCCGTCAAAATTTTGCAAAAAATGATGGGTAATAATCCCAAGCTACATCTTGTCAATGATGATGTGCATACAAAATTTGGACGGATTCTGTCAATTCATTCTCCAGATATTGAGCGGAAATGAAATTCTGATGTCAATCAAGGGCTGTAACTCCATCAAAATTTTGTGAAAAATGACGGGTAACAATCCCAAGCCAGATCTTGTCAATGATGATGTGCATACAAAATTTGGTTGGATTCTGTCAATTCGTTCTCAAGATATTGAGCGGAAACGAAATTCTGATGTTAATTAAGGGCCATAACTCTGTCAAAATTTAACAAAAACTGAAGGGTAACAAATTCCAAGCTAGATCTTGTCAATGATGATGTGCATACACAATTTGGTCCGATTCTGTCAATTTGTTCTCAAGATATTGAGCGGAAACGAAATTCTGACATCAATCAAGGGCCATAACTCCGTCAAAATTTTGCGAAAAATGACGAGCGACAATCCCAAGCTAGATCTTGTCAATGTTGATGTGCATACAAAATTTGGTCGGATTCTGTCAATGCGTTCTCAAGATATTGAGCGGATACAAAATTCTGACGTTAATCAAGGGCCGTAACTCCATCAAAATTTTGCGAAAAATGACGGGCAACAATCCCAAGCTAGATCTTGTCAATGTTGATGTGCATACAAAATTTGGTCGGATTCTGTCAATTTGTTCTCAAGATATTGAGTGGAAACGAAATTCTGACGTCAATCAAGGGCCGTAACTCCGTCAAAATTTTGCAAAAAAATAACAGGTAACAATCCCAAGCTAGATCATGTCAATGTTGATGTGCATACAAAATTTGGTCGGATTCTGTCAATGCGTTCTCAAGATATTGAGCGGAAACGAAATTCTGACGTTAATCAAGGGCCATAACTCCGTCAAAATTTTGCAAAAAATGACGGGTAACAATCCCAAGCTAGATCTTGTCAATGATGATGTGCATACAAAATTTGGTCCGATTCTGTCAATTCGTTCTCAAGATATTGAGCGGAAACGAAATTCTGACGTCAATCAAGGGCCATAACTCCGTCAAAATTTTGCGAAAAATGAGGGGTAACAATCCCAAGCTAGATCTTGTCAAAAATAATATGCATACAAAATTTGGTCCGTTTCTGTCAATTCATTCTCAAGATATTGAGCGGAAACGAAATTCTGACGTCAATCAAGGGCCATAACTCTCTCAAAATTTTGCAATAAATGATGGGTAACAATCCCAAGCTAGATCTTGTCAATGTTGATGTGCATACAAAATTTGGTCAGATTCTGTCAATTCGTTCTCAAGATATTGAGTGGAAACGAAATTCTGACGTCAATCAAGGGCCATAACTCCGTCAAAATTTTGCGAAAAATGACGGGTAACAATCCCAAGCTAGATCTTGTCAATGTTGATGTGCATACAAAATTTGGTCAGATTCTGTCAATTCGTTCTCAAGATATTGAGCGGAAACGAAATTCTGACATCAATCAAGGGCCATAACTCCGTCAAAATTTTGCGAAAAATGACGGCTAACAATCCCAAGCTAGATCTTGTCAATGTTGATGTGCATACAAAATTTGGTCAGATTCTGTCAAGCCATTCTCAAGATAATGAATGGAAACAAAAATGTCGGAAGGACGGAAGGACGGAAGGACAGAATAACGGAATAACGGAACTACGGAAGGACAGGGTGAATCCAGTATAGCCCCCACTTTTTCAAAGCGGGGCTATAAATATAGGACTCATAGTTTAAACAGCCAATAGATTAACCACTATGTCGTGAAAGCTTCTCCGTTTACAATACTTAATCCTTAACTTATGACATATGCGCCACGTCAAGAGAAAACCAACATTTTGCATATGCGAAAACAAAGACGCAGATCAGCTTCACAGTAACTGTGAAGCTGATCAGCGCCTTTGTTTTTGCCTCAATTCCTCTTCTACTTATATCTAAAATTTCAAGGTTGTAGCCAGCTTCAGTGACTGTACAAGCAGTTTGTGTCAGGCCTGGTAGGAAACCAAAATTGTTGGTTTTCTAATGTTAAGGCTCATGCATTAGTCAGGATAACAATACTCACCCATCATCGTTGCTTGACTTGTCCAGGATTCTCTGAACTGCTATCGAGGCTTTGCCGAGGAATCTGCTTAACGTCGGCCGACTCTTGGCGAACTTGTCTTTAACTTCAAACTCGACAATGTCTGACGGCAAAACCTCCATAGTAAGACTCTGAAATTGGAGATTACTTCGACGTCAATATCTCATCGTAATGATGCAAAATAAAACTGAAAGTGAAGCAATGGGCCATCCTATTTACTGCAAACTTCAGCAGTCAGGGAAACTTCTTTATTATACATTTGAGCCTGTGCATGAGAAAACCAACAATTTGGGTTTCCGGCCAGGTCTGACACAAACCGGGCTGTACAGTCACAGAAGAGGGTTAGAGGCTGGAAATTTTAGAATTAGAAAGTAGTACATGTACTATCCGTGTAGCGAAAACAAAGGTGCCGATCAGCTGCGAAACTGATCTGCACCTTTGTTTTCGCCTATGCAGATTGTTGGTTTTCCCATGCAGCAGCTCATTTCATTTCAGGGTGAGCAAAATCTAAGAACTGCTTTACAGCTAAATATTTTTATGAAGTTTTGTTGGCCATGCTGGATGGATTGTAAAAACCTTCTGTGAGCCCACTTGATGCAAAGTCATATTACTAAAGCGAAATTTAAGATGGTTGACCCCATAGATAAACATTCCAGAAACTGCCCAGCAGTACTGGCAATGGTCTAGAACTGGTCATGGATTTTACCCTGCAAGGGAAAACCCATTCTGAGACAGGTTATAGTTTTTACCCTACCTGAGACTCCCATCTGGGACTGGTGGTGTTTTCCTTCACTCCTGTCCTCAGTTCTCTCTTGTGGTGGTCGAGATGCTCACATAACTTGCCAGGCTGTAGACTCAGCTTTAGGTAGGGGTCGGGGTTGAAAAATACTCCCTTCTTTAGGTTTACCGACTCGACATCTGCAAATAAATTATCGCAATTGAAAATTTGCAATTTGACAGATTTTGAAAGGGAAATAAATCTGGATACCATTAGACCCGAACTTCTTCATAAAGAGATTTACTATGCTACCATACACTGAGCATTTTGCTATCGCTCATTTTTATCCACTTCTTACATACATGTACATACCAAACTTATTCCAGTTTGTTTTTTTTGTCAATAGTTTAAAGCATCTAAACTAGCCTCTGCATGCACCTATCATGCAAGAACATGGAGTACCTCATTCCATTTTAAACCAATCTGGTCTAGAGATACATAATGTATAAAGTTGGCTAATTTGCTAAAAATGGTATGAATTTCATTTCCAACTGTTTAGTGTTATGTTATACCTTGACAACATGATTTCACTTTGGAATGTACAGAATAATTTCTTACTTTAATTGATAATAGCTGTAAAGTTACACAAACAGTCTTAAGGCTTTGCCACTTCATTCCCTACCATATCAATTCAAATAAGTTTAATTACATTTGATAAAAGGACACCACAATATAATGCCCAGTGTTAAATGAAATGAAAGTGTTGGTCTTTATAGGCTAATAAAGAAAAGAAATAAAACCACCTTTTGGAGTACCCTGAATCTATATGAGCCACGTCATGAGAAAACTGGATTTCTGTATATGCAAAAACAAAGGCACAGATCAGCTGTGCAGTAACTGCACAGCTGATCAGCGCCTTTGTTTTCGCTACACAGAACAATCCCTCTTCTTCTTAAAACTGAAATTTCAAGCTTGTAGCCTGCTTCTGTGACTGTACAGACCAATTTGTGTCGCACCAGGTCAGGGACCCCTACGACCATTTTTCTCATGTCACAGCTCAAATTATACAACCAGAAGCAATTTTGTCCAAACAAACTTGGGTAATATGTCACATAGATCATTTGCTTGGATGGACCTTATCTATTAAAGTAAAAATGGCAAGGTTTCACCATATAACCCTTGGGGGGTGAAAGTTAAACTGACCTTACAAATTTACAGAAGTGCAGATAATATTTTGTGAAAGTTTTTTCTGCAACAGAAATGACAGGGCGAGGCTTCATATGAAATACTGTCCAATGAATTCTCAGGACAAATGCTGTTGTTGTTTTCTTTAAGCGAAACAAGAAAACAACTGACAATTATCACAAAATACTCATGGCTATCTATTCATGGCTATCTTGTTGCAACCTGTTCTAATGGCAAAGTGTCATCAAACTGTTGTAATTTTCTCCATACTGAGTTTGATTCTCCTGCTTAAACCTGTGAGGACAGCTAACGCCTAAGTTGGGTCAGTAACCCAACACAGACTCATATTTGTTTCTGAGATCATCACCAAGCATAGTAATAGCATCAAGCAGAAGCTGAGAGTGAGACAGGGTCATCTGTTTTTCTCCATACCAAAGTGGTAGTTCTGTTGTGATTTACTCCTTTCTGTTTTGATGTCAAATTCAGTAATGATGTATTTTATTATCTGTGCAGATTAATTAATTTAGTTTGGCGAGGATAGCAGAAAGTGGCCACATTTCGGGGAAAAGCTGTTCCCTTAGTGTACCATAATGATACATTAGTTATTACCCCATCTTGATTTCTAAAACAAATGTTTGCGTTTGATTGTGTCAATCCCTGAACATTCCCTCATTGCTTACTTTTTACTTTTGTGTCATTCATTGTTTGTTTTAGACCTACCTGTAAACTGTAGCTGTACTAAACTCTTGTCGGTTCTCGGTCCATCTTTGCTCTTTACTTCGCCATTTACATCTGCTTTCTGAAAGAAGAAATAACAAATGACTGGAACTGATGTATGATGAATCAGATTGATCTGTGGGGCATCACCTTGAATATGCCAAGGCTTTATTTCACTAATACAGTCTACACAACAGCACCATCAGTGACAAAAAAAACTCCTGTCAAGTTAAAGTTGCCTAAAAAGTGGCAGTGTTTGCGTTTTACATCCCACTAATTTATATTAAAGGTCATGTGGCGATATGTCTGACCTACACCACAGAGGCCTCTATGACAAACATTGCAGACCATAGACGAGCACTCTGACATGTGTCTCAACTAATTTCCTTCTGATTTTGCACTGTTTATCTGATCTGTCCAAAATAATTATAGACTTAATAACAAACAGTACTTTATGTAGGGAAAGTACCTATTGAATGCATGTATTTCTTGCAGACCAAGATTTGTCATACGATTGTGGGATAAAATGCACCTGCAGTATCAACCAGCACCCTCCTACTTGTATTTTGACATGTTTGTGGTTAAGATTATTAATCAAAACACCTGATGATATGGCTACATGGTGATACTTCATGTATCTTCAAAATATTGGAACTTCATTTACATGAGGAAAAGATGGTTTTGGGCGGCCCCCGTGGCCGAGCGGTTAAAAGCGCTGTTTCTTAATCACTCGATCATTTCACCGCTGTGTCTGGTGTGGGTTCGAGCCCCACTCTGGCCACATGTGAGACAAGCCAAGTTCTGCTTGCAGGTGTGCCAGGTGGTTTTTCTCGGGGTTCTCCCGTTTTCACCCACCTACTGATTGGCCCATCTCATATGAGCTGAAATAATCTTGAAAGGGACGTAAAACAGAATAAAAAAAAAAAAAAAATGGTTTTGTGCATGCACTTGAATTCACTTGATGATAAGGTTGTAGGCTCTCAGTAGATGGAAATACTACACACTCTGCATGCCAAATATCGATATTTGACCAACGCCTGAGTGAGATAGCCAACTCCGAGGATAAAGCCTACGCCTGAGGAAAATAGAAAGTGTTTTTCTTCTAAAAATGTCAAAATAAATTAGCAGTCACGCTCTTTACTCAGTTTCGCTAACTCTGTATCTTCCCATGACATTGATTTTGTTGTTCAAAACGACTGTAGGCGCAAAGATATTCGTATAATTGATAAATTTATGAAAAACGTACTTTAAAACAACAACCTACTTGAAATAGCTACACATGTCTTTCTGTTCGAAGATAATGGTTGAAATTGTGCATAGGGAAGAAACAATCTGTATATGTCATTAACAGAACCGAAACACGCTTGTATTTGGTATATTTTGAACATTTTCAAACATTTAATTAACAGACCCTCTTTAGTGAGGAAATGAGGGTAACGCCTACGCCGGAGTAAGATACGACTGCAGCCGGAGGGAATGATAGAGAAGAGATAAGACCAACTACGACGCCCGATGATGTTTTCAAGATTTGGAGGTCTTGTTATCAAGAAATCATATGTACTTTCACCCCTTTATGGCCTGTGCGCCTACAACTTCCTACGAGACGCTTACCGTGTGGGATGGGATCGCGCGCGAACGTTTCTGTTACACATGTAATTGAGGACATCTTGTTATACTTAATGTTTCAAATTCGTAGTTTATCATAAATACAAATATTTATGTACATGGAAATATAAACGAACAGTAAGTGAAACAAAATCATGGCTTGCTAGATTCGCCACAGACATGCATTAAAAATCAACATGCACTAAAAGAGCAGTTTTATTTTCTTTTACAGGTATTTGGATTGTATACTTTCAATCGGTCGAATTATTCATAAATTGAAGTTCAGAAAACCGTTTGTTACGAAGAATAACTTAAAAATTTTGCCATGCCTTTTTAAATGCGAATAGTAATATGTTCTATTAAAACACGGTAATGGGTATTTGTATGTACATAAAACGGGTTGCATCACAGTATTTCAATAACCGAGCACGTGCGTCTGTATCATTATACGGATGTAGCTGCCAACAACTGTTGCTACCACCCTATTGTCTTTACTTGGATCAGATCTTAATCTTTGCGGATATCTAGATTCAGCTCGAAATACGACAGTACCCGATTACGACATGTATCTGTAGCTGTCCTTAGGCATTTCAACTATCCCCATTCAAGCCAAGACTACATGATGGGTATAAGACCTAAAATTATCGTAGTAGACCCGTGTCACATATTTACCAATCGGAACAGGCGTGCGTATATAATGGTAAATCTGTGACGCAACTCTACGACGACAATTAAGGATTACAGGGATTATAGCTGTTTTCATGCTCTGAAATGACATCATATATCGCTAACGGTTATGAAAAAATGCTTGACAATTATGAAAACAATCTCAGAAATCAATATCAATGATCATATCAAGGACTTCAACAACAAAGTAGAGCAATAAATTAATTTTTGCTTTGAATCATCATTCTGTGCAAACGTTATCATCCTCAGGCGTTGGTCTTATCCATATGTAACCTCCCTCCGGCGTTGACAATCCCATTCTTTTTTCCACAAGGAGTCTTTGGTGACGAAAAACATCTAAACGCTTCGTCAAAAATGAGTTTTAAGTAGAACAGCTTGTACATCGAATATGAATTATAGATTATAGCGTGAATAGAGAATGAAAAGTTTTGACCTTAAAGAATTTTTGCCTTCTAAATCAATCTTGACAATCAAAAGCACAAAATCGTGTAAGTTTCCTTGTATTTTGTATGTTCCAGACAAAGAATTGTAGCATTATGTAAATTTTATTTGGAAGCAGGACCATCTTACTACATTAACGTATCATTACAAATTACATTATCCTCTTGCACTATAAAAATATTACAAAGTTTTGCTGAAAACCGTTAAAACAATGTTCCTCAGGCGTTGGCTATTGCCTCGGAGTTAGCTATTTCACTCCGGCGTTGATCAAATATCGATAATTGGCATGCAGACTGTGATACTATGTATATGGCAAATCAGGTCTGGATCAACAGCAAATTACTGAAACTGAGCCGCCATGACACCACAAATATTATCATCAACCATAAATCATACAAATTAAAAACATACTGCTGAATCATATGAACAGATCATGAGAAAAGCAACATTTTGCATATGCGAAATCAAAGGCGCAGATCAGCTTCGCAGAAACTGCGAAGCCGATCAGCGCCTTTGTTTTCGCCACACAGATAGTACAATCTCTCTGTTACATAAATCTGAAATTTCAAGCTTCTACCATGTTTCTGTGCTCAGTTTGTGTCGGACCTGTTCGGAAACCACACTGTTTGTTTTCTCATGACGCGGCTCATACAGGCATTTTTTCACTTCATAACATCAGTCACAAATGTGACATTGGCAGATTCAATCATTTTTACTCTAAAAGAATTTCAAGCTAAGAGTTGCTCAATTTTTGACAAATGTCAGTTTCTGAGTCAAAGGTTATAATTTTCATGAAACCAAATCTCACTACTGAAATTAATACAGAAGTTCTAAAGATGAGTTTAAAAGATATTAATGCTTTTTACAATAAAAAAGTTCAGCTTCAACCACAAATTAATGCAAACCCCTAAAAAGTACCAAGTCATGACTTGTACAAAGCTTTGGATTTAGCATCAATCAAATTTTGGACATTTTATATCAAAACGATTGAATCAATGACAAAAGCAATTTTACAAAGGATGAAACTTCATTAATTCATGAATATCCGTTTTCTAACTAGGAGTCAGACAGTTTGTCTGCTTAAACCCTAAAGCTGCATATAGACCTAAATTTTATTGAGAAAGTAGAAATATTTGATATGTTTGTTTGAATTTGTTTATTTGTTTGTTTTACCGCTTTAAAGCCCTTGGTCAACAGTTGGCTAGAGTCATCATGTTAAGACCGTCAGTTATGCTAACTACCTATGCAAGCTAGTCCCAGAGGCAGATTACCGGTACTTAGTGCGCATTTTTTACCACTACCTGACAAAATGCTCTTGAATAGCCATAGATATTTTTTTAATGAACAAACTTTTATGAAAGAAATGAGCTGGGTCCAGTTCCTTACAAATCGGACATGGTACTAAACGAGCTTATTCAATAGTCTATATGAGCCGCGACGCGAGAAAACCGGTCTTCAGGGTTTCTGACCAGGTCCGACACAAACCGGCCTGTACAGCCTCAGAAAAAAGCTAGAAGCTTGAAATTTTGGATTTAGGAAGAAAAGGGATTGCACTATCCGTGTGGCGAAAACAAAGGCGCAGATCAGCTGTGCAGTTACTGCACAGCTGATCTGCGCCTTTGTTTTCGCTTAGGCAATAATCTCTTTTTCTCACGATGCAGCTCACATATGTTAACTCAATCTCAATATCATAGCAGGACAATAACTCACTGTATATATATATGCAGATATCCAAGAAAATAAATTTTTCCTTTGTTGATTAAACTTATCCTTGATATTTTTTCGTACAATACTATCACCTTTACAAACGATCTAACACTAGCTTACAGATTAGCTTCAAAGGTAGCAAATATTTCGCTTATCCGTAAATTAATGTCAATTGTCCCAGTACTTAAGATCAATATAGGATACAATATTGCCTACATAAAGAGAAAATCTGCCTTCCAGATTTCTATCCCAGTCCGACACAAACTGGGCTATACATATACAGAAGATGGCTATAGAGGCTTCAAATTTCAGATATATGAAGTAGAGGCATTGTGCTATGTGAAAAGCGAAAAATGAAAATGCTTATCAGCTGATTTAATACTGCGTAGATGATCCACAATTTCGTTTTTCCATGCACATTTTCTCATGACGTGGCTGGTATAGTATGGATGAGTCAGAATATGCTTAAATCTATTACTTCTAGTGTTATAAACAGTATGTAGGCAAATATCCTTTGATATACGATTAACCTATTATAGAGTTCTATAAGATAGGCGACAAATTGAAAAAGAAAATATTCTTAATGCCTTCTATTGCTTTTGGTTTGATATTATGAGCCGCCTCGTGGGAAAACCAACAATGTGGTTTCCGACCAGGTCCGACACAAGTCGACCTGTACAGTCACAGAAAAGAGCTAGAAGCTTGAAATTTTGGATTTAGGTAGAAGAGGAACTGTACTAGCTATCCAAGTAGCGAAAACAAAGGCGCTGATCAGCTGTGCAGTTACTGCACAGGATCAGCTGTGCAGTTACTGCACAGCGTGTGATCTGCGCCTTTGTTTTTGCATATGCAGATTGTTGGTTTTCTCATGAGGCAGCTCATTTATCAAAGACATTAATCCGCTGATTCAACTCTTATGCAAGAGCTTTTCCAATTTAAGATGATGACATCAGCTAAATTGCCAAATGGTGGAGACAAACCGTTTTTCAGTGGGCCATTCTGACCCGAGTTTTGAAATGAAAACGATTCTATGAATATGTCTTAAAATGGTACTCAATTAGACAATATGACTGTCAATAAAAGTTGCAAAAGAAATTCTGATCTAAGTCTTCAGGCACCGTAAAGCCATTGCAATCTGCATGAAGAACAATTCACATTGCATATCAAAGTACTTTCTAGCTGCACCAGGGCCCTAAGGTTATAAAACTTTTTTTCATGCTCAACTCAGCTGAGACTTAAATTTATCCTGCTCATAAATGTTAAAATGCAAACAACTGTTGGCATTTTAACATTAATGAGCAGGATAAATTACTAGTTACTGAGTTTTGAACTTCAATTTTCCACAATTTTTGACTATTTCAACATTTATGAGCAGTTGAAATTTCATGCTCAGCTGAGTTGAGCATGAAAAAAGTTTTATAACCTCAAGCCCAGGAATCCTTTCTAGCTGTATGAGGAAACCTTCACAGGTAATGCTGGCTGCAAGAAAATATTTATCCATTTGCTGTCTCCTAACAGAAAAATATCTGCCTAGTTGTATGTGTTAAATGATTTGGAACTAACTATGTGCCCCTCTGGGTTAGGGAACACCCATGTGTATTCCCAGCTAAGCTGAGATATCAAGGACAACGTTCTGCTAAAAGCATATTTTACAACCAGTTCGCTATTTCAAAGCAGTGTTGGACATTGATGAAGTCAAAACATAGCAGTTAAACCCCCATATACCCCACACGATCTCAAGCCCCAATCCCCCAGCCCATATAGCCTGGGATTTCATTAAGAGCATTTAAATCAATGCTGAACTATAAGGTAACATTTTATTTTTTCTACCAGTCTGCCACACACCAGCTCAGTCTTCAACCGGTTTCGGAGCAGGTTGAACACAAACTGGCCTGTATGGTCACAGAAGAAAGCCAGTAGCTTCAAATTTCTGATTTATGAAGAAAAGAGATTGTACTGAAGAGAAAACGAAGTTGCTGAACAGCTGTGTTACTTACTGTACAGCTGATCTGCGTCTTTGATTTCGCATATGCAAGAAACAGGTTTTCTCACGATGTCTCTCATTTAATAACAAAGTCTCATTATCCTCTCAAATTGACAATTTTCAAATTTCTGCATATGAGCCGCCTCGTGGGGAAAACCAACGTGGTTTTCGCACAGGTCCGTCACAAACCGACCTGTACAGTCACAGAAAAGAGCTAGAAGCTTGAAATTTCGGATTTAAGTAGAAGAGGAGCTGTACTATCCGAGTAGCGAAAACAAAGGCGCTGATCAGCTTCGCAGTTACTGCAAAGCTGATCTGTGCCTTTGTTTTCGCCTAGGCAAATTGTTGGTTTTCCCATGTGGCGGCTCATTTTCAAATTTCTGCATATCTAAAATCTGTTAAAGGCTTGTTGTTGAAGTCTGAATAGATTATTATCCTGAAATATTTACAGTATTCAATTCAGAGATATAATCTTATCAACAGCTGCTCTACCATAAATGGGCCGCCTCGTGGGAAAACGAACAATGTGGTTTTTGAACAGGTCCGACACAAACCGACGAAAAGAGCTAGAAGCTTGTAATTTCGGATTTAAGTACATGTCAAAGTAGCAAAAACAAAGGCGCTGATCTGCGTCTTTGTTTTCGCCTATGCAGATTGTTGGTTTTCCCATGAGGCGGCTCAAATGTGTGTAATTTTGGACACCAAATTGTTGCCGTATAATTAATTAAGGTTAATTTTAAACAGTTTTCGTACTGTCACCATCTCAGCTTGTTCAAATTTGTAGTTACACACAATCAAAGAATACTGGAGAATTCGAAAGTGCTCCATATAAAAAATATGCATGCCTCTGAATGTTCATTGTAAGACTCTGTGTCTGTTGTCTTTTTCTATGCCCTAATAGTTTTCTTTTTCAATATCTGGACACTTTGTCCCACCTTTGCTGGAATAACATTTTTGGAACATGTGAAAACTGTTTTTAAAAAGAATCAAAAGCTGTTTTTAAAAAGAATCAAAAGCTCAATGCACACCATGAATTTATCAATTTGATTACAAAAGTACAATAACAGCTATTAAAACAAGTGATGAAAATGACCAAACCAAAAAATACTCCTATTTCTCATTTAACAAAAAATATCAAAAGTAGACTTACAAATAAATACATGTATTTACATCAAATATATTGTTTACAAAACGCATGATCCTGCCCCTTCAGGACATCATATGAGCCACCTCGTGGGAAAACCAACAATGTGGTTTCGGACCAGGTCCGACACAAACCGACCTGTACCGTCACAGAAAAGAGCAAGAAGCTTGAAATTTCGGATTAAAGTAGAAGAGGAACTGTACTATCCGAGTAGCGAAAACAAAGGCGCTGATCAGCTTCGCGGATACCGCGAAGCTGATCTGCATCTTTGTTTTCGCCTGTGCAGATTGTTGGTTTTCCCATGGGGCGGCTCATTTGTCATCGGACAGACCTTAATGTCAATAACGATCAGGCTGTCAAACTGATCATAATATTGCAACCTAATAAATAATTACAATGCAAGAAATAACCATGTCAAAATGACTCATTGGTCATTAACACTTAAAGCGGCAGTAATATTACATTGGATTATTACATTAATAGCACATATCGGCAATCAATCACAATAGCATTTATGTTTTGTATGTACAAAATAGAACATAAATACCATGAAATGATATTATATTCTGTCAAAAGCCACTGATCCAACAAAATAAAATATTGTATCATGGTTGCATGAAGAAAACTGCTACATTTAACATTTTTAAACATTTTCACAAGTATTTATATTTGCATTGCATCTGAGCCTCTTAAAAGATTCCTTTACAAAATATATACATGTACCTCGTCTGACTTTTGTTCAGTTTGATTTTGTCAGAAAGAAAGAAAAAAAAATGTGACCTACATGTGCCAATGTTTGTTTATAATACTATAGTCAGCATCAATCCCAGCAGCATGGTGAGCCAGTAAGGGAAGGACAAGAAGAAGAGTAAAGCAAGCACCTGAGCAACTCGGTCAAAGGAGCTGGTATCCATAGAAGCTTGCAGAATTCATAAATACCAGAAGCTTGCAGAATTCATTAACATCTACATGTTGTCCTGTCAAAAAGCAGGCTAAATTATGATCAATGACTTGCTCAAACATCACAAAATGACCAATTCATCATAAAATATTGGATTATGGAAACCCAATAGTGTTTAAAATTCTGATTCCTCATTGTGTCAACAATCCACTGCCACATTTGCTATAAAACTTGACACTTTCCTGCAAAAGCAAGTGGCTCTTCTCAGCCTGTTACAGTAATTTTGTGTTACTGATTGTTCCAAGGCAATCCTTCTGTTGTGGTTCTAATTGTTTTGTGTTTTGGAGTCCAGTTTTTGTGCTGTTTGGGCCTTATGTACGTTTTCTCATTTTTAGTTCAGTTCGGGTAACTGAGTGGCCGCCTATTGGGGAATAGCTGCTCACTCCGCTTACGATATGTTTTCTTGGTACATACCTTAGTGTCATTTTAGTTTTTCCCCAGCCCTCGGTTTATGGACTGGGTATATCTTTCTGACTGTGCCATTTCCTGATCATTGCCTATTTGTACCTTTCTAGCTTCAGATCATCAAAGAATTCTGCTTTTTTGGAACACCCGGCTGGCTGCCTGGCTGAGAACTGGTTGCAGTACAGTTTTACATGTAAATGTACAAAGAGAAAGTTCTTCCAACTGTACTACTTTTTCATCTCTGCTTTCTTGATGCTTCTGAAGCTGTATGTAAAGAAGAAATGATCAACAACACCAAGCCCACTACATACACAAAGATAAATGGCAAGCAAGTTGTATATCTGATAGTGCATGAACTGGAATCATGGAAGAAAGCGCCACCTTGCCAAGTATCTCTAGTACCCAGTAAGCACCTCTGGTACCCATTGAAATTTATTACCCTAAAGCTCTGAGTTTTTAGTAAGTTTCACATGAAATATCATGCCGGCTCTGTCACAATTTTATTACATTATGACGGTTGCTTTGTCAATATTTCAGTGGGCTGACTTCGGTACTTACTTGATTGTTTTACACCCCTCTAGATTTCATAAACAAATAGTAATGTATTATAATACAATGGAAAATAACAATGGCATAGTAAATAATGATTCACCTCCTCTATTGAGATGACATGACATCATTTTAAAATACACATTCTAAAATGTGCTTCTGCATACAATTAACAGACAGAATATGCATATTTAACCATGACCAACACCCACATCGAATGCCGCTATGACTCCATATACTTATTGTTTATACCCCTGGGCAAGCTTAAAGCCCCCCAGGGCAGAGAAAAAGGAGCACTGACTTCATAACCACACTTAATCATTCAGTCATCTCACAACTGTGTCTGGTGTGGGTTCGAACTCGCACAGGGCACATGTGAGACAAGCCAAGTTCTGCTTTTGTGTGTAACAGGTGTTTTTTGCAGGCTTCTCCTATCCTTCCCCACCTAGTAATTGGCCCATCTCATATGAGCTGCAATAACCTTAAAAGGGATGTAAAACTCTACTTTCTTAATCCAAAATTTCCAGCTTCTAGCCATCTGTGCTGGTACAGCCTGTGCTTGTGGTCAGAAACCACACTGTTGGTTTTCTCATGATGCGGCTCATATGATAGACAAGAGAGGCATCCATATGAGGAATTTGTAATTCAGGACCTAGTGGACATTACACCAACACTATCATTAAAATCATTGTGTTCATTCAAGATACTGACCAAGTTTGAAACCAACCACAATACATTTTGAAACACTGACTAATATTTGTGTGATAGTAATCCATCTTCGAACTGATCACTCCCGTCATATTTGAGCCACATCATGAGAAAACCTGACTGTTGCCTATGCGAAAACAAAGGCGCAGATCAGCTGTGCAGTTACTGCACAGCTGATCTGCACCTTTGTTTTCGCTATACACATAGGAAAATTCCTCTTCTTCCTAAATTTCATGCTTCTAGCCATCTTCTGTAGCTGCACAGACCGGTTTGTGCCAGACTTGGTCAGAAATCCCTAAGACCGGTATTCTCACGTCGCGGCTCATTTAAATTGACTACCTTCAAAATCAATCACTGATAAATTGGACTTGATCAAAGTAAAGTGTTAACTTTTAAACATAGGTGAAGAAGAGGTTAAGGACAATATTAAAACATTAGATGATGATGATGAGTCAATGTAGGTAACAATTAATGATCGGCATAATGAGAATCCAGATTTTTGCAGTTGACAATTTTTCAGTTATGTCGGGATGGAGCCAACGCTTCTTGGGTATTGACCAGTTCTGCGGGAAGCTTAATTTAAAGTGTCTTGCTCAAGGCGGAGGTAGCTATCAAACCCAGGACATCTCCCTCCTGAGTTCTGTACTCTACCACTATACCGCCGAGTTTCCCCTCACTATGATAATAATTGAGCCGCCTCGTGGGAAAACCAACAATGTGGTTTCTGAACAGGTTCGACACAAACCCAGCTGTACAAGCACAGAAGCAGGCTAGAAGCTTGAAATATCAGATTTAGGAAGAAGAGGAAGTGTACTATCTTTGTAGCGAAAACAAAGGCGCTGATCAGCTTCGCGGTTACCGCGAAGCTGATCTGCGCCTTTGTTTTTCGCATATGCAAGTTGTTGGTTTTCCCATGAGGCGGCTCAATTATCTGTAGGACTTAAATGCATCTCCTCTGAAAAAACAAGTTCACCATGTGCTTAATTTGTAACCAAGGCAGATATAACTTATAAAAATTTACCACTAATGTGTGATGTCAAAATGTCTCCACCAAATATTTTAACCTGCACCAGGTTACCTATTTGCTATTCACTCTTATGTTGATCCAATTTCCTCTGTATAAATATCTTCTAATGCCCAAATTTATACAAACACCACTTGAAATTCAGGGTGAAACCTAATCTTCTAGCAAATATAGACCAGTATTCTGCCAATTTGAAGTACTTAAGTAAATGTTGGCTGCAATTTTACAAGATTTGAAACCAAGTACATAAGATGTGGTCATGATATAAACTGCTTCTTGCATATGAGCCGTGACACAGGGTTTCCGACCAGGTTTGACACAAACTGGCCTGTGCAGTCACAGAAGATGACCAGAAGCTTGAAATTTCGGATGTAAGATGTTTTTTAAAACTTGTACATACACATACACCAGCCACCACTGATGCAACTTACATCAAAGAGTGCAGTTTTACCAAATGTATCAACACACTAAATATTTTTCTTAATTTAAAGGTGCATCTAGAATACCGTGCATCTGTAGTGTAGTTTCAAAATTTCATACCTGCAATTAACGTGTGATCAAGGACTATCCAGGAGTCTGCATCAAACCAAACCCTTTGTCACAATTTTTTTTTCCAAAATCAAATTAAAACAGAAATCCACTTGAAGTCAACCTTCGTACTAAACTTTATAAATCCGCTATATTCTACAGTCGCAAGTTATCTGTGAATTGTCACAATAACAGTGTATACTCTACGCTAGCTCAATTGAGCCATCTCTTGAGAAAACTGGTCTTCGGGGTTTTCGACCAGGTCTGACACAAACCGAGCTGTACAAACACAGAAGATGGCTAGAAGTTTGATATTTCGGATTTATGAAGAAGAGAAATTGTACTATCCAAGTAGCGAAAACAAAGGCGCTGATCAGCTTCGCAGTTACTGCGAAGCTGATCTGCGCCTTTGTTTTCTCATGGGCAAAAATTCGTTTTTCTCATGACGCTGCTCACAGTGTACTCTACGCTAGCTCAATTATCTATATGGGTGGATGAATAACGCTACCCACGGTTAATAGATGATACATTGGCATGATAATGTGTTTTCGAGATTTTTATTGATATACGTTTATTTACATACACATGCCCATATTTACCAGTAAAGTGTGTCACCAAGTTTGAATGGATTTTCAAGGCTTAGGATGAGACAAGCGTAACAAAACATGTCAATCTAGTTTTTATATGGGTGACCTAAAACCTGATAAACATGCGTCTATGTTGAATCATATCAGCGGTCTCAGCATTATTGCAATAAACAAGTTTGGGCAAATGCACCATGCAACAGCACTCACCCAGATAAGGCTGTGTAACATGGACAAACAATCTTCTTCAAATAAAACAGTACTGTACTAAATGAGCCGCGCCATGAGAAAACTGGATTATTGCCATTGTGAAAACAAAGGCGCAGATCAGCTGTGCAGTAACAGCTGATCAGCGCCTTTGTTTTCGCTACTCAAATAGTACAATCCTTCTTCTATTTCAATCCGAATTTTAAAGTTTCCTGCAGTCTTCTTCTGTGACTAAATAGGTCGGTTTGTGGTGGACCAGGTCGGAAGCCCCGAAGACCGGTTTTCTCGCATCACAGCTCAAATGTAACTAGACTCATTTGTGATTATGCATTCAATGTTTCCACAAATGGTGTCAACCTAGATCAGTTCAACTACAACAGAATACAGATGTAGTCAGGATAAGAATGATGATGAGGGTCTACCCTATGAACAATTTGTTGCACAAGCATAATACACATTCACTTTTGCATATACCGGTACATTTGTCAACCTTCCACATATCGGGTAGCATCACATCAGGAAACCAGGGCCCAGTTGTTCAAAACTAACCACGTTGTTAGTTAACGTTTCGTTAAAATTTCAAACATTAATATTACAAATACACTGTTATTTTTTGTTGCACTGCAAAGGATTCTCACATTTTTTCAACAAAAAATAACAGTGTATTTGTTACTTTAGCTGATATTTATGTCTTAACGATATCGTTAAGCTAACGATGCTTTGAACAACTGGGTCCTACTTTTTGCAATAACTATATGAGTCGCGACGCGACAAAACCGGACTTCGGGGTTTCCAACCAGGTCAAACACAAACTGGCCTGTACAGTCCTAGAAAATGGCTAAAAGCTTGAAATTTCGGTTTTTAGAAAATGAGGAATTGTACTATCCGTGTAATGAAAACAAGGGCGCTGATCAGTTTCGCAGTAACTGCGAAGCTAAGCTGATCTGCGCCTTTGTTTTCGCATAGTCAAAAATCCGGTGTTCTCATGATGCAGCACATATAAAACAAGATGCAATCAACTGTGTTGTACTTTCAAATTCCAAAATTTCAAGCAGCTTTAGTTAGTAGTCTGCTGTAGTTGTAAATACGTTTGCATCAGACACTGTTGGAAAGCCCAAAGCCCAAATCGCTTTGACACCATTTTTAAGATTTACAGACCATTAAATGAGCCGTATCGTGAGAAAACCAGATTTTTGCCTCCGCGAAAACAAAGGCGCAGATCAGCTTCGCAGTAACTGCGGAGCTGATGAGTGCCTTTGTTTTCGCTACACAAATAGTACAATCCCTCATATTCCTAAATCTGAAATTTCAAGCTTCTAGCCATCTTCTGTAGCTGCACAGGCCGGTTTGTGTCAGTCATGGTCGGACACCCTGAAAACCGTTGCAGTGCTGCTCAGACATGAGATTGGTTGCATTTGACACTTTGAATAACACATGAACTCAGAATACTCAGAAAATGCAACAAAATATTAGGAATTAAAAATATAAAATTTTACTAAACTATAGTCAATTCTATAATCTTTACTAGAAAATGGTCGCAAGCAAAAATTTTAACTCACTGTATGAAATTATCCAATTATTTTGTCCTTAAACACAATAAATTATCCTCGTTCACTGAAAACTATCCCAACATGCACCTGTACCTGTAAGAAACTTTACGCTAAATTCAACATAATGATATCTGCGCTAAACGTTACTGTCTTTTTTCTCTATCCTTTTGTGTGTGATTACGGATGCAAGAACATAGCTTAAATTACCCAGACACCCAAAACCAAACAAAGCCTGGTACAGTGACTGCCCAAAAATAATATGAGCAGAGACGCGAGAAAACCGGTCTCAGGTCCAACACAAACTGGCCTATACACAAACATAACAAAGCTAGAATCTTGAATTTTCTATTATAAGTAGAGGAGTAAGCTGTGCAGTTGTGAAATGCTAAGCCATTGAAAATATGTAATACCGTATTCATTCTAATTAGCACACAGTGTAAACAAAAACATCACATAAACTGCTGAAATAAAAATGTCAAAGTAATCAATAATGATGTCATTATGTGTTCCAGTGGTTGCAAAATAGCGTTTGATCATTAAGGTTAAGTTTTAATGCGGCTAATGTGGTATATTAATAAAATTGAAGTAAAATATCAATATGCTAGTCGAGCAGTGTGCGCTTATGCACTCGGTTTTTGAAACGACCAAAGTGTGAGCTTATTGGAGCATGTGTGTTAATTAGAACAAACACAGTAATCTTGAATTTCCTTCAAAAGCCTTGTTGTCACATGTTCATTCCATTTTTTAATGTCCCATTTCTCCGAATAACAAACTAAACCTATTAGGTCTGTAAGTTGAAACCATAATATACCATCCCAAATTTTGAGCATCAACTGTATTATACGTAAAATCTTAAGTTACAACAGCCTGTTCACTACAATCTAAAATTACAATGGATAACAAAAACCAACAAAGTAACAGATCTTATGAAAGGACCTCAGTTCACCGACAAACAAACAACGCTACTTCATCTTTCAAGTTTGCAAGTGCGTAACGTGATGTGTAGAATCGTTAATCCCCATGTTTTATCTCGACACATCAAAACTTTATTATTACCCGGCAATTATAGTTTGGGACCACCCCGATATAGATCAGGTGTCTACCGACTCTGAACAATATCTTTAACGATACTGTGTCAAAGTATACTATGGGCCGAGATTGAAAATATTAATTCACTTTGAAGTGTTGCGATAATGAATGGGCGGTCATACAAATTTTTTATGTTTTACATATCTAGTAAAGGGTCACTGTTGGTGTTCAAGAGTCTCAATTACTAGATCAGATATTTTTTAAATAATGTGGAGAATATAAGGGCAAGTTTTGCTTAATATAAATGTAGATAAGGTGACTACCAATGTTGTGAACAGGCATCTCTGGGTATGCCTTGACAGTGTGCATGAAATGATATGGTTTCAAAGAAGTCTTTGTTGTTTAAAATTTTTTCGGCATTGAACAGAGTAGCATAAGAATGGCATGTTTTAGCTAAGAACTTACTATTCCCACTTTAATCTCTCATTTTTTATTTACTGATTTATTTATTTGTTTTTAATGACACTTCTTAAACCCAAATATGATGCCTTTAACATGTTTAAGGGCAAATAATGCATTAAATACTCTAAGCAAATTAGGGGAAGTTTTGAAACTTTTAATGATGGTATGACAGTTGACCTCTAACCCTAGGCTACTTTACATTCCTTTTAACCATATTGTGGTTACAATGTATTAATCACTTCAAAATTCATATGTTTATGGTAGCAAACCATTATTACATGTGTAAAACTGTCACTATTTAACCACATTTTTCAGTAGGTTTACTCCATACAGAAAATATGCTGAGTCAAAGTGCATCTGACAAAATACACATTTTTCTTCTTTTTTTTCCCCCCCAATATTTGTTATTTCAAAGGCCCAGGGTGTTTAAGACCTGTTCTTGGCATTTTCTACCTGCTTTCTGCAATATTTTCCTCATCAAAATTCCAAATTTCCCTTTATACAAAAATCTGGGGCCAAAATCAAGCCTTTGATTTTTATGCATATTCTTAACAATCCATCTACATTTCTCCTAGATTCTGAACTATTAAGCCTCCATCCATCTTTTGTCATGATTTTTCAGCCTGGCTTATGCTGGACCTACATATAGAGGAAAAGCCATCTACATTTCTCCTAGATTCTGAACTTTTAAGCCTCCATCCATCTTTTGTCATGATTTTTCAGCCTGGCTTATGCTGGACCTACATATAGAGGAAAAGCCGGAGACAAGTATTCTTGAAACGCGACAACTATTAGACCCTTCCACTATGGTGGAGATGTCTAATTTGTGCCCTTTTTAGCAAATTCAGGGGCATAAAGCATCATTATGAACGCTTGATGAAGAAAGATTGAAAATGTCTAAAAAAGGAAGTGTCCACCAACGCAACTTAATGTCAAATAGAATTGCTATGCTGCATTTAAATAGCCCAAACTTGACAAAATCTGAATTTGTAAAAAACAGTTAAAACTCAAATCGGCCTTGACGGCAGGTCTTCATATTTTCTAAATGGTCAGTTAAATTCTTAATCTTTACAGACACTGAAGACTCATCAGTCGCCACAATGCAAAGGCGCACACTTTAATTTAAGGCTGACTTGTGTCTTAAAACTTTCACTAAGCTAAAAGTACTGGTTTTGTCACAGAGTAGCTTGGTTCATTGACAAAAGAGCCGCCTCGTTGGAAAACCAACAATGTGGTTTCCGAACAGGTCCGACACAAACTGGCCTGTACAAGCACAGAAAAGAGCTAGAAGCTTGAAATTTCGGATTTAAGTAGAAGAGGAATTGTACTATCCGAGTAGCGAAAACAAAGGCGCTGATCAGCTTCGCGGTTACCGCGAAGCTGATCTGCGTCTTTGTTTTCGCCTATGCAGATTGTTGGTTTTCCCATGAGGTGGCTCAAAAAGAAGTGATGGAAATTTGATTATCTGTAATTGACAGTTTGAAGCTGATGGGTCGGTCAAATTGACAGTCAGGAGTAAGCGCTTTATTTTCGCCTGGGTGTTCGTCTATTAAGTCTAAATTAAGAAAGGGTTGAAAACTTGTCAGATGATATTTACACTGAATACGATTTGTCTAAAAATGTCATGGCCAAGCTTTGCATAAGCTATACAAATTATATATGCAAGCATGCTCTTCCAGCCACCCATCCCCACAATCTGTAAAACCATGACTGGCTACCGCTATCCCCAGAATTCCCCCAGGCATGCATGTGTGTGTGTGTGTGTGTGTGTGTGTGTGTATGGGGGGGTGGCAAAAACAAACAGCAGTTCAATGCAAACTTAACAGGCTGGGAGTGTGGGTGGGGGGATTGAATGTCCCTGCAGAAACCATTATCAGAATCTTTTGCTAGTTATGTACAACTAAATGCGCAGTATGTGTGAGAGAAGAGAAGCAAGTGCTTGCCATAAGAAGCTGAGCATGAGGCATGGTAGCCAAAGGTACCATTTTTAACGCATTTAGTATGGCACGGCCCGGATCGAACTCGCGACCTCCCAATTCCAAAGCGTACCCTCTACCAGTCTTGAGCTAATGATATCAGTTCAATGATTATACAATGACCATGATTACCATGTCCTTTTCACCTGAGCTAACCAGACATAGACAGAGAGTAAACAAACATTTTTGTTAAGGTTTCACTTCAATGTTGCCTGGCTTTTCAGAATAATCCCCTTGAAATTTAAAAGTAAGAAGACCATCACACACCCACTAAACGGTCAATTTGTACACCGTCGGAGTGAATCGTATATATAATTTGACCATTTCCGGAGTGAAAGTTGACCTGGTAAACAAACCGCAAAAAGGAGAGAGAGTTAAACTAACGTAAGTTTATTTTGTTATTTTACTTTTGTTTAAAAATCCGAGAATGTCATATGATGGGTATTTGAATAAAGATCATACACGCACAAAAGCACATCCAAAAGCTTATGCATTTTGCCAAAATCATTTTCGGCGTGGAAAATACCTACGTGAAAAATGTTGCATCGAGATGAAATGCAACCTGGCATTCCAATCTAAACAGTCTGGCTAGGTTTTTATATGCCAGGGATGCCAATAATATTGGGAAATAATTATTAATCATGCAGTTTTGGAAATCATGCGTTTGTGTAATCTGCGGAGGGACCGTATTTCCAAAGCGTACTAATTGACCAGCGGAGCCCAATTTAACTAATAGAAAAATGTGTTTGAAATGTTTAAGCGTTTTTCATGAAACATATCAAACTCCAGAACTGAAATACAGTTGAATTTTCTTGATTATTAAATATATGATACAATTCAAATAAAAAAAAAGAAAAGTGACACGAACGTTTAAGAGAAACGTTCATTTGTACTTCCCTTTGAGACTCTGCATGTCTCTTTATGTTTATATCTGGAGGTGTCATATTTTATCAGGCAAAAAATTTGGTGAGAAAAAACGAGGGAAAAGATGCTTACCTTGCAGGAATTTGTCTTTTACTTATTTGTGTACCATTTGACAGCTTGGTGTAAAATTTGACATATGGAAAAATATTATAGCTGACATGTAGCCCAATAAATACAATTGCGATAAGGAATATGAGCCGTCTCGTTAGAAAACCTTTTTCAGCGTAGCTGATCAGCATATCTTTTTTCGATACAAGAAAGTCCAATTACTTCACTTTCTATAGTGTCAGACATGTAGCCCAATTAGTTTTCTTTCTATATTAGAAGTACTCAATATATAGCCATCTTCTGTGGGTGTACAACCTGATCTGGTCAAAATGCCCAAACCGCATTTTTGCTCATTTGATGAGTAACTCTCGGCACCTTGAAATATTTTTAATTAGACGTCAGAACTCTGCAAACTGTGAGTGAACGAGATACTGAGTAACCAGAGTGTAGGTTAGCCTGCGGCTTCTTTCAGATTTCCAGTACACTGATTTCAATGGCAATCCACAGGAAAACAGAGAAATAACATAAATAAAAAATAGTTTACAAATTTCGGTCTTTGCTTTTACTATATTGGAATGTTGTTTTTTTTTTTTTGTTTGCATGCAATGTCTGGATTATACTTAATCATTTGCTCACAGTATGAAATAATTGGTTGTCGTGTCGGCCGGTAGATCTATGTGAAAATAGGGTTTTATGATAAAAATAGTCCCCCACAAATGCAAAGAATGCTATTTCTATGGTTCTTCTTTGCGCTACTACAACGTCTACTGGTCGAACGTATGACAATTGTACTTGATTTTAAAAGAAGATATTATGTAGATAGATGCATCTGAGAATATATTTTATTCTATTAAAAATTCTAAAAATTATTTTACCACAATCTGAGGGGAAAACTCCTCACTTTACTCCTTTATTTTTAACGATTTGTTAAGTCCCGATGCCATTCGAATTTATGCAGGAATAATAAATCAGATTCTTTGATGGGATATTTTTAATCTTACACTGGTTGTCAAAAACATCCGTTTATGTCGTTTCCCCTTTAAACGTCATCTGGAAATAAAAACCGAACTACAGAAGTTTGATGACATAAATAGTATATCATTTAAACGACTTCATTGTTTTATTTAAAGTTGTCTACGTGGGCCTCGCTGGTAAGATTTTGGTTTTAAATAAATAAGGCGATTACATGCTTTATTTGTTTCACCCTGTTGATTCATTGACTAGTTAGAGATTCACCACGAGGACCGAACAACTTACTAAATGTTGTGAACCACTGCAGAAGCTGAGGGTGAGGTTATGGCCATGTAAAACCGGTTTAAGCCCGCCAGTAATTTTATATTACTATCGTTCCAAGGCGATACTTCTGTGGTGGTTCTTATTGTTTTATGTATTGGTGTTTAAAAGTTTTTGTGCTGTTTGCACCTTATGTGTATTTCATATTTTAGTTAAGTTTGGGTAACTGAGTGGCCACCTATTGGGAAATTAGCTGCTCATTCGGCTTACTATATGTTTTCATGGTATGAGTACCTGATTGCTCTTTTAGTTTTTTCCCACCTTGGTTTTTGGAGTGGGAATCTCTTTCTGATTGCGCCTTTTCCTGATCTTTGCCTACTGTACCGTTTAATTATTTTGATCTTTTCAACGTTCTTTTAAGATATTGACACGTTGACAGGCGAATTTCCTTGGTGGCTGACGACAGCGGACTTGATCATCGATCATCTAACCATTGTCGCTCGTTCAAACGTGGCAAAACCAAGTTCTGCTTGTGGGTGTGTCTTTAGGTTTCGCCAAACCTATACCGATTGTTTCATCTCTATATAACAGAAATAATCTTGAAAGGTACGAACTGAATAAAGAATATCTAATCGTGAAAACACTTAAATAAAAATTGTTAATTTCGAAGTACTACATACTAAATGCTGTAGTCGTAGTTTGTTCTCGTTACTATAGTGTCAGTTAGGAGTAGTCAAAGGTGGCCAATAAAATCAAAACCCCACTTTAAGGCAGTGTAAATGAGAAAGAATGTCGAAGAGTGAGACACGTCAGTTATTGTGGCTGGATTTATATAGGAGTCAAATTGGACGCTCCACTGTCAAATAGCACACCTATAAAATCTAAGCGTAAAGTTAAAGAATTCTAATTTCTCGCGCTTGATACTCATATTTATCGTGCATACACATCTATACTACATTGTAAATATACTGACAACCACTTAATATTAGATACCTGGTTGTACTGACCACCATTTAGTCACTTCCATGAGTTTGCAACAGAAAAAAGCAAGAAAATCTTATGATATCTAGACGTATGAAACTGATAGTATGTTTAGCTTATCATAAACATACACGAAATACAACGTAGCGAAAATACTGATGACCCGAATTTAAACTAAGCCAAATAGCATTGCAAATGTCATAAGTTAAATTGTACACCACTAGTCAACTGGTACGCTCGCAAAAATTTGGACCCATTCTCAAAACTGAGGGCAACCCTTTCAAATTTAATGCCTTGAATTGAAAGAGTATTCATAAATCTTGGTATTTCGTTGCTAAGATGTTTTTGGGACTGTTAAAAAAGCTTTCCTCAGACAATTTTAGCTCAGTCTAGATTTTAAAATTAAAATATTGTATACGCCAAAAATGATAATTACATACTCTTATGACTTTTTTATGAAGTCTCAGTGTCTTAGAAGCTGCAAATTTATAGCCCATCATATGACATTTTCGGATTTTGTATAAAACTAAAATAGAAGAAATTATCTTACTTTGATTGCGATAGTCCTGATGCTTCCGTCCTATTTATACCGGTCAATTTGTACTCCGGAACTGGTCAAATTATTTCATAATTGTACGCCTTCGGTGTACAAATTGACCGTTTACCCGGCGTGATCACCTTATTAATAAATCAGATTATATCCGGTCACCATGACTACCCATACCTTGCAAAATATTTTTCAAATTTACAAATAAAGCTGTTGCAGACATCTGCAAAACTTATCATTATGACCTTATGTCTGGTTGAAAACTCAAAGAAAGTTAAACAATGCTGACTGTAAGAATTTGTTTAGAAATAACGGAACACTACCATCTAATTTTTCTGGTGCTACTGAGAAGACATCATCAATCTTTGATCTGTCTAAGGCTAAACAAAGCTATAATCTTTTTTCATCTGCCATCCAGGAAATATCATTTGTGGATATTGTGAATGCTAAATATTTCATTACGAAAACTTGCTCATGCAATACCACGGGTGGTAATCAGGGGAACTAGCTCCAAAAAGAGTCAACGAGATTTTGTTCCCTCGACACATCCGGGAACTCACGAGCTAGTCCTCTCGACGGAAAAACAGTAAACAAAGGTATGTCTCGAAGCATTTTATCAATATTTATTTCTTTATAAGCTGTCTGCTGCAAAATCCGGCAATGGTAGTCTGTGTAGATATGATTTAACTCCACTCGCTGATAGGATTGGTCCTTGGAATATGCACGGTGCGAATATGATTGTAAAAGAGCGTTGAAGACACGAAATGAAAATATGTCAACACGAAGATTTGGGACCACTATTTTTTCATTTTTCATCAAATATATATCCTTCCAATCGCATGAAACATCATCCCTGATAAAACTAAGCCCCTGAAACCATATAAAAGCAAAATAATCCGGTGGAAACATTGTTTTGGGAGGATATTGACTAAATTACCGTCCGAGCTAGTCCTCTCGACATGGAGCCAGGTGCCTCGTCAAGGAGATAGCACCCTCGTTGAGGTTTTAATGTTGGAATTAGACGGAATCCTCGCGTCGGTCTTCCGTGCGTGGTGCCTCTGTGCAAATGTTTTTACGAGCCATCGAAGTGTAACGGGGTGCAGCTTAGCCAGCTGATCTCTGTTTGAATCTACTCAATCGATTTCTTTAAATTATGCTCCCCTCTTCCCGTTGATGCATTTTGTTGACGCCCAAACCGGCGATCGATAGATCAGCTGGCTAACCTGCACTCCAATACACTTCGGTACCTCGTTCACTCCTAGATATGGAGGTATCCCGAAACACCGACCGAACATTTCGTCTAGTATTCCTTGTACACAAACCTCTTAAATGAGGGTTTCAATGTGGAAACATAACGTTTACCGGTGTATTTACATTTCGTGTGTAATTTGGTTATCACACATATTTTGTATTAATAAATGCTATGTAATAAAGTAAAGGTGGCAATACCTTGCAATCATAAAAACAGAATATAGTTTATGTTTTATCATTAAAATGAAGCTACCCTTCGGATTGAGAGATATCACATATTTTCTTAGTTTTTCACCGTCGCCAGAAAAAAGATGGGGGTAGGGGATAATGGAAATACAACATGTGTAAATGTTTTCCTCTCGAAGTGAATTTTAAATCCTATGTTGCTTAAATCTCATACCTGATTTTATAAATCGTAAACACGACCGCATACGGCTTGATTAATTTTTATTATTTTGAATTTCTAATGCTTACTTTTTTTACTGCATTTGAAAAACCACATGAAAATAGCGAGTTGAAATATTTTTATTATAAAATACACAAAACTCGTCAAAAAACAAAAGTGAATATAGCTTTGGAGGCTTCAAATTTCATCTTTAGATATTCTTCACAGAAAAATGGATTCAAAATTGACACGGAAACGATAGTGTAGGGTCTTTATTAGCGCCCAAATCGCAAAAAGCCGCTATTTTGATAAAAGCTATATACTTTTATGAAGAATGCGTGGCAAGTTCGATTAATTCTACTATTTCCAATTAAAACAGCACATCGTGCACAGTAACTGCAAAAATGGCAAAGGAAAATCGTAAAACATATAAAATACAGCAATTTTATGAATTGCACCGGTAAACGGTATACACCGGTAAACGGGTGAGTCACCATCTGAAAAAAAAAAAAAAAAAAAAAAAAAAAAAAAAAAAAAAAAACATAATACGAATTTTCGACTGAAACTTTCATTTTTACTTATGACAAATCGCTGAATTTTGTATAGGCGTGTATTCGTAATGTGTTATTTTCGTTTGTATGTTTTTAGATAATACAGTAGCATAATGAATTGTGGTCTGCCGTGATTTATGAAACGGTTAACATCTGTAAAACATCTGTAAAATTGCAGTTAACTATCCCATTTCTCGTGATAATTATATTGTAAATCATAATGTCCAAGTTACAAAATAGTATACCATCATGGCCCATGCTAATAGTGTATACAATTTATGATCATTTCCTATCTATGGTGCTAAAACCAGGAACGACAGCTATCATGAAATGACATTTTTGACTCAGTAAAACCTCAACGAGGGTGCTATCTCCTTGACGAGGCACCTAGCTCCATGTCGAGAGGACTAGCTCGGACGGTAATTTAGTTAGTATCCTCCCAAAACAATGTTTCCACCGGATTATTTTGCTTTTATATGGTTTCAGGGGCTTAGTTTTATCAGGGATGATGTTTCATGCGATTGGAAGGATATATATTTGACGAAAAATGAAAAAATTGTGGTCCCAAATCTTCGTGTTGACATATTTTCATTCCGTGTCTTCAACGCTCTTTTACAATCATATTCGCACCGTGCATATTCCAAGGACCAATCCTATCAGCGAGTGGAGTTAAATCATATCTACACAGACTACCATTGCCGGATTTTGCAGCAGACAGCTTATAAAGAAACCAGAGGACCAATGGTCCTGTAAACGCTCACCTGAGATCAGCTGCATATACCAATAAACATGTTTGAATATTATGGTATTTAACTCCAGTGCAGGGGCAGATAAGCCCTTGGGCCATTTTCTTTTTTCAGAATCTTCAATATTCTGTCCATTTGCCAATTTCCTGTTGGCTTTTTCCTTCAAATGACATTTTAACAGTTTTCCCAATTCAGATGCACAGGCAACCCATGTTGACCTTGCCATAAACTTGGTCAAGGTCATCACAGGGTCATGATTTATATATACATTTGAGTACTTTAGCCATCGATGCCTCACGCCAAGTTTCCTTGAAATCAGTCTATTGGTTTCAGAGAAGATGATTTTTGATGGGTTTTTACCATATATGGGCATGGCGGCCATCTTGGTCATGTGACCTAGATTATTTATATACACATTGATTCCCCCATTCTATAGATGCTTCACTTAAAATTTGGCTTTGTTTGGCCAAGCGGTTTCAGAGGAGAAGACGTTTGAATATTATGGAAATATACATGTATATTGCCCCGGGGTGGGGGCACATGAGCCCCTGGGGTCCAATTTTTTTCAGAATCATTAATATCCAGTCCTACAGCCCATTTCCTGCAAGACTTTCACTTTAAATGACATTTTAAAAGTTTTCCCCATTCAAATGCATTGGTGACCTACGTTGACCTTCCCGTAAAATAGGTCAAGGTCATCACAGGGTCATGATTTATATACACATTGTAGTGCTTGAGCCATCGATGCTTCGTGCCAAGTTTCGTTGAAATCGGTCAACCGGTTCTGGAGAAGAAGATTTTTGAACGGTTTTTACCATATATGGGCATGGCGGCCATCTTGGTCATGTGACCTGGATTTTTTATATACATATTTGTTACCCCTTCCTATTGATGCTTCACATAAAATTTCGCTTTGATTGGCCAAGCGGTTTCAGAGGAGAAGATGTTTGAATATTATGGAGATATACATGTATATTGCCCCGGGGTGGGGGCGGATGAGCCCCTGGTGCCCAATTTTTTTCAGAATCATTAATATTCAGTCCTACTGCTCATTTTCTGCAAGATTTTTCCTTTAAATGACAATTTAACAATTTTTGCCATTCAAATGCATTCGCGACCTATGTTGACCTTGCCGTAAAATAGGTCAAGGTCATCATAGGGTCATGATTTATATACACATTGTAGTGCTTGAGGCATTAATGCTTCATGCCAAGTTTGGTTGAAATCGGTCCAGTGGTTCCGGAGAAGAAGATTTTTGAAGGGTTTTTACCATATATGGGCATGGCGGCCATCTTGGTCATGTGACCTGGATTATTTATATACACATTGGTTCCCCCTTCCCATAGATGCTTCATGTAAAATTTTGCTTTGATTGGCCAAGCGGTTTCAGAGGAGAAGATCTTTGAAAAGTGTGGACGACGGACGGACGGACGGACGGACGGACGACGGACGGACGGACGACGGAGCATGGGTATACTATAAGCTCACCTTGTGAGCCTGACGGCTCAGGTGAGCTAAAAAAGCAGGTTACGAATGTTTCAACGTTAGGAAAAATTTGAACAAGATTCATGAAAATCTGACAAACAGTTCTGAAGAAGAAGATTTTTTAAATGATGCTGAGCATGGTAATGAGCATGGAAGCCAAAATTTGGCAAACTTTTGTTCCCCCTACCCATGGATGCTCTACATAAAATTTGGCTTTCCTCATTAAAACAGTTTCATGGAAGATCATCTTTGAATTTCGATACATACATGTCATGACCAAAACAAAAAATGACCTTGACCTTAATAACTTAAATCAAGTGCATCAGTTGTCTGCATCTCAACTTTTTCCGGTCTCAGGCTGCAAAAGTTTCCAGGGGACCATTGGTCTTGTTAACGCTCACATGTTATCTAGTTGTTAAGCATCATTTTTATAATAGACTTAAAAAAATGATTTTCATTTTTACTTACGTTAAAGCCTACGTATCCAACAGTGACCTTGTCGTAAAATAGATGTTGGCCATCTTAGGGCCATAATTGTTCAAATTATAATAGATTTTGATAGGCTGTAGTTCAAAATGATACAAACCAAATTTCCTGAAAATGGGCCCATCAGTCCTGGAGAAGAATATTTTGGGCATTTTTATGCATATGTGAGTGTACATGTGGGCTTTGTGACCCAAATTTCATGATCCAAGTTCTCTGTATCCACAGAGGCTTCCAATGATTTTTCACTAACTTAGAGGCCAAGTGGTTTCAGAAAAGCAGACCTTTGAAAACTGTGGATAGACGACAGACCTGCAAAGGTCAAGAGATGACCTTGACCTGAATTAATCACATACCTTCATTTCCTTCATAAATTCTCTGCATCTAGCACTTTTCAAGTTTCAAGCTGCAGAACTTCTAAAAAAAAAACAACATTGTTTTCACTTTTCCAACGAAAAGCATAAGTTTCCAAAATTGACCTTGCCATAAAATAGGTCAAGGTCATCATAGGGTCATCTATAATGGGCTGCAGCCCAAAATACTACTTACCAAGTTTCGTGAAAATTGGCCCTCCAGTTCTTGAGAAAAAGATTTTTGCATTTTTTGAGCATTTAAGATTATGGCAGCCATTTAAAGCATTCAACCCAGATTTTGCACCCAAAATTTTGTTCCTCCTAATCATGGAGGCATCTCATAACATTACACTTTTATAGGCCCAGTGATTTCTGAGAAAACCATAATCTTCATTTTGATATTTAAATAACCTTGAGTCAAGGTCAAGAAATGACCTTGACTTTAATTTTAATTAATCTTTCATTAACTCCCTAAGTTATCTGCATCTAGCAACTTTCAAGTCTCAGGCTGCAAAAGTTTCCAAAATATCCCTATTTTTCACCTTTTCCCATGTAAAAGCCTATGTTTCAAAAATTGAACTTGCTGTAAAATAGGTCAAGGTCATCCAAGGGTCATCATTTGATCAAATTGTGATAGGCTCGAGTCATCAATGCTACATACCAAGTTTCATGGCAATCGGCCCATCGGTTCTGGAGAAGAAGATTTTTGAAGGGCTTTTACCATACATGGGTGTGGCCGCCATCTTGGTCATGGTACGAAGATATCGCAAAAAAAAAAAAAAACTTCAATGCCACTATCCAAGGAGGCTCCACATTAAATTTTAACTGGATCGGCCAAGTCCTTTCAGAGATGAAGATCTTTGAATTAGTGGATGACGACAATGGACGGTAAATGACCTTGACCTTAATTAATTCCAAACATTCATTGACACCAATAATTGTCTGCATCTAGCAACTTTCAAGTCTCAGGCTGCAAAAGTTTCCAAAATATCCATCGTTTTCACCTTGTCCCATGTAAAAGCAAATGTTTTCAAAATTTACCATGCCGTAAAATACGTCAAGGTCATCCCAAGGTCATCATTTTATCAAACTATGATGGGCTGGAGTCCCCAATGCTACATGCCAAGTTTCATGGATATCAGCCCACCGGTTCTGGAGAAGATAATTTGAAGGGTTTTTACCATATATGGGTATGGTGGCCATCTTGGTCATGTGACCAAGATATTGGGAATAAAATTTAAAAGCCACTACCCAAGGAGGATCCATAAAAAATTTCAACTTGATCGGCCAAGCGGTTTCTGAGAAAACCATAATCTTAATTTTGATATTTAAATGACCTTGGCTCCAGGTCAAGAAATGACTTTGACCTTAATTAATTATATACCTTCATTGGCTCTATCAGTTGTCTGCATCTAGCACATTTCAAGTCTCAGGCTGCAACATTTTCCAACATATCCATTTTTTTTTCACATTTTCCCATGTAAAAGCCTATGTTTCCAAATTTGACCTTTCCATAAAATAGGTCAAGGTCATCCCAGGGTCATCATTTTATCAAACTATGATGGGCTGGAGTCCCCGATGCTTCATACCAAGTTTAGTGGAAATTGGCCCACCGGTTCTGGAGAAGAAGATTTTTGAAGGGTTTTTACCATATATGGGCGTGGCGAACATCTTGGTCATGTGACCAAGATATCACGATCAAAATAAAGATATTGGGAATAAAATTTAAAAGCCACTACCCAAGGAGGCTCCATAAAAAATTTCAACTTGATCGGCCAAGCGGTTTCTGAGAAAACCATAATCTTAATTTTGATATTTAAATGATCTTAGCTCAAGGTCAAGAAATGACTTTGACCTTAATTAATTACATACCTTCATTGGCTCTATCAGTTGTCTGCATCTAGCAACTTTCAAGTCTCAGGCTGCAACATTTTCCAACATATTCATTTTTTTCACATTTTCCCATGTAAAAGCCAATGTTTCCAAATTTGACCTTTCCGTAAAATAGGTCAAGGTCACCCCATGGTCATCATTTTATCAAACCATGATGGGCTGGAGTCCCCAATGCTTCATACCAATTTTAGTGGAAATCCGCCCACCGGTGCTGGAGAAGAGGATTTTTGAAGGGTTTTTACCATATATGGGCGTGGCGGCCATCTTGGTCATGTGACCAAGATATCACGATCAAAATAAAGATATTGGAAATAAAATTTAAAAGCCACTACCCAAGGAGGCTCCATAAAAAATTTCAACTTGATCGGCCAAGCGGTTTCTGAGAAAACCATAATCTGAATTTTGATATTTAAATGATCTTAGCTCAAGGTCAAGAAATGACTTTGACCTTAATTAATTACATACCTTCATTGGCTCTATCAGTTGTCTGCATCTAGCAACTTTCAAGTCTCAGGCTGCAACATTTTCCAACATATTCATTTTTTTCACATTTTCCCATGTAAAAGCCAATGTTTCCAAATTTGACCTTTCCGTAAAATAGGTCAAGGTCACCCCATGGTCATCATTTTATCAAACCATGATGGGCTGGAGTCCCCAATGCTTCATACCAATTTTAGTGGAAATCCGCCCACCGGTTCTGGAGAAGAGGATTTTTGAAGGGTTTTTACCATATATGGGCGTGGCGGCCATCTTGGTCATGTGACCAAGATATCACGATCAAAATAAAGATATTGGGAATAAAATTTAAAAGCCACTACCCAAGGAGGCTCCATAAAAAATTTCAACTTGATCGGCCAAGCGGTTTCTGAGAAAACCATAATCTTAATTTTGATATTTAAATGACCTTGGCTCAAGGTCAAGAAGTGACTTTGACCTTACTTAATTACATACCTTTATTGGCTCTATCAGTTGTCTGCATCTAGCAACTTTCAAGTCTCAGGCTGCAACATTTTCCAACATGTCCATTTTTTTCACATTTTCCCATGTAAAAGCCAATGTTTCCAAATTTGACCTTTCCGTAAAATAGGTCAAGGTCATCACAGGGTCATCATTTTATCAAACTATGATGGGCTGGCGTCCCCAATGCTTCATACCAAGTTTAGTGGAAATCGGCCCACCGGTTCTGGAGAAGAAGATTTTTGAAGGGTTTTTACCATATATGGGCGTGGCGGCCATCTTGGTCATGTGACCAAGATATCACAATCAAAATTTAAATGATACTACCCAAGGAGGCTCCACATAAAATTTCAACTAGATCGGCCAAGCGGTTTCAGAGAAGAAGATCTTTGAAATTGTGGACGATGACGACTGACGGACGGACGCCGGATCATGGCTATCCTATTAGCTCACCTTGTGAGCCTTCAGCTCAGGTGAGCTAAAAATCCATAGTTTTCACTTCTTCCTATGTAAAAGCCTATGTTTCAAATTTGACCTTGCTGTAAAATAGGTCAAGGTCATCCAAGGGTCATCATTTTATCAAACTATGATGGGCTGAGGTCCCCGATGCTACATACCAAGTTTCATGGAAATTGGCCCACCGGTTCTGGAGAAGAAGATTTTTGAGTGGTTTTTACCATATATGGGCGTGGCGGCCATCTTGGTCATGTGACCTGGATTTCGCGATCAAACTTTTGTCTCCCCTACCCATGGATGCTCCACATAAAATTTCACTTTGATTGGCCGCACAGTTTCAGAGAAGAAGATCTTTGAAAAGTGTGTATGGACAACAGACTGGCCAAGGTCAAGAGATGACCTTGACCTATATTAATCACATACCTTCATCTACTTCATTCGTTGTTTGCATCTACCACTTTTCAGGCCTCAGGCTGCAATAGTTTTCAAAAAATCCGTAGTTTTCACTTTTTCCTATGTAAAAGCCTATGTTTCCAAATTTGACCTTGCCGTAAAATAGGTCAAGGTCATCCAAGGGTCATCATTTTATCAAACTATGATGGGCTGAGGTCCTCGATGCTACATACCAAGTTTCCTGGAAATCGACCCACCGGTTCTGGAGAAGAAGATTTTTGAGTGGTTTTTACCATATATGGGCGTGGCGGCCTTCTTGGTCATGTGACCTGGATTTCGCTATCAAACTTTCGTCTCCCCTACCCATGGATGCTCCACATAAAATTTCATTTTGATTGGCCAAGCAGTTTCAGAGAAGATCTTTGAAAAGTGTGTATGGACAACAGACTGGCCAAGGTCAAGAGATGACCTTGACCTATATTAATCACATACCTTCATCTACTCCATTAGTTGTTTGCATCTACCACTTTTCAGGCCTCGGGCTGCAATAGTTTTAAAAAAATCCATAGTTTTCACTTCTTCCTATGTAAAAGCCTATGTTTCCAATTTGACCTTGCCGTAAAATATGTCAAGGTCATCCAAGGGTCATCATTTTATCAAACTATGATGGGCTGAGGTCTCCAATGCTACATACCAAATTTCGTGGAAATCGACCCACCGGTTCTGGAGAAGAAGATTTTTGAGTGGTTTTTACCATATATGGGGGTGGCGGCCATCTTGGTCATGTGACCTGGATTTCGCGATCAAACTTTTGTCTCCCCTACCCATGGATGCTCCAAATAAAATTTCACTTTGATTGGCCAAGCAGTTTCAGAGAAGAAGATCTTTGAAAAGTGTGTATGGACAACAGACTGGCCAAGGTCAAGAGATGACCTTGACCTATATTAATCACATACCTTCATCTACTCCATTAGTTGTTTGCATCTACCACTTTTCAGGCCTCAGGCTGCAATAGTTTTCAAAAAATCCATAGTTTTCACTTTTTCCTATGTAAAAGCCTATGTTTCCAAATTTGACCTTGCCGTAAAATAGGTCAAGGTCATCCAAGGGTCATCATTTTATCAAACTATGATGGGCTGAAGTCCCCGATGCTACATGCCAAGTTTCGTGGAAATCGGCCCACCGGTTCTGGAGAAGAAGATTTTTGAAGGGTTTTTACCATATATGGGCGTGGCGGCCATCTTGGTCATGTGACCTGGATTTCGCGATCAAACTTGAAATGCCACTACCCAAGGAGGCTCCACATAAAATTTCAACTAGATCGGCCAAGCGGTTTCAGAGAAGAAGATCTTTGAAATTGTGGACGACGACGGACGACGGACGACGGACGGACGCCGGATCATGGCTATCCTATTAGCTCACCTTGTGAGCCTTCGGCTCAGGTGAGCTAATAAATATTGACCAGAGGACCAATGGTCCTGAGAACGCTCACCTGAAGCCTGATCCTGGAGTATTAAGTCATCATGAAATGACCTTGACCTTGAATACTCACACACCTTTATTGAATTCATAAGTTGTCTGCATCTGCAAAGATTCAGGTCTCAGGCTGCAATAGTTTCCAAACCCAGTGATTTCTGAGAAAAAACTATAATTTTAATTTTGATATTCAAATGACCTTGGGTCAAGGTCAAGAAATGACCTTGGCCTTCATTAATTACTTACCTTCATTGACTCCATCGGTTGTCTGCATCTAGCAACTTTCAGGTCTCAGACTGCAACAGTTTCCAAAATATCCATTGTTTTCGCCTTTTCCCATGTAAAAGCCTATGTTTCCAAAATTGACCTTGCCGTAAAATAGGTCAAGGTCATCCTATGGACATCATTTGATCAAACTATGATGGGCTGGAGTCCCAAATGCTACATACCAAGTTTCGCGAAAATTGGCCTGCCGGATCTGGAGAAGAAGATTTTTGAGTGGTTTTTACCATATATGGGCGTGGCAGCCATCTTGGTCATGTGACCTGGATTTCACGATCAAACTTTCGTCTCCCCTACCCATGGATGCTCCACATAAAATTTCACTTTGATTGGCCCAGCAGTTTCAGAGAAGAAGATCTGTGAAAAGTGTGTATGGACGACAGACTAGCCAAGGTCAAGAGATGACCTTGACCTAAATTAATCACATACCTTCATCTACTCCATTAGTTGTTTGAATCCACCACTTTTCAGGCATCAGGCTGCAATAGTTTTCAAAAAATCCATAGTTTTCACTTTTTCCCATGTAAAAGCCTATGTTTACAAAATTGACCTTGCCGTAAAATAGGTCAAGGTCATCCTAGGGTCATCATTTTATCAAACTATGATGGGCTGGAGTCCCAAATGCTACATACCAAGTTTCATGAAAATCGGCCTGCCGGTTCTGGAGAAGAAGATTTTTGAGTGGTTTTTCCATATATGGGCGTGGCGGCCATCTTGGTCATGTGACCTGGATTTCGCGATCAAACTTTTGTCTCCCATACCAATGGATGCTCCACATAAAATTTTACTTTGATTGGCCCAGCAGTGACAGAGAAGAAGATCTTTGAAAAGTGTGAATGGACGACAGACTTGCCAAGGTCAAGAGATGACCTTGACCTAAATTAATCACATACCTTCATCTACTCCATTAGTAGTTTGCATCTACCACTTTTCAGGCCTCAGGCCGCAATACTTTTCAAAAAATCCATAGTTTTCACTTTTTCCCATGTAAAAGCCTATGTTTCCAAATTTGACCTTGCCGTAAGATAGGTCAAGGTCATCCAAGGGTCATCATTTTATCAAACTATGATGGGCTGAAGTCCCGGATGCTACACACCAAGTTTCGTGGAAATCGGCCTACCGGTTCTGGAGTAGAAGATTTTTGAAGGGTTTTTACCATATATGGGCGTTCTCCCCACCACAGCAACCCTGGCTGTGCCCGGCGGGCCATCACCGATGCCGTCCCCGGGGTTAAACAGTCCCAGGAAATCAATATTTAAGAAAACTAGAGACGATGGCATGGATGAGTGAGTATTAGACTTTTTATTCTTGGATAATTGACTCAAATTTAAGTTTACTTGTTATGAGTGTACTGAACAGCTTACGTAAATTACAAAAATTTTATGAATTAAATGGACAGCATATTTATGGGTAAAATGTATGCTTGATTAAGTAAATACCAGAACCTTTAAATCCTTTAAATAAGCCCTGTCACAGATAAACCTGCCTTACAAAAAATCCATCCAGAGAAGACAATCGATGTACATACAAGCTTTCTCTTGTTTATATGTTTTATTGTGTGTTGTCAGTCAATTGGCTTGAATAAATAAATGAATAATGTGTTATAACAGCATAAGGCTTCAAGAAAGAGACAAACATTTAAAGATAAAAAGTTTTTATATCACATTTCAGAGTCTTAGAGACAGTGAATTTTGAGAGACCAAGAGATGACCTTGACCTATATTAATCACATACCTTCATCTACTCCATTAGTTGTTTGCATCTACCACTTTTCAGGCCTCGGGCTGCAATAGTTTAAAAAAAATCCATAGTTTTCACTTCTTCCTATGTAAAAGCCTATGTTTCCAATTTGACCTTGCCGTAAAATATGTCAAGGTCATCCAAGGGTCATCATTTTATCAAACTATGATGGGCTGAGGTCTCCAATGCTACATACCAAATTTCGTGGAAATCGACCCACCGGTTCTGGAGAAGAAGATTTTTGAGTGGTTTTTACCATATATGGGGGTGGCGGCCATCTTGGTCATGTGACCTGGATTTCGCGATCAAACTTTTGTCTCCCCTACCCATGGATGCTCCAAATAAAATTTCACTTTGATTGGCCAAGCAGTTTCAGAGAAGAAGATCTTTGAAAAGTGTGTATGGACAACAGACTGGCCAAGGTCAAGAGATGACCTTGACCTATATTAATCACATACCTTCATCTACTCCATTAGTTGTTTGCATCTACCACTTTTCAGGCCTCAGGCTGCAATAGTTTTCAAAAAATCCATAGTTTTCACTTTTTCCTATGTAAAAGCCTATGTTTCCAAATTTGACCTTGCCGTAAAATAGGTCAAGGTCATCCAAGGGTCATCATTTTATCAAACTATGATGGGCTGAAGTCCCCGATGCTACATGCCAAGTTTCGTGGAAATCGGCCCACCGGTTCTGGAGAAGAAGATTTTTGAAGGGTTTTTACCATATATGGGCGTGGCGGCCATCTTGGTCATGTGACCTGGATTTCGCGATCAAACTTGAAATGCCACTACCCAAGGAGGCTCCATATAAAATTTCAACTAGATCGGCCAAGCGGTTTCAGAGAAGAAGATCTTTGAAATTGTGGACGACGACGGACGACGGACGACGGACGGACGCCGGATCATGGCTATCCTATTAGCTCACCTTGTGAGCCTTCGGCTCAGGTGAGCTAATAAAATGCTTCGAGACATACCTTTGTTTACTGTTTTTCCGTCGAGAGGACTAGCTCGTGAGTTCCCGGATGTGTCGAGGGAACAAAATCTCGTTGACTCTTTTTGGAGCTAGTTCCCCTGATTACCACCCGTGAATACATAGAGAATTTTTTCAAAAGCAAAAATTGAAAATTTCATTGGAAAAAATTTTATATTTTTGATAATTTTGCTCAAAACATTGATTGTGGGTACACATTAGAACCGCCTCGCCGAGGCGGTTCTTACGAGTACCCACAATCTATGTTTTGGAGCAAAAATAAGAAAAATATGTATACCCCTGCAAACCCAGGTTTTCTATATAAAAGTGGGGTTTAAGGGGGTATACACTTCACGGACATGTTATCCTGATGGATATCTCCAAATACATTAATGAAATTCAGTATACATGTACTCACATTAAAATCTTATTCCAATATCATGCAACGATTTGTAGATTTTCATTATTTCCAACAAATGTAAAACTCATCCAATAAAATGAATTGTGGTTCACAAACACTGCCACTCCCAAAACTGTCCACTGAATAGAGACCACTGACTGTAAGGTTTGTAAGCACAACCTAAATAATCAATTGTTTAGCGATAAAACCTGCGCCAAACTTGAAAAAAATATCATTTAACTGCAAAGCTGATACAAAGAAACTACCAAATGAACGAAAATACCTCAAAGTGCAGTAAAATAATGATGACAGGTTATTAAAATCTATACTACTGTCATAAAATTATAGATAAATCACTGCGATTACAGGTAAATTTGAATTAACTGTACGCAATCCCTCAGGGGAAAAGCTAGATAAAATGCTGAGGCTTTCATTATATCTAAATGTACGTATTCGTTAAGTAAATACTGACAATATTAATTTTAAGTATTTCAATATTTTCACTGCCGTTTAGAATTTTAGTTTTATATCTACAACATAAAATCACAATGTTTTTTGCTTCTTCACTTTGTTTTCGCTGAAGTAAATTTTAAATAATAAAAAAAAATAATTTCAAAAGAATAATACCGCTAATAAACCCTACTTTACCTTACTCTCTTGGAATAGTAGTAGTAGTAAAGATTGGCAGTTTAACGTCATGCCGGGCCAAACGGACTTAATCCATGGTTCCACCACAAGGACGTTACTCTCTTGGAATACAAGCCCCAATACAGTATATGAGCCACGACACGAGACAACCAGTCTTCAGGGGTTCCGACCAGGTCGGACATAAACCGGCCTATGCAGCTACAGAAGGTGGCTAGAAGCTTGAAATTTTGGATACAAGGAGAAGAGGGATTGTACTGTGTAGTGAAAACAAAGGCGCTGATCAGCTGTGCAGTTACTGCACAGCTGACCTGCGCCTTTGTTTTCTCATAGGTAATAATTCTGTTTTCTCATAAAGAGGCTTATGGTATCAGAAAATGTAAAGCCTTAATTTACCTATGCAGAGACAATATTTAGACAAGTGATCTTTTTGGCAAAAACCTAATCGAAGTCAGATCTCAGATTGTGACATCCCTGGAAAGCCCCGAAATTTGATCCGGATCAAGTATGACACCTGAGCCGCTGCGTGGGAAAATCAACAATCTGCATAGGCGAAAACAAAGACGCAGATCAGCTTCGCGGTAACCGCGAACCGCGAAGCTGATCAGCGCCTTTGTTTTCGCTACACGGATAGAACAATTCGTCTACTATCTAAACTCCAAAATTTCAAGCTTCTAGCTCTTTTCTGTGTTTGTACAGGCCGGTTTGTGTCGGACCTGTTCGGAAACCACATTGTTGGTTTTCCCACGAGGCGGCTCAAATGATATGATAAAAGAAGTACTTGCATATCTTGTGTACTGTACACGTGCAAGAAACTTTAACTACAATATGAGCTGCCCCATTATAAAACCAACAAGCTTAGTTGCATATGTGAAAATGAAGATGCCGTAAGAGCACAGCTGATCAGTGCCTTTGTGTTCGCCACACAGATAGTGTAATTCCTCTTCTACTTATATCCAAACTTTCAAGCTTCTAGCTTTCTTCTGTGACTGTACAGGCCGGTTTATGTTGGACCTGGTCAGAAACCTCGAAGACCGGTTTTCTCGTGTCGCGGCTCATTTCAAACATTACAGCTTCCTGTTGATTTTTATTATAAGAGCACGGTGGCCTGGTGGTAGACCATCAGTCTCTGAATCGATAGCTCCTGGGTATGATCCCCAGTGTTCTGTCCTTGAGCAAGACACATTAACTCCCCCGAGTACAAGTTATTACCCAGAAGTGGTGGCTCTGTCCCCACATGACCGAAAAATTGTTGACTTTAAACCTTGCAAACAAACAACTTGCAACCAATGTGTCTCAACAGTGGATAATTGGATAATTGAAAAAAGAAATGAGCCGCCTCGTTGGAAAACCAACAATGTGGTTTCCCAACAGGTCTGACACAAACCGGCCTGTACAAGCACAGAAAAGAGCTAGAAGCTTGAAATTTAGGATTTAAGTAGAAGAGGAATTGTACTATCCGAGTAGCGAAAACAAAGGCGCTGATCAGCTTCGCGGTTACCGCGCAGCTGATCTGCGTCTTTGTTTTCGCATATGCAGATTGTTGGTTTTCCCATGGGACGGCTCAAATATCTGTCATTATTTTATTAACCAGCCATTTAAATTGAAGACTTGCAATTTGAACATGAGAAAATCAAGAAATAAAGTAGCTTCAACAATAAACGACATAATATGCCATTTAGCTTGTAATTCATGTTACCATTTGAACTGCACATTGCTTGAAAGAAAGTATGACAGACTCGAAAGATCATAAAACACTTGAATTTCATTAAAAAGCAAACAATTTATGACAATTACATACCATTCATCTTTACCAAAAACATAACATCAAAGCAACAAACAAGACAACTACACTGCATTTTAGGTCACAAAAAAGCCTGTCTTCAGTGTTTCCAAAAATGTTTGCAAACCAAGCAGTACACCCAAAGTAGATGGTTCAGATGGAAAATTTGTATTCAAAAGTACAGCAAAAGAAAGGCACTAACTAATCAGCTGCATAGATGTATACCAGGATACTATATAGCTAGCCTAAAGCTTTGGTTTTGCATTTGTCTCAACTATATTTTCATCATATTACCTTTTTTTTTTTTTGGAAAGTAAAGCTTTTATAAATCCAAAACTTTAGACGCACTCAATTTCCATCCAAAACACATTCTTTAACTTTTGAATTTGAATATGAAATCCATAACAGGTTTGAGCTAAATGAAAAAGTGATCCTGGTTAGTATGGCTGTTGACAACCATTGCCCCAGTGGGGACACACAATGACTTCATGTTATGTCAGACCATGTCATTGTGAAACTGTGACCTCATGTTATGTCAGAAATATGAGCCTGTGTGTGAGAAAACAAACAATTTGGGTTCTGGCCAGGTCCGACACAAACCGGGCTGTACAGTCACAGAAGATGGTTAGAAGCTTGAAATTACATGTTTAGGAAGAAGAGCAATTGTACTATCCGAGTGGTGAAAACAAAGGCGCTAATCAGCTGTGCAGTTACTGCACAGCTGATCTGCGCCTTTGTTTTCGCCTATGCAGATTGTTGGTTTTCTCATGCGGTGGCTCATATGTAACTGTGTCCTGTTATCTTTCACATACAGGGGTGAAGCAATTTGTTTTTGTTGTCAGTTTTATATACTTTCATCAGTGCATGATGTGGACAGTGTATTTGCAATATGATTTAAGGGGATGCCAATTGTCAAAGTCTAATTCTTGTATAATTTTTACCTGTATAAAGAAAAATGACAATTTTACCAAGGAGACTGGATACCCTTGAAATATTCTTGTATGTGTCATTCAAACATCAAATACAGATAATTTCTTGCCCACAAACTCAGCTCTAGAGGGCTCAGCAATACGCTTATCAGCATTGTTCAAGTTATTTCCTGGTTTGATTCGTTTTTCATCCTTGTGGCATGCTGGATAAATTTTACTAAAAGCTATCACCATAAACATGATCTCCAAAAGCCTGACTACAATCTTTGAAAGTTTATCCACTCAGAAATTATTTCTTCTTGAGGAAAACATGATATTTATCATATGTGCTGAAAACCTTTTACAGCAGATACAGTAAACATTATGATTTCTCCCAAACTATTGACATTTTGTTGGAAATACTTTCACAGATTGTAGTCAATATGTTGGAAATCATGTTTATGGCGATAGCTTTTGGTAAAATTTATCCAGCATGCCAGACAGATGAAAACGGAATCGAACCAGGAAGTAACTTGAACAATGCTGATAAGCGTGTTGCTGAGCCCTCTAGAGCTGAGTTTTTGGGCATAAAATAGTCTGTATTCCATGTTTGAATGACTCATACAAGAATGTTTCAAGAATATCCAGTCTCCTTGGTAAAATTGTCAGTTTTCTTTATACAGGTAAAAATTATAAAAGTATTAGATTTTGACAATTGGCATTCCCTTAACCCTTCTGAGATATTGTTGCTTAAGTCACTTAGTAGGATGAATGCCACCCTGATTTCCTGCAATACAGCAATACAGCACCAAGTGAGATATGGCTGATATGTATCAACACCACTATGCACTAGTCTGGCCCAGGGGGTGGGGGATAGCCATGAAAAATGAGCGGGGGTTTGATCAAAGTTTTGCCACGGCAGTGCGGAGGAAATACCCGGGATTGCTTTATATATGCAAACTGAGCCGTGAATGAAAAGATCGCGGGAGTGGGGGGGAGGGGTGGGGGGACAGCGGGGATTTGTTGGACTAAAAGTAAAAGTCCCCGCTATTTCCAGGGCCTGGGGGGCCGTGGTTACAAATGACTAGTGCATTAAGCAGTTAATTAGTACTATTAATTGTGAACAGTCTGTTAGCAGTTTAAAAAAAAAACACAAAACATATTTTGTCTTGCAACTAGATTTCTAAATGTGGACAACTCTGTATACATTGTCATTTTAAAGGTTTTATCATATATGCATACAAGTCATAATGACTGTTTTACCATGGTAATAAGTTTTAAAGTTTTCCTGTAGAATATAATACTTAAGATACAGTTGAAATTCAATATCCAGCTTTTTACACTGAGCCACTTCATGAGCACAAACTTTTCGAATACAAAAACAAAGATGCCAACCACTTGTGCAGTAACAAAGCTGTTGATAAGTGCATTTGTTTTCACTGCCTGTTTGCACAGCTTCTCTTCTTCCTAAATCAAAAATTTCAAGTCTCTTGCTTTTTTTCCATGACTGCACAGCCCAGTTTGTATAAAAGCTGGTCGGGAACCCTAAGACCAATTTCGCCATGATGTTCCTCACGTGTTTAGTGGCAATAAAATCACCATGGTAGTGTCTACCAATTTTCCTTTTATCAAAGTTTGATCTTTTGAGTTTACTGATTTAATGTCTTTTCTACAATATTAGGCTGGGTCACAATTCAAACTGTCTACCTTTGACACCAAACCACGACTCCGCCCAAATAAGAAGAGTTAAAAAATTTGGGCCCCCATCATGAAAACCTGCCTTTTGTGTATATGAAAAACTAGAGCCAGCCAGCCGGGCACTTAATCATTTTTTGCCTAGCTAATACAATGTCTCCAGTCAAAAAGTTACAAAAAATTAGCTCTTGGGTCCCTAGCCACTTTTTTTTTTTTTTTTTTTTTTGTGACAACACAGTTTGTCAGACTTGGTCCAGATACCTGAAGAGAAGAGCAGATACTTTTTGCTGGGAAAATGAAAATAAATTCTTCCGGACAATGATTTCCATAATGGTTGCATTTTCAAGTGAGCCAATATGTAAAAGGTTAGTACATACAAGGACCAAATCAACTATTTTCAACACTGACAAAAACTGAAGTAAATGAGCCATGTCATGAGAAAACCAACATTCTGCGTATGTGAAAACAAAGGCGCAGATCAGCTTCGCAGTAACTGCGAAGCTGATCAGTGCCTTTGTTTTCGCTACTCCGATAGTACAATTTTCCTACTTTCTAAATCCGAAATTTCAAGCTTCTAGCCTGATTCTGTGACAGTACAGACTGGTTTGTGTCAGACCTGTTCAGAAACCACATTATTTTTCTTGTGATGCGGCTAAAATGTAGTGAGATTTTATCCAAGAAACCTGATCACATCCTTATTTTTACTATGCCTACAACAAATTTGCATATAATTTTTTAACTAAAACTAGATAACAATCTTCAAGATTTCCATCGAAGTCTAAACATAAGCATCTACCCAGCTTCAGAGAAAAGTTACAAAACTAACCAAATCTGAGAAATGCAACACATTTTTTGTAAATAGTTGAGTTGATTGATTGGTAACAATAAATACATGTTTGAAAAGTATATTTTCTTCGGCCAAGGCTCATTTAAGCTCCCAAAGATTTTCTGCAGTTAGAAATTAAAATTCAATGGGATACTTTGTAATAGGCAACAACAAAGTTTTTATTGAAATATGCCTTTTAACACTGAAATATGCCTTTTAACTAGCAATGGGGCATAACCATAGCAATTTGCATTTTAGCTATGTCCTGAGAAAATTTATTTGTTTCATGGTCAGTTACAGTTCTCCTCATCTGTCATGATGTGTGCTGCAGATGTGAATCACCTACTAGAATGTTTTAGATCAGATGTCTGACCCACGGTACATGTCCTTGTTAAACCAAGAAATTCAAGTTCAATGCCAGAGTGTAAAACAGGCACCTAATTTAGACATTGGCTCTTTTCTATTATTTCAGTAATTTCTCAATGGTGCAAGGGAAATAACTCAAATGAAGTCTAAAGGTACAGTCAAATAGCAGTAGGTAAGCAAAAGTTGGCTTATTTGCCATCGTAACCACTGAAAGATTGAAAGAATCTATGATGGTGTTGAGGCTGAGACAAGGAAATCTCAGGCAAGTTTTCAGATTATTCAAGTCTCATCTGAGGCTCTGCCGAGGATGAGACTCGAATAATCTGAAAACGAGCCTGAGATTTCCTTGTTGAGGCCGCAACACCATCACTGATTATTTTTTTCACACATCACTTAAACTATTTTGACTCTGAATAGGTTTCAAGCACTGTTCAGGCAGCCATTTTTGTTTTTACATGAAACAATATGCAAATTAACCAGTGAAAAAAATACATTTGTAAATCACTAACCTTACGAAACCATCCAATCAGCATTTTGTTCTATGCATTAAATTCTCAGCAAAATTAAATAATGAGATTTTTATCAAAGCAGCAGACAACAATTACTCCAGTAAACTTCCTGAAATTAACACTTTTTTAGCTTATTTTTGTCACTGACAGTTGACACTAAGCTTATCAATTCCTTATAAGGAAGTATACAATAAGATCATTAAGATGTACATTTCTATGGGCTAACTACAGATATAATTGGCATTTTGAGACAACTAAAATTTACTAGAACTGAGATAGAAATATCTCAGACAGGCACACATAGGGATATGCTTGTCTGATGGGTGAGAAAGTATTCAGTAACAATGCAGACTGGGGCAGCCTTATCAGCCTATATATCGACTCCATACTTCTTCTGTATTCTCTGACGGCAACGAAGTCCTAAAACCTGTTGACTTAAGAAGAATTACAAATTTCATAGGGTGTTTTTGTTTGTTTGTTTTGTATTTCAACATCCCAGTTACAATTTTTTCAGAGCCACCATTTCCTGGGAATTAACCAGTACTGTGGAGAGTTAATGTGTCTTGCTCAAGGAGACAACCAGTGGCCAGTGGGGATCAAATATAAAAAAAAATGTTTTTATCCTACCTTGTTGCCCACATTTGGGTTGTTGATGAGTATGACAGGCCCTGTAGCTATCAGCTCTCCACTTGTACCATGATAATATTTAAAGCAAACTTTGGTCTTCGCTGAAAAAGTCATTTTCATAAGTTTACAGCAATTTTAAATACCAATTTAAACCTCATCTTATTGTTTTGGCTTTTTTTTTCCTTCATTTTTTTTAAACAAAACACTTTAAACTTGATTCTTTCCAAATGAGCCACGTCGTGAGAAAACCAGATTTTTGCCTATATATAGATGTGAAAACAAAGGCGCAGATCGGCTTCACAGTTACTGCGATGCTGATCAACGCAATTGTTTTCGCTATACAGATAGCGCAGATCCCCTCCTTTCTAAATCTGAAATTTCCAACCTCTAGCCACCCTCTGTGTTGGCACAGGCCGGTTTGTGTCAGACCTGGTTGGAAACCCGGTTTTCTCACGTTGCAGCTCACAGGCTGTGTCTTTTGCTTGCGGCCCTCCTTTAACTTTTTTTTTCATTTTAAAATTGATTTGAGATGACTGGTAATCAGCCGAGGCTTTTTTTTTTTAATATTTTTTTCTGTTGTCGGTCATCCAAACCACAGTTTTTTCTAGGCAGACTTAAATCTAACCCTTAACAAGTACTCAATGCTCTTCAATTAAGCTGTGAGTGAAACCAATTTAGCATTTTATGATTTTAAAGACCTTGCAAAATCCATAAGTGATACAAGACTCCAAACCTTCTGTACAGATATGCTTTAAGCTGCACAAACCAAGCCCATATATTGACTATTTTACAAACCAGAAGCTGTTTTAAGCCACAACGATTTGGTAGTTATTCAGATCTTTTCATTTCAAATCTGGAGTTTTTTGAAGTGGAAAAGTATACACAAGCATCAGGAAAACATGTCCGTCCAAAGAATACCCCCTTAAACTCCATTTTTATACAGTAAAGCGGGGGTATGCAAGGATCTACCTATTTTTCTTATTTTTGGTCCAAAACATAGACTGTAGGTACTCGCTAGAACCGCTTCGGCGAGGCGGTTCTAACGTGTACTCATGATCTATGTTTTGTGCAAAAATATTGGAGATATCAATTTTTTCTGGTGAAATTTTCAATTTTTACAGCTTTTAAAAATCTCAATATATTGCATGGGTGTGTTTTAATAATGTGTCTTACGATCAGTGAAGCAATGGCTGACAGCATCAAGATCCCAGAGTAATTCCCCTTTCTGACCACCATTCGCTCCTTTGGTTTTACTGTCCCAGAACTTGGAACTGTCTGTCTCACCTTAAAGAGAAAAATACATTATTTCAATGTTTAAGACATAAACTTTTGTTTCGTCTCGAAGACCGGTTTTCTCGTATCATGGCTCATATTTTTCCTGATATTATTTATTCCCCCCCCCCCCCCCCCCCCAGAAAAACAAGGTTTATTCCATGCAATTCAATCCTACAAGGACCTACCAGAAAGCCATCATGATAGGTGGGCAGAAAAACTCAGAAACATTCTAATATCAAGATTACAAAATCAATACTAACTGTCTGGGGAAAACAAATTGATACTTGAAACTAGTGGTACAAAATGTCAAACATGAGCCTCCAGTTCTTAAAGCAGCTCAAGTTCTCAGTTTTTTGCCATTCATCAGGAAAACAAGTCCGTGAAATGTATACCCACTTATACCCCACATTTATATATAGTAAAAATGGGGTTTGCAGGGTTATACCTATTTTTCTTTTTGCTCAAAACATAGATTGTAGGTACTCATTAAAACCGCCTCGCTGAGGCGGTTCTAACTTGTACCCAAAATCTATGTATTGAGCAAAAATAAGAAAAATATCAACATTTTTGAGCTGAAAATGCTCAAAAAATCTCTGTTTATTCCACGGGCAAGTTTTCGTAATGAGCTGAAGTTCTCAGTTTTTCGCCATTACTTCTTATTCCCAAGCCAACCATCAGTAAGCTGGTCAAGTTATGTCTCAAATTTCAATGTGAAAAGAATGTCATTAACAGAGAATACCTACTACCTTGGTTGTGTCGTGTCTTGTCAATTTAGTTTTTCCCCACCAGGGATGTTAGAGTGGGAATTTGGTTCTGATTGCACCAGTACCTAAACATTGTTTACTTTTATTATATTATTTTAATATCCTTAAATCATTACAACTATCCACTTGAATTATCTTGAACTTACCAAAAGGAAAGAGTCCTATCCAATCATCAGCGCCAACCTCCTCCTTGATGTCCCATGTGACCTTCACCTTGCTACATTTACCCAGCGTGAACTGACGACCAGACACATTCAGTTTCGAGGCATCGTCTTCAAGAAGCCGTAGGTCAGACTCGCTGTTACATCGTTCTGGGAGTTCAAATGTCTGGTCGCTGTCAAAAATCGGCGTCCGTGGCGAGGGGAGGGAGAGGTCGTCAACGGTTGATGATTGGTTACCTTTGGTACTTGACCTTCGAACCAGGCCCTCATCCATTCTTGTTCCAAGACGTGGGTGACCATGGCATTATATCGATCAAAATCAACAAGTTTAGATTAGTTTTGAAACTTCTGATCCCTTTTATATGCATGTCACTCAGGTTTTTACATTTCATTTCCATACAGTTACAGTATCAATGTCTTGAATGATAAATTTCTTCCTATGAACTATATTAAAGTTGCCTCCATAAAATGTGAGACCTCAGCTCGTATATATATTTTGTTCTTCATTAGATTGAACCCAGTGCAGCACTACTTTGTTTGTGTAATACTTGATAATTCCTGATTTATTTCACTTAGAATTGTCTGGAGCAGCTGGCTGGAATGTCTAGCCCATTGTGGACATAAAGGTGTGCCTGAAAAACAGAAATCACCTGATTAGGGAGAAATTGAGCCACCTTGTGGGAAACCAACAATGTGGTTTCCGAACAGGTCCGACACAAACCGGGCTGTACAAGCACAGAAAAGAGCTAGAAGCTTGAAATTTCGGATTTAAGTACATGTAGAAGAGGAATTGTACTATCCTTGTAGCGAAAACAAAGGCGCTGATCAGCTTCGCAGTTACCGCGAAGCTGATCTGCGTCTTTGTTTTCGCCTATGCAGATTGTTGGTTTTCCCATGAGGCGGCTCAATTATTAGGAATAAATTGTATACTTCAGCAATTATTTGCACTTCATCGTGAGGCAACTTAACTTCAGAGTTTTCAATCTCACCCTATAAAGCTGTGATGCAAAGAAACTGTTACAGCCCACCTCCCAAGAATAAACAGAAATTGATTGATGGGAGTAACAAGAAAACAAAAACAAAACAACATATGACAAAATTTTATATTGAGTGCCATAAATGGAAAACGAAAACATTGGGCAACAACCTACAGCAAGATAATAAACTCTTCACTGCAACCTGGGCCCAGTTGTTCAAAATTAACAACATTGTTAGTTAACAACTCGCTAAAATTTTAAATGGCAGTATTACAAATACACTGTTATTTTTTGTTGAAAAAATGTGAGAATCCTTTGCAATGCAAAGGATTCTCACATTTTTTCAACAAAAAATAACAGAGTATTTGCTTAATTAGTCGGTACATGTATTTACTTAATGAGTTGAGGTCTTCATGATGATGTTAAGCTAACAAAGTTTTGAACAACTGGACCCTGGTTGTTACCCAATCAATCTGGCGTCCAATCACCATACTACACTTTGTCATGTGTCGTGTGATGTTGCATCAAACTGCTTTGTAGGAAAGTTGGTTGCACAGGTATTTTAAACCCCTAGACATCTTCAGTGGCTGTACGGACCTGTTTGAGTCAGAGCTGGCATCACTTAAGCCTTTAGTGACACTGATTTTCAGAATCCCCAAAGCCTTCACAAACCTTAATAAACATATTAGATCCTGTGGAAAACTCCCATTGGTTAAAAGTACATGTACTTTTAAATTAATATTAACTTAAATGTATAAAGGCAAAATTCCCATTTAGTCCAATCACCAATACAACTTTTTCAGGTTAATCCTCTAAAAAGGCTCTTTTAAAGCACTACTCCAATTTTTAAGTGGGTCACACGGCCACTTAAGGAAGTAGTATAAACCATTCATGAGCCACGTCATGAGAAAAAGGGATAACTGCCTATGCGAAAACAAAGGCGCAGATCAGTTTCGCAGTAACTGCGAAGCTGATCAGCGTCTTTGTTTTCTCTACTCGGATAGTACAATTTCTCTTCTTCCTAAATGCCAAATTTCAAGCTTCTAGCCATCTTCTGTGCTTGTACAGCTCGATTTGTGTCAGACCTGGTCGGAAACCCCGAAGACCTATTTTCTCGCTTCGAGGCTCTCATGTAATTAGCTAACCCAGTATTGTAGGAGTAAATGAGCCTGTGCGTGAGAAATCCAACAATTTGGGGTTTGACAAGGTTTTGACAAGGGTTTGACAAGGTTTGACCAGGCTGTACAGTCACAGAAGATAGCTAGAAGCTTGGAATTTCTGATGAAGGAAGAAGAGGGATTGTTCTATTCATGCAGCGAAAACAAAGGCACTGATCAGCTTCGCGGTAAGATCTGCGCCTTTGTTTTCGCATATGCAGATTGTTTGGTTTTCCCATGCAGCGGCTCAAATGTCATTCATATTACGACAAAACCTGATTCAAGGGAACAACAATGGCACAATTATGCATCAGCATTTGGGATGCTGATCACTAGTGATCAGCAACATTTGATGTTTTTTTTTAATGTTTTTGTAAGTGTACAGTATAACATAATGTGTTTTTATACCTAAAATTGCAATCTTAATACCTAGCTAGCTTGCTGCATTGATGTATGCATGACCATGTTGGTTTTCTAATGACATTAAGGCTCATTAAGTGGGGAAGTAGGCAAGGTAAAACCACATGAATCAAACTTCATGTTAAACCTAGGATATCATTTGTTACCCTTGGACCAGGTGTTCTGGTCACTGACCATCCTAGATGTGAAAATTTGAGTGAAAAAAAAAAGTGTTCCTTTCACTATTTAAAACCTTGTCACTTCCAAAACATTTAAGCCGCGTCATGAGAAAACCTGATTTTTGCCTATGCGAAACCAAAGGTGCAGAGTAACTGCACAGCTGATCAGCTCCTTTGTTTTAACTACACGGATATAACAATTCCTCTCCTAAATCCGACATTTCAAGCTTCTAGCCATCTTCTGTAGCTTACAGGCCAGTTTGTGTCATACCTGATCGGAAACCCTGAAGACCAGTTTTCTCGCACCACAGCTCATTTAATGTCTAACAAGTTTGTAGGGTGTAGGGATTTTTTCTGGGTAGCTCAGGGGCGAAACAAGGCCCCATTCATTCTCATCAAAAATAGGTGACTTTTCTCCCAATCTGGAGAAAAAAAATCCCGATCACGGCTGAAAATAATTTTTTAACACCGACTACAAAACCGGACTGGTCAAAGAACATGTATGATCACTATCTAAAAATTGAGGCCAAAACAAAGTGTCCATTGCTTAGAATTTATATGGTACATGATGTTCATCCAGTGTTTATATAGACAGCATAAAAATCATCCTTGATCAAAAGTCGTCATAAATCATATCATGTGTCTCAAAACTGATAATTATTATATACAAAACCATGAACAAGGATGTTAACAGCTATTCGGTCATTATGTCTCATAGTTTGTTGATTCTTAACATCTTACAATAGTCAACAATTTTTCAGTCATGTTGGGATGAAGACAACAGCCCCTAGGCCCAGGTAGTACATGTACTAGTACTATAGGAGTAAATGTGTCTTGCCCGAGGACACATGCCGATGGATGCAATTTTTGAACTCGGGGACCTCTTGATTTGGAGGGTTAGATTAGAAAAATCTCATTATTTCTAATTAGGCAAAAAAATGATCTTTTGATTTTCAAATTTTTGCTTAAAGCCTGACACTTTTTAAACTGCAGTGAACAAAAATACAAACCACACTGATAACTCCTAAACACACAAATGACAAAATAACAAACCTGAACAATATGAGCCCCATCCTCTGACAACCCGATTTTTGCCTATGCAAAAACAAAGGCGCAGATCAGCTGCTACACAGATAAAGCAATTCCTCTTCTCCTAAAATCCAAATTTCAAGCTTCTAGCCCTTTCTATGTCTGTACAGACCGGTTTGTGTCAGAATTCGTCAGAAACTAAAAGACCTTTTTCTCGATTTGCTGCTCATAAAAAGCCAGTACTTTTAAACAGGCTGCTTCTTCATGTATTCCATAAATGAGCCGCTTCGTGGGAAAACCAACAATGTGGTTTCCAAACAGGTCCGACACAAACCGGCCTCTACAAGCACAGAAAAGAGCTAGAAGCTTGAAATTTCGGATTTAAGTAGAAGAGGAATTGTACTATCCGAATAGCGAAAACAAAGGCGCTGATCAGCTTCACGGTTACCGCGAAGCTGATCTGCGTCTTTGTTTTCGCCTATGCAGATTGTTGGTTTTCCCATGAGGTGGCTCAAATGTCCTTTATTTGAACATTTTCAAACTATGGAATGCAATTTGCCACAACCTAAATGGCATATCAATCAAGTAAGGGATGTTTTGGACAGAATCTAAAGGTTATTCTGTATAAACATGGTTAATAAAGGAAATCTAGTGCTGAGTTGCTGACCTTTTAAAAGCTTTGCATTTAAAACATCTTGCATTCCTGAAAAAATCATTTGTAGATTTCGAGAAAAGCAATGGAATGAGCTGTCGCATGACAGCGACACAGCATGCTCGACAGTATCTGGCCTTGTCAAATATTAGGGCCAAATTGATTTGTAACCAAAAGCATCATGCTCATACATGTACATCTTTTCGCCTTGATGCTATAAGGCAAAATCACCGAACCATGGAATTAGATCACAGTGAACTACAACTACCTCAGGGTCAAAGGTCACACTCATATTGTGAAAGAAGAATGTTCATACACCAATTGAGTGCTTAGTGAGATATAAGACAAAATCACTGAACCACTGGTCCACGTGACAGACCCCCGGGGAAGGGCCATTTTTGACCCCAAGGGCATGATTTGCAGGATTTATGTAAAGCTCCATACCAATGCTGCATACTAAATATAGAAGCTTTCGGTCTTGTCACTCTTGTGGTTTCAGAGAAGATTTTTTCATGTACTTCCCATTATAAGCCTATGGCAGATAATGACGCCGCGGGGTGTGGCCTGTATGGACTCAAGGGGCACGGTTGTCAGCATTTATAAAGAAGACCACTATACATTGCTGCACACAATATATGAAATCTCTGGGCAGTAATCGGTATGCTCACTACTCAGCCTAACCTTTCAAAAGGACCAAAACTGATCCTCAATCAAACCAATGTATCATCAACTTCATCAGCCATTCATGACATGTTGAACGGTTTAAGCTAGTATCTCACTGGCATGCGAATTTCTCGCAACTGTTTTGTGAATTTAGTCGTGGACTTTAGCACGACATTCGTGCGAGTGTCGCACGAGTGTCATGAGAATTTTCACGTGTCGCCAACGAGACGCGAACTGGTCGCCAAGTTTTTAAACATGTTTAAAAATTTTATGCAAATTTTTTTGCCAAAATATTTCGAAAGACTGTCATGTGACTGTCGTGTGACTGTCGTGCAACGTTTGTGCGAGCGTCGCAAACCTGTCACCCCAAAATTTTGGTGAATTTACAATGCGAATTTTTCGCAACACTCCTATGAATGTCGCATTAGTCTTGAGAAAACATGCGAACACCGCCAGTGTTTGCCAAATCTCATGACCGATAAAAAAACGCCCTGGGCCAACCAATAATTTCTGAACGCAATACACTGTGACCGACGCCATTTTTTGGTCGAAATGGCCCGAAATTTGTTCAGGGCGTAACGTCCCGAAACTGACCGTTTTGGTTCATTTTTTCGATTTGGTTTTATTTTGACTCAGGGATAAATCTGGCCAGCAAACACGATGGGCCTTTTTGACAAATTTCATTGGAATTTTTTGTCTAAGACAGTAACTCCCTATACAGTTACATTGTGAAAGGTCCATACCTTTCTATAGAAGGGGCCTTTTTGAAAAATTATGAGCCTTTTAGCATAGGGCCCCTTCCAGAATTATCCCTGTGACTGTTTTTAAATGTCGCAAAATATATGCGATCTATCGATGTAAAATATTGTGAACCAGACTAGATTTGGACCGAATATATTTAGACAACCAATCAAAAGCAAGCGACCATCTGCACGTGCATTAACAATGACGGGTTGACAGCTCGTAGTTTTGCCGACTTAGGGAAAATTTTTCGTTTTTTTTTTCAGGGATGAAAGAGGACTTTTTCTATTAATCAAGAAAAGGCTTTCCGACAATGGCTGATTTTCATGCGACTAGCATAGATTGGGGATGACAACCACTTTTCTGTCTTGATTTTAAGCTTAATATCTACCGATTGCATGGCCCAAGGCGAGTGATCTGACAAGTTTAAGCTTTTGACAAAACATTGTAAAATACAATAAAAAAACGGTGACCGAACAACCCATTACGTGAGACCCTTGTTCGGGGCAATGCAAAACAATCAGTTTCTTAGTCCTTCTAGATGAACTGAGACTCCCTTAGTGAATCGAGATAGGAGAAATGAGAGAGAAAAACAAACAAACACCATAATTGTAACCCATGTAACTTGTACCCATACCATGCACCTTCTTTAATCAAGATTATCAGGGTTCGCGATAGGATTTATTTTTCTTTCGCCATCACTTTCCCCATTTGAGATTTTTTTTTTTCGCCATTTTCTTGAAGTTTGAGCCAAATCTTGGCCAAGAGGACACATCTCACTCAGCTCCTTGCTCACTGAAACCCCCAAATATTTTGCTTGCCCTCCAGCTCCCTTAGAATATTAACTTGTTCTCTTCAGTTCCCTAAAAATACATATTGCCCTTCTCACCCAAAGCACTGGTTTTAGGGTCCCATACATGCTACATGTACTAACTTATTTTTCAACAGTAGATCCAGATAATGTAATTATGAATTACCAACTGATTTGAAGGGCAGGTGTAGACTGAGATTCCTATACAGCTTCATCTTGAGCAACAATTACCGGTTGAATACTGTGATTGCTTTAAATATAGTTTGGAAAAATATGTTTTATAAAGCTTGTTCTTGTATTAGTAAACAAGGGGGACAACTAATAAAATTATTAGTTTATGCTTGTACACAATCAAGAAGCAAACATTTAAGATTAGTAGACAGATTAAAATATTAAAATTCATATTCTTTTATAGAAAAAAATAAATGACACAAAATCAAGAATTAAAGCTATAAACAGTGATGTAGATAATTATTTTTCACAATGCGTACTGTACGCATCAAAATAAATGCACACTGCGTACCGACAATACAACTGTGTACACGTTTTCTGAGGATTCTTATTCTAACCACTCATTTAGAATCAATTAAACTTATAGATACATGTACATGTATGTGTACACGTATGGATAAGACAATTTCTTCAAGTAATGAAAACTCAATTAATTGGCTACCAATCCTGTAATTACATGTTATTCTAATATTTAGGCATGTTAAACCATACTTTTGTCCCCAGCATAGATAATAAGAGAGAAAAAAATAGGAAAACATGATAAACTGGACTGGCTGTAGAACATGGAATACATCAAGTTTAAATTAAAAAAAAACAAAAAACAATGACCGGAAATCGATGCAAAATGCCTATTCAATAAACAAAAGTGACACACTAAACTTCGTGAATAAATCTTCGGTAAACGGTTTGTCTGGCCAAGGAACTGAACGGAGAGCGCGTGAAGATACATTCTATATTGCATGATATGTTAAAATAAAACGAGCAAAAGCTACATTAACAACTACTTTTCCATTGTTGACAGAGCAGCCAGACAAACCTAGTTGAAGAATTGTCATTTTGTGACAATTTTATAGATATTTTTTTTTTATCTGAGTACGCATAAAACCGAAAAAATGTTTGCGTACCGCTGATTTTTATTGCGTACATGGTACACACAGGTCCGAATTTTCTATGCTTACAGAGCGAAAAATCGTGCGTACATACGCAGTACACATCGTTATCTATTTTGCTGTATAAAATAAATGCATGAGTAAAGTTGAGTGGCTGATTCTAAAGAGAATCTGTTTCATTTTTAAATGGTATATAATGACATTTTAACCTATCCAGCAATCAAACATTATTTCAATGCTAACACCCTGGTGACGATCTACTCGTCACCGACCACGTGCGCCAAGCGTGTTATGCAGTACATGCCTGAATACACAAGGTCAGAAATGACACCTGTCAATTAAATACTTTTAGCAATACACTGCAACACTTGAATAAACACCAATAAAGAGTAGGATTATCTCTATTGTAGGTGCGAAGGTAATCAAATGATGGTTTTCAGTAGAAAACAATCGCTTTTTGGCTGGACAAAGTGGCTCTATATATTTGCCATTTATATTCGCCAAAGTCAAATTTTAGGAGCCAAAAAATAAAAATCTTCGCAAATGGCGACGATGGCGACTGCTAGCGCGAACCCTGATTATATTGCTGAAGGGGTCTTAAATTTGATAATCTTTTCAGTGCCTTTCAGATCTCAACCCTCCTTGAGGGTCACGGATGCGTATTAGGGAAATTGCCTATTTTTCCGGACAGAAACTGGTTTGGTCATACAGAAAATCTGAGTGTCTGACCGAGTGTCCTGCAAAGTCTCACAAACTTTGGCAAACACTGACCTCGCGACTATCTGGCAAGAAAATAAAATTAAGCGACATTCGTACGAATGTCGCATGACTGTCTTACGAAATGAAATGAAAATAAAGCTCCATTCATGGGAACGTCGTGAGACACTCTCACGAATGCCGCACGACAGTCGCGAGATATTATTTCAAAAGTAGACGCATAGTTTGTCGCATAAATGCCCATTCAATGAGACTGCAACATGAAAGTTTTCAGTGTTTTCCCTGGCGCACAAAAATGTGCGTTTTGACGCAATTTTGGACTTAATGTCCCCAAAAATAAACCCAGGCGCGCCATGCGTGGCGCAATTTTTGTCGAGTCAAAACGTCCTGATAATTTCGGTCCGGTTTTCTTGTCGCGGATAACCATTTTAGACACACCTATCGGACGCTTGTTTTTCTTTTTAGTTTCTGTACTTGATCTTATACAAAGCATCTTATTGACTTTCTGACTGGCTTTCTCTACGAAGAAAATGTTTATATTGTAATTGCGATAAACCCAGTCAACTCTCTTTTCTTCAACATGGCGGCTCACTCGCGTCCGATGACAGATTTTTTTTTAAACTCAGACTAAAATTCTGACTGAAAATAGCGAGTCAGCGGCGTCTGAGCCGCCACAAAAGCGGATTCCTCTGTCCCCAGACGCAGAGAAACAGGAACATGAAAAGACTATCCTTTATAAAGAAGTTTCTGACAGGAATGACTTGCTCAATTTTCCTGGCCTCATTTTGTTGATAAAACTGGCTACAAACATAGTGACATTTGTTCAGCTGTTAAATTAGTCAGGACTTCGGTATATTTCCGGTTCCTGTATGTCATGCCGACTGAATCAATAGTGGGCTTTGAGCAAACCCCCTCTAAATCTGCCACAGAATGAGCACCAACATGTTAAGTCTCAGAAGAGCTGCAATGGCAGGTGGGATGGTGACAAACTGAAAATGATATCACTAGACTTGGAAGTGGAAATGATGAATTCTGACAAGGGCATATTTCCGCTATTGTGACGAGGTCAAGAGGTAAAATTAAAATCTCATCTACAATGAAAACTACTTCGATACCTAATCAGAAGTATAGAACATTAAGCTTTACAATTAACATCGGATCAATCAATTTATTATAAAAAAGACTAAATTTTCATCCTCTCTCCTCCATAACATAATTGAATTGTGGGTAATTTATGAGGTATGACTAAACACCGAAATGACTCAAGGTCCATTGAATTACGCAACACGACCCTCGAATCAATAGACACAAAAACGTGGACAGAGACAGGCCCCGAGGTTATAATACGCTTTTCATGCTCAGCTGATACTAAAATTTATCCTTCTCATTTATTAGCAGGATAAATTACAGGCTTTGGACTTCTAAACATTTTATTTAAGAAATAGATCAGCTCTAGCAGTGAATTGTTGAGTAATAATTCACTGTTTGGAGGTCAGTTGTAAAGAAGATCAAATCACGAGCGCATAGCGCGAGTGATTTATCTTCTTACAACTGACCGACAAACAGTGAATTATTACTCAACAATTCACGCACTTGAGCTGATCTATTTCGATTCTAACACACAATAAACGGAATAAATGTTGCTGAAACCGTCGATATCGTTCAGCTTTCCGCCATTGCATTGCAGATATCCCGCCAAATATTTGACTGTAATGCTGGTATTTACGCACACTTATTACGTTTGTTGTGCGCTAAAACGACGTTTCACCGTCTAACGCTGCTTTGTGGGATATCTGACGTCACAAATGTCGCAAAGTAACGTCACGCTTATTCGCCCAGTGAAATTGTTGCACAATATAACACGTTTTTTACCATTGGCTATATAGGCGAGGTGTGTTAGAATTCAACATATTTGGACTATTTCGGTATTTATGAGGAATTGAAATATCAAGCTCAGCTCAGCTAAGCATGAAAAAATGTTTTATAACCTCAGGACCAGTAATTGTAACGTTGCAAGCGACTGGCCCTAAGTGTGGGCAGATCCTGGTGAAATAATGTCATTTGGCGTGTCACCAGTAAACTATTCTGATCTACCGCGGTAAATTTAAAATGTAACGCTACCTACCATTGGTCATAAATGCGATCTATCAACCGTCTATAGTATAACCTGTCTTGAATATTTTGCTATATTGTGTGAATTAATTTGCTGCTGTTTCGTCTCTACAATGTCCAAATTGCGGATGTAGTGATTTTTGAATAATCATTGTTTTGGGCATCAGCCCAAAACAGTATAGTGGTCAGGTTGTAATGGATCTATTTGCGTAGTTTTCGTGCCACGAGGTGTGCCTAAAATGCGCACTGCATGCTCTTGTTTAAAAATCCTGCCTTAAACGGTGACAAAATCTTAACTTTTACTGGGGTTTAGAGGCGGTAGCCTGCATGAGTTATGGTCAACTAGTACTTTTAACCAACTCGTTCCTGGTCAAGTCGTACTTTTTCAGTGGTCAACTCGAACTGTCGTCAACTTGCACCTCAAGTCAACTTTGTTATTAGTCAAATATTATCATCTATTTAATGTAAACACAAACTTTGGGGACATTTTTTCTCTGTATTTAGCATAAAAGCGGAGATTTTCTATCAACTACTCTATCTTTTGCAAATTAACAAGTATTCGATTGTACAAAGGTCTTTTGACCAATACATGTAAATACCATTTAAAGTTTCATAAGAAATCAATCAGTTTATCATTTTCTTTAGCCTATGTAAAGTGTTTTTTGTTCAAATCCTATCAGCTCCAAGACTTCCGTTTCTTTAGAAGATTTTTTAAATATTTTGCTGTATGTAATGTTCATTTGACACAGGTCAATAAAACAAAAGTATTTTTTCCTTTGCAAGGAAACACCATACGGAATGGCTTTCATTGACCATTAGTTTCAAAGAAAAAAGATGTTTGAATATCATGGAAATGTATATGTTTATAGCCCCTAGCAGCTACATACAACCACCCCATTAGGTCAATTTATTTCCTCATCATAAAACTACTGTCCATTTGTATCTACTTGACATAAACCAGACTAGCCCAAAACTTGGCTTCTTCAAGAAGCCAACTTGTTTTTTCATTGTTGAGCAATTTTCGGGTGTCCTTAAACAGCGAAAAATACCGTCCTTGGATGCTGGTTGACTTGTACCTGCCCTATAAGTATATATTGGTGATAACTGGGTACCAGTTAAGGATGCTGGCTAACCCCCTATTTTTTGCAGCACTTGTACACGGCCTGGGGCGATCTCTCGTCTGTTGAATGTGTTGCGATCCACTATGAGTTGTGAAGCTTATGCATGACAGGGGCGGATCCATGAATTCTGAAAGGGGTTCACATCCACCAAGAAGGGGTTCGTTTTCAACATTTACTTGAAATTTGATAAATTTCCCCATGAAACTGACATAATTTGATCTGAGATGGGGGGTCCAAGCGAACCACCCGAACCCCCTCTAAATCCGCCACTGAATGAGTATTGTTTGGGGGCGAATTACAATGAAAGTCTATAGGAACGATAATTATAGGTCTCTGCCCACGTTAGGTTTTCACAATTACAATATTATTTTATTGTTTCATCTCAAATATATGAGACATTAAAATAATTATTAAAAGTAATGATCAGGAAAAGGCGCAATCAGAAAGACATTACCACTCCAAAAATCGAGGTAGGAAAAACTAAACTGACAATAATTAGGTACTTATACTTAGAAAACATATTGTAAGCCGAGTGAGCAGCTATTTCCCAATAGGCGGTCACTCAGTTACCCGAACTTAACTAAAACTATGAAAACGTAGAAAAGGTTCAAACAGCACAAAAATTCGATTCCAAAATATGAAACAAATAGAACTACAACAGAATAATCGCATTGGAACGATCAGTAATATAAAATTACTGGAGTAGGGTTAAATCGATTTAACAGGGCCCTAACCTCACCTCACCCTTATCTCCTGCAGTGGTTCACAACATTTAGTTAGTGTCCTCGTTTTTCATTCATTTTGGACGTTGTATAGTATGTGTTTTTCATTGCATGCCTTGTGATATTTGCTGTGATATTTTTATAAGTTGGTCGGCAGTAAAAGCTCCTAGGAGCTTGTGTTATATGTGTGTTATACCAAACCGACGTTCAATAAATTTCACTTGACTTGACTGGAATGGACGCTTGTCATGATTTCTTTGTTTGTCCTTGATGATTCATTGATGATTTAGAGATTCACCACGAGGATCGAACAACTAACTGAATGTTGTGAACCACTGCAGAAGTTGAGGTTAGGCCTGTAAAACTAGTTTAATTTATATAACTGATCCTTCCAAGGCGATACTTTTATGGTGGTTCTTATTGTTTTATGTCTTGGTGTATATTTTTTGTGCTGTTAGCACCTTCGTTATGTGCGTTTTCATTTTTTTAGTTAGGTTTGGGTAACTGAGTGGCCACTTATTGGGAAAATAGCTGCTCACTCGGCTAACGATATGCTTTCTTAGTATAAGTACCCGGTTGTCAATTTTTGGAGTGGGAATTTCTATCTGATTGTGCCATGTCTTGATCATAGTCTACTTTTACCTTTATATATGGTACACATCCTACTCATCGACGACGATGTAGAGGTGCTCTTCTATGCCGATGACACATTTATTTTTGCAGGAAACGTGCATTAAATATTACAAATTGTACAATTCCTGGGATCTGGAAGTAAATCCTGCAAAAAACAAGTCTTATAGGAAAAGGAAAATCCACAAGGCCCCAACTAAGATTAATGGTCGTGATTTAGAGGCCGAGGATAGTTAGATATGAGCCAGTGCATGAGAAAACCAACAATCTGCATAGGCGAAAACAAAGACGCAGATCAGCTTCGCGGTAACCGCGAAGCTGATCAGCGCCTTTGTTTTCGCTTCACGGATAGTACAATCCCTCTTCTACTTAAATACACAATTTCCAGCCTCTAACCATCTTCTGTGGTTGTGCAGCACGGTTTGTGTCAGACCTGGTCGGAACCCCAAATTGTTGGTTTTCTCACGCACAGGCTCATATACTTGAGAGCTCTGTTTTCATACAATGTTTTTTTTTCTTCTCAAAAACAGTAAGATACCTCTTGATCAGTCACTACACATAAGGCTTTTTTACGTAAAGCCAGAAAACCCTCTCTTCCTGTTGACACCCAGTAACAGGTATTTGACAGCATGGTTGCCCCTCCCCCATATTATTACACTGAAAAAAAGTTATAAGAGGCCACCTCATATTTTTTCTTCTAGTTCAGAAAGTAAATTACGATCAATTAAAGGTCATGATCAAATTAATAACCCAATGTCTAACAGTGGCTTTGAGAGTGTCTGTATTCCAAAATGCGTGATATGTCTCACGCAGTCGAAGCATGAGTAAAGGTACCCTCTTTTCGAAAATCACACTTTATTATCATCAAATTAAATGTGATATTATGACGTTGTGTTTTACATTTTAATTTATTTGAAAGTGCTACTGACTACCATGATGCAAGATAAAATTAAGTCAGATGTGTTGCTGCAATAAGAATCTTCGTTTCTGTTTTGTACATGCAAGAAGACAGCAACATGAATAACATGAATTCAGCTTTTTGTATGCAATTTGCATACAAACTTTGTTCATCTCTGGTTGCATTATTATCAGCAGTATGGAATTGAAATTTTCAGCGAGTATTAAGGTATAATACTAGACTCTAATAAACTTTGAAAATTTAAAAAATCGTCCATAAATTTCGTTATTTTGTTCGTTAAAAATTGGCATTGAAACCGGAAGTGTGCGTCAGCCGTGACCTGTTCGTCCTCGAAAATAGTCTAAAATGGCTCACTCGGGGTATATCTCTCATTTCCAGTCATCATCAAGTGAATTTAATAGCGATTAACATGTTTAAGAGGCACATTGATGAATTTTTCAAAAAATCTCAAAATTAGCGATTTTTAAAAATGCGCAGAAAGTCTACCAGTAGAGAAAATTCGAATGTTTGATGTTTTTCCAAGCCGGAAGGGCCCCTTTGATGACACCCGCTCATAATTTCAATTAATGTTGTGCCTTATCAAAATTTTTATTCAAAAACATTGATTTTAGCATTTTTACTCCAAAATCGCGTTTAGTGAAAGAAAATTATTTCTGAACACTTTGGAACTTTACTTACTTGAAAGACACGTCTTTAGACTAAAAATCGTGCAATTTCGAACATGGCTTAGTTACAAAAAAGGAGTTTGAAAAGTGGCCTCTTATAACTTTTTTTCAGTGTATATGTTTTGTTTTCTTTGTTTGAGTTGTGGTTTAGCGTCCCAGTCAGCAGCTATGGTCATTTCAGGACGTTGCCTCCATTTTATGAGACTTTTACCCAAAATTAGGATGTCATGACACCCCGAAAGTCCTTAAAATATAACTACCCTACTAAGCCAATAAGGCTTTTATGTTTGGATGGTTTGACTCGAACCTTGACTTGAACCACTTTTCCTGGGCAGGCTCAGAGTTTTAACCAGTAATCAGATGGTCAGTCAGTTGCATAGAAGCTTTGCATGGAGGCACAAGCAGCCCATCTATTTCATTAGGCCCCAAAGAGCGGGGACCCTATTAATTATTGGCAAGATATACTGGCTTTGAATGAAGTTAGTCTTGAAAACATGTGCCACAGTTTTATAAATACAGATACACAGACAACACTCAATGTAATCCCGTATGGTATTGGATTGCTTCCCAGTACAATTAATCGTTCAGTCAAGAATCACGAATTAGGTTTGGGTAACGAATTATCAGTAGGAAAGTGTATAAATTATCTCATGAATGGATTATCCTTGGTATTCATAAAGATAATTTGTTCACACTGATTTATGTGTATTTGGGCATCATTGTTTTAACGAGCATGATATCTCAATGAACATTGCAAAAAATAGTTAAATTTAAACTTGCGGAGAGGTTCAAAGATGCATGGAAAGAGCAGCTATTTGATGCTCCTTAATGCCTAGTGTGAAGGACCTGGGTTTTGGCACTATTTTCAAGATTTTTAGGGGTATTACTTTTTGAAATGACTGGCTAATTTACCTTATTTTAATATGAAACTAATTCTGGTGTCAAGATACTTTATAAACATAATTCTTAAGCTTTCAGTACTTTAACTTTATTGTCATTCTAGAAAATCTCATATTATATGTATTATTATGTAATTTGCTGAAGTTTTAACCATATTTACTGTGGTCATAAGTAACCTTTTTCTTGACACACCTGTGTCATGTTCAAGAATTGTGTATCCAAGTTTAGGTCAAGAAGTATAATGCTTCAGTTCTTGTTTATTGACCCCATTTTTGGGAGTGTCCATTATTAATAGGTAAAGCAGATTTTGGTTTAGGATAACTGACTTTAAAATGGCCTTTTAAATGTTTTTTGTCATATACTTTAAATTGTTTTGTTCACATTTAATAATGTTTTGGTAACATTTTCTGCATTTGATGCTTAATTATGCTTTAAAACCTGCTTTTTGAATTGGATGAGAACATTTACATGATGAGAACATCTCTTATATCTGTAAACAAGAATTCTTATCTTGCTGTTATGCATCTATTATGTAAATGAACTAATTAACACCTAGGGTCTTCAGCTACATTTACCTGTATTTTGCTCATTTTCTTTTCCTCCACAATATATTAAAATGTTATTTTTTGGTCAAATTTAACATTTGAAAAACAAAATTCAATTAACTTTTCCCCCTCTTTAAAGCTATAGACTCAAAATTTTTGTATGATTTAAAAACTAAACATTTATATATTGTTTAATCTTTTGATTGTGGTATCAGATTACCTTTTAATGACCAAACAGATTATCAGACTCTGATCACCGCAGCATTTTATTGCCATAATTACTACTGGGTGAATCAAAGCCACCTGTTATCAGCAGGAAGCCTCAAAACCTCACTTCCTTATCTAACCCGACTTAGCACCTAGTTTCTCGGGTAACCGCACTTTATTTTATAAGAGCATGTTCTCAGCATGTGTTATGGGTTAGGCAGGTGGCATTTCTGTGTATAAAAAGGGCTGTTTTTGGTCAGTTGAGAGAGACGTCCTTGTGGTGGGAACATGGATTCAGTCCGTTTGGCCCAGGATGACGTTAAAAGCCTAATCTTTACTACTACTACTACTACTACAGTTGAGAGAGTCAATACACAGTTTGGAATACACTAAACCTGTGACACTTTGGACTAAATTTATTAATTAATTATTAAATAATTATTTATTTTGTATTGGCTTGTTTTGGACTTTAAACACTTCAAAATTATCAGAAATTGATAGGGAAAATTAGGAAAATTAAGTAAAGTCATTTTGTGTTGATTTTGGCACTTTCAATATTTTCAACATTTTTGACTTTTGGACTTAGTAAAATTTGCTGAAATTATATAAAATTTAGTTAAGTGCTATTTATCTGAAATTCAGAGATATTTAGGCTTTTTAAGACATAGTTATGTTTATGTGATTCGCTTTTGCTACCCATGTTGTAAATATGTAGTAAAAGAGGAAAAATATCAAAATTATAACAGTGAAATTCATTCATTTGTTGTGTGTTTCTTTAGCAAACAAGAGTTATGTTTATCTTAGGATAAGCCTGAGCCTGGTTTGCTATTTTGGCTTCTGACTTGGCCTTATAATTTAAGTCAGTGGTGTCGGCTATCTTGACAAGTTCAGTTTATTCCCTCATAATGGATTAAACTAAAGTTAAATCAAAACAACACACAACGTTGCGGAATCTGTCGACCAGCCTAAGACATAAACCTATCATTAAATCCGGGTATCTGGTCGAAGTAATTTGAGACCATTTTGCTTTGCTCCAGTTTTACCCGGGTTTACTACACTATAGAATATCCAAACATGACATGCAGTTTGGAAAATGTTTGAATATTTCACCATCTGATCTCTGTTTTCCATTAGAACAGGACATGGGTTAATTGTTTTAAAAGGGGCAGTTTTGCAAGAGATGGTCGAATTTGACAACTGTATTATCTAAAACATGGAAGATGTTTGAATGCACTTATTTTGAATGTCAAGGAAAGCGTTATACCAAGAGAATTGTCACTATTCATTTCAAATTGAAAACAAAATCGGACACACATACTATCTTAACTCGCTAAATTTTGCAATGGTATGTTGAACACATTCAAAGAAATCTATAAAGTAATTAATTACAAGAAAATTGTAGTATATACTACGATCATGCTTTTGAACAGGTATCTGTAAGTATGTTATCATTTGTTAGTTAAGTTTAGGTAAATGAGTGGCCACCTATTGGGAAAATAGCTGCCCATTCGGCTTACGATGTGTTTACATGGTATGAGTTCTAGACTAGCTACTAGTCTGTAAAACATATTTATGTCATATGATTATTGTTTTCATTTTTATTATTTTCTCTATATTGAAATTTCTCGAGTCTCTAAGCTAGTCTATCAATGAATTTTTCTTCAATCATCTTGGCTGAGTTTTACAAATCGAGCCCCATCTATAGACTAGACTAGCCGCAGAGATAAAAAAAAATTAAAATTACGAAAGGCGTTTTTCTTTATTTCTAAGCCTTGGGCAAGGCTATATGAGTTCCTGATTGTTAATTTATTTTTTCCCCACCTCGGTTTTAGGAGTGGGAATCTTTTTTCTGATTGCGCCTTTTCCTGATCGCTGCATACTTTTACCTTTTTTTCAACTGAGATCAACTGATATCATTTTCATGATTATGAACATGTTTTCACTTGATAATTTAATCATAACCATGAATAGTGTCATTGACATTCCATTACTTACTCAAAAAGATAAGGCCATAAGAGAATAGTGGATGACACTATTGGAAATAGGTATTGTATCTGTATTACTACATATAATTCATGGTGACCTCACAGAAATGTTAACACTTACAATGTATTTTATCAAGAGTAAGTTTTTCGATACTATCAGGGAAATGTTTCCAATTATCAAAGTATGTAAGCAGGTTAATCCCAGGCTAATCCATGGGACTTAAAACGGATGTCCAGTCTCCAAATGTTATTGGTTGTCGGGTAAGACACATAAAACAACAACTCAATCTACAAGCCGAGGACGTACACTGAAAAAAAGTTATAAGAGGCCACTTTTCAAACTCATTTTTTGTTTCTAAGCCATGTTCAAAATTGCACGATGTTTTGCCGAAAGACGTGTCTTTCAAGTAAGTAAAGTTCCAAAGTGTTAAGAAATAATTTTCTTTCACTAAAAGCGTTTTTGGAGTAAAAATGCAAAAATCAATGTTTTTAAATAAAAAACTGGATACAGCACACCATTTATTGAAATTAGGAGCGGGTGTCATCAAAGGGGTTGTTACGGCTCGGAAAAACATCAAACATTCGAATTTTCTCTATTGGTAGAATTTTTATGCATTTTTAAGAATCACCAATTTTGAGATTTTTTGGAAAATTCATAAATGTGCCTCTTAAACATTTTGACCCCTGTTAAATTCACTTGATGAGGCCTGGAAATGAGAGATATAACTCGACTGAACTGTTTGGGACCATTTTGGAGGAGCAACATGTCAAGGCTGCCGCACACTTCCGGTTTCAATGCCAATTTTTAACGAACAAAATAACAAAATTTGTGGACGATTTTTTAAATTTTCAAAGTTTATCAGAGTCTAGTATTTGACCTAAATAATCGCTGAAAATTTCAATGCCATGCTGCTGATAATAACGCAACTGGAGAAGAACAAAGTTGGTATGCAAATTGCATACTAAAGCTGAATTCCTATTATTCAGGTTGTTGTCTTCTTGCATGTACAAAACAGAAACGAAGATTCTTATTGCAGCAACACTTTTGACTTAATTTTATCTTGCATCATGGCCGTCAGTAGCACTTTCAAATAAATTAAAATGTAAAAACACAACGTCATAATATGACATTTAATTTGATGTTAATAAAGTGTGACTTTTTGAAATGAGGGTACCTTTACACATGCTTCGTCTGTGTGAGAAGTATCACGCATTTTGGAATGCAGAAACCTACAGAGCCACTGTTAGACATTGGTTTATTCATATGATCATGAATTTTAATTGATCGTATTTTACTTTCTGAACTAGAAGAAAAAATATGAGGTGGCCTCTTATAACTTTTTTTTCAGTGTATGTGAAACCTTCTCATGCCTTGAAATCCAGCAAAAATGAGGAGATAAAACTAGAGATTAAACAGCTCAGCTAGTAGCTTACTTTTTAACGGATTTGACCGTCTGAACTGTCTAGGAAAAGTGGTTTAGTCAAACTAGTGATACATATAAACATTAGTAATTTACTTGGATGGCTACATTCAAATTCAAAACACATTTTGGATGTCATGATATCCCCAGTGTTGGGTAGAAGTCAAATGAAATGGCATCAACGTCCCGACATGACCATAGCTGTTGACTGGAAAGTAAAGAAACACCAAAAACAAAGAAACAATCGAATGAATATTGTTTTTAGCGAGGCCGATCTCAACGAAATACAATGTACTCTGTTGCCTATGACTGGTACTCTTATCTGAGCACACGCTCTTCTAACAATATTTGAGTTGATACGAGTTTTTTTTTTTTTTTTTTTTTTTTGTTTTTTTTTTTTTACTTATCCTTAAATTATTTCATTGTTATACCAGGTGTGTATGAAAAACAATCTGATTTTTCCTGGAAAAAATCCACATAAGTACATGCCCAACATCTTTCGAAATATGGCCCAAATTAAACTCGTAACTGAGTGGCCACCTATTGGGAAATAGCTGCTCACTCGACTTACGATATGTTCGCTTAGAATAAGAACCTGCTTGTCAGTTTAGTTTTTTCCCACCTCGGATAACGTTGTTGTGTGACTAAACAAAATTTCATAATATAATGTTTGATTGTCTGTTATCAGTTTGTGTTTTACATTTGCCAACAGGTGACAATCCAATGGAGATTATTTATTCTATTTTTGTTTTGCTACAACTGCTGAGATTATGTAAGCTCTTTCTTTTTTCAGTTTCATTTAACCCTATAATGCATGAAAAACATTCCATCTCCATATAACCTTAGCTGTCGTGTGGGACATGACACATGAACTCAACCAACCATACATAATATAGTTGTATTCAAAACTCCATACATTAGCAGTTGAGTAAAGTAAGATTCATCATTATCTCTTGTTTGTAAAACTTCTTTAATCCTTGTTACGGCTTTCGTAACATTTGGTGAAATCCCAGGGATCTCCATCGTCGGACAGCTTACTTACTTTAGCTCACAAGCTACACTTCTGAATTTTCTTCAACAAGAAGCATGAAATTGATTGTTTACACAGATTAGTGATATGATCACTGTGGCCTGTTAATGGCCTCATAAAACTGCCCATTGCTCCAAGAGGATTCTTAGCAGGTGGTGATTTCTACTGTCTGAAAAATTTATTGCCGGTCAAACAAAAATGGTACTTGATGTCATACTTTTTCTAATGGTTAATACCAGCCTGCACATATGTTAGCAATGAAATGTGTTTACATATATACTGCATTATGCCTTTCTGTCAGGATTTAAGTCAGACTACTAAACACACTGATAAAATTCTTGCACCATTTTGTTTGATTTTCCAATGCCATGTTGCAGAAAATCAGTGGGAACATGAGAAAACCTTTGTTGCGTATGAGAAAACAAAGCCTCCGAACACAGCAACTGTGTTGCTGGTCAGTGCCTTTGTATTCCTATTTAGACAAAACAACCACTGTGCTGTCTATATTCAAAATGTAAACACTCAAGCCATTTTTGTTCCACCATGTTCGCTTCGGATGAAAACCACAAATACAAGGTTTCTTGAAATGGGGCTCATTTTAGAGAGCCAAGTGTTATATTCAGGAAACGCAGTGCACAATATTTTGGTTTATGAGTTTATAAAACTGGAAAATGCATCCAATGAAGACTATGACCAGTAGGTCCGGTCTGGTTCATCATACAATTAATAAATTCAATAATACTTGGGCCATTCAAAAGTAATAAAATGTGAATAATTTTTATAATTTTTAGTCCAACCCCTTTATAAGTTACATAAATTTGTTTCATCATATGACTTCTAAAAAAGGATTGCATCGCCTTGTTTAATGAAAATTTACATTGTTGTTATGGACGTTGTCAATGACGTTACGTATTCCCACAATAGGCAGCCCCCGTGGCCGAGCGCCGCTCTGGCCACATCTGAGACAAACCAAGTTCTGCTTGCGGGTGTGCCAGGTTTGTTTTTCGCTGGGTTCTCTGGTTTTCGCCCCACCTTCTGATTGGCGTGTCTCATATGAGCTGAAATAAACTTGAAAGGGACGTTAAACTGAATAAAAAGTGTTGACACACGTGAGGTCATAACAATTTTATTACATGACGTTATCCACTGTATAAAAAGCTATGTCATATGAGCCGCCGCATGGGAAAACCAACAATCTGCATATGCGAAAACAAAGACGCAGATCAGCTTCGCGGTAACCACGAAGCTGATCAGCGCCTTTGTTTTCGCTACACGGATAGTACACTTCCTCTTCTTCTTAATTTGCTAGCCTGCTTCTGTGACTGTGTAGCCTGGTTTGTGTCAGACCTGTTCAGAAACCACATTGTTGGTTTTTCCACGAGGTGGCTCATATGATAATAATAATTTAAACTTCTTATTTAAGTTTGAATTAACAAATTCAGTCTGTTATCTTAGTAGTAGGTTTGTTCCTGTTTACACTCTGCAACTTGGTTTATGCATATACATATAGCATCAGTTATGATTCCATTTCAACAATGCTGCAAATGAATCAGGTTATGACAAAAACTGATTTTGTGTACGTGAAAACAAAGGCACAGAACACTACAAACCTGATAAGTGTCTTTGTTTTCGCTACATAAACTGTTTAACCCTTTTTCTTTTCTCTTTTTCTCAAATTGAATTCAAGCATGTTGCATAATCTGCAAGTGCACATCCCGGTTTATAAAATACCTGGTTAAAGCACTACAAAAGGTTTTCTTGAGACATGACCTCAATATAAATGGGGTTATAAACTCTTTGAATGGGAGGGAAGATATAGAGTGACCACTGCAGCCAGTTCACAGCTGGAGTTTATTTAGTTAATGTTCTGTGAAAATCTGTAACTGTACAAGTGCCATTTAGTGATTAGATAGGGTAATTTGAGCTCTCCTCAAAATGAGGGAATTCTTGAGCTTGTGGTATATAGTATACTGAATCTGTTTTTGATTCATCAGGATGTTTACCTGTTCTTGATGATTCATTGACTAGTTAGAGATTCACCACGAGGACCGAAGAACTAACTAAATGTTATGAACCACTGCAGAAGCTGAGGGTGAGGTTATGGCCATGTAAAATCGATTTAAGCCCGCCAGTAGTTTTATATTACTGATCGTTCCAAGGCGAAACTTCTGTAGTGGTTCTTGTTGTTTTATGTCTTGGTGTTTAAAATTTTTGTGCCGTTGGCGCCTTATGTATGTTTTCATATTTTTAGTTAAGTTTAGGTAACTGAGTGGCCACCTATTGGGAAAGTAGCTGCTCATTCGGCTTACGATATGTTTTCATGGTACATGTATAAGTACCTGATTGCTAATTTAGTTTTTTCCCACCTCGGTTTTTGGAGTGGGAATCTTTTTCTGATTGCGCTTACCTACTTGTACCTTTCCATGTGGTGGAACTTTTGTTCAGATTGTACCAGTTCCATTATATTTCTAGCATGCACTTTTCATAGACATATAACTAGCATAGATTGTAAGGGCAGCTCAGCCTAAGTTGAATACAGAAAATTGCATTTCGGTGACAAGATGGTTTAAATGTCTATACAGCAATATGTAATTTCTTTTGTAGATAGTGCACGATGCCCTGATTCAACTGAAGTAATTCTGGACCCATCCTGCCACAGAACTTACAACGTAGCGTGTTCATATACATGTAAAACAGGCTACCAACCCACAAACACATCTGATGGTAATTACGTAACATGTACCACCTCCTCAGCCTGGGATAGACCCTTGTCGTCGCTCTGTGAGAAACCCAAGTGCCCTGCTACGATACCACATGGGAACATTTCAAGTCAGTATTGCAGCAGAGAATACAATAAGGTGTGTAGATATTACTCTTGTGATAGTGGTTATGTTAAACTAGAGGACCATTGGTCCTGTAGCTCACCTGAGAGATTATCACATTGTAAGCTCATGAGATTTAAATTAATTGAGAATCAACCAATGAAAGTCTATGCATGGACACTATTGACCCACGGGGCATGGCCAAATTTGACCCAGGGGGATGACTGGCACAATTTATAATGGGGACTACCAAACATTGCTACATACAAAATATAGAAGCTCTGGGCCTTTTGGTTTCAGAGAAGAAGTTTTTTATTAGTTTTTCCCATTGTAAGTCTATGGAGACTATCTACCCCCGGGGCGTAGCCAAATTTGACCCCAGGGGCATGGCTGGCACAATTTATGTAGAGGACCATTAGCCATTGCCACATACAAAATATCAAAGCTGTGTGCCCTGTGGTTTCAGAGAAGAAGATTTTTGAATTTTTTTCCCATAGCAAGTCTATTGAGACTATCAACCTCCGGGACCTGGCCAAATTTGACCCCAGGGGCATGAATGGCATAATTTATGTAGAGGGCCTAGTGGTTTCAGAGAAGAAGATTTTTTTAGTTTTTCCTATTGTAGGTCTATGAAGACTATCGACCCCCAAATTTGACCCCGGGGACATGATTGGCACAATTTATGTAGAGGACCATTAGCCATTGCCACATACAAAATATCAAAGCTGTGGGCCCTGTGGTTTCAGAGAAGAAGATTTTTGATTTTTTTTCCCATAGTAAGTCTATGGAGACTATCAACCCCCGGGGCGTGGACAAATTTGACCCCAGGGGCATGAATGGCACAATTTATGTAGAGGACCATTAGCCATTGCTACATACCAAATATCAAAGCTGTTGGCCTAGTGGTTTCAGAGAAGAAGATTTTCTACGGCGTTATTTATTATTGAAATAAGAATCTCTTTTTAGTAATTTATTAAATTAATATTTAGTACGCCTACTTTTAAAACCAGTTTTAAAATGGACTATTCCGGAAGTGGGTGTTTTTACTTTTGAACTGTTGTGAAAAAATTGTATTTTTGCATTTATCCGAATTCCAAAAGTAAATGATTGATATTATGTAGTTCTTGTAAAGTAAAAAATATACTACTTTGTCTTTACAAAGAGTTATGTTTCATTTTGAAACGTGGACATGGGGTACCTGACTTACCCCAGGACTACCAACTTCGAAATACGTCATAAGTCAGGAAGTAGTTCTCTCATATTTACAGGGGTCGTTCAATAAAAAATATTAGTTAGTTATATACACTAATTGTGGTTTAAAAAAACAAATTTTAAAACTGAAGTAATTGTGATAAAATATTATTTTAATAGTTGTGCTTTATGGGCAGATGAATTACTTTTGTTGTATATTTATTTTATTACATTATTTTCCTATTTTTTTTTTTTTTTTTTTTTTTTTTTTTTTTTTCATTTACTTCTTTTTATTTCACAATATATTGTACTCGGAAAAACATTCTTGGTTAGACACATGGTTAGATGGATAATTATTGATCGACCCTACCCTGTTGAAGCGACGCCTGGCGGCCATTAGACGATTAGGCGTTAACTCGACTCAAACAATTTGATGTATTTTGGCTATTTTGTCGATCATCTAAAGAGCAGCTGTTGTGGAAAATATTGTCTAAAAGCTAAGGTAAGTAATATTTCCATATGACATAGTGACGCCTTACAGTAGGCCCAGATAAATTGATCAAGCTGCATTTATTGTAGTGACCTACTTTCAGTTTCAGCTGACAATATTATAAATGCAAGTTTCAGCTTTTTTGAAACTCTTTTCATCATTATGAATTAATGAAATGCTGAAAAAAGCCTAAGGCTGCAAACCCAGATTATGAGAGATCTGCTTGTTATTATTTATTTTGTGTGTGAAAACCAAAACTCTGATTAATTAAGATTGGTGGGATGATTGATCCCCTTCATCCCGCCTTCATCATCCCTTTCATCTTGAATGACACTCACTTAGACACTATCATTCTTTATCTTTTTCTTTTTCATAACACTGACACGCAATGGCTGCCAAAAATGCTCAGAGGGTGTAGATACAGTCAGTGGACATAATTATTCGCCACCTTTGGAAAATTCCATAGACTTACATGTATTTTCATGTTTCAAGAAAAAATATTGTCAACACATTTTTATGTTTTTGGTGTCATTTGAAAGGTAAATGAATAAAGCAATAAACAAGATATTTTCCATTTAATTCCATGTCTGTGTTTTAAAGCTACAATTTTTTAAAAACTTGCGATTTTTTTCGGACACTTTTTGGGCAACGTCACCATTGACGTCAATGGGAAAGTGGCTTTTTCAAAATTTCCCAAAATTTTGAACTGCTGTATATACAAAATGCAATGTTGAAACTTCACCAACTAACCTTTCTTTATTGCCTTAATCATTTAACTTTCAAATGACACCAAAAACGTGAATATATGTTGACCAGAAGAGGCAAAATATTTTTTCTTGCAAACATGAAAATACATGTAAGTCTATGGAGTTTTCCAAAGGTGGCGAATAATTATGTCCACTGACTGTAGTTTTTAAGATAGATACTAGATAGTGAAAGCTCATTTCAAGCCGAAGCTGCCTAGCTTGACTTATAATCTGATGATCACCAATATTAACCTCAAATAAAAAAATTGAATCTTTTTATATTTCGAAACAGATCAAAATGAATGTGCGTGTCACTTGTCTTTCGTCATCTATCTATCTTCCTTTACATCATAACCTCCAAGGAGAACTTCAGATGGTGTTCCGGTATACCAAGAGCTGAAGGGGGTTAGTTGAAATAAAAGCCGAGATCAAGAAAAATAGTGTACAGCTCTTGGCGCATGCGCAACCGGAACCCCGGTCATGATTAGCATAAAGTGACCAGTGATAGATCAAGGACCAGTGATTGATCAACTAGTGGTTATCGGTTATTAATTCTCAAAGGACACCTGATGTAAATCTTATGCTAGTCTCAACTTAAAGCACATTATATTAACATACTTGTAAACATTAATTTAAGTTTATTTGGAAAGCTTTTCTATCTTGCATTTTCTGGCACTTTACCAAGGGGGTTCTTAGTTGAACTGCTGAAAAGCGGTGTTTGTTCAATAAATTCTTCAAGATGAAATTCTGTGTGAATCGATCAACATTCGTTCCTTTTAACACATTCACTGCCGCCGACGACTGTAGTCGTTTTTACCGTTCACTGCCACCGACGACTGTAGTCGTTTTACGGGTATACCGGTATGTTCCGGGTTATAGATGAAAGTTTTAATGGGAGGTAAATGTATTGTATATCAGATTTTTCAGCGTATAAGGCCCTTTTCAGTGATATATGATATGCGCATATATCTAAAAATATAATAATTAATAAATTAACTAATAAATCAATAAAAACAATAAAATAAATATATGCTTGGCAGTGAGATATTGATTTTTTGAGAGGCGTGGCAGTGAAAGTGTTAATGTAACTGCAGACTAAACTAACTGATCCACATTCCAAATTGTATAGGATAAGGCTGCGATTAATGGACAATTTCTGTGATTTCAGAGTTTTTTTTTTTTTTTTCAAAAGTTTTCCATTGTTTCTGTGGGCGTTTATGCTTTTTTTACCACCTCGCTCATTTCGCTGCTTTATTTCCAAGTTGTGTTTCGTGGCTAGATGTAATGAATAATCACGCTTTCTAAAAATGTACATACCTTCCAAATTAGCTGCAGAAGAAGGTGATCGATCACTGGCCCACCTGACCATGATTCATGCTGAATGATGGTGGATGTGTTAAAATGATGTCACTGAGAATGTGACGTGATGACGTCATAAATGGACTTACTGAAAAACATTGGGATGGTTCAAGCTTCAATATGGTATGTACACGTGCATTCTCCAATGCATGTATGATCCTAAAATTTATCAAACATGGGTATTTTTTATCAATCACTGGTCCCTTTATGCTTCCTTGAAAATGAACTTTGATGGCATTTTTTGTGGAAGGCCGGGGCGACAATCTAATTGCTATATGCTGTTTGCTAAATGCTTATTGTATTTTGCTTATTGCGAATTGCTAATTACCATTTCATAAGAGGCCAGTCACGTTCTTGTTTAGTTACGACAACTATCGGGGGATGAAAAGGGAAAAATAAAGACCACACTGATGTGTTTGTCTGCATTATAAATGCTACAACGTATTTGCTAAATTCCATTTGCAAAATGCTTTTTGCTAAATGCTTTATGCCAGATGCTAAAATGCTGATTGCAAATTAAAAATAAAATTGACCATGCTTGTACAGTACATACTATGTTTTTATACTGTTAATTAATCCACCGTAGTGTAAAATTATGAATATTCTCAATATCCTTCATATGCCCTTTTCAAAATTCTTAGTTTTGCAATACGCATTTAGCAATTAGCATTTAGCAATTAGCAATTAGCAAGTTGTCCTGGCCTTCCATAATTTTTCTATTTGACTGTTAGAAAAGCTGATATTTCCAATTTTTACAAATAAACATTTTCAATAAATCAATAATTATTTAAAATCACTTCAAATGCTATAAAATATTATCTATTATCATATGACTTCGCTGTTTAACAGTGGATAACGTCATGCTATAAAAATCATATGACCACACGTGTATAAACACTTTTGCGGGAATACGTAAGGTCATTGACGATGTCCGTAACAACAATGTAAATTTTCATTGAAAATACGGTCCACTTCTGAGGCGATAAAATCCTGTTTTAAAAGTCATATGATTTGTTAAACAAATCTTACACTCGTGGTCATTTCATACGAAATTTATTAAACTCGCCAAAGGTTCGTTAAATAAATTTCATATGAAATGACCACTTGTGTAAGATCCTCTATATCTATACATAAATTATTTTCTTGGAAGAAATCAAGCTTTAGTCTTAAACTCGCTTGGCATACAAGCACAGAAGCTCAGGCTCAGCTTTTAATACTCATGGGTGTAGCTTAGTGTGCGACTTGCAAGTCTCACCAATATTGAAATATGTTGCGACTAGTACGTCACACCCATTTTTTTTACAACAATGTTACCATAATCATACACAGGCCTCCTAGCAAAACCTATTATAAGCCTATAAAATCTGTAAAAAACTATAACTTTGTGTCAAATTAGTAAAATCCTATACATGTATAACCTTCATTTTGCCCCCAAAATGGCTAAAAACCCTATAAATTACCTATATTTTTCTACAAAAACCTATAATCTTTACAGAAAAAGCAATATGAATCATTTTAAGACCAGTATTTGTTTTCTGGTGCTTGTAAATGTTTTAAAGATGCATTGATCCGGTTGGCAAGCTACTTTTTTGTGAGAAAAAAGTCAGTATTGTTTACCAGAACTGCTCCTTTCCTGCCTCTTTGCATTCGGTCATTATCGCTATACTTTAATCATTTTTAGATGCTTATAAAATCATAATTGGCCAGAAATATTACGAGGTTGACCGTTCATACCTTGAGTTGAAGAAATGATAACGTTCTAGAGATATATTTTCAAAGCTTTTAAGAAAAAAAATAATTTTGTTTTCATATCTTCTGCTTTGAATTCAGTAAGGCCATAGCAATAAACACTGAGTCATTCACCTGATATGAATGACTGATGATGGCATTCCGATTCCGATCAATACATTGAACAGCTATTTGTGTGTTTGTTGTTCTTTGAGTTTTCCAGTCCATGCTGCTGACAGGTTCATTTTTTTTCATTTTGGTTGCAATTATCAATTCACGATAATACACTTTATACCGGTAAGTGGCATTGTGGAACATGCGATTTTATACAAAACTGTGTTCCTGACCGCCAAAAAAGGTGTTTTAGATCATCACAAAAAAAGCATGTGTTGGCAATCGAGAATGTACAGTTTATGTTCTACATCGTCATTTTGGCAATCCAAAATGCCATTTTAGGGCAGTGTAGATCTCTTTTTGTTTATCAGATTGGTTGTTTGTGATTACCGCTAACATGGTGTGGATAAGGAAGCTCCAAGATTTGGAAGAAAGCTGCTAAAATTGTAATGGAAGTTAGAGAAAAAAAAAAAACACCTTTGAATAACCTATATTTTGGGTGAAGACCTGTAAAAAAAACTATATTTTGGGTAAAAGGAACCTATATAAAAACCTATATTTTTCAAGTGGGCCACAAGGAGGCCTACAAATGTTTGTCGCTGAGATCTTGAAGTTTCTTTTCTCCTTTCATGTTTGTTTTTCTACATTTTATGTGATAGCCAAGTGCTTGCAGAACTCAAACTTAAAAACACAAAAAGGAAACATTCTTTTTCGTGCATTTTATCTTGATTCTTGTTACTTTTTGGAGAACCTTGATTCTCCTTGAGGTTGCATCCAATGTTGTTAGAGTTTGAAGTTTTCTCTGATCGGTGGACATGTTGCCTGACACTAGTGTTGTTTGATTATGGGATTTTCATAATCGATCATCGAAAAAAATCAGATATGACTTTTCCAGTCAGTCAATCATCGATTATAATTGAAATTGGAAAGGTTATAGTGCTCTTGATACCAAGACTTTAATAAGGAATTTGTTAGCTTGTTTGGTTTAGTTGCAGAAGTATATACATGTATATCTCTGAAAATACAGAGTTTTGTCACATTTAGCTTTTGTAATCTTGTCATGAAATGCTTATTATAGGACAGGTGCAAGGGAAGATTTCAATGTCATTAACTTATTGCAATGACTTGATACATGTATCAAAACTGTTTGGAAATGAACTCAGAAGCAGGCTAGATGTCATTTTCTGACTAAAATCTTTGATAAAAGACAAACTATGTCAGCTTAACATGACCCATATGACAAAAGCATTCTCAATCATAACAAACCAATGATTATCAATATAAATTGATCATTGTTACAACACTACCTGACACACCTAGTACATGTATTTAGCTTTAGTCTAGATGCTTGATATTGTAAAACTATTTACCATATTTGTTCTAATTAGCGCACACTGTACTAAACTTTTAAAAATAGTGTTCCATCATTTAAGGCTATTTTTATCGCACCTGCTTATAGCAGAGTGCGATATAGGAGTCCAAATTTCCGTCCGTCCGTCCGTCCGTCCGTTCGTTCGTTCGTCCGTCCGTCCGTCAACATTTACGTCGAAGTTTGGTTTTCTCTACATAAGTGATAGCTAGGATTGTGAAATCTTGCATAGTAATTGTCCTTGACATACCCTTCAAGCACGCACCTTGACCCGCTGACCTTGACCTATATTTCACGGTCCATTGACTTTGTTAATTTTTACGTCGAAGTTCTGTTTTCTCTGTATCAGCGATAGCTGTGAGTGTGAAACCTTACATAGTAATTGTCCTTGACATACCCTTCAAGCACGCACCTTGACCCGCTGACCTTGACCTATATTTCACGGTCAATTGACTTTGTTAATTTTTACGTCGAAGTTTAGTTTTCTCTGCATCAGTGATAGCTAGGATTGTGAAACCTTGCATAGTAATTGTCCTTGACATACCCTTCAAGCACGCACCTTGACCCGGTGCCCTTGACCTATATTTCACGGTCCATTGACTTTGTTAGTTTTTACGTCGAAGTTCCGTTTTCTCTGCATCAGTGATAGCTAGGATTGTGAAACCTTGCATAGTAATTGTCCTTGACATACTCTTCAAGCATGCACCTTGACCCGCTGACCTTGACCTATATTTCATGGTCCATTGACTTTGTTAATTTTTACGTCGAAGTTTGGTTTTCTCTGTATCAGTGATAGCTGTGAGTGTGAAACCTTGCATAGTAATTGTCCTTGACATACCCTTTAAGCACACACCTTGACCCGCTGACCTTGACCTATATTTCACGGTCCATTGACTTTGTTAATTTTTATGTCGAAGTTTGGTTTTCTCTGCATCAGTGTTAGCTGTGAGTGTGAAACCTTGCATAGTAATTGTCCTTGACATACCCTTCAAACACGCACCTTGACCCGCTCACCTTGACCTTTATTTCACGGTCCATTGACTTTGTGAATTTTTACGTCAAAGTTTTTTTTTTCTGCATCAGTGATAGCTGCAAGTGTGAAACCTTGCATAGTAAATGTCCTTCACATACCCTTTCAGAACGCACCTGAACCTGGTGCCCTTGACCTATATTTCGCGTTTTTAGTTATTTTGCCCGATGCAGGTGTGATATCGACCTCCGTGGAGTTCTTGTTTAACAACATTTTTTAAACGACCAGGGTGTGAGCTTATAGTCATGAGCATGTGCACTAATGAGAAGTTATGGTATACCATATTCGTTCTAATTAGCACACAGTGCGCTGAACTTTTCAAAATAACTATAAGTTAAGGTAACAAAATATCATTCTAATTAGCGCACACTACCAATGAAAATAACATATCAAAATGCTAAAATAACCATGTAAAATCTATCAATTTTGATGTCATTATGATTTAAATTTTCCAGTTGCTGTATAATTGGTGTAAAATACCATTATACTATTCGAGTAGTGTGCGCTTATGCACTTGTTTTTCGAGGGGGGACAGGACCCTTTTCTGTGATGTATGATTGGTCTTTCTTAAAGTATGTGATTTGTGAAAAAGCAAAATTTAACTTTGTGATTTGTGACAGAGGTATTTTCTGTGATGTGTGAAACACAAATTTACATCCCTGTGATCTGTGAAATTTTCAAGTCTGTGAATTGTGATTATCATCATTCCTTGTGATTGTAAAACCAATGGTCTAAAAGTACATTAAATTGCATCCATGGACCTCCAGAATTATAAAATTTTCTCGGATGAGATCCCCGAACCCCCCTTTCAACAATAAGCATACCCCATCCCATATCCTTTGCAACTTGCCACTCATGAATTACTTTAACATTTGGTGGCCGACAGGTCTGGTGACTAACAGAAATAAAGCCATCATGCATAGAATTACCATTTTCATTTGAGGTTTAAGACTATATTTTAAAGCTGTTAATATACTGACCAACACCAGAATAAAATACTGATGCATATCATATTAATTTATTAAAGTTTAAATAGAGGTCTTTGTTATACTTTATAGGCAGTTAGTAAAATGATTCCATTTTCCTCTGCACCATCGTAAAAAGGCAAGAGCCTCTACCATACATGTAATGTAAGGCTAAGGTATTCTTATTTTACAAGTAACTATGAAATAATGAAATAAAATGACACATTTCCTTGATACGATTAGTTATTTTAGCAACTGAGAAGTTATATGCTGTAAATCAGACAATAAAGTGCAAAAACATTGGCCAAATTGTTGAATTCTCTGTGATTAGGAAAATTTATTGTCTGTGATTTGTGAAATCATCATTTGAAAACTCTGTGATTTGTGATTTTGTGTTTTAAATCTCTGTGATCTGTGACCAGACCCCCCTCCTGACGCCCCCCCCCCCCTCTTTTTCGGAAATGACCGGGGTGTGCGCTTATTGAAGCATGTGCACTAATTAGAATGCATATGGTATTTATAAACATGCAGTAAGTTAATGAGCAGTTCAGTGGACTCTGATTTGTTGTCAGGTAAACCTGATCTTTAAAGTTTACACTGTGTATGAAAAATGTGTATGCAGGTTTTTCTCTTGTGTGTTATAACAGCTTTGTGTTGATTTGTGCTGTACTTTCATTTCCGCCTGGTGTATGGGCTGGGATTTTAAATTTGACAGTACAATCATTGAATCTCTGTGCCTTCTGTTTTACTTTTCTCATAAGTTTATAAACTTAATTAATAGCAGGATATGATCTGAAATATTCAATTTGTGATAAACCAGTTCTTTCAGCTGTACAAATTTAAAAACAAAAGAAAACAAACAGACCACAAAAACATTGAGGTTTCAAACTTTTCCTGGGAAGCATGCCCCAAGACCAAAAGGCAATGCTTAAAGCCTGCAGCTACCCCCCCACATACACACACAGACACAGACACACACTAAAGCTTTGTCTAATTGCATGGATGCACCAGCATCTTTAATCCTTACTAGCAGTTTATCAGGCCTGAATTAAAAAAATGTTTGGTTGTCCTTTACCTACCCAACATTTTAACCTTGGGTAGGTAGGGAATTATTATATTATATTTTGCTTTCTGTAGAAAATAGAAAATTTACTTTCAACATTTTAGTCTAGAAAGCATATTACATGTAATATAGGCAGGTATGAATTTAAAGTAATAGAATTTCACAAAAAGGGTCCAGATTTTCAGGAAAAACAAATATAATTATACTGGCATTTAAAAATTTAATAAAACACAAATCATGCTAATAAAAATACATTTCAGCCTTATGAAAACAAAAATATTTTCCTCAGGAAATTGCAATATAATTTTTTGAGTAGGGGGGTAAATTGTGGGTAGGTAGGTAAAGGACAAACAAAAAAAAAAATTTCAGCCTCAGAATATGCACTGTAGTATTTGCCACATAATTAATATACAGTTGAACCTGCTGAATCAGCCACCTTTATAAGAGCTCCACCTGCATAAGAGAGCCAGTCTGAAACATTCCCAATCATTTTCACTATATTTTATCTCTGCATAAGACAGCCACCTCCACAAGACAACCAGCAGCCAGTAAAATCAATCCCAAAATGCTTATAACTCTCTATAAGACAGCCACATCATACTTGCCTAAAGTCAAATTTCCCATTTACAAGCTGTTAATTGTAGTTATTTCTAGATTATAATAAAACCTTACAGAAAAGGTAAAAAGAAAAAAAAATCATAGGAGCCATATTCAGATATTTGCACCAGGCCTTTTCAAAAATTTTTGAAGCTTCAACGTGCCAGATTCAACAATCAGCATCTGATATATGTCTTACATACCAATGGATAATACAGTATTTGTTCTGTTTAGCGCACAGTGTGATTAAAATTTTAACATTACTCAATGTTACAAAATATTCTAATGAGTGTACACTACAAACAAAAACAAAATACTGGCTGAAATAACCATGTCCAATATCAATGATGATGTCATTTAAGTGTTCCAATTGTAAAGAATATAGGGTTTTAACATTTAAGTTTAGGACTGAATGCTGCTAATGCAATATAATGTGTGAAATATGTGTCAAATACAATGTACTAGTTTGCTTTTAGAAAATCAGCAGAGTTTGTACTTATTTTAGCATGTCACTGTGTGCTAATTAGAACTATGTATTAATACAGTATGTAAAAACATCCTAATAAGTTAAGTATTCACTTTTAAACATGAGTGAAAAATGTATGTACATGTGACATGTTGACATTGTAGTTATTCAATTTATAATTCCAGAAGTATTTGACTGCACCAGCCCCTACCCACATATTGTATGATTTTACAAGTTACATGAGGAGTGATTTTACAAATTACGTGACGGGTGGACAAAATACAGTCTCAGAATCAAGATGTCTGTCCCAAATAGTATCTACTGGTATGTAGTATTTTATTCTTCTTTTTCTTTATTAGCTCAGCTGAGCCAAAGGCTAATAGGTGAGCTTATAGGATGGGTAGGCACTGGTTGTCCATCCGTCATCCACCATTTTCAAAGATCTTGTTCTCTGAAACCACTTGGCAAATCAAAGCCAAATTTTATATGAAGCATTAATAGGAAGTGGGAACCAATGTATATATTAATAATCCAGGTCACATGACCAAGATGTCCACCATGCCCATATATGGTGAAAAAAACTTCAAAATCTTCTTCTCAGGAACTGGTGGACTAATTTCAATGAAACTTGGCATGAAGCATTGATGACTCAAGTGCTACAATGTTTTATATAAATCATGACCCTGTGATGACCTTGACCTATTTTATGGTAAGATCAACATAGGTCGCCAGTACATTTGAATGGGGAAAACTGTTAAAATGTCTTTTGAAGAGAAAATCTTGCAGGAAATGTGCTGTAGGACTGACTACCAATGATTCTAAAAAAAATTGACTCCAGAGACTCATCTGACCCCATCCCCAGGGCAATTACCATAATATTCAAAAAATCTTCTCTGAAACCGCTTGACCAATCAAAGTGAAATTTTATATGAAGCATCTATAGGAAGAGGGAACCAATGTATATTTAAATAATGTCACATATAACCAAGTCACATATAACCAAGATGGCCACCATGCCCATATATGGTAAAGACCCTTCAAAAATCTTCTCCAGAACTCATGAATTTATTTCAATGAAACTTAGCTTGAAGCATCGGTGACTAAAGTACTACAATGTATACATAAATCATGACCCTGTGATGACCTTGACCTATTTTATGAAAAGGTCAACATAGGCCCCCTATGCATTTAAATGGGGAAAACTATTAAAATGTCATTTAAAGAGAAAATCTTGCGGGAAATTGGCTACAGGACTGAACATCAGTGATTCTGAAAAAAAAAAAGACCCCAGGGACTCATCTGCCCCCACTCCTGGGCAATATACATATATAATTATTACCATAATATTAAAAAATCTTGTCCTCTGAAACTGCTTGGCCAATCAAAGCCAAATTTTATATGAAGCATCTATAGGAAGGGGGAACCAATGTGTATTTACATGTAAATAATCTAGCCTAGGTCACATGACCAAGATGGCCGACATGCCCATATATTCAAAAATCTCTTCTGGAACACATAGACTGATAATAACGAAACTACATGTAAGCATGAAGCATCGGTGACTCAAGTACTATAATGTATATATAAATCATGACCCAGTGATGACCTTGGCCTATTTTAAGGCAAGGTCAACATAGGTCGCCAATGCTGTTGAAACTTGAATGTGGAAAATTGTTTAAATGTCATTTGAAGGGAATAGCTTTAAAAGAAATGGACAATTGGACAGAATTTTTATGATTCTGAAAATAAAATTAACCCCATGGGTTCATCTGTCCCTGGCCCGGGGGCTATATACATGTATATGACCATAATAGTTAAAAGTCAAACAAATTTATTGGTATATCCAGATCTCAGGTGAGTGTTTACAGGACCATTGGTCCTCTGGTATTATTTTGTAATATGTATAAAATGGGCAAGGAAATGTGCATATGTTTTGCATTGATGGCCTATCTAGACGACACTGTGCAATTTGGACTCCCAATTATAATTTATTAAAAATGAATGAACACTGTAGTATATTTTATTTACTTGGTAAATGAGTGTTTATATACTCAAGTCTTATATTGCATTATTTTTTCTTTATTCCATCTCTTGTTTGGCTATTAACAGTTTGAAGCATTACAAAGTATTTGTCATTTATCATGTTTAATCTGATCCTTTTAAACTGCATTTTGTCACTGATACCATTGTTCACCTTGTGAAGTTTAGATACAACTTACAGTAAGTTCAGTAATACACCTGGACCTCTTTATAACACACTTCATTACAACATGGTTTTGGATATAACATTGATCCATGTTGGACCCCAAATAGCTAGTTTAGAATATTTTTGCTATGTGTCTATACATTTTACTCTCGATATAACATGGATTGGATAGTTAACATGGAAATTGTGTTGGACCCCAACAATCTGACAATAGTGTTATAAAGAGGTTGTGAAGTACTTTAAATATTTTGTTTCATAATCACATTACATGCCCTTCTTTGCAACTTCCTGTTGTTTTCTTTACAGGACACAGCAGCTGTGAACACTCCCCTTAAATAACCACCATAGCACAACAGTATAGTCTAAATGAATCGTATACATGGTTTGTATTATAGAAGTGGTCAAATATACGTACTGTATCCATCAGCAATTTATGAGTAGACAGTTATAGGAATGGCTGCTTTTTTGTAGAATTTTCCAACTTACATGAATATATTTTTTACATATATTAACTTTGCTTGTATATTGAGATACTTTAAAGTCTAAATGTTTGAAATGTTTATAATGTTTGTAGCTTGTACATATGTTATTTGTTTACAGTAAACATGACTACATTCAGCTTTACTTACGAACTACAGATTTAGAGGACAGTGTGCTAGTGATTATTTGGTTGTTAGGTAGGTTTTTAAAGACACCTTTTCTTTATATTAGTTAAGTGGCTGTCTTGACAATGCCCGAAAAACAAGCCAGGTAGATATCCCCACATCAAGTAATTGTCTTATGATCTTTAGAAGTGATTATGGGGTCATCAAAATCTACAGATATGGGGCCATATGAAGGGTAATTACATACTCAGTTGTATACATACTGCTTCTACTGGCTAGAAAATTCATTTCTACAAGTGCAACAAATGCCAACAATTCAAATTGTGTCATAATGCATTCGTTTTGTGATGATATGTTTAAAATTGATAGATAAAATGAGCCTCGTCAAGAGAAAACCAGACTTTTAACTCAAAAACAAAGGCACAGATCAGCTGTGCAGTCTTTGCACTGCTAATTAGCACCTTTGTTTTCACTGTACAGATATTTCAATTTGTGTTCTTCTTAAATCCAAAATTTAAAGCTTATAACATTTTTCTGTGACTGTACAGGTCGGTTTGTGTAAGAATTCCTGAAGATTGGTTTTCTCTCATCAAGACTCAAATATAAATCAGTTAAACATTCAAAAAGAGAAGATGGGCAGTATTTAACAAAATGGGATAGTGAACCTTTATCTATAAATGTATTCTATAAGTTTGTGAGGTAAAATATATGCCAGTGTGTCATGTTTGCTCTTTGTCATTCTGTTATAAACATGTATGAAATTACATTTCAGGTTGAGTGCCAGACAGAATCTGCATCACTGGATTATTGCTGGACTGATATTATGGCACCACAAACATACTGTGAATTTTGGCTCCCTGGTTCTGAGGTTGTAAAACTTTTTTTATGCTCAACTCGGCTGAGTATAAAATTTATTAAAGTGCTTATAAATACTGAAATAATCAAAATAAGTTAAGAATATCAAAACTTGTAATTTATCCTATTTATAAATGTTACAATACCATCAGTTGTTGGCAATTTAACATTTATGAGCAGGATAAATTTTAGTCTCATCTGATCTGAGCATGAAAAAGTTATGTAACTACTGGAGCCGGTAGACCGATTTCAACGAAACTTAGCATGAAGTATCAATGACTAAAGTCTAAAGTACTTCAATGCATATATAAATCATGACCGTGAGATGACCTTGACCTAATTTATGTCAAGGACAACTTAGGTTCAGGGTGGCCACACACTCTGGAAAACAGGGAAAACAGGGAAAATGATAAATAAAAATTCCCTGCAGGGAAAAATCAGGGAATTTGAAAATTTTAAGAAAATCAGGGAAAAATCAGGGAATTTTGAAAATCCTGTGTTGAATGTTGATTAGATGTAATTTGTGAAGATGTCATATGGTTACTGGCGGTTTTTACCTGATTTAACAGTGAATTTCTCAATTTATACAGTTTAATTAGGGGGTATATGCGAAGCAAATAAGAATACAATTCCAGGGGCACTGGTTTGTAAAAATCATTATATTTTTTCTGAGAAATAACTTTATTTTTATTTTTGAAAACACATTACATGTACCATATGGCAACAAAATACATTGCAAAAACAACAAAAATTTCATTTTGTAAATTCTGCTACTAAAGAGGCATAAATGCAACAAATATCATATAATGTACTCTGACAGCCCAGTTTTCAGGGTGGTTCCAGTTTTTGTGGTTTACATGTATTTCAGCTGAAACTGTGTTTTCTAACAAGTTATCTAGTTTAACAGTGTCTACCCAGCAAGAAAAATAACAAAGATTTTTATGAGGGTTGTTCAATATTTTTCATTGATCTGAATTCAATATATGGAACGCTTTATTCAAAATGGTAGATGCCTTGAAAATGCTTCCAGTATCACACCTGACAATGCATTGTATTTCAAAAGCACTTATTACAATTCACAAGGTGTAATTAAATAATGAATAATTAAAATATTACAGGAATTGTTTTTCAGCATTGAAATTGTCAGTCATTTTTTGACTGACCCACAAATTTCGGTGCCTTGCTTTTAATCACGTCAAAGATCAATATGTCATTCAAAATAGCATGTATACAAGCAATAAACAAAACTTCCATGATAAGGAAAGCTGGACATTAAATGCCAAAGATTATTATGCATCATTCCATAGTTATTTAAGATCTGATTTGTTTCTATCATCCTAGAATTGCCATTAATACCACAAAAACTGGACCAACCATCATACTAAGAATGGTCAAAAGTTAAAGTTAGAAAGCTAAACAGAAATGAACCAGATGGCTATGCAGGCATGCCATAAAATGGCATTACAAAAGGTAGCTCCACCACCATATAGTAATGTTACATCTGTTGAATATTTTTGTTACAAAAGACACACCTTAGTAATGCTGCAGTGAAAATAATCTTCATAGAATTTAAGACTTGATGCTAAAATGCTGACACTGTTATTTGATGATAAATTCAGTATAATTCTTGGGTCTAGGGAACACATCTAGAAATAAACTGTAAGATTGTAATTTAATGATCTTATGCCCTAAGCTAACATTTCTTTCAAAATAAACTTCAAAACACAAAACAACAAACACATCAATCTGTGGACATTTTTCAGTATTCGGTGGCAAGTAAGCCCATATTTGTTTGCTTGAAAACTGCTGTTGAGAAACAACTGTAAATCAGTCCAAAGTCTAATGGTTAATATTGGCCAAATTTTGGGTGGGTTGTGAAATTACACCTGGACCTCTTTATTACATGGTTTGTTACAACACGGTTTTGGATATAACACTGATCACTATTGGACCCCAACTGGACTATTTTTGCTATATGTCTATACATTTTACTCTCATTATAACACGATTAGGATAGCTAACACAGAAATTGGATTGGACCCCAGCAAATTGGCAGCAATAGTGTTATAAAGAGGTTGAGGTGTATTTAGTTACATTATCTGGGTTCTGTTAAATCAGCCAAACTGTTTTTTAAACAAAAGTGTATATATTTCTTATTCTTTAAATGCTTAATTCAGCCCCAAAGTCATAACTTTGTCCGCCCAAATCTGTGATTTAGGGAATTTTCACATCTTATGCATAGAGACCCTTATTAGCACTTGTATGATTTTGATCAGTCTCCACTCAATGATGTAAAAATGCATTATTAACATAAGAAGGTACAATGTATTATTTATCATAATTGGAGGTTTTCCTCTAGGATAATGAAAACACTTTTTGTCAAAATACCAAAGTTTAAAGTAAATTGATTTGTCACAGTATGAGAAAATTTTATCAGGGAAAATTGAGTCCGGATCAGGAAAAATTCAGGAAAAATCAGGGAATTTGATTTTCAAAATTGTGTGGCCACCCTGAGGTTGCCTATGCATTTGAATGGGGAAAACTGTTAAAATGTCATTTAATGGAAAAAATGCAGGAAATGGGCAGTAAGTCTGAATATTAATGAATCCGAAAAAAAAACCAACAACAACAACAACAACAAAAAACAACGAATAAAACCACAGGGGCTCATCTGCCCCCACCCTGGGGCAATATACAGGTTCTCAAACGGATTTTTTTATTTCGTTAAATACATGATAGAAATATGCGCTGATTGCATTTTTGATTTTGCTCAATTTATTTATGAATAGTAACACACTAAAATGACAAGCATTATATCATAACTTCTGGGATACAAATATCATTTTAACATTGATTTCACACACTTCAAGAAAGGTTGAACCTTTAACAGATAATATTGTTAAATTGACATATCACCCAGTACATCACACCTAATTTGGTATACCCTGTGTATAGTCAAGCTGATTGAAGCTTGAAATATTGCACCCTACTAGCCGTAGTGCGCGGCACCATATTATACAAAAAGTCAGCCTTTGATACATAATGATACATTTAATCGGCTGTGTTTACTAATAACACTGGTGGAACAGTTACATGTAAATACTCGATCCCAAGGAAGCTGCTCCAAAAGGTACTTGCACACAAAATGGCGAAAAGACAGCCCAAACAATGTAAGGCAGTCTTGTAAGATGCAAGATTTCAAGCTTCGATAACCTTGACTGTAAATAGGGTAGACCAAATATTATCATAAGGTGTAGTCTACTGGATGATCTGTCATTTTAATGGAATAATAAATTTTAGTTCATACTTCCCTGAGTGTGAGAAATCAATGTTTAAGTTGATATTTGTGTCACAGAAGTTATACTATTTCACTTTTCATCTTTAATGTGTTATCATCTATTTATAAATCGACAGAAATCTGAAAACACCCAAATAAAACTTGGCCGAGCTTCAAGTACTGGTACTGCTATGCCATTACTTATGAGAATATCTCTATGTATTAAACTTATGAAACGAACCTGTAAATGTGTATTACCATAATATTCAAACATCTTCTCTGAAACCTCTTGGCCAAACAATTTACAAAGCCAAATTTATATGAAGCATTTATAGGAAAGGACAATCATTGTGTATATAAAATGCAGGTCGCATGACCAAGGTGGCCACCATGCTCATATAATGCAATAAAACCTATCTACTATAGTTTTGAATAGTGACTGTACTTCCTGACTCTCGCTGACAGGTGAGCCTTTGGACTACCTGTATTCTTTAGCATTAACCTGCATCCTTATTCGTTCCCGTCAAAGTAAAAGTAGCTGTGCTACATGCATTTTAAAAAGTAGGGGGTCACAAAAAAGGCCTCCAAAATTACTTCGGCCCCCATCCATTGGAGTTATGAGAAAGAAATTAGGTGCTTGTGCATTTAGACAAAGCTGATAACTGACTGACCACCTGGCAACTAGTTAACCGCTTGGAAAATTTTAGCCTGTCCTGGAGAAGTGGTATAGTCAAATTATCTATACATACAAACTCTAATTATATATTGGCTCATTATATTGTAAAAGTCAATTAGCATGTCCTAGCACCCACTCATGTGTACAGGTCTTATAAAATGGAGGCAGTGCTCCAACACGACAAAACTTGCTGACTTGGATTAAAGCAACACGTTAAACAAAAGATTATTTTGACAAAATCATACTAGAAAACCAATCAAACATTCCCTATATATTAGCCCGCCTGTACGAAAGTACAGGAAGAGCTATTGCAGTCACTCCGGCGTTGGCGCTTGTGCTGCCGTTCGCGAAGCTCTAATGTTAAAGTTTTTGTAAGTCTATATCTCTTAAACTTCTTCATGGATCAAGTTGATACTTTGTATATCGGTAGACATTGGTCTGAAGTTTAATTCTGTACCATCATGGCCCACCTGGGTGACCTTGAGGTCAAGGTCACATACTTATAAATATTGTGTTAAAGTTTGTGCTTAAAAGTTTTACTAGTCAATATCTCTTGAATATGAAGATGGATGAAGTTTATACTTTGCATGTTGGTAGATATTGGTCAGAAGTTATATGTTGTGCCATCACGACCCACCTGGGTGACTTCGAGATCAAGGTCACATACATGTACTTAGAAATCTTGGGTTATTGTTTCAAAAATTAGTTTAAGTTCTTATAAATCCATAGCTCCTGAATATGTAGATGGATTTATTTGATTCTTTGCATGTTGGTAGATATTGGTCTGAAGATTTAGGCTGTACCATCACGACCCACCTGGTTGCCCTTGAGGTCAAGGTCGCAGACAGAGAACTTTTGTGTTAATGTTATTGGTTTAGGTTTTTAAAAGTCCATATCTCCTGAACATGTAGATGAATGAAGTTGATACTTTGCATGTTGGTAGTATTGGTCTGAAGTTTTATGCTCTACCATCACGACCCACCTGTGACCTTCAGTCAAGGTCATTGGTCATAGGATTTAATAGATGTAAAGACAAAGCACACGCCAGGCGAGCTACGCTGCCCTGCAACAGCTCTTATTCTTTCAGTCAAAATACATATTTGGTAAATGGAAACCCTACTTTGATAATCATTCAACACTGACCATTCAATATCAGCATTAAATCAAAACGAAAAACAACGCCGTCTATAACATGTTACACATGTTATAGTATTTCTTGTTTTAGTTTTTTTTCCTATTGTAGGTCTATGGAGACTATCGACCCCCGGGGCGTGGCCAAATTTGACCCCAGGGGCATGATTGGCACAATTTATGTAGAGGACCATTAGCCATTGCCACGTACAAAATATCAAAGCTGTGGGCCCTTTGGTTTCAGAGAAGAAGATTTTTGAATTTTTTTCCCATAGTAAGTCTATGGAGACTATCAACCCCCGGGGCGTGGCCAAATTTGACCCCAGGGGCATGAATGGCACAATTTATGTAGAGGACCATTAGCCATTGCTACATACCAAATATCAAAGCTGTGGGTCTAGTGGTTTCAGAGAAGAAGATTTTTTTAGTTTTTCCTATTGTAGGTCTATGGAGACTATCGACCCCCGGGGCGTGGCCAAATTTGACCCCGGGGACATGATTGGCACAATTTATGTAGAGGACCATTAGCCATTGCCACATACAAAATATCAAAGCTGTGGGCCCTGTGGTTTCAGAGAAGAAGATTTTTGAATTTTTTTCCCATAGTAAGTCTATGGAGACTATCAACCCCCGGGTCGTAGCCAAATTTGACCCCAGGGGCATGAATGGCACAATTTATGTAGAGGACCATTAGCCATTGCTACATACCAAATATCAAAGCTGTTGGCCTAGTGGTTTCAGAGAAGAAGATTTTTTCAGTTTTTCCCATTGTAAGTCTATGGAAACTATCCACCCCCGGGGCGTGGCCAAATTTGACCCCAGGGGCATGGCTGGCACAATTTATGTAGAGGACCATTAGCCATTGCCACATACCAAATATCAAAGCTGTGGGCCCTGTGGTTTCAGAGAAGAAGATTTTTGAATTTTTTTCCCATAGTAAGTCTATGGAAACTATCGACCCCCGGGGCGTGGCCAAATTTGACCCCAGGGGCATGAATGGCACAATTTATGTAGAGGACCATTAGCCATTGCTACATACCAAATATCAAAGCTGTGGGCCTAGTGGTTTCAGAGAAGAAGATTTTTTTTAGTTTTTCCCATTGTAAGTCTATGGGACCTATCTGTTGCCATGGAAACCACAATTTTGATACAATTTGCTCCAAAACCTAATGACATCAATCCCCCAACCCAATTATGGTTCACATTAAATTTGATCAAGATCGGCCTACTAGCTTCAGAAATATTCTTCTTTGAAATTGTGGACAGACGACGACGGACGAAGACGGACGACGGACGACGACGGACGACGGATGCCTGCCTATCCTATAAGCTCACATGTGATGAGCTAAAAAGCAAACGACGATGCAATTGATTGCAACGCCACAGGGCATTGGGACTGGTGGTTGAAGGGTACGAGTCGAGACTTCTGCGTCAGTGAAACAGATCTATGTCCTGGTCAAATAAAGAACGGTCGATTTCAATTTTCACAGACTTCATATGCACCATGTGGACGGTATGAGGGAGACCCGGGGAGGGAGACATGTGTTATTTCGCATGTGACGTCGGCTGCAAGAAAAATTCCGAGTTTAACATACTTACCTGCCGTAACAAAAACTGGGGTGTGGACATGGATACCCTTTGTACAGATTGTATTCAGTGTAATCGCACTTTCCCCCAAGGATCTGTCGATATGAGAAATTGCTACGCTGGTAAAAATTGTGCTTATATGTGTGACAGCAATATGCTATATGTCATCAATGATAATATAACGTCCATAACATGTTCTAATGTGACGAATACATGGATTTCTTCAGATCCATCATTTGCATCAACCACAGAAGACGAATTTTGTCCAACACGTCTTTGTTCAACCAATATCCCAAATGGTCCCTTTTAAGTTCGTGTACAGCAGAAGTCGGGTCTTCTTGCAGATACAAATGTGATGCGGATATCATTTACGATGTATCCGTGATATACTGTGTGTATGATTCCACATTTACAGGCGAGGTCATCACGAATTGGAATGTCGAAGACACTCGGCAGCTTTGTACCAATAACAACCAGTGCCCTTTAGAATCAATACCTGGCGGCTCATTGGATCCAGCATGTACGAGAAATCGCGGTGATGTTTGTTCATATACATGTGACTACGGTTATAAACCGACTTATCTTACGTCCAACCAAACTACTATAACATGCAATTCATCATCTTTGTGGAACGCTTCATTCTCGCACCTCTGTAAAAGGATCACATGTCAATCGACTATTCCAAACGGTTATGTGTATTGTTATGGAGATTACAACGAACCTTGTGATGAATATTCCTGTAATGCCGGCTACCAGCCTTCAGTAGCCTATCCATCTTTGACTTGCAACTATGACGGAGAATGGGAATGGACTAATCCTTCTCCGTTAGAATTCTGTCTCAGTGAAAATGAACTTTGTCCTGCTACTATACCGGGAGGATACTTGTCATTTGATTGCCATCGGCATGAAGGGAGTTCATGTAGCTACTTCTGTAATGGCTGTAAAAATTATACCGCCCCTTACTATCTGACATGCCATAACAAAACTTGGGACGCTGACATAAGGCATTTGTGCACAGAATGTACTACCACAACCACAGGAGTCCCCATCAGGTGTCCATCATTTATATCAAATGGTGAGTTATTCTCTAGCTGTGATCGCACACCGGGTACATGGTGTGATTACTACTGTAATTCTGGTTGTACGAAACAGCACTTTACGCTCGTGCGTAACAGTTACGGCGAATGGGCGAGCAGCAACTCAGCATGCACTTGTCCTAAATGCCCTTATTATAATCCTAATGGATACATACCAGGGTCCAACTACGATTTTAGTATATGCGACTACAAACCAGGTTCTACATGTCATGTTAAATGTGACATAGGATGCAAGGTTGAATATAGATCATCATTCTGTGAAAGCACTGGACAATGGTCATTGGCAGACAATCTTTGTTACTGTGAGGAATCCACGTCATCAGATACGGACACATCTGAGGATGGTTCGACACGTTCAGTTACTATAGCGCTATCAGTCGTCGGAGTTATCGCCTTTTTTTATCATAGTAGCTGGCGTATTCAAAGCTTGTCGCAGACAGTGTTCACAGCCCATACCACAAAGTGCTTCCGCCAGCCAGTCATGCCCCTTGCAAGTTCCACATACAATCACATCCGCGAATAACACACATAGGATGCAAGACGGTACCCAAACCTATTTTAACACTGGTTGCATTCAAGAACCACCTCCGTATAGCGAACTTTCCTTTCCAAAGGAAGATGAGACAACGCCCACTACTCCACCGCTTTCTTATGAGGAAGTGACGCAACAGACAATAAATACAAAAGTTAATGAACACGTTTCTACAATTTTGTAGCGCGTTTGTATAGTATAAATTCTCACCGGCAAAAGTTAAGTCAGTGAAATACATGTTAAATCCCATTGGGACAGTTTAAATCGCTATAGATTCAACCCCCATCAATAGTTTGGGATTAAAAATTACCTGTCATAAAACTGTGAATAAAACCTAACATTTCCAACAAAAACGATTGAAATGTCGCAAATGGCTTTGCCACAGTGCATACGCCAAGTTTCGTTCTTGTTTTAAATGAAAGGGAGGTAATCTAAAAATAATGAATATTTGACTTGTTATTTCTCGAGACTGTCGCTGAATTTGAAAAGATGTTTTCGGATTTTTGTCACTGGCAACCATTCCTTTCAGAAAGCGCTATTAATCAACGCATCGATTTGATCATTTATTGGGTAATTACAAAAATGATATTTTTCGAATAAGGCCAATAACTCTGTCCACATTACGAAAATTTGCCCATGTAATATACAATTTTTTTTTCAAAGGCAAAAATTGAAAGTTATTATTGAAAAAAAAAAAAAAAAAAAAAAAAAAAAAAAAAGTTCACTGGGGAGCAGGTTTCCCCGGCGCGTGGATGACACACTAACGTACAGGAATCCGGGTCGTTTTTTTCCACATTATGAAAACCATGCAATATACAGATTTTTAAATAGCAAAAAATTGAATGTTTTTTATTGGAAAGAAAATCAAAACGTACATTGTGGGTATGCGTTAGAACTGCCTCGCCGAGGCGGTTCTAACGAGTACCCAAAATGTGTGTTTCAGATTGAAAATAATAAAATTAGGTATACCCCTACAAACACTAGTTTTATTATATAAAAGTGGAGTTTAAGGGGGTATATACATTAAACGGACATTTAGCAGGGTCGTTTCGCCCTGTCGTTCCGCCCTTGTTCTATATGTGGGTCGCTTCGCCCATATCAGGTGTGTCGTTTCGTCCATGGGTCGTTTCGCCCGTGAGTTGTTTTGTCCATCATTATTATTTTATTATTATTATTATTAGTAGTAGTAGTAGTAGACATTTCCAACTTAATCCGATATTGATATTGGAGTTTGACATTGGAGTTCGGATAATATTTTTGATGGATATTCTCAAGGACAACGTGTAAAGTAATAGTACAAACATGTTCATGTATATGCATGGGATCTGTCGGTTTATCGCTTATTGCTGCGCCATGCTGCTGTGATAAGAAATAAGATTACGGCATTTGTATGCGTCGGCGAGATCATAACAAATGTGTTAGCCTACATCTTTTCAGCGGCCCTTGGATGGTGGGCACAATATAACGGGTTGGAGAACTTGTATAGATGCACACCACCGCATACGTTACTAGACATTTCCTACTTGCTAGCAAAATGAAGATAGCGAGTGTCAGAACCAGTGAAGCTATTTTGCCCTTGCTTATTCGTATTTGGTAGGCAAATGATTTACAGACAACGCATAAACGCCGGTCTTCGGAGACCTGCAATATGTCTTGCACTAATGTAGGACTGTTCAAGGTCTCAATATTGTTTGAAACTTTATATTTTACACTCAATATCAAGGTAGAGTATGAACAACAAGCAAAGCTTCTTATAAACACATGTACATGCATATTTTTAGTATTATAAATTATCTTAGTTAACAAATAAACAAGACAATTGATTTTTTCATATATTTAACGCACGGCGACGACCATAAAATTATTGCGATATTGTGCTTCGCTTACGCATGTGTGTTACATTGTATTGTTTCGTCACGGCTCAACAACCTCCGTGGTGCAGTTGTTAAGTCACTCGCCTTGTAAACCAGGGGTCGCAGGTTCGATCCTGGGCTTTTCCAAAAACAACAACAAAAATCAACCTCCCGGTTGAGCCCTCGGGTGCTCCCGAGGCAACAAACCCACAAAACAAACCCTACAAAAACAACCTCTTATAGTACTGGACCCAGGGAAAAAAGACAAGGAGCAAGAGACTGTCCAGAGTTCAGATGGCTTTACCATAAATGACGTGGTAGATATAAACGACCAGCATTACTTCAACACTTTCTTCCATGGACGCAAGGCATCAAACCATATTTTCAATTCTTGTATCAACAGATTAAGGTGCATATGTGGGTACAATATAAGTAGGAGGACCCTTTTGCAAGCCAGTTTTTACCGTCTTGAGAAAACCGGATGTTTGCCTAGGCAAAAACAAAGGCGCAGATCAGCTTCGCAGAAACTGCGAAGCTGATCAGCGCCTTTGCTTTCGCTACGCGGATAGTAAAATACCTCTTCTTTCTCAATCCAAAATTTCCCGTCTTTAGTCATCTTCTTTACTTGTACAGCTCGGGTTGTGTCAGATCTGGTCGGAAACCCCGAAGACCGGGTTTCTCTCGTCGCGGCACAATTATTCTAGCTCATGAGACACAGTGGAATTACGTATGCCAACATTAATATCGCACATAGCAGTACAACTCTCCGAGATTTTTAAGAATTTTAATGAAGGGTTTTCTCACTATGATGACGTGCCCCCACCTCATCGACACAGAATGCCACTTTGGTATGTTTTATGAATGTGAAAACCACACTTTCTGACAAAAAGAATTAACGGGTTAAGGGTGTAGGACACACGTAGAAATAAACAAAGATAGTGAAAATTTTATTTTCTTTCAAAATAAACTTAAAATTGTAACACTATAAACTATGAATTCATATTGTCGACGAACACATATCAGTCTGCATTAAAAGCGCTGTTGACAAAGAACTGTAAATCAAGGGAAAGTGTAATTGTACTTTTTACCCAAAGATGTAATGGGTGCTCATTAAAAATGCAAAATGATAACGAAATCAGTTTTAAGCACGTTTCGCATGTCATTACATCATAATGTATAGAACTCTGAGGTATAGAACACCAATTGAAAATGGAGACAACGTCCTGACATGGCTGTTGGCTGGTGCGTAAAAACAAACCAAGCAAACAGAACTTTTTTTCTTGACCTAGATCGTTATAAGTACATGTATATGCATCGTGTTTTATTTGAGCCGCCTCATGAGAAAACCAACACTTTGCAAAGGCGAAAACAAAGACGCAGATCAGCTTCGCGGTAACCGCGAAGCTGATCAGCGCCTTTGTTTTCGCTTCACGGATAGTACAATTCCTCTTCTTTGTATATACGAAATTTCAAGCTACTAGCTGTCATCTTTAGCTGCACAGGCCGTTTTGTGTGGGACTTGTTTGGAAACAATATTGTTGGTTTTCTCATGAGGCGACTCATTTATTTCAAGATAAAATAAAAATAATAGTTTTCTGTCGTTTACGGTAAACCGCTGCTAGTGCCATTGTTGTTGTTTCGTAGTGTTCCGCCGTTGACTGTTCTGTCTGCGAACTGGATAACCAAGAATGTTTGAGCGAATAAAACTTGTCGCTAAAATTCTAAACGTTTGGGTGCAACTTTACTCATGTGTGTTAACTCCTTCATCAGTGTCAGAATATCATTGTCTACGCATAGAATGAAATGTTGAATTTGGGTCTCCGGATAGCTCACTCAGTAGCGTCGATGGCTTCTAACTACCCGAATCCCATTGGCGACGCCAGTAAAATGTCGATAATTGATAAACCTATCAAATTGTTCCTGCATCGGCATATTTCAATGGTTTGATTGTCACCGGTTTCACGGGGTAATTTCCCTACGGAGCATGCCATCGAGAACTGCTGTGGCTCCCCCATGACCACAACCACCACTAGGTAGTCGGTGTCTAAGAAGCAGAACTGCATAGCCATTCATAATTGAATCGCCATACATCCGTTGCTTGCAATCCACATACTCGGATTGCGTGATTCGTGACAGAAAACAAATGAAATATACCATGGCCTTATCATGCATGTGATCGGTGCATAAGACCAAAATAAGATCTGTGTACGATTTTTTAAATTGAAAAATTTCAGATACCTTCAGCAATAAACTTAAAAAACATGGCACGAAAGTTATCAAACACATTTGGTCGTGTAGAGGTACTAGATGTATAGGGTTTTCACCAACTTAGTTGGACAGCCTTGAGATACCCCCCAGAAATCGATTAAAGTTTCTCGTATATCGTATATCGTATCTCAGACTAAGTTGGAAATGTCTACTAGTAGTAGTAGTAGTAGTAGTAGTAGTATAATTAGTAGTAGTAGAAGTAGTAGACTAGTAGCAGTATCGTCGTTTCCTCTTTTTTGCTGAGGGATGGATAAATTGAAGGGTCTCACGGTAGGTAGGTAGGTAGTAATGGTGGCTGTCGTCATCAACCGAATGTGTAAATAGATGTTCTAGCAGTTTCAGTAGATACCAGTTATCTTCCAATCATCTACACGCATTCGCCATTTTTGCATTATCGGCTGGTTTCCTGCTGACAAAAATCAATATTGGAAAAACAGGTAACCAGAGCCCGCCTCAGGGGGGTTCTGGTTACCTGTATTTCCAATATTGATTTTTTCTAAGATGGGAACAAGCGGATAATGCAAAAATGGTGAATATGAGTTGTGATCCAATTGCGTGGAGGAATAAACTATCGACAAGACAAGATAGATAGATAGATAGATAGATAGATAGATAGATAGATAGATAGATAGATAGATAGATAGATAGATAGATAGATGTCGGGACGTTACCTCCATCTTATCAGACTTTTATCAAACTTTAAGTGTATGTGTGGGGGGAGGGGGGGGGCAAACTCCCACGCTGTCACCATTTTGTGGTATGGTATTTTGACAATCGGCTTCAATAACTGACAGAAGTGTGAAATTCGTCCATGTTAATTGATAACTCCGATAATCCATTATTTTTTTAATTCTTTCTATCTGACATAAAATGTTAAAACAAGTGCTAGCATTGTTAAAACGTGATCATTCTTTGTCTCTATTTGTCCTTTTTAATATTGAGCGTTCATTATGCAACAAATGATGATGGATATGATAGGTATGATAGGTAAACACCTATAAAGAAATAAAAATAAAAATAATACACCAGCTTAATCTTTTGATAATCCCTTACAGAATTGCAGCACAGTTCCAGCATGAATCCAGTATAAATACAACATAGTTTTGCAGCATGATCCAAGCATGATTGCAGCATACGCTGCAGTCATGCTGCAAAAAAAAAAAAATTCTATTTTGATTTAAATGGAAGAAGTATTATTGCAGCGTGTTTCAATTATGATAATTAAGCTACTTTCATGCTGCAATCAAAACGCATTGCAACGTGGGCTTATATAGTATAGCCACATACTGCAATCATGCTGGGATCATACTGCACAGCAGCGTGTTTCAATTATGCAAATTACGCTGGTTTCATGCTGCAATCATACTGCATTGCAGTATTGTCACTGCAATTTTAGCCTGCTTTTAACCTTTATAATTATGCCGATGATAACACGGTTTCATATAGCGATGAAAGCCTGGATACAACCAAAGAAGTTCTAGTTGAGGAAAGCATTATATGTATTGACTGGTTTAAAGATAACAAAATGCAGGCTAATCCTGATAAATTTCAAGCTATCATGCTCGGCTTACAAGGATTTTTAAAATGTAAGAGTCTCAATCTAAACGGAATAGAGATCAAATGTGAAGACTCAGTAAATCTCCTAGGTGTCACTTTTGACTATATGCTCAATTTTGACCTACATATTTCAAAAATTTGTAAGAAAGCTGCCAGACAAATTAATGTTTTACTACGGCTCAGTAAATTTTTATCTACAGAAACTAAGGTTTTAATTTATAAATCTTTAATAAGATCCAATTTTAATTATTGCCCTTTGGTGTGGCACTTTTGTTCTAAAACTAGTTCCAAGAAAATGGAAAAACTACAATATAGGGCTCTACGTCTAGTTTTTAATGACTTTGTTAGTTCTTATGAGTCATTACTTGATAGAGTCAATATGCCTACTTTACACATCAGTAGAATCAGATTAATTGCTAACGAAACTTTTAAAATACTAAATAATATGTCTCCTGTGTACCTTCAGGACCTTGTGTCTTACAAAAACTCTACATACTCTTTCAGGTATGACAACCTTGTAGAAGTACCTAGAGTACGTACCACTAAGTATGGTAAATCCACATTTCGTTTTGAGGCCGCTGGAGTGTGGAACAGCCTCCCGAATGAAATAAGAAAGGTTGAAAATTTCAGGGAATTTAGGAGGCTGGTCGACACTTGGAGTGGCTCTGCATGTAAATGCTCAATGTGCAAATAGCACTTTTAGTTGTTTAGTTTTATTCCGAACTCTTTATTTCAGTTTGTATTATTTCCCCAATTTTAGTTACATTATGCTTTTATTTCAGTTTTGCTTTAGTTAAACCCTTATTTTCAGTTCTCTTATTTCAAGCACAGAGTGCTGCTCTTATGTTTTTTGCATGCTGTTTTTCAGATTTTTATCTTTTCTTTAATCTGTGTTGTATATTTGATGCAATCTATTTTACTAGTCCTACTTTTTTAATTTTGCTATCTCTACCATTGTCTGCATATACTCTTTCCCAACTTTCGCTTTCGCTGGGGGCTCAGATGATCCCCAGAGCACCCTCTTTTAAAATTCTATTTATGGGAAAGGGATGTCAGACAGTGGCTGGGTGGGCTATTCCTGTGATGCTAACTTCCAGTACATTTGCCTTCATCTTCTGAAGACTATGTCCTGGTGTTAGTTGACCTTATTTTAGTTACATTTCAGGTAACTATTTATATTCTTCATTTTTTTTTCTTTCTCATTTAATTTCTGTATATATAGTGCATGCTGTGATATTAATCTCCCTATTAGCTGTGATTTATGTTACTTTCATGTTTACATGTACAGTTTTTCCTCTGTTTGTCGACAAAATAGCCTATGGCTAATGTTATCAAGTTGTAAATTGAAAGTCGACTTTAAATAAAGTTTCTTGTATCTTGTATCTTGTCTTGTAACCTCTCATCTTTACTAACAAATCTAACACTATCATCTTTTTGTTTCATTCCTCACTGTCATTCTTTTAAGTCTCACTTTATTTTATTTTTTTTTTTACTTTTATACTCTCGCACGCATCCCTGCGCATAATACTCAGTAATGAGGCTGACGCAGTATCAATAGATAGATAGATAGATAGATAGATAGATAGATAGATAGATAGATAGATAGATAGATAGATAGATGTTGCCCCCACCCCTATTTCAGTTACTACACTGAGAATTTGTAAACATGAATAGCTAGAATAAAGCTAGAGTATAAACATGCAAAAATCTTACATGCATTCAAGTTTGATATAGACCGTTTATATACTGCAACTGTGCTGCAGATATAGGGCAAATAAGAAGCATGAAAACAGTATGAATGCAGTATGATATCAGCATACGATGCATTCCAGCATACGCTGCAATTCCGTAAGGGATCGCAGAAAAATAAGAAGGTATCTTTGCACCAAATAAGGACGAAACGACTCACGGGAGAAACAACCAAGGAAGAAACGACCATTGATGAAACGACTCACGGACGAAACAACTCACGAGCGACATTAGGTATTTCAAAGGACCTTGTTTCGGTAAATGGTGGCACCGATATTTTTTTGGCAATTTGGCGGGAAATTCGATGTTTACATTTCCCTAAAAATTATCAAATTAATCAATATTTTCAATTTAGCCCATGTTAATTCGGAGGCAAACATGTCAGACGAGATGAAAAGTTACAGTTTTAATAACACTTTAGATGCCTTGTCAATACTAGAAAGTCAATTGAAGTGCAGTGCGTGGTAAGTTATTTTCGGCATATTGTCATATGTTTTCGCGAATTGTGAATCAATATACCTGAAATGATGATCAGAAATTGAACGACTCAGTATATGATGATAAAATATTCAGGGTTCAAATGTAGGCCGACTGGGACAAGAACCTTGGGACTATCGCTTACCGAGCAAGAATTCTGCCAGCTGAGCTACCGAGTCACATAGTCATCGGGTTCGCTGAGTTATTTAAATCCTCAGGAGCTGTGGAAATAATGCACCAGTCATTTGCAACCACTGCTCCCCCACCTACAGGGAAGGGTAGGGCTTATGACTTTTCAGCTTTCAGTGCCCTACTATGCCCCACCTCCAGGGGGCAGACTGGAGGTCAAAACTTTGCTCTTTGCCCTGCATCATCATCATCATCATATCCGTTTTATAGTCCGTTGTCCTCCACTGAGGGTTGGACTTGTTTGACAAGTCTCCTTAGACGACCTCTCCACTCTGAGCGATTCTTTTCTGTCGTCTAACAACACTTCATCCCATGATTTCCTTGGCTTGCCAGATCTTTTCTGTGCAACTATGTTTAGCTTGCGTACTTGAGCAATCCAGCCTTTGCTGCGCTCTACGTGTCCATACCATCTCATTCTGCTGGAGCAATCACATCTATTATCCTGGAGTCCAAGCTTTGAGAGAAGGGAGTCTGAGCTTACTTCATCATTCGCCTTGTCATAACAGATCCAGCAGATCATCGCACGGTCATTGCGCCGTAGGCGGTTAAGTGTAGCCACAGTCATGGCCCATGTTTCTGCCGCATGCAGCATTACACTTCTCATGCAAGTTGAATACACTCGACCTCTAGTCAAAAGTGGCAGATTGCGGTTGGTGAGCAACGCGTAACTGCAGCCAGTTCACAACCACCACCAGCAGAAAGCATGTCTCCTAGATAAAAGAACTCTGGAACAGCCTCAACTGTTTCATCATCAACCTGAACCTCCTTCACAAGTCTTCCATCTATTGGATGTGCCTTTCCTAGACAGCGAGCACATCTGAAATCAGGATCAGGGCGTAAGGGGCCTTTAATTCCACTGCATTTCTTGTGGATCCAGGACAAGCAGCCACCACAGAAGATAGCATTTCTTCCTACACCTGTCAGGGATCCTTTCCAGATTTTTTGAGAAGGTCCAGATTAGGGCCAGCGACCATGATCTTTGTCTTCTCCATGTTCACTCGAAGGCCTTTCTTCTCCATCTCTGCTTTTCATGTCTTAAGCTTAACCAGCTTGCCCTTAGCCTGGGGTAAGGATCCTAATAGCAAAACCCCGTCATTTCCCCTGCACTGCGGGCACAGTCGAAAAGTAATTGCCCCGCACTTTAGCCCGGCCGTCCCCCACCCTTCCCCGTAGTGTTTACAAATGACTGGTGCATAAGATTGAACACGGGACCTCTGGGACAGGAGTCAACCACTCTTCCCCTGTGCCAGTCTGCTCCACCTTCCCCCAAGACAAGATGGAAATTTTCACAATGGGGGAAATTTAAATCTTCATTGGATTGAGTCCTCATCAGTTTGAATATTATCCTAGCTGCAACCTAGGATGGATATTCATGAAATATAGATCACACTTGAACATATCCCTGTCAGAAAAAAACTTGTATTCTCATTGTGGCAATTAAAAGAGTCAAATATGATAATGTTGCACAAAACTAAGGTAAAATCCTGGATTCCACCTCCATGACGCAGTGCTACAGACAAGCAGCGTATCTGCGTATTTACCCAATTAAAATGTCTTAAAACCTAATTTAGATTTACAACTCTGCGTACAGAAATGCAAAAGAAATCTTCGATACCTAAATCAGATTATTAAATTTTCTTACATACAGTGCTATAATTTAGTTTCTTGCATACAGTGCTATAATTTAGTTTCAATTTATGTCAAAAGCATAATCTTCAATGTATACAGGAAGCAGTTCATTTTGGGCTTTGATGAGACCACTGATTAGAGGGAAGACTATTCCATATTAAAAGGGACAGTCCTAGGGAAAAAATAATTCAAAGCATCACTATAGGCCATGTGTATCTTGTTTTTGTGAATCATGAGATGCCCTGGTATTTCTTAAGTTGGGTGCTGGGGTCAGATATCTATCTTTATCAAGAGACACTGTACCATAGTGAATCTTGTAAAAGAAAATCTTAGAAATCTATCACATATAACTTGGAATGGGGTCAACATATTTCTGAAAATTCTGGTATTAAACACTGGCATGGGCACCCAACCAAAGAGGCAACCTGTTACCAACCTGGACAACCACTTAGAGGAATTTGTACACAGTATCTACAAGCATCATTACAAGTCAGATGACTTACTAAGATGTCGAGTATGGTGAGTTATGATGAGTTATCAAAAGCAACTAAGATTAAGACATTCAACTAAGATTAAAATATTTGGTTTTCTTTGTCGCAATTTGGCTCTTTCACCCATGCATACAAAGCCAAGGGAGCTGCATACAAAACATAAGTTTGTCATCAGTTTGTGTATGCAGCTCCTACTTGGTATCCCTTCAATTACACTGAAACAGAAATGGTGAAAGTGTCTATTTAAGTGTGTAAGACAGCAGTCAAGTGGACCTGCAGGTGATATGCTCTAAGAACTTGAGTGGCCAAATAGGAGGGTTGTAGGGTCAATTCTTTCTTAACTTTCTTTGACAAGATTCACTCAGGTACAGCTCTAATGGGCCTTTGCATGAGAAAATCAATGATTTGCATATGCGAAAACAAAGATGCAGATCAGCTGTTCAGTAACTGCACAGCCGATCAGCGCCTTTGTTTTCGCTACACGGATAGTGAACTTCCTCTTCTATTTATATACAATATTTCAAGCTTCTAGACTGCTTCTGTGAATGTGTCATTGTGGTTTGTGTCAGACCTGGTCGGAACACCAAATTGTCTGTTTTCTCATGCCCAGGCTCAAATATCAGAGTGAGACCCCAGCACCAAAATTAAGACATACAGACATGTACCAGAGCATTTCATGATTCACCAGTACACAAGATTATGGCTTATAGTCATGTATTCTTTTTTTTTCCTATGACTATCCCATTGTGGAATAGATTCCCTTTTATAGTGACCTCATCAAAGACTGCTGAAGAATTCAAGGCTCTTTATTTAGCTCACAGGGTTCAGAGAGATGCATTTTAGTAGGCCTCTGTTTTGCTTCTTGTAAATAGTTTTGATGGCCCATCCTGAATGTTTTTCATTACTTTGCTAAATTCAAAATTTAGACTCCCAACCCACACCTGAGCTGATGACCAGAATGTGATCAACTCGGAATATGAACAAAGAGTGAGCAGGGATTTTTTTTCCAAGTGTCTCAAAGGCTGAAATATGGCCCTACTCCCTATGAGATTAAGGTGACTTTTTTTCCCAATCTGGAGGAAAATAAATCCCAATCACAGCTAAAATAATTTTCAATAGCTCCAAACATATCTGTTGTTTGAAAGCTGTTTATTTTTGATGATAAGTTATTATTAAATGATTTTAAATGAATAAGCTTCCTTAACTTTGTGAACTTGTAAAATATTATCAACTTTGAATGTCCTGAAAATTTCCCAAATTCAGGTTTTAAGTCACTAATTTTCCCAATCAGAAAGGCCCTAAGGCCCCTTCCCAAAATTGAAAAAAAAATGCCTGCAGTGGGTGGGTGTGGTGGAAGGAGGTGGACATAATAACCAGGCAGGATGACAGTAGATTGCCAGAAACACCCAACTAACAATATCATGTCAGGCTATTGTACTTGACTGAAGGAGATTGGTCCCTAGCACTCACAAGATATGTCAGATAATGTGTTTTACTGATTAGTGAATAAAGGCACTAAACTGTAATGATAAATGAGCCTGTGCATGAGAAAACCCAACAATTTGGGTTTCTGACAGGTCTGACACAAATCAGCCTGTACAGTCACAGAAGATAGCTAGAAGCTTGAAATTTCGGATTTAGGAAGAAGATGGATTTAAACTATCTGTGTAGCAAAAACAAAGGCGCAGATCAGCTTCGCGGTTACCGCGAAGCTGATCTGCGCCTTTGTTTTCTCATATGCAGATTGTTGGTTTTCTTATGCAGCGGCTCAATTATTATGGAAAATTTTACTGTAAAGTGGAATGAGCATTGCTGATTATCAGCGAATTCAGCGAAAATGATGATGATTAGCTTTGAATGTGCTTAGAATTAATCGAAAAGCAGATTTACACAATCATTCTAAATATTAGCAATTTTGACAAAAACAAAACACAAACTGTCAGATAGTTGCATTCCACTGCTTCTTGATGGTGATGAAATAATGAAAAGCTGGTGATAGTTTAGGGTTTTTTTGTTTTTTTTTGTTTTTTTTTTTTTTTGTTTTTGTTTTTGTTTGTTTGATTGATTGATTTATTTTTTTATCATTCAAAATGGCTACCCACAGTGGCCCATCAGAGGACTTTTAAAAAGAAGTGACAAATGAGCCGTGACTCGAGAAAACCGGTCTTTGGGGTTTCCGACCAGGCCCGACACAAACCAAACTGTATAAGCACAGAAGGTGGCTAGGGGCTGGAAATTTTGAATTTAGAAAATAGATGAATTGTGCTATCCGTGTAGTTAACTGCGAAGCTGATCTGTGCCTTTGTTTTCGCATAGGCAAAAATCTGGTTTTCTCATGAAGTGGCTCAAATACTCTTTTCAGTTTGATAAGTTGACCTTAAAAAATACTTTTGTTTGCTGTTTTACTGACTGACCCATCTTTTTGCCTCCTACCCAAACTTTTTGTATGATTATGTACCGGTATGTAAAAATTATATGAAATCTTTTTAACAGCAATATATTGGCACCGAGTCCTTGTATATTGAGTGGATGTGAGCACATTTTCTGCCATGTTTGTGTAGAGAAGCTGTCCCCAGTGCCACATACTCGCTCACGTTAACAATTTGGGGTTCCGACCAGGTCTGACACCAGGCCGGGCTGTACAGTCACAGAAGCAGGCTAGAAGCTTGAAATTTCGGATTTAAGAAGGAGAGGGATTGTACTATCCGTGTAGCAAAAAGAAAGGCGCTGATCAGCTTCGCAGTTTCTGCGAAGCTGATCTGCGTCTTTGTTTTCGCCTAAGCGGCGGCTCATTTAAAATCTTTTTAACAGCAATATATTGGCACTGAGTCATTGTATATTGGGTGGATGTGAGCACATTTTCTGCCTTGTTTGTGTGGAGAAGTATCTTGGCACCACCTGTCCCCAGTGTCTCATCCCTGCTCATGTTAACAATTTGGGGTTCAGACCAGGTCTGACACAAACCGGGCTGTGCAGTCACAGAAGCAGGCTAGACGCCTGAAATTACGGATTTAAGAAGAAGAGGGATTGTACTATCCATGTAGCAAAAAGAAAGGCGCTGATCAGCTTCGCAGTTACTGCGAAACTGATCTGCGTCTTTGTTTTCGCCTAAGCTGCGGCTTGTATAAAATCTTTTTAACAGCAATATATTGGCACCGAGTCCTTGTATATTAGGTGGATGTGAAAATAATATGAAATCTTTTGAACAGCAATATACTGGCACTGAGTCCTTGTATATTGGGTGGATGTGAGCACATTTTCTGCCATGTTTGTGTGGAGAAGTATCTTGGCACCACCTGTCCCCAGTGTCTCATCCCTGCTCATGTTAACAATTTGGGGTTCAGACCAGGTCTAACACAAACCGGGCTGTGCAGTCACAGAAGCAGGCTAGAAGCCTGAAATTTCGGATTTAAGAAGAAGAAGGATTGTACTATCCATGTAGCAAAAACAAAGGCGCTGATCAGCTTCGCAGATACTGCGAAGCTGATCTGCGACTTTGTTTTCGCCTAAGCATTTTGTTGGTTTTTTTGCGTGGCGGATCATATAAAATCTTTTTAACAGCAATATATTGGCTATATGAAATCTTTTTGACAGCAATATATTGGCACCGAGTCCTTGTATACTGGGTGGATGTGAGCACATTTTCTGCCATGTTTGTGTGGAGAAGTATCTTGGCGCCAGCTGTCCCCAGTGTCACATCCCTGCTCATGTTAAAGATGCCGATGTCAACAGACAGCTGTTCAATATTGCCAGTCTGTGTCAGAAACTCCGAGATGTGTTGTCTGCCCCTGCTGCTGATGATGTACAGGCTGATCAAGGTAGGTTCAGTGGTACAGATCTTTGTTTAATGTTTGTAGAAAAGAATACATGTAGAATGCCATTTATTTTCCAGAGACAAATGAGACTGTGCGTGAGAAAACCAGCAATTTGGGTTCCGACCAGGTCTGACACAAACGGGCCTGTTCAGTCACAGAATAAAACTTCAGATATAAGTAGATAAGGAGTTGTACTATCCGTGTGGCGAAGTGAAAGGTGTGGATCAGCTGTGCAGTTACTGCACAGCTGATCTCATGCGCGGATCCAGGGGGAGGTCTGGACCCCCCCATGGAATTTGAAAATTTTACCTAAAAAAAGGTAATTTCGGGATTTTTTGGGGGTTGGACCCCTCCTTGTCTGTGACCAAAAATTACCATTTTCATTGGACCCCCTCTCATGAAAATTTCTGGATCCGCGCATGGATCTGCGGCTTTGTTTTCGCATATGCAAATCATTGGTTTTCTCATGCAAAGGCTCATATCATATTAAATGTATCCAAAAAAAAAACAACAAATAAAATATGCACATAAACAGCGTTTCATTTACAGGTCAACCTGGTAATGCTATGTCGGAGGACCAAGGAAACAGACTGTGTTATAAGTGAAACTGTTTAAAATAGACACACAGCAAAATAATCATTTTGGGAGACATAACATGGCCATGTTATTGTGAAAACTGCACTATAGTGAGGCACAGTATAATGAGCTTAAACTATACATGTATAGACTATAGAGTACAGAAATACAATTGAGCCTGTGCATGAGAAAACCAACAATTTGGGTTCCGACCAGGTCTGACACAAACCAGGCTGTACCGTCACAGAAGAAGGCTAGAAGCTTGAAGTTGAAATTTCGGATTTAAGAAGAAGAGGGATCATACTATCTGTATGGTGAAAACAAAGGTGCTGATCAGCGAAGCTGATCTGCATCTTTGTTTTCTTGTATGCAGATTGTTGGTTTTTCCCATGCGGCGGCTCAATTATATAATTATGTAGTGTAAATGTCTTTCATGTAAATACTAATTTTGTCATGTTCCTTTAAAACACAAACACATTTGTCATGTGTTATAAAATATGGTTCTATTTTGAAAATCATCAGAGAGGCTGCATGAGAAAACCAACAAAAAGGATAGGCGAAAACAGGCGCAGATAAGCACTGCGAAGCTGATAAGCGAGTTGTTTTCACTACATGGATAGTACAATCCCTCTTCTTCTTAAATCCGAAATCCCAAGATTTTAGCCTGCTTCTGTGACAGTACAGGCCAGTTTGTGTGGGACCTGGTCGGAAACCCAAATTGTTGGTTTTCTCGTGCGAAGGCTCATCTGTCATCAAACATTCTAGATCCTGATCTGTGCAAGTCTAATGAAACTGCTTCTTCAGGAGTCTGATCAAGAGCTTTACTGTGCATTTTGTCAGCCTCTTGTCATTTAGTCACATTGCAAAGTTCTTCTCTTTTTAATTTCAAGCAAGAAGCTGCAGAGTGTACTCCAAAACAGCCAATCAAAGATGTTTATCACTTTGACACGCCTACTGACACACCTACCAGGAGCAAATCAGCCAATCAGAAGAGGGCAAGACAAAAATGCAATATTGGACAACAACAAAACAAAAAGGCCATAAAAAAGACAGACAATATAACAGATAGCAGAGCCAAAAATGATGAAACTGATAAAAAGGTTGAGGGGAGGAACGATAATAACAGTAATTTAAATGGTAAGAGGAAGAGAAACACAAGTCTTCCCAAAACAAGAGATGCCGTGCCAGGTGATCAGTCTACTATGACACAGTTCTATGATTATGATGATGATGATGATGATGATGATGATGAACATTCAAGAATCAATTTGTCTGAGTTTAATAGTGACATTAGGGCTGGGATAGATGATAATGTTGGTAGTAAGAGAATTGATGAGAGTATCAAACCAGATATAGCAGAAAAGGTTAAAAAGAAGAGAAATAAAGCTGCAGAGATAATTACAGAAATATGCAAAACTACGACAAGGCTAAGACGAAAAAGTGACACTGATGTGAAAACTTTAGCTAATAATAATGCCGCTGAAAGGACCAACTGGTTCGAAGATGGTTCTGCTATGGACATAGATAATGAAGTTGGTAATCTAGTAGACCATCCCAACACATCAAAGAAAGACAATTGTCTGACACAAAACACTACAGAAATACAAAAGATGCCAAAGAAGTCAAACTTTACAAGATCAAAAAGGTCAAAGTCACTGTCAAATGGTGAAACTGGTTTGAAAGATGCTACATTGAAAGTTGAAGTAACTGAACAATCTGAAAATGAATCAAATGAAGCCACTCCAGTGAAAGAAGTTGCCACTGCTTCCAAAGCAGGGAGAAAGACACTGTCTAAAGTCCCTTCAGGAAGAAAATCAGGAACTCCAAAGTCGCTGAAGAGTAAGCCAACCCAAAAACAAATTTCAATGCTGAAAGATAGTTCTTCTCCAGGGACACCAACCAATAAACCGACCCTTAAAAGGTCAAGGGCTAGTGGCTCACCAGCTGGTGTATCTCCAAGGACAACTCTGTCACCTAGCAACAGGACAACCCCTCAGAGGTCAAAGGTCAAGGATGTCCCAGCAGCTTTATCTCCAGCATTTAACAAGAGGAATGCTAAAGGAGAGACCCCTCTTCAAGTTGCAGCCATTAAGGTAATAATGGAAATATGCCAAAAACAAAGGCATATTCTAACTTAATTTTAGCAGGTTGAATGACTGATTTTTAAAGCAAATCTTGAGGTCCCATTTGTTTTTGGGTATTTCAGTATTTGCATCGTATATTTATACATAGCCGAGTTAAGCATGAGTAAAGTGAACATGAGCTTGGTACTGTCTATGAAAAATAAAAAAAATTGTACACACCACAATGTATTGATGAACTAGTTGATTATATGCATGTGAACATGGCAAAGTTTTGCATGACAGCTGATAAGGCTCATAATTTTTGTACAAACTTAATTTTTCTGTTCCAGAATGATGAGAAGAAGGTAGCAGAACTTCTTGCTGCTGGAGCTAACCCTAATGTGAGAGATAATGCTGGCTGGTCTCCCCTGGTAAGTGAGCTTTAGTGTGACAACCAATATGATTTGAGCGACAAGACAAGAAAAGCTGTCTTGGGGATTTCCGACCAGGTTCAACGTAAATCAGCATGTCCAGTCTCAGAAGACGGCTTGAAGCTTGGAATTTTGGATTTAAGAGGAAGAAGAATTGAACTTCCGTGAAGCAAAAACAAAGGTTCTGATCTGCAGTGCAGTAACATATGAGCCGCCCCATGGGAAAACCAGCAATCTACCTAGGCGAAAACAAAGGCGCAGATCAGCTTCGCGATAACCGCGAAGCTGATCAGCGCCTTTGTTTTCGCTACACGGATTGTACAATTCCTCCTCTACTTAACCCCAAAATTTCAAGCTTCTAGCCTGCTTCTGTGCTTGTACAGGTCGGTTAGTATCGGACCTGTTCCGAAACCACATTGTTGGTTTTCCCACGAGGCGCAAAATGACTAGCTTTCCCATCAAGGTAGTCATGCAACTAGCATCAACCAAAACAAAGATGGCAAAACTGCAGAGAGGCAGTCTGAACAAACCATCTAAAATGATAAATTGCAGTAGATTCACCTTACTATGTTTTCAGCATGAGGCTTGTAACCGTGGCCACGCTGCTGTTGCTAGGATGTTGCTAGACAACGGTGCTATGATGAATGTCCCTGGTCTTGACAACGACACTCCACTACATGATGCAGTTTCTAATGGCAGAATTGACTGTGTTAAACTATTGATATCTAGAGGCGCCTCACTTTCAGCAAGGTAAGAATTGATGAATGGTTTATAGTATGAAAATACATGTACCTGGTAACTAAACAACATACATTTAATGAAATCAGATTTGATAGCTTGGTCAGTAATGTGTTGGATTTGTAATGAAGTAGACACATAATACTTCTGTGACCAGTCTTGCTCTTCCACTAGTCCAAGAAGAACATGTTGGTTAGTGGTGAAAGAAATGTGCACAAAGTACTGGTAACCTGCCTCTGGAAGGCTTGTCTGGCTTGCCCAGGAACGCCGTGGCTTTATGGCTAGAATACCTGACTTTAGCTGTGACTCGGGAGGTAAAGCACATACTTTTAACAAAGCAGTTTAATGAAGAAACAAAATCTACTCTTGTGGAGCCAGAAATATTCTATAGTTGATGTTGATCTTGGGATTCAGCAAACTGGACCTGCATAATTTCAGAGGCTTAGTTAAGGATCTGCATGTAGCAGTTTAATGGGAAGCTTAAATTTACTCTACTCAGTAATTGTTGAAATATCTTTTCTATATTTCACTGTTACATTCAATTCTGAAATATATATATATATATTATATATATATATAAAAAAAGAGAAAAATCTTGAAAATGTATTTTGTTACATAGAAATTTACAAGGCCATACACCTGAAGACCTGGCTGTCACAGAAGTAATGAAGAAGGCTTTAAAAACAGCTATAAAGAATAATACCTCATCGTCAGTTGAGGAACAGGTATTGTAAAAATATCTCAGAATCTGCTTGTTTTAAAATGTATTAGTGCATTTTATTTTCAGAAGTGTCATTGGTTGTCGGGAAAGCAAAATATACTTTAAGTCTGAGCAAACCAGTCTTTAGTTCCTACTGAACATGCTTGAAATGATGTGAGCCGTGTCGTACCAGATTTTTGCCTATGCAAAAACAAAGGCGGGGATCCTTCTTAAATCCAAAATTTCAAGTTAACTAGCCTTCTGTAACTGTACAGGCCAGGTTTTGTCGGACCTGGTCGGAAACCTCTAAGACTGGTTTTCTGACGTCATGTCTCAGTTCATCAGGAAATGTTTACCCCCTCATACCCCACTTCTATATAGTAAAACTGGGGTATACAGGGGTATACCTATTTTCTTTACATTTGATCCAAAACATACATTGTGGGTACTCATTAGAACCGCCTCGCCGAGGCGGTTCTTACATGTACCCTCTATCAATATTTTGAGCAAAAATAAGAAAAATATCAAAATTTTTCTGACGAAAATGTTCATTTTTTAGGACTTTTAAAATCTCTGTATATTACATGGGCATGTTTTCGTAATGAATGCATATCTGTAACAGGTTCCCCTAGACACATTGGAGTACCAGCAGCCATGTTTAATGGGAACCAGTCTGTCTCGGGAACAGAAAGTAGTCCTCCAGAAATGTGCTAGTTTATTATCGGCAAAGCAGTCAGAGGAATGCACACCAGAAGGTAAAATTTTAGATACAATATTGATCTGGATTTAAGTTGCTTTTAGGTGTACAGTTTTAATTCATCCTCACTCCTGATGTCCTATCTCATGGAATTGGACTCGCCCAAATGATTGGAGGGGATGTCCATTCATCACTAATGGGTTAGTGAAGAATCAAAGAAGCCACAATTGCTGGGGTCACCTCTCTTCTGGTGTGTTAGTTTTGTTTCAGTGTGGCACTATTTTAAGCCTGCCATATCACTTTAAAACATTTGACTTTGATAATAGTTTTTAGCTCACCTGAGCCGAAGGCTCACAGGTGAGCTTATAGTATACCCATGCTCCGGCGTCCATCCGTCGTCCGTCCGTTGTTCACAATGTCAAAGATCTTCTCCTCTGAAACCGCTTGGCCAATCAAAGTCAAACTTCATGTGGAGCATCCTTAGGAAGGGGGAACGAAAGTTTGTATAAATGGTCCAGGTCACATGACCAAGATGGCCGCCATGGCTATAAATAGCAAAAACCTTTAAAAATCTTCTTCTCCAGAACCAGTGGGCCGATTTCCACGAAACTTGGTATGTAGCATCGGGGACACGGGCCCATCATAGTTTATGTAAATCTTGACCCTAGGGTGACCTTGACCTATTTTACTGCAAGGTCAACTGAGGTCGCCAATGCATTTGAATGGGAAAAATGGTAAAATGCTATTTAATGGGTAAAACTTACTGGGAATAGGCAAATGGACAGAAGATTAATGTTAATGGAAAATTTTAGCCCCTGGGCGGTTGTCTGCCCCTGCCAGGGGGCTATATACATGTATATGACCATAATATTCAAACATCTTCTTCTCTGAAACCGCTAGGCCAATTGAAGCCAAACTTCATGTGGAGCATCCTTGGGAAGGGGGAATGAAAGTTTATATAAATGGTCAAGGTCACATGACCAAGATGGCCGCCTTGGCTATAAATATCAAAAATGTTTAAAAATCTTCTTCTTCAGAACCAGAAGGCCTATGATTTTGAAACTTGGTGTGAAGCATCTGGGAATGGAGCTCTACAAAGTTTATATAAATCATGACCCTGGGATGACCTTGACCTATTTTATGGCAAGGTCAACTTAGGTCTCCCATGCATTGGAATGGGAACAAATAGGAAAATGTAATTAAATGGCAGAAAACTTGCTAGAAATGAGCAAATGGACAGAAGATTTATGTTTAAGAAAAATATTTTGGGCCCAGGGGGTTGTCTGCCCCTGCCCCGGGGCTATATACATGTATATGACCATAATATTCAAACATCTTCTTCTCTGAAACCGCTAGGCCAATCAAATTCAAACTTTTTGTGGAGCATCCTTAGGAAGAGGGAATGAAAGTTTGTTTAAATGGTCAAGGTCACATGACCAAGATGGCTGTCATGGCTATAAATAGCGAAAACGTTGAAAAATCTTCTTCTTCAGAACCAGAAGGCCTATGATTTTGAAACTTGGTATGAAGCATCTGGGAATGGAGCTCTACAAAGATTACATAAATCATGACCCTGGGATGACCTTGACATATTTTATGGCAAGGTCAACTTAGGTCTCCCATGCATTTGAATGGGAAAAAAATAGGAGAATGTCATGTAATGGCAGAAAACTTGCTAGGAATGAGCAAATGGACAGAAGATTTTATGCTTATGAAAAGATTTTAGGCCCAGGGGTTGTCTGCCCCTGCCCCGGAGCTATATACTTGTAGATGACCATAATATTCAAACAGCTTTTTCTCAGAAACTGCTTAGCCAATCAAAGCCAAACTTTATGTGGAGCATCCTTAGGAAGAGGAAATGGAAGTTTATATAAATGGTCAAGGTCACATGACCAAAATGGCCGCCATGGCTATAAATAGCAAAAAAATTTAAAAATCTTCTTCTTCAGAACCAGAAGGCCTATGATTTTGAAACTTGGCATGAAGCATTAAGGAACAGAGTTCTACAAAATTTGTATAAATCATGACACTGGGATGACCTTGACCTATTTCACGGCAACTTAGATCGCCCATGCATTTGAATGGAGAAAATTGTTAAATGTCTTTGAAGGACAAAACTTGCCGTTAATTGGCAAATGGACTGAATTTTTATGATTTGAAAAAGACATTGACTCCAGGAGTTATTCTGACCCTGCCCTAGGGTTATATACATGCATTTTACCATTCTAGTCTAACAAGTTTATTGGTACATGTACATGTATATATCTCAGGTCTCAGGTGAGCGTTTACAGGACCATTGGTCCTCTGGTTAATATTAATTTTTGGCATGTCCTCACTTCTTTGCATCACTGTAAGAATTGCAAGCTGCCTCTTTTGGCAAAATTACATTGACGGTGGTAAAATCCCTTGTATGTTCTTCACAACTTACTTTAAAAGTAAGAAATTGATTAAATTTGATTTCCTAATTCAAAGGCACCAGGGGGGATGAAAGAACAATACAAGACATGAATAAAACAACATTCTACTATATTTCAGTAACCCATGTGGTCACAAGTTGTAATGACCAGGGGCTGTGTGCCAGAACCATCAAGTACCTACAGGCTGTCTTGACGGGGAAGTGGATTCTAAGTATGGACTGTAAGTAAAAGTTGGTACAGATACAACCTCATTGTGTCGTTATCTTTGGGGTCCATAGAAACAGACCATGTTATAATTGAAACCATGTTAAAATGAGGTTACATGTATTTACAATAGCAATATATTTGGGAGCCAATTCATGGTCGTGTTATATTAAAATCCATGTTATAGTGATGTTGTATTGTACATGTACTTGCCCTCAATCTTCTTTATTATAGCCCCGCTTTGAAAAAGTGGGGCTATACTGGATTCACCATGTCCTTCCGTCCTTCCGTCATTCTGTCCTTCCGTTATTCCGTTATTCCGTCAAAATTTCATTTCCACTCAATATCTTGAGAACCAGTTTACAGAATCTGACCAAATTTTGTATGTACATTAACATTGACAAGATCTAGCTTGGGATTGTTGACCGTCATTTTTCGCAAAATTTTGACAGAGTTACTGCCCTTGATTTACGTCAGAATTTCGTTTCCGCTCAATATCTTGAGAACGAATTGACAGAATCCGACCAAATTTTGTATGCACATCATCATTGACAAGATCTAGCTTTGGATTGTTACCCGTCATTTTTCGCAAAATTTTGACGGAGTTACGGCCCTTGATTGACGTCAGAATTTTGTTTCCGCTCAATATCTTGAGAACGAATTGACAGAATCCGACCAAATTTTGTGTGCACATCAACATTGACAAGATCTAGCTTGGGATTGTTACCCGTCATTTTTCGCAAAATTTTGACGGAGTTACGGCCCTTGATTGACGTCAGAATTTCGTTTCCGCTCAATATGTTGAGAACGAATTGACGGAATCCGACCAAATTTTGTGTGCACATCAACATTGACAAGATGTAGCTTGGGATTGTTACCCGGCCCTTAATTGACGTCAGAATTTCGTTTCCGCTCAATATCTTGAGAACCAGTTTACAGAATCTGACCAAATTTTATATGCAGGTCATCATTGACAAGATCTAGCTTGGGATTGTTACCCGTCATTTTTCGCAAAATTTTGACAGAGTTACAGCCCTTGATTGACGTCAGAATTTCGTTTCCGCTCAATATCTTGAGAACGAATAGACAGAATCTGACCAAATTTTGTATGCACATCAACATTGACAAGATCTAGCTTGGGATTGTTACCCGTCATTTTTCGCAAAATTTTGACGGAGTTACGGCCCTTGATTGACGTAAGAATTTCGTTTCCGCTTAATATCTTGAGAACGAATTGACAGAATCCGACCAAATTTTGTATGCACGTCATCATTGACAAGATCTAGCTTGGGATTGTTACCCGTCATTTTTCGCAAAATTTTGACGGAGTTATGGCCCTTGATTGACGTCAGAATTTCGTTTCTGCTCAATATCTTGAGAACAAATTGACAGAATCCGACCAAATTTTGTATGCACGTCATCATTGACAAGATCTAGCTTGGGATTGTTACCCATCATTTTTTCGCAAAATTTTGTCGGAGTTACGGCCCTTGATTGACTTCAGAATTTCGTATTCGCTTAATATCTTGAGAACGAATTGACAGAATCCGACCAAATTTTGTATGCACATCATCATTGACAAGATCTAGCTTGGGATTGTTACCCGTCATTTTTTGACGGAGTTATGGCCCTTTATTGAGGTCAGAATTCTGTTTCCGTTCAATATCTTGAGAACAAATTGACATAATCAGACCAAATTTTGTATGCGCATCAATATTGACGAGATCTAGCTTGTGATAGTTACCTGTCATTGTTTTTTTTCACCCTGCAAAAAAGCTGAGAAGCGGGGCTATAGTCAGATTCTCTGACAATTCTAGTTTGCCTAGCTTGTGATGCGTAGGTTGTAGATTCAGGTCCAAAACATTCTTTTGTTGTCAGCTATTGGTAATGTATTAGCATTCAGTACTAGTCAAACATTTAGGCGACAGCAAGATTGGGATAGATGCTTGACTCGGCATGATCACTGCTGTTAACTATGGCTGTTCAATCAAAGGAACAAAACCTGTTTCATAACTATTAAATGTATTCAAAAATAGCCTTCAGTGATTGTTTAATATATGTATGTGTCTTGTTCAAGGTCAATGTACGACACTCATGAGATCCTGGGTTCTAAAACCCACTGGTGATGGATGATACCTTTGAACTTACAGATTCACACCCCATAGTACTGATTAAGACCCAGGAAGTACTGACCCTGTCCTATTTGTTGATGGTGATGCTTAACATATGTGACATCAATTCATTAAACAAAACATAAACATTTGGATTTTGTTATTACACTTTTCTGTTTCCCAGGGGTGAACACCTGCCTGGAGTTTGGCAGCAAGGTATGTGAGGAAGGGTTTGAGGTCCAGGGAACCAGTACAAACCCCACATCCCAAGCACCACTGAAAGGCAGGATGAATAGAAAACAACAGGTAATAAGAAAAACGGAGATGGGTTTTACCCACATAGATTTTGTGTCCTAGTGGGGATATCACTTGTATAAACCCTACAGTGCATTTGCTACTAAGATTAGTGGCTAGATGAGTTAAACTCTTAAAACATGTATTTAGTTAGGCAATAATGTTTGAAAAAACAAGATCCAAGGTGCGTATAAAAGCTGTAATTGATAAATTAAATTAACCACTGAAAGGATATTTATCCGAGGGATTTTTTCAATTGTTTATAATTTTGTCATGCCTCATATTTTGCTTGTTGTTGTTTTCTTCAGCGTCCAGGCCTGTTTGATGGCTGTCAGTTCTATTTCCATGGCAACTTCGAGTTCTCTGTTCCATCCAAAGATGACCTTGTAGAGGTCATTAAGTCGGGAAGCGGCAAGATCCTGAGCCGGGAACCAAAGCCAGGGCACCTAGACAGCTTAGACTTAACGGTTCCCTATCATGCAAATCCTGAAGGGAACCTTGCCCATTGTTGTGTATTTATAGTGCACCAGAATTTGGTAGAATTTCAGCCAATCAGGACAAAGCATATGTGTTCAGTACCTGTGTCATGGGTTCTTGAGAGTGCCGCAGAGTTCAAGCTTCAAGATTTGTGAGATACATGTCGAAAATCATAGAATTCTATTATAGCTTGTATGCACAAACATGTTATATAACTTGCGTAAGAATTTTACATCACTATGCAACGAAATTTTGAAAAACAAATATTTGAAGGGATATATTTTAGCATCAGGAGCTTATTTTTATCCAACACACACTGCATGAATCAAGTTTCTTGCAGCTTAGTTTATGCAGAAAGAAAGAAAATACTAGATAAAAAGGATGTATGTTACATTAATCCAATCCTGTATGTTACATTAATCCAATCCTTATAATATTTCTTGCCCAGAATTGTTCCTAAAGCCAAGTTCTATGTACTACTGTAAGTACAGAATGCTTTATGTCATTGTTTGAATTGCCAAATTGCAAAATTAAAAGCATGCTGTGCAGCTGTGAGCTATAAGGATTACAAATTCAAACTAAACAGCAATTATAGCAGGCACAATCATAAGGGTACAAAACTGAATTTATTTTATACTTAGCAGTGAAATTAATGCATATCAAAAATGGATAAAAGTGATATTTTCACTGCAGAATTGATATTGATATTTTCACTAGTGATTGATATCAGCCGATATTTTCACTGTAGAGTTTGGATTACTTCTGACGTTTCCATTCACTTGACGTCATTAAATGTGCCTCACTTCAGAAATTCAAATGCCTATAACTCTGTTATTTACGAACGAAAACATAACGTGTGGGTATTCATTTTTATCGCACCTGCTTATAGCAGGGTGCGATATAGGAGTCCAAATTTCTGTCCGTCCGTTCGTTCGTTCGTCCGTCCGTTCGGTCGTCCGTCCGTCCGTCAACATTTACGTCGAAGTTTGACATTTACGTCAAAGTTTTTGTTTTCTCTGCATTAGTGATAGCTGTGACTGTGAAACCTTGCATAGTAATTGTCCTTGACATACCCTTCAAGCACGCACCTTGACCCAGTGCCCTTGACCTATATTTCACGGTCCATTGACTTTGAAATTTTTTACGTCGAAGTTTGCTTTTCTCAACATCAAACATAGCTGCGATTCTGAAACCTTGCATAGTAATTGTCCTTGACATACCCTTCAAGCACGCACCTTGACCCAGTGCCCTTGACCTATATTTCACGGTCCATTGACTTTGAAATTTTTTACGTCGAAGTTTGCTTTTCTCAACATCAAACATAGCTGCGAGTCTGAAACCTTGCATAGTAATTGTCCTTGACATACCCTTCAAGCACGCACCTTGACCCAGTGCCCTTGACCTATATTTCACGGTCCATTGACTTTGAAATTTTTTACGTCGAAGTTTGCTTTTCTCAACATCAAACATAGCTGCGATTCTGAAACCTTGCATAGTAATTGTCCTTGACATATTCTTCAGGCACGCACCTTAGCCCGGTGCCCTTGACCTATATTTCACGGTCCATTGACTTTGAAATTTTTTACGTCAAGGTTTGGTTTTCTCGACATCAGAGATAGCTGCGAGTCTGAAACCTTGCATAGTAATTGTCCTTGACATGCCCTTCAAGCGCGCACCTTGACCCGGTGCCCTTGACCTATATTTCACGGTCTATTGACTTTGCCCAATGCAGGTGCGATATCGACCTCCGCGGAGTTCTTGTCTTAGTTAGAACGTTAGGAACAATGTAGTACCAAAATTATTTGTGTTTTCAAAAATTTTTGGTTTTTGCATTTTCACCGCCTGCTTTGTGAATAGGAAAATGCCGGTGTATTGTATAAAACCAGAGGACCAATGGTCCTGTAAACGCTCACCTGAGATCAGCTGCATATACCAATAAACATGTTTGAATATTATGGTATTTAACTCCAGTGCAGGGGCAGATAAGCCCTTGGGCCATTTTCTTTTTTCAGAATCTTCAATATTCTGTCCATTTGCCAATTTCCTGTTGGCTTTTTCCTTCAAATGACATTTTAACAGTTTTCCCAATTCAGATGCACAGGCAACCCATGTTGACCTTGCCATAAACTTGGTCAAGGTCATCACAGGGTCATGATTTATATATACATTGGAGTACTTTAGCCATCGATGCCTCACGCCAAGTTTCCTTGAAATCAGTCTATTGGTTTCAGAGAAGATGATTTTTGATGGGTTTTTACCATATATGGGCATGGCGGCCATCTTGGTCATGTGACCTAGATTATTTATATACACATCGATTCCCCCATTCTATAGATGCTTCACTTAAAATTTGGCTTTGTTTGGCCAAGCGGTTTCAGAGGAGAAGACGTTTGAATATTATGGAAATATACATGTATATTGCCCCGGGGTGGGGGCACATGAGCCCCTGGGGTCCAATTTTTTTCAGAATCATTAATATCCAGTCCTACTGCCCATTTCCTGCAAGACTTTCACTTTAAATGACATTTTAAAAGTTTTCCCCATTCAAATGCATTGGTGACCTATGTTGACCTTCCCGTAAAATAGGTCAAGGTCATCACAGGGTCATGATTTATATATACATTGTAGTGCTTGAGCCATCGATGCTTCGTGCCAAGTTTCGTTGAAATCGGTCAACTGGTTCTGGAGAAGAAGATTTTTGAACGGTTTTTACCATATATGGGCATGGCGGCCATCTTGGTCATGTGACCTGGATTTTTTATATACATATTTGTTACCCCTTCCTATTGATGCTTCACATAAAATTTCGCTTTGATTGGCCAAGCGGTTTCAGAGGAGAAGATGTTTGAATATTATGGAGATATACATGTATATTGCCCCGGGGTGGGGGCGGATGAGCCCCTGGTGCCCAATTTTTTTCAGAATCATTAATATTCAGTCCTACTGCTCATTTTCTGCAAGATTTTTCCTTTAAATGACAATTTAACAATTTTTCCCATTCAAATGCATTCGCGACCTATGTTGACCTTGCCGTAAAATAGGTCAAGGTCATCATAGGGTCATGATTTATATACACAACGTAGTGCTTGAGCCATTAATGCTTCATGCCAAGTTTGGTTGAAATTGGTCCAGTGGTTCCGGAGAAGAAGATTTTTGAAGGGTTTTTACCATATATGGGCATGGCGGCCATCTTGGTCATGTGACCTGGATTATTTATATACACATTGGTTCCCCCTTCCCATAGATGCTTCATGTAAAATTTGGCTTTGATTGGCCAAGCGGTTTCAGAGGAGAAGATCTTTGAAAATGGTGGACGACGGACGGACGGACGACGGAGCATGGGTATACTATAAGCTCACCTTGTGAGCCTGACGGCTCAGGTGAGCTAATAAAAAGAAAACTTACTTTTTAGCGGTAAATACCAAATATATTTCATCTCGTGACTTGAAATCATCTAAATTTTCACTCGTGCTATGCACTCGTGAAAATTTTGATGATTTCAACTCACTCGATGAAATATATTTGGTATTCACCTCAAAAAAGTAAATATCCTCTATATATCTGTTCAGTAGATAAAGAATATACATCTTACGTAATTGATCAATCAAAAATTCTCATAGCTATTGCAGTTGCCATGGCATTTGCCTGTCTTGACACTTCTTGCAGTATGGTATGCAATAATTTTTTTTCACATGGATTGTATATCCATATGGTAAATAATACTAATAATAGAATAAATACATTTAAAATAAAATTTTGATTATTCTTTCTGTTCCTGTGTAGTTAGGTTGAGATTTTGTGCAGTCCAGAGTTTGATCACCACAAGGGGCACCTTAGTGTGTCCTTATTAAAGCAAGACGTATTAACTCCCCAGAATACAAGTTAGAACCCAGGAAGCGTTGGCCTTGTCCCGAAATGACGACTAATAAAGAACCCAGGAAGCGTTGGCCTTGTCCCGAAATGACGACTAATAAATTGTTTTCTGGAATGTTAAACCTCAATACAAACAAAATCAATACAAACATTTTACAGTCTGTAGGTTGTCTTCTTGCAGTTGGATATTTAACCTATTAGTGATGAATGGTCTTTCTCATCGTTATTATTTGGGTGAGTCCACTTTCATTTTTAGGTGGGTCAGAGGTGGTTTTAAAACTTTATTCACCTTTTCACTGAATTTTCTCTAAGCAACTAGAATAGCCCCAGCTGGGGCTATACTGTTTGCCTATGTCCCTCCAAAAGGACGCCAGGCTTATATGAGTTAAGGGTTCATTGGAATTCTGGCACATTCTGTCACTCATTTACGTCACAAAAACGTAATGAATACTTCCTTAAATCCGAAATTAACTGGGGTGAACAATGGTATATATTTTTCCTTATATTTGATAAAAGGAATATTCTTTTTGTGGGTACTCATCAGAACCGCTTCACCTACTAAGATGGTTCTAACATGTACCCACAATTTATGTTTAGAGCGAAAATTTAAGAAAATATGTATATACGTATAATAAAAAAAATAATTGTAGTAGGGCTATTAATTTCAAAAATCTAAATTTTTACATCTAAATACTCTGTATATCTAAATACACTGTATATTGCATGGACATTTTCGTAATGCAAGAAAGATGAGCACAATACTGGTTAACTGCTTTGGCTAAGCTAACCAGGAAAAGTATGGATACACTAGGTAACTGACCATCCTCACACGGCAATGCAAGTCAGACAGATGAATGGATTTAATATAACAGCTCAAAAGTGTGATAAAAATTGTGTGCTAGTAAAGCTCAAACTAGTCTGCAGTAGTTTGTAGGCACATGCTCAACAATTTGGGAGTTGGTTGTATTTACATTGGGGTCAGGCACACAATTTTACCCTGATCTGGTGTCAGTGAACATAGTCAATTGCCACCGTAGATTCTTGTAACCTCAAATGGTAAACCCCTTTTCAGTGTGAAAAGGCTCATGAACCAACCATTCCAACATTAAAATAGTGGACACAGGAATTGATACATTTGAGCCGCCCCATGGGAAAACCAACAATCTGCATGGGCGAAAACAAAGGCGCAGATCCCGCGAAGCTGATCAGCGCCTTTGTTTTCGCTACTCGGATAGTACAATTCCTCCTCTACTTAAATCCGAAATTTCAAACTTCTAGCTCTTTTCTGTGCTTGTACAGGTCGGTTTGTGTCAGTCCTGTTCGGAAACCACATTGTTGGTTTTTCCACGAGGTGGCTCATTTGATTAAAATCCCAACAAAGACACCGGGCAGGAAAGAAAACACTGCACAAAACATCACAAAGAATGTTATAACATCCCAGTCAATATGAAAAGCCAGATGATGCTCTTTCCCAACAAGGTGACCATTGGGTTAGCAAAGTGACAATTACATTAGGGAGGTAAACAGAAATCATGAAGATGTATCACAGCATCTTTGGAGTACAGCTACATAACGAATGAGCCGTTTCCGACAAGGTCCGACACAGAAAGAGGATAGAAGCTTGAAATTTCGCATTTAAAAAGAAGAATTGTACTATCTGTGTAGCGAAAACAGGCGCTGATCAGCTGTGCGGTTACTGCACATCTGATCTGCACCTTTGGTTTCGCATAGGCAAAAATCCAGTTACCTCATGGTATGGCTCTAATACAAAATGGCTTTCAATTGTTATATGTATACTCCAGTTAAACATCACTGGATGCTTCTAAAATATGCTTGAAATCATCAAAATGTAGTTGATTGTGTTGGCCCAGCGGTAGAGCATCAGATTACTGAGTGAGAAGTCTGGAGTTTGAAATCCATCACTGTTTTTTGTCTTTGATCAAGAAACATACTTGCATGTAAAATTGTTAAAATGCCAATTCTGAATATATCCAGATTTAAATTTGATAGGTAAATGACCTTGTGCCAAGGCCAAGCCAAGGCTTTCACCTTGAAATATTGCACAGATTTATTTACTCAATTGGGGATTAGAATTTTGAATCAATAAGGTTGTATTTCTCACTTTCACGTGACAGGTTCCAAAACTTTCTGTAATCTATTTTTTTTTTATTTTATTTTACACTTTCCCATTGAAAAGCCTATTTGACCTAGATGGCAGCTAGAGCATGTGACCCCGATTTCATGCACAAACTTTTTTTCTCCTGTTTGAGATGAACAAAACATCTTGTCCCCATCATGGCCAACAATTATTTTATTGTATCGAATCTTATAAATCTTGAATGTAGATGTATATGCAAAAGTCATTTTTTTGCAATTGATATAAATGAATTAACATAAACAAGTTTGCCTTGTTCATGAAAAATGAAGATTATTCATGATGTGAAATTTGTTCACATGAACAGGATAGAGTGAAAAATTGTTCATATTGACTGGGATGAGGCAAAATGAAAATTATTCATGTGAAACGAACAGAGTATAATATCCATTTGAATATTATCTATTAGAACAGGACACATTGAAAATTTTGCAGGGGAACCGGACAGACTGACGCTTGTGAATAGGGCAGTATGCAAATTAGTCAGATGGGTTGCTGATGTGAACATTGCAGAAAGAAAATTGGTAATGTGAATACAGCAATTGAAAATGTTGATGTGAACAGAACAGAATGACAATGGTTTAATATGTGAACATGTCAGAATTAAAACTGTTCATGTGAATAGGACAGAATGAAAATTACACATAATAGACAGGGTGAAATGAAAATTATTCATACATGTATTAACAGTTCAGAATGAAAATTGTTTATGAACATTGCATTATGAATAGATTGCATTTTAACAGGGCAGAATGAATTTTGTGAATAGGGCAGTATGCAAATTAGTCGGGACAGTATGAAATGTGCATGTGAAGATTGCAGAAAGAAAATTGGTCATGTGAATTTGTCAAATTGAAAAATGTTCATGTGAACATTGCAGAATGACAATGGTTTAATATGTGAACATGTCAGAATGAAAACTGTTCATGTGAAGAGGACAGAATGGAATTGATACATATAGACAGGGCAAAATGAAAATTATTCATAATAACAGGTCTGACTGAAAAGTGTTCATGTGAACAGTTCACAACCAACAGATTTCATGTTAAAAGAGCAGAATGATTTTTGTTTATAGGACGGTATGCAAATAAGTCAGGACAGTATGGAATGTTCATGTGAACACTGCAGAAAGAAAATTGGTCATGTGAATTTGTCAAATTGAAAAATGTTCATGGAAAAGGGCAGAATAAAAATGGTTTAATGTGAACATGTCGGAATGAAAACCGTTTTTGTGATTAGGACAGAATGAAAATTATACATATGGACAGGGCAAAATAAAAATTTATTCATATTAACAGGGCAGACTGAAAATTGTTCATGTGAACAGAGCATTATGAATAGATTTCATGTTAACAGGACAGAATGGATACTGTGAATAGGGCAAGTTAATCAGGACAGAATGAAAGTTGAGTTGTTCAAGTGAACATTGCAGAATGAAAATTGGCCATGTGAAGTTGGCAAATAAAAAAATGTCCAAGAGAACAGGGCAATGAAAATGGTTTAATATGTGAACATGGAAGAATAAAAATTGTTCATGCGAAAAGGACATAATGAAAATCATACAAATAGACCTGCCAGAATGAACATTATTTATATCAACGGTGCAGAAGGGAATTCTCATGGGCAATTTCATGTCAATTAGGGCAGAATGAAAATGTTCATGCTTAAAGGGGAGAATGAGTTGTGCATGTGAACAGGGCAGAATGATAATGAGCAGGGCAAAATGAAAAGTATTCATTTGAACAAGGCAGAGTGAATTATTCATGTGAGAAAGCCTGTATGTTAGAAAGGTAAAATGAAAATTATTCACGCGAACAAGGCAGAATGAAAATTATACATGTAGACAGAGCAAAATAAAAATATTTCTATGAATTGGGCAATAAATAAATCATGTGTAAAGAGCAGTATGAAAATTATCTAGGGCAGAATGAAATGCCTATTTGGGATACTGAAAAGGTGTGCATGTAAACAGGACAGAATGAAAATGCTTCGTATGAGCTTAAAAAGTGTTCACGTGAACTGGACAAATTAAAATTTTTCATGTGAACAGGACAGACTGAAAATAGTTCATGTGAACAGTGCAGAATGTAAACTGATCGTGCGAAAAGTGGGCAAATAAAAACTGTTCATGTTTATGCACAAGTCATTTGTATCTCCGGCTCCCCTAGGGCCAGGGAATGGTGGGGCTTTTAACTTTTCACTTTTTAAAGCCCCGCTAAAAACCCGGCAATGCGGGCTTTTGTGGTAAAATCCCTGCTAAAAGCCCCGGCTGCCCGGAAGCTGACCATAATATGGAACAGCAGCTGAGAGTTGTTCTGATGAAACTTGAAATATGTGAGAGGGGCTTTGATGTATGTGTGTAAAAGTACAGGCACATTTGCAAATTAAATAAGGACCATAAAAGTAATGAAATGTTAAAAATACACTAATTTGAAACTAGAATTGTCAGAGAATCTGACTATAGCCCCGCTTCTCAGCTTTTTTGCAGGGTGAAAAAACAATGACAGGTAACTATCACAAGCTAGATCTCGTCAATATTGATGTGCATACAAAATTTGGTCTGATTATGTCAATTTGTTCTCAAGATATTGAGCGGAAACGAAATTCTGACCTCAATATAAAGGGCCATAACTCCATCAAAATTTTGCGAAAAATGACGGGTAACAATCCCAAGCTAGATCTTGTCAATGATGATGTGCATACAAATTTGGACGGATTCTGTCAATTCGTTCTCAAGATATTGAGCGGAAACGAAATTCTGAAGTCAATCAAGGGCCGTAACTCCGTCAAAATTTTGCGAAAAATGACGGGTAACAATCCCAAGCTAGATCTTGTCAATGTTGATGTGCATACAAAATTTGGTTGGATTTTGTCAATTCGTTCTCAAGATATTGAGCGGAAATGAAATTCTGACGTCAATCAAGGGCTGTAACTCCGTCAAAATTTTGCGAAAAATGATGGATAACAATCCCAAGCTAGATCTTGTCAATGATGACGTGCATACAAAATTTGGTCAGATTCTGTCAATTCGTTTTCAAGATATTGAGCGGAAACGAAATTCTGACGACAATCAAGGGCCGTTACTCCGTCAAAATTTTGAGAAAAATGACGGGTAACAATGCCAAGCTAGATCTTGTCAATGTTGATGTGCATACAAAATTTGGTCGGATTCTGTCAATTCGTTCTCAAGATATTGAGCGGACACGAAATTCTGACGTCAATCAAGGGCCGTAACTCCGTAAAAATTTTGCGAAAAATGACAGGTAACAATCCCAAGCTAGATCTTGTCAATGATGATGTGCATACAAAATTTGGTCAGATTCTGTCAATTCGTTCTCAAGATATTGAGCGGAAACGAAATTCTGACATCAATCAAGGGCAGTAACTCCCGTCAAAATTTTGCGAAAAATGACGGGTAACAATCCCAAGCTAGATCTTGTCAATGATGATGTGCATACAAAATTTGGTCGGATTCTGTCAATTCGTTCTCAAGATATTGAGCGGAAACGAAATTCTAATGTCAATCAAGGACCGTAACTCTTTCAAAATTTGACGAAAAATGATGGGCAACAATCCCAAGCTAGATCTTGTGAATGTTGATGTGCACACAAAATTTGGTCAGATTCTGTCAATTGGTTTTCAAGATATCGAGTTGAAACAAAATTCTGACGTCAATCAAGGGCTGTAACTCTGTCAAAATTTTGCGGAAAATGACGGGCAACAATCTCAAGCTAGGTCTTGTCGATGTTGATGTGCATACAAAATTTGGTCAGATTCTGTCCATTCGTTCTCAAGATAATGAACGGAAACCAATTGTTCACGGAAAGACGGAATGACGGAATTACGGAAGGACAGGGTGAATCCAGTATAGCCCCACTTTTCCAAAGCGGGGCTATAATAATGTGACCGTGTATTGGTGGGAAATTAAAACCCCGGGACTCATCAGAGGTTAAAGCCTGGCACTTTAGCCCTAGGGGGGGGGCCGCGGATACAAATGACTGGTGCATTACATGACAGAATGAAAAAGGATCATGCAAACGGTGCAGAATGAAAATTGTTCAGGTGATCAAGGCAAATGAAAGTTTTACATGTGAACAGAGCAGAATGAACTGTTCACGTGAACAGGTCGTTATTACTAGTCGAACATAAGTAAATTTAACATGAATTTGATGATCGTTTTTATTTATTTTTTCCCCCTTTTTTTTTTTTTTTTTTTTTTTTTTTTTTTTTTTTTTTTTTTTTTCTTCTTGCTAGCTGCAGTGGATGTCATCGTGACTACGGGGATGATTCAAATGATGCTACCTGTGCTGTCGTCCGAGTACTTTGTATACCATCACATGCAAAAGCACTGCTGTCGTCCGAGTATATGGTCGACAGCCGTAAGTGTGATACTAATGATTTTGCAGTCGTCCGACCGTCGATGACGACTGCAAGCTTTTGCATGCAATGGTATACAAAGTACTCGGACGACAGCACAGGTAGCATCATTGAATCACCCCCGTGACTGAATTTCTGCTTTGAGTGCTATGGGCTCAACTCAAATGGTTAAAAGTCTGTAAAAAGTGGGTCTACAAATTGAAGTTTATTATGTATGCCGGACATACTAATTGCTTAATGCGTTTCTATTGGTACATGGTGGAATTGCATTAATTACAATTCCAGGCTCTGTGCAATTATTAATTAGAATTGAGAGCTTTTCAAACTATAATTCTAAACGGATCCTAAATCATGTTTGAACAATATTGCCAATCAATACTTGTTTTATTATCTGAGCCGCATCGTGAGAAAACAGGATTTTTGCCTATGCGAAAACAAAGCCGCAGATCAGCTTCGCGGTAACCGCGAAGCTGATCAGCGCCTTTGTTTTCGCTACATGGATAGTACATTTCCTCTTCTTCTTATATCCGAAATTTCAAGCTTCTAGCTCTTTTCTGAGCTTGTACAGGCCGGTTTGTGTCGGACCTGGTCGGAAACCCCGAAGACCGGTTTTCTCGCGTCGCGGCTCATCTTGACTTTTGTCATTGAACGCCATCAACCAAAAGCAGCGAGGCTATCAGCTCATCCTAAAAGAAAAAAATACACGATTCTACCATGATAACAGCACCCAGTGGTCAGAATGTGACTTTAATACGCTTTTTAAACGATCCATATAGTCTGGGTTCATTGCCATGATAAAAAACACATGTTCCTGATATTTCTTGTATTTTATGTCTCTTTACCAATTTGACTCACGTTTTCTTGTGGCAAGAATCATGTAGTATTTAAAGCGTACTAAAAAGCAAATAGGCAATTAACCACTTTCAACATCATGCGTTGCCTTACAACATACACTCTTGTCGCTGAAAAAAATATCTCGAGTCTTCAAATTATTACCAGTCATCATTTTCTCGAATTGAAACGTATGATAAAAAATTCGTAATGGAAGCTGATAAAATGACCGTTCATAGAAAGTTATTTCACATCAGATTTAATTGCGATTTTCATCCCCAAAGGATATGTAAAATCGAAGATCGATCCTAAATGAAATGAGCCTCTGCATGAGAAAACCAACAAATTGGGTTTCCGACCAGGTCCGACAAAACCAGGCTGTACAGTCACAGCATAAAGCTAGAAGCTTGAAACTTTGGATATAAGTAGAAGAGGAATAGTACTATACGTGTGGCGAAAGCAAAGGCGCTGATCAGCTGTGCAGTTACTGCACAGCTGATCTGCGTCTTTATTTTCGCATATGCAAATTGTTGGTATTCTCATGCGAAGGCTCAAATGATTTGCTGGAATAACCTATTTAAATATGCAAGTTTGAAAGAATTCTGATCATAAAACCAGGACTAAAACAATATCCCGGTTGAAAACCATGTTTCTATGTGTGTTGTTGCTGATTTTTGACAGTCTTTTGGGCTGTACGGACGGACAAACACTGAATCAGTCGATAGATCTAATGAATGAAAAACTAACCGGATATGACCGACGACACCGCCCTATAGAAAACCAGTCGCTAGCGCTGCAGGTAAGTCTGTTTCGGTTTACATGCGTACAAACCTATCTTATACTCGTATGTGAAAAAAAAAAAAAAAAAAAAAAAACTTGTTGTTATCGATACGAATTCTCTTCAAAGGTGAAATAGAAGACATTTATTATATGGCAAGTGATGAAATACAGAGAAATATGTATTAAATATAACCAATATTTGAAAAACTTATATTTTCACATGTGAAAATATAAAAAAGTTATATTTTCACATGTGAAAATATAAGATTTGGGAATACGCAAATTACGATTCCACCGTTTCATTTCTTTTATACATAACTAAATTTTATAATCTATGCTATTGCTGACGCAATGAACGTTTCTAACACACCTCGCCTATATAGCCAATGGTAAAAAAACGAAATATGTGTGTGTAAATACCAGCATTACAGTCAATTTGGCGGGATATCTGCAATGCAATGGCGGAAAGCTGAACGATATCGACGGTTTCAGCAACATTTATTCCGTTTATTGTGCGTTAGAATCGAAATAGATCAGCTCAAGTGCGTGAATTGTTGAGTAATAATTCACTGTTTGTCGGTCAGTTGTAAGAAGATAAATCACTCGCGCTACGCGCTCGTGATTTGATCTTCTTTACAACTGACCTCCAAACAGTGAATTATTACTCAACAATTCACTGCTAGAGCTGATCTATTTCTTAAATAACGACGTAATGACGTGACGTAATGACGTCATTTAAGATTTTGACGTCATATGCTTTAGCGCGCAACGTTACAATGACTACATGCAATATAATAAAAAGAAAATTCAAGTTTTTGTCGTGAATATAACTTATTTCATCTCGTGAAGTGAAAAATTATATGGGCCACAACGTGAGAAAATGTACCTTCGGACAATTTTTAAGTATAAGAAAAACAAAGTTGCTTTGAATGTTTAATTTTTGTTGGGTCTATTAGTCTTTAGTTGACCAGATTATTAAAGTTATTTTGTGAGTTATGGCCAATTTTCTATATGAACCCTACAGACGTCATTGTCCTGAAAAATGACGTCAAAATTGCGTAATGAATTTCTGCAATCCAGTAGAACTTATAAAACTCGATGCATTTGCTTAAATTTGTTTTAAGCTCTGGTCAGAACCTATTGTTAAGATAGAAGCATGCTATCCTTACAGGCAATCTGCCGTAATTATTTTGTCTATTTTATGATGATGCGGTTGCTATGGTTACCGTTTAACGATAGATAATGGAAAATAATATGTATTATGGGCTAAAACAAGGGCAGATAACTCCAAATTTTGAAAAACAATATGTTTTAAAACTCATTCATTTGGTAGCCCAATGTTCTAAGATTACAAATACAGTGTTATTTCAAAAACGTATATTACATCATTTTTCGGCATTTTGCTGCTTTCTACAAGTAATGTCAGAATGTCCGAAGGTACATTTTGTCGCGTTGAGGTTCATATATTTCATTCGTGCCTTCGGCACTAATGAAATATAAAAAATTTTCACTTCACTCAATGAAATAAAACTCATATTCACTCCAAAAACTTGAATATCCTCTATGTATCTTTGTGCTGATCGCAGCTGTATGTTTTAAAACATAAAAGCTAAATTGGCAGTTTGTGCCTAATATGGAGAGACTGGCTACGGTATTAAGCATCAGAGCGCTTTTTTTTTTTTTTTTTTTTTTTTTTTTTTTAAGACGTACGTAGTAAAAATAAGTAACAACAGCTCGTCTTCGACTCGCCAAGTATTTTAAAATAATTAAATCTGACAGTATTTGTCTTCTCTAGGTGAATGTCTCGTTTGACATCGTCACAATACAAACCTTTGACGAGGTCAACTCCCTCTTCTCTGTTATGGGTGTGGTGTACATGACCTGGATTGACTCCAGAATTGTCTGGGACTCTGACTTGCATGGCGGAATCGGGAGCCAGCTCTATCCATCCTCAGAAGTTTGGTACCCGGTGTTGATGCTGGGAAATGCGTATGATTCTATGACAGATATTGCAACCAACGGTACCAATGTGAGATTTTTCCCAAATGGATTTGCGTCATTTGGTGTTGGATCGGTATTTAAGACCACTTGCAGTGCGGATGTCACATACTATCCTTTTGATACACAGGTACGGATACATAGAGATTATCATATGACAATTTTCATATCGTACCTCGTATCAACCCGAGAATCCCGTATCAGCCCGAGACTCTCGTATCAGCCCGAGGGCCGAAGGCCCGAGGGCTGATGCGAGAGTCGAGGGCTGATACGGGATTCGAGGGTTGATACGTGGGTACGATATGAAAATTGTCATATCGTAATCTTTTTATCATATATTTTAAGTCATGACCATTTTTCCCTTTCTTTGTTTTATTTTATTTTATTTTATTTTATTTTATTTTTTATTTTATTTTAACATACAGCCAAAGCGTGCAGTAGAGCGCATATTATTTGCACATTAGCACAAATCGAAAATTCGTCTCGACATGACAAAATACTGTTGCCTGTGACATAAAACCACAATCCAAACAAATCTAAAATGCCTGCAGTACACTACCTAATGAACTCAATACAATAGGAGCCGAGTGCTCCGAATATAATTTTATTAGCCAATCATTTGGTGATACGGCTTTTTCTCCCTAGGGATGATATGGGTCACGTGGGTATGTGAGCCAATCATTTGGTGATACGGCTTTTTCTCCCAAGGGAGTGATATGGGTTTTATCAATTTTTGAACGGATACGGCTTTCGAGATACTGTGCTGCGATACGTGAACGTAACTATTGTCTGTATCGCATATGCAAAAAGAACATATTTTGTAGTAAATATATGATAAATGTAATTACTAGAACTTATATTCAGCCTGAAATTGATGAGAGTGCAAATGTTGGCATTCCTGTATTTGTTTAACTTGAAGTTTATAAATGCTACACACAGTTTGGAACTTAAACAAGTGAAATACTGTATAAATGCATGTATGTTGAATCTGACTAAATTATATAAAAATATGTGTGTACAGCTCCGTTTCATAAGTTTAGTACATATACCGATTTGTTTCATAAGTAATGGCATAGCAGTACCAGTACTTGAATCTTGGTCAAATTTTATTGGGTGTTTGCAGATTTAGACGGATTTCGCTATGTCAAACCTAATACATAGACCTATTCACTGTTTGTAACATTTTAGATAAATAAATAATAGCACATGAAATATGATAAACGAAATAAACACAATTTCTGTGACACTGATATCTATGTTAACATTGATTTCTCACACTACATAAAAATGTATTATTCCAATAAAATGAAAGAGCGTCGAGGAGACTACACCTTACATAATATTTGTTCTACCCTATGTACAGTCGAGGTTATCGAAGCTTGAAATCTTTCATCCTGCACGACTGCCTTACCTTGTTTGAACTGCCTTTGTGCCATTTGTGTCCCAGTACCTTTTCGAGTGGCATCCTTGGGATCAAATATTTACATGCAACTGTTTGACCAGTGTTATTTGTAAATACAACCGATTGTATGTGTTATTATGTATTAAACGCTTACTGATTGTATAATATGGTGTACCAGGGCCAGTAGGTTCAAGCTTCAATAAACTTGAATATACACAGGGTAGACCAAATATTATGCCAAGTGTAGTCTACCGGGCAATATGCCAATTTATTTTATACTTTACAGTGAAACCCAATGTATATCAAAACTTGATAAAATTGGTATTTTCATTGATATGAAATTTCACTGATATCAAATCTCACTGATATCAAAAGTCACTAGTGACTGATATCAGCCTATATCGTCACTGTAATGACGTCAGATTTTTTGGATTACTTCTGACGTTTCCATTTACTTGACGCCATTAAATGTGTCTCACTTCAGAAATTCAAACGCCTATAACTCCGTAATTTATGAACGAAAACATAAAGTGTGGGTATTCATTTTCTTAGTTAGAACATAAGGAACAATGTGGTACCAAAATTATTCGTGTTTTCAAAAAATTTTTGTTTTTGCATTTTCACCGCCTACCTTGTGCATTGGAAAATGCCTGTGCATTGTATAAAATAAAAAGAAAATTTGCTTTTTTTCAGTGAATACCAAATATATTTCATCTCGTGAGTTGACAACATGATAATTTTCACTCGTGCTGCGCACTCGTGAAAATTCTAATGTTTTCAACTCACTCGATGAAATATATTTGGTATTCACCTCAAAAAAGCAAATATCCTCTATTTAACAATAAAAAAAAATAATATGTTTTTGGTTAAACCTTTCTTGAATGGTATGAAATCAATGTTTAAGTTGATATTTTTATCCCAGATTTTTTTTTTTTTTTTTTTTTTTTGCTTGTCATTTTAATATTACTATTTATAAATTAATCGATCAAACTCTAAAATGTTACAATTAGTGAATAGTTCTATGTATTAGGTTTGATATAGCGAAATCCGTTTAAATCTGGAAACACCCAGTAAAATTTGGCTAAAATTCAAGTACTGGTACTGCTTCATTACTTATGAAACAAATCGGTATGTACTAAACTTATGAAACGGAGCTGTAATTACATTTAGTCGTTTGGTTTCGATTTTCTCACTATTAACTAACAATCTCAGCTAGAAACTAGTGGGAAAAGATACGTACCCGGTCTTTGAATACAAAGTTAATATCCTAGTCACGGCACCAAAACAAGTGTCTTATATCGTAACCAAGTAGATAAGCTCAGTATTAGAGGACTTATTAGACATATCGAACAAAATTTGTAGAATCCTACTTATGATTCTTGGTTTACTTGAGTGTCATATGAGAACAGCAGTTGTGTTGTTGTTTTTTAATTCTTCTAGAGATTGCCTCTTTTCTCCTTTTTCAGAAATGCGGCATCCGACTGGTCCCCTTTTCTTATTTACCGAATGAGATAGAGATATATTCTCCACGAACAGATGTTCTCCAGAACTACTATACCGGTAACGGAGAGTGGACCCTGGTCTCTACCCAAGCCTACCATGACTCGCTCAACACAATATGGTTTTCATTTACCCTGGAAAGAAAACCAATGTTCCTCGTAATAAACGTACTTCTGCCGGTAATGTTTCTAGCGTTCTTGAATACTCTAGTTTTTATGTTGCCGTGCGAATCCGGCGAAAGGATGTCCTACGCAATCACCGTCCTGCTGTCCATTGCCGTGTTTCTAACGCTGGTTAGCGAGCATCTGCCGAAAACCAGCGAGCCAATGTCGATACTGTCGTACTACATGATGCTGATTCTGATTCTCAGCACGCTCACGTGCTTGGCCGTCATCCTCAACATGGAGCTGTTCCACAGGAAGAATCAGAACGAGGTTAAATGGTGGGGAAGATTTCTTGTTTCTTTTGTCCAATGCAAATGCATATCAAGGAAAGCAAACAAGGTCTCGCAGGGATCGTTGAAATTATCATCAGATGGCCAGAACGTGACAACATCAGAACTTGTCAAAAGTATGTTTGCAAAGCGTATCCCGCACGCGCAAGTGTCACGTGACAGTGAGGACATAATAACGTGGAAGGACGTGAGCTTTGCTGCTGACAAGTTGTTCTTGCTGCTGTTTGCTGTTGCCAACATCATACTTGCAGCTATATTTGTAGGGGTTCTGGCTGGATGAAATCATGACTGATCATTGCTTATCGTTTTATAAACAAAGTCAAAATATATTTTGTTCATTTGATTTGGTTCCAATGATATAGCCCAGCACGACACATGCAGCCGTTTATGATACACGACTTGTGCAACATGACACGCAACGTTTTATTCTGAATAAATTGCGTGTCTAAAATAAGCAAACATGCCCTTTGACAAAAAAAAAAAGTTAAAAATGAGCAAAGACCAGGATCTGTCACGTTTAGAACTATAACACTGTCCTACTCTATAGAAACATAAATGGGAGTTGGTTATATATGGCAAAGTACAATAAGAATATACAGTGAAATTATTATGCCTTTTCAAAATGGTAATCACATAGCTAGTTTAACTGAATGCTACACTCTGTAGATGTATGTGCATAAGAAATGCAAGAACTGTTCCCATACACAAGGCACCATACTAGAACTGCGCATTGTGGTTAGCATTAAAAGATGTTCTTAGATGTCCAGTTTGTTTTAAACCACTTACAAGTAAGCATATGAATATTGATAAAGCAAGCTGAGTTTTCAGCGTGTTGCACGACACCCTGGAGTCCATGGTAAGCCAAAGCTGAGGTAAGCTGAAGACAAGGAAATGGAATTATGCCCCCCCCCCCCGACAGAACAAGACTTTTAAACAAGGTTCAAATAATGTGACACGAATGGATCAAGCTCTGTTGCCCGACCCATTGGTAAAACAACATTATCAACCGTCACTGAGTTAAAACATTTAACAATGCATATGTATACTAACGTTTAAATTATACACAGTTACAAACGTCAGATTTATTGGTGTGTTAATGTTGCGTTTTTTTTTTTTTTTTTTTTTTTTTTTTTTTTTTTTTTTTTTTTTTTTTTTTTTGTTTTGTTTTGTTTTTAACTTAAATGGCTTGTTGTTTTTGAGTAACACATTACAGTGTTGGCGAGTATCAAGTGTTGGCAAGTATCAAGTTCTAAGAACATGTTCGCTAAGGGAAGGGTAAAAGGCTCGATGACATCAAAACAGTAAAAACGTGAATGGTTTTGTCTGGTGGGTTCTATCATGGTTTTGTCTGGTGGGTTCTATCATAAGGGTGGAGATGTATTTATCGACATTATAGCGTGTTCTGTGTCTTAGATATATATCAATATTGGGAAAATAGACACGGAAACCTCTTTGAAGAATAAAATGTATAATCCAAGGAGTTCTTACTATGTGTGTGCTGAAAACCAACAGATAATGCAAACATGGATTTACTAAGGCCAAGACGAGGTGCGCCTAAGATTAGAAGGCGGATGGTTCTACGAGGTACCGACACGATAAACATATCAATAGTCAGTTATCCTCTAAATTTCCGGAAATCGCCATTGTTGCGACTTTGCAAATTTCGTTCCGCGGAAGTATATTAGGTGTTTTAGAATAATATAAATGTTGTTTTGTTATCAAACATAAATGAGAGACCAAACAAGGGTGTATTGCAGTGGCTACTCTTGCAAATAACTCTCCTAATGTCCAGGATTTTGTGTATGAGTGTGCTCTCTCAAGCGAAAAGATGGGAAGGCTCAGAAAAGTTTTGAAAGTTTCACACAGCTCATAAATTCTCTGTTCTTTCTTGTTTATTTTAAACATCATCATGAGTAGACGGCGAACAACAGATCGTCACATTCTTGCTGATGATCAAGCTTTGGATCAAATTTCAAAAGAGGTAGGCATGCCATCTAAACATGGTGTTTTACTTTAGTAAAGGAAGTAGTGTGTAAAGTGGAGTAGAATTGCGCAATGGTCAAACACAAGACTTGGTAGAAGTGTCAGTCGTTTGAGCCTCATTTGCCTGTCGGGGCATCTTCAGTGACCTTGTCACCTTGAGCAAGTCACAGAAAATTGAAGACTCATACTGAATGTCCAGGAATGTCACTGTCAAGTCAATTAAAAGAGGAATTTTGTACAAATGGATGGATTGTCTACCTACTGTCCATACACCATGTTCCAGAAACTGCCTTTTTTTCACATTTCTGAAACACCTAAGACACAAAAAGTATGATTATGTTTCCATTTTGCATTCCAAAGTCATCAAAAGCGCTGCAAAAATGTTGAGAAATTCAGTTACAAAACAAAAAATTTAATGCCATAAAATAATTTTGATTAGAGCTTTTTCCACTGTGAAAATGTAAGCAAGGGAAGTAACTATTTTCCCAGAAAAAAATCTAAATTGATGATTTTTCATTTAAAACTCTCTAAACCAAAACGAAACTATAAAGTATACATAGCTCAGCTGAGCTCCATACTCCTCAAATTACACATACATGTATTGGCTAGATTTTCAACTTTAAGGTGCTTGGAATACCTCCCTTGCACATGAAAAAGGCCTTTTCAAAATCATTTTGGGGTATAAAATTTTCAATAGTGAACCGATTTTCAATTTTTTTTATTTGTATTTTAAGACTTTTTTTTTTATTGAAAGGGATGACATGGTCATAATTTTCTGCAGGTGTTTCAGGAAATGGTGATTTTGAAAAAGGCAGTTTTTGGAAGATGGTGTAAGGACAGTAGTCACTGAGGTATGATCAGATGGTACCATTGAAATTCTGTGAAGTTGATGATTTATTATAAACTACAGTTCTCCCTAAAATCTCAGGTTTTGTTCAAAACAGTTCTTGCTCACATGCAGCACTTGACATATGCTCAACCAATACAGAATTGCGATTTCAGCCACTTTCATATGTCAGCACTCATTGACAAGAGTATCGGTGATTAAAACTGCTGTTGTAGGATTTTCACCCAGATGAAGTCCCGTCTAAATTTGGTGATATAGTAAGCAAAAATTGTAAACATTATAAGGCCATATTATAGTGTGGTACCAGAACAGCCACTGTTTCAGTAATTTACAGTACAGAGCTTGGAGTCCCCAAAGTACAGATGATTTTTTAAATCACCTGCCCTGCCTGGTTTGTCTTATAGTGTAAATTTAATCTAGGGGGGGAGGGGGGGGCTATACTTTATTAAGAATTCAATGTTGAAAAAAAATAGGTACACACATGTTAAGAAATTGTAGAGAAGTCAAAAATGTATACCAGTGCTGGAAATTGCTGGTCACATAGTCACCGAATGCGACCAAACATTCATCTTATTTATTATAGGGACTTATTTACAGGTTCTAAAATAATATGATTCGCTCACTGTATTTACTCTCAAAGATGCAGACCTTTTCCCAACTGCCCAGTCTGCCCCTCCCCACCCCCCCACCCCCCCCCCCCCAAAAAAAAAAAGAAAGAAAAATGAAAAAAAAAAAAAAGATAAATAAATAAGAATAAATATTAGAAAAATAACACCAACTTCTTATGATTTTGATTTAATGGGCCACATCAAAAAATAAATAAAAATAGGGGTTTATTATTGAAAATTTTTGATAAAAAAGAATGATTCTAACACTTTCACTTTGTTTACTCATTTTGGCCACTGGAAATCAAATTTTAGTGGCCCCAAAAGTATATTTGAGCCATCACCATAAAAATGAATGTCCACCACTGAGACATAGCCAGAACTGAAATTCAGTGTCACAAATTAATGGGTCATTTACTAACTAGGGTGGGAAAAAAGAGTTTTAATAGCAGTCCTTCAATGTGCGCAATTGACAAAATACACACCGTGCAACTGGCTGCTTTGATGACAGATGGCTAACATTGATGACAGATGGAAGATTTCAGATCATTAGAGGGGTGGGTTATGATTTTTGGTTTGTGAAAATAGAAGGGAAGTGCTCCGGTATTCTGTGGCCGATGTCTTAACTTGTAGGTCCTTTGAGATTTTATAGACACAGACTGAACAAATATCTATAGCAAATAAAGCTATAATTTGTCATTATTTAACACAATTCTCCGAAAAAGTCGCGAAAAGCGGGTATCTGCTGCGATGGAGTGCATCTTTGTCAAAATCTGCTAATTTTACTTACACCCAATACAAATTCAACCATTGAGCTACATTTCTGCAAAATTTCAAACCCCTGCTCCACATAATTAAGAAACTGGACACCTTCAAAGATGACAGGTAGACGGAAAATGGCTGCTTTTGTCAACAGATCAATTTTAGAGCGGCTGACTGGGATGACAGATCACAAATTTCAGTGGCTAACGCTGGTGACAGATGGATATTTTAGGAATATTCTTGAAAAAATACCATTTATACTGCTTTGGTCACCTTGAATATGAAAATACATCTCCCATAGTCAAAATAAAGCTGGGTGCATCCGGATTTCATTTTGAGACTATCCCTGATATTACCTTTTAATGAAGGATTTTGACCTCTTGCTCCCGAGTCCCATACTCTACCCACAGATCATCCCGCTATCCTAGCATTTAAACTATAAGTTTCCGTTGATACTGTATAAAGCTCAATTGGCATGTTCGGTACTGGTTAATATTGCCTGCTGTTGTGCATACTCCCCAACATTGCCAACACCTCCGTTGCTCTCCGATACTGAGAGGACTTTCGTCCGGAAGTGGAACACCGCGGCTTGGAGTTTGGCTGTTGTGTGTTGGCGAGACAAATGCCAGCAGACTGACTGGTATAGTAGTAGCCCATGTGTGCCATGATTTTTCAGTAACCTTAAACATATCAGTCGGATGAGGGGTGTTGTGTGTTGATGAGGCGTATTATTATGGACATTTTTATCCTGATATGCACCAGACTTTTAGTTTTATTGATTTGTAAATCTGATTTTATAGACCATTGCTGAGGCGTATCATTACAGACATTTTTATCTTGATATGCACCAGACTTAAAAAAATAGAGATCATTGTATTTTATCATTCTTTAGCTTTTAAATACCACATAATCTACACCTTCTTTACTTAAACTTATAGGGCACTTTCGACCTCGTATGACAGTTTGGTTAGCCCATAAAGTCAAAAAGGCATTGTGACAAAATAATACAGGGTTCATCCTGGCCCAAAATTTTAGGGAGAAGTGACTTCTCCCTCTGAGAATTTTAGAGAGAAGTTTGCTAATCTTAGGGAGAAGTGAGGGTAGTAACACGGATGACGAATGGATGTATGGACGGGCAAACAGAAACATGTCTATACAATATAACTGTGTTACTACTGAGTTACATTGATATATATTACACAGACAAACAAACACACACACACACACACACACACACTCATATTGTTAATAGGCTTCAGGTTTTTTTTTAGTCTATTTGTCTTTTATTTTTATTTATTTTTTTTTTAATTTTTTAATTTTGGTCACATACGCCTTTTATAACATGGGTTTTTGTGTACTTGTACATGGTATTTTTTTTCTTTAAAACTGATTATAATATATGATAATGTCTGGTGTGGTTGGTAGTCTTAGCTGGGGTGTCGTGACCACGAGAATATGTACCGTCGATCTTAGCAAGTCGGCAAATCGAAGAGTGCCACTTGCCAGCCTCGTCCGAAGTCTAACTATCCACATTAGGTACTCGGTGGCTTTGACTCCGATGCATCTTCCGCCTTACGCTTTAATACTTCCTGGTTTAGGACCAACGCCGATCAACCAGGCTGAACCAGCTTTCCATTTTGGATGTTGATTCGGTAAAAAGTTTCATAGTTTCGGTACGAATTCAGGCCCTAATTGAGTAATAATTGTTTGGTAAAAAGGCAATTGAAATAATGATCGGCGATGAGCAAAACAAACAAGCATTTGTAAAGTCTTTCGCGACTCACCGGAAAAATTAAGGAATGATTAGTTAATCCGTTTGTTGACGTTTTTCGCATATAAAATGCGTCTTCGAACTTTCAAAGAAAACGCCGACAAACTTCAATCAGTACACACGTATCGGTTTCACAATTACACAACCTAATTATAGAAAATATTTTCTGACGTAGTTCATAGTAAAACGCTATCGATCATTGGACGAAACACAAAATCTGATGCAGAATAGGCGGAGCTAATGTGCGCGTGTCAAAGTTGTAAAACATCACTGTACCGTATTCATGATAATTGGACATAATTAGGCCAAACTCGTGTCAATTGATGTTCCACACCTTTTATTCACGGATTATTGATGCGTGATAATATGACAATCACAGTACAGGTGACATTAATTGATAACGGATTAACGGCAACTCGCTACTGAATTACCGTAAGTACTCCCCCCAAAAACACACACACAAAAAAGGACTTCGCCCAACGGCTCACCGTGAGCGAAACCAGGCGACTGAAACTTCGTCCACCGGTCCGCTGGGAGCGAAGTGCCGACGGAAAAAGCGACTTAGTCGCCCCAGTCGCCCCCTAGGTTGTTCCCTGTAATAATAATAATAATAATAATAATAAATATGATAATACTGATAATAAAAAAATCCAAGATCGTTTGGGGATTTGAGTGGGTGCTATAATGCGACAATAACAGGATGTGATAAATGCAAATTGCAAGCATACTCATATAAGAATACCGAAAAACAACCAAACTCTACAGATGCGAACTCCTAAAGTGGGGATATATCGTTACGTTAGGCGATAAGATAATAATAAATGGATATTTTTGGATGATGTTCTAATAAAATATTTCAAAGTATGATTATAAAACTACAAATGGTGCAAACAGCACAAAAACAACAACACCAAAACATAAAACAATTAGAACAACAACAGAAGTTCGCCTTGCAACGATCAGTAATATAAAATAAAGTAACTGTAAAATGTCAGCAACGGTCTATAAATCAGATTTACAAATCAAAAATACTAAAAAATGGTGCATATCAGGATAAAAATGTCCATAAAAATAAATTCCCCATCGGCTCTCTTTCACCCACCACACAACACGCCTCATCTGACTGATATATTTAAGGTTAACATATCAGAGCAACCATGGCACACAGGGGCTACTCCCAGTCAGTGGTCTGGGCTTTGTCACGTCAACGCACAACAGCTGGCAATATGACCCAGTATCGAGCATGCTGACTGAAGTGCTTTAAAAACATTAACGAAAACTGATAGTTTCAATGTTAGGCTAGCGCGATGATCTATGGGTAGAGTATGGCACTCTGGAGCGAGAGGTAAAAATTCTTCATTCAAAGGTAATATAAGGGTTAGTCTCAAAATGAAATCCGGGTGCACCGGAGCTGAATATCACCTAACAAATACTTAGAATTTAAAGTCCAGCTTTATTTTGACTCATGTGCGATATATTTTCATATTCAAGGTGACCAAAGCAGTATAAATAGTATTTTTTCAAGAATATTCCTAAAATATCCATCTGTCACCAGCGTTAGCCACTAAAATTTGTGATCTGTCATCCCAGTCAGCCGCTCTAAAATTGATCTGTTGACAAAGGCAGCCACTTTCCGTCTACCTGTCATCTTTGAAGGCTCCTGGTTTCTTTACGGTATGGAATAGCAGATTCAAATTTGGCAGAAATGTAGCTCAATGGTTAAATTTGTGTTGGATGTAAGTAAAATTAGCAGACTTTGACAGAGATGCGCTCCATCATGGCAGATACCCAATTTTCGCGACTTTTTTTGAGAATTGTGTTAAATAATGGCAAATTATAGCTTCATTTGTTATAGATATTTATTCAGTCTGTGTCTATAAAATCTCAAAGGACCTACAAGTTAAGACATCCGCCACAGAACACCGGAGCACTTCCCTTCTATTTTCACAAACCAAAAATCATAACCCACCCCTCTAATGATCTAAAATCTTCCATCTGTCATCAATGTTAGCCATCTGTCATCAAAGGAGCAGGTTGTACGTGTGAAATATCCTAGAAAGATATCTGGATGGACAAAGATTTGGCTGGATTAACCAGGGAGAAGCAGTATGATAAGATTATTAACTAGGTGCATTCACGCAGGACATTTTTTTGATGCGGATGAGAAATTTTTCTAGTGTGGACATGTTGATTCGGATCAGTCTGATCAGGATTTAATATGTCCAGTGTGAACATGCCGTATCTATGAGTATGAGAACATGTATGTTGTGGAGGAAGCAAAGTGGTGCATCTTAATCAGACTGAATGTCTTGACTAGCCTATTCAAAAGACTAGCCCATCTTTCAAATTGTATAATATACGAGCCGCATCGTGAGAAAACCGGATTTTTGCCTAGGCGAAAACAAAGGCGCAGATCAGCTTCGCGTTAACCGCGAAGCTGATCAGCGCCTTTGTTTTCGCTACTCGGTCCGAGTCGGATAGTACAATTCCTCTTCTACTTAAATCCGAAATTTCAAGCTTCTAGCTCTTTTCTGAGCTTGTACAGGCCGGTTTGTGTCGGACCTGGTCGGAAACCCCGAAGACCGGTTTTCTCGCGTCGAGGCTCATACATGTCCAGGGTTCAAGGTTGCCAAGAAATTATTTAGGGAGAAAGTTATTCTCATCTCAAGAAAGTTTGGGAGAAATTTGGTTTTGAATTTCAGGTTTGCATATATATTTTATATATTTTCACCTCTCCCTCAGCTTAAAATAGGGAGAATTATGTTCATTTAGGGAGGCTTATTTCTCCCTAGTCACCCTAGAGGTTATTCCCTGACTGTCTAATGTGCTGCGGCTGCTGCCCACTGATGGACTTTCTCAAATCTGTTTGATCACATACTTACGATGAGAATCACAGATTCCTCTACAGTTTGTTGGCACTGCCTGTAAATCTGTCTACGAGAGCCTGTTTAAGGAGACATTACCTCCAGATATCTAAGAGTTAAAGACAGGTTGAGGCAGTTCTATCAAGTACCCACAAAAATGGCTACAAAAATACAATCTGTGTTTTGGAACAAAAATAGGAAAAAAAAAATACTTTGAACACCACAGTTTAAGTATATAAAAGTAAAGGGTATTGGGGTATACATTTCACAGACATGTGAGCCGCCTCGTGGGAAAACCAACAATCTGCATAGGCGAAAACAAAGGCACAGATCAGCTTCGCGGTAAACCGCGAAGCTGATCAGCGCCTTTGTTTTCGCTACTCGGATAGTACAATTCCTCCTCTACTTAAATCCGAAATTTCATGTTTCTTGTTACTGCACAGGCCGGTTTGTGTCGGAGCTGGTTGGAAACCACATTGTTGGTTTTCCCACGAGGCGGCTCATGTTATCCTGATGTTTCTCTCAGAAATTTCCAGTTTTCACACAACAGGTTCTCCCTGAAAAAAGATACATGTACATGTTCTTGCCTTCGTTTGCTTTACCAAAAATTTCTGCTGCTTTGACGACTGCATCTTGGAGAATAAAGTATCTAGATAGAACTGACTTTATAAGAACTATCACGGCAAAGGCAGACTAATTTTTGTGAAAGAAAAACTTCAGTTTAATGAGATCTTTAACCTTTTGTTGGTTTGGTGTGTAAACTGAGTATGTTGATTGTTTTTGCATATTGTTTTGACTGTTGTATGTAGGTGTAGCATCTTCACTGTAATAAAAAATTGTATCTTGCCTTTGCATGTCAGTACCATAAATTCTGAAAATTTTGGACAAGCTAAAATCGCTAAGTACATCACTACATGTCCTTAAAAATAATTTTTAGCAGACAAAATAAACCTCATGATGTTTCATCACATGTACTATATGCAAAGTCAACTGCCCTTCAGTATATATTTTATACATGATGACACTGACAACAGCCATATCTGCTCATTAGTATATATTTTCAATGTTGTGTACCCAAAAGATACAACCATATTGAACTCACAAGTTTACAATGTTTGATTGCTTCCCAGTCAGTCTCAGCTGCTAATATTTAGGAATATCTAGGCACACATACATGTACATGTACATGTAGTTTCATTTTTATGCCCCCAACTTCTTCTCGAAGAAGTTGAGGGGGCATATTGGTTTGGGTCTGTCCGTGCAGTCAGTCAGTCTGTCTGTGATGCGTGAGCACTCGGTCAGGAACCGTTAGAGCTGGGATCTTGAAATTTGGTATGTAGTTCTGTATATGAAAATTAAGAGGACCCGTATTTTTTCTTTCAGGTAAATTCAAGGGGCTAGGGGCCCATTCTGTGAGAGTTATTTCCCTTTTTTAGCTCACCTGAGCCGAAGGCTCACAAGGGGCCATGATCCGGCGTCCGTCCGTCGTCCACAATTTCAAAGATCTTCTTCTCTGAAACCGCTTGGCCGATCTAGTTGAAATTTTATGTGGAGCCTCCTTGGGTAGTGGCATTTCAAGTTTGATTGCGAAATCCGGGTCACATGACCAAGATGGCTGCCACGCCCATATATGGTAAAAACCACTCAAAAATCTTCTTCTCCAGAACCGGTGGGCCGATTTCCACGAAACTTGGTATGTAGCATTGGGGACTTCAGCCCATCATAGTTTGATAAAATGATGACCCTTGGATGACCTTGACCTATTTTACGGCAAGGTCAAATTTGGAAACATAGGCTTTTACATGGGAAAAAGTGAAAGCTATGGATTTTTTGAAAACTATTGCAGCCTGAAGCCTGAAAAGTGGTAGATGCAAACAACTAATGGACTAGATGGAGGTATGTGATTAATTTAGGTCAAGGTCATCTCTTGACCTTGGCCAGTCTGTCATCCATACACACTTTTCAAAGATCTTCTTTTCTGAAACTGCTAGGCCAATCAAAGTGAAATTTTATGTGGAGCATCCATGGGTAGGGGAGACGAATGTTTGATCGCGAAATCCAGGTCACATGACCAAGATGGCCGCCACGCCCATATATGGTAAAAACCACTCAAAAATCTTCTTCTCCAGAACGGATGGGCTGATTTCCACGAAACTTGGTATGTAGCATCGGGGACTTCAGCCCATCATAGTTTGATAAAATGATGACCCTTGGATGACCTTGACCTATTTTACGGCAATGTCAAATTTGGAAACATAGGCTTTTACATGGGAAAAAGTGGAAACTGGATTTCTTGAAAACTATTGCAGCCTGAGGCCTGAAAAGTGGTAGATGCAAACAACTAACGGAGTAGATGAAGGTATGTGATTAATTTAGGTCAAGGTCATCTCTTGACCTTGGCCAGTCTGTCATCCATACACACTTTTCAAAGATCTTCTTCTCTGAAACTGCTTGTCCAATCACAGTGAAATTTTATGTGGAGCATCCATGGGTAGGGGAAACGAAAGTTTGATCGCGAAATCCAGGTCACATGACCAAGATGGCCGCCACGCCCATATATGGTAAAAACCACTCAAAAATCTTCTTCTCCAGAACCGGTGGGCCGATTTCCACGAAACTTGGTATGTAGCATCGGGGACTTCAGCCCATCATAGTTTGATAAAATGATGACCCTTGGATGACCTTGACCTATTTTACTGCAATGTCAATTTTGGAAACATAGGCTTATACATGGGGAAAAAGTGAAAACTATTGATTTTTTGAAAACTATTGCAGCCTGAGTAGTTGCAAACAACTAATGGAGTAGATGAAGGTATGTGATTAATTTAGGTCAAGATCATCTCTTGACCTTGGCCAGTCTGCCATCTATACACACTTTTCAAAGATTTTTTTCTCTGAAACTGCTTGTCCAATCAAAGTGAAATTTTATGTGGAGCGTCCATGGGTAGGGGGAACGAAAGTTTGATCGCGAAATTTGGGTCACATGACCAAGATGGCCGCCATGCCCAACTATGGTAAAAACCACTCAAAAGTCTTCTCCTCCAGAACCGGCTGGCCGATTTTCGTGAAACTTGGTATTGTAGCATTTGGGACTCCAGCCCATCATAGTTTGTTGAAATGATGACCCTTGGATGACCTTGACCTATTTTATGGCAAGGTCAATTTTGGAAACATAGGCTTTCACATGGAAAAGGCGAAAACAATGGATATTTTGGAAACTCTTGCAGCCTGAGACCTGAAAGTTGCTAGATGCAGACAACTAATGGAGTCAATGAAGGTAAGTAATTAATGAAGGCCAAGGTCCTTTCTTGACCTTGACCCAAGGTCATTTAAATATCAAAATTAAAGTTTTCTCAGAAATCACTGGGTTTGGAAACTATTGCAGCCTGAGACCTGAAACTTTGCAGATGCAGACAACTTATTAAGTCAATAAAGGTGTGTGAGTATTCAAGGTCAAGGTCATGTAATGATGACTTAATACTCCAAGATCAGGCTTCAGGTGAGCGTTCTCAGGACCAATGGTCCTCTGGTAATTCTTGATAAAGTGAATAGTTAGTGGGTACCTTGTGTGCGCAACTCCTCCTACAGTTTTATTCCGATTCTCTTGAAACTTTACAGATGTAGTGACCATGCTTTGAAGATATGCATGTGGTTTAGATATAATCCTCAGACTAATTTTTGTCACTTTTTTCGCAATTTGAACTTAGCCATTTTTCGGACATTTTCACAATGAAAGTGAATGGGCAGTGGGAACCTTGTGTGCGCAACTCCTCCTACAGTTTCATGCCAATTCATTTAAAACTTTACATGTGTTATGGGCATGGTCGGAAGATTTGCATGTGGTTTGGATATAATCCTTGGATTATTTTTTGTCATTTTTTTTCACAATTTGAACTTAGTCATTTTTTCGGGCATTTTAGTGAATGGATAGAGGGTACCTTGTGTGCGCAACTCCTCCTACAATTTTATACCGATACTTTTGAAACTTTGCAGACATTGTGACCATGCTTTGAAGATATGCATGTGTCTGGGATATACTCCTCAGATTGATTTTTGTCACTTTTTTTTACAATTTGAACTTAGTAATTTTTTGGACATTTTTACATAGCTTGAAAGTGACTTACCAGTTGGGGGCATAGTGTTTCATAAACACATTTTCTAGTTTAAACCTATTTGAGTGGCATCATGAGAAAACCTGATTTTTGCCTATGCGAAAACAAAGGCGCAGATCAGCTTTGCAGTAACTACGAAGCTGATCTGCACCTTTGTTTTCGCTAAACAGATAGTACAATTTCTCTTCTTAATAAATCCAAAATTTCAAGCCTCTAGCCTGCTTCTGTGACTGCACAGTATGGTTTGTGTCAGACCCGGTTGGACACATCGAAGACGGTTTTCTCGCTTTGTGGCTCATTTAATTCCTTTACAGCTTTAATACACCTAGCTTTGATGTATGATAAGTTTGCTTTAGATGTTGTAAACTTTATGGTACCATTAGTCATTAGATCATGATGAGTTTGGAACGCATTGGTAATTTTGCACATTTAATTTGTTGGATAATTATGGAAAACATGAATGAAGAATGAAGAACTGAGTTCCTTCTGAGCAGTGATTAATCAGAAAAAAAAAAAAATAGAATAAAAATAAGTACCCCTGCTTTTCAAACATAAAACCTATAGATAGGCGACCGAGGTGAAGAGTCAGTGAAAAAAAAATGGCCATATCTTGTTATTGACACATTCTTTCACTTGTCATTTGCTGGTAAAGATGTGCAATGATTACTGGCTAACTGCTGAGGTTTAAAGCCTGTCCTTGCTTAACGGTCCTGATATGACCTCATCTATTTTATGTTTAATATCAAGCAAGAAATCAAAGGAGAAAAAAAAATAAACATGTAAATGCACAGGGTGCATGTTGCTGTGCTAGCCTGCTATAAAGCAACATCTTGCATTCATTCACAGAAACAATTAGCTGTGTTCAACAGTTTGTAATTATACAGCACACCAGTTAATTTGGTAATAACTTTCATGAATGCTAGATATTACACAGCTGGAGTCTCACTGATATGGTAGATTGCCCAAGTTCATGTGTTTAATTAACAGTCTCTGTTTCAATGATAATAATAATGGTGATAATAATAATAATACTGATAATGATTAATAACGAAAATAATAATGATACATGTACATGTAATAATAAATGTACATTTACTACTTTTTGTGATAATGTTAAATAGTAATAATAATCTCATTCTGTATTTCTTAAGGGTATTGCATTAAAAGCTAATCTTCCATGAGGCCCTCATGATTAGAAAATGCATGATTGTCTTGACAGTACTTAGGCAAATGTACTTTAGATAATGTCAGCCTTTTGCAACCAGCTTGCGTTATAGCTTGTTTCTGCACTTTTCTTCAAGTTACTATTAGCTCCCATAGCCAATTAATATCCCTACAGAAACTCAGGTCTCCTTATTAACTATTAATTGAACCCCATCATGAGAAAGCCTGCTTTTTGCAAATATGAAAACACATGGAAGGATGCAGATAGTTAGACAGTAAAAACTAGTGAATCCGACCCTATTAGCACATGTAAATGTGTTTTCTTTCCTATTTGGGTTTTGATTGGAAGGCAAGCTATCTACCAACCCAGTCTGTGTTGGACCTGAGCAGAAGCCTCAAGTTTTCTCCTGAGGCTAAACAGTTGATACCTGGTAAGCAAAATCAGGTAAGAATACATCACAGGAGATTAGCAGACAGGCTGTTGTAGGCTGATATCAATCGTGAGAAAACCTTTCATATATATATGCGAAAACAGAGACACAGATCAGTTGTGCAGCGCCTTCGTTTTCACTTCATGGCTAGCACTAGCCTTCTTCACAAAGCCACAATTTTAATCTGCTAGCTGCCTTCTGTGGCTGTACAGACCAGTTAGTGTGAGACTGGTCGGAGTCCCCAAAGCCAGGTTTTCGGGTGGCACAGTGTGATATCAATCAGCAGTTCTTGCAGAACCTGAACCAGGGCACAGAAAACCCTGCTTTATGAACGTGTGACCAGAAACTTGGGGTGGTCATCCACTAGAATAGCTTTCTGCGATGATAGTATCTTAGATCTTGCTGTTGAGACAGCTAACACAAAATACTTTTTATAGCGACAGCATAAGTTCATAGGCTAACTTAAAGTTTTCATCTTATGGCATTAGTTAGTATGTTTTGTGATGGTATGGTGTAAAATAACAATTCCACCTATTGTTATAATGATCAGAGCCTGCTGGTCTGAAACCCTGTCATCAGGCAGTATAAAAGTTTGCCTTCAGTTTCATTCTGTGCAGAAAGAACAGACAGGTACTCTATTTTGGCTTCAAACAATACATACTTTCTGACAGATCAAAAACAATTTTTCTTGGTTTAATAATCTATTAGAAATGAGCCGCCTTGTGGGAAAACCAACAATGTGGTTTCCGAACAGGTCCGACACAAACCAGCCTGTACAAGCACAGAAAAGAGCTAGAAGCTTGAAATTTCGGATTTAAGTAGAAGAGGAATCGTACTATACGAGTAGCGAAAACAAAGGCGCTGATCAGCTTCGCGGTTACCGCGAAGCTGATCTGCGTCTTTGTTTTCGCCTATGCAGATTGTTGGTTTTCCCATGAGGCGGCTCAAATATTAAAGCCAGGATTGGGGAATGGGCCTTGATTTGTAGTCAGAATGGCAATGCCTGTTTGTTAGAAAGCTTCTCATTTCATGTGCTGCATAGGTTCTACCTGTCCATCCAAGGTCATGTGCGGCTCCATAGAGAACTCAGATGAACTTTGAGATTACCATAATTACTCAAAGACTCTACAACATTCATATTATCTTGTGTAACATGCATAATTTTGCATCCTATGTTTTTAAAATCAATGTTTATTTGAACGTTTTTGACCCTGTTCAGTCAGTCTGTTGTCTAAAAACTGGATACATTTTGGTGTTTTGTTTGTTTTTATAATATTACTTAGATGCTCTGCCATGTTTGTCAGTCATGTTTTAGTTATGAGGAGACAGAGCAGCCAACATGAAGAGAACATGACTTTTGCAAGGGGCAACACAGCACCTCGTAATGTTATCTTTAATAGGTCACATATAGCAGCATAAGTGCAGTAATACAGCACGAAAACGTATCCGTGTAATGTATACCCCCCCCCCCCCCCTTAAACCCCTTTTATATATAGTAAATCTTGGGTATGCAGTTGTAAACCTATTTTTCTTATTTTTGCTCCAAAACATAGATTGTGGGTACTCGTGTACCCACAGGTACTTGTGTACCCACAATCAATATTTTGCGCAAAATAAAAAAAAATCTTACGAAATTTTTAATTTCTGCCTTTGAAAAAAATTCTCTATATATTGCATGGGCAAGTTTTCCTGATGAATTTTACACAAGCACAACAACAACAACAACAACAAAATGTTAAGCTGGCCAAATATTTTAGAAAATAATGGTTAATACTATTTCCAGTTACAGATACAGGTAAAAATATCTGTGATGCTATAAAAAGATGCTGATATGAGAAGTGATTCTGCAAATTGGCATTTATTTTCTGTTAAGGTGGCATTTTGTACATAAAAATGATGGTTTCTTGATGATTTGCTGATAAGGGTAGATCTACATGTATATGCATTACGAAAACTTGCCCATGCAATAAACAGAGATTTTTTTAGCTTTAAAAATTGAAATTTTTGCAGCTGAAAAATGTTGATATTTTTCTTATTTTTGCTCAAAACATAGATTGTGGGTACACGTTAGAACCGCCCAAAATCTATGTTTTGGAGCAAAAAGAAGAAAAATAGGTATACCCCTGCATACCCCAGTTTTGCTATATAAAAGTGGGGTTTTAGGGGGTATACATTACACGGACATATTTTCCTGATGTTTGTTGCCAGATTAAGAACGGTTCTTTCTGTCATAAAAGTACCACAAATATCACCTGACTAACAAAAAGACTAACAAATGCAAATACTGATGATAATTAGCTCTGTAGTCACTGGAGGACCATAAGGAAGACTGGCATTCAAGTCAGTGGTAAATATTACCAAATGAAGAAATTGAGAGAAATGAACAAAATAAAATAATTTTGATAAACAATCATTTAGGTAAACATTAACTTCCATTAACAAGATGAGAAGTTGACAACTTAAACCAATAAAATGCAACATCAATGTATGTCCAGAAATACCTGTAACTTTAATTGACTCTCATAGTAATGTTGAAGCAATAAATAAATAAATTTAGATTAGCCCAGGTAAAACTGAACTCTTCATGTATGTCAGACAATACTATCATATCCCCCTACTTTTCAATTATTTAGGCCAATATCAGTTTGACTTTAACATGTTAATACTGTAATCAGTTGAGTACAAAGGTTCATGGTTGGCATCATTAATAAGATGGCTGGTGTTCATGATTACCAAATGTATCAGCATGATGGTGAAAATGCAAAAATGCAAATTGCAAAATTTATATTGTTAACTACAATAAGCCTGGTGTTCTATTTATGGTACATAGTCAAAACAGTATAGCCCAAGATGTTTTAAAAGCTGCAGAACGCGACATCCCATCTGGGGCTATTCTGTTTGCTAGAAGACTTTCACACACACACAAAAAAAATGAAATTGTCTTGAAACCCCTGAAACAGATGGTGGACTCATCCTATTGATAATGATGGGCTAGTCCATTTGTCATGAATGGGTTAAAATATATTACGCTGAAGTGTAGTCCAGACACATATGAGCCGCATCATGAGAAAACCAACAATGTGGTTTCCAAACAGTTCCAACACAAACTGGCCTCACGGGCCTGAACAGTCACAGAAGATGGCTAGAGGCTGGAAATTTCGGATTTAAGAAAAAGAGAAATTGTACTACATGTATCTGTATAGGGAAAACTAAGACGCTGATCAGCTTCCCAGATACTGCGAAGCTGATCTGCGCCTTTGTTTTTGCATATTCAAAATCCGATTTTCTCATGACCTGGCATGAATAATCATTTCTCTTTAATGACCCATAAAGAACTGGGAATAAAATCCAGATAAAGCTTTCATGGGTTGTTATTTCATTGAAAGTTTTAAAAATTATTAGACTGTTCCCAAGGTGAATAAATTTCAGATAAAGCTTTCATGCTTCACTCCAAGAAGCAGGCCAATATTGAAAGTTTTATAAATTGTTAAATTGTTCCCAAGGTCAAGACTTACCTCCTTAATTTCAGGCTGAAGAAAAGCTACAGAAGAAACGTCTTGAGCGTGCCGCTGCCAGGGAGACAAGGTTGAGGGAATTGGAAAGACAGCAGAAAGAGGTATGGGGTTTCAAAACAAACTATCCCTGCCTTCGATTTAAAGAGTATTGGGATGATTCTTATAAGAGACCCAAATTTTTGTAAATTTCATAGTTGGTTACAGTGTTTTTTTAGAGGAAAGACTTTTGTCATTTCTTTATTTGATAAAAACACCTAATGACAGAACTCTCATAATTTCTTATCCTTTAGCAGATTTGCTCTAATTTGTATTGTGCAACTGTGTTATTTGATGTTTTTCTCAAATGTTAAATTATTTTCATGACTGTATTGCTACATTTCAGGAGGAAGCTAGAGAAAATGAAAGACAGGGGCAATCAGAAAAGGTTTGTGAATGTTTAACATGCGCGGATCCAGAAATTTTCATGAGAGGGGGTCCAACGAAAATGGTAATTTTTGGTCACAGACGAGGGGGTCCAACCCTAAAAAAATCCCGAAATTACCTGTTTTAGGTAAAATTTTCAAATTCCAGTGGGGGTCCAGATCCCCGGTCCCCCCCTCTGGATCCGCGCATGTTTAACCAGCCTTTCACACTTTTAAGAGACCTGCTATGACACATTTAAAATCTCAATTTTGATCAAGACTGAAATCTGTCTGACCCTGGTTGTCTGTCCCTGTTAAAATGTTCCTGTGTAGGACACCACATGATATTGTTGTAAAGTATACATGTCACCAGAGCGTCAGACATTTAAATATGGTATAGCGAAAAAACTTTGGCCATGCCAGTTGATCTCTGACATGGATAAACATTTGTTGATTGAACTGCTAAACTAAGTATGTTTTTAGTCATGAGACTCTTTGATGGTAAACAATATATGACTACCTGCTTCACATGGCACTGGAAAATGTGTAAAACAAGTAGATGTATCTTTTTTAGTGTTTACAAAACTTTGTCACATGAGGTCAAGGAGCACGGTCAAAGTATGTGCATTATAGACTTGTGCTGCACATGTAAATTGCAAGTATCATCAGCAAAAGATGTGCAATAAGAAAACAACTACAATGAGTGTAAGGTACTGTAATACAGATCTATCACACATTGGCCAGAGTTAAGTACAGTTAAACCTTATCATAAAGTACCTCACTGTTATACAGAAAATTTGCTCCTTATTTCCCTTGTATGAAAATGCTTATTGTATGTAATTTCATGTGCTGAACTGTATTTCTGTGTGTTTCAGGGCAGCTATAGTAGCTTCACAGGTTCTCGGCGAGGCAGCGATGCCTCTTCTGAGTCCGACATTTCCTCAACATATAGTCAGGATCCCAAGGATCACATACGAGAGCTCAAGGTTAGTGCTTACTCAAATTTGTGATGTTGTGAGACGAAAAGGACTACCTTGTGGTTTTAGGCCAGATCTGACATAAGTGGGACTGTACAGCTACAGAAGCTAACTAAAGTAAGAGCATCAGACTCCAAATTGTCAATTGAGAGATGCTAGGTTCTGTATCCACTCAGGGCACCTTGTTGTATACTTTAGCAAGACACATTGACTCCCCAGGTTAATACAAAAGAAGCCATGGCTCCGTTCCGACATAATGAAAAACTGTTGACTGGGACATTAAACCCCAAAAAGAACAAAACATTTTAAAACTAGAGGAACTGTGATTGTGATGATGATGATGATGATGATGATGATGATGTAGGGAAAGCATAAGCACTGACAAGCTCCATGACTGCACGTTGTCTTTGTTTTTGCATGAGGTCATATTAGGATATGACTGATTTAAATAATGTATGAAATGAGTTTCTCCAAGAAGAACAAAACAGTTGTCAGTCATAAAAGGAAAACAATCTGAACAGGCCGTGTGATGGTCTGGCACTAAGTAAATTGTTTAAATAATATAGTGTCACGGTCAGTTGAATAGTGCCATGCACAAAGGCACTCAAGCAGTAACAAATGAAGAAATTCAGAATTAAATTGCTTTCTGAAATTCAATTTGAGCCGCATCATGAGAAAACCAGAGTTTTGCATATGCGAAAACAAAGGCGCAGATCAGCTGTGCAGTAACTGCACAGCTGATCAGCGCATTTGTTTTCGCTACTCTTTGTGCACGTGCCGGTTTGTGTCAGACCTGGTCGGAAACCCCGAAGACAGGTTTTCTCGCGATGCGGCTCATTTAGAACAACTGAAACAGCAAATTAAAATATTTAACTGAAAAAGAAAAAAAATAAGCTTCACTAACTTCCTTTATTTGATCTTTTGATTTGGCTCTTTTCAGCATCAGCTTCGAGACTTTGAAGAGAAGTATAAGCAGGCGATGATGACAAACGCTCAGTTAGACAACACAATAACTACTCAAATGTTCCAGTTAGAACTACTGAAAGAACAGATGGAAGAAAAAGATGAAAGTATACTGGAATGTCAGAGAGAATACAAGAGTAAAACACGGGTATGTCTTAGAAGTTTTAGGAATTGATTTGAAAACTGGTCAAGGTTACTGGTAGAGAAAACAAGTAAATCACTGGTAGTTTATGGTATTGAAAGAACTTGGGGGTAAATCAAATGAGCCGCCTCATGGAAAAACCAACAATCTGCATAGGCGAAAACAAAGACGCAGATCAGCTTCGCGGTAACCGCGAAGCTGATCTGAGTATTTGTTTTCGCTACTTGGATAGAACAATTCCTCTTCTACTTAAATCCGAAATTTCACGCTTCTAGCTCTTTTCAGTGCTTGTACAGGCCGGTTTGTGTCAGACCTGTTCGGAAACCACATTGTTTGTTTTTACCCACGAGGCGGCTCAAATGTTCCTAGCTGTACTGTCATCCGAGTTACTCCGAGTTACTGGAATACGATTCATGCAAAATCTTGCTGTCGCCCGAGCACATGGACAGCCGTATAATGTCTTGGGCAATAGCAAAGTCACTGTTATCATATTTTGCAACCGTCTATGATATTCGCAGAAGACAGCAAGGTTTTGCAGACGATGGTATCCAAATGAATGTCGACAGCACAGGCAGTATCATTTGATTTACCCCCATGAAGTTGCCAGTTGGCCTTGTGGTAGAGATTCAGACTCCAAACAGAGAGGTTCTAGGTTTGAACCCTGATGGTGCCAGGTTGTGTTATTGAGCAAGATACATTAACTACCCATAGTAAAATACTGTTGTAGCTGTGGTTCCATCGCAACATGACTGAAAAAACTAGTTGACTGACCAGCATTTTAAACTACATTTAACTTCTTTTATGTGGTTCAAAATTGTCTCTCAAGTTTAAATGCTCATTGCTACTTAATTTCTGAATCAGGTACAAATAAGGGAATGTAGGATGTCATGTTTAATTAATTTACTGCCTGTGCTTCCAGGAATTAGAATTGTTGAAAAGAGACTACAAAAACTTACAAGGAGACTGTGATGGTTTAAAAGAACAAATGGCAATAAAAGATCAGTTATTACAAGTAAGTATAGGTAGTACATAATACAAATTGATACACGGTAAACATAAATGTTTACACTAGTTTAAATCATTGGAAGCTGCTTAAAGTTTTTACCATCAAATGAAGAGATGAACCCTGCTACAACAAACTCTGTCATGGGAGGTTTGGACCAGATTCATCATAAACATAGTTGAAACTTCAAGTCTTCTGATTAAAGTTGTAGAGAGATTTTACTATCCATGTACCAACAGCACTTGTGTTTGCACAAAAAGGTTTTCAAAGAAGCGCATTCTAACAAACTAAGAATCAAAACTACTGATGGTTTATTGGAGTTGGAGTTTCACCAACAGCTAAGCTCATAAGGAAACAGGACATTGGCTTAGATGACTTGAGAAGCTTAGGATTGAACCCACAAACTCTAGGGGCTTAACTACTACATTACAGAGGCTAGTAAATGATGATAGTAAAATCATACATTGAAAAGAAGTTTTCATAGATTCATGTATCTTATGTGATAATTTTTACATTCCAGGATAGCGGTCTAGTAATAGTTTCAAGTGAAGAAGGTGTTTTTTCACTATCCAAATGTTCTGACTTATCCGACATATCAGTTACCCCTTCTGGTGCCTCTCTCATATCACAAGAAGCTGCTGAAATTTTAAACAAGGCAGGGGAGGGAACACTAGGTAAATCTAATCAGGTTATGGTTCCTGCTTCAAAGCAGAAAATTGTTGTTGATAGTGTTGATTCTATTGTTGATGATGATAAAATTGATACTGTTATTGATAAAAATGTGGATGATAAAGTTGACTCTGTTGATGATAGAGGTGATAAAATTGTTAATAATGCTAGTAAAGGTACAGATGAAGCAGTTATAATTGTGCATGCTGATGATAAGAATGGTTTAGAAAAAGAAGTAGAAATCTCAGGTTTAAAAGAGCAAACTGTCACACAGATTTCAAATGATAAGGTAAAGAAAGAAATGATTAAAACAGCAAATGAAATTGATGTCAATTCAAACAATGTTGAGCAAGGTCTAAATTCAGATTCTCAGAATGATGCAGCTGATAGTAACAAAAATCTTGATTCAAAGCTTGATGAAACAAACAATAATGCTGGGATGGGAGAAGTTGATAGTGGTATAAAGATTGAATTGAACTTACTGGGTGACAGTGCAAATACAGACAGTAAGGACAATGTAGAAAGTACAGAAACATATGGCTTGTCGAAGAGTATGGTTGCAAAACTTGCAAGAATGACAGGTAATCCAGATAACGAGCAAGGCCTCTGTAGTAGCATTAGTTTTGAAAGTGATGTCACATATCATAGAGAAGAATCTGAAGATGAATTGCTTGATAATGATGAGACTGAAGATTTAGACAAAGCAGACAAGGAAAATCAAGATAAAATTGACAGGACAAAGGTTACCACTTTACCTCAGGTAGAAATATCTGATGATATAACTGAATCAAAAGAGTCTGAATCTCCTACAACAAAAGTTAGATTTAAACTTGGGGAGGAAAAGGTGGCAGAAAGTACTGCAGGTTTGGGCAGTGGTTACGTCCCAGGTACTGATCAGTTTATGGATGAACTACATTTTAGGGCCTTTGGGAAAGTCAGTAATATGTTACCAGTTGAAAATGTAGATGAAGTCAGTAGTATGATTGTAGATTACGACCCTAATGAGAATTTAAGTGTTAGTACTGGTATTGGTGATTTAACTGATGACAGGTATCAAGACTTTATATCAAATCCTGACAGTGGGGATGAAGAGAGTCAGTTGAACGCAAAAGCAAAAATTGATTTAGAATATGCAGCACATGCCTCAGAAAAAGAAATTCCTGATGAATTTGTTGATGCTTTAGCTGGTAGTTATGGTGCAGGTAAAGTTGATACCATATTTCCAGTAGCAAGTGTAGATGATATTGGTAGCATGATAGTTTGTTACGATCCTAACGAGACTGCTAGCATAGGTGACATAACCGATAGTAGGTTAGGTGATACTGATAGTAGGTTAGCGGAATTTGAATCAAATGCTAACAGTACTTGTAGTGAGGATGAGGAGGAAAAGAAAAGTGGCACAGGTGAAGATGTAACAGCTGATGAGCCTGAAAACATCAAAGTGTTGAGTCTTGCAGATAGGCCAGGATTGGTCGGTGTACCTGGGATACGTGATCCAAGACTGTTTCTTGATGCTTCACAAAGTTGTGATGATGTTAGTAGCATGATGGTAGAATATGATCAGAGTGAAACTGTGAGTGTGAGTGATGTTACAGATATGTTTGAGAATGTTGATAATACAGACATGACAGAAGATAATGTTAGACGCAAGGATTATGTGCCGGGTAATGTCAACACAATTGGAAACTGGGTCAGAAGTGTGAGTAGAGATGAAACTACGAATCAAAATATTGGTGACACAATTGAATCACATTCAGGTGAACATGAACAAGATAAAGATGGAGATGAGACACCACTGGAAAGATTTGCCAGAAACTATGTGAATAACATTATACAAGATGCTTCTGAAATAATTTGCGGTGCACCTACTGAAAACAAAACAGAATCAGAATATTTTCAGGATGTTAATGCAAGTGGGAAAGATGTGAAAGATCAGGATGTTATAGATCATGATAGTAGCATAATAATGGGGGAACCTCTTAATGTTTCCACACCATCAAAGAAAGATGTCTCAGAAGAAGTTATGCCTTTGGAAAGACCTTGTGACAGAAGTAGTGTTGATATTGTGTCACCTATTACTCATGTGACTGAACAAGAGACAAACAAAGATGTAGAGTTCTTCAGCTACAAACTTCAAACACAAGCAAGTGTTGTTCTTTCCTCCACGGGAAAGAGTGATTCAGGAGATATAACTCTTGAAGAAAAGGATGAGCCTATGTCACCGATTCTGCCTGATATTTCAGGCTATGGTGTATGTATTTCAGGAGAAGGCATTGAAGAGATGGAAAAATACTACAAAGAAATGGCAGCTATTTCAGAAACTATTGAGAAAACTGAATTAGCTGTAACGAGTGATCAGATGTCTGAGAAAGAAACTATTGATCAGCTTGCATCTCCTGCATCTGCCGGCTCACATGCTAAAGATGATGTATTCTTTGATGCTAAGGAAACAGTTGAAGAAACAGAAGAATCAAAAAGTAAAGTCAAAGATGGTGAAGAAGATAGAAAAGAGGATCTACCACATGGTGGTTCTGCATTGGATGAGGAGCCACTAGATAGTAATACTCAAATTGAAGAAAGGAAAATTAAAAATGAACTTCCACTAGGAGATACTGAAGTGGTTAAGGATCCTGATAACAAAATTGATGAAGAGCCTGGTAATCAAAGTATCATTGATAGCTGGGCTAAGCAAGCTTATGAGGCTGCTGCAGGACATGATCCTGATGATCAAGAAGAGATTTTGGAAAAACTTACAGATGAAACTAAAGAGGAGAGTAGCAGTATTGATACCTTAGACACAGAGACTGACAAACATGTTTCTGCATCTGCTGAAGGGGCTTTGGGAAAAGACATAAAGGAAAAACATGTCTCATTTGCTACAGATTCAGAGGCTGTTAGTAAAAGAAAGAAAAGTAAAAAACATGATAAAGAGGCGAGACCAAGTTCATGTGATGTTGATAAGCATGGTACTAGTGTGGAGGTAGACAGCGAACATCATGGGAAAAAAGGTTCACATTCTAAGAAGAGGAAAGATGCCAAAGATGAAAACTGTTCTGTGTCATAGCATGACCGAGACTTTTATTTTTGTATATATAGCTGGGATTAATACAAGGTGTTGACAGACTTAGTTTTTGTACGTGTTTATCAATTGGAATAGTGCTACCAATTTGTATATATGGCTGAGATTGATCTTACTTTTGATTCATTAGCTGTTTTGAGAATTATAAGAGATATCTATAATGCTGTAAACATACTAGTCTGGAGCTTTATAAAGGAGAAAAAATTTGTTTTTGGTGATGATTTATGTCGTGTGTCATCATTTCTTTCATTTCTGATATTCATGGGAAGTGGATTTATTTTGTATGCCATAACTTTGACATTCCATTAAGAGTTCATCAGTAGACTTATAAGTTGAACATTTGGTAGATACCAGTCAATATCGAGAGTCTATCATCTCTGTTTTTAACCTGGTTCAGATACTAGGATTGGCCAAATAATTGAATCTCTGAATTGAAGTAAAAATGCACTTCATTAGGCTATAGAAACAAAGGTGCTAAACTGCAAATAAGACTGCATCAGTGGGCTGCATTTTATATGTTAGGTAACAGATTACATTTTGGTTTTGTAGAGGTTATATGTTTCATTTGAGGGCTATGCAAAGCTAGTGTAGTTAAGCTTGGTGCTATGCTGTACATTTTGTGTATTAGCTTGAAGTAGAATGCTGAAAAACAACTGTAGGCATGTAAAAATTTACATAACATTTTAGATGTTAACTAGTTTGTCAGGTGCTGTAGATTAGTAGAATTTTTTAAGAGAGGCTGAGAGACTTTTATAAAGTGCTTTATAAGTTTGTTTTGCCATACAAGTGTGATAATGATGATCATTTGCTGTGATATGTTTGCTTTTTGTACAGTTTAAATAGAAAAACGTTTGTTTTTAAAGAGTAGGAATGAAATGGGCATATTACAAAAGTGCAGAAATCATAGAGTGACAGAGTTTCATTCACGTGGAGGCTGTGTAGTGAAAAGAGCGGATTGCATAATCTGTTGAAAAGTGATAATTAACCAGGTATTACAGGTAAATCTAGGTGTTGGCTAAGTTTTGAGAGAGTTTCTAAGTGTTGTAGACCATTGAAAACAAACAGGCTGACTATTTAATGTGTGCTATACAAAACTACATTGTGCTATATTAAATCCGGATATAATGAAAATCCGATCTTTTAAGTCATGAAAAAAATCTACGCTATCACTGCAAACTCTACACGCTTCATGGTTTTGATATGGCCATCTGTGCTTTTGTAAGGCGCCAAATGAAGTTTTTTTCATTTGCAATTAATTTTCCACTTTCCTGCCATATGATGCTTTCTGTACACTTTAAATGAAAAAAGTTTGATCGTTTTGTGTTTTTAAGAATAGAGCTAAAAGTATTCCTCTGCAAACTCTATTTCCTGTAATTTCCTTGTGTTGACAGTTTGCTCTTTCAAATCATAGTTAGTTAATGAAAAGTTTTGCATGTATATTATGTTAGTTTCCCATTGTATGAACTAATACATGTATTTACTAATATATATTTGTGTCATGTCATGAGAAAACCTTTTTGCAAATATCAAATCAAGATGGAAGATCTGCCCCCAAGGTTATAAAACTTTTTTCGTGCTCAGCTGAGTCTAAAATTTATCCTGCTCATAAATGTTAAATTGCCTACAATTGTAACTATTTTAACGTTTTTTAACAAGATAATTTACTGGCTTTGGAGTTCTAAACCTTCAAATTCAATATATTTGGGCTATTTCGGTATTTATGAGAAGTTCAAATTTCATGCTCAGTGAGTTGAGCATGGAAAAAGTTATATAACCTCGGGACCTGCTGCATGGTATCAGGGCCTTTGTTTTGCTCCATTGCTTTATACAGTCTTCCTCCTAAATCAGCATCTGAAGTGGGGGAGTGCAGTGGCCTGGTGGTATAGCATCAGTCACTGAATGGAGAGGTCCTGGTTTCAATTCCCATTTGGTATGCTGTGTTCTGTCCATGAACAAGACACTGATACCCAGGAAGCGGTGGCTTCATCCTGAAAAAATTGTTACCTTGGACCTTAAACCTCAGTGCAAACAAACAAACAGAATTTTAAGCCGCAAGCCTTTTTCTGTGGCTGTATAGCCTAGTTTGTGATTGGTTTTGTGAGAAACTAAAATGCTAGATATTTTTTTTTTGCATGTTAGTTTGATCAGTAGCACATTCAAGTTATACTGCAGCAGACCCAATATTGATCCCCACACTCGACAGATTTCTTTCATGAAGATTACAGATGAGTCTTCGCATGAGAAAACCAACAATTAAGGTTGGCCCGACCCTGTCTGCCACAAACTGCAGCCACAGAAGATGATTAGAAGCTTGGAAATTTAGGATTTAAAAAGAAGAGAGTTTGTTCTATCTGTGTAGCGAAAACAAAGGTGCCGATCAGATGTGCAGTTACTGCACAGTTGATCTGCGCTCTTGTTTTTGCATATGCAGATTATTTGTTTTCTTATACAGCCACTCAGATTTCTTTCATGAAGATTTAGACATGAAAATATTTCCCTGGCCATATTTTTCACTTCTCTTGATTATAGGCACAGGTTTGTCAATAGTGAAAGGAACGTAATTTGTCCCAAGGAGGCTTGCCGAAGAAGTGTGGTTAGGGTAAATGGTCATCCCGACATGACCTTAGCTGTTGACTGTTGACATAAAGCATTAAACAAAGTAGTAAAAGTTTATTAGCCGAAGGCTTGCAGGTGAGCTTATAGGATAGGCAGGCACTCGGCGTCTGTCTGTCTTTCACACTTCTCTGAAACCGCTTGGCACATCAATCCAAATTTTAATTGAAGCATCTATAGGAAAGAGGAAACGATGTGTTCATAAATAATCCAGGTCACATGACCAAGATGGCCGCCATGCCCATGGTATGGAAAAAGAAAACCTTCAAAAATCTTCCCTGGTACTCAGCCTATTGCAACAAAATTTGACATGTAGCAATTGGGACTAGGGTACTACAATATGTTCATAAAGTATTATTATGTGATGATCTTGAAGGAAAACTTAAAATGTCATTGAAGGGAAAAACTTTTAAGAAATGGACAAATGGACAGAATATTTATAATATGGAAAAAGAAATTGACCCTAGGGGTTATTCTAAACTGGGACATGTATATGACCATTAATATATCTCAGATCTCAGGTGAGCGTTTACAGGACCATTGGTCCTCAGGTTTACTATTGTACATAAACAAAATATATTCACCTAAAGAGAAAGCTTGTGGTATTAAAAATTGCTTGAAACACTATTTTTGAATTTTGTGTATCACTGTTTTGTGTGAATATTTTACATTCGTAAAGCAATGTTTAATTTGCTGTGACAGTTCTTGAATTGGTAGACATTTATAGCCACATAATCTGTATAATTTACATAACCAACTACTATCCAATTTGGCTAGCACTACTAACATTTGAGTCACCTCGTGGGAAAACCAACAATGTGGTTTCCGAACAGGTCTGACACAAACCGGCCTGTACAGGCACAGAAAAGAGCTAGAAGCTTGAAATATCTGATTTAAGTAGAAGAGGAATTGTACTATCCGAGTAGCGAAAACAAAGGCGCTGATCAGCTTCGCGGTTACTGCGAAGCTGATCTGCGTCTTTGTTGTCGCCTATGCAGATTGTTGGTTTTCCCATGTGGCGGCTCAATTTTTATGGACATTGTTGTTATTTTGCTTTTCTAAATTATAAAATTATCAGTGGCATAGTTACAGCTTCCTAGATCACTTCAAAATGTTTGACAGTGTTATCTAATAGAATATTTGTGTAAGATCTGTATGTTGATAGAATATTTGTGTAAGATCTGTATGTTCAGATTTATTTCAGAAATATTATTGCTGTTTTGCTTTGTTTGTTTGTTTTGTGGTTTAACATCTCAGTCATCAATTTCTCAGTCATGTTGGGATGGGGTGCATGGGGAGTGTTGATCAAGAACACAACCTGGCACTAGTGTGGTATGAACTCAAGAGCTTTTGATCTGGAGTCTAATTTTTTTTAACCATAAGGCTACCACTCTTCCCCTCAAATGTTGTTTGTGTCTATGTGGCTGAAAATTTGTCTGATTGTACACCTTTGAGTTTTGATTAGCCTTTGTTAAACTGCTGCTATAAAATTACGAAAACTTGCCCATGCAATATACAGATAATTTTTTAAGTTAAAAAAATTGAAAATTTTCAGCTGAAACATTTTGATATTTTTATCATTTTTGCTCAAAACATAGATTGTGGGTACCCATAATATAGATTGTGGGTACTCGTAAACATATATTGTGGGTACCCACAATCTATGTTTTGGAGCAAAAATAGGAAAATAAGGTATACCCCTGCATAAACCAGTTTTGCTATATTAAAGTGGGGTATAAGCGGGTATATATTACACAAAAATGTTTTCCTGATGTATTACTTGTGTAGGCATTGTCACAGAACCTAGTACATGTAGTAGCATTTATGGTTTTCTAATAACGAGAATAACATAAAACTTTCTCTTTAGAAAATTAGGTATATAAGGAGAAATGCTGAAAATGTTTGATTCAAATTTTACTGTTAATTTTGTTATTTTTATATGTATCGAATCATCAATTTCAATTTTTGACTGAGTGGATTAAATTATGTGTAGGGTATTACATAGCCATCATAAAGTGATTAAAATGTGCATCAAAATTTGTTATAATTTTATACATGTATTTTTATGGCTTTCTTCACATGCTTTGGATTCTTTCTTTTCACTATGAACCACGCTATAGGACCCTGACCTTATGGGATGATTTTTTCGAGCAAACCAAAATGGCGGACAGGAGGATAAATAATGAAGATGCAGACATTTTTCTTGACGTAAATTGAGTTAATTTTCACCTAGGGCAAACTTGAAGACATGTGCAGCTCGGTCTGTATCCAGTGTATGTTAGTGCAAGCAGTTTTTGTTCACTTGAGTGGTATGCAGAAAATAAATGACACACAAAGGTGTTCGGGTGGCTTTGCTCGTGTATAATGTATGAAATTCGAAAGACAAAACTCAACCTAAAATTCAGTTAAGTATAGTTTATGTGTCAAAATAGGAATATTCCATCACACTAAGAACCCACAAACTCACATGAAGGTTACACTGTAAAATAAAACAGAAAAACTAATGGTTTTAATCATTGTACAGACATATAAAGTTCCCAAGTCGCGCGCAAAACAGTTCAGTATTTTTCGAGCAGTACTGAACGGGTATTTCGAGCACATATTTTACATTGAACGGGTATTTTGAGTCAATTTCTGTATGGGTGTTTCGAGTACGTAAAGATTGTATTTTAACTATTGAATCATCAAAATCTTGGTCCTGACTCTTTACATGTAACGCAAATTTCCATTGCGGGAGATTTATCCAAGCATTGGCAGAGAAACTGATAGAGTTGTTTCACTGTATGTGGAGGAAGGAGGCTATCCCACAAAAATTTAAGGATGCATCCATAATCCACCTCTACAAACTGAAAAGAAATCATCAAGTCTGTGGCAACCACAGAGGCATCTCCCTCCTATCCACTGACAAAAATTCTGTGGAATCGCCTGAATGTTCATTTTGATCAGAAGGGACTTATCACAGAAAGTCAATGAGGATTCAGAACAGACAGAAGGTCAATAGACATGATCTTCACAGCAAGACAGCTTCAGGAGAAATGCCAAGAACAGAATGTAGATCTATACATGACGTTTGTCGACCTCACCAAACCTTTTGACACAGTTAGTCATGATGGACAATTAAAAATCATGGCCAAGTTTGGCTGTCTACCCAGATTCATAGCAATGGACAAAAACTGAAAGTTGTTGATAAATTCCCCTACCTGGGAAGCACTCACTCCAGAGCAGTGCACATTGATGATGAGGTCACTGCCAGAATGACAAATGCCAGTGTGGCATTCGGAAGACTCTGTGCAAATGTCTGGAAGCGTAATGAAATCAAGCTTGCCACCAAGCTGAAAGTTTATAAGGCTGTGGTACTGCCAGCCCTCTTGTATGCATGTGAGACCTGTAGTATACCAGCGTCATGCAAAGAGACTTAACTTGAAAAAGCTGTTATACATCAAGTGGCAAGGCAAGATTCCAGACCCGGAGGTCCTGAACAAAGCAGGGATGCAAAGCATGCATAGTGTTTTAAAACTAGCACAGATAAGGTGGACTGGCCATGCCGATGAGCGACTTCCAAAGACAGTCTGCTTAGTAATCTATGAAGAATTACATGGGGGGAAAGCGCTCTCAATGTGACCAGAAGAAATGCTATAAATACACCCTGAAAGCCTCTCTGAAGGATTTCGACATACCAATGGGGTCTTCGGAACAGACTGCAGTGGCGAGGTATCGTCAACAAAGGAGCAGCTCTCTATAAAAAAAAGCGCAGAGAACACAAAGCCAATACCAATTGGCCACCACTGATTCTATGACATTGACTTGCTCTACTTACAACAGACAGTTTAAAGCTAGAATTGACATAGTCAGCCATCAAAGAACTCTAAAAAACACACAAACCTATTCAAGAAATAATGACAGTCCGAGGCTTTCTAATTAGTGAGAGACGAACGACCAGGCATGTCAGCAGTCGTTATTAGAATATATGTTTCTGGCATCATCTCCGTTTTTATTGCGAACACCCATTATTCATAATAGAAGTATTCAATTTACCACAACATATGACCTGAACTTACGTTGAAAGGCTTATACAACTACACATACCCAGTACTATAAATCGTAAAATCTGACAAGAACACTGTTATAAACAAATAAATAAAATAAAAAATGTAAGATCCTTTGAAAGCAGTGAAAACATTCAAAGGGAGATAGTATGGGCCACATTGCACAATTTTGGGTAATGAACCCACATCGGCGACCCTTGACCATCCGCATTTTATGGTTTGAGGTGAGGAATATTTTCTACAAAGTTTTAAATTCAGTTGCATAGTTCAATGGGCAACGCTATCCCAGGTACCAGATTACATCGGTACTAACTATCCATTCGTGCGACAAATGGTAAAGATTCACTACTAGCGTATATAAATGCTCTCCGATTTAGTTAAATCACGTTGCACTGAAGCCTTTGCAACCGAGTACATGTAACCACTGCCTAACACAAATTACGATAACGACAACGGATTTGATATAAGGATGCTGTAGACTAGAAAGTATGGTTCTGCCAGCGATTAGCTAAGGGTCCATCAGGGTCCATCAGGTTTTTTTTACAATGTTATACAAAATATAAAACGTCTGCCAAACACAATCCAATACCAATAGGTTAAAGTCTGTTAACACCTGACATGGTTATGACCATGCCTAGCACGTGTCGTACTAGGTTTTTAGCACCTTCCCTTTATCCTAGAGAGAGAGAGAGAGAGAGAGAGAGAGAGACTTGTGACCAAATATCTATCTATCTAACATGATTAAACAGGTGGTTTATATTTTGATAGCTAGTTGTTTGAAACGGTATATGTAAAGTAGCGCATCACACTTTGCTAAATTATGCTGGTCTGTTTATTTGTCCACGGCGTGATGTTAAATTCGCTGTTTTATATCGCTCGGACTACCCGTCCAGAATTTTAGGGGAATCCCCAGCATAAAATCACTCGGAATACCCATTCAATGGAATGCAACATTGCTCGAAAAATACTGTACTGGTCTGGGAACAAAGGGTATGTGTACAGTGGAATAAAATGTTGTTTTTCTCATAAATTAATATTGTTTTCGCATACAGAAAGTTATCTACAGCATCTGTTGTCTTAAATATCACATTCGCTAATTCAAAGAAAGCTGACCGATACTTTCTTTGTTCTGTTTTAGACGTTTTCCTCATGTATGACATTGCTAAACAAGGTGAGCACACCACTTTCTAATGCATCTGGAAACTAGATTTGAACAATTTAACCATTATTATTATAATTAAGACTACAGGTGGATAAAATGAACATTTTCTTCCAAACTTGCTGTGTAGGAACAGTGAAATATGGTTAAAAGTCTTTAGATTTACCTTCGATCGGGACAGGTAATCCAAACATCTTTTGATTGTCCGCCATTTTTTGCTCGAAAAAATCGACCCATAAGGTCAGGGTCCTATAGCGTGTGAACATAAACATAAAACTTACTTTAGTTTTGTGCTTTTCATTGAGAGTTAGAAACCAGCCATTCTGGCAATTTATAGCTAATAAGTTCTAATATTTGAGCCACATCATTTGCAAATGTTTTGCATATGCAAGAGACAGGTGCCCACATGATAGTGCCAAATTAAACTAATTGATTTATGTCAGTCTTGATGCAAGGATTTCTTGGACAAACAAAACTGCAGGGATTAAAAACTTTTTACTTTATTTATGTCACTTAAAACCCTAGGGCTTGCTAAAACTTCATGAATGCAGGAAAATTGGTCTGTGTTTTAATGGGGATTCACGGCCTGACCGTAATCCCATTTATTTTGAGCGGACATAGCTTTTACAATTCTTTAAATATTCAATTATTTACTTTTTATCACAACAGTAAACACTTCCGGGTTTGTGATCAGGACAATCGAACGCTTGCAATTCTCAGACGCTTGTTTTGGAAACTTGAAATTATTAAGCGTTTATGGATTTGATTTATTGGAAATTTCGGCATGTCGTAAAACCTTTTTTCTACATCCGGGTTGTCATTGCTTTCGCTCCAAAATTTTAAAAAAAAACACGTGTTGCTTAATTTCTCAATTTTTTGGTTAATTGATTTCAAGATTTGACTTCGATTCGATATGTCCACTACTCGTAGACGTCGTGGTTCCAAGCGCAAGCGACAGGAAACCGAAGAAACGGGAGAGAGAGAGGAAATTGAAAGGGTCAATTTGCTGGGTGGGCCTGGTACCGGTATTGCACCGAATTCAGGCCACCCGCCAGGTACGATACGTGGCTCTAAGGAGCCCTCTTTGCTCAACTTTGTGGATTTCGAAAAAATCCTAGCAGATGCAAATATAACTTCAGTGCGATCTGTGTCTGATTCTACCCCACCACCACCACCACCTGCTCAACAGACTCTTAGTCCTAACGTCTTGCCTTCGGCAATTTCTGCCTCCCAACAGACTTTGCCAACATTACAGTCAATTTCATTTGCTGAAAATCGTGTCCGGTTAGGTTCCGATGATATTGCCTCGCATGTCCCAGAACAGCTTTGCAAGAAAATATGGGCCCACGAATATATTAATCTTGCTTTACTTTTGAAGGGCAGTGTCGAACTGCAAGACCTTTTTTCCACTGGTGTCGTACACCTAACAGGCAAAGGTCAGTTGGAGGCTAGGCCACAGGTTAATACCAAAGATAAGGTTCCCAATATCGAAAAGTGGACAGATGCTTTTCTGATATTTGCCTCCATCTACTTAAAACGTTACCCAAGCAAAATTCAGGAAATATTGCAGTATATGAACATTATCAGGGAGGCTGCATCCCGGTCTGTTACCTTTACTTGGCGATCATATGATGAGCAATTTCGTTTGCGTCAAGAATCCGAGGTTCAGTCTTGGGGTAAGATTAACTCTGATTTATGGCTTCGACTTATGACGTCTAGTACGGTTACTTCCAACATGCCACAAAATACACAACCGGGTGCATTAACAGGTGGTCGCAGTAGTACTGGCAATTCGCAGTATGACAACCATGTTTTGGGTACATGTTTTGATTTTAATGATGGTTTTTGTCCACGAACTGTCTGTAAATTTAAGCATATCTGTTCAAACTGTAATAACCCCAGTCATGGACGTGTGACATGTTTCAAACAGTCTACTGCTAATTCAAGGGGTTCTTATGCCAATCGAGGGGGTTCCAATTTTCGCGGACCACGTGGTTATACAACCAACCGTGGGGGAAGACTTCAAGCCCGGCGTGGTAACAGACTGTAATTCCTCAGCTGTTAAATCCGCTGCCAGGCAAAATTACACAATTTCCCCGGATCTATTCACATTGTCTTCATCCCCAATCAATATTGAAGCTCTACGACAAGAACTTGATGGTTATCATTCCTCTAAGGCATTGGCAATTTTGGAAGGGTTCACTCTTGGTTTTCCTCTACATTATTCTGGTTTGCATTCTCCTTCGGACTCGAAAAACTTAAAATCAGCTTTAGGAAATCCAGACATTGTTCGGGAGAAAATTCAAGCCGAAGTAACAGCAGGCAGAGTTGCGGGCCCATTTATTTCCCGCCCAATTCCCACATTACGCATTTCTCCACTTGGTTTAGTCCCTAAGAAGGAACCCAATCAATTTCGACTTATACACCACCTCTCGTTCCCCTCAGGCCACTCTGTAAATGACTTCATTGATCCTAAACTTTGTTCTGTGCAGTATACTAGCTTTGATGAAGCAGTGCATATGATACAGGACCTGGGTCAAGGCTGTTTGTTAGGGAAATCCGATGTCCGTCGAGCCTTTAGGATCCTACCAGTATCGTTGTCCGAAATTGATCAGCTCGGTTTTATGTTTGACGGGATGTTCTATGTGGATAAGGCTATGCCATTTGGTTGCTCTATTTCTTGCCAGACCTGGGAACTTTTTGCTACGTTTTTAGAATTCTGTGTAAGACGGGCATCCCCATGTGGATCTTTATTACACTATTTAGACGATTTTTTGTTTGGAGGAAAGAAAGATACCAATGATTGCACTTTCATAATGTCTGTTTTCATGGATAAAATGCAATTACTTGGTGTCCCTATTGCTTCCGATAAAACAGAGGGTCCTACCACCAAATTATCTTTTCTTGGTTTAGAGCTTGATTCGGAGGAAATGACCATTCGTATTCCCATGGGAAAGATTGAGGAAATCCGACAAAAAATTGTGAGTATGCTGGCAAGGAAGAAATGTACTTTGCGCGAAATGCAATCTTTGATTGGTTCCCTCAATTTTGCTTGTAGAGCAGTGGTTCCAGGACGGCCATTCTGTCGGCGACTGATCAATGCTATTTGTGGCCTGACCAAGCCTCATCATCATCTGAATATCACTTTAGCTATGAAGGAGGATCTTCAGCTTTGGTTGAATTTCTTTACAGAGTTTAATGGCATATCTGTATTTCATGACCGTTACTGGGTTTCAAATGAGGATGTTCAGTTATTCACTGACAGTGCAGGCGGTGCTGACTTAGGTTTTGGGGCATACTTTGCTGGGAAATGGACATGTGCACATTGGCCACAGTGGTGGATTGATCAAGGCATTACTGCTGATATAACAGTTCTGGAAATGTTCCCTCTTTTGGTGTGCTTGCACATTTGGGGTCAAGAGCTTAAAAACAAGAAGATAGTTTTCCGATCTGACAATTTATCATCTGTCCATATTATTAACTCCATGACCTCCAAAAATGATGAAGTCATGATCATTTTAAGAGCCATTACTCTCTTGTGCTTGCAACTTAACATTGCCTTTAAAGCACTACATGTAAGAGGCTGTTTTAACAGACTCGCCGATACGCTAAGCCGTTTTCAATTGCAGAAATTCCACGAACTCGCTCCCGATGCCGATCCGGAACCTTCAACAGTACCCAACCATCTCTGGAATATCTTCAAACAAGTGTAAACCAGTTGTTAGCTTCCAGTATTGCACCCAACACTCGAAGTGTTTATGATAATGCTTTATCAGCTTTTGAACAATTTAGAAATAATTATTCATTGCACGTAATATGGCCTGTTCCAATTCAACATGTTACGCTGTTCATTGCACATTCTTTTGAACTTGGATATTCACCATCTACCATTGCATCCTACCTGTCTGGAATAAGTTTTTATCACAAGTTACACAACTATCAGGACCCAACTAATGCATTTGTTGTAAAGAAGCTCCTAGAGGGCTTTAAAAGGTCACGCAAGTCCCGTGATGTCCGTGCTCCTATAACGGAACATATTCTAAGAAGGATTTGCCATGTGCTTCCTAACATATGTTATTCAGATTTTGAATCCTGTCTCTTCCAAAGTGCTTACTTCTTATCTTACTTTGCACTTTTGCGGGTAAGTGAAGTAGTTTTTTCTAGCTACCTTCAGCCTGATAGGCCTTTACTTTCTGGTGATATTGAACTTGTTGATGATGGCAACACCTTACTCATCACCATTAGAATTTCAAAAACTAATCAACGCGGGTTGCCCACTACTTTGCGTATTCCAAAATCTGAAGATTCTTCATTTTGTTGTGTCACAACCATTCGTCATTATATGCATCTTCATCCTGCAAATGCATATTACTTCTTTTCACATGCAAACGGCACACCTTTGACACAGAGCCAATTCAGCGCAGTTCTGGCCAAAGCTGTAAGAGTTTTGAGGCTTCCTACTGGCATTTATACCTCTCATGCATTTCGCATAGGTCGAGCTACAGATTTAGCCTCAAAAGGGATTTCGTCAGATGCAATAAAAAAATTGGGTCGTTGGAAGTCTGATGCTGTTGACGGGTATATTCGCCTTTAGGCTTCCTCACATATCGTATTCTATCCTTTATACGGTTTACCAGACCTTTAATTTTGCTTTCTTCCAGATGTTTGGATCATCGGAGATTCAATCATCTCCCATGCCGAGGAAGAGGCTATCAAATCCAAACAGGCTAACTTAGACCTTGACAGAACTGTGCGCTGGTTTGGCCGGCCAGGCATGCACTGGCCACAACTAAAGCCGACCATTCAGCTGAAGATGCTTTTTCATACTACCCCAGCGTTAATTGTGGTCCACCTGGGAGGCAATGATTTGGTGTCAATCAAATTAGCTAAATTGATGAGCAAAATCAAAAAGACTTTATGGTATCTGCAGTCTGTTTTCAATGACACATACATAGTGTGGTCTGACATTCTACCCAGGACTCAATGGAGAGGTTTGGATGACATAGCGTCCATGAAACATTTGGACCTACAACAAAAACTCAAATTGATGGACCAAAAAAGAAAACGGGTCAATCGGGCTGGTAGACAGGCTGTGAGAACTTTAACATGGGGTCGGTCAATCCTTCACGAGATTGATACCGACACGCCTGGCCTCCTTAAAAGAGATGGTACACATCTGTCAAAGATCGGCAACCATATTTTTCTTCTGACATTGCAGGAAGCGATCCGACTTTTTCTTCTAGACCCAACAAAAACAATATATGACTCAAATGCCCCCGCAAATTAACCGGCTACATTCTTAACCTTCTGTTTCCGGCCGCTGAATGGGGGACAAATTTGGTAAATTTGTTGTGGCGGGATTCAAGCGGCATCTGGTTGGACGTCTTGGCAATCATTACTTTTGAATTGAATCTGACTGCTATTTTATAAGGTTGATAATTTTAGGACTAGTGCAATTTGATTGGTGGCCGAGGAAACACACAAAGCATGCTTTGAGGTGTAATCCTTGTGTCATTCAGTCATTGAGCACAAATCAAAATCGTAGACTTCTCTTCTCTAATTTTATGAACACACTGGTTTTTTCAATACACTTCGTCTTACGATACCCGTTGCAAATATGTGAGATAAGCATTTAACTTAAAGAGCTTACTCTTGTATTGGTGTCGTTATTTGGCTCGTATATTTCTTTTGAAAATTTTGGGTCGTATGTTATGAGTCGTTCAGATGAAACCTGGCTTAGTTACAATTTAGGTTATACTTTCTGCATGTCAAGCGTTATTCTGTATCAGTTAATAGTTGCAGAAGACACCATAGCAGTTGCTCACCCCATTGTATCAATCAGAGTGGTATACTGTCCCAGTTATAGTTGAAGAGGTTACATCCACAATTTTTGTTCCGTTGTACCCGTCCGTTGCATCGTTTCGTCGTGTTGTGTCGTTTCATTCGTATAAAATAGCCAGGATAGTTTAAATAAAAATATTCAAAATCAAAATTCAAAAACATTGAATAGCTAGGGTGTTTACAAAATCGCCACAATAATATGTAATGATTGCTAAGACGTTCAACCAGCCAATATTCAAGCTCCAGTGACCATATTCACCCATTTCTAAAAGTTCAAAAAGTTATATTTGAATCTGTTTGATTAGTATATTCATGCATAACATAATTTGTGTATGTGCATATTGGACAGGATTGTCACTAATTTGTCAGTATTGCTATAACAGCCGTTATTGCATAAAGTATGTTTTCTGATGTTGAGACAAATGGATAACATATATAAAGACAAATCAAGTTTATCAGTTTGTGTTTTATTTTATGGTAGCATTCTAAAATAATGGGGATTCACGGCCTGACCGTAATCCCATTTATTTTGAGCGGACATAGCTTTTACAATTCTTTAAATATTCAATTATTTACTTTTTATCACAACAGTAAACACTTCCGGGTTTGTGATCAGGACAATCGAACGCTTGCAATTCTCAGACGCTTGTTTTGGAAACTTGAAATTATTAAGCGTTTATGGATTTGATTTATTGGAAATTTCGGCATGTCGTAAAACCTTTTTTCTACATCCGGGTTGTCATTGCTTTCGCTCCAAAATTTTAAAAAAAAAACACGTGTTGCTTAATTTCCCCTCCCTCCCAATTCCCATCACAAGCGTTCGACTGTTCTGTTTTCTTCCATAGCTATTTATTGTACTTTTTCTGCTGTTAGTTTTTTCAAATTTCAGTCAAGCTGTATCTAGCTTCGAGTCTCTCAGTACTAGAAGGTACATACTGGAAGGTGGCAGGTAGAGGCTGGACTATCAATCACATGGCACCATTTCCCGTTAGCCACACAGTTTTATAACAAATGAACATGAAGAACAACGACCATAAAACAGTTATTGTGATGGCTTTCGTAGGACTAACTGGAACATCATTCCTGGAGGGAACAATCTGCATCGACGATGAATACTAGGACTTTAGTGGTTCTGCTGCCTTATGTTTCATAGAGACTTCGAGATGACTTTTAAAGAAGGGATTGTATTCCAATGTTTTATATGTTTTTATTCTTCCTGAATTCTGATTTGCTTTCTGATGAATCATAATGTTCTTTGTATATTTGCTCCACACACCTCTTTTTTCTAAATCTGTTAAGAGATATTTTTTATAAATATGCAATGCTATTTGGTGGAGTATCTATTGACAAAGTCTCTGGGGCTTGAATTATGTTGGTCATTTGTGTGTGTAAGTGCCGGGATTCAAGCGGCATCTGGTTGGACGTCTTGGCAATCATTACTTTTGAATTGAATCTGACTGCTATTTTATAAGGTTGATAATTTTAGGACTAGTGCAATTTGATTGGTGGCCGAGGAAACACACAAAGCATGCTTTGAGGTGTAATCCTTGTGTCATTCAGTCATTGAGCACAAATCAAAATCGTAGACTTCTCTTCTCTAATTTTATGAACACACTGGTTTTTTCAATACACTTCGTCTTACGATACCCGTTGCAAATATGTGAGATAAGCATTTAACTTAAAGAGCTTACTCTTGTATTGGTGTCGTTATTTGGCTCGTATATTTCTTTTGAAAATTTTGGGTCGTATGTTATGAGTCGTTCAGATGAAACCTGGCTTAGTTACAATTTAGGTTATACTTTCTGCATGTCAAGCGTTATTCTGTATCAGTTAATAGTTGCAGAAGACACCATAGCAGTTGCTCACCCCATTGTATCAATCAGAGTGGTATACTGTCCCAGTTATAGTTGAAGAGGTTACATCCACAATTTTTGTTCCGTTGTACCCGTCCGTTGCATCGTTTCGTCGTGTTGTGTCGTTTCATTCGTATAAAATAGCCAGGATAGTTTAAATAAAAATATTCAAAATCAAAATTCACAAACATTGAATAGCTAGGGTGTTTACAAAATCGCCACAATAATATGTAATGATTGCTAAGACGTTCAACCAGCCAATATTCAAGCTCCAGTGACCATATTCACCCATTTCTAAAAGTTCAAAAAGTTATATTTGAATCTGTTTGATTAGTATATTCATGCATAACATAATTTGTGTATGTGCATATTGGACAGGATTGTCACTAATTTGTCAGTATTGCTATAACAGCCGTTATTGCATAAAGTATGTTTTCTGATGTTGAGACAAATGGATAACATATATAAAGACAAATCAAGTTTATCAGTTTGTGTTTTATTTTATGGTAGCATTCTAAAATAATTGGTGTTATTTTTGTCTAACATGGTGGAGGATATGGGAGAATCCAGGGAAAAACCACTGACCTTAGATTTCAATAGTGGCAAAGTGAATGTTTTGCAACTATATCCACACCCTTGTGGTGATTTTTTATGCCCCCAACTTTGAAAAAGTTGGATGGCCATATGGCTTTGGGCTTGTGTTTTAGTGTGGTATTCACGCTGTCTGTGAACTTTGAGTCACGCTGTCTGCGAACTTTGTAACTTTTGAATGGTGAAAATTAGGGGTTTAACAATTCATATACATATTCCTGAGAATAGTTGACCCATATTTTTTTTTGTCTGACCTATGCCATTTTTCTGATTTATATACCTTTGAACATTTTTGGGGGAAAATTGTGTGTGCAAGTATTTAAGCTAGAGCCTTCATATTTGGTGAAATTTCATACACATATCATGAAAAAATACTTGACCCATATTTTTTTCTTGTCCAAATTATGATCCTTTTCAGAATTAAGTCCTTTTGAAAAAGAATTATGAAAATCTTCTGTGCACTTAATCTCAAAACACATTTTAGTTTAAGCCCTCATATTTGTTATGCTGATTGGGACTGAGGAGTAGACCACCTGATAAAATTTTGAGAAGCTTTTGTCAAGATTTTAAAGAATTTTGAAATTTTTGGTGAAGTCACACAAGATAAACTGAGCCGCATCGTGAGAAAACCGGATTTTTGCTTATGCAAAAACAAAAAGTTGTCGCAAAGCTGATCAGCGTCTTTGTTTTCGCTACACTGATAGTACAATTCCTCTACTTTATAAATCCAAAATTTCAAGCTTCTAGCTGTCTACTGTGACTGTACAGGCCGGTTTATGTCGGACCTGGTCGGAATCCCCGAAAGCCGGTTTTCTCGCGTCGCAGCTCAACTATACCAGGTTATGGGCAACCATATAGTTTGGGGCATAGTGTTTTACAAACACACATTTGAGCCATGTCATGAGAAAACCAACATTACACATATGCAAAAACAAAGGCGCAGATTACAGCGCCTTTGTTTTCGCTACATGGATAGCTCAATTCCTCTACTTTCTAAATCCAAAATTTCCAGCCTCTAGCCATCTTCTGTGCTTTTACAGCTTGGTTTGTATCAAATCTTTCGGAAACCACATCATTGGTTTTCTCATGACTTGGCTCATTTCTGTTTGACCAGTTTATGTACTGTGACACATTCCAGATGATAAGAGTTGCAATTTTATTTGATGTCTCAGCTTTTATGCACTGCCTAAAAGGTTAGAAAACGTCTGGTTTTCTGAAATCATGTTCTTCTGTGAGAATGATATTTTCTAATAATACTGTTATATCTATTTGGGCCGCGTCATAAGAAAACCAACAATGTGGTTTCCAAACGGGTCCGACACAAACAGCTGTACAAGCACAAAAGATGAAAGAAGTGGGAAATTTTAGATGTAGAAAAAAAGAGAATTATTGTACTATCCATGTAGCAAAAACAAAGGCACTGATCAGCATTGCAGTTACTGCAAAGCTGATTTGCGCCTTTGCTTCACATATGCAAAATGTTGGTTTTCTCATGATGGGGCTCATTTGTATATTTTTAGCTCACCTGAGCCAAAGGCTCACAAAGTGGGCTTATAGGATGGCCATGATCCGGCGTCTGTCTGTCGTCGTCCGTCCACAATTTCAAAGATCTTCTCCTCTGAAACCACTGGGCCAATCATAGCCAAATTTCATGTGGAGCATCCTTAGGAAGGGGGAATGAAAGTATATATAAATGGTCCAGGTCACATGACCAAGATGGCCACCATGCCCATATATGGTAAAAAACATAAAAAAAATCTGCTTCTCTGGAACCGGTGGACCAACTTCAACGAAACATGTTATGTAGCATCGTAGACTCTGGGCCAACATAGTTTATATAAATCGTGACTTTGGGTTGACCTTGACCTATTTTATGGCACGGTCAATTTGGGTTACATAGGCTTTTCAATGGAAAAAAGTGAAAATGTTGAATTTTTCAGGAAGTTTTGAAGCCTATGAAAGACCTGAAAGTTGGTAGATACAGACAACATGTTGAGCCAATGAAGTGTTGTTAGTATTAAAGGTCAAGGTCATTTCTTGACCTTGGCCAAAGGTCAGTTACAAATTAAATGTGAAACTTAATTTTCTCAGTAACCGCTTGACCAATCAAAGCCATATTTTATATGTAGTATCCTTGGGATGGGGGAACAAAAATTTATTTAAATGGTCAAGGTCACATGACCAAGATGGCCGACATGGCTATAAATAGCAAAAATCTTTAAAAATCTTATTCTCAAGAACCAGAAGGCCTAGGATTTTGAAACTTGGCATGAAGCATGCTGCATCAGGGGGAGGAGCTCTACAAAGTTTATACAAATCATGACCCTTGGATGACCTTGACCTATTTTAAGGCAAGGTCAACATAGGTCGCCCATTGTCAAAATGTCATTTGAAGGGAAAAAACTTTATGGAAATGGGCAAATGGACTTAAGATTTATGATTCTGAAAAAAAAATTGGACCCCAGGGGGCCGGTCTGCCCCACCCCAGGGCAATATACATGTATATTACCATAATATTCATAGATCTTCTTCTCTGAAACCGCTTGGCCAATCAAAGCCAAACTTCATGTGGAGCATTGTTAGGAAGGGAGAATGAAAGTTTATATAAATGAGCAAGGTCACATGACCAAGATGGCCAGCAGGCCACCATGGCTATAAATAGCAAAAACCTTTAAAAATCTTCTTTTCCAGAACCAGAAGGCCTATGATTTTGAAACTTGGCATGAAGCATCAGGCAATGGAGCTCTACAAAGTTAATATAAATCATGACCTTAGGATGACCTTGATCTATTTTACGTCAAGGTCAACATAGGTTGCCTATGCATTTGAATGGGGAAATTTAGTAAAATGTTATTAAATGGGGGGAAACTTGCTGGGAGGATGCAAATGGACAGAAGATTTATGGTTATGAAAAAAAAATATCCTCAGGGGGTTGTCTGCCCCTGTCTTGGGGCTATATACATGTATATGACCATAATATTCAAACATCTTCTCTGAAACCGCTTGGCCAATCAAAGCCAAACATTAAGTGGAGCATCGTTAGGAAAGGGGAGTGAAAATTAATATAAACGGTCCAGGTCACATAACCAAGATGGCCGCCATGGCTATAAATAGTAAAAACCATTATAAATCTTCGTCTTCAGAACCGGAAGACCTATGATTTTGAAACTTGGCCTGAAGCATCATTGAATAAAGCTCTACAAATTTTTTATAAATCATGACCCTGGGATGGCCATGACCTATTTTATGGCAGGGTCAGCTTAGGTTGCATATCCCTGTTCTTAGGTGAGCGTTTACAGGACCATTGGTCCTCTTGTGTTAAAGAGAAAACACATCTGCATTGGAATGGAGTGGGTTTGGGAAGGTCTTATTCAATTTTAAAGTGTATTTTCTTTTTTAAAAAAGGAAATATTCTCTAACATGTATTTTGTTATGGCATTACAGAGTCTTGTTTGTTTGTTTTTTGTTTGTTTTTTTTTGTGGCTTAATATGCAAATACGGTAACTCTGTTGGATTACATAATCACTGGTTAATGTTTGATAGTACACATTTTTACATTTAGGAGAAAGAGTGCATTAAAAGCTGAGATAAAAATATGAAAAATGATCATGATACCTGTTAACATCTGTACTTTCTATTTTTGTAAAATTGTCAATATGCTCCTTTTGATTTTGAACTACAAAGACTTTATTTTTATGGCCTTATTTTTGTGATACAGTTTAAACAAACATAAATGTAGGATGAATGTCTTCATTTAAATGATGCTTATGACATTCAAAATGACAGAACTTTTTTTTTTGATACAAGAAACTACAAAATTTCCAGAAAAATAAAATTAACTTTCGGTTAAACAGAACTCGTAAAGACCGATTTTGACCCTTCCCTATTCTTTTCCTTATGCACTAGTCATTTGGAACTACACTTCCATCCCCTGTCCTAGGAATAGCAGGGACTGAAATTTCATCCAGCAAACCCCATCCCCCGCAGTCTGTTTAGTTTTCATTGCACTGCTGTTTTGTGTGTATAGAGCAAACCATGGGTAATTCTCCTGCACTGTGTGACAATAAGAAGCTAACCCCCACTAATTTCCATGGCTATCCCCTCCCCTCCCAGGGGAGATTGGTGGGGGTGGGGGTGAAGGGGGAACGTAGTCACAAATGACTGGTGCATAACTCCAGCCACCAATGTATCAACTTATTTTATGACATGACATTATATTGTTTATGTAAATCATGACAACCCAGATCTGTTATTCTTTATTTGTAAATAAAAGCTATTTTATGCTTTTAAATGATGTTAGTGTTTGCCTTCCAGCCCAAAATAGATTCAGATTGTTTATTGGAAGCCTTGGAAAAAAGCATATAAAGTATACTTTTTACTTCAATGAGATATAAAGAAAAACGATTAGTAAAATAATAAAATGTTTTCTAACATTCATTCAGGTTCAAATAAAGTGACCCAAGATATTGCCATGAAATATCAAAGGTATTAAGCGAAAATGAACATAAGATCCAAGGAATATTTTTTGCTCAGCCAAAAATTTTCTTCAAGTGTAATTCAGGATTGATTTGTATGTCGGGATTTTGAAGACATCTTCGAAGTCTATGATGCTGACAACCGCTTAAAAGTGAGTATGAATACATTTATTACACCTCATATTCACGATCATACTGCAAAGCTTGGGTGGGGTTTGCTTCAGCCCCAAAGTTCAAAGCTTAGAAAATAAATTCTGGCAGGGATTTTTCTGATGATTGTTGCCCATAAATCAAACCGCTTTCTAATTTATTACTTTGAATCGGGGGAAAATAATGTTTTTAACATAAAAGATACAATAATGTCAAGAAGCAAAGTAAACAGCGTTGAACTTTAGGGCTGTAAGAGATTGAAATAAGCTTTATCCTGTATGGCTTGCACTAAACAATCTAAATCTATATTCTGGAAGGTTGTAGCTTAAGATGGATGCTATCTCACATATTTGTCAGCTTTTCTCACCTCTGTGATGTGAAATAATTGTAGAGTTTTAAAAGGTGACCTTTACCAAGCATAATAAAATCAATGTGCATCCCACTATGTTGTCATACATGGTAGAGGAATTCAGGTAAATCCTCTGGTTTTGAACATGCGACCACTACCCAGCCACATGCACTGGCCCAGACTTGAACCTAGACCTCAGAGATGGCAAGCGTTGAAGTGAGTGAGTTTACCACTTCCCTGTCCAGACCTCATTTGAGACATTTTACAAACCTTGATTAGAAAATAAATCAAATATATTAGCCAGGGCTGATTTAGAACTACATGTATAATGTGTTTTACCAAGGTTAATGTTTTTAGTTTTTCACATTAGCTACTATTTGTTAACTGGGATACATTATAAACTTAAAAATATAAATGCATGATTCTTATTGGGCATGTTACTCTGCATGTATTCATCATTCAATCTATAAGCTAATATGCATGTTTTTGCATGATAAAATGCATACATGGAATTGTACATTTTACTGTAGTGCAGTTAACATGTGTATTTGATATCATATTGTACACTTACATGCCAAATTAATGTCAGAAATATCTTCAATGTATTTTCATGTTTAAAAGAAAACTTATCCTGCCTCTTCTGGTCAACGTGTTTTCATGCTTTTGGTGTCATTTGAAAGTTAATTAAAGAAAGAAATAAGCAAGGTTATTTGATGGTTTGATATTGCATTTTTCGTATATAACAGTTTAAATTTTTAGGAAATTATGAAAAAAAAGCCGCTTCCTTATTGACGTCAATTGTGACATACCCAAAAATTCTGAAAATAGATCTCACATGCATAGAACAATCATAATGCCTTGTTTATTGCTTTAGTCGTGTACCTTTCAAATGACACCAAAAGCATTTAAATGTTGACCAGGGAAAATATGATAATTTTTCGTGTAAACACGAAAATACATGGAATTTCTGACGTAGAGGACATTAATTTGGCATGCAACAGTGTATGCTATGTTAGATTATGAAAATAGCATCATCAACCATTGAGCTGTGTGTAATCACCTATGTGTTCATATAGCATATTACAAAAATATTTTGTAGTTGCTACTAAATACATACTGGATCTGTACTCTGTACTACATAGCTAATGAACGCATTGATGGGTCAATATCTTTTCCAGGTGTCTTTGCACTGCTAATTAAAGCTTTAAGTTTTTTTGTTTTTTTTTTCTTTCTTTTTTTTTTTGTGTAAAATGAGTTAACATCTCATGAAGCATATTGGTCAACTCTTTTAACTAGAGTTTCCAGATAAAATAATTACCTCTGATTGCTGGGTGAGTCTGTCTTGTATATCTCACAGAAAAAAAAAACAGATGCATTTAGTTTCATGTATTTAGACATATAATAAGCATTTTGTTGCTTTAGATGAGAGCCTGTATGTGAAAGCATGACTGCAGTCTATTTCTTCCTTCAGAATTTGCTACTCAATTATACCCATAGTTTTATATTGCAAATATTTGAAAAAAAATGTTTCTGGATATTTATTTTGCCCATGTATTAAATTATTCTTTTTTCTTTCAGATGATAAAATTAAAAGGTTAGCTGAAGAAAGAACTTCACTACAAGAAGAGGTAATGTCTGCATGTAATATTTCAAACATGTCCAAAAAGGGTCGGTGATTTATAATAATAATAATAACAATAATCTTTATTTAAAGTCGCTTCATATTTCAATAACCAACATAAGCTTTATAGAGCTTTTTATTGACTATTTAAGAACATATGTACACTATATACATTGAGCTGTGGAAATGTGACTTGCTCAAGGCCACAACAGACGATGCCCTGGACGGGGATCGAACCGGGGACCCCTCAGCCCAAAGTCAGATGCGCTACCGACTGCGCCAGCCCGCTCCATGTCATCAGTTTAAAGCTCAGGTCAAGAGATTCTAGTGTAGAGCTTTGGAGCTAAAATCTAAAAGATAGATTCAATATTATAAGAATTGAAAGAAATACAGACTTGTCTTTTCTAGAACTGCAGTGTTTGCACCTGAAAGGTCATCAATTGTATGTATGCATGAGCTTTAGGCAGATATGACACAAAACCATAAAATAAGAGCGTTTTCTAAGTGAAAACTTTATTTGTTTTTCATTTCAGATTAAACAGTTAACGGTTCGTTTGGAAGAAGAAAAATTAAAAGAAAAGCCATCACCGAATAAATCACCGCAGATGAATGGGCCGGAGATGCAATTATATGAAGTTCAAAGTAAGATTTATTTTTAGCTCGACTGCACGAAGTGCATAGAGCTATTGCAGTCACCCCGGTCGTCCACGTTCCCGTTCCCGTGCGCCTGCGCGTCACACTTGCGTTAAAGTTTTCTAGAAGTCCATATCTTGACAACCACTCATCAGAAAGCATTCATACTTGGACCATAGATACCCTGTAGGGTTAGCTTTCATTCCATTGCATCGGGCCCCTGGGTCCAGGCCAGGGGGTGGGGCTGGAGGTTAAAATCTAGAACACCTTCAAAAATGGCAATTCTTGTGTTAAAGTTTTCTAGAAGTCCATATCTTGACAACCACTCATCAGAAAGCATTGATACTTGGGCCATTGACACCCTGTAGGGTCGGCTTTCATTCCATGGCATCAGATCCCTGGGTCCATGCCAGGGGGTGGGGCTAGAGGTTAAAATCTAGAACACCATTAATAATACTGGCTTTTCTGTGATATAATATTCTAGAAGTCTATATCTTGAAAACTTTTTATCAGAGGGCTTTCATACTCGGACCATAGGTACCCTGTAGGGTTGAGTTTCATTTAATGGCATCGGGTCTCTCGGTTCATGCCTGGGGGGTGGGGCTAGAGGTTAAAAACTAGAACACTGTAAAAAATAGATGTACTGCTGTGTAACTTTTACAAGGAGTCCATATCTTGACAACAACTTATCATAAAGCATTCATACTTCATACACTTTAGGTTCCATGACATCGGACCTCTGGGTCGGAGTCAGGGGGGCGGGGCTAGAGGTCAAAATCTAGAACTCCCCCATTTTTTTTTCTTTTTATTTCTTAATAGAAACAACTTAGGAAGATGGTTGGTCATTCATCTTTTGACTTTATGACACCGACTTGTGTGTCATGACGGTAAGGGTCGGTTGACCTACTTTCCATGGTTCAGTGATTTTGCCTTATATCTTGACACTCAGTTAGTATATTTTCTTACTTCTTTCAGATTATGAGTGAGTACGACCAGGCCTTTGACCCCGATATACATATAGGTCACTGTGACCTAATTTCACGGTTCAGTGATTTTGCCTTATATCTTGACACTCAATTAGTATATTTTCATACTTTTTTCAGATTATGAGTGAGTATGACCAGACCTTTGACCCCAATATACTTATAGGTCACTGTGACCTAATTTCACGGTTCAGTGATTTTGCCTTATGTCTCAGTTCTCAAATGGTTTATGAACAAACTTCTTTCAAAGTATGTTTGCGTATGACAAGACCTTTGACCCTGAAGTAGTCCTAGGTCTCTGTGACCTAATTTCACGGTTCAGTGATTTTGCCTTATATCTTGACACTCAATTAGAATATTTTCATACTTTTTTCAGATTATGAGTTGGTATGACCAGACCTTTGACCCCAATATACTTATAGGTCACTGTGACCTAATTTCACAGTTCAGTGACTTTGCCTTATATCTCGGCACTTAAGTAGTTTATGAACAAACTTCTTTCACACTATGTTTGCGTATGACAAGACCTTTGACCCGAAAGTAGTCCTAGGTCAATATGACCTAATTTCACGGTTCAGTGATTTTCCTTTATATCTCAGCACTCAATTGGTATATGAACATACTACTTTCACGATATGTATGAGTATGACAAGACCTTTGACCGTAAAGTATTCCTGGGTCACTGTGACCTAATTTCATGGTTCAGTGATTTTGCCTTATATCTCGACACTCAGTTGAAATTTTTTCATACTTCTTTCTGATTATGAATGAGTATGACCAGACCTTGAACCCAAACATACTTATAGGTCACTATGACCTAATTTCATGGTTCAGTGATTTTGCTTTATATCTCAACACTGAATGGGTATATGATCAAATTTCTTTCACATTATGAGTAAGTATCACTAGACCTTTGAGGCTTTGACCCTGAAATACTTATAGGTCAGTGTGACCTTATTTCACGGTTCAGTGATTTTGCCTTGTGTCTTGGCACTCAGTTGGTATATGAACACACTTCTTTCACAATATGAGTGAGACCTTTAAATCTTAGGTAGTTATAGTTAACTTTCATGGTTCAGTGATTTTGCCTTATTGCATCAAGGCAAAAAGATGTATGAGCATAATGCTTTGGGTTACTGGTCGGGTTTGGCCTTATGTTTGACAAAGGTCAGAAGCAGTCGAGCACGCTGTCCTGCGACAGCTCTTATTAGGTTATCTTATTATCTGTTGATAAAGGTAGAAAACAAAAACAAAAGTGTAAAGAACTGATGTTACTTGTACCAATAGCTGGCATATTCCTACATAAGTACAAATTAAAGTTAAGCCATATACAAGAACAAATTAAAGCTAAACTTTATACACCTACACAAGTACAAATTAAAGTTAAGACTTGTACACCTACACAAGTACAAATAAAAGTTAAGCCTTGAACACCTAAACAAGTACAAATTAAAGTTAAGCCTTATACACCTACACAAGTACAAATTAAAGTTAAGACTTGTACACCTACACAAGTACAAATAAAAGTTAAGCCTTGAACACCTAAACAAGTACAAATTAAAGTTAAGCTTTGTACACCTACACAAGTACAAATTAAAGTTAAGCCTTGTACACCTACACAAGTACAAATTAATATTAAGCCTTGTACACCTACACAAGTACAAATTAAAAGTTAAGCCTTGTACACCTACATAAGTACAAATTAAAGTTAAGTCTTGTACACCTCACAAGTACAAATTAAAGTTAAGCCTTATACACCTACACAAGAAGCCTTATACACCTACACATGAACAAATTAAAGTTAAGCCTTATATGCCTACACAAGAACAAATTAAAGTTAAGCCTTATACACCTACAACAGAACAAATTAAAGTTACAGAAAGCTGAACTGGAAATACTGTTAGGTAAAACCTTACTTCTTGACTTTTCCTTTAGCTCATGTGGATTTAACCAGTTATTGCAAGTTAATCTTCCTTACATTGTAGGAGAAGCGAGTAAACAGATTCACGAGTACAAATTAAAGTTACAGAAAGCTGAACAAGAAATGACAAATTTAGAAGGGACGGTAATGCGGTTAGAAACACAAGTGAAACGGTTCAAATATGATGCAGAAGAAGCAGAAAAATTGGAAGATGAATTGAAAACGGATAGACGGCGATTACAGAGAGAGGTAGGGACAATGTTAATGAATTTTCATTAGGAAATCTGGCTTTTGAGTTTTGGATCTGGTTAGCCACCGTAGATAGAGTCTTGAAGCTTCAACCTGGGGAAGGCACAGATTGTACCTGTTTTGCAAGACAAATATAATTGAAATTAGTGTTAACTCTGAACATCGGTTGAAAAAACACTTTGTATGCCTTGCAATAGCCTAACAGCAACCTTTTGCATTCAAGTTTGCACTCGAGTCTAAGATTGCAAAGAAAATGAGCATGTTGAAATTTTTATGCCCCCAACTTCGAAGAAGTTGAGGGGGCATATTGGTTTGGGTCTGTCCGTGCAGTCAGTCAGTCAGTCAGTCAGTCAGTCTGTCTGTCTGTCTGTCTGTCTGTCTGTCTGTCTGTCTGTCTGTCTGTCTGTCTGTCTGTCTGTCTGTCTGTGATGCATGAGCACTCGGTCAGGAACTGTTAGAGCTAGGATCTTGAAATTTGGTATGTAGTTTGTATATGAAAATTAAGAGGACCCATATTTTTTCTTTCAGGTAAATTCAAGGGTCTAGGAGCCCATTCTGTGAGAGTTATTTCCCTTTTTAAGTCTTGATAAAGAGAATAGATAGTGGCTACCTTGTGTGCGCAACTCCTCCTACAGTTTTATTCCGATTCTCTTGAAACTTTACAGATATTGTGACCATGCTTTGAAGATATGCATGTGGTTTGGATATAATCCTCAGATTAATTTTTGTCACTTTTTTTGCAATTTGAACTTAGCCATTTTTCGGGAATTTTCACAATGAAAGTGAATGGGCAGTGGGTACTTTGTGTGCGCAACTCCTCCTACAGTTTCATGCCAATTCATTTGAAACTTTACATGTGTTATGGGCATGGTCTGAAGATATGCATGTGGTTTGGATATAATCCTTGGATTATTTTTTGTCATTTTTTTCACAATTTGAACTTAATCATTTTTTCGGGCATTTTAGTGAATGGATAGAGGGTACCTTGTGTGCGCAACTCCTCCTACAATTTAATACCGATACTTTTGAAACTTTACAGACATTGTGACCATGCTTTGAAGATATGCATGTGGTAGGGATATACTCCTCAGATTTATTTTTGTCACTTTTTTTTTTACAATTTGAACTTAGTCATTTTTTGGACATTTTTACATCTTGAAAGTGACTTACCAGTTTGGGGCATAGTGTTTCATAAACACATTTTCTAGTTTTTTGATGTTTCTACTAAAGCCTTGTTAGCTCACCTGAGCCGAAGGCTCACAGGTGAGCTTATAGTATGCCCATGCTCCGGCGTCCGTCCGTCCATCGTCCGTCGTCCACAATTTCAAAGATCTTCTCCTCTGAAACCGCTTGGCCAATCAAAGCCAAACTTCATGTGGAGCATTCTTAGGAAGGGGGAACAAAAGTTTATATAAATGATCCAGGTCTCCTGACCAAGATGGCCGCCATGGCTATAAATAGCAAAAACCTTTAAAAATCTTCTTCTCCAGCACCAGTGGGTCGATTTCCACGAAACTTGGTATGTAGCATCGGGGACGCGGGCCCATCATAGTTTGTATAAATCATGACCCTAGGATGACCTTGACCTATTTTACTGCAAGGTCAACTTCGGTCGCCAATGCATTTGAATGGGAAAAAATGGTAAAATGCTATTTAATGGGTAAAACTTACTGGGAATAGGCAAATGGACAGAAGATTAATGTTAATGGAAAGTTTTAGCCCCTGGGGGGTTGTCTGCCCCTGCCCCGGGGCTATATACATGTATATGACCATAATATTCAAACATCTTCTTCTCTGAAACCGCTAGGCCAATCAAAGCCAAACTTCATGTGGAGCATCCTTAGGAAGGGGGAATGAAAGTTTATATAAATGGTCAAGGTCATATGACCAAGATGGCTGCCATGGCTATAAATAGCAAAAACGTTTAAAAATCTTCTTCTTCAGAACCAGAAGGCCTATGATTTTGAAACTTAGTGTGAAGCATCTGGGAATGGAGCTCTACAAAGTATATATAAATCATGACCCTGGGATGATCTTGACCTATTTTACGGCAAGGTCAACTTAGGTCTCCCATGCATTGGAATGGGAAAAAATAGGACAATGTAATTAAATGACAGAAAACTTGCTAGAAATGAGCAAATGGACAGAAGATTTATGTTTAAGAAAATATTTTGGACCCAGTGGTTTGTCTGCCCCTACCCCGGGGCTATATACATGTATATGACCATAATATTGAAGCATCTTCTTCTCTGAAACTGCTGGGCCAACCAAAGCCAAATTTTTTGTGGAGCATCCTTAGGAAGAGGGAATGAAAGTTTGTATTAATGGTCAAGGTCACATGACCAAGATGGCTGCCATGGCTATAAATAGCAAAAACGTTTAAAAATCTTCTTCTTCAGAACCAGAAGGCCTATGATTTTAAAACTTGGTATGAAGCATCTGGGAATGGAGCTCTACAAAGTTTATATAAATCATGACCCTGGGATGACCCTGACCTATTTTACGGCAAGGTCAACTTAGGTCGCCCGTGCATTTGAATGGGGAAAATGTCATGTAATGGCAGAAAAATTGCTAGGAATGAGCAAACAGACGGAAGATTTATGCTTATGAAAATATTTTAGGCCCAGGGGTTGTCTGCCCCTGCCCCGGAGCTATATACATGTAGATGACCATAATATTCAAACAGCTTTTTCTCAGAAACTGCATAGCCAATCAAAGCCAAACTTTATGTGGAGCATCCTTAGGAAGAAGAAATGAAAGTTTATATAAATGGTCAAGGTCACATGACCAAGATGGCTGCCATGGCTATAAATAGCAAAAAGTTTTAAAAATCTTCTTCAGAACCAGAAGGCCTATGATTTTGAAACTTAGCATGAAGCATTAAGGAATGGAGGTCTACAAAATTTGTATAAATCATGACACTAGGATGACCTTGACCTATTTCACGGCAAGGTCAACTTAGATCGTCCATGCATTTGAATGGAGAAAATTGTTAAAATGTCATTTGAAGGACAAAACTTGCAGTTAATTGGCAAATGGACTGAATTTTTATGATTTGAAAAAGATATTGACTCCAGGAGTTATTCTGCCGTAGGGTTATATACATGCATTGTACCATTCTAGTCTAACAAGTTTATTGGTACATGTATATAGCTCAGGTCTCAGATGAGCGTTTACAGGACCATTGGTCCTCTGGTTTAACATCTTGCACTGAGCTACTATGCAAAAGACTGGTGTAAAGCTGGCTTAAAAATATGAATTATATGATGTTTTTATCAGGTTGGTTAAATGTCATTTTATGATAAAGAAGATGCCTTGAAAACTCAATAACAGGTTTTGAATGTATTTCTTTGTCTTTTATCATCTCAGGACATCACTTATCCCCAAATTTCTGCCTTGAATCTTCATGGAAACAAAGTCACATCTTCTTATTGACCTTGCAAGTACATGTATACACTGAATTGTTACGAAATTTATTTCTTTAATGACTCTTTGACTGATATTTAAGTTATTTAAGTTTTGTTTTCTAAAGTTTTTGATATTTTGACTTTAACTTTCAAGTTTTTTAGTAAGTCAAGTTTCGCATTTTGGAATCTTAGTTCATAAATGATTTTTGCATTGTCTGTCTAATTATTACTATTTAACAACAATGAAACTATTTATTCAGCTTTTACCAGTAACCATCATTTGAGCCGCCTCGTGGGAAAACCAACAATGTGGTTTCCGAACAGGTCTGACACAAACCGGCCTGTACAGGCACAGAAAAGAGCTAGAAGCTTGAAATTTCGGATTTAAGTAGAAGAGAAATTGTACTATCCGAGTAGCGAAAACAAAGGCGCTGATCAGCTTCGCGGATACCGCGAAGCTGATATGCATCTTTGTTTTTGCCTATGCAGATTGTTGGTTTTCTCATGAGGCGGCTCATTTGTCTTGCAAATCAACATTTTTACTGAGATAGAACTGTCAGTCACCAATTCATCATTACTTATTTTGATAGAAATATAGCTCACAACATGATCACTTTAAACATCATTGTTAAGCATAAAAGTGCATATGTAAAACTGAACAACATAAGCATGGTTCAACCATGTTTGAAATGTGACAACCAACATCAAGGTTTAAAACAAAGTATATGTCTGCAGTAAGTCTAAACAGTGTTTTTGTCTGATGACAGGAGATCCTAAAGCCTGTATTTTCCATATCAATTTCATTCTCATTTTCAAACTCCTAAAAGGTTTGGTATGATTTTCAAATTGCAGAATTCATGTTTCTTTTTACTATCTTTTCAGGTACGAGAGTGTCAGACTCAAATAGAAGAACTTTCAAACCAAAACAAACATTTAAATAAAAGATTAGAAAAAATTCGACAGACTCGAAGTGCATTAGGAGTGCAATGATAAACCCTGTGTATTTAGCCCGTGATATAGACATTTTAGCTGCAAACCACAGCAGTTCGTGATAACTGTCCCTAGGATGCATGAATGGAGGAAGAAACATACTGTAAACCAGTTTATTTTCATGAGCACATTTTTTCAGAAGTTTTTGTAAAAGAATAATTCACTTAAGAAATGAATTTCATTTTTCTGGTGTTCATGGAGCTATGAACCGCAGTGGGTCGCGTGCAAAGTGAATGAACCCCGAAGGGGTTCATGTTCGCTTTGCTAGCGACCCAATGCGGTTCATAGCTCCATGAACAACAGAAAAATTAAACTCATTGCTTATATTTATTAGCTCACCTGAGCCGAAGGCTCACAGGTGAGCTTATAGTATACCCATGCTCCGGCGTCCGTCCGTCGTCCGTCCGTCCGTCCGTCGTTCACAATTTCAAAGATCTTCTCCTCTGAAACCGCTTGGCCAATCAAAGCCAAACTTCATGTGGAGCATCCTTAGGAAGGGGGAACGAAAGTTTATATAAACGGTCCAGGTCACATGACCAAGATGGCCGCCATGGCTATAAATAGCAAAAACCTTTAAAAATCTTCTTCTCCAGAACCAGTGGGCCGATTTCCACGAAACTTGGTATGTAGCATTGGGGACGTGGGCCCATCATAGTTTATATAAATCATGACCCTAGGATGACCTTGACCTATTTTACGGCAAGGTCAACTTAGGTCGCCCATGCATTTGAATGGGAAAAAATGGTAAAATGTTATTTAATGGGTAAAACTTACTGGGAATAGGCAAATGGACAGAAGATTAATGTTAATGGAAAATTTTTGCCCCTGGGGGGTTGTCTGCCCCTGCCCCGGGGCTATATACATGTATATTTCCATAATAATGAAACATCTTCTCCCCTGAAACCGCTTGGCCAATCAAATCCAAACTTCATATGGAGCATCCTTGGGAAGGGGGAAAGAAAGTTTATATAAATGGTCAAGGTCACATGACCAAGATGGCCGCCATGGCTATAAATAGAAAAAACCTTTAAAAATTTTCTTCTCCAGAACCAGAAGGCCAATGATTTTGAAACTTGGTGTGAAGCATCAGTGACTGGAGCTCTACAAAGTTTATATAAATCATGACCCTGGGATGACCTTGATCTATTTTACAGCAAGGTCAACATAGGTCGCTCATGCATTTGAATGGGGAAAAGTGTCAAAATGTCATTTGTAGGGAAAAACTTGCAGGAAATGGGCAAGTGGACTTAAGATTGATGATTCTGAAAAAATTTGGACCCCAGGGGTCTGTCTGCCCCCACCCCGGGGCAATATACATGTACATTACAGTGATATTCAAAGATCTTCTTCTCTGAAACTGCTTGGCCAATCAAAGCCAAACTTTATGAGGAGCATTGTTAGGAAGTGGGAATGAAAGTATATATAAATGGTCATGGTCACATGACCAAGATGGCTGCCATGGCTATAAATAGCAAAATCCTTTAAAAATCTTCTTCTCCAGAACCAGAAGGTCTATGATTTTGAAACTTGACATGAAGCATCAGGCAATGGAGCTCTACAAATTTTATATAAATTGTGACCCTTGGATGACCTTGACCTATTTTACGACAAGGTCAACTTAGGTCGCCCATGCATTTGTATGGGGAAAATTGTTAAAACGTCATTTGAAGGGCAAAACTTGTAGTAAATTGGCAAATGGACTGGAGTTTAATGATTTGAAAAAGAATTTGACTCCAGGGGTTGCTCTGATCTGGCCCTGGGGTTATATACATGTATATTACCATTGTAGTCAAACAAGTTTATTGGTATATATCTCAGGTTTCAGGTGAGCGTTTACAGGACCATTGGTCCTCTGGTATTCATTTCTCTCTATCGCTTGTTGAAAAATCACCAAGGCGGTCACATTTACCAGCAAACAGAGAATCTACACACAGTGTGTGTTCAAACAGCGGAACGGCGTCGACGTTTACAACGTCCAATCAGATTGGCGAGATTCATGGTTTTTGACGTCAAGTTTGGATTACGTCACGTCGCGTGACACAATGTTATTCATGGAAGTATGAACACAGATGAACATCTAATGGTTCATCTAAGGAGGTTTTAGAAAAATGTAAATATAAAGATAAAGATGTATATTATGTCTAATATACAGATATGTATTTTCTGTCTGTGAAAATGAATTGTTGTGAAAATGCTTATTAAGACAAATACAAAACTTCGAAAAATTGGTTTACAGAATGAGCCACAGCAATCTGCATATACGAAAACAAAGACACAGATTAACTTCGTGAAGCTGATCAGCACCTTTGTGTTCGCTACTTGGATAGTACAATTCCTGCTCAACCTATATCCAAAATTTTTCAATATTCTAGCTCTCTTCTGTGACTGTATGGGCCGGTTTGTGTCGAACCTGTTCGGAAACCCCGAATACAGGTTTTCTCGCGTCGGGCTCATAAGATGATGATCACAGTTGATCTATAGCATGTCAAATGCAGAAAGTTTTGTCAGGAAAATATTGACTAGTGTTGGGTATCGGAAGGAAAAATCACTATCGATTATCGGACAGCTAATATCGATTGATTATCGATTAATCGGAGAAAATTCCAGTATTCTGAAAAGGTGGATTTACATGGAGCAGAACTGGACAAATTCCTGTTATTGAATCACAGTGAACTAATGGTGAGGTTTGGATCCAGTAAAACATATAAATAGGCCTCTAGTAAACCTGCAGCAAATTCTTTACTGACATTTCCAAGGTGGTTCTGCTGTGATTCTTTATGTTGTATGTTTTATATTGGTTTAAATGAAGCTAATGATGGCTACTTACTTGAGCTAGTCATCTTTCTTATCATATGCATTGTCATACTTCATGTTTTATCTGTCTTGTTATGTCAGTTTCATTCAATCTTGGTGTCTGGGTTGGGATTTTAAATTAAATTGTGTCTATTCCTATGCTTTCTGTTCTTACATAGCTTTATATGATTATGGACTAGATTCTTTTTTGTGCATAATTATTTTGGTTTCAGATGACACACTTTCTGTAGCGTTCTGGAATGGTTCTAGAAGTTCTACTAGCTTTTCAGAGATAACCAGAAAAAAAATCGTCGGCAAAAAAAAAAAAAAAAAAATTGTCGGCAAAAAAAAAAAAAAAAAAAAAAAAAAAAAGCTTCGTAAGCTCGTTGTTTCCCACGAATGAGCAAAATAATTCGTACGCTTATTCTCCTTTTCGAGAGTACCAAAATCTGCCTTACGTTTACTCATGTTGCCTTAATGATTGAATGGAGATCGAATTTCATTGCAGAGATTATATATGCTTTCGATTGGCACTTCAAAAACATACAATAAAATTTGAGTTGCAGAAATAAATTAATTTCTTTACATCCATCGCTTTTGTTTTTAAAGTCAGTAATTTTAATTACACACAAACTGACAAGAAGATCAAAGAGGTGTTGAAATGAAGTATTCAATGTGTAATTAAAGTCGGCGAAAACAAATATTACTAACCGCTTTTGATAGCGAAATCCTATGATTAAAGACATTGTTTGCGAGTCAAATCAATTAATGTTGTCCATGTTTTTGTGTTGAACCTTGACCCAGCATAATTGTTCACGTGTTTCAATGATGGGTAAATTTCCGTGACGTCAACCGAAGCGATTCTCAATACTGGTCTCCGTTGGTAGCTAGCGATCACGTGTAATGAATATTTAATAGAAAGGCTGGACCAAATGACCATGTGGTCGGTACTATCGTGCAAGATAGACAGCGCGCGTCATATATTTGTTTTCGGCTACCGTCTTTTGATATCGACCTCAGGGTGTTACATGACCATTAGACAAGCACGCATCTCAACAAACTGCAGAAAACAATCGGAACAAAGTTGATTTATTTTATCATTCGTCGCTGAAAAGGCGAGATGACAATTCTATAGTATGAACTGGCCGCAAATAAACCGAATGTTACGAGAGCGGTAACGGGTCGTTTCAGCCCAAAACTATTACCGACAATCGATTGTGAAAATTTTCAATCGATAGTCGCCGATTTTTAGCTTTGGCGACAAGTTTTCGATAGCTGGCGACTATCGGCACAACACTAATATTGACGTCAGCCTGAGCAACCACACAGTCTGATCAGTCTACACAGTGTCAACAAGAAGAGAGGCGATCTTAGACTGAACTTCCACCAGATCCCGAAATTGTGTTTGTATGTAGTGGTTTCAATGATATTCAAATGATTATTATTTTCTCCTTGAAAAAGCTGCAATTTTTGGTAATCAGGAGAATTGCCTCAATGAGGCATGTAGATGTGAAGTCCCTTATAAGCAAATCTAATGCATAAAGTCTTAGTGAGTAGTTCCCAAGAAACATTTTAGCAGCTACATGAGAAAACCGGTTTTTGGGGTTTCCGACCAGGTCTGACACAAACGGCCCTGTGCAGATTTGGCTAGAAGCTTGAAATTTTGGATTTTGGAAGAAGAGAAACTGTACTATCCGAGTAGTGAAAACAAAGGCGCTGATCAGCTTAGCAGTTACTGCGAAGCTGATCTGCGCCTTTGTTTTCGCATAGACAAAAATCCGGTTTTCTCATGACGTGGCTCATTTATGAGCCTCTTCATACAGGAAGTGAAAATGTCCATAAATTTCAAAGAACGTTAAATGTATGCGTATGAAATTTATGAATTGTTTGTTCACTGCAAAATTGATGGTGTGTGATCAATTTAATGATAAATTTCGTGTATTAACCATGTTGCTATACTATGGGATAGTTTTAGCCAAGTATAATTAAGCTTCCATTATACATGTAACTACATTTACTTCCGGAAAGACAAATATCAACTTTTATTTATGTGGCATGTATCAGGCATTATATATGAAAATGGAAAATGGATGGCTCATATTGTATCACTGTCTTTCATAAATGAAGAAAGAAGCTTCTGTAGAAACATTTTTGAAAGAATCATTGTCTATGAATTGAACTTGTATTCTAAATATTTTTCAATATCATTATGTAAATGGCAAGTCTTGTATCAATGCATTTTATTGGCTGTCTTGTGACCTGTATAAATGAAAAGTTGCCCATCTCACAAACAGAGAATTTTTTCAGCTTTCAAAATTGAAAATTTTGTTGGAAAAAATTCTATACTTTTAATATATTTGCTAAAAACATTGATTGTGGGTACACGTTAGAACTGCCTGAGGCGGTTCTAATGAGTACCCACAATCAATGTTTTGGATCACAAATACGGAAAATAGGTATACCCCTGTAAACCCCAGTTTTACTTTATAAAAGTGAGGGGTTATACATTTCAAGGATATGTGTTCCTGATGTGAGCCTGCATTTTGTAAATGAGAAAACCAAGGTGCAGACGAAGTGTGCAAGAACAACACATCCGCTGGCTTGAATTTATCTACATATTTCTAAAATCTGGAATTTCAAGCCTCAATGCATGTTCAATTTTTGAACAGAGCGGTGTTTGTCCCAGTATGTCACATTTCAAGAAAACCTCTGAATGTGCTTTGCATCTCCAACCAGACAGGACTGGGGGTTTGCAAACTCACATTTGAGCAGCAACACAAGAATACCGGTCTTTGGGGTTTCTGAACAGTTCTCATACAAACCGGCCTGTGCAGCTACAGAAGATTGCTAGAAGCTTGAAATTTCGGATTTAAGAAGAAGAGGGATTGTGCTATCTATGTAGCGAAAACAAAGGGGCTGATCAGCTGCGCAGTTACTGCACAGCTGATTTGTGCCGTTGTTTTTGCATAGGCAAAAATCCAGTTTTCTCATGACATGGCTCATTTATAGTTTATCTGACAGAAATTCCTCAAATTTTATGTTTGTATGAGAAATGCTGTTTATTTTCATTAAGTTCCTGCCTTAATAAGGTCAGTTATAATATTTGTAATTTTATATGCACAGAACAGAAAATGTATCTACCGGAACTGTACATATAATTGTAAGCACAGATTTGGAACTAAATCTGTATAATAAGAAAAAGAGTTTGGTCTTGCTTTTATCATTGTAAAGGGTGCAATTTAGCATTACTGAAACACGCCCATATAATATCCACACTTTTATTTCCTAAGTTGTAAAAATTGAAAATTTTCAGTTGAAAAAATTAGATATTTTTCTTATTTTTGCTCAAAACATTGATCCTTTACACACAATCTATGTTTTATAGCAAATCTAAAAAAAAAATAGGTATACCTTGAACACCCCTGTTTTACAATCGCAGAGTGGGGTTTAAGGGGGTACATTACGAAAACTTGCCCATGCAATAAACAGAGATTTTTTGAGTTGTAAAAAATGAAAATTTTCTTATTTTTGCTCAAAACATAGATTGTGGGTACACGTTAGAACTGCCTCGCCGAGGCGGTTCTAACGAGTACCCACAATCTATGTTTTGGAGTAAAAATAAGAAAAGTAAGTATACCCCTGCATACCCCAGTTTTGCTATATAAAAGTGGGGTTTGAGGGGGTATACATTACACGGACATGTTTTCGTGATGTATACTTTTCATAGACAAGTTATCCTGATAGATGGTTTCAGAGTGGGCTTTGGTTTAAGGCTTTTATGACCTGGTGCATGATGTGCTGACATACTGGCTGTATTTTCTGCTTAAAAGATTATAAGAATCTTACAATATTGTCAGGTATGGATAGACAAATCTGTCCTGGGGGTCACTTTGGCATCACGAGGCTCTCTGAGTGATGACAAACTGTGACCCGAGGGACAGATTTGTCTATCCATACCTTACACGCATGATAGATTATTTTTCTTGCACACCTTTATGTGTCAAGGCTTGATTTTGCATAAGATATACCTAGAAAAATGCTGCAATCATATTGTCCGCTATTTTGAAATGGAAAACGAAGTTACATGATGTCCTATACAACCAATGTTAAAAAAAGGAATCAGACAACCAGGTAAAGACAAGTATTTCTACCCCTTACCAAGATATACTGATATTTTCTTGTCGGGTCACGAGGTGTGCAAGTTATGTATTAGTCGTACCTGTGATATTCTAATTAATGCATCATGCACCAGGTTACTTGCAGCAAAATCAAAAAAAAAAACAAAACATAAAAGTCGAAGAAAAAAAAATCACTAAAACTGGTTATGTTGTACCTAGAATTATTTTAATAAAAGAGCTTTAATATGAGGTCCTCCAATAAATGTCGCTGTGCTTGGTGAAGTCTGCCTTTTTACGCTCACATTAAGTTTTTGCTCTTTATTGGCCTTGTCATGAGAGAAGCTGTTTTTATGGTTTCCAAACAGGTCACACACAGACAGATCTGCTTATCTTTAACAGTCTGAAGTATGTTTTTATTTGAGCTGCAACGCGAGAAAACCGGTTTTCGGAGTTTCTGACCAGGTCCAACATAAACCAGCCTATACAGTCAAAGAAAAGGGCTGGAAGTTTGAAATTTCGGATTAAGCAGAAGAGGAATTGTACTATCCGAGTAGCGAAAACAAAGGCGCTGATCAGCTGTGCAGTTATTGCACAGCTGATCTGCGCCTTTGTTTTCCCATAGGCAAAAATCCGCTTTTGTCATTACACAGCTCATTTGATACTTAATTTTGTTGATAATTCAAAATTCTTTCAATGCCTTACACAACAAATATGCTGATGTGTATGGCATATTTAGTGTGTTTTTGTTCTCAAACATATAATCAGGCTCTCTCATGACACAGCTAGTATGTGTTTTGGTGCTTCCGTTGCCACATGGGAAAACCAACAATCTGCATATGCGAAAACAGAGACCCAGATCAGCTTTGCAGTAACTGTGAAGCTGATCACCGCCTTTGTTTTCGCTACACGGATAGTACAATCCCTCTTCTACTTATATCTAAAATTTCAAGCATCTAGCCATCTTCTGTGCTTGTACAGCTCAGTTTGTGTCGGACCTGTTCAAAAACCACATCGTTGGTTTTCTCATGTGATGGCTTAATTATAGTGGCAGTCTAGAAGCAATTATTCCTGTATGTATGTTCCCATTTTCTTGAAAGTCTTTCATCAGATGTTTTCATGCCTATTTTTTCTGCTGATCAATGTAAGTTACTGTTTGGGATTAACCAAAATGCACTCATGCAATACAATTTTCTTACAGCTTTAAAAAGTGAGAATTTCCAGCTTATGGCTTTCTTTTTTGCTCAAAATAGACACTTCAATGTTATTCTTTTATGGATTCTGAAGAAAATTTGATTTTTCTAAATGAAAATCAGCAGTTGAGAAATGAAAATTATACAACAGGACAAACAATAAAGATATATTCCACAGATTCTACAATTACTGCTGGACTGAAGATTCTTTAGATTACACACAGTCTGATACAGTTGAATGTTAATTTGGTTTCGGATTATACTTAATCATGAACTTTTTATGTTTTTATGGAGAGCTCATACTTGTGCATTTGCTTAGAATTGCATTTGTAAATCTGCAATACTTACATGCATTATGGCATGATAGTAGATAACTTTTCTATGTTAGGCTTCAAAAGCATTGAATAGCTTTGTTTTGTTTTTCATGTGTCAAGACAATATCTTAGGAGCTTTTAAAGTTAATTATCTGTTATCTTTTATATGAGCCGTGATGGGAGAAAGCTGGTCTTTGGGATTTCTGACCAGGTCCTACACAAACTGGCCTGTACAGTCACAGAGAAAGGCTAGAAGCCTGAAAATTCGGATTTACGAAGAAGACAAATTGTACTATCCGAGTAGCAAAAACAAAGGCCCTGATCAGCTATACAGTTAGTGCACTGCTGATCTGTGCCTTGGCAATACCCAGTTGTCTCATGACGCGGGTCATATATCATCTTAAACAAGGTGTGCAATGTTATCCTCTTAATTCAAATTGGCAAATTATGCTCATTTAATCTTCTCAGATGAGCTGCATCATGAGAAAACCAGATATTTGCATGTGCAAAAAACAAAGAAGCAGATCAGCTGTGCAGAAGCTGCACAGCTGATCAGCATCTTTGTCTTCGCTGCACATATGGTACAACCTGTCTTCTTTCTTAATCTGACGTTTCAAGTCTCTAGCCTTCTTCTGGGACTGTACATGTCCATTTGTGTCTGATTTGGTCAAAACCCCGAAAGACTGGTTTTCTTGTGTGGCGGCTCAAATAGTGCATGTCCCAAAATAGCAAACATATTCCCAGTTCCAATAGTTTAAAATGTTTTCCATACTTGGCAGTATATGAGCCGCCTTGTGGGAAAACCAACAATGTGGTTTCCGAACAGGTCCGACACAAACCGGCCTGTACAAGCACAGGAAAGAGCTAGAAGCTTGAAATTTTGGAGTTAAGTAGAGGAGGAAATGTACTATCCGAGTAGCGAAAACAAAGGCGCTGATCAGCTTCGCGGTTACCGCGAAGCTGATCTGCGCCTTTGTTTTCGCCTGTGCAGATTGTTGGTTTTTCCCATGGGGCGGCTCATACAACTATCATCAATAAATATTATATGCATAATTTTGTATTTATGACCCATGAAATATTGACATATGGAAGGAAAAAGATTTATAAATACTGATTGCTTTGATTGGTTGTTTTTCATTTCACCATTTTTATTTTCGAATTTGAATCCTCCATGGCATAGTGGTTAAGACATTTGAGTCATGTCATGGGAAAACCAACAATGTGTTTTTCCAAACAGGTCCAACGCAAACCAAGGAAGATGACTAGAGGCTGGAAAAGTATAGGAATTGTACTATCCATGTAGTGAAAACAAAGGCACTGATCAGCGCCTTTGTTGTCGCATATGTGAAACGTTGGTTTTCTCATGACACTGCTCATTGGGGTTCATGGGTTTTATCTTGGGTTTTCTCCTGTCAGATGAGACAGTCTCCATATGAGCCACGATGCGAGAAAAACGGGGATCGGGGTTTACGACCAGGTCCGACACGAACCGGTCTGTGCAACTAAAGAAGGTGGCAAGAAACTTGAAATTTCGGATGTAGGAAGAAGAGGAATTGTATTAGCCGTATAGCGAAAACAAAGGCGCTGATCAGCTTCGCAGTCACTGTGAAGCTGATCAGCACCTTTGTTTTCCAATATGAAAAATGTTTTTCTCTTGACATGGCTCATCTGCTCTCTAAACTGGGGTTCATGGGTTTCATCTCAGTTTTTCTCCAGTCTTTCAGACGAGACAGTCTCCATATGAGCCACAACGCAAGAAAACTTCGGGGTTACCGACCAGGTCCAACACAAAGTGGTCTGTGCAGCTACATTCAGATTTAGGAAGAAGATGAATTGTATTATCCGTATAGTGAAAACAAAGGGGCTGATCATGAAGGAAGTTGTTGGGTCCCGAGGCCGCCAGGGCGAGTGTTCAAACTGCTTCGAGCTGGGCAAACGTTAATGTATTGAAATAAGCAGGATTAATCATTATTCTTGCTTTTTCACAGCTATTTAATTGAAAATCTTGTTGAAAATTACATAAACAACACACACACACAAACCAAAACACACACACACAAGACAAAAAAAAAAAAAAAAAAAAAAAAACACTGAAAATTGATGAATTTCTTGATCATCAGCCATTTTGTTTCTACAGAACACTGACTTCAGTGACTCCAGGTCACAAGGACTGGACAGATTTTGGCCACAACTCCTATTCCCAATGGGACATGAATTTCATGAAATGAACATGGATTTTGCTGTTTCAACATGGCTTCAGTCTGATTGAAAACGGCTTCCAACAGCTATGCACATATATCTTTTTATGCAAGAATACATGTTTGTGAGATGCCCTTTGAAACTTGGTACAGGAAAATCTTTAACACTACATGTAGGTTCAAAGCTGAGCCGCGACGCGAGAAAACCGGTCTTCGAGGTAACCGACCAGGTCCGACACAAACCGAGCTGCACAAGCACAGAAGATAGCTAGAGGCTGTAAATTTTTTGGGAACTTTCACCCATGTACTTGTCACATTTGTTTCTCGTTGGTGCTAGCAGTGATCTATAAATCTGCTGTCCCTGGTGCTAGCCAGATGGATAACATGTTAGAAAAGAGCTAGTCATTTTATTTTTGTCCCCCGCCTTTTCGAAGACTGCACCTATCTATCAGTCAATAGAGTAAATAGTATAGGAGAAATTGCATTGTGCATCACCCATTCCATACCATGTGTTTATCAGCTGTGAATATTGGAATACCAAATATACTCTTCGCCAAAAGTTTAGAGTAATTATATCTGAAGAAAACTCATCTGGTAAAAACATACCTCAGTGAATAAATATGTTGATGCAATCACCCCTAATCGACGTTATGGTTCTTGGCCTTTTTCTGAGTCAAAATCGGCAGTTATTTAGATACTTTGAAATCATTTTTAAATCTTACAAAAACACTCCTATTCAATATGATAAAACGATACTTAAGTCCAATTCGCATGCGCAAAAAATACACGCATGTAAATAAACTCCGGTGTGTAAATATACTCCGGTGTGCAAATCAACCTGTGTTCTTGTAGAATTTTTGCCAGTGCAGCACAGGAGAATCATGTAATGTAAATTTAAATTGCGTTCGCATGGGATCTTATCACCATGAGTATTTTTGTATGTAAATAAATCCTTTCTGGATTAAAGCCTGTTCATTTAAGTTTTCTGTATTTGCAAAACAAGAAGTGTTCTTGTAGAATTTTTGCCAGTGCAGCACAGGAGAATCATGTAATGGTCAGGCTCAACCTTCGCAGTTCAATACTGTAATATTTTTCCCTATTTCATCCTTTCACATGGAATTTCTGTTAAAATGCCACAAGAATCCTCAGAAATAGTGAGGCTGTTTGCACTCCATATAATCTAAAATGTGTTGAATGGCAATAAACTCTTATTTAGCAACATTGTCAACAGTTTCATCAACTGTCATATAATCAGTTAAGATAAAAAAAATGTGAAAATTCATTATCTAAAAATATTGACTTGAAATAAAATACTCCTGGGTAAATTTTACTTTGCGTTTGCATGGGCCATAATAGTAAATTTACACGTGTGTACTTGTAAAAATAAAATCTGCGTTAATTTACCCATATTTGCGTTCGCATGCGCTATTTGCTTTCCCCGAGTAAAAATTGCACACCGGAGTATATTTACACGCGTGTATTTTTGGCGCATGCAATTTGACTTTTTTTAAAGTAAAATCATTAGTCCACAGATAGAATAAAAATGTGATATAGACATTTGAGATGCAGACATTAGACATCTTTAGCTACAAATCGTTTTGACATTGTTTAACATTGCAATTTTGCTATGCATTCTTAACATTCCAGAAATGCTAGAGTTTGACTTTCAGTTCTCATTTTTGTGTGTAACAGGTTGTTCCAACATACACTTCCTTGACTTTGGGAAAATTTTGTACATACGTGACGTATAAGGTGCAGAAATCAGATTTAAGAAATAAGGGTTATTATTAAAATAATTTTTATTTGCACATTAAAACGATACATACATTTTAAAAATCTGATAGGCCGAGACCAAATCTTTCATTTGTTCTTTGCTACGGCATGCCGGGCTTCTAGTACGGTGCATGAAACTGAATCTTGACGATAAAATGCACCCATGAGGGGAAAGGACAAACTTGGTCTCGAATGAAAGCTTATTACCTCTTCTACTGATTCCCGGTTGTCGTCGCTTTCTAAAAGTGTAGCGTCATATTAGGAAAAGGGGAGATAACTCCCTACTATAACACAGCAAGTTCCGACAGTTAGGTGTTTTCGTTTGAAAAAATCATAGAATTATACGCGGGACAACTTAAAAATCCTAGTTATATAACACAGACATGTATTTCGCGGCGATTGGTTGCTGTTCAAAATCCTTGAATATCAAGGTGATGATATTAAGTAATTTTACGTAATATACCCATGAAATCGTTGAAAATGAATATTTTCAAGTTAATTTGCGCGATTCATATGTATACTTTTGAAACGAATTTTCTTTGGTCTTGGAGGGAGACAATTTCATAAGCTTTTCAGCCATGTTTGCTACGGTTCTGTACTATTTCTATTACTGGAGTTACATCCCTTAGAAGTAGCGCATCCTGCACATTTTTGTGAATTTATAATGGGGGTACACAAAGAAAATGGACCATATCTCAGATGTTTCTTATCCTAGACCACGAATTTTGGTCTCGTTCTAAAGCGGAGACATATACCTGATATTGTATGATAAACAATGCAAATGATCTAATTTGCATGTTCATGAATTTAAATGAAAACACCAAAAAACATAGGAAAAAACACACATAAAAACAATAAGTGAGCTAATTTCATACCTAAACTACCATTGTGACACATTGTTATTGCACTAGTTATACCACTTGACAAAAGTGTTGATGTCATATATCTATATGAAAATTATATTATTTGTGTTTTCATGAATATTAATGACAATGACAAAAATCAGGAACCCCGATGAAAAGTTTAGCCATTGAAGACTTTAGGGTGGGAAATAGGATCTTAGACCCCCTTAGACAAATTTTCATGGCCGCCAGTTTGGTCAGAATACCATCAGAATACCAAAAATATGTTGGGTTCAACGCTGAACACATTTCTATGATGTACATTTCACAGTTTCTTAACCAACCCCTGATGTGATTGTAAAGAATGGGCGTGTACTTAAAGAAAAAATCATACCCCAGCGACAGCATGCTTTACAATATTATAGTTTGTCAATTAATTACTCACGGACATAGAACTTTTTAAATGAATACATATTTTAATACATGCATAAGCAAATCATTGAATGTGCATATTCATGAAATTAATAAAACATGATAAAAACCGGTACAATAAGGGGGAAAAGTTACCATATCACCTGTACCAGGGCTGTTTATGAGCATAGAACACTGCAAGTGGTATCAAGTGAATGCTATGACAATGGTCGATCATCGTCAAGTCTGAAATTTCATACTTTTCTGATTTTCATTTTCATGAATATTGATGAAAACTGCAAATTGGAGAAAAAAAGAAAAACAAAATAAAAAATAATGAAAAATAGAATCAAATAAACGGGAATATCTGCAAAATGATTTGCACCTCAGCAACCAAACCCCTAAAGTGTTAAAATTGGTATCAAACGATTCCCTTAGCAAAATTATATGACTCTTTTCTACAATAGATAAGTCATTTGATTTTTGTTTGTAATTAAATCTGAAGAAATTGGAGAAAACCGCAGAAAAATGAAGGGGTATACCTATATTACCACACCTATCTTGGCTATTTTTATACCTAGAGAGCTAAAATTGAAATAAAATGATTGGTAGGACACTGTCCGCTTACCAGATTATAAGAAATATAAATCGGCTGGCTAACGTTTTGTTCAATTATTAATAAAACTTCAGATTGTTGACAAAATCACAGAAAAAATGAAATGGTACGAGGGTGATCCAAGAAGTAATGCGAACTAATGTGTAATTTATTTCACCATTCCCGTTTTTCAAGAAATTTTACATCAGAATTATAATGCATTATCGAATTTTCCAGATCCGATTACTATTTTGACTGAATCACATATCAACCCTCGTTGCCTAGCAACAAGAGGATGCAAGGTAAACGACCTTGGCCACGGTTAAAATTGATTTTATTTATGTACTGCAGTGTCATATGCAAAGCACAATTACGTCAATAAGCGTTTTATTCCAAATAATCCCTTGAATAGATTTACAGTGCATACCTTTATTAGTTCAACACAGCGCAAATTATTGAGGTTTGGCTACCTATACCCCCTAGAATTTGAGTCAATTTCGATTTCTCAAAATCTTCACATTTTCATCAACGCCTATTCTACTTAACCGAAAAGTTTAATTCCGTACAATATTTATTTTTTGAATAAAAATTCTTCAATGTAATAGACTGTGGGCATAAATATCGATATTTACAATCTTATCGGAGTCAAATATACGCACGAATTATAGGTATTTGTCATACTTCGTCGAAATTGTGATATTTTTGTCAGATGCCGTTGCTAGGCAACATAGAATAGTCCCTGCCGATCTTTGCATATCGCTTTCTCTATTATTTCCAAACATAAGGCATATATAACACAACTGATATGATTTGTATGTATGTATGTAAATGTCAATTTAATAAATTGGAGCACAAAATCTTTCCCTGTACCCCTAACAAAATTGACGTTTTCAGTCAATTTCGCGTCCATGTCGACTTCGGGTCGACAAATCAAATATTCCTTAAATCTCAATTCGTCACCCGAACTTCATGATATTACATCTAATAACTGCACATATATACACGTGTACACATGCCAAATTATTTAATTATATCAGCGTTGGATACTAAAATACAGTTGTGTTCGCATTACTTCTTGGATCACCCACGTATACCAACAAAATTGCTTATATCTCAGCTAGTAAAAACCTTAGATTTTTGTTAATGGTACCAAATTATTGCTAGGACATTGTGCTATAACCGTGTAATAAAATATGTTGTTCAGCTGAAATATTTGTTGTTCGTATATTTATAAGAAATTTAGATATAAGAGAAATATCACAGAAAAATGAAGGGATATGCCAACAATATTGCTTATATCTTACAGCTACCAAATGCCTTAGAGTGTTGAAAATGATACCAAGTAATTGCTAGGACAATGTGCTTTAATCAAGTAATAAGATATATTTAAGCTATTGGACTTTCTTTTCCTAATGTTCGAATATTAACAAAAACCTTAAATAGAAGAGAAAAATCACAAAAAAACGATGGGGGTATACCAACAAAATCACGAATATCTCAGCTACAAAACGCCACAGAGTGTAGAAAATGGTACCAAATGATTGCTAGGTCAGTGTACTATATCCCTGTAATAAGGTAATATATAAATCATCCGACTCTTTGTTGTGCGAATAGTAATCATAGTATTAGATATTAAAGAAAAATCACCAAAATAAAGGGTCTATATCAATAAAATCGCTTATATCACAGCTTGCAAAAGTCATAGAGTGTTGTAAATGGTACCGAAAGATTTCTAAGGCAATGAACTATTCCCTGCCGTCTGGTATATATTAACCATTTTAGATAATTTTTTGTGAACGCTAAGTAAAACGTCATAAAAATGTAAACATAACAGAAAAAAATAAGGTTGAGCTCCAAAAAAAAACATTTGTACATTCATTTTAACCGATTGGTTGTAAATCTGGCCATATGGCAATGACTAATAGTCGAAAAAACTATTTGATGCACTTTCGAATAATTTGTGGCTATTTGTAACTGATATACAATGGATTATGTTGGTATACCCCTTTTATTTTCCGTGAATTTTCACCCATTTTTGAGGTTCTCATGAAAATTCATGAAAAATATTCATATAATTCATTGATAAGATTAAATGGGTATAGTGCCTTGTCGTAGTTATCATTTAAATACAAAGTCTAATTATCTAAGGCTATTACTAGCTAAGATAGGGGTGGTTTTAATTTTTTTTTCTGCAATATGTCTCCAATTTCTCAAGATTCTATTCATAGTCATGAAACGAAAGTCAAACGGCACATAGTTTATTTTTTAGGGTGTATAATATTAGATTAAAAATATTTCGGCACCAATTTCAGCACATCGCTGAAATACAGGTCATTTTGTAGGTATACCCATTTCCATTTTCTTCTCATCAATTTCAATTTTTCATCAATATTCATAAAATTGAAACTTAGGTGAGGTTTATAAATTAGTATAGTATGTATTTGATACTGCTTTCAGTGTTCTATGTTTATGTAGAACCAGGTAAGTGTCAAATGCCTGTATCAATATGGCACTAATTTTAGTAATTTAGTCAACTGTAAAGGGAGAAAGAGAATTTAGTAGGTACACATTGTCCTTAAGAATCATATTATAGGTTAAAAATCATGTAAAACTTGTTAGTTTATGCCATTCCAACAACGTTTCGCTAACAGGGACATATTTAAGTATTTAGGTGGTCCCTCTGAACAATTTGGTATACATGAGGAATTGTTCTAGAGTTACGGGTAGATCTTATATCTATCTATATAGCACTCCATTCTCTTTGAGGACAGCTTTCCCGTTGCTTTCTCTGATTATTTGAAGTTTTGACAAATATTAATAGATAAGCAAATGTGATAATCTTATACAGGTCCATGGTATTTGCAAATGTGTCAAATAGTACCGTATCAGTGGTGCAATAGCAGTGTGCCACAATAATGGTTTGGTCTGAAATGTTTGTTTTTTAAATGCTTTTCTTTCATTATTGATATCTTTATTGATGTTTCATGAATATGCATTAGATTAGTTGCATAATTAACCATTGGATTAAGTTATAAACGGAGACCAGGTTAATGGTAGATTACTAACAGAGGCGATACTATTGATTAAGCATTTTACACTCAAAACACAAAATAAATACAAAATATTGTATTTTAAGTGGTATTGTATTAAATTATCTCCCCTATTTACTATATGACGTACACATTCGGGACATGAAAATAAGAAGTAACAGAAAGGAGGGACAATAAACTTTAATTTTACATAATTGTCAGCACTTTGGTGTTATTTTTAGTCGAGGTGTAAGTCATTTTTGTAAGTCTACTGCTTTTTTTTCTTTTTTCTTCATTTTAATGTTTTCATTAATATTCATGAAGCTAAAATCACATGATTGTATACCTGACTATTTGGGCAAAAGGTCATTGGCTGAGCATTCATTAGAACATTTCTTTGAAAAAAAAAAAGCTATGTCTAACAACAACCCAGGTACATGTGTTTGTGTAGGTATATCCCCTCATTTTTTTCATTATTTATCTCGTATTTGTCTAATATTCATAAATATGCAAATGGCACGATTTTCCTACAGGTCTATAACATGACAGAACTTGTCAAATTGTATCAACGGTGCAACAAAAATCACCACAATGGTGATTTTGGTCTTATTTAATTTACTTTTTTTTATTTTGAATGAGTTAATCGTCATTTTTTATGATTTTATCAATAATCGTGAATATGCAAATTAGATAATTTGCATAACGAACCATTTGATAAAAAGGTATGTCTAAGCTTTAGAATGAGACCAAGTTTAGTCATCTAGGATATTCAACAGTGGAGATATTGACGATTTAGCATTTTGCACTCTTTAAAATATTGCATTTTATAACATTTTAGTACAGAGTTATTTCCCCCATTTTACAATATGACGCTACACTTTCCGGACGCGACGACACCCGGTAATTGAAAGAAGAGATGATAAGCTTTAATTTGAGACCAATTTCAACCTTTCCCTACAAAGGTGCATTTTTCGCTCGATCTAAGCGTCGTACCGGATTCATGCACCGCACTATTCCTTTCTAAATCCATGAATCCATGAATTGTGAATTTGTTTATGATTTTTTTTTAATATTTTGCGGGCATTTAACTTTTGCACTATGCTCAAAACTTTTGGCGAGATGTATATTTGCATCGCTTTTATCAAAAGCCAAATGCAAGATCACATGATCTTATATGTCTGAACGCTAGTGACTGCTTCACCAAACAGTATGAAAATGTCCATCAGGAAAACATGTCCGTGAAGTAAATACCCCCTCATACCCCACTTCTATATAGAAAAACTGGGGTTTGCAGGGGTATACCTATTTTTCTTATTTTTGCTCCAAAACATAAATTGTGGGTACTCGTTAGAACCGCCTCAGAATTTATGTTTTGAGCAAAAATAAGAAAAATATCAAGATTTTTCCAACAAGATTTTCAATTTTTACAACTGAAAAAAATCTCTGTATATTGCATGGGCAAGTTTTCGTAATGAGAAAATCATGACGTCGGATGCTGCTTAACAACATTATCATTTCTTTTCCAAAGCCAAACTCAGCGTAAGATAGCATGATCTAATGATACATCACACTCAACTATTGTAACAACAAACAGTATAAAACAATGAACAAAAGATAAAAAGGCAAAAAGCAAGATCGCATGATTTTTTAGTAAATTAGATGAAAAAAAAAAAAAAAAAAAAAAAAGCTGAATACTATTTACTTGATTACAGCAAACAGTAAAAAAGTTGGAAGATATAAAAAAGATGCCTCTCAACGACAAATTTAACTTAACATTGATTTTCAAAAAGCCTGATCATGCGGCAGGGTCACGTTATCTAATGGAACATCAAAACACAAACGGCAAAAACAATGTTGGAAAAGTAAAAGAAGATTCTTCTAAACAATCTAAACATTGCTTTTCAAAGGCGAAATGCTAGATCACACACTCTAATAGTAGATGAGCAAACGGTATATATCATTGTTTGTAAACCAAAACATCTCCCAACAACCTTAACATTATTCCAAAATCAACATCATATCGAGACAACCCTTACAAAATAATCGAGTGTATGTGCGTCTTATGTACTGGCATTCTGACTGTTTAAAGCAACCTTCGAATATCACGAAAATCCGAATAACCTAAACTTTGCTCTTTCAAACTCCAGGTACAAGATCGCGTGATCTGATAATACGTCACATTGAATAAAAATAAAACAGAGATCCTTCAAGAGCAGTTCGGAACATATTAATGAGAAAGAGGATGGGCCATATCGCGGTTTCGGCTGCTGAAGCCTCTTCAGTGACCCTACAGATTTGGCAACATGGAGCCAAAGAGAATTTCTATAATTTTGCAACGTTCTACAGCATGATAAAAAGGCTAGCATAATCCTGATTAGGCCAAACATATTAAACGTAGGTTAGAAAAGGAATCTATACCGATAACAAGTTTAAGATTTTTCAGAATAACCTCGCTAATCTCAAAGGACCAAAAGGAAAATTGCAGTCGCCCTGAACACTCATCAGGAAAACATGTCCGTGCAATGTATACCCCCTTGAACCCCACTCTTATTTAGCAAAACTGGGGTATGCAGGGGTTTACCTATTTTGCTTATTTTTGCTCCAAAACATAGATTGTGGGTACTCGTTAGAACCGCCTCGGTGAGGCGGTTCTAACGTGTACCCACAATCTATGTTTTGCGCAAAAATAAGAAAAATAAAAAAAAAAAAATCTACTAATATTTTGAATTTTTACAGCTTCAAAAAATTCTGTATTTTACATGGACATGTTTTCGTAATGTGTTGACACTACTGGTTACAACAAACAAGCATGTACTCCAGGATTCCACAGTGGAACACATCGTATTATTTTTCATAGGAGCCTGTGCATGAGAAAACCAACAATTTGGGTTCCGGCCAGGTCCGACACAAACCGGGCTGTACAGTTACCGAAGCAGGCTAGAAGCTTGAAATTTCGGATTTAAGAAGAAGAGGAATTGTACTATCCGTGAAGCGAAAACAAAGGCGCTGATCAGCTTCGCAGTTACTGCGAAGCTGATCTGCGCCTTTGTTTTCGCCTATGCGGATTGTTGGTTTTCCCTTGCGGAGGCTCATAGATAAACGTAATTTTAGGTTTTCTCATATTTGGAGATACAGTAAATACACATTGAGCAGAACTCCAATATACCAACTATAACATGGCAGAAAATAGCCTTTATCTGAGAGAACAGTCTCGGAAAGCACTAACCCGGTTTGAAGGTCAAAGAAATCTTCCAAACAGATGAAAATAAAATTTTCATTAATTTCATATTCCCACGTGGATAAAACTTTAATAGGAGGTTTCTCTGTCAACTCCATGCCAAGCAAGAGGAATCCATTCCGTACATCGTACTCGATTTCATCAGCACGAAGTTTTATAAATGGACATGCGTGTAATTTTGTCATTAGTACCGTTTGCTCATTCGAGCAGTTGTGTGAATAACTGGGTACGTATTTGTAACCTGACACCAGTCTGTCGAACTGTACACCGGAAATAGACGTATGAACCTGTATCTCTCTACGTCCATTTACAATTGTCATATTGTATAAAGCCGGCTCTAGATCAAACTCAAAGACCGATTCTCTAAAACAGTTTAAAAGGACACGAGGGCGTTGTACAATATCATCCAGAACACCGCTCTTTTCAACACGCGTATTGAACTCGATGATAATGTAAGCCACAACATAGTCGATAAAACCTTTTTTATTTGTCTGGAAGAAAACATCAGTTTCTAATGTTCGGCTCGCATAGTTTCTAGTGTGCTTATTGACAATGTTTCTAACGCCATCGTTATTGATTGATGCTGAAAACCGCAATTTATCCACATCGCTCACTTTTAGTGTATTTATAACAGGTACAAACTTTAAGAACACTGTGAAGCACGTTCCATTTAAAGACTGAGATATAGTATCCCATTGGCAGACTCCATTTATGAAATATCCACCGTCATCACAATATATTCTTCGACAAACCTTCTGTAAAAAGAAACATAGTCATCATCATTAAAGTGAACAAGGAATCACAATGCTCCATTTTCACAATGGCAACAACCTCCATCATTTCATACAAAGATAAAACCAACCGTATTATAGATCACTGAACCAACCAACGTATTTCAAACAATTTACAAGGTGACAACAGTTAAAATGTGCAAAATTGGCATTACTTTAAATTACATACCAGATAAAAATCTTGAACTTCTGCATCTTCACACATTATATGGTTTTCTGAATGACCCTCTTTTACAAACTTTACATCTAAAGTAGCAGAAAATTGAGGCTTTTGGACGACAACGATTCTTTCCGTACATGGTGCGTCTTCTTTGATCCAGTTTTGTATATTTTCCATTCTCTCATTGCACATGAAACAAAATACATTTCTATATGTGTAATTAAAAATGTCATTGTATGATTCACATGCTTTTTGAACAACTGGGTTGTATTCCGCCCAAAAGCCAGTAACATTGCATTTGCCTATCACCAAATTCTCGGGGGCGAACTTGCATGCATCTGCAGATACAGATACGTGTAAATATTCCGGAATTATAAAGAAAATATTGCCTCTTGACATTTTTAATTCTTGCAGAAGATTGCTGGTAGGAAACGTCAACAGATGGCTATTTTGGATTTTTACTTTCCAGTAAATCAGAGGCGTACGTTTATCAACAAAATTACAGTAAGCACAATGTTTATTTTTAAAATGTCTATAATTGGATGAGGATTCTGTGACGGGCACCAGAGACTCTAAATCAGGATCAGGATTGTGACATTTGTTGATTTCTTCCCTATCCTTGTATCCTCGGTCGCACTTTGAAACCAGCCAGAAAGCAAGATCAGTACTGAAGTCGGTGTCCTCAAATGGGAGATACTGAGTAGAAATACACTCATACCTAAAACAAACCAGTGAACACCGTTGTGTTGAAATGTCTTCTTATGCCTCCCAGTGTGGGGGCCAATACAACAAATCGCAGGATTCTTCTAAAACGCTCACTGGCCTGACCTGATGTCCGTTGACCTTGGTATAAAAGAGCCTCGACGCGAGAAAACCGGTCTTCGGGGTTTCCGACCAGGTCCGACACAAACCGGCCTGTACAAGCTCAGAAAAGAGCTAGAAGCTTGAAATTTCGGATTTAAGTAGAAGAGGAATTGTACTATCCGAGTAGCGAAAACAAAGGCGCTGATCAGCTTCGCGGTTACCGCGAAGCTGATCTGCGCCTTTGTTTTCGCCTGGGCAAAAATCCGGTTTTCTCACGATGCGGCTCAAAAAAGCTCAAGGTAATCCGAGGGTCACGATATATATAAAACGTGTAGAAACTGAGTCTCCGATGTTATATATTAGTTATAAATGACTTTGAATTCTGGATATTTTTAAGTTTTTACTATATACAGTAAAGGCGACCATCTTAGTCAAGTGGCCTTTATCATTAACTTTTGTTCACCTTTCACAAGGAAGTTTCATATATAATTTGGCTCTGATGGACCATGTGGTTCCAGAGAAAAGATGTTTGAATTTTATGGCCATACACTCACATGGCCATCTTGGTCACGTTACTTGGCATTGAAGCTCCATGTGAAATTTCTCTTCAATTGACCAAGCGATTAAAAGAAGATCCTTGAAAAGGTGGACGGGCGGACCATTGTTTTTATAAGCTCACCTTGTGATCATTTGTCTCAGATGAGCTAACAGACAGACGTGAAAAGTGACATTACAGTTAAAATTTAAAGTGAAGTATCTTACTCGAAAAACTGGCGAAACAGATTGTAGTACGCGTGATCTCTGTGAATAAGCCTCATAATTTTAACATAGCTTTTAAAGAAAAAAAAAAAAGCATTAAAGGAATGAACCTACCTGCTACTCTCAATAACAATTCGGGCATTGGCAAAGTTAATTAAATTTTCTAAGCAACATGAACCATATTTCCAACAATCAATTTCACATGAACAAGATCCACAACAAGTTGACTTTAAAGAACGCCTGTCAGTGGAGCATGTGCGATGGCGTGAGCACAGTCTTTTGTGTCCGCTGTCCGCTTCACTGAATGAGTAAGGTTGCGCTAAATGATGAGTGTTAACTTCACCGCCCTCAGATTGTGGTGGCTCCCAGGTTGAAAGATCCAAGAACTGTGCTGACGTTATGGATGTTAAAAGTATTAATAATGAGACTTCCCTCCACATGTTCACTGTTTCTGAAGAGAATAAGTCGCAAAAAGTGGTGAGTCTGTGCTCTGAAGACCATATGCATCAGTTTGAAAGGACGTAAGAGATTTCTATAGACTGCCTTGTCACACACAAAGATATATACATGATTCGATTACAAGGAACTAATACTAGTATCTAAACGCTTTCACACATGATTCACTTACAAGGAACTAATATCTCAATGCTTGAACAATTATGTATTCGTAAAATAAGAGAGAGAGAGAGAGAGAGAGAGAGAGAGAGAGAGAGAGAGAGAGAGAGAGAGAGAGAGTACCTCTTAAGGATCGAATTTCATTGTAAGATAATCCTTTAAACGATCTTCTGTCCATGCCTATTGAAATTCCAATGTCATACTGAATTTCAAGAAGGAATTTTGATGCATCATGTTAACAGACTCGTCCAATGAAATCCGCTTGATATCAACTTTTTCTGCTTTGAACATAAAATTTTTATTATCTAGTCTTAGACAATATGCACAATTACCTATGAAAATACATTTTTAAAACTGTTAATTATCTGAGTTAATTTCTTCCCTCTGCTCAGAGCCTTTATTCCTCATAGGTTCCATTCAAGATTGACGAGGACTCGGATCCAATATTTTGGATCCGAGACGAGGATCAGCAATGTATGAATTGAGTCAAAATAAGGAAAATAGTTTATAACTTGGCAATATCAGTTAAACTCGTATATGAAATATGTATTTTGGGTGTCTACGCTATATGAAAGCGTTAGCATGTCGGTGACAGTCGCAATTATCTTTTCCCTTTATTTTATATGACCAGATTTTAATCATACGTGTAATTTAAAACCTGATTTCATAGAATATGGCTTTGAAATAATTATTACACGCATTTATTTAGATCTACTTAATTCCGAATCAATAGTTAAAAAATGAGCCGCCTCATGAGAAAACCAACAATCTGCATATGCGAAAACAAAGACGCAGATCAGCTTCGCGGTAACCGCGAAGCTGATCAGCGCCTTTGTTTTCGCTACACGGATAGTACATTTTCTCTTGTTCTTAAATCCGAAATTTCAAGCTTCTAGCTAGCTGCTTCTGTGACGGTACAGCCTGATTTGTGTTGGACCTGTTCGGAAACCACATTGTTGGTTTTCCAACGAGGCGGCTCAAATAGGGTTGTGGTAAGAAGGTAAGTGTCACATGTGCGAAAAAAAGAACGTGCACAGCCCGCTCGGGGTTCTAATCAACGTCCTCTCGCTTACCGTGCCAGCACTCTGCCAACTGAGCTACCGAGCCACATCCCGGTGCCAGGTGTCCCGGTGTCAGTTAACTGAACATTTTAATCAGATTTTTGACAACTACCTAGCTGCCTTCAGAAAAAGGTTTTGGCTGCCAAACAACCTTACTCAGGCTTGCGGAGGACTGGAAGAAGGATTTGGACAAACAACTTTATGTCGGAGCTGTACTTATGGATTTGTCCAAAGCCGCATGACCTTATAATTGCCAAATTAGGTGCCTATGGCCTCTCTGCTGATGCATGTGACTTCTTATCTAGTTACCTTACAAACAGAAAGCAGAGGGTCAAGCTTGGGCAAACCAAAAGTAGCTGGCTCCACATTTTGAAGGGAGTGCCTCAAGGCTCTATCTTGGGACCACTTCTTTTCAATATTTTTTATGAACGATATATTTTATTTCAAGAAAAAGTCATCAATTTATAATTATGCTGATGATAACACGGTTTCATACAGTGATGAAAGCTTGGATACAACCAAAGAAGTTCTAGTTGAGGAAAGCATTATATGCATTGACTGGTTTAAAGATAATAAAATGCAGGCTAATCCTGATAAATTTCAAGCAATTATGCTCGGTTTACAAGGATTTTTAAAATGTAAGAGTCTCAATCTAAATGGAATCGAGATAAAGTGTGAAGACTGTAAATCTCCTAGGTGTTACTTTTGACTATATGCTCAATTTTGACTTACATATTTCCAAAATTTGTAAGAAAGCTGCCAGACAAATTAATGTTTTATTACGTCTCAGTAAAGTTTTATCTACAGAAACAAAGATCTTAATTTACAAATCTTTTATAAGATCCAATTTTAATTATTGCCCTTTGGTGTGGCACTTTTGTTCAAAAACTAGTTCTATGAAAATGGAAAAACTACAATATAGGACTCTACGTTTAGTTTTTAATGACTTTACTAGTTCTTATGAGTCATTACTTGATAAAGTCAATATGCCTACTTTACACATCGGTAGAATCAGATTAATTGCCAATGAAACTTTTAAAATACTACATAATATGTCTCCTGTGTACTTTCAGGACCTTGTGTCTTATAAAAACTCTACATACTCTTTCAGATATGACAACCTTGTAGAAGTACCAAGAGTTCGTACCACTAAGTTTGGTAAATCAACATTTCGTTTAGAGGCCGCTGGAGTGTGGAACAGCCTCCCGAATGAACTTAGAAAGGTTGAAGACTTCAGGGATTTTAGGAGGCTGGTCGACACTTGGAGTGGCTCTGCATGTAAATGCTCGATGTGCAAATAGTTATATTTCTGTTTTATTCTGAACTATTTATTTCAGTTTGAAATTTTCCCCCATTTTAGTTACATTATGCTTTTATTTCAGTTTTGCTTTAGTTAAACCCTTGTTTTCAGTTCTTTTACTTCAAGCACAGAGTGCTGCTTTTTATGTTTTTTGCATGCTTTTTTCAGATTTATATCTTTTGTTTAATATGAGATGTATTGATGATGCAAACAATATGTCTAGTCCTACTTCTTTAACCTGCTATCTCTACCATTGTCTGCATATACTCTTTCCCTACTTTCGCTTTCGCTGGGGGCTCAGATGGTCTCTGGAGCACCCGTTTACCTTTTTTGATGGGTAAGGGATGTCAAGCAGTGGTGGGGTCGGCTATTTACAGTGACGCTAACTTCCAGGACATTTGCCTTCATTTTTTGAAGACTATGTCCTGGTGTTAGTTGAACTTATCATAGTTACATTTCATGTAATGTAGCTCATTATATTTATTATTTCTCTCATTTAATTTCTGTATATATTGTGCATGCTGTGATATTATCTCTTTTAGCTGTGATCTTTGTTACTCTCATTTTTACATGTACAGTTTTTCTAATGTTTGTCGACAAAATAGCCTATGGCTAATGTTATTAAGTTGTAAATTGAAAGTCGACTCTAAATAAAGTTTCTTGTATCTTGTATCTTGTATCTTGCCACATAATGAATTACAGTCAGTGGACATAATTATTCGCCACCTTTGGAAAATTCCAAAGACTTACATGTATTTTCATGTTTGCAAGAAAAAATATTCTGCTTCTCCTGGTCAACATATATTCACGTTTTTGGTGTCATTTGAAAGGTAAATGAATAAAGCAATAAACAAGATATTTTCCATTTAATTCCATGTAGACCTGCGTTTTAAAGCTACAATTTTTTAAAAACTTGCGATTTTTTTTGACACTTTTTGGGCAACGTCACCATTGACGTCAATGGGAAAGTGGCTTTTTCAAAATTTTCCGAAATTTTAAACTGCTGTACATACAAAATGCAATGTTGAAACTTCACCAACTAACCTTTGTTTATTGCCTTAATCATTTAACTTTCAAATGACACCAAAAACGTGAATATATGTTGACCAGAAGAGGCAGAATATTTTTTCTTGCAAACATGAAAATACATGTAAGTCTATGGAGTTTTCCAAAGGTGGCGAATAATTATGTCCACTGACTGTATTATTATAAGTTAGGATCACATCAATTATAGCTTTAAAGAAATCTTATGTCCTCCTTATTTCCTCTGATTTTTTCACTGTTCATTCCGTTTCTTCACATTTACATTGTGTTTGGTATCGACTTTATACATGTATTCATTATCTCTTTTAATCCTTGTGATGAAACCATTTACTGTTGATTTTAATTACTAGTTAGTATTATTAAAAGACATTTCAATTTTATTTTGTCCCAAAAGACATATTATAATCGTCTCATTAAAGATTTATCACATCTTGGTTTTCTTTCAAAGCAGCCATAAAGAAAAAGGAAGGGTATATTTTAATGTGAACCATCATGTGACAAGTTCTCCACGACGTGAGCAATCTGCTCCAAATTTCACATGTTTGATACCGAAGTGAGAAAAAAAATGTCTTCATCTAGCGGATTATTTTTCGTTGTTGTTCTTGAATGAAGCCGATTTAACACCCATTTGTCTGTTACAAAATGTTTTGTTCTTCCAATACCAAGAAAGCTACATACTAGAATAAATTTTCAATTGGCCAAGCACTTTAGAGTTTTTCAGAGAAAAAAGGTATTTGTACATCATGGACGTGTAAATAGTCAAAATCAGAATAGTTTAACTGTTGAAACGTCAAATAGCCCAGTCAAAATAAAGATATTTTTGCAAAACCCAAAACAAATTGCAACACAAATGTTTCGTGCATTTTTGTAGAGAAACAACCTTCCTAGATAACATACTAAAAGTAGGACGAAATCGGAAGATATGAAATTTGATTTTTTGGCCATTTTTCAGAGCATCATTCGCCTCTTTACGCTGTTTCTAAAACTCATCAATTTTATTGTCTGTATAATTACTCAGCATTTTCTTTGCATAAAATACGTTTAATAAGATTATTAGAACATAACTTATTCACACACAGTTGCAGCTGTGACTTCATAAAGACTAATTTTCTCGAAAACAGCATCAAATCGATATAAAGTTATCCCACCCACTGTATTTTGCATTGCATTCTAAAATTTCACTCTACAAATAAACAATGACTTTTTGTCTCAAGTTAATAAATTGTTGCCCTATTAGACCTTCTAAGTAACTTTGTTTTGAGTTTTAGCATAACATTTATCAAGTTTGAGTCATGTGAAGACGACCTGTTCAAGCACCCAGAATGATGTCATATTACCAAATCTTAATATATGATGTTATAAGACTGAGAACTTATAAAAAGATGGTTTTATGCTAAAAACTGAGGTGTTATTAAACACATTGGGCTTGCATTTTTGAAGCTGGTAATAAGCTTTGTGCTGACATCGTTTGTGACTTTGTATCACATAGCCATGTCCATGGCTGTTCTTAACACTTTTGTTTCCCCAGTTTACAAGAATTAATATGACTTTCTGTCAGTTAAGTAACAGACCCACTTCATTGCTGACAATGTGTTCAATTTAGACGGCTTAAAATTATTAAAATGTAATCTGTACAGTTGTGAGCATATTCACAGCATGAACCTTCACTGCACAGTTGCGAACATGTAAATTCAGTTTAAAACATGTACATTATGACATTGTGCAGTCCGTTTTTACATTTAAATCTGAGCTCAGTAACTTCCCAAAATATGGGAAAGTTAATTATTTCTACCTTGCAAAATTTGAATTTGATGGTAGGCTCTGACTGTCATAGTGTATTGATGCATATGTTGGCTAGTTTCATCTGAAAAGGTACAAGTAGGCAAAGATCAGGAAAAGGCGCAATCAGAAAAAGATTCCCACTCCAAAAACCGAGGTGGGAAAAAAACCAAACTAACAATCAGGTACTTATACCATGAAACATATCGTAAGCCGAATGAGCAGCTATTTTCCCAATAGGTGGCCACTCAGTTACGTTAACTTAACTAAAAATATGAAAACATACATAAGGCGCCAACAGCACAAAAAATTTTAAACACCAAGACATAAAACAAAAAGAACCACTACAGAAGTATCGACTTGGAACGATCAGTAACACAAAGTTACTGGCGGGCTTAAACTGGGAATATTTCCAAATGTTGCTAGATTAGGATGCAGAGAAAGCAGAATGGAAACATAATGAAACATCCATTCAATGTTGAGGAAACCGCTGTCAGTCAATCACCGTAAAGATGGCCATAAAGATCATAAGCAAGATTACACTGGCATATTGTAGCAGAGATACTGAAGTCCCTTGTGGAAACCGGCCCAAGTGTGACGTGTGATCTTGTCAAGGCCGTATGAAAAGATACAAGTAGGCAACGATCAGGAAAAGCTTAAGGAGTAGTTCCATAAAAACACAGACTGTCTATGGGCGCTGCAGTAAGCAAGCATTTTGATGGTGATTAAATGTCCAAGACAAAACACCGTTATGTGAGAACAAGAGCCCGCTTTTCCTGGATATTGACCATTACTGTGGTGAGTGTAAAATACCCAGGTATCAATCTGGAGCTTTTGGCAAAGCAGAAATGTGATGCCATGCCATCGTTTGTGGTAGCTGTTTTTGCTGAATACACAAGAAATACAGTGCAATCAAAGACCCCTTTTGCCCCGACTCTGACTGCAGGTGAATGAAGAAGGTCCAGTTTGATAACAATTTGACGAGGTTGTATCTGAGTTCTGTAATCTAGGAAACATGTTTCCTGTGGTGTTGATTGTTAACTGCCTGCTGCTACGTGTGACACACTGCAAACCTATTCTGGTTAATGTCCATGAATCGCTTCCCCTTCTCAGGTGCATTCAGTTGGCGTAAGAAGTGTAATGGTACATACAGTAGATACCTAGGTCATGAATGTAGTTACACTTAAGCTCTTGAGACGTTATGACCAGTAAGAATTGCAATGCCATAGCGAAGGGTGAAGTAAGCTGGGACTCCATTTTTTCCAAAGCTAAAAGAAAGTAATGTTTTGTGATGTCCTCTTTTCCCACCTGGTAATTGGGTGGATGTTTTAGTTTCATTATGTCAATTCTCGAACTTTCGATACTCTGGACTCCAGGATTGATGTTTATTCAGTCTCTTGGCATCCCATATAAGGATTATTTCATCTCAAACTAGACAGGCCCATCAGTAGGCTGGTCAAAAACGAGAGTACAGCAAGAAAAAGCACCTGACACACTTACTTTGACTCTTATAGGTCCCATGCAGAGCTCAATCCTTCACTCAGGACACAGCGGTAAGATTATCAATGGTAAAGAGCGACAATGAAATCAGCAACCTCTGTCACACTTCCACAGGAGCCACCTCTAGTATTTATGGGTTGTTTAAGGCAAGGAGGGTGCAGCAAAAGCTGGAATGCTTTTAAACATTCTATAAGCTAAACATTGTTGCATAGAAGTATCATTGCCCATTGGGGCCGTGAGAAATGCATATGGGCCTCCAAGCAAAGCTTATCATCATCCGAGAGAACAACGTATTACTTGTGAATCGGTCAGAAGGTCAGAGTCTGCCCTAGAAAAGTGATTTAGTCAGAACACACGTACATATAAGACTTATGTTTTCTCATTAATACACTGAAAAAAAGTTATAAGAGGGCGCCTTATATTTTTTCCTTCTAGTTCAGAAAGTAAAACAAGATCAATTACTATTCATGATCATATGAATAAACCAATGTCTAACAGTGGCTCTGTGAGTTTCTGCATTCCAAAATGTGTAATACTACACACAGACAAAGCGTAAGTAAAGGTACCCTAAAGGTATCCTCATTTCAAAAAGTCACACTTTATTAACATCAAATTAAATGTCATATTACGACGTTGTGTTTTACATTTTAATTTATTTGAAAGTGTTATTGACTGCTATAATGTATGATAAAATCATGTCAAAATGTGTTGCTGCAATAAGAATTTTTGTTTGAGTTTTGTAAATGCAAGAAGACAGCAACATGAATAACAGTACAGTTTAAGTGTTAGTTTAGCAAAGTTGTTAGTTTAGCAAACTCCTACTTTCAATCGCTTTTCAACATGCCTTACCTTACGAACAAAAAATAAATTTATGGTGGGTTATAATCCATTTTTACTCCTCTTTCGATTAGCGAAAACATTTTTTGCAAAATATTGCAATATCTGATAAATATCCACGGCAAAAGAAGTTGAGGTAATTAATACATCTATTTTAAGTCGCTTTTAGTGAATCTGATATTTTATGACACCCGATCAATGACGTAATACTGGTACACACGGCGTGTCACAAGAAATTAAATCTGCTAGACTGAAAGACAAATTTATCAGGTATGCACTCATGAAAATAAATAGAAAATATGCAAACGCTGTAAAAATTATTCCATGTCAAACATAAGCAAGGTGTATTGTTAGTTCCGCAAACTCATTTTCACCATGCTGAAATCAGTACGTTTAGTTGATGCAGTTCAAACACAACTAATTTATGTCCCAGACAACGGCTGTGGTCATGTTAGGACAATGCTGCTAGTTTATGGGACCTCTACAAACATGATGGAATGTCATAAGTGTCGAGACGTGGTGAGGAGGGGCGGGGGGGGGGGGGGTAAAGCGCAGCCCCGGAAACTGACGGCAATGAGGAACAGTAGCTTGGTCAATTGGAGCTGTTCTAATGTACAACTCAATGGGGGTGGGGGCTTGAATATCTGCATATATTTACAAATTAAATAAAGAACATAAACTATTGTATATATATATATATATATATATATATTATTGTAGGCTATATGCATGTGTATACTTAATGCTGAATAAATTTAATTGTATTTGTATTGTATAAACGTAATTACATGTAATTTTGAAAAAAAAAATGACTTAAGCACAAAAAGTATGAGTACTTTTATTTGGCCATTTTTAGGTCCCGTCCCCATATGACCTTAGCTGTTGGTGGGATGTTAACCCCAAATCAACGAAAATATGTTTTCAGAAAACGAGGCTCCTTAATTAGTAGAACTGTTGTTAGTGTCATAATTAGGGACTGAAAATTGAGATTCAAGCGAACGTAAGTTGTTCTGTCACATGCAATGTAAATTTAGGTTTCACGTCAGCGTATGAGGAATGTTGGGCGCATCTTTGTAAGTCCCTCACGGTTTGAAATATGAAACATATCTTCTTAAATGTCAAGAGGTAGTTGTTTACATACAGCAACAAGTAGTATAACAAAAAACTCATCATATTGCCTAGGCACATGCTTATAATATTGTCTTATACGCTCTTTAGACGAAAACAATAATTTACAATTTAGCATGATAAGCATGTGTGTTTCTGGCATGTTCAGAACTCAAAGTCGGCAATACTGTGACACTTTTGTAACTATTGTACCCAAAAGGCGATGCTATCGAAGTTATCTCGTGAAAATTTATATTTCGATAACTTCGTTTTCTGAGACGGAATTTTGCGAACGTTGTAATTATTTTTTTTTCTATATCTTATGTGTTATTTGAAAAAGAAAGTACATAATGCACCTCAATATAGCCTCCTTTGACTATTTTATGCACAAAAGGCAGTTTGCAATTCTTCTGTACATGTTTATTTCACTGACCTAATAGCACTTGCGGAACTAGACACAGGTTTGCGGATCTAACAACAGCTGGTGCCCTTACATTTACGCTTCCAGAATCAAAATGGAAGACGCGAATTCAAAAAACTAATCTGCATGTGAAAGGATATAAATTTGTTGATACGCTCATGCCAAACCATTTTGATATATGCAGTAGTAATTTCAGGATACCCCGACGACGAGAAGTGTTTGCGGAACTAGACATTTTACTGTAATTCAGCTTTGTCTATGCAATTTGCATACAAACTTTGTTCCTCTCCGGTTGCATTATTAGCAGCAGCACGGCATTGAAATTTTCAGCGATTAGTTAGTTAATACTTGACTCTGTTAGATATTGAAAATTTTAAAAATCGTCCACAGATTTTGTTATTTTGGTCGTTAAAATTTGGCATTAAAACCGGAAGTGTGCTGCAGTCGTGACCTGTTTGTCCTCGAAAATCGTATACCACAGCTCTTTCGAGGTATATTTGTCATTTCCATGCCTCATAAAGTGAATTTAACAGGGATTAACATGTTTAAAAGGCACATTGTTGATTTTTCCAAAAATCTCGAAAATAGCGATTTTCTAAAAATTCATAAAAAAATCTACAAGTTGAGAAAATTCTAATGTTTGATGTTTTTCCAACCTGGAATGGCCCCTTTGATGGCACCCGTTCCTCATTTCACTAAATTTTGCGCGTTAACTAATTTTTATTCAAAAACATTGATTTTTGCATTTTTACACGAAAAACGCGTTTAGTGAAAGAAAATTATTTCTGAACACTTTGCAACTTTACTTACTTGAAAGACACGTCTTTAAGCAAAAAATCATTCAATTTTGAACATGGCTTATAAATTAAAAATGAGTTTGAAAAGTGGCCTCTTATAACTTTTTTCAGTGTATGCTCACTGCTTTTAAAGGTTCTCAGTCTTATTTTTTATTTTATATTCAATGCACATTTTGGATCTCATGACATCCTCAACTGGATAGACGCCCCATATAATGAAGGCAATGTCCCAACATAGCTGCAATGGTTATTCTGGCCCAGAAATATCATGAGAAATTCAATCATTCAACCGAAATTGTCGAGATTTTCCTATCATTTAGCCAATATCATTGACAGTTGTGGTAAAATATGAGCAACTCTCTCACAATCTCCCAGGATAATGATCCCTAGGTAGCTGATGATTGGGACGTAAAGCAACAGACCAACGAACAGAAAAAATCCGACAAACCAACCAAAATATATGATGGGGTATTGTTGTATGACAGAGAAGCATCATTCAGAGTGAAGAGGTCGTCTAAGGTTAAGGCTTGTCAGACAATCCAACCCTCCTATTGATGACAAAGAGACAATAAAACAGAGCTGATGATAAGATGATAATCATTATCCTTTATGTCCACATGTACATTAAAAGCACAATCTAGTCAGTTAAATCTGTCGGTCGTCAAATAGAATGAACATCAAATTTGCACTGGTGGGTGGGGTAAATCAATGTTTATTTTTACATTAAAAATCACCAGTATGGGCTTCATTTCGGTATATATAATGACTATTACCATAAAAGATTATCATTTCCAAGCTAGTTACTAGTTTTATACCTCAAAACGCCTTCTCAAATAATGGTAAGAGCCGATTAACATATCAGCAGTAGTTTCACAATGGTAAAACATATGTCAAAGCAAAACATTGAAAAAAGTCAAATTTTATATCCTCCGATTTTGTCCTACTTTTAGTATGTTAAATATATAGGTCTAAGGTGACTAAAAATACAAAAATGATTTGTGTTGCAATTTGTTCTGGGTCCTCCAAAAGTTTGTCTGGGCTAAAACTGACAATACCACACCAGGGGGGATGGGGCTTGACCGGAGGGGATTAGTCCCGAACTCTCACAAGAGAAGTAAATTTAGACACACAATCATCTGACAATTCAGCAGAGGAGATCAGAGAATCAGGGAGTTCATTCCAATCTCTAATAGTCTGGGGGAAAAAACTGTGTAAATAGGCATTTGTACTTGCTGAAGGTATCTGAAATGCAAAGGAGTGTTGATTCCTACGACGCCTATTTTTGGGGATAAGGTCATCCGTGGGTATTTTTGCTCTCCCTTTTAGACCTTTGTAAAGCAATATAATTATATTATCCTTCCTTCTTTTCTGCAGGGATTCCCATTTTAGTTTTTAAGGATGTCAGTCATACTACCTTTTTCATATGTATAGTTCCTAGTTACAAACCTAGCCGCACGCTTTTGCACTTTCTCCAAATCATCTTCAGGTCTTCATAATGAGGGTCCCAAACTGAGCTACCATATTCAAGAATAGGTCTCACCAGACCTTTGTAGGCAGCTTTTCTCACATCTTGGGGGGCAAGAAAACAGATCTCGTCTAAAAAACCAAGGGTCCTATTGGCTTTGGTGCACACATTGCTGATGTGAGTGTTCCAATTTAAATCCTTAGTTATTGTTACACCAAGATATTTGATACTTTCAACATTTTCCAACACAGTACCCTCAAGCTTGTAAGAAGCCTGAATTTTACTAGTACGTTTATTCGTCAGCTGCATCATGTTGCACTTGACGGGTTGAAATCTCATACCCCATTTCCGGGCCCAACAACCTAATCGATCGATATCCTTCTGAAGTTTCACTGTATCCTCCACATTCTTAATTTCACGATAACAGACACAATCATCAGCAAAGAGTCTGATTTCCGATCCTAGTCCCGGGGTGGGTCAGATAAACCGTTGGGCCCAATTTTAAGAATCATAATTCTTCTATCAATTTGCTTATTTCTTGCAAGTAATTTTTTTCCTACAAATGGCATTTTAAATAATGTATATAGTCGACGTAAGTTTACTGATATTTGTCACAGTTGAGTGGGCATGGTGTTATTCACCATTTTTGCATTATACGCTGGTTCCCAGCTTTAGAAAAATCAATATTGGAAAAACAGGTAACCAGAACCCCCCTGACCTTTGAGGTCAGGGGGGTTCTGGTTACCTGTTTTTCCCATATTGATTTTTTGTAAGCAGGAAACCAGCGGATAATGCAAAAATGGTGAATACAATGGGCAGGTGACGCCATCTGATCATACTTTCTTTTCTGAGGGAGCCCATGTCTATAGTCCACTTCGCATGCGCCAAAATATACATGTGTAAATATATACTCCGTTGTGCAAATTTTACTCGGGTAAGCAAATGGCGCATGCGAACGCAAATACACACCTATGGGTAAATTTACTCCTGGGTCTGACCAGATGCAAATTTTATATTTATACGTTTCCATATCTTTATCAAAGTTCGGGTAACTGAGTGGCCGCCTATTGGGAAATAGCTGCTCACTCGGCTTACGATATGCTTTAAATGAGTGCCTAATTGTCACTTTAGTTTTTCCCACCTCGGTTTTTTGGAATGTGGGAAGCATGACAATGCAGGTGGGAAGAGCATTCCAATGTACCACAGTTCTGGAAAAACTGAACTTGAAGTAGTTGGTGGAAGCTTGGATTTGTCTGTATGCCAGAGGGTGGATAAATCTGGACTCTCTACGGTTAGGTATTTTACTGAGGCTGGGATGGCAACATACAAGATTATATGTGTGATTTTGTTCATCATGCCAATGCGGCTATCAATACGTCTCTGTTCTAGAGGATGCCAGTTCATGGTTTTTAGCATTTCAGTGACACTAGAAGTGCTCCGGTAATCATGTGTGGCCCACCTGGCTGCCCTACGCTCGGCAGTTTCAATCTTTTTTATGTGCTCAATAGTGTTTGGGTACCAGAGAGTTGAGGCATACTCGAGCTTAGGGCGCATAAGTGTTTTGTATACCGTCGACTTCAATTCTTGGTTGTGTACTTTAATATTCCTTTTCAAGATTCCAAGGGTCTGATTTGCTTTTTTCTGAAGACAGATTGGAACTGGTGATTTAAAGAATTAGCTCTGTTGCCGGGTCTGATGTACAGTTCCGGATTTTATTTCGTGTTCGGTATATCGTTTAACTTTTCAAGGGAACTAACTGCACTGGCGCGAATTTCTACTTTCACTTTGAGAGAAGTGTCAGTTATTTTAAAAGGGCGAATATTGTATATGTGCACAAATTATTCACAGCTTTATATATAGCAGAGACTAATGCGTAGATAAGGGCAAGACAGTGAATTTGTATTTTGCTGTTGTTTTATTTTACTTGCTGATCAGCTGATAGTGATACAGTCTGACAGTAGCAGCTGAGTTGATCAGCAATGTCAAGTATATTTCACAGCTTTCCACCTCCAGTAGGGCCTGGTAATGTTACAGTAGGTGAACAGAATGGGGAACTAACTCATGTGAAGTCTGGGCAGGCTATAGCTAAGGTTAGAATGGGACACAGTGATTTGGCTAGTTTTGAATCTTAACCAGTTCCGAATCACATGGTCTTTTCATCATGAACAACAAATAATTAGCAGTGTGATTTGAAAACAAAACCTATGTATGACCATGTATGGTTTTGAAATACATCTATATCCCTTTGCATGAAGTCAGGTTTTGAAAACTCGTCTTATACTGAAACTAGCAAAAATAGTGGTCAATTTCAAAGTTGTTGTATGGCATACAGCTGAATCGCAATGATACAAACTTAATATAATTAAATTATTTAGATGAATGATTTTGCTTTATAATAGTAAGACCAAAAACGTTATTTGCACCAATCATTTTCAAATATTTGGAAACCACGTTGAACAAAGAGAGATTTGGAACTGGTAAAATTACTGTATTCTAGTATTTATTTCTTTTTCTGGGTATTCTGTCTCAGCATATGTTTGATTTGAGCCTCGACGCGAGAAAACCGGTCTTCGGGGTTTCCGACCAGGTCCGACACAAACCGGTCTGTACAAGCTCAGAAAAGAGCTAGAAGCTTGAAATTTCGGATTTAAGTAGAAGAGGAATTGTACTATCCGAGTAGCGAAAACAAAGGCGCTGATCAGCTTCGCGGTTACCGCGAAGCTGATCTGCGCCTTTGTTTTCGCCTAGGCAAAAATCCGGTTTTCTCACGATGCGGCTCATTTCTAAGCTGCGGGCCTGAGAATGTGCTTGTATCCAGCATGTTGTACTCATTGAAAATCTCTTTAAGAAGAGCAGGTTGTCTGTTTCTGGCCAAAAATTGGCACTACACAGTGTCAGAAATAAGACCGATACAGTTACTTGTCCGAGGGGCAACCTAGGAGTGTTTTGAACTTGCCCCATGGGATTTGAACTTGCCCGTACTAAAACGCTAATTTTCACGAACAAAGCTATATTTTGTTTTTTAGTTTTGTATAAGTTAAATAGCTGTTAATAGATTATTACACTGCTATCAAGAGATAAAAAAAATGTTTTGATAAGTAAAACTACTTGAACAAAATTTAATTATTTTTCTGGAATTTTAGGTTGTCCAGGGGGCAACCTTACAAGTCAATCAACTTGCCCCCAGCAATTTCAACCCGTGGGGGGCAAGTGGGCAATTGCTTATTTCTAACACTGAAGTCTACATGTATTAACTGATAAAATACCTAAAGGAGACTTAATGTCCAAAATAGTGTGCTGAGCAGCTGAAGTATATGTAATGGATCATGCTGACATGACATGTATGGTTTTCCATAGAGGTAAAGCAACAAAACATAACTAAACTGAAAAAATCCAAGAGCTAAAGGGTGAAGCTTTTCTCAGTATGAGCCGCCTTGTGGGAAAACCAACATTGTGGTTTCCGAACAGGTCCGACAAAAACCAGCCTGTACAAACACAGTAAATAGCTAGAAGCTTGAAATTTCGGATTTAAGTAGAAGAGGAATTATACTATCCGAGTAGCGAAAACAAAGGCGCTGATCAGCTTCGCGGTTACCGTAAAGCTGATCTGCGCCTTTGTTTTCGCCTATGCAGATTGTTGGTTTTCCCATGGGGCAGCTCATATGTTTGGGAATGTGTAATTGCTTAAACAAAAGTTTACAAAATGTACAGCGCTTTCTCAGAAAACGTTTAAGCCAATACAAATTATCTGCTATATATGAGCCGCAATGCGAAAAAACAGGTCTTCGGGGTTTCTGACCAGGTCTGACACAAACCGGCCTGTCTTGTCTACATATTGTCTACAGAATACGGCTAGAAGCCTGAAATTTAGGAAGAAGGGGAATTGTACTATCTGTTCAGCAAAAACAAGGGTGCTGATCAGCTGTGCATGATCTGCACCTTTGTTTTCGCATAGGCAATAATCCTGTTTCCTCATGACGCGACTCATATATATTTTGTGGTTAGGACTTCAAAAATCCAATTTGCATATAGCATATGGTATGTAGTTGCCAGGTTACCCAGAAGTCACAATCACAAGAGAATCTACAAGAAGTCTGACTCAGAGAGAAAACGCCAAATCAGCGTTTCTACCCCATGACGAGACGGTGTCTAAGAGGGCGTACCATGCCTGGTATGAGATGGGTGTGTCAGGTGCCCTTGAGGAGATCGTCAACAGTGCAGACGAAGGTAGATCAGCTGAGCTGAGCATGAAAAAAGTTTTTTAACCTCGGGGCCAGGTCTAGGGGATAGAAACTGTTTTTATTGGTGTTCAAACAACTTAAACAGGAAAAACGTTTGGCTTTGATTATAATTATTAAAACTTGCTTTTTAGCTCACATGAGCCAAAGGCTCACAGGTGAGCTTATAGTATACCAATGCTCCGTCGTCGTCGTCATCGTCATTCACACTTTTCAAACATCATCCTCTCTGAAACCCCAGGATCAATCAAAGCCAAACTTCATGTGGAGTGAAAACCTTTAAAAATCTTCTCCTCCAGAACCAGAAGGCCTATGATCTTGAAACTTGGCATGTAGCGTTTAGGTTTCAGGCTCAAGTTACATAAATCATGGCCCTTGAATGACGACCTGTTTTACGTCAAGGTCAACTTAGGCCGCCCATGAATTTGAATGGGGAAAATTAGTAAAATGTGATTTGAAGGGCAAAACTTTGAAAGTTTGTATAAATGGTCAAGGTCACATGACCATGATGGCCACCATGGCTATAAGTAGCAAAAACGTTTAAAAATCTTCTTCTTCAGAACCAGAAGGCCTATGATTTTGAAACCTGGTATGAAGCATCTGGGAATCACTCCTACATCCATCGCCTAAAAACAGCTCCAATGGAGCTGACTGAGCCTGTAATAAATCTGAGAAAATATCTTGTAGCTTTCAATTTTTATCATCATTATCAGCAGACTGTGAAAAGAGCAATTAACAGTCTCCAGATGTCGGATATCAGATTTCTACAGGTTTTTTTTTTGTTCAGTTTTCTCTTGCTCTTGGTCCATTTTGTGTTAGAAGGTAGTGGGTACTTATACATATGGGTACTCAAAATTGGGGTTATTCAAAATTGGATAGCACTTTTAAAATTTTTGAAACTATTTTCTCAAATTTTGGGCAGTTGAAATTTGTGGTCTTCAAATTTGTTAGTACCCAAATAAAAATAAACGTGGGTACTCAAAAAGTGGATATAATGAAATATCAAATCTTGTAGGCACCCAGAATTAGTGACAAATAATAAGATATAGATATTTTAGAGATGTTAAGGTACTCGAAATATTCAATGAGTCTTCAAGTTTGAGTGTATTCAAAATAAGTGAGTATTCAAAGTGCATATAAATATGTGTTGATATTGAAATGTTGGAAACTAATCTTGTTGTTACACAAAGCATGGACAAATTATCTTTGTCTTTACTATAAAAGTGCTCACAAAATTCAAAATTGCATAAAATTGTGGGTATTCAGATTATGCTTGTTCATGAAATTTCGAGTCAAGACTTGAAACCATTAGTACGAAATTGTTGTAGTCTTGGGGTACTCATAAGATCATTAGTGTTTATTTGTACATGTATTCGTAAATTGTGGAATTTCACGCTGTGGTGGGTACTCAACATGTGGGTACCTAAAATAGTTTAATGAAAATGCACCAAGTGTACATATGCATATGTATTGAAATTCTCAATATTGAAAAAAGCCACCTTTAATTCTATATAGACTCAGATCAGCATTTCATTTATTCTAACCAGGCACTGCATCCACTGTTTAATTTTGAAAAAAAGTCGAAATCAGAGGGAAATGGTATATTAAAGTTTCATCTAATTATTCTTGAAACAAACAGGTGGCTGCAACCAAGGAGTTTATCTCTGCTGCAAAAGCAATTATCTTCTTTCTAAGAATTTATTGTGACAAGCTAAATGATTAAGAAAAAACAGCAAAAACTCTGAAAACTGGCGATGGATGTAGGAGTGGAATGGAGCTCTACAAAGTTTATATAGATCATGACACTGGGATAACCTTGACCTATTTTACGGCAAGGTCAACTTAGGTTGCCCATGCATTTGAATGGGGAAAAATAGCAAAATGTCATTTAATAAGAGAAAACTTGTTAGGAATGAGCAAATGGAAAGAAGATTTATGCTTATGAAAATATTTTAGGCCATGGGGTTGTCTGCCCCTGTGCCCCTGCCCTGGAGCTATATACATGTATATGACCATAATATTCAAACAGCTTCTCTGAAAGCGCTTGGCCAATCAAAGCCAAACTTTATGTGGAGCATCCTTAGGAAGAGTGAATGAAAGTTTGTATAAATGGTCAAGGTCACATGACCAAGATGGCCACCATGGCTATAAATAACAAAACCTTTAAAAATCTTCATCTTCAGAACCAGAAAGCCTATGATTTTGAAATTTGGCATGAAGCATCTGGGAATGGAGGTCTACATAGTTTGTATAAATCATGACCCTAAGATGACCTTGACCTATTTTACGGCAAAGTCAACTTAGGTTGCCCATGCATTTGAATGGGGAAAAAATAGGAAAATGTCAGACAACTTGCTAGGAATGAACAAATTGACACAGGTAAGTTTTATGTTCATGAAAATATGATTTTCATGAAAAATCCAAACTTTATGTAGAGCAAAATTAGGAAGGGGGAATGAAAGTTTGCATAAATAGTCAAGGTCACATGACCAAGATGGCTATCATGGCTATAAATAACAAAAACCTTTAAAAGTCTTCTTCAGAACCAGAAGGCCTTTGATTTTTAAACTTGGCATGAAGCATTAAGGAATGGAGGTCTACAAAATTTGTATGAATTATGACCCTGGGATGACCTTGACCTATTTTACGGCAATGTCAACTTAGGTCGCCCATGCATTTGAATGGGGAAAATTGTTAAAATTTCATTTGAAGGGCAAAAATTAAATTGGCAAATGTACTGAATTTTTATGATTTGAAAAAGTAATTGACTCCAGGGGTTATTCTGACCCTGCACTGGGGCTATATACATGCATATTACAAATATTGCATATTACACAACCTTTAAAAATCTTCTTCTCCAGAACCAGAAGGCCTATGATTTTGAAACTTGGCATGAAGCATCAGGCAATGGAGCTCTACAAAGTTTGTATAAATCATGACTCTGGGATGACCTTGACCTTTTTTACAGCAAGGTCAACTTAGGTTGCCCACGCATTTGAATGGGGAAAATTGTTAGGGCAAAACTTGCAGTAAATTGGCAAATGGACTGAATCTTTATGATTTAAAAAAGAAATTGCCTCCAGAGGTTGCTCTGGGGTTATATACATGTATATTACCATTCTAGTGGTATATATCTCAGGTCTCAGGTGAGCGTTTACAGGACCATTGGTTCTCTGGTTTCCATCCTCCTAGTTTGTTTTTGTTGAATTTTTGGTAACGTTTGAAATCATGCTGCATGATGTAAATCACTGGTGTTGGCGTTTCAGTTTTGGTATCAAAGGACTAGGGCATTTAACGCCTGATTTCGGCCTCACATTTTGCTAAATAATAAATTTTGGAATTTAGGTGAGAAAACTATTCCTTAAAACAGTCATATGTCTCCTCTATTACAAACAAAAACAAGTACTTCATTTATCCTACAAATGTTGTCATGGCAATGTCCAAAGGAACCATAGATAGAGCACATTTTGCACTTTTTGGTCTATTTTTGACCATTTCTGAACACATTTTTTAATTTTTAAGTGCCAGCCCACACGAACAAAATGATACTTAGCATACAATATCTCTGGATGATACTTCATAATTATTTCATAATAAGAAATTGTTCGTCAGGTGGGCCGGTAGTTGAAAATGGTGTTGAATGGTGAAAAATAGACCCAAAATTGCAAAAAGTGGTATTTCCATGTTTTTTTGGAGCGTTGCCATGGCAACATGTGTAATTTGAATGTGATAGTTGTGCTAGAATTTATAAGCAGGGCCCTATACCTGCTATTTGTAATACTTCTCTCCTAAAAATTCCAAAGTTCAATTTTTTACCAACACATGAGGCCGAAATCAGGCCTTAAATTCCCTAGGACTTTAAGCAGACTGATTGTATTTTTCTGTTCAAAAATATTTTTTACAGAAATATCCTGTATTCTAAAAGAAATAATCATCATTGCGGTCAATTTATAGTGAGGCGTTTTCAAAGTCCTTTAGTATATTTGCTAAACTTCTTCTTTTCAAAGCCTCAGGCCATTGTAATGTTTTGTCATTGTAATAAAAACAAGTATTAGTAATATAAAAAGAACTGTTGTTCAATGGTTTGTGGCATTTTACCATTTATTATTCTCAATGTTTCCCTTTCCTACAGTTCCAGCCTGGATAGCCAGTTCTTCTAAGCGACTGTTGTTTCTCACAAGATGGCTTAACTCGTTACATGGCTCTTTCTTTCCACATCTTGTAGTAAGTATTGTACTAGAAAACACCATGAACCAATATTTGAAATTAATGTGGCTGCTAGATGTCATTTTATTATGTTTTATGCTGTTTTCATGTTTGTATTATGTGAGCCGCGACGCGAGAAAACCGGTCTTCGGGATTTCCGACCAGGTCTGACATAAACCGGCCTGTACAAGCTCAGAAAAGAGCTAGAAGCTTGAAATTTCGGATTTAAGAAGAAGAGGAAATATACTATCCGTGTAGCGAAAACAAAGGCGCTGATCAGCTTCGCGGTTACCGCGAAGCTGATCTGCGCCTTTGTTTTCGCCTAGGCAAAAATCCGGTTTTCTCACGATGCGGCTCATGTATAAAATAGGTGTTGCAATCAAAATTTCACCATGATATCAGAAGTAGCTCTTATTTGGCTAATGTTAAGTAGTATGCTATGAATCATAATACATGTAGGTTATTATACTATTAAAATAGAAAGGAGCTCATGTTATGAGCCACCTCATGGGAAAACCAACAATCTGCATAGGCGAAAACAAAGACGCCTTTGTTTTCGCTACTCGGATAGTACAATTCCTCTTCTACTTAAATCCGAAATTTCAAGCTTCTAGCTCTTTCCTGTGCTTGTACAGGCTGGTTTGTGTCGGACCTGTTCGGAAACCACATTGTTTGTTTTCCCACGAGGTGGCTCATATTATGATTAAGTTTGTCTTTTTTTTCAGCTATCTAATGAAGATATTATTTCCAAGTTTTCACCCATACCTGACTGGTAAGTTATTTTACTTCTTTTAATTTTTTGACGTAGACTTTCAGAACGGATACTGTATTACAGGCCTTAAATATTAAATCTTGATATGAGCCGCATCGTGAGAAAACCGGATTTTTGCCTATGCGAAAACAAAGGCGCAGATCAGCTTCGCGGTAACCGCGAAGCTGATCAGCGCCTTTGTTTTCGCCACTCGGATAGTAAACTTTTTCTTCTTTCTAAATCCAAAATTTCAAGTTTCTAATCATCTTCTGAGACTGTACAGCCCGGTTTGTGTCGGACCAGTTCGGAAATCCCGAAGGCCGGTTTTCTCACGTCGCGGCTCATATGATACACCTAAAAACACATTAACTCCCACAGTACTGGTTAATACCCTGCACAGGAAGTGATGGCTCCATCCAGACATGACTGAAAAATTGTTGACAGGTATGTTAAACCTCAACTGCCCACCAGCCGGGATCTTATAAGGATGAAATAGTCCTATTATTAAATGCATCAGGAAAACATGTCCATGCAATGAATGTCCCCTTAAACTCCACTTTTATGTAGTAAAACTCGGGTATGCAGTGGTATACCTGTTTTCCTCATCTTTGATCCAGAACAGGGATTGTGTGTACTCGTTGGAACCGCATCGACGAGGCGGTTCTAGCATGTGCCCAAAATCAATGTTTTAAGCAACAAAATTATAGATATCGATTTTTTTCTTCTAAAATTATCTTTTTTTTTTCTTCAAAAACTCACTGTATATTGCATGGGCAAGTTTTTGTAATGAATAGTTTGTTTGAATTGTTAAAGATGCTGAAGTCTCAAAGTAAATACAAAAACAGCACATGTGTTTGCTCAAAATATCCATTGTTTTAATTAAGGACAAAATGTTGGTGTCATTATGCCGGATGTCATCTCTAAATTTCAGGTCAAGTAGCCCGGTGAAAGCCTTCGCCTGGCACCCCCACATAGTGAAGTTTGCCTATGCTATACAAGACGACTCGGTCAGAATACATTCCCAGAATAGTGAATTGGTGCCCATCCTCAAACACAAACTACAGAAAAATGTGGCTGCTTTGGCCTGGCAGTAAGTTTGATCTATCTGAGCCGTCTCGTGAGAAAACCAACAATGTGGTTTCCGAACAGGTCTGACACAAATCAGACTGTACAGTCACAGAAGATGGTTAGAAGCTTGAAATTTCGGATTTAAGAAGAAGAGGAAGTGTACTATCCGTGTAGCGAAAACAAAGGCGCTGATCTGCGTCTTTGTTGTTGCATATGCAGATTGTTGGTTTTCTAATGAGGCGGCTCATTTATTATATCTGATGGTTATTCTATCAAACATGATGAATATCACCTGAGCCTGTGCATGAGAAAACCAACAATTTGGGTTCAGACCAGGTCTGACACAAACCGGCCTGTACAGTCACAGAAAATGGTTAGAGGCTGGAAATTTTGTATTTAAGTAGGAGAGGGATTGTACATGTACTATCCGTGTAGCGAAAACAAAGGCGCTGATCAGCTTCGCGGTTACCGCGAAGCTGATCTGCGGCTTTGTTTTCGCCTATGCAAATTGTTGTTTTTCTCATGCACAGGCTCACCTACAACCTAAATTTCATGATAAAATATTGAAATATTTTAGCCATACTTTTTGTTGCCGTTTGATGAAAAGGACAGTTAAGTCCAATGTCTTCTTATTTTAAACATAGAGATAAAATTAGACGCGTGGAAACCTGTTTGCATGTGCAGATGTTGTCACCTGGCTTTAGCGTAAGACTTTTGTTTCTATATTCAGTAAAGCCTGCATGGCATAGTGATGAAGTAATAGGTCTTGTTAACCAGGCCCCGAGCTGATAAAAAAAATTTCTTGCTCAGCTGAGACTAAAATTTATCCTGCTCATAAATGTTAAAATGCCAACAATTGTTGGCATTTAAACATTTATAAAATTACAGTCTATGATGGTCTTAACCCAAGATTTTAATTAATTTGGGCTATTTCAGTATTTATGAGCAGTTGAAATTTCTTGCTCAGCTGAGTTGAGCATGAAAAGTTTTTTAACCTCGGCCAGGTGTTGCAAGTTTGAGCTCAGTGTTCTCCAGTCTTCAAAATGAGATTCCGTCTCCATATGGCCGTAGCTGTTGAGCGAGAAGCAAAACACAGAAACACAAACTGTCATGACTTGCTAGCTCAATAATCGGTACATGCTTGTTTAAGCCTGATGAGACAGGGTTTGCTACATTCACAGACCTAATATTCTTTCAGACCTCATTCATCATCAGTGCTAGCAGTTGGCTGCCAGTCTTGTATCCTAATATGGCATATAGAACCATCATCTTTAGCTAGCAGGTAGGAACCAGCATTGAAGCCATATTATAAGAAATGAGCTGCCTCATAAGAAAACCAACATTTTGCATATGCGAATACAAAGACGCAGATCAGCTTTGTGGTAACCAAGAAGCTGATCAGGGCCTTTGTTTTTGCTACATGGATAGTACAATACTTTCTAAATCCAAAATTTCCAGCCTCTTAGCCATCGCCTGTGCTTGTACAGCTCGGTTTTTGTAAGACCTGTTCGGAAACCACATTGTTGGTTTTCTCATCACACAGCTCAAATATAGCCAAACACAAAGGTACAGCAAGTGCTACATTAAATGCTATAAAAAACATGACTGAAGTGACAAGTTCAAGTGGACAAGTGGATTATTTGCCTTTGCTTTCACAAATGCAAGAAACAAGGAGGTGTGTGTGTGTGCGTGCGTGCGTGCGTGTGTGTGGAGAGGTAGAGAGAGAGAGAGAGAGAGAGAAAGAGGAACTCAAGCTTTCAATGGCTGTTGATTGAACAAGATAATATAGCACTAATTAAATTTTTGAAGCATGCTTGTCTAATTGATGTATGATGTAGGCCTTTTCTGGCAAATTGGGATGCAAGGTGTACCCACCACTCACATTTTCATTTAAGTATTGAAATTCAGATTTTAGCTTTCATTGGATGATGAAAAACATTTGGCTATTTTAATGTCGGAGACATTAAAACAGCCAAATGTTTTTCATCATCCAGTGAAAGTTCAGATTTTAGCTTTCACGGGATGATGAAAAACATTTGGCTGTTTTAATATCGGAGACATTAAAACAGCCAAATGTTTTTCATCATCCAGTGAAAGCTAAAATCTGAATTTCAATACTTATATTTACATTTTATATTATCAATCAAGTATCAGATTTTTAATTACACATATCATCGCTCATTTTCATGTTATTTGACATTAAATCTGACTTAATGTAATTTTGGAACAGCCAAAACGTCATTTTTGCGCTTAACGTCATGGCGATACTCGACCGACGTCACACCAACAAGAGTAAACAAACAACGTCACTGGCTGGGTTTGGCGTCGCACAGCACATAGGCGTGGCTTCTAGATCACGTGACGTAATGTTTTTCATTAGGAAATGAAGAACATCAAGAAAGATACTTTCATTTAGGGCACCAATAAAATATGTAATATGTAAATATTGTATTAGAAAAAATTGATCAAGATTGTACATGTATTTCTCATCCACTGATTTAAACAAAGTTCCTTCTTTAATGGCACACTTGTACTGGTAGTGGTGTTCTGCCTCTTTCTGGCTTGTCCAGTAACAGTCTAGTTGAGCCGCGACGTCAGAAAACTGGTCTTCAAGGGTTTCCGACCAGGTCCGGCACGAACCGGCCTGTGCGGTCACAGATAAAAATTTCGGATTTAAGAAGAAGAGAAATCGTACTATCCGTGTAGCGAAAACAAAGGTGCTGATCAGCTGTGCAGTTACTGCACAGCTGATCTGCGCCTTTTGTTTTCGCATAGGCAATAATCCAGTTTTCTCACAACGCGGCTGACTTAGGTTTAACTGCTCTACATAAACTGTTTACCCTGGAGTTACGCATCAAATGAAACCTTTATTAGGCTGTTCCTCTTGGAGTCGTCTGACTTTGGATATATTTTGATTTTTTACAGGCCCTCATCCAGCTCTGTACAGGTCTTGCAGCAGTCTAGTCACTCTCCGGTCACCAGTCTGTGTTGGAATCCTGACGGTACCATCCTGCTCTCGGCATCACCTGTAGACTCTGCTATGATGGTAATGTATTACTTTCATTAAGTTCCTGACTTAGGGAATAGTGTATTCAAATTTTTAATTTGGGTCGGTACATCGTCAGATATACGGTCTGAAATTTTGTTTTATGGCGACCTTATATACGAAGACATACCACCCCAAATGAAAAATTTGAATATTGTTATCCCTATTCTAGTGTACTACTATAAACATCGAATATGCACTGTTTTATTACGAAATGTGAGCGTCACATGCGATGTAAAACCACGATGTTGACGAATCACAAGCGCTGTTGCTCATGACGTGTTTACGAAGGTGTATCACAGAATATACTGTCCCAGTTTCTTTACATAACAGAGGTTGCATTACATTGTCAAGTGCATTAGGTTGCAAATGACTGATGCATAACACAAGAGTTACTCTTGGAAACCTTAGAATTTAAACAATTATAAAAAAAATGGTGTAATTCTGACAGTGATCGACAACATGTGTAACTGAAAAGATGATGAATTGTCATAAGTATCAGTCCTATTTATTTATAGGCCTGGAATGTTCCAATGGAATCGTGTGTTCAGTTGAGAAGGTTTGGAGGGGGTGGGGTGTCTATGGTTGGGTGGTCGCCAGATGGAAGCAAAGTGTTTGCTGCAACACCTTCTAATCTATTCCGGTAGAATTGTTTCTTTGTACTGAGGTTAAAAGTCTCAGTGAACAATTTTTCAGTTTTGTTGGGATGGAGCCTCCGCTTCCTGGATATTAACTGGTACTGTAGGGAGTTAATGTATTGCTCAAGGACACAACAGGATGACACCAGTGGTCAGGTAGAAAAGTTTGTCTTAAGAAAATTTCGGACACAAAAGTGTGTTCAAAGAAATATTGCAGTCTCAGTATCGTAATTTCAACTCTATGATAAGATACATTTATCTCATGTATGTAATGGAGTAAAAGTTAAGTCATGAAGCCTGTACGTAAGAATATGTATGAAGAGCAGGACGACTAGCTCTTTCCCAGCATGGTGGCCATCTGGCTAGCCACAACTTAAGTTGGAGATGATCTGTACAACAGAGAGGTACATTTAGGCAGACTAAACAGTCTTTGTAAAGATAAATTACATCACAACCACAATTAGTGGAATAGTCAGCATTTAGAAATTTTTAGGGCCTAATCTTAACCCAGAGTCTGCTGTGATTTGATAAGAAGACTTTGTTGAATTCTCATACATGTACAACAAATGCAAACGCAGTGTGGTACAGCAGAAGCGAAGATTGGAAGTACATAATATCGCTTACATGCATTTTAACTTCGTTGGATCTGGCTAGAGACAAGATTTAGCCTGTTACTTAAACTTACAGGCTAAACTCATAGTCCCTCCCAACTGTTAGGCCACTTTATCTAGGGACAGTATCCTTGAAATCTTATATGCTAGCCATCTCATGGGAAAACCAGCAATTTGCATATGTGAAAACAAAGACGCAGGTCAGCTTCGCGGTAACCGTGAAGCTGATCAATGCCTTTGTTTTTGCTACATGGTTAGTACAATCCCTCTACTTCCTAAATACGAAATTTCATGCTTCTAGCTGTCTTCTTTTACTGTGCAGTCCGGTTTGTGTCGGACCTGTTTGGAAACCACATTGTTGGTTTTCCCACGTGGCATTCATAAAAGAAACTACATGTACCTCTCTGTTTTTTATATGAAGAGTATGGGAGACCTCAACCTGGAGCTGTGAGAAATGGTCTACATCAACAGGGAGATGTAAGGTGAGCATAATGAAGTACATTGTACTTACAACAGTTCTATTTCATGCAGAATATATACAAAAATAGATTTACCATAGATGAATGTTTGTTTGCGTTGAGGCTTAACATCCCAGTCAACAATTTTTCAGTCATGTTGGGACGGAGCCAACGCTTCCTGGGTTTAACCAGTACTATAGGGAGTAAATGTGTCTTGCTCGAGGACACAACATGGTGACGCCTGTGGGGATCGAACCCAGGACCTCTCGATTCAGAGTCCAATGCTCTACCACTACGCCACCACACTCCCTCATAGATGAATATGTCCTCAGGTTCAATGTTCTATTTATAGTGAGATTTTGATGCTTATCTAAGGTTGGCCTGAGTGTTGATATGTACATTTGTTGATGCTGGGCACAGGGTTGGCACAAACCTCAAAGTTTTTGAATTTGACCTTTGTAAGAATCACTGTTTACTTTGAAGAGCCAAGAGCCATTGTTACTGTTTGTTCATTTTGTTATGCCACTTCCAAAGTTTTGGTCAGCTAGTTGAGGAGTTGTCTGAATTAAATAATTTCCACTTAAGATTCAACAAAATTTAGTTCCAGATTGTCTTTAAACATGTCCTGAAAGCTTTAGAATTCTGAATTCTCAGTTTTCGTTTGAACACTGGAGTAGTGTCTATAATTGAGCAAAGTGGTATCCGGACAAAATCCCCCCCGGACAGAATCCCCCCACTCTTTTTTGTTTACTAGGACAGAATCCCCCCCAGTACAACTTGCAAATAGGACAGAATCCCCCCCACCCCTTCTCAGACAGAATCTACTTCAATAATTGAGCAATCTTAGAATCTATTTAGATATTATTAAGTTGACTATAATAAGTGGTGATTAGAGAAAATTAAATATGACAATTTGGTTATTTTGGATACCTTTTACTATAACTTAGTTAAATACTCAACACATAGAAGTTTGTGTCACCTCATTATTGCTATTAGCAGTAATTATAACATATTAAGATGCAGCTTTCTTTATAAAATAAAAAACAAACAACATAATTATCCAATCATTAGCAAACAATGAATAAAGAAACTTTTTTAATGCAATAATAGCTGTAAAATGTAACAATATGATTATTGAGATTCTGACTGGGAGTGGGGGGGGGGGGGGGGGGATTCTGTCCTATTTGCAAGATGTACTGGGGGGATTCTGTCCTCGTCAACAAAAAAGAGTGGGGGGGATTCTGTCCGGGTGGGGGGACTTTGTCCTACACTCGAGCAAAGTTGTTCTATTTGAGCCGCATCGTGAGAAAAACGGATTTTTGCACATGCAAAAACAAAGGCGCAGATCAGCTATTCAGCACCCTTGTTTTCACTACAGGGATACAAGTTCTCCTCTACTTATACCCAAAATTTCAAGATTCTAGCTTTTTTCTGTGACTGTACAGGACGGTTTGTGTTAGACCTGGTCTGAAACCCCGAAGACCGGTTTCTTGCATCGTGGCTCATTTAGTTTCTGTTTTCCAGTCAGCCTGTTGGAGTCCAAAAGGAGATATTTTACTCTTCACTACTGAAAACCAGCCGGTTATATTTTCCCTTACATTCTCTGACATTGTGGATGGTACGGCTCCTGTGATTGGTGGATCACAAACAGCTGTGGCGTGTGCTGACTTATCAGAATTGATGATAGAAAATGAGGATGAGACAAATATCAAGTAAGATACTTGTCAGGTTTCCTTTTAGAAACCTTCACGGTATAATGGTTAAGCCATTCAAGTTGTCAAAGAAGGGTAACAAGTTTGATCCCGAGCTTCCCCAGCACTTGGAGGGATGTTAAGGATGTTCGCTGCCAATGAAAAAGTATTCAAACTTTTTTTCTAACCACTCTTTTTTGATTCCAAAATACAACATAAGACATTTGATAACAAAATAAATATAGGGTAGTGTGCATTTTTTCAAGCTACAGGCCTCTGAATGAGACCTCTGAGCATCATGTTTTAAATTTACTAAAATTAATTTAATTTTCAATTCTTTGAAACAAACCTGTCTTGAACAAAAATACACCTAGAATGCTTTCAAATGTCATAATATTTACGTAACGCATACTATTTTGGACCAAACGCATAGTAAAATTTGCAACTGGAAGTGGATGACAAAATTTTTCGAGTATTTTTCCAACCCTACCCCCATACTTGAAAAGTCGGAAAAAATCAATATTTTGAAATATGCCAAACCCATATTTGTTTATTCAAACTTTTTCTTGTATTTTCACACAACATAGAACTGTGTAATATTGTTCGAATAGAAGAAAGAAATATATAGGGTAGTGTGCATATAAGAGAGAACCAACAACTTGAAAATCACCATTTTCAGCCTTTTTTCAGCTGTTTTGTTTCTTTAAGCCCATTTCATAAAACCACCTAAAATTTTAAAACCAGCACCCCAAAGACACAAAGACTGACTTAGAAGACCATGTACACATATACTGCAGCTAAAATAAACAAAGAAATAGTGCAATTAATTTGAAAATGTGTAATTTTCAAGTTTAATCTACCCTACCCCCTAAATTTCACTGACAACTAAATTTTTCTGAAAACATGCAGAAAATGGGGTGAAAAAATGAAGTTACTTAGATTGACAATTTTCATGGCTCGTTCAATGCCAATTATCATTATGTATCCAAATATGAAATATTGGGAAAGTATCTGCAACCGTTTACGAGATATTCAAGAAAAGAAAAACCGGAAGTTCCGAAATGTCAAATGTTAGCAGCGAACATCCTTAAACTTTAAGTCAAAAGAAATAGATACTTCTATAATGGAATAAATATATGACCTAAGTGATAATGAAAGGTTACGTTTGAAGCCCAATAAAAAGTTAAAGCATGTTGTGCCAAAATGTGGAACCAATAATTTGACAACATAGAATGAGTAAATGCAAAATGATGAAATACATACAGCTTAACATTCATCACAATATTATAGTATTTGATTTTCCAGAAAGTAAAGTCTCTACCATTAAGTTGATAGCTAATCATACATATTTACAGAGTTGGTGGCCTAGTTCAACATATGGTCTGGGATAGATCTGGGGAGAGATTGGCTGTCATGTTTAAAGGTATGTGGCACCGGAAAAGTTTTAGAAGGTATGATTGTCACCGTTATTTAAAGGTTGGCTTTTGATTTTGATGGCAAACAAACATGTTCATTTGATTTATATCAAACACAAACAGACTGTCTACTTCAAAGCAGAAAAAGTATGATATGTTATAGGTGCAGATGCACATAAGTTTAGCCTGCTTTGTTCTTATTGTTAGCCAGATGGCTACCTTGCTAGGAAAGAGCTATACATTTCGCTCCGCATTTGTTCAGTTCTGTTATTTGGTATGTCGTGTTGACCTTCTATAGGAATTTTCATGCATTAAGCTTTTGTTTTTATCATTGTCCGATGTACATGTAATATGCAAAACATTTGTATTCCTGTTTTAGACAACAGAAGTTACATAGCTGTATTTAGAACCCAGTTACATCCTACATTTGAATTGACAGCTTGGTAAGTGGTAATGATATTCATGTGATTTTCATATCATTTTTGCACATTCATTACAATTTATAAGGCTTAAGAAATTGTATGATTTTTAAAGAAGACAAAACTTGATACATGTATGTATTCAGGGCAGTTATGTCTAAGAATTATAGTTAAGGGTCTTAAAGAGTAAAACTCTTATTAGAAAAGTGACAGGTTAGGTGCACATTATATATGGCTATAATAGTTTGGCTATAGTTTTGCAACAATTCAATTTGGTCACAGGGTGACACCATGTGCTAGTTGCTGTGATGTCTTGACTGAACATAATTTTCTAAACATAGACAAAGTGTATAATGTTTACCATTCTTTGTTGCATCTTTTGGAGGCATTATCTATGACAGAATCATTATTATTAGAGTAAGTGTTTATCAATAACATATCATGGAGTGGTTACTTTAAAAGAGGTTATCTTTTTCAGTGGTTTCATAAAAGGTGAGGATGGAGAATGTCCTCAACATATAGAGTTCCAGCCAAAGTTTGAAAATGGAGCAGTTCTTATTGTGGTTGGTATTACACGTTTCTGTCTCAAATATATGAGCCGCCTCGTGGGAAAACCAACAATGTGGTTTCCGAACAGGTCCGACACAAACCGGCCTGTACAGTCACTGAAAAGAGCTAGAAGCTTCAAATTTCGGATTTAAGTAGAAGAGAAATTGTACTATCCGAGTAGCGAAAACAAAGGCATTGATCAGCTTCGCGGTTACCGCGATGCTGATCTGCGTCTTTGTTTTCGCCTGTGCAGATTGTTGGTTTTCCCATGGGGCGGCTCATATGTTTGATGTTGTGAAAGTTTCAGTTTTGGCCTTATAAGTACAAGAGAAATGTAGACATCTACAGTTAGAGATTATAAACATTTAGAATATTGCCAATCTTTGTTTCTTTAGTTAGGCCCAAGATTAAAGCATATGTATAAGTTATGGTTACTGCAGATCAAAAGCATGTCTGCTCTGATGGCTTTTAAGTTTTCAGAAACAATTGAGCCGCCTCGTGGGAAAACCAACAATGTGGTTTCCGAACAGGTCCAACATAAACCGGCCTGTACAGTCACAAAGGCAGGCTAGAAGCTTGAAATTTCGGATTGAAGAAGAAGAGAAAGTGTACTATCCGTGTAGCAAAAACAAAGGCGCTGATCAGCTTCGCGGTTCCCGCAAAGCTGATCTGCGTCTTTGTTTTCGCCTATGCAGATTGTTGGTTTTCCCATGAGGCGGCTCAATTATCAGAATTGTTGAATCACTTTAATGTCCTATTAAAAATGTTTTGCCATGTACACGATTTAATGCCATAGAAAATGGAAATCGACTCGGTGAAGATCCCAAATCAAACTGCTGCTCTAGGACCAGTCAAGACCTACTTCAGAAAATGGTGTTAAATGTTTTATATTATACAATTGATGACTTTTGAGGCATTGGATATGATGTGATATCGACCCGAGAATACCAATATTGACCGAGGCGAAGCCTCGGTCAATATTGGTATTCTCGGGTCGATATCACATCATATCCAATGCCTCAAAAGTCATTAACTGTTTTATTATATAATTTTTGACATTTCGCTATGCGAAAGCGGAACCAGAACGTCAGCTCTAAATTTAGTAACTAATATTGACCTGCCAGCACGCGCTAGCCAGTTAATGTGACAATGTGGAGACTTGCCACGTGGGAGCTTTGGGCCAATGAAAAGCGAGATTTTCAGTAGCTTATATAATAAAATTTATTATTTACATTATTTACATTATTCAGGTGTGGTCCAGTGGTCGGATAGGTTATATCCCTCTGTATTTCATTGGGTCAGAAAGTGGAGAGTACCACCAGTTTCAACAACAAAGGAGGGGGTTGCTATCACAGGGACAAACTAATGGACTGTTTTCACAGTAATGCATTCTGGGAGATTGGTCATGGTAGAGGGACATGCTCTGCATAAAGAAAATTGAGGGTTTGGATCTCATAGCTGTCAAATTGTGTTCTTGAACATGATATATCAGCCACGTTATGAGAAAAACCAACCATGTTGTTTTCAAACAGGTCTGACACTAATCAAGTTGTGCAGCCACAGAAGATGGCTAAAAGCTTGAAATTTTGGATTTAAGAAGAAGAGGAATCATACTATCGGTGTAGCGAAAACAAAGGTGCAGATCAGCGGTGCAGTATCTGTAACTGTACAGCTGACCAACACCTTTGTTTTAGCTACACAGATTGTACAAGTCCTCTACTTTCTAAATCCAAAATTTCCAGCCTCTAGCTGTCGTCTGTGCTTGTACAGCTCGGTTTGTGTGGGACCTGGTCGGAAACCCAGAAGCCCAGTTTTCTTGCGTGGTGGCTTGTATTGGTAAAGTGACTGAGATGTAATGGATCAAATTAAATGAACAAAACTGTCAGATAGGCCATATTTCTCTGTATTTCATTGGCTCGTCAGATAGGCCATATTTCTATGTATTTCATTGGCTCAGATAGTATGGAGTGCCATCAGCTGCAAGCCTGCAACAAAGGAGAGACTTTGTGTTCGTCTGCCCACAGGTATCTGAATTTCAGTTTCAGCTTATCAAAAGCTTGAAAATGCTGAACTATGGAAGTAGACAGTATCATACCAGCTGTATCAAATATCTGCAATGCCAAATTTGCTTAGCTATTTATACACTGTATAAATGATTTTCAATAAAATTACTTTGAAAAATTAATGTGTTTTTCTCTCACTGACCCATCTAATGTACTGCTGACTTACTGCTATGAATGGGTGGCTGTGAAACCTAGTTTTGAAGTGGTTTTAGCATGTATAATATTTCAGACACATATTGTTTTTTAGCTCACCTGAGCCGAAGGCTCACAAGGTGAGCTTATAGGATGGCCATGATCTGGCGTCCGTCCGTCGTCCGTCCGTCGTCCACAATTTCAAAGATCTTCTTCTCTGAAACCGTTTGGCCGATCTAGTTGAAATTTTATGTGGAGCCTCCTTGGGTAGTGGCATTTCAAGTTTGATTGTGAAATCTAGGTCACATGACCAAGATGGCCGCCACGCCCATATATGGTAAAAACCCTTCAAAAATCTTCTTCTCCAGAACCGGTGGGCGGATTTCCACGAAACTTGGTATGTAGCATCGGGGACTTCAGCCCATCATAGTTTGATAAAATGATGACCCTTGGATGACCTTGACCTATTTTACGGCAAGGTCAAATTTGGAAACATAGGCTTTTACATAGGAAAAAGTGAAAACTATGGATTTTTTTTGAAAACTATTGCAGCCTGAGGCCTGAAAAGTGGTAGATGCAAACAACTAATGGAGTAGATGAAGGTATGTGATTAATATAGGTCAAGGTCATCTCTTGACCTTGGCCAGTCTGTTGTCCATACACACTTTTCAAAGATCTTCTTCTCTGAAACTGCTTGGCCAATCAAAGTGAAATTTTATGTGGAGCATCCATGGGTAGGGGAGAAGAAAGTTTGATCGCGAAATCCAGGTCACATGACCAAGATGGCCGCCACGCCCATATATGGTAAAAACCACTCAAAAATCTTCTTCTCCAGAACCGGTGGGCCGATTTCCACGAAACTTGGTATGTAGCATCAAGGACCTCAGCCCATCATAGTTTGATAAAATGATGACCCTTGGATGACCTTGACCTATTTTACGGCAAGGTCAAATTTGGAAACATAGGCTTTTACGTAGGAAAAAGTGAAAACTATGGATTTTTTGAAAACTATTGCAGCCTGAGGCCTGAAAAGTGGTAGATGCAAACAACTAATGGAGTAGATGAAGGTATGTGATTAATATAGGTCAAGGTCATCTCTTGACCTTGGCCAGTCTGTTGTCCATACACAGTTTTCAAAGATCTTCTTCTCTGAAACTGCGCGGCCAATCAAAGTGAAATTTTATGTGAAGCATCCATGGGTAGGGGAGAGGAAAGTTTGATCGCGAAATCTAGGTCACATGACCAAGATGGCCGCCATGCCCATATATGGTTAAAACCACTCAAAAATCTTCTTCTCCAGAACCGGTGGGCCGATTTCCACGAAACTTTGTATGTAGCATTGGGGACCTCAGCCCATCATAGTTTGATAAAATGATGACCCTTGGATGACCCTGAATTATTTTACGGCAAGGTCAAATTTGGAAACATAGGCTTTTACATAGGAAGAAGTGAAAACTATGGATTTTTTGAAAACTGTTGCAGCCTGAGGCCTGAAAAGTGGTAGATGCAAACAACTAATGGAGTAGATGAAGGTATGTGATTAATATAGGTCAAGGTCATCTCTTGACCTTGGCCAGTTTGTTGTCCATACACACTTTTCAAAGATCTTCTTCTCTGAAACTGCTTGGCAAATCAAAGTGAAATTTTATGTGGAGCATCCATGGGTAGGGGAGACGAAAGTTTGATCGCGAAATCCAGGTCACATGACCAAGATGGCCACCACGCCCATATATGGTAAAAACCTTTCAAAAATCTTCTCCAGAACCGGCAGGCCAATTTTCATGAAACTTGGTATGTAGCATTTGGGACTCCAGCCTATCATAGTTTGTTGAAATGATGACCCTATGATGACCTTGACCTATTTTACGGCAAGGTCAATTTTGGAAACATAGGCTTTCACATGGGAAAAGGCGAAAACAAACTGTTGCAGCCTGAGACCTGAAAGTTGCTAGATGCAGACAACTAGTGGAGTCAATGAAGGTAAGTAATTAATGAAGGCCAAGGTCATGTCTTGACTTTAGCCCATGGTCATTTAAATATCAAAATTAAAACTATGGTTTTCTCAGAAATCACTGGGTTTGGAAACTATTGCAGCCTGAGACCTGAAACTTTGCAGATGCAGACAACTTATGAAGTCAATAAAGGTGTGAGTATTCAAGGTCAAGGTCATTTCATTATGACTTAATACTCCAAGATCAGGCTTCAGGTGAGCGTTCTAAGGACCAATGGTCCTCTGGTCTCAAAACCCAAAGCTTCTAGTTTTATGCTCAACTTTGAAAGAGTTGGGGAGCATAATGAGTTTGGCTTATTTGTCTGTTTGTTTGAAAATAGGAGCAGCACGTTGTCATGGAAAGAAAGGTTTGATAACTTTGGGTGTTTTATTATTTTTCATACAAACTGCATTGAAACGGCTTTTAGATACAAGGTTGTTCAAGTTAATAGAAGGACCTGCAATCTATGTTTTCATTTAAGATGCACAGCTTTGTGTCTACTGTCTGAATGGTCATCAGCTTTGATCCCAAATTTATACGCAACAACTACAAAACAATGAGGAGATTATCCTGTTAAGGTCTTCATTAATTGCTAAAATTAAAAACATCTGAAAATTTCTATATCTGATCAAAACTTGCTAAAATTCTTCAGGTTTTGCTACCCAAATATCTGTTATGTATGTATAGAAAAAATGCAACCTTCAAACGTTTGGGATGTGATCTCAGTAACGCATGTTAGAAAAAATGCAACCTTCAAACATGTTTTGGATGTGATCTCTGTTACATATGTATAGAAAAAATGCAACCCACAAACATGTTTTGGATGTGATCTCTATTAGGCATGCTTAGAAAAAATGCAACTTCAAACATGTTTTGAATGTGATCTCTGTTACGCATGTAAAGAAAAAAATGCAACCTTCAAACATGTTTGTTTTGTTTTTAATTCATTTTTACGTCCCTCTCAAGATTATTTCAGCTCATATGAGATGGGCTAATCAGTAGGTGGGGCTAAAATGGTAGAACCCCGAGAAAAACACCTGACACGCAGGCAAGCAGAACTTGGCTTGTCTCACATGTGGCCAGAGCGGGGCTCGAACCCACACAAGACACAGCGGTGAGATGATCGAGTGATTAAGAAACAGCGCTCTTAATCGCTCAGCCATGGGGGCCGCCCAAACATGTTTTGGATGTGATCTCTGTTATGCATGTTTAGAAATAATGCAACCTTCAAACATGTTTTGGATCTGATCTCTGTTAGGCATGTATAGAAAAAAATAAAACCCTCAAACATGTTTGGTATGTGATCTCAGTTACACATGTATAGAAAAAATGCAACCTTCAAACATGTTTACGGTGTGATCTCTGATACCCATGTATAGAAAAAATGCAACCTTCAAACATGTTTTGGATGTGATCTCTGTTAGGCATGTATAGAAAAAATGCAACCCTCAAACATGTTTTGGATGTGATCTCTGTTAGGCATGTATAGAAAAAATGCAACCCTCAAACATGTTTTGGATGTGATCTCTGTTAGGCATGTATAGAAAAAATGCAACCTTCAAACATGTTTTGGATATGATCTCTGTTACGCATGTATAGAAAAATGCAACCTTCAAACATGTTTTGGATGTGATCTCTGTTAGGCATGTACAGAAAAAATGCAACTTTGGATGTGATCTCTGTTACATAGTTCGTATGTAAAGAAAAAATGCAACCTTCAAACATGTTTTGGATGTGATCTCTGTTATGCATGTATAGAAAAAATGCAACCTTCAAACATGTTTTGGATGTGATCTCTGTTAGGCATGTATAGAAAAAATGCAACCCTCAAACATGTTTTGGATATGATCTCTGTTAAGCATGTATAGAAAAAATGCAACCTTCAAACATGTTTTGGATGTGATCTCTGTTACGCATGTAAAGAAAAAATGCAACTTTGGATGTGATCTCTGTAACATATGTAAAGAAAATTTGCAACCTTCAAACATGTTTTGGATGTGATCTGTTAGGCATGTATAGAAAAATGCAACCCTCAAACATGTTTTGGATGTGATCCCTGTTAGGCATGTATAAAAAAATGCAACCTTCAAACATGTTTTGGATGTGATCTCTGTTACGCATGTAAAGAAAAAATGCAACCTTCAAACATGTTTTGGATGTGATCTCTGTTACACATGTATAGAAAAAATGCAACTTTCAAACATGTTTTGGATGTGATCTCTGAACAGCATGTATAGAAAAAATGCAACTTTCAAACATGTTTTGGATGTGATCTCTGAACAGCATGTATAGAAAAAATGCAACCTTCAAACATGTTTTGGATGTGATCTCTGTTACGCATGTAAAGAAAAAATGCAACCTTCAAACATGTTTTGAATGTGATATTACGCTTGTAAAGAAAAAATGCAACTTTCAAACATGTTTTGGATGTGATCTCTGTTACACATGTATAGAAAAAATGCAACTTTCAAACATGTTTTGGATGTGATCTCTGAACAGCATGTAAAGAAAAAATGCAACCGTCAAACATGTTTCGGATGTGATCTCTGTTACACGTGAGCCGCCGCATGGGAAAACCAACAATCTGCATAGGCGAAAACAAAGGCGCAGATCAGCTTCGCAGTAACTGCGAAGCTGATCAGCGCCTTTGTTTTCGCTACACAGATAGTACACTTCATCTTCTTAAATCCGAAATTTCCAGCTTCTAGCTTGCTTCTGTGACTGTACAGGCCAGTTTGTGTCGGACCTGGTCGGAACCCAAATTGTTGGTTTTCTCACGCACAGGCTCATGTATAGAAAAAATGCAACTTTCAAACATGTTTTGGATGTGATCTCTGTTACACATGTAAAGAAAAAATGCAACTTTCAAACATGTTTTGGATGTGATCTCTGTTACACATGTAAAGAAAAAATGCAACCGTCAAACATGTTTTGAATGTTATCTCTGTTACGCATGTAAAGAAAAAATGCAACTTTCAAACATGTTTTGGATGTGATCTCTGTTACACATGTAAAGAAAAAATGCAACTTTCAAACATGTTTTGGATGTGATCTCTGAACAGCATGTATAGAAAAAATGCAACTTTCAAACATGTTTTGGATGTGATCTCTAACAGCATGTATAGAAAAAATGCAACTTTCAAACATGTTTTGGATGTGATCACTGAACAGCATGTAAAGAAAAAATGCAACCTTCAAACATGTTTTGGATGTGATCTCTGAACAGCATGTATAGAAAAAATGCAACCGTCAAACATGTTTTGAATGTGATCTCTGTTACGCATGTATAGAAAAAATGCAACTTTCAAACATGTTTTGGATGTGATCTCTGTTACACATGTAAAGAAAAAATGCAACTTTCAAACATGTTTTGGATGTGATCTCTGTTACACATGTAAAGAAAAAATGCAACCGTCAAACATGTTTTGAATGTTATCTCTGTTACGCATGTAAAGAAAAAATGCAACTTTCAAACATGTTTTGGATGTGATCTCTGTTACACATGTAAAGAAAAAATGCAACTTTCAAACATGTTTTGGATGTGATCTCTGAACAGCATGTATAGAAAAAATGCAACTTTCAAACATGTTTTGGATGTGATCTCTAACAGCATGTATAGAAAAAATGCAACTTTCAAACATGTTTTGGATGTGATCACTGAACAGCATGTAAAGAAAAAATGCAACCTTCAAACATGTTTTGGATGTGATCTCTGAACAGCATGTATAGAAAAAATGCAACCGTCAAACATGTTTTGAATGTGATCTCTGTTACGCATGTATAGAAAAAATGCAACTTTCAAACATGTTTTGGATGTGATCTCTGTTACACATGTAAAGAAAAAATGCAACTTTCAAACATGTTTTGGATGTGATCTCTGTTACACATGTAAAGAAAAAATGCAACCGTCAAACATGTTTTGAATGTTATCTCTGTTACGCATGTAAAGAAAAAATGCAACTTTCAAACATGTTTTGGATGTGATCTCTGTTACACATGTAAAGAAAAAATGCAACTTTCAAACATGTTTTGGATGTGATCTCTGAACAGCATGTATAGAAAAAATGCAACTTTCAAACATGTTTTGGATGTGATCTCTAACAGCATGTATAGAAAAAATGCAACTTTCAAACATGTTTTGGATGTGATCACTGAACAGCATGTAAAGAAAAAATGCAACCTTCAAACATGTTTTGGATGTGATCTCTGAACAGCATGTATAGAAAAAATGCAACCGTCAAACATGTTTTGAATGTGATCTCTGTTACGCATGTATAGAAAAAATGCAACTTTCAAACATGTTTTGGATGTGATCTCTGTTACGCATGTATAGAAAAAATGCAACCGTCAAACATGTTTTGAATGTGATCTCTGTTACACATGTATAGAAAAAATGCAACTTTCGAACATGTTTGGATGTGATCTCTGAACAGCATGTATAGAAAAAATGCAACTTTCAAACATGTTTTGGATGTGATCTCTGTTACGCATGTATAGAAAAAATGCAACCGTCAAACATGTTTTGAATGTGATCTCTGTTACACATGTATAGAAAAAATGCAACTTTCGAACATGTTTGGATGTGATCTCTGAACAGCATGTATAGAAAAAATGCAACCGTCAAACATGTTTTGAATGTGATCTCTGTTACACATGTATAGAAAAAATGCAACTTTCGAACATGTTTGGATGTGATCTCTGAACAGCATGTATAGAAAAAATGCAACTTTCAAACATGTTTTGGATGTGATCTCTGTTACGCATGTATAGAAAAAATGCAACCGTCAAACATGTTTTGAATGTGATCTCTGTTACACATGTATAGAAAAAATGCAACTTTCGAACATGTTTGGATGTGATCTCTGAACAGCATGTATAGAAAAAATGCAACCTTCAAACATGTTTTGGATGTGATCTCTGAACAGCATGTATAGAAAAAATGCAACCTTCAAACATGTTTTGGATGTGATCTCTGTTACGCATGTATAGAAAAAATGCAACCGTCAAACATGTTTTGAATGTGATCTCTGTTAAAAATGCTTTTGGATATGATCATTCAATTGTACCCATAACTTAAGTTTCAGATATGTGATTCAAATGTCTGCTGCAACAGCGATACTATTCACATATAAGTTTAGAATACTTTTTAAGGTTTTATCTCCAGTATGAAATCATTTTCAGGGTTTATCTCCAGCATGCAAACATTGTTCAACCCATTCTAGAAAAAGTGAGAAACGAAGTGATTGTTATTTTGACCCAGAACTGGTTTATGTCCAATTTTCTAGAGCCTATTTTGACAGGGTTTCAAAAGGCATGTATTACATTGCTGATTTTTTTTAATTACTAAAATGAAATGAGCAGTGTTATGAGAAAACCAGATTTTTCACCTGGGCGAAAACAGGTGCAGACCAATCATTTGTAACCACTGCCCCCCCCCCCCCCCCAATCTACAGGGAAGGGTGGGGGATAGCTGGGCTAAAGTGTGGGGCAATTACTTTTCAAGTGTCCCCGCAGTGCAGGGGAAATGACGGGGTTTTAACCTTAGGATCCTAACCCTAGGGAGATATTCTATTGTGAAGGGTGGGGCAAAGAGCAAAGTTTTGACCTCCAGTCTGCCCCCTGGGGGTGGGGCTCATAGCAGAGCACTGAAAGTTAAAAGTCATAATCAAAGGGGAGCAGTGGTTACAAATGACTGGTGCATAACTGCACAGCTGATGAGCGCCTTTTTTCGCCACTCGGATAGTACAATTTCTCTTCTTCCTAAATCCGAAATTTCAAGCTTCTAACCATCTTCGGAGACTGTACAGGCCGGTTTGTGTCGTACCAGGTTGGAAACCCCGAAAACAGGTTTTCTCACGTCGCAGTTTACTTGTGATCTACATGAAAAAGTAGTGAAAGATACTGTAGGGCTACGCGCTATATGTGTTCCTCACCAGCTCGACAGTTGACTTTCCTTATGTAGCACAGGAGGAGTGGTGGGAATTTCGAACCCAGTCGGTGCCGAAGTTGTTTCCTTGGCTCGAGCATGGGCCACTTTTCCCCAAATACTTGTTCTGTTCTCGGCCCTGACGTAAATCATATCATTGGCAGGGCTACTCATACTGAAAGTAAACCTTACGATCGTGTCATGTTTTTAAATACACTGCTTACGACCGTCCCTTCTTGAAAATTTAAAATCCATGTTTTTCATTACACCGGCCGAGATGCACTAAGACCGCAAAGAGTTTTTTCTTGTTAAAGAAAAGAAGAAAAATATATTACTTTAATATTTTCACAGTCGTATTGTTTTAGCAATATTTATATGTGCTAACAAACACGCAAAGTACAAAATTATTCATCAGTATGCATATATTTACTGTTTACCTTTCTTAGTTGATTTCTTTACTTTGTTAGTCATAGGAAATAGAAAATAAATCGTGTTTTTGTTTTCAATCAGTATGGCACCAATGGTCCACCCCCGCTAAGTTACGTTATCTCTCGAGGCAAGTCCAATTATCTTAATAGGTACGTCAGTATCTGACATACCGCCCCTCAAAGAATAATGAGCTCGTCCGCTTTAGATTCGGATGGTGCATACTTATCTCTGTAACTGTGTATGTGTTAGGAGTGCTATATCATCAGTTCTTGGCACCATCTCGGAGATCTATGTAATATTTCTAAATTTATCCCAGGAGATCTGGAGAATATTGCTTTATGTTCTGTCTTCAAATGAATCATATTTTCAAACCGTATCTTGGAGTTTAATAGTTGTAGCGTAAAAAAAGCTTTGCTGTGATTGTTAAGAATTTGGAATTTTATCTTCAAAATGGAACTGGGAAGTTTATGTTCTTTTCATAGGAAGTTTTTAACTAGTAACCTAGTTCAAAAGTTTGGAGTGTTAATTTTGACGTTCTGTTATCTGTTAGACAGTTGTGTCTGTTATAATTTAGACTTGGAAACAGCTACCATTCATTCTGGGGAAAGTAGGAGCAAGTTCGGATACGCTGTTGCTCTACACCAGGACCAAGGGGCAAAATGGTAAAATCGTCAATTAACATAAACAACATGCATTTCACTGCACGGAGAAAACTTGAATTGCCATGATTCAAGTATATACTTTTTTTTTCTTGCCATTCACATTCTACCACTCGCAAGCCTTATTTGGCAATATTAATTAAACGCATTGATCAAGTATACGAAAAGGATGTATTAAAAGTTTATATGTAATATGAAATTGAATTAAAGTAAATAAAAGATTTGCCATTTATACTACATCAGGAAAACATGTCCGTGAAAAGTATACCCCCTTGAACCCCACTTTTATATAGAAAAACTGTGGTTGGCAGGGGTATGCCTATTTTTCTTATTTTTGCTCCAAAACATAGATTGTGGGTACTCGTTAGAACCGCCTCGGTTCTACTGAAAATTTTCATTTTTTTACATATGAAAAAATCTGTATATTGCATGGGCAAGTTTTCGTATGGATACAGCTGCCGATGAAATGCCAGGTCATATGACAAAATTAAATTCAATGGGTCACATCAAAGCTAAGGTTTATGTTGCTCAAAAGAAATGCAACCTGTTTGAAACGAAATAAAAAGAAAATAAACTGTAAGCAAGATGACAATGATTTAAAATGAAACTGTGTCTCTAAAATTTATCACCGTTTTCATTGTAAAAGTGACATTTTAACATGTCTATAAATTGCAAAACGTCTTGCGAGTGCATTGAATAACATTAAGTAAGGTTAAGGGTCCGATGTAGTTACAAACTACCAAAAAATGCAGCCCATGTTAATTATTATGAGACACATGCTAAAGGCTCTTTGTTGTGACATATCATTTATTTCTCTTTTTGAGATACTGTTCATACAGAATAGTAACCAGCAAACCGATCTGTTTTCTGGTAGTAATCAAGTTGGTGGTCAAATTTTCAAGACTATTTATTAGCCTAAGTGCTGACCAATGTTGAAATATGACCGTCCATTTAATAACTTCCAGATTGATCTTTTATTAATGACCTCCGCATGTGCGTCGGATACCTGGTGTGAGAGACTGCTAATTAGGTACGGAAGCACGGACGTGTCATCTTGATATGATACGCGATTACGTTCAATTCACTGGAAAATGCAAATATTTGTGACCTTGATAAAGCGTTTAGCAAATTGAAAATGCATGCATTTTAATGATGAATATTCATACTATTTATCATTTTCAAAGTATGTTGTTGGTATTCCTATTTCTTAGGTTAATTACAGCAGACATTTAAATGGGATTAAGATTTAATGCATAATGCAAATATTTTCAGCATAATCGTCTTTCTCTTATCTATTCCGCACTTTTTATCAGCATGGATTCCCGGATTATATTGACCCCGCCCCAGGGTGTGTGTCTTTATGTGTGTGTGGCGGGGGTGGAGGCGGAAAGGGTGTCTTGGGGCCTCAAGGTTTTGAACCTGTTTCAGAGAACTACAAACCCAGAGAACTGCAAACATAGTCTGACATGGACCGTATACATGTACACTTCATATGAATGATTTTTCGCTTTGTTTTTGTTCAAAACTAACGACGTCGTTAGTTAACGTTTCGTTAAAATTTCAAACATTAATATTACAAAATTTCAAACATTAATATTACAAATACACTGTCCTTTTTGTTCAAAAAATGTGAGAATCCTTTGCACTGCAAAGGATTCTCACATTTTTTCAACAAAAAATAACAGTGTATTTGTTACTTTAGCTGATATTTGCTTAACAAATTTATGTCTTAACGATATCGTTAAGCTAACGATGCTTTGAACAACTGGGTCCTGTATAATTCTGTGAGTAATGATTGATATTTTTAGCTGAAAATATAAGAAATCTTCCTACATAATGCCAAAAAAATCTATGAAGATGTATTTCTAGTTTATAATAGACAGATAACGCCTGCGTGTTGAAGCTCTGCAGGTGAGCAATAAATCTCAACATCTGGAAATCCTACTGCCTTTGTGTAGTCAGAAATATTTCGGAAACTTTGGCATAAAATGTGCACCAAACAGCTGCATGATTCATACCGTGAAAAAGGGTGTGAATAAGGAAGATTTGCACGAAATGAGTTCAAAATACAGTTATCGTGAAGGTATATGTTTAAGAGCCAACATTGAACCACCACCACTTGCGAATAGGCGTTTGATATCAAACGAGCTCTGAGAGAGAGAGAGAGAGAGAGAGAGAGAGAGAGAGAGAGAGAGAGAGAGAGTAGGGAAATACATGTATAGCGGCTACATGTTTGTGACCCGTTTGTGCATGTGTGCAACGTTCCATCCACGAGCGTTGGAAATTGCCGTTCATACATACGCACGAAACACATATGAGCCTTTGCATCAGAAAAACAACAATTTGGGTTCCGACCAGGTCTGACACAAACCAGCCGGTACAGTCACAGAAGTTGGCTAGAGGCTGGAGATTTTGGATTTAGAAAGTACAGGAATTGCATTATCCGTGTAGCGAAAACAAAGGCGCTGATCAGCTTCGCAGTCACTGCGAAGCTGACCTGCGCCTTTGTTTTCGACTATGCACTGATTGTTGGTTTTCCCATGCGGTGGCTCAATTATTTTGTTTTGTTTTATTGTATATCCAGCTTGTATTTTCAAACGAACAGGGTCGAGTACGTGTCTCCTCTGATCCACCTAGACAAGTAGGGTGTGGCTCTAATTATAACTTATGATAAGTGGATACTGGTGACAATCTTGACACACATGGACGATATATGAAATAACACATAATTCGTAATTTGTCTCGAAACCATTGGCCAGGCCATTTGTTAATGGCTATATTATGTTGACAATTAGCCACTCGTCATTACTATGAGATTTTACGGACTGACTAAATGACGTACGTGTTGCATGTGTTGGTCCCTTTTCTTATGTCTGTATCTGTTACGTGTAAAACGATCTTGAACACGCTATAAAAGATCCAAACCTTTACGACAATGGTAAAGGCCTACACGTTTGATCTTTTGTTTGTTTGTTTTGTGGTTTACTGTCGTGGCAGTCAACAATGTTTCAGTCATGACATGTTGGAACGGAACCCCTGCTTCCCGCTCCCAGAACTATGGGGAGTAAATTAATGTGTCAACTCGTATTAATACGGATACATCACATCTTACATGCGTACATGTTGATTTTCGATCCTATACTGTGGATCGGACCCAAATCCTATATGCTTGAGTCTATGTCTACGTAATTGAGCCAGGTGGTCATTCATTGTGTCCTGAACGAGTATCATTTCTACTTCTTTTGGGGTATTCATAAATATGATTGATAAAATCATAATGAAGCTGCTTGTATGATTTTCAATTTTAGGTTACTAGTGGGTGCGCCGCGAGCTCAAACCCGACAGCCTGGTGTGACGAGAGGTGGGGCTGTCTATAGATGTCCCATAGACTCAGGATATTGCCAAGAAATTCCTTTCGATACAAAAGGTAGGTACTATTTCATTTCAAATGTAATCACTAAGTATAGTATATGATTTTGAAACGGCAATTTTACGGACCGAGATGTCCCGTATCAAGTGCAGTTGCAGTTACACTTTTTGCACTGAGTTATCTAACGTCGTTTAAAATTGGTTGCAGATAAATTTTGGTGTCGTTAAATTTGCTGATTTCTCGAAACCACAAGAACGGTAAGCTTTTCGTCGTTCCTTTGGAGCCCTGAATCCGAAATAATCATCGTGCCGGTTGATAGAATTCGCTCAGAATCTTTCTCTTCAAAATGAATTTGACGTGTCGAATGGACCTTACCTAAGGTATAACTGCAACTGCAGTTTATAATTACATGAACATAACTTTACTGGCAATTCAACTCAGGCCATAGGCCTACACAGATTGCTTTAAAATACATGATACAAACATACAAGATATCATAAACAAAAGTATAAGACTAAGAAGTAAGAACCACATTGTGACAAGAAATTTAATTGGGCCTCCACAGTCCAGTAACCCAGACTGTGACAAGAAATTTAATTGGGCATCCACAGTCCAGTAACCCAGACCTGCAGGCTGACCCCCAGTTTATAAAACTTTCTTGCTCAACTCACCTGTTCAAGAAATTTAAACTGCTCATAAATACAGAAATAATCAAAATTGGTAGAAAATTCAGGCTTTGATTAACAAAGCCTGTAATTTATCCTGCTTATAAATGTTTAAAATGCCGTTTTAACATTTAAGAGCAGGATAAATTTTAGTCACATTTGAGTTGAGCATGAAAAAAGTATCCAATCAGACTGATTGGACTCATAACTACATTTAAAGACCTTGTGTGTATCCTGTGGCAAACTTTGGAAACATCTTAATATTAACAGGCAGTAGAGGTTCTATAAGTTTCCTTTGAGCCTTCTTACATGTCTCTGTTTACAGGCAATGATATTCGACATAATGGTACACATTATCGTGATGTAGAAGATAAATCTGACCAGTGGTTTGGTGCCTCACTACAAAGCTCATTGAATGGTATCATTGTGGTAAGTCCCTTTCATCTCATTATGAAAACATGCCCATGTAATATATACAATGTAGATTTTTCTTAAGTTGTAAAAATTCAGCAGAAAATTAAATTTTTGATATTTTTCTTATTTTTGCTCAGAACATTGATTATGGGTACACGTTAGAACCGCATTGCCGAGGCGTTTCTCACGAGTACCCACAATCTATGCTTTGGAGCAAAAATAAGAAAAATAGGTATACCCCTGCATACCCCAGTTTTATTATTTAAAAGTGGGGTATGACGGGGGCCACATGTCACGGACATGTTTTCCTGATGTTTTACCACAAAGCCTCACAGGCATGGTGGTAAAGCTACTCTTTCAGTTGATATTAAGCTGAGGTATTATTAAACTGGAGGGGTGAGTTCCATCCTTGACATTTTGAGTAATAATAAGTTACTCAGATGACATTTAGGTTTTGTGTTCCATTTCCATAAATCAGTTACTCAGTAGCTATTGTAGCTATTGATGGGATTAAGTTAATGAATTAAAAAATTCAAATTTATAAGTTCAGGGCTGGTTCAGCTCCTTTTCAGTCTTTGTTCTAAAGTCACCCCAACCCACTCTGATTTATAAATTTAAGGGTAAGAGAGGTTCGTGTACATTGGTGTCAATTATCAAACTCATACGAAGAGCCCATCAGTGACAAAACCAAGCTTTGGGGATTAGGGGTTTGTCATTCTAAAGCAAATTCATGTTACATACAGTAAAACCTCCCTGATCAATGTACATACAAAACAGAAGCCATTGTAGTAGGTACTATAAACCAGTAGGTATATTACCTGAAGATTGTTAACCTTTTCAAGGCAAGCATTTCTAGAATGAAAGAAAGACTTGTTGAAAAAATGAATCAGGAATCTGGCTTAATTGCCTTTCTGACATATAGGACTCATCATAAGTAAACCTCTGACATAAGTAAACCTTCAGACTTGTTGTATAATGTGATGATTTGACCACATATCAATACAGTCTATTAAATTCATGTCTGTATTTTCACTGTCAAAAAATGCAATAGTACTTCTAGTTGAGTCAAAATGTACAAGCTTCTAGCTAAAGACTAATTGTGCTTGTCAGTTTGTATCTAACCTGGTCAGAACTAAGAATGCATTCATCTCACACTGATGCTGATTTACTGTATCTTACACCTTTCATCCAGGATTCATAATACAAAGACCTCTGTTTGATGTATGAGCCACATCATGATAAAACCGGATATTTGCCTGTGCGAAAACTAAGACGCAGATCAGATGTGCAGTAACTGCACAGCTGATCAGTGCCTTTGTTTTCGCTACTTAGATTGTACAGTTCCCCTTCTTCTTAAACTCAAAATTGCAATCTTCTAGCTGTCTTCTGTGCTAAGCTTGTACAGCTCGGTTTGTGTCGGACCTGTTCGAAAACCACATTGTTGTTTTTTCATGGCGTGGCTCATATATGAGCTTTGAGAAGAGAAAATCTCTACTATCAAGCACTATCTGCATTGGTACTGTTTTGTCCTATTTGTAATAGAGCTGACCAGTGACCCTTATGTCCATTTGCATTTCTTTCATGAAGATTTTGACTTGAAACAAATTGCCTAGGAACAGTGTGACTATTATAACAGCACTAAATAAGCAATGCATATTGAGTCAAAAATGCATGACAGCAGCATATATCATCACAACACACAAACTTGCCCATGTCATGAGTAGCGGGGTACCCCCTCTCCCACGTTTATATAGTAAACCTGCGGTCTGATGGGGTATACATTGTTTTCAGTTATTATCCAAAACATAGATTGTGGGTAATCATTAGAAGCGGTTCTAACGTGTACCCACAATTTTTGTTTTGTGCAAATATAATAAAAAAAAAAAAAAAAAAAAAAATCTAATGAATATTTGCAATTATGCAGCTATTAAATTTATGAAAATTGTGTTTTTTTTTGTAAAGATACCCACTTGCTGGATATGATCAGTTGGTGTGAATCATTCCTCGTTTTGTTTTTTTTTTCACTGTAACTCATTGTCTGGTTAGACCATTGGGATCCATTGGAATTTGAAAGCAAGATAAGAAACTCTTCTGAATGCCAAGAACTTATATATGAGCCTGTGCATGAGAAAACCAACAATTTGGGTTCCGACCAGGTCCGACACAAACCAGGCTGTACAGTCATAGAAGCAGGCTAGAAGCTTGAAATTTCGGATTTAAGAAGAAGAGAGATTGTACTGTCCGTGTAGCGAAAACAAAGGCGCTGATCAGCTTCGCGGTTACCGCGAAGCTGATCTGCGTCTTTGTTTTCGCATATGCAAATTGTTGTTTTTCTCATGCACAGGCTCATATATCTGTAACAATATGTCTGTGCTAGTTACATTTCCATATCTATTTCTAACAAATAGAACCTAGATATTACTTGTCATATTTGCAAGAACTTGCTTGATTAAACAAGATCAATGATCCTATATTAATCTTTGACATGCACTGAAGATTCCACAGCCCAATTTCCTCTAGTAAACACTGTCCAACCACATCAATATATTAATGGGGAAACTTGCGAACAAGTCCATTTGTAACCTAGAATTCACTGTCAGAAATATTTACACAGAAGACACCAAAATCAAACATATATCCATCAATGTAAACAGACCATGTGCTAGGATATGGGAATAAAAGCTCTATATTAGGGCTTGATAAATATGAGCAGTTTTTGATTCATGATAGCTCTGGCTCTCCTGATGAAAGCTATTCTGCTTGGATCTGAAAGCGTGATGACCCAGTGGTAGAGTGTATTACTCTGTTTAGATGGGATCGAATCCGGTCCGATCCAACTTGGCCCGGTCCAAGAAAGACTGGTATAAACTTACAAAACCGTTTAGACGGAATTTCACGGAAATGAATTTAGATGGGAACAAATGACTCATGCGATAAGCTGACATGTTTTTTTTTATTGGCGTGTTAAATGAGTGTGCCAGATTTGTATTTTAATCGCATAAAACCTCTCTGAAAAAAGGTCAGATCATACATGTACTCTTGCTTTGGGCTTCTCTAAAGGCATCAATCAGATTTGTATTAGACTTGACTTCATAAAAGAAGTACAGGTACATGTATGTGTAAAGCACAAATGTCTCCCTCACTCAATAGGTGCGGCTTCAACAAAAAACAAAAACAGTTCATAAAATAATAATATAAAAAAAAAGAAACAAATCCTTCTACGTATTTTCAGTGCTGTTTCCATTACATTGGCATTCCATATAATCGTACTTACTGCAAATTACTATTCTGTTTTTTTTTTCTACCAAAACAAAGTGTTTAGACGGAATATTTGTACTGAACCAGGATCGGAGCAAGATTTGGAGTGGACCAGGTCCTATAATAGTTTATGTAGTGGTTCAAGTTGGACCATTTCAAGGTTTTGGAGCAAACCAAATGTGTTCGTCTAAACACTTGGACTGAACCAGAATAGGACCTGGTTCGGAACAAATTTGTCGTGTAAACAGCATGTATGAGCTGCGTCATGAGAAAACCAGATTTTTTGCCAATGTGAAAACAAAGGCGCAGATCAGGTTTGCAGTAACTACCTAATATTGGTTGGAAAATAGTCAATAATTTCTCTTATGGGGTAGAGGGACTCTTAAAATTTGTACCAGGATGCTCAAAAATCAAACTTGGAAACTTGTTCCAAGGACTCTAAAGTCCAATTCGCATGCGCCAAAAATACACACGTGTAAATATACTCCGGTGTGCAAATTTTACTCGGGGTAAGTAAATGGCGCATGCGAACGCAAATACACACCGGAGTATATTTACATATGGGTAAATTTACTCCTGGGTCTGACCAGATGCAAATTTTATTTTTACAAATACACACGTGTAAATTTACTATTATGTCCCATGCGAAAGCAAAGTAAAATTTACCCATGATTTTTTTTATTTCAAGTCAATATTCTGCTTTTAGATAACAAAATTTCACATTTTTTGTTCCAAACTGATTATATGACAGTTGCTGAAACTGTGAACATTGTTGCTAAATAAGAGTTTATTGCCATTCATAACATTTTAGATCATATGGAGTGCAAACAGCCACACTATTTCGTCATCATTCTTGGTTAGGATTCTTGGGGCATTTTAACAGTAATTCCTTGTGAAAGGATGAAAAAAGGGAACTGCATAACTGCTAAGGTTATGCCTGACCATTACATGATTCCCCTCTGCTGCCAAAGTCTACATGAACACCTTGAAGCAGCCTCTTCTTGTTTTGCAAATACAGAAAACTTAAACAGTGTTAAATGAACAGGATTTAATCCAGAAATGATAAATTTACCTACAAAAATACTCCTGGCGATAAAACCCATGCGAACACAATTTAAATTTACTCTCAGGTTGATTTGCACACCGGAGTATAAAATACACACCGGAGTATATTTACACGCGTGTATTTTTTGCGCATGCGAATTGGACTTAAGAATACAATTTTGATAATATAGTACACTATGTAGTAGAATGAATTCAGAAGCAATGGAGCTACAATAATGGACAATTGTGTCATTGTTATGCTTTGTCTTTGGGGAGTGATCATCACCAGAAATTGCTATGTTATGCAAATAACAGTTATTAGAAAACTAGAAATGAGCCTCCTCATGAGAAAATAAATGCATTGCATATGCGAAAAACAAAGGCGCAGATCAGCTTCACGTTTACTGCAAAGGTAACCTCAAAGCTGATCAACGCCTTTGTTTTCGCTGCATGGAGAGTACAATGCCTCCTCTACCTATACTCAAAATTTCAAGATTCTAGCTTTCTTCAATGGGTGAAGTTTATGTCAGACTTTTGAGTCGGAATCCACATTGTTGGTTTTCTGATGTCGCTGCTCAAATTTCCATGATAAGGACAAAACATATTAGAACTATTGGCTACTGGTACTGTCCTGTATTGATATCTGTCAATAAAAATAAAGCCCTAGGAAAATTATCTAATTAAGAGCCTAAAATTAGCTAAAATGTCCTTGTTCCATAATAAAATAACAATTAAAATGTGTAGTGTATCTAAATCAAGTGTTGAGAATTTTTAACAGCTCTCAATGACAGTTTACAATCAAAATAAAAGCAATAATTAGCTAATAATAGCTATGCCCTGGTACCTGCCCAGAAATTATGTAAAGTATAAACATGAGTCAGGAGGGTACAGTAGCTATGTGTACCCATAAGCGCACATGAGATCAGGTTGGCACCATGTATGTTAGAGTTTCTCCAATATCAGTGTATTTGGGGCAGCTCTCCTACATATATCGGGCAGTACCTTCAGACACTCGTTAACAAAGTTTGTGTTCTGTAAATCTGTAAATATGCCCAGCTATGCTCTTGCTATGGTTCATGAAATATAATTTACGGCCATGGAAATGTAAATACATGTACATTGCAGTATTATTTAAAGGGACCAGTATTGGCGCTTTGCTATGTATTTGTAATTTCTGATGGAAACATGGAAAATATGTTGAGATTTTTTGGAACATCATAGCCCCTGTCTGTACAGTTTTGGGGATCATTGGCCGCCAACAGGAGTCAAAGTGCACATTTTTGTGCACCCAATGGATTATGCTATAATAACCAAAATATAAACAGTTAAAACATGCAAGTAAATGCTAATGATGATGTGTAAAAATAGATGTAAAATATAGACATTGCTGTTTATTTAAGTCATTATCTGCCTGAGGTACAGGTAATATTAATTGTTGCACCTGGATTTTGTTGCTATGGTTACAGCATCTGGCTAGTGGTGTGTGTTTTTAAAATGATAACTAGAGGAGTGGTATCATGAGACGACCTGCTTATTACAGACACAGATCAGCGTCTTTGTTTTCATTACAAGGATAGTACATCCCCTCAACTTGTTAAATCCAAAATTTGAAGCTTGAAGCCGTCTGTGACTATACAGTATGATTTTATGTGGGTCCTGGTGGAAACCACAAAGACAAGTTTTGTTGTGACAATGCTCAAATACCAATAACAATTAAAAGCTTTAATTATGATTAATGATTTCTCCTTTGTTAAAGATACTGATAAATGTGAATTAGACATTGAAAAATGAATAATTGAAGAGTTTGAAATAAAAGAATAATGACAGACTGGTTTGCAATTTTATTAAAAATTTAAAATTTATGTCAGGTAACATACTCATTTCCGATTAATTGTGACTTTTATTGCACCATTTCTGTATTTGAGGCATGTCAAGAAGTAAAGCCTGTTTCGGCAGTTTGAACCATGTCTGATGCAAACTTGGTAAATTGCTCAAGCTTGAAATTAGGATTCAGGAAAACGACAGATAGATCCATTCAAGGAGCAAAACTGAAGGTACTGATCAGCTGTTCAGCTGATCTGTGCCTTGTTTTTAACATTGGTGAAAGAATTTTACTAATCTCCTGGCCAGTTTTGCATGTGTGCCAGTTGGCAAGTCTATTGTTCCTGTTTGTTCTATTAATTAAGGTAGCATGTACCTGCCAGTTGTAATTGATTAAGGTAGACTGTACCACAATGGTTCATTGCCCAAGACAGGAGTCCAGTTCATCAAAGTTGTAATGGACTATCATAAAGCTCAAAAACATTTCTCTGATTTGTACAGATATGGTTATTTGTAGACTCCTATAGTATAGCATAATCAAGGTCTCCCACCCTACAGCCCTGGGGAATACTCGATACATGTATTGGGGAAATTTTCTTTTTCCAGCAAATCGCTTCAAAGTTTTCAAAGCCTTATACAGCAAGTATGGCTATTCCGCTCCTTCATGCTCAGTCTGCAACCCAGGCGAAAATGATGGCCGCATGACCATGAACAACCATGGAATACCATGGACTACCATGGTAGTTCATGGTCATACAACCATGGAAAACCATGGTCGACCATGGACGACCATGTTTTGTTAATTGGCGGTTTTTGATGGTCGACCATGGTCCTTATGACCATGGTAGACCATGGTTTTCACCATGGTAGACCATGGTTTTCCATGGTTGACCATGGTCATGAGGACCATGGTTTTTCATGGTTGACCATGGTCATGAGGACCATGGTCGACCATGGTGAACCATGGTCTACCATGGTCCTTATGACCATGGTCAACCATCAAAAACCGCCAATTAACAAAACATGGTCATCCATGGTCGACCATGGTTTTCCATGGTTGTATGACCATGAACTACCATGGTAGTCCATGGTTTTCCATGGTAGTGCATGGTCATTCAACCATCTGACATCCTGAACTATTCAATGCTGGCACTTGTTTATTCTTAAAGTGTTACATTGCTCATAGTGCAGACTACACAGTCTTGAAACATGAATGTAAATGATCAGTTTGAAAAAATAGCCAAGAAAACCTGGATATAATATTTTCCTCAATATAGAGCGAAAAGTCCATTTAATGTTTCAAATACTAACTCATTCAAGCTCTCATGCCTGTTTTAGATATCTGCATGTCTGAAGATCATGCAATCAAAAATGGCTGAAAAATGGATACTCAATGGGAGCTATCTGTTGCCATAGAAACTATTCTGACTTCACAACAGATCTGTCCAAAAGCCTTTAATTTCTTCACATCAGTGATGGCACATGTGAAATATCAAGATTGTTCAACTGGCTTTATATATAGAGATATTTAACTTTGTGAATGGACATTAGGCACTGACCATGGTAGACCATGGTTGACCATGGTGGACCATGGTTGACCATGGTAAACCATAGTCTTTGACTTCATTTTATTTTTAATTTCAGTTTAAATTTACTTTAATTCAAACAAACAGTTTAAAAGTCTTATTCAAATTTATGGATGTCAAATTAAATTAAATCATGTGCATAATTTATATTCTGTAAAATCTCTTTGTCTCTCTCTTGAATCAAAATATGATTCTTCACACTCTCACATCATGATTTGTGTGGGTGGGGAATGGGGATGTTGCAATTTAACAGAAAAGTATTAATACAAGTCATATGATCTAAAAGAAAAGATATGTTTACTTAAAATACATTTAAACATTGTAAATATCACTTACTGCATCAATCTGGAATGAAATTAACTTCTTATCACTGAGCACCTGCTCCTTAAACTTGAAAAAAACTCATATTGTGTATGTTTTCTTTCCCTCCATTTTAGACAGGAAGTGATGTCATAGAGTTGCTATGAGCATGCTCAGGAAAATTTTTGACCATGGTCAACCATGGTCCACCATGGTAGTAATTTTGGTCCTCTTTTTCTACCATAGTTAACCATGGTCGACCATGGTAGACCATGGTCGACCATGGTTAGTTGAATTTTATGAGAACCGACCATAGTCAACCATGGTCGACCATGGTACAGACATAGGTATTTTCATGGTATTTGATGGTTGACCATGAAATAACATGGTCAACCATCAAAAACCATGGTGACCATGGTCGACCATGGTCTCTATTTCGCCTGGGAATGTTTACATTACACCGCCCTCTTGGTCCTCAAACTCCAAGGGAAAACCCTGAAAATGGGCTTATGGCACTATGGTTGAATAATATATCATCATGAAAACATATCCATGTAATGTATACCCCTGAAACCCCATGGGGTTTGCAGGGGTATACTTATTTTTCTTATTTTTGCTCCAAAACATAGATTGTTGGTACTCGCTGAGGTGGTTCTTACGTGTACCCACAATCTACATTTTGAGCAAAAATAAGAAAAATATCAAAATTTTTCAACTAAAAATGTTCATTTTTTTACAACTTTAAAAATCTTATAACATGGGCGCATTTTCCAGTTTTTTGTAATGGTATCTTGTAACTGCAACAATGTGATTTAAATTCCATAGCTCTTAGTGTTGCATTAAGTTTCAAAGATAGATAAATATCTTGAATTTCAAGTTTTTTGTCTGAGTTTGAGCAATTGTTTATAAATAAGCACCTATGTCTGAAATATCTATCAGTTGTAGACATCTTGAAGACATGCACATGTGCTCATGAGCAGTTTATGATGGACCATGTCATGTGAAACTGCCAGAGGTCTGCTTGTGACCAAGTAAATGTATAATAAGTTTTCCCAAGTAGCTTATGAGGTCATGAGCTCTTGGTTTTCCTCAAAATGCTTGGGGCCTTTCAGTCCTGATTTCAGTGTCTGGTATACTCCAGTGTTTTAGTGTTCAGTCCTGATACAGGGTGTTTTCGCAGACTCAAGTCCTTTACCTGTTGAAATAAGCGGACTTTGGAATTGCCTTCCTTGAATGTTTTTATTATTTTTTTTATTTTTTTTGTCAAACTCGAGAACATGGTGCTTTTAGTTTATTTTATTTGTACCTGCAGCTTCATGTAGCAAGGACATGCATATAAAGCTTGATTGCGTAACCATTTTTCACAACTGACAATAGGAAGTTTTCTGACCTTTATTAGTGTCTAAAACTGATGTTTTCTGGGATTGTTTCCCTCGATTTCTGTTGATCATACTCTTTGTAAGTTAGTTTGCTTTCAGGTGAGCAATCATTGACCTTTTAGCCCCTGGGTTTTAGGAGATTCATCTACTGGCATCTGTTTCCTGTTTTCTTTCTTGAAGAAAAAAACAGAGCAAACTCAACACACATTTAAACATACTTATTAACATCAAGCAAAATACTTCGCAAATTACTCAGTTGGGGCTTAAGATCTGGGTATATCTCACAACTTCGGTTCTCTCCGCATGGTGAAGGCCCACAGGTCACAGTCTACCCATTGAACACCCAGATCGGACTAGGCTAGACATGAAGACAAATCAGTGTATGCTATGTGCACATGCCAGTTTGTTGTAATTCTAAGCTTAAAGATGGCTGATTTTTTGTAAACTTTGATCTAGAGTAGATGGCTTATCATCAACTAAGCCGCATCGTGAGAAAACCGGATTTTTGCCTATGCATAAACAAAGGTGCAGATCAGCTTCGCAGTAACTGCGAAGCTGATCATCACCTTTGTTTTTACTTCTCGGATAGTAGAATTCCTCTTCTACTTATAGCCAAAATTTCAAGCCTGTAGCCTGGTTCTGTGACTGAACAGGCCGGTTTGTGTTGGACCTGGTTAGAAACCCCGAAGCCTGATTTTCTTGTGTCGAGGCTCAACACTAAGATTAGGTAAGCTGGATAATGAGACTTATCATTTTTTGCCATACTCGTCAGTGCACCCAGTGTGTAAAACCTTGGCATAACTATTAACATGACTCCTGTTAATAGTTATGCCAAGGTTTTACACACTGGGTGCACTGATTATATTAGCAAAATCATGCAAGTGAAAATAGGCAGGGTGCATATTCCATTATCAGGGTCAGAATCCTTTCTTTGTTGACTTCCATTACAAAGTGCTTATCCTCCTGCAAAGTATGGTTTTGGCAAATACTGCAGCCTTGTTAGATGTGTAACTAAATTCTAGATGATGCCAAGTAAACAAAAACAGCAGCAAAAAGAGTGAAAGAACAGTCAAAGAATTCTAGTTCTTGTGAATCATCATTATACTGAACAAGAAAAGAAATGCAACAATTTTCATGAATTATGTTTCTCTAAATTCTGGACAAACTATGAATCATAGTATGATATTGTAACGTTCAGCCAAGGCAAGCCACAGAAACTCCGTCGGTGGAAAAGCATGCTCATCCACCAAGGGTGGTTTACTGCGCTGTATACCTAACACTTACTCTAATCACAAAGTTTTGAGTTTCTAATTTGCATATTACTACCCGCTAATATGCCGCTAATACGTTGCACCAACGTATTCTACAAGGGAGACTATCCCATTACATAACTTCCCCCTCAGAGAAGACTCGCCCCGAGTCTTGGCCTGGGGACTACATGGGTAAGGCAACTCCGTTCTGGCAGTTGTCATCATCCCACCGCTGCCACCAAATGTAACGTTCAGCCGAGGCAAGCCACAGAAACCCCGTCGGTGGAAAAGCATGCTCATCCACCAAGGGTGGTTTACTGCGCTATATACCTAACACTTACTCTAATCACAAAGTTTCGAATTTCTAATTTGCATATTACTACGCGCTAATATGCCGCTAATACGTTGCACCAACGTATTCTACAAGGGAGACTATCCCGTTACATTTGGTTCCCAAGCGAAAATTTTAGGATTTAAATTAAAGGATAATTTTAGGATTTTTTTTTCTATTTCAGTGTTGCTCATTTATTGCATTTTTTGGATTTTATTTCTCCATAAGTCTAAAGCATAATTCAGTCATTTCTCCATAAATTGCCATAAATTATTAGCTTGCATTGCTGTTTAATCAGATCATTTCCACATTGCTTTTACAAATTCATTTTAGATTCCAAAGCCATTTAGTCCATTAACTCCATAACATTTCAAAGTATTTCTCCATAAATTTCATCTTGTGCTTAATTGGTCTTCGACATATGCGAATGTGATCACTGTCATTGCACGTGAGTTTTCGTGTCTAAATTGAATTAAATCAAAACTCATACTCATCTCGTTAAATTGTTACCATGTATTGTTAAAGAAAGATAACTCTGTGTATTTTATTCAAAGTTTACTCTTGTTCATTAAATTTAAATTTGATCAATTTTACATAGCCTTCATTTTACTTTCTATCCTCATTTAAGATTTAATTTTCTGAAGTTCAAACCCCAATCACGAGGCCTATGTTCACAGAGCTAGTGCATCGTTTCTGGGTTATTTAAACTTTCTCTGTTAAAGTAGAGTCAGTTTGGGTAGCGGATATTAGTTCGAGCCCTGATAATCCTCGCTGAAACCCAGGCAGGCAACAATATTTTCAGGTACAGAATCATTTTGTACATGTGCGCTAGATGTCAGACATCAAAATTAACGAAACTATTTTTCACTCTGATGAGTATTGCAGGAGTTATTTGATGCCATCTAAAGACATGCAAAAATTAAAAAAAAAACATGCAATGCGCTTGCGCAAATTGTAAATCAATGGCACAGTTTTCATTGGCTGTTAAACTCCGTTCAGAATCGCTATAAACCGCTCAGCAGTTAACTTGCACATGAAAGAAATGAAACAAATAAAATTTGAAATCCCGCTTTCATTTAAACACATAAGGATTTTGTTTGTTTCAATTATGGGCTCATTTGAACAACTTGAAACTTTTTCGTGAATGTTATTAACCCATATTTGACGAATGGATTTTCCCATCATTATCATTAGGGTGAGTCCACTTTCATTTTTAGGGGCATCAGGAGTGATTTTGAATTTTTATTCCAGTTTTCGATGAAAATTCTCTAAGCAAACAGAATAGCCCCAGATGGGACGCCGCGTTCTGCAGCGTCACATCTGGGGCTATTCTGTTTGCCTATGTCCCATAAAAGGGACGTCAGGCTTAAATGAGTTAAGGGTGTTAAGATAAAAAAAAGTGTGCATGTGCAGTGTTCATTTTTCATTGTTTGCAGTATTTCTGTTCGAAACGAATAACTCGTTCAAATTTGATCAGAATGAAAATCAGATTTTTGCATTTTTTTACCCAGATATCAAATGACTATAGACCAAGCACAGCAAAACCAGAAATATCTTTGTTTTACCGTTAAATGATAAAAATCTTTGATGGTGTAATGTTGCATTTCGTCTTTTGTTCATTATATGTAATTGGATGTGTTTTGTTTTCTTTTTTTAGCTCACCTGAGCCGAAGGCTCACAGGTGAGCTTATAGGATGGCCATGATCCGGCGTCGTCTTCTGTCCGTCCGTCCAGCCACAATTTCAAAGATCTTCTCCTCTGCAACTGCTTGGCCAATCAAAGCTAAATTTTATATGAAGCATCTATAGGAAGGGGGAACCAATGTGTATCTAAATAATCCAGGTCGCATGATCAAGATGGCCGCCACGCCCATTTTTGATAAAAACCTTCTTCTCCAGAACCGGTGAAGCGATTTCAATGAAACTTGGCGTGTGAAGCATCTATAGGATTGGGTAACCAATGTATATATAAATAATTCAGGTCCCATGACCAAGATGGCCGCCATGCCCATATATGGTAAAAACCCTTAAAAAAACTTCTTCTCCGGATCAGGTGGACCGATTTCAATGAAATTTGGAATGAAGTATTGGTGACTCAAGTACTACAATGTATATATTATAAATCCTGACACTGTGATGACCTTGACCTATTTTATGACAAGGTCAACGTAGGTCGCCAATGCATTTAAATGGGGAAAAAATTTAAAATTTCATGTAAAGTGAATGTCTTGCAGGAAATGGGCAGTAGGACTGAATATTTTAAAATGACTCTGAAAAAAATTGGACCCCAGGGGCTCATCTGCCCCCACCACGGGGCATTATTGCAATATACTTGCATTTTACCATAATATTCAAACATCTTCTCCTCTGAAACGGCTTGGCCAATCAAAGCCAAATTTTATGTGAAGCATCTATAGAATGGGGGAATCAATGTATATATAAATAATCTAGGTCACATGACCAAGATGGCCGCCATGCCCATATATGGTAAAAACCCTTCAAAAACTTTCTTCTCCAGAACTGGTGGAAAGATTTCAAAGAAACTTGGCATGAAACATTGATGGATAAAGTACTACAATGTATATATAAATCATGACCCTTTGGTGACCTTGACCTATTTTACAATAAGGTCAACATAGTTCGCCAATGCATTTGAATGGGGAAAACTATTAAAAAGTCATTTGAGGTAAAAATCTTGCAGGAAAAGGGTAGAAGGACTGAATATTTACTGAAAGACTGAAAAAAAAATGGATCCAAGGGCTCATATGCCCCCACCCTGGGGCAATATACATGTATATTACCATAATATTCAAACATCTCCTCTGAAACAAAGCCAAATTTTATGTGACACATGTATAGGATGGGGGAGCCAATGTATATATTAATAAGCTAGGTCAAATGACCAAGATGGCCGCCATGCCCATATATTGTAAATCTTCTCTGAAACCAATGGACTGATTCAATGAAACTTGGCGTGAAGCATCGATGGCTAAAGTACTGCAATGTTTATATAAATCATGACCCTGTGATGACCTTGACCTTGTTTATGGCAAGGTCAACATGGGTTGCCAGTGCATTTGAATGGGGAAAACTGTTAAAATGTCATTTGAAGGGAAAAAACTAGCAGGAAATTGGCAAATGGACAGAATATTGATTATTTTGAAAAAAGAAAATGGCCCAAGGGCTTCATCTGCCCCTGCACTGGGGTTGGTTAAACACCATAATATTCAAACACGTTTATTGGTATATGCAGCAGATCTCAGGTGAGCGTTTACAGGACCATTGGTCCTCTTGTTTACTCAAAATGCAGGCATTGTCACATACAGGTAATGCAAGGTGTAGTTGAAGTGGTTTGAAATGGGGCTAAGCTCCACAAATGGCCACTGAGAATAGAGGCTGATTTTGGTCAGAAAAAAAAAAAACTAAAAAAAAAAAAACAAACTGAAAAAGCTGGTGCTCTCATGAAATTGCTCATTTTTACCTGAATTAACAGACATTCATCAAAATAATGTGAGGTGTGTTTTTACTAGAGTGTTAATAATTAGAATACAACCAAATTATGTTCATATGTGGTTGTTCATTTATAGGGCTTGCTATTTTTTTACCTTTTAATGAGAGCAGCCTCACATGGTCTTAAACTTGCCCAGGTCTGATATGAACCGGGATGTATAAACATAGAAGTTATGGTTAGGGGCTTGAAGTTTGTCAGTGTGCAATTTGGAAGAAGACGAATTGTACTTTATATATATAGAAGAATGCACTGATATAAAAAGCATGATTCTTTTGAAAATTGTTACATATCTGCCCTGCTACAAGCAGATATGCAAAGCAAAGCAAAATGAGCTACAGGTGTTAAAATCACATTAGTCATAACATTGTTTTTTCTCATATTTCTTATAAAAACAACAAAACTTTGTGGAAATCAAAATGCATGATCATTATGGGAAATCAGGCACATGTGGGAAAAGATTTCCAAGATTGCTGATAATGTTGTCTAGGCTTTGTGCAGGATTTGTAAAATAAACTGAAATAACATTTGGCTAATGACTGTAAAACATGTGTAAAATCACTTAAATATTTAGAAAATGAAAGCTCAAGAAAACAAAAGTTTTTAGGTATTTGTCAGTAAAATGACAAACCCACATTACGAAAACTTGCCCATGCAATATACAGAAATTTTTTTGGTTGTAAAAATGAAAATTTTCACTGGAAAAATTTTGATATTTTTCTTATTTTTGCTCAAAAATAGATTGTGAACATAGATTGTGGGTACCCACAACCTATGTTTTGGAGCAAAAATAAGAAAAATAGGTATACCCCTGCATACCCCAGTTTTGCTATATAAAAGTGGGGTTTAGCTGAGGGTGAGGTTACGGCCGTGTGAAATCGATTTAAACCCGCTAGTAACTTTGTGTTACTGATTGTTCCAAGTCGATACTTCTGTGGTGGTTCTTTTTGTTTTATGTCTTGGTGTTTAAAATATTTTTGTGCTGTTGGCGCCTTATGTATGTTTGCATATTTTTAGTTAAAGTTATGGTAACTGAGTGGCCACCTATTGGGAAAATAGTTGCTCATTCGGCTTACGAAATGTTTTCATGGTATAAGTACCTGATTGTTAGTTTGGTTTTTTCCCACCTTGGTTTTTGGAGTGGGAGTCTTTTTCTGATTGCGCCTTTTCCTGATCTTTGCCTACTTGTACTTTTTTAAGGTATACATAACACGGACATGTTATCCTGATGATGAAGGCAGTTAGAGGTCCGTGCAATATTCAGAGATTTTTGAAATTGTAAAAATTGAAAATTTTCAGAAGAAAAATTTTGGTATTTTTTCTCAAAACATTGATTGTGAGTACAAATTAGATCCCTGTCGGTGATGCGGTTCCATCGTTTTGGATCTATGTTTTGGATGAAAAATAAGAAAGAACAGGTATACTCTTGTAAACCCCAGTTTCAGTAGATAAAAATGGGGTTTAAGGGGGTATACATTTCATGTACATGTTATCCTAATGTAAAAGGTGTGGTAACAGACAAAGACAGATGGATGAAGCCAGTGTGACTATATTTGGTAAATGTTCAGTGACGCACAATGCAATTTTGCTCGAAGTTGAGATGAAAACTATACCATTTACTCTATTGACTGATAGATAGGCGCAGTCCATGCAGAAATTGGACATTTATTGAATGAAAGTATTATAAGAAATCCAGGTTATTTCATTTTCGCAAACACTTTGACCCCATGAACATATAGTGCTTGCAACACAATAACATTGAAGTGTTTGCGAAAACGAAATAACCAGTATTTCTTATGTTACGTTCTTTCAATAAATATTCAATTTCTTCTGCATTGACAGCACCTATCAGTCAGTAGAAGAAACGCTATAGGAAAAAACTCAAATTTTTCATCTCAACTTCGTTTTCAATTGCAGTGTGTGTCACCGATCATTTATCAGTTTGTATGTATACAATACCATGTGATTGTCAGTAGTGATATAGGTTTGACAGTCTTCCACGAAAAGCAAAATGGAGGAACTGAGAGCAGGCTATTAAAAAGACGGTGCTATTACATTTGCACACATTTTTCAAAAATTTTGTTTGCGCACAGTTTTTATTTGCGCGCAGAAATGTATATCATTTGCGCACAGTTTTAGTGTTACATTTGCACGCATGTTTTTGCGCCTTTTCCTTGGCCATCAGCTGGTATAAATAAAATATCAGCACCTATTCACCAACCTGCAGATGGAAGAGTTCGAACAAGTTTACACTGTCACTTAAAAGACAATTTTTAGTTTTAGTGAAACATATTTATGTTTTGGCGGCACTTTGTTTTGTTCATTTGGCATCATCACGCATTGTCTTTGTACTTTCTCAAGTTTTTAATTCACATATTCATCACAGGCTGTGCACAGGCTGTAGAAAGATAAAGCTTGGACTGGGAATGAGGGCTTGGCTTGTCTATACAGTCTTACGAGTGCAAACATACAATTTACCAGAGAAAATATAATGTGCACATTTACCTGGGGAAATCAAGTGCGCAAATGAATATGTTTACCTGGGGAAATTGTTGCGCAAATGAACCACATTCTTTCAAAAATGTGTGCAAATGTGCTGCCACCAAAAAGGCATACCCAAATGTGTTCCAATAACAAATGAGTACATGTAGATATTTCAAAAAAGTCAAGTCAGTTTAATAATGCCAGAATATTGTTATCAATAAGACATGCAAGGAAATTCTTTCAAAGGCAAAGAAATGAATAATAACAAGTAGGCAATAATAGTAGATCTTGTGGCAATATATTTCATTCGAAATTAAATTGATTTGGTTTAGCTACAGCTTAACATCCCATGGCAAGCCATGTCAGTATGGAGCCACTACTTCCTATGTACTTTAATACAAAATTTTTATGTCAAATTTGTACTATTTTTTTTATTACATAATGATAAAGTTCAGGCAGTGCATTGTTCCAGATGCAGTGCTTACTTTAATAATGAGATTTTACATGACTTAACAAACTGTCATGTGCCCCCTCAAAAAAGTTTGTGGATCATCCAACCTTTCAGCCATGGCTTTGCTTTGGACAGAATCTGTATACATTGGCCGAAGTATTCGGTGTGTCGGCAAACAATGGACTGGACTGGCTTGATGAGAGTCTGATCTGAGTTGGGGAGCACACTTTTTGGATGCTTTTATTTGAGCCACCTCGTGGGAAAACCAACAATGTGGTTTCCAAACAGGTCTGACAAAAATCAGGCTGCAGAGTCACAGAAGCAGGCTAGAAGCTTGAAATTTCGGATTTAAGAAGAAGAGGAAGTGTACTATCCGTGTAGCGAAAACAAAGGCGCTGATCAGCTTCGCAGTTACTGCGAAGCTGATCTGCGCCTTTGTTTTCGCATAGGCAAAAATCCGGTTTTCTCACGATGCGGCTCTTTTGATATCGGCCCAGTTTATATTCATTCATAAAACTGAAGTTGGTAAGGATTTTCCTCTTAATAGTTTCCTCTTGCACTCCAAAGGTTTAACCACTGTTTAATATTGTAATTTTCCAAAATATATTTTAAAATTTGGCACACATAAAGCGAAAATGCTTGATTTCTGACAGTAAGCAAAAATGCTTTATTAACAGTGAGTCATCTCCAAAAACAGTTTGTTCATAATATGAGCTGCCTCATGAGAAAACTAACAATGTGCCTTTTGGACAGGTTCAACACACTCACAGAAGATGGCTAGAAGCTTGAAATTTTGGATTTAGAAAGTAGAGGAATGGTACTATCCGTTAGACGAAAACAAAGGCATTGATCAGCATCACGGTTACCGCAAAGCTGCTCTGTGTCTTTTTTTTCACATAATATGCGGATTGTTGGTTTTCTCATGAGGCGGCTCATATGGTTTGTCAAGATGACTTTTAGATGAGAGTTACCTTTTGTATACCAAAGAATGTGTAATTGAATGTGGTTTTTGTTTCAGTTTATTGTCCATTTATGTCTATATCCATTTAAGGGCAACCTTAAAAAGAAAGAGTGCTAAATATGCTTTTATAGTTAATAACCCATAATTGTATCTTATTGTAAAATAAAAGATTCTTATTTTCAATGAAAAAACTATACTGAACAAAAAAAGAAACGCAACAATAGGCCACCAAAGATTTTCGAGTTTAACGGCAAAAGGTCTGTTCCTGTATGATTCACATTCATGGGATATTAGGGTATATTATGCAAAAATCTGATTTTCATTTCGATAAAAATTGAACAAATTTTTTTTCCTCGTCTAAAATGATACAAATCGGGAAAGATTTGATCTGCACATGCGCACACTTTTGAACCTCCAAATCATCAAGAAACAATGTCAGCTGCTCCCTTATTAAAATTCATAAAAAAGAAATAATGTTACATGACACACAAGCTCGTAATTAAAACCATCAAAATCTCTATATGTTTAATTAAAAGGGGGATAATTTCAATTTTACTTGCTTTATTTCTTTAACGTGTGAGTCATCTGCTGAGTGGTACATTGCGATTTTGAATGGGGGTTATAGCGGATTTAAATTGTACCATAACTTTAATGCTTGCGCATGCGCACTGTGTGGTATACTACTTTCAGCATGTCTATGGTCGGCATCGAATAACTCTGTAAATACTCATCAAAATGAAAATCGGTTTGTTGCATTCGGAAGCCTAATATGTCACGCAGAAGTAAAAATGCAATAATTTCTGATTGTATCATAGTTTGCTCAAAATTTAGTGCAATATAATTGTTGCGTTTCTTTTTTTGTTCAGTATATAAATGTGTGACCTTCCATTTTCAACTGTGTTATAGTTTCCCTTTTATGATACAAATGATATATGATCATTATTTTATAGTGATCAGAGAGTGTCAGATTGAATATTAAATGAGCCGCCTCATGGGAAAACCAACAATCTGCATAGGCGAAAACAAAGGCGCAGATCAGCTTCGCAGTAACTGCGAAGCTGATCAGCGGCTTTGTTTTCGCTACTCGGATACCGTAGTACAATTCCTCTTCTACTTAGATCCAAAATTTCAAGGTTCTAGCCTGTTCCTGAGATTGTACAGGCTGGTTTGTGTCGGACCTGGTCAGAAACCCAAATTGTTTGTTTTCTCACGCACAGGCTCAAATGGAAAAACTCATAATTTTATGCAAAAACATACCAAAGCATTATAAAAATCAGTTTTTATTCTTGGTAATATCAGTGATATAACTTTGCACTCTTTCACACAAAGTTAAAGTTTAAATAAGTGTTGATAAAATTCCCTCTTTGATGACTTTGAGCTACCCTTTGGAAATCACATTATTTAAAATAACATTTAACAATACCATGTCACTGTTCCAAAAGTTAAAGAATTGCCAAAAATATTTATAAAATGAAATATCATAGACTTTAAAAGAGACCTGAAAATGGTCTTGACTACATGTTTTGCAAGTGCAAGCATACATTAATCCAAGGTGTATTATAAACATTTTAATTCCAGCAAATTGGGCGACCAAAAAATTGGAATCCATCTATAGGGGGACCTTAGTTACTTTTCTTGTAAATAAGTGTACAATGATTAAGAAATTTAATAATAAGTTTACAATGATTAAAAGCCCTTAGCTGGTAAAAACCATGAAAGACGTTTAATATTTTGTGTGTGTACTGTTTATGAATTTTGGAATGCAAATTATGGTGTAAAAAGAGTAGAAGTTTTAGATAGACACATAAATATTCATAAATATATTCTCTAGACATGCTTTCTTTGATTAAGTATATCAAGAAAAACAATTTATATATATTTTTTGTAACAATTTCACTGATAAACACTTCAAAGACTCAGTTTACATGTTCCATCTGGTTACTGTCTGCTACTGATGGCTTCAGCTTTGTGTGAAATTATTTTACTTAAAAATGTTTTCTATACTGTATATATGTAAGTTCAGCAAAGAAGTTTGATCAGACGGTCAGTCAGTTGCGTAGAAACTTTGCCTGGAGGCACAAGCAGCCCATCTATTTCTTTAGGCCGCAATGGGTGGGGCCCATATTCCCACCTGACCACCCTTGTGGCATAGTTGAATGTTTGTCTATTCCAAATATTTACTACACACAACTGAGCTGAAATTTCCAAAATTGACTAACATTCAATTCATGGTGTAGTTGAATGTTAGTCTATGGATGTACTGAAATTTAGGAAATTTTCAACTCTTGCAGTAAATATTTGGAACTTATTCAAGGCAATATCCTGACCTGTCCATCTGTAATTGTGTTTAGTGTTTATTGTCCGAATATGATTGTTTATTCTGTTTCTGAAAGAGAAAACTGTCTTTCTGCATATTCGAAAACAAAGACACAGATCAGCTGTGCAGTAAATGCACAGCTGATCAGTGCCTTTGTTTTCGCTTCAAGGATAGTGCAATTCCTCTTCTTACTAAATCTGAAATTTCAAGCTTCTAGCCTTCCTATGTGACTGTACAGGCCTGTTTGTGTCCAACTGGTCAGAAACCTTGATAGGTTTTATTGTTGGAAGAATATGATTGTTATTTATCTTTCTGAAAGATTGGATGATAGATATTGGCTAGCCACATTGCATGTCTATCTCATATATTGGTCAGTTGTTTGAGGGTTGGTCAATAAATTATGGACTATTAAAATACCGGTTTCTCCCCAAAATCATAGCATCACAAGTTTTATATAAATTCTTTATTCACCGTAAAATGGAAGATTGTTTGTGGTTTAACATCTCGGTCGACAAGTTTTCAGTTACGTCAGGATGGAGCCACCGCTTCCTGGATATTTTCCAGTTCTACTGAGCTTTATTGGGACACAACCAGGCACTAGTGGGGTTCGAACCTCGTGATTTCTCAATCCAGAGTCAGACACACTAACTGTGGGCCACTAGGCTTTCTGATTCCCCATATGGAATATTGATGCTGTCATTACTATAAAAGAGTCCTACAGTAATTTATGGGTACATGTTTGTGCCATGCAAGGGTTGTTCAGTAACTCTTAACTCATGTTAGAATGCATTTCTATACAAGGATCATTCAGTAAGTCACTGAAAGGATCATAGATTATGGTACAAGTATTGCTCTGTAGCCTCATAAGCTACTTGTCTGTAGCTGATAATGAATAAGAATTTACCTGCATATTTATGTGTCACGAAACTTTTGATCAACCCTCAGAGTTGGAAGAAGCTATCTGTTAACATCAATCATAACAAATATAATTTCTAAGATCATCAAAACTCTTGACACTAGTATTAAACATCTAATCCTCAATATCTAACAGGCAGATCAATTATTTTTATTTGTTCATGAATGGAATCCACATATTCCAGAGAAACAGTTTTGGGTTATGGATGAGATTCTCTATGATGGTGAACTAATTTTGATAGATGGCTGGTCAGAAATGGCCTTTGTTCATTCCAATAAAAGCAAGACAGTAAACTGAGAACAGCTACCATATGAGTCCAAATAATCAGTCTCAAGAAACAGGGCTGTATAAGTCGCAATAAAAGTGAATATCATCAAATTGCAAAAGGAAACTGCAAACTGTGTTTTGCAACTACATGTACAATGTATGTGTATGATATTTTTTATGGAAAGAGCTGGGGATGATGTTGGATGCACAGGTTAGGCAAATTGCTTCAAAGGGATGCACAGGTTAAGCAAATTGATTCAAAGGGATGCACACCTTAGGCAAATTGATTCAAAGGGATGCACACCTTAGGCAAATTGATTCAAAGGGATGCATACCTTAGGCAAATTGATTCAAAGGGATGCACACCTTAGGCAAATCGATTCAAAGGGTTGCACAGTTTAGGCAAATTGATTCAAAGGGATGCACACCATAGGCAAATTGATTCAGAGGGATGCACACCTTAGGCAAATTGTTACAAAGGGATGCACACCTTTAATAGGCAGATTGCTTCAAAGGGATGCACAGGTTGGGCAAATTAATTTAAAGGAATGCACACCATAGGCAAATCGATTCAAAGGGTTGCACAGCTTAGGCAAATTGCTTCAAAGGGATGCACAGCATAGGCAAATTGCTTCGAAGGGATGCACAGCATAGGCAAATTGTTTCAAAGGGATGCACAGCTTAGGCAAATTGTTTCAAAGTCATACATTTGCCCAGTAGCCCCCCAACACACCCCACCATTCCACAATATTTTGGGCTTTGAGCTAGGCTTTATTAAGCCTCTGGTTGTAGGACATGGTATGAAGAGAGATTGCAAAGCAGGGCCATCGAGTAGTTGTACCTCTACATGAACATGTCTCTGAGTTTCTTGGTACATACATGTAGTATGTAACAAGACTGATTAAATAGTATTCAAAGCATGAACTTGTACATTTTCCAGGCCTCTATGGTGAAACTGACCCTAGTTTCTGTTGTTTCTGTCCATTTGTTTACTTTATTGACAGCTGAGATGATGGATGACAAATCAAAGGGTCCTGTAACTGACACAGAGTTAATCACATTTCTCATGGATAATGAAAAAATTGGATTTTGCCTAAGTGAAAATAAAAAGCGATCAGCTGTGCAGTTACCAGCTGTGCAGTAACTGCACAGCAATTCAGCGCTTTTGTTTTAGCTTCATGGATAGTACAGTCCCTCTTCTTCACAAATCCGGAATTTCAGGTTTCTAGCTCTTCGAGATTGTACAGGACTGGAAGACTGGTTTCCCCAAGTCATGGCTCATTTTTCTGGGATGGATGTCAGAATCTGTCCTGCTTCATTAGTTGAGATTTGTGCCATGATATCAGAAAGTTCATGATGTCCTCATGCTGGGGTTTCCATGTTTTTTATATACATAAACATGTACCATACTTTATTATTGAGTTATTATTGCTTTAAAGGATGGACTGCATGTTATTTTAGCAAGAATATAACAGAAAAAAATCATAGTAGTGATATCATTTTGCACAGATGTTTTCGAGGGGGGGGGGGGGGGCGGGGGATGCCAGAGGTTAAGATGTATCAGTCTCTGGATTGAGAGGTTGGGGTTTGAATCCCACTTGTGTGGGATTGTGTCCTTGAGCAAGACACATTGTGTACTTCAACACTTGATCTCAGATTTGGTAAATTATTATTGGGAGGTTGTCCTGTCACATGGAATCTCTTAGGACAGAAGTTTTGGCTCCTAATTTCTGATTTTGATGTTTATATTTTGAGGTTTTTGTATATTGCTATGATTAACAGTAGTGATAACATCATTACGGTTCATTTGAGGTGATAATATTTGAGCCGCCTCATGGGAAAACCAACAATCTGCATAGGCGAAAACAAAGACGCAGATCAGCTTCGCGGTCACCGCGAAGCTGATCAGCGCCTTTGTTTTCGCTACTCGGATAGTACAATTCCTCTTCTACTTAAATCCGAAATTTCAAGCTTCTAGCTCTTTTCTATGCTCGTACAGGCTGGTTTGTGTCGGACCTGTTCGAAAACCACATTGTTGGTTTTCCCACGAGGCGGCTCATTTCCCAGAAACACCTGGACCTGATTTGTTATGTTGGTTTAGCCAGATTTTGAGGAGGAAAATATTGCTGTTATGTATGCTTTGGAAGCAGCCCAGTTCTTTGAAACCCAGTCTGCAATTTTCCTGGGGCTAACTGGATGAAAAGCCAAACAGAAAAGCAAAAATCAACTATTCCTTCAAGGGCTTGGCATCAGAGGAACATGAACCTTAAAAAAGGGGCATAAATATGATACTTACATGCATGTTTAATCTAGAAATAATGATAAAGATAATAATAAAGACTTGATTTAAAGATGAGGCCCAGTTTGTTTTATATCCAATCCTCCCTTCGGTCCTCAGGGCTTTATTAATGCACATACAGAGCTTATTGCATATACCTTAGATACATCTTAAAATGAGCTGCCCCATGGGAAAACCAACAATCTGCATTGGCGAAAACAAAGGCGCAGATCAGCTTCGCGGTAACCGCGAGCTGATCAGCGCCTTTGTTTTTGCTACTCGGATGGTACAATTCCTCCTCTTCTTAACTCCAAAATTTCAAGCTACTAGCCTGCTTCTGTAGCTGTAAAAGCCGGTTTGTGTCGGACCTGTTTGGAAACCTCATTGTTGGTTTTCCCACGAGGCGGCTCATCTTAAAATGTTCTTATTATATTCTCTTTACAGGCATGCGCCCCTAGATATGTATATTTTTCTACAAGACTTGATAAGAGGGAGCCGGTGGGGACATGTTTTGTGGCGAGATCGTCATCAACAGATTATGAAGAGTACTCTCCCTGTAGATCAAGTAAGTTGACTTGTAATATGTAATACTAATAAGCAGAATTGGGCACGATGTTCTTTTTTTTTTGTGATATTGCTTCCAATTTTGTGAATCACTATCGGCCTGATTCAGTTTCGGCCGAAGTAGTCCTGATCGGAGAGTATTGTCTATCATACATATATTATGTTTTTTGAAGCATCCATTTTGATCTGCAACAATTGAGGGGCAGTTGTGTTTCGTTTCCATATGCATGTTCCTGTATCTGACATAGGACAAGATGATTGTTTTCTGCTCTTTTCATATTTTTGGTTGGATAGATGAAAGCAAAGTCAATTTTTCAACTATGAAATCTTTATTTATTGGTTTGAAATGGCTCCTTATATATTAGTTCAAGTTTGATTTCACCATTATTTTCATAGACCATCTGTCTTTGTAATGTGAAGCTGGCCCATCTGTGTGAGCTATGTGGATCTAAAACCTGCCTTTAGAGGCATCGGACACATTGATCAAGCAGTCTGGACAAAGATGGGTTGAAGTTTGCTGTTTTAAATATAGAAACCTGCATTGAAAATTGAGCCTGTGCATGAGAAAACCAACAATTTGCATAGGCGAAAACAAAGCCGCAGATCAGCTTCGCGGTAACCGCGAAGCTGATCAGCACCTTTGTTTTCGCTACACGGATAGTACAATCCCTCTTCTACTTAAATACAAAATTTCAAGCCTCTAACCATCTTCTGTGACTGTACAGCCTGGTTTGTGTTGGACCTGGTCGGAAACCCAAATTGTTGGTTTTGTCATGCACAGGCTCAATTATACTGCGCCTGGGCAATTATGAGCAGTCTGTATTTTACTGTGGCTGATCTGCACTTAATCCTTTTATGCCAAAAGCAAGCCTTCTCAGGACACAGTGCTTTTGATGCAATTATTACAAAAGCTATTGGACTTTTATGGTTATTTGATGCATATTTGACAGTTACTGGTGGATTTTCTGGCCATTTGAAACCATTTCAATTAAAAAGAAATTACTTGTATGATCAACCATCAGTTGTTTGAGGCTATGAACTTTAGATAATTAAATTACCCATTTTGGTGTTAGGTTGAGCAAGTGAGCTTGTAATTAGGGATAAGGACCGATTGTGTTTACTTATTTCAGTTTATTTTGTGACGGGATAGCCTCCCTTAGAAATATGCAAATTCTAAACTCGAGACTTTGAGAATCGAGTAAGTGTTGGGTATATAGCGCGGTAAACCATCCTTGGTGGATGAGCATGCTTTTCCACCGACGGGGTTTCTGTGGCTTGGCTCGGCTGTTCGTTACATTTGGTGGCAGCGGTGGGATGATGACAACTGCCAGAACGGAGTTGCCTTACCCATGTAGTCCCCAGGCCAAGACTCGGGACGAGTCTTCTCGAAGGGGGAAATAATGTGACGGGATAGCCTCCCTTAGAAATATGCAAATTCTAAACTCGAGACTTTGAGAATCGAGTAAGTGTTGGGTATATAGCGCAGTAAACCATCCTTGGTGGATGAGCATGCTTTTCCACCGACGGGGTTTCTGTGGCTTGGCTCGGCTGTTCGTTACAATTTGATCTATTATGAAAACCCTCAGTCATGTATGCCAAGAACAATAAAGCATATCAGTTGCCCTGTCACTTGCAGTCTGATCAGGGTTTTGAACTCTGTTATCCTTAAAGCAGTTGTTCACTTAAGTTGTTAAATGAAGCCAGGTAAAATATATGCTGCAAGGTGTGAGTTGTAGGTTGTGAGTTGTGAGTTGAAAACTGTGAGTTGCAATGTGAAAAGGGGAGGGGGGAATCTGCATCAGGAAAACATGTCCATGCAATGTATACCCTCTCCAACCCCACTTTTATATAGCAAAACTGGGGTTTGCAGGGGTATACCTATTTTTCTTATTTTTGCTCAAAAACATAGATTGTGGGTACTCGTTAGAACCGCCTCGGCGAGGTGGTTCTAACGTGTACCCACAATCTATGTTTTGAGCAAAAATAAGAAAAATAGCAAAAATGTTTACTGAAAATTTTCATTTTTTACAATCTCTGTATATTGCATGAGCAAGTTTTCGTAATGGTGAATGTATCACAGCGACATTTTTATTGCACAAATGCATCCCAGTGCACAAGTGAATAAGTTCTGTTACCTCTAGGCTTAAAGCTTATTCATTACGAAAACTTGCCCATGCAATATACAGAGATTTTTTAAGCTTTAAAAATTGAAAAATTTCAGCTGAAAAATTTTGATATTTTTCTTATAATTTTTGCTCAAAACATAGATTGTGGGTACACGTTAGCCGAGGCGGTTCTAACGAGTACCCACAATCTATGTTTTGGAGCAAAAATAAGAAAAAATAGGTATACCCCTACATACCCCAGTTTTACTATATAAAAGTGGGGTTTAAGGGGGTATATATTGCACGGACAAGTTTTCCTGATGAATATTATATTAGCACTTCAGTTTTGGACATTTCAATCTTTTCATGACTGTAAATTTTGTGTTTTCAACTCTCAGCTATATCATCCAAGAAGAAATGTGATCAACAATGAGTACATGTTGCTGCCAATACCTAATCCTACCCAGGGTTCAGCTTATGTCACTATGTCAAAGTTTTCTTTTTATTGTTTTAATTGTTTGTATTTTTTATTTTAAATAATGTTTATAATGTTTCTTAGATATTGTTAAGAATTTAATGAACATTGTTTGCTTTTCAGGCACAAATGATCAGATCCTTGACATCCAGAATTTCATGTGGTTATATTTACATTTTTCTAAAACCTCCTTAGATGAACCATTACACGTTCATCTGTGTTCATACTTCCATGAACAACATTGTGTCACGCGATGTGACGTAATCCAAACTTGACGTCAAAAAACACGAATCTCGCCAATCTGATTGGACGTTGTAAACGTCAACGCCGTTCCGCTGTTTGAACACACATTGTGTGCAGATTCTCTGTTTGCTGGTAAATGTGACCGCCTTGGTGATTTTTCAACAAGCGATAGAGAGAAATGAATGTAAATATAAGCAATGAGTTTAATTTTTCTGTTGTTCATGGAGCTATGAACCGCAGTGGGTCGCTAGCAAAGCTTACATGAACCCCTTCGGGGTTCATTCACTTTGCACGCGACCCACTGCGGTTCATAGCTCCATGAACACCAGAAAAATGAAATTCATTTCTTAAGAATATACCAAACGCTATATTCACACTCATATTTTATCAACTTGTTTCCATTTGTGACTATATGACTCGCATATTTGTCAGTCACTGTTTTACATGTTACATGTATTAATTATGTAATCTACAAAATTAATGACATTTCATTTCAGGAGATAATATTTTAACCAACTAAAATGTCTGATAAACATGCTCATAATTATTTAATGCTTTTTGCAGTTTCACCCCTGCCTAACTTCTACTGGCGCTAGTAGAGTCATCTCCAATAACTTTTCTTGCATTCTTTTAATGACATATTGCCAAAATATTATTGCCAAGTAACACTATGCTTTTGGTGAAAAGAAGCTTTTAGAGAATGTCTGAAATATATTTTACAATGTTCAGTCAGTAAAGGGGAAAAGACCAATCACTACTTATTGCCATGTCAGATTGCCTAAATGAAAAAAAAAATGTGTGTGGTTAATGTGTGAACCAAAGTGTAGAGTTGCCTTTTTGTTAACAGATATATATCAATTTGGGGTTCTTGCTTTTAATATTAGTTTGCTTAAAGTTGGAAAACATGTACCAAAATATCATTGCATGAATCTCATAGTTGAATCATTAGCTGCTATAGCTTTGTGATACTGATTCATGGAGAACTCATTCTTTTATATAATCTCATTAATCTGGTGTTTTTTATCAGAAAGTTATATGAGGAAATTGATTGTGTTTGTTTTATTTCAAAATATTTGATCAAAATTATGGACAGTTGGGAAACTTGCATTTATGTATGCAAATAGCACTGAAATAGATCAGTTGTCCTCATTGCAGTCACGTTCACAAGACCTGTTGTATAAATGGGACAGGATAAAATATGAGTTGCAAGTTGTGAGTTGCGAGGTGTAAGTTGCAAGTTGTGAGTTTAAAAATGGGAGTTGCAATGTGAAACCACAAGATGCAGCTGAAAACTATGAAGGTATCATAGTGAAAGTTGATTTATTATTGCACAAATGCTTTGCATTGTCTCTGTTAAATGTACTTTTACAAGTAAATATGTAACCTCTTAAAGATTTATTATTATTTATTAAGATTTGTTACTTATCTTATTATTTTTGCAAGATGTTCCAAAATCATAATTAAAGAGAACAGCAAATATCACTATAATATTTATGAATCTATTTATAAAGGAAGATATATAATCCAATAATTATTTTTTGTTTGAACATGTATATAAATTCAAGAAGATACTTCTCATTATCATCCTTTGGAGACAAGCCGTTGATCAAACAAATTTTTGATAAAAAAAAACCAAACATGCTAGATAAAAGAAAACAAAAATGGAATTAGTTCTTAATAATTCTGTATCAGCTTATGATGTAACTACAAAATTTCTTTAAGCATTTTGTTTGATCAACGGCTTGTCTCCAAAGGATGATAATGAGAAGTATCTTCTTGAATTTATATACATGTTCAAACAAAAAATAATTATTGGATTATATATCTTCCTTTATAAATAGATTCATAAATATTATAGTGATATTTGCTGTTCTCTTTAAAACATTTGTTATTGGCCCTCATTAGGATTACCTAAACAAACCATTTATTTTTGAGATGTGAAAACAGAATTATTTTCATTGAACATTAAATATTAATTGCATAGTGTTACTTGTGGCAAGAAGGCAAACTGTTAAATATTCCAGTACATAATTATCTAATGTCTTGCATGTTTGCATGTAGGAGTGGATGGGTTGCCGCTTATTACGGATCAGTTCCACCAACAGGGCTATTGCCAGGCAGGCTTTTCTGCCTCCCTAACATCAGTAAGTCTTTCGCCCTCAGGGCACTGGGGAATGGCATGCTCAACATGCGCTAGATGTCGCGATAGGAGCGGTTTCAGTTTTAAAGCTGCCTGTTATTGAACCATATTTTCATAAAATATTGTCAGCTTTTAATTGCTGTGGAACATCATTTTAGGATGAAAAAGAATGCATTCATTAGTCTGGAGATGAATACATTCATTAGTCCGGAGATGCTATTACCTGCAATTGCTTTGTACTTAGCTATATGTAGTGATCATTGTGCGCTTCTAAAGCTGTCTGCATATTTGTTGCTATGCTGACCATAGTAGTATAAGATTGCTTCTACCATGTATACATACATATACTACTCAAAATTTGATAAGCATCAAATATTTATTTTAAATACAACACAATGCAAAACACCTCGAGCTTGACCCAAATTTAATGACAATGCCGAATGACCAAAATGTCGGCTTCATTTGATTTTTCTTAGATTATGGCTTGAAGTTTCTGGCTACAAGAAACTTGAAACAGGAAATGTCCTTCTAAAGCCCATGGAGTCATCTTTGCATTTTTCTAAAAGTCCTGAAATAATGGCATTTTTCTAAAAGTCCACAGGAGCACGGAAATTCGACTTAACATTTATTTCTCTATGAAAGTCAGTCTGAAGTGCATTCTAACAGATGTGTGCAGTGCAGGATAAAAGCTAGCTTGTAATGATCATGTGTGGGCCAACTTTCAAAAGAGCCATTGTTTTTGTCAAAATTCAAATTTTAGAAGAACTGCTCCATGGACTTTGGTAGGACATTTCTTGTTTCAAATTTCTTTTAGCCTGTAGCTTCGATACATTTTCCAACAACAAGAAAATGAGACTGTCATTCTTGCTCCTTGGGGATTGTCATTAAATTTGGGTCAAACCCAGGGTGTTTTATACTGTGCTGTATGGAAAATGATATGTTGATGCTTATCAAATTTTGAGTAGTATAGTTTGGTCTCTAGTCATTCAACTTCGTCATCAGAAAGAATAAGAACTTGCATTGATATAACAGTGCTTATTTACAATTACCAAATCAAATCATTGCTGCGAATTAGTAGCATAATATGTTGAGTGTACCATATTTTCAGTGCCCTGACTTATAAATGCTTTACGTAATTCTATGTAGTAAACACAATCTGCACTGAAAAGCACTACATAAGTTTAGATCACAATATGATTATTCTACATCAAAATTTTACTTATTAAATTATACATTAACATTATACTAACATTCACTAACCATCAGAGACAGAGAGAATGTGGGGAGGTGTGGAAGAGCTTAATTAGTTTGTCCTAGATCATTGATTTTAATTTTTCAGCCATCAGATATAACAGGGGTAATATCATTTGCCCTCATGAACTGTTGTCAGAGATGATACTTTAAGAAATAGCGGCAATCAAAATTAAGCATTTTACAGTTTAGAATCAGCTAGATTATCAGTTACTACTTTGGCTTGTCCATAAACAGTTTAACTTCGATGTGTTAGTCATCATCTAATAAACTACAAAGGCAAAAGTATTTGGGTGGACAGTTCATGTAGACATGTGTTATTACTCCCATTAATTTGAGGCATATTTGGTGATAACTTAGATAATATTTTTATATATCATAAATTGTAAATTCTTTCGAATTGCCTGGACAAAACTCTTTAATGCTAAATAAGATTAGACATACCATTGTGGAACTATACAACATTATCACCAAATATGCTTTATATATGAGTAATTTTTCAATTATTTTGCTTTCTGTTCATAATTCTTACAAAACATATACTGATGAAAAAAAAAAGGGAATGGATATTTTCAGTTTATAAAGACCAGTCTGTTTATTTACTTCTTTTTTCTTCAAGCAGAATTGAATAGCAGAATATTTTTAGTTAAGGCATAATACAGCATGTCTAGAATTGACTTGGTAGTCATTAGGTTTACAAAATAGGTGGATTAAATAGAACTAGATGCTCCATCAAGAATATGAGGACTAACATAATTGGCAGAAGTAATTGGAATGAATGAAGCTCACCTTAGACAAAATAGTTTTCATCTCCCTTTTACATGTAGAAAATGCATCTGAAACCCCAGTGCTTTAAGCTTATATGCAAATAAATCAGTTTTGTTTTGATACATTTTCTGCTCACCAAACTCATAACCAGATTAATTCTATAGAACATGTAAAGAAGAATGGTTTGCATTTTGTTTTTAGGTCACCTCTTACAAAATAATTTCAGAGGTTTGACATTGCAGTAGATTGCCTGATCAGTTATTGACAGAATTGATAGAGTTTGGGAAAAATTTTGAATAATTGTACTGTTGCTATTAAAGAACATTCATTGATGTCTTCTTAGACCTCAGATCTTTATAAATGTGTTCAATCATACTTAGTTGAGATATTCAAGATAGTTCAGCACCTAGAGTATGGTATTCACAATTACACATTTAACAAGCAGCACCAAGTGGCTTATAGTTTGCACCAGAAAGCATCCAGTACCGGTGAAAATGGAAATATGGATATTAGATAACTTTGAAAACTGTACTCGTTTATGCACATAAATATACTCGTGCAGTTTAGTATTTATATTTATTTATGTGCTAAGATTAATGCATACTTAAATAGAAGAATCATTTCATGTTATCCCATTAGAATGTTGCATTGTACACAGGTTTATATTTATAAAAGACAGTCAGTGGTATTTATATACTCCAAAACATATTGATATGTATATTATCCTGCCACAGTTTTTATATCATGTATACATATTTCTGTGTATGGATCTGTGTTGTTCCTATGTTGTAAAGTTATGGTATGCATTTTGTTGTTTCATTGTCAGTTTAGGTGAATTGTATTTCTATTATTTATATTTGGACCTATTTCCAGCTAAACACTGGAGAAAATTCAAAAAATAAGAATTCATTTAATTGGATCTTTCACTAAAGCATTGCAGTTACTGGTCCAAATAGTCAGTCTTTCCTTTTCCCCACAATGGGTATAAGTGTAAATTTTCATTTTGTCACAACAGCAAAGTACTTTCTAACATGATGTCATATTGCATGAATGGGGAAACTAAACCAACTATAAATTTCTAAATAAATGTATGACATTTTTCATTACTGCACAGATAATTAAAACAAATAATATTATGTATAGTGATGGGGGAATATGGAAATGGTCCAAATATGATTCATTTAGTAGTGATTTTTTGTTATTGTACTGTAATTGTGTAGTTGTATATGTTCTGTTGTTATCAAATTTAAGTACAATTATTTAGTTAATTATTCTTTAGTTGTAATTTTGTTATGTTGCTGTAGTGGTATAATTTGTATCTCATGAATAGAAATGTAGCATTAACTGAAACACAACGGTTATTGGTCAAAATTAAATATCAAAATCATTAACAAATGTGTATCTCTAAAAAATCATTTTTGTTTTGTTATCCACTAATGTGTAAAAGCATCAAAGGTGTATATATTTGTTTGATTCACATAAAACACTGTGGCTATGCCATCACTTGTTACTCAATTGAATTGAGAAATGGAAGTAATTTAGCTGGATGCAAATTATACTCTTTAGCAAGAATGATGCTGCGGTTGATTTATCCTATGTTTGGTAGATAATCTAGTTTACTTTTTATTTTTCCTGCACTTTAGAAATATTTTAGTTCTTTTATTTGCTGTCCTAAGACCTGTTTGATTTTAAAATTGAAAAATCAATTACAAAAGAGAGCAACAGCTATATAAAAATATTTTTTTAATGATATCAATCACATTTTAGTCTGTTTGTTTTTCCTTCTGCTCTTTTTTATAAAAAAGGATAGTTTCTTTTTTTTTATACTTGTTTGAATTGCTGTCCTTTTCATGTCCAGTTACATCATCTATCAACTGCATCATTGTTCTTGCACATGTATCATATAAATGTTGTGACGTAACTGTGTTGTAAAGTTCCGAGTTCACTTCCAGGATACTGGGGATATCATCGTCAAGGTTACTGTCAGGCGGGATTCAGTGTCGCTCTCGCAGAAGTGAGTGAAAATCGTCTGATCTCATACTAGATGAGAATTGGACAGAGCTTACATTAATTTCTTTTGGAGATAGGAGCAAGGAAAACCATGGACAATGCTTACAAACAGATTATTATAGAAATTTATTCTAGGCATATTTTTGGACATAAGATTTATCTGTTGGAAGATTAAGGCAAAGGTGTGGAAAGACCTAGCAACCCTGTAAAAAGTGGGAAAATTCAATTTCGTTGACTTATTACTTTAAAGACAGATAGCGTTTAATATTATTGCACCACATTTGAGCCGCCTCGTGGGAAAACCAACAATCTGCATAGGCGAAAACAAAGACGCAGATCAGCTTCGTGGTAAACGCGAACCTGATCAGTGCCTTTGTTTTCACTACACGGATAGTACAATTCCTCTACTTTATTATACCCCCGGCATTTATGCCGACGGGTATATAGTTTTCGCTTTTCTGTTCGTCCGTTCGTATGTTCGTTAGTTCATTAGTTCGTTGGTTGGTTGGTTCGTTGGTTCGTTAGTTCAGTTAAAATGTCAAAGTTTTGGTTAAAGTTTCTCTGCTGGTGTATATCTCATGAACTATATATCAGAAACCATTCATATTTGGACTATAGGTACCCTATAGGGTTGGCTTTGTTTCTATGAGTTTGGACCCCAGGGTCCATGCCCGGGGGTGGGGCTAGAGTTCAAAATCTAGGTCACCTTTAATTTGCGTCAAAGTTTTCGTTAAAGTTTCTCTATTGGTGTATATCTCATGAACTATATATCAGAAACCATTCATATTTGGACTATAGGTACCCTATAGGGTTGGCTTTGTTTCTATGAGTTTGGACCCCAGGGTCCATGCCCGGGGGTGGGGCTAGAGTTCAAAATCTAGGTCACCTTTAATTTGCATCACAGTTTTGGTTAAAGTTTCTCTATTGGTGTATATCTCATGAACTATATATCAGAAACCATTCATATTTGGACTATAGGTACCCTATAGGGCTAGCTTTGTTTCTATGATTTTGGACCCCAGGGTCCATGCCCGGGGGTGGGGCTAGAGTTCAAAATCTAGGTCACCTTTAATTTGCGTCAAAGTTTTGGTTAAAGTTTCTCTAGTGGGGTATATCTCATGAGCCAATCATCAGAAGACATTCATATTTGGACTATAGGTACCCTATAGGGTATAGGGTTGGGTCCATGTCATGGGGGTGGGGGGGGGGGGGCGCTTGAGTTCAAGATCTAGGACATCAATACTTTTATTATTACTATTATTTTTTTTAATTTAGACTGACATTCTATTTTAATTTTCCATCTAGGACTGAGGACCTGACCCTCAATGTCCGTGATTAAGTCCTAGATGGAGTACACAAGTCAGCTCTGTGTACTGCTCTAAAGAAGAAATGTCACTCTAAAAACTACACTCCCTCATGTCTGTGGTCAAAGTGCTTTTGAATGCACACTTCTATAAAGTATTTGATAAGGGTACTGTCTTTTGTTCGGGATTTGTGATTCAATGTCAGGGGTGTACATGTGCTGGTTGGTTGTGGGAGGGAGAAGGAGGACTGGGTGACCGCCAGCCGGGGGTATACGTGCCTCTCAAGGTACTTTTTCTAGTAAATCCAAAATTTCAAGCTTCTAGCCTGCTTCTGTACTTGTACAGGTCGGTTTGTGTCGGACCTGTTCGGAAACCACATTGTTGGTTTTCCCACGAGGCGGCTCATTTATTTTGATGATCATAAAGAAACAGTGAAATAGGGAAGGTTTTGAATTTAACATGTTGATCTTACCATTACGAAAACATGTCCATGCAATATACAGAAATTTTTTAAGTTGTAAAATTTGAAAATTTTCAGAAGAAAATGTTTGATATTTTTCTTATTTTTGCTCAAAACATAGATTGTGGGTACACGTTAAAACTGCCTCGCCGAGGCAGTTTTAACGAGTACCCACAATCTATGTTTAAGAGCAAAAATAAGAAAAATAGGAATACCCCTGCAAACCCCAGTTTTTCTATATAAAAGTGGGGTTTAAGGGGGTATTCATTGCTCGGAGATGTTTTCCTGATGTTTACCAAACTTTTTTCTTTGTACCTATTTCTGGCTGAATTGTTGCTCCTGCACATCTGCAGGATATTTATATCTACAATGCAAGTCTGTCTTCTCTACTACTGCTATTTCCATGATACTGTAACAAAAAAGAAACTTCATGTAATGTCTGCTGAGGGGCAAACATAGTGCTTTGAGAATGTCCCTATGTATACTGATGATTAAAAATGAAGTCTTGTCCATGGTTTGGAATTTTATTTGGCTTCTGCTCAGAATTTTTCAAGCCTTTTTAGCCCCAAACCTGCTGCTTTGCTTCTCTCTTAGTTTTATGCTTTCTTTGCTGATTTTCTGTGTTTATTTTTGTATCATTATTTGTGCTTGAAATATTGAAAGATAATGTCTTGGAACTCTCTAATAGAAGCATTTTCTTTAAAATAATAATAAAAAAAAAATCATATGACGCTACATGTCTGGAAATACATGTAATCTCAAAGCATTGTGCTCTTTTAAAGAAGAAACTGACAGAATGCTAACCAGCTTTCCATTACGAAAACTTGCCCATGCAATAAACAGAGATTTTTTTAAGTTGTAGAAATTGAAAATTTTCTGTAGAAAAGTTTTGATGTTTTTCTTATTTTTGCTCAAAACATAGATTGTGGGTACACGTTAGAACCGCCTCGGCGAGGCGGTTATAACGAGTACCCACAATCTATGTTTTGGAGCAAAAATAAGAAAAATAGGTATACCCGTGCAAACCCCAGTTTTACTATATAAAAGTGGGGTTCAAGGGGGTAAACATTACACAGACATGTTTTCGTGATGAAGCATTGTGCTCTTTTAAAGAAGAAACTGACAGAATGCTAACCAGCTTTCTTTCATATTACAACAAGTCTTTCAAATGTTTGGAGCATATTTACTTGTGCACAGTTAAGATGCTACAAAAAATGTTTATGTAGAATGAAACCAGCCCTGCAGTAACTGTTTTGTTATTAACATTTAAAGAGGACCAGAAAAATGCATTTCTTTGAGCCATCTAGGACATTATTTTAGTCTGTGTAATTCGTGCATTAACATATAATATTTGATTGCATGCTGATTATGTGATTTACATGTATATTATTTGCATTATGTGTGTAAATGCATAGGATTTTACTGTAGATAATTTGAACTTATTAACTTGCAGGAATAAGATACCTACTGTTTTTTCTCCTAAAACCTATTAATTATCTCAGTAAACATATGTGAACAGCTGTATGCAAAAACTTACAGATAGCAAGCTATTTAATACTTCTGAACAACTGTTTTATAGAATGCTTTTTGCAACAAATCATTAACAGCTCATAATGCCCAATTGTAGGTCAGAGTAACTTCAAAACTACCAAATAACTTCATCTTTAATAGAACTAACTATTTTTAACAATAACAGGTCTGAAAGTGAATAAATAGTCGCTAAACTTGCCCCCTGAAGTACGAATGGGGGCTGAAAAGTATGGCAAACTTAGAATTGCTTCCCATCTACTCGCATCCTTATAAAAATGAAAATAGTAAAACTACTTCTGGATTTAATTCTCTGTGAAAAGATGACTACAAAACAAAATTCCTCATTCAATAATCTTTTAAATCAGTTTGTTTTCCTGAAATTCCAAGTGATTGATCTGGTTTACACAAAACAGTTTCAAATTTGCAAATAGCATTTCACACAGCATCAGACTTGGTCATTTTCAGGATGTCACATCTCATGGGGACTAGGGAGTGATATGCCTGTGGTAAAACAAACATTTTTTGAACAGGTAGACATGTAGACTGCTGTTGAAATCGCTTTCTGGTAGCTTTGCCGAACTGTAGATGCTGATTTAACCCTCTAAAATGACTATTGTCGCATTTATCAAGACAAGAATAAATATTAAAGAATTGAAAAGTTAAACTGCAGTGAGTTTAATACGAGCTTTTCTGGTAGATAAAAAGTCTTGAAATAATGAGGTACCTGGAAAGAAAGCTTATTCAGTGCTTACAAAATATGCTTTCTGTCAAATTGTTGAAGAACTGATAAACAGGGGATTCATATTTGTATGCAAGAAGGCATAATTTTGCTTCTTTTTGACCCAGACAGCAAATGTTGTTAGTACCCATTAGAAATGTCTTTTTTTGATTTTTCTTAATAGTATGGTATCATGGAGAAATGACAAAACATCTCACTTAAATACCTACACACTGTTTACCTGGCTTTGTTGATTACTGTGAGTGATGCCAAAAATCTTTAATGAGAATTAAGTCAGAGAATCTGCCTTTGAGATTTAAATGACTGGATAACTGAATCAGCTTTCTTTGTCAGAATAATGTCTAGGTTTTAATGATTAAGAAACCATTTTTGGCAGGTAAACAACATAGTTGTGCAATGTAAAGCATAGTTTGACCAGCCTTTTTGTTGTCTACATTCTAGGTAGTGTAATACTGCAAAGCTATAGAGAATATTTCATAACTTTTCATCTATATTTTAGCGGAATATTTTGAGACATACCAGTACTTTGCCGAAAGCCTTGAAGACATACATGTGCATTGATCATCCACATCATTGTTATCATCATTATACATGTATTAAAAGAATTATATCATGGATGTTGGGTCAAACAATCATGGGAAATTTTTAAGTCATAAGTTCAACTCTCTAAAAACAGAAATAACCTAGATCAGACTGATGCATGTGGCAGTCAGATTGAGGATTATACTGTTTTTTACTCGGCCTTTAAACAGATTCTTTATTACTAGATTGTTTAGTCATTTTCCCACATTTGAATGTCTGTGGCCAGAAGCCTAGGAATTTTGTTTTAATTTCATCACTGGACCAAAGTGATAAGGACTTAATGAAAAAAAAATCAAGTTTTGAAAATGTGATGATATACTATTGTAATGTTAATATCATATTTCAGTGAACTACAATGTGTGTGAATGGTTTGAGTGAGCTGTGTGAGCTGCTACTAACACTTACATCATACATATACAAACCATCAGTCCATCACTAAAACATAATATACATTTAAAGTAATTTAAAAAATTGTAACTATTTCACCCTTTCTTGAAGAAAATTAATGATCTTTACATTAATTTTATTTTAACAATTTTGAATGACATTTTCTAGCTCTAGAAAATAGAAATGCGGTAATAATTTCCTGTAATGCTCTTTAACCTTTCTGAATTACTTTATATAATAAGGAAAATCATCCTCATAATGAAAATAATTTACCTGACATTTAACAGCAGGTTAGCTTGTACAAGATTTGTTTAATCTTAAGACTGAGGCATATTATGTCATGACGGTAAATACTTCATGTAGTCCATGTTGATATTTTTTGCACATCACAGGAAGGGAGACAACTCTTGGTTGGAGCAGTAGGCAGCTGGTACTGGCAAGGTGAGTTATTCTATTTAAAAATGTTTTGTTCAATTGGAATGGCCTGAATACTTTTTCTGAGTGCTTGTAACGAACATTAGAACTTTCCTGTCAGGTAATTGTTCGTAGGTCATAATATATCTCATATTTGTGCACATGCAGCACTAGATATACAGAAAATTCAAGTGCAGAAGAAACACAGGCTTACAAAGTTTTAACTGGTAAAAAGATAGGCTAATTGACATTAATTTTTTCTTTGAAGCCTTAACATTTTGTCATGAAGCCTGCAACTTGTCCTGTTGTACTGTGTAATATATACTGATCATACATGGGTAAATTTCATACCCTAAATAAAATATTTATGGATAAGCAGAGGCTTACAATTCTAGAAGGGAATAAGTTTTGAAGCTTACCCACAGTTAATCATCTTGACTATTTTTGCACACTTTGATTATGTTTTATCATAATTAATGCCTTTTTCAGGTCAGTTATTCAACTTCAACTTTGAGGATGGCCCAGGGAGATACGAGGCTACCCCAGAGGGGAGGAAAGATAAAGATTATTCTTACATGGGTAAGTTTGTGGACTCATTTGGCAATATCATCGACAGTATGGTATATGTACCTTTGCCTACGTAAAGCATCAAGACCACTTACAAAAGCCCATCTCAGGGGCCATGTCGGACCATGGCCTGAGGTTATAAAACTTTTTTCATGCTCAGCTCAGCTGAGACTAAAATTTATCCTGCTCATAAATGTTAAAATGCTAACTATTGTTGGCATTTTAATATCTATATGCAGAATAAATTAATAGTTTTTGAGTTTTGAACCTGAATTTTCCACAATTTGTGACTATTTCAGCATTTATCAGCAGTTGAAATTTCATGAGCTTGAAAAAAGTTTTATAACCTCGGGGCCATACCATATTCCACAACATGATCATGGAGTTGTTAAATTTTCCAAAGCACATTGAGATAGCATACTTTTGGTAAATAGGACCTGTTGTAGCAGGTATTCCACTGCGATCAAAGCCATGTGCAAAGTTCTTGTTGGTAATGGACTATACATTTGTGGCACAGTTTGCACATGCACTGCGCTGTGAGAATGTCACTCTGATGTGACAGGTTTTAGGAATTTCAATGTTGAAATTGTCAGTGTATTGACTGTTACATGTTTAAGAAAAAATATTGCCTTTGCCTACCTAAACCTGTAAACCTCGTAAATGAACTTCAACTTTATCCAGATTATTTGAAGTAGATCAGCATACCTAGAACATTTGATTACATAATTACTGCATACTTGCTAGAAAATTGCTCAGTTTGCATGATTATTATCAGTTATACAATCTTGCATTCTTTCAAGTAAAATTGAATTGATAAATGTAACTCACTGCCTAAAATTTGATAAGTCTTGGCAAAGATTCTCACATTATACATTGGTTCTGTAATGATTAGAACATGTTTCTGTAGTAGCTTTGTTGGTCATCATCTTCTCACAAAAGATCACAATTGACCTAATGTCTTAGTCTTTTTGGAAGAGTATCGCCATTGTTCCTTTTCCACTTTTTTTTAAAAAGAGCATTTGTTTATTAACATAATATTTCTTTCGTACGTGTTACATTTAGTTTGATACGCTGTACATACGAAAGTTAAAACTCCATACAAAAACAGATATGCCACTATACCAAAAGTATGTCATTCAAACATCGCTTGAACAAAATACGCCTCAGACGTTAGCATATCAAACATCTCATAGATACACAAACGATATGCTGCCGATATGTAAAGGAGAGACGGTAGCATAATGATGGCAAATTATTTAGCTATAAATACTACCCGGTAGTGAGTTAATCCGACTTTGAAAGACTAGGAATAGTATGGTTCACTATTAAAGAGACATCTTTTGAACCCGAGTATGATTTCAGCTGTTTATTGTTGGCTTAGATTAATGTTAATGAAACAAACAAACAAACAAGATCTGCTATTCTGTTTCAGGCTATTCCAGTGCTGTTGGTCACTTTGATGATGATTCCATGGAAGGTTGGTATCACATGATATTAACATTGCATGCTGGGTAGTTTTACAATATTGTTTGTCTCCTATTGTATTCAACCATTGATTCAGCACTAGCATCATAATTCCATACAGTTTGAACCTGATGAAGCCTGACAATATATGAGCCGCCTCATGGGAAAACCAACAATCTGCATAGGCGAAAACAAAGACGCAGATCAGCTTCGCGGTAACCACGAAGCTGATCAGCGCCTTTGTTTTCGCTACTCGGATAGTACAATTCCTCTTCTACTTAAATCCAAAATTTCAAGCTTCTAACTCTTTTCTGTGCTTGTACAGCCCGGTTTGTGTCGGACCTGTTCGGAAACCACATTGTTGGTTTTCCCACGAGGGGGCTCATATCTGGCATTATATGGGTCCTGGTACAGTCTTCGCAAAAAATGTCAGCAGCCTATACCAGTAGGCTAAGAGTTGACTCAAAAGATAGAAATGTTATATTCAGTGCTTTTCAAGAGTTCACAAGAATCCCTTGAGGTGATTTTAATTATGAACACTCACAAGATATGGGTATGTCTGCAATTATGAAGAACTAACTAAAATATACCTTCGAATGTTTGTCAGATATTTTCTGTGTGTTGTACCTATATGAGTTGCATGAAAATGTAAACAGAAAAAAATGGGATGTAACTTTTTTGTAGATCTATATTAAGTTTTCGTTCTTTTTCCAGATTATGTTGTCGGAGTTCCCAGGGGCAGAAATCTCCAAGGCCTGGTAGGTTTATATAGAACTGTTCACAGAAAAATGACTGATTTTATACAAGCTTGAGAATGATACAACACTGTTTGGTTCCTACAAAACACATTGTGTTTGCTAGCAACAGGAAAAATATCCAAAAAATATTATTATTAAAATTTAAAATTTAATACTTAAGTTGATTCTCCCAATGCATATCTTACTGTCTGTTATAGAATTAATTCTTTACCAACCAACCAATTAGAGATAAATTTTGTAAGTTATGGACGATCTTTCATTTATTTGTTTGGGCACCCGGATAGCTCAGTCGATAGCAGGATAGCTCAGTCGGTAGCGTGTTTGGCTTCTGATTAGCTATGTACCTCTGGTGTATAACAGTAACAATATTGATATTTGAAAAAACTATCAATGGTTCCTGTGGTTTCACAGGGTATTTCCTGACTAAAAGTCGAGAACTGCCCTGGATTTCCCCCACCATTAGACAGTCAGCATCTAAGAAGCAGAATTGCTTAACTAAGTAGAAATGCCTAGCTTGACGTCTAATCTCCAGTAAGTAAGTTGTTTTCGTGTTTATTTACAGGTCATGATCTACACACAGAACCTAACATCAATAGACCATATAAGAGGAGAACAGGTAAATATACAACTTTTTATTAGCTGTTTTAATTGAGCCGCCACATCAGAAAACCAACAATCTGCATATGCGAAAACAAAGGCGCAGATCAGCTGTGCAGTAACTGCACAGCTGATCAGCGCCTTTGTTTTCGCCCCATATCGTCCATTGTCTTTTCTTTCTAAATCTGAGATTTCAAGCTTCTTGCCTGCTTCTGTGGCTGTACAACCAGGTGTTTGTCGGACATGGTCGGCTACCCAGATTGTTGGTTGTCTCATGCAGCATCTCAATTTCTGTCTCTTTCCTTTTTTTTGGACACTTACATGGTGATTTGATTTTGCATGGTCCAGAACTAGGCTGTAATAGAACAATTTACAACTTTTGTCTATATGGTCCCTATACTTTTGCTAATGAAAATGATTGAATAGCAAATACTTGTACATGTACAATGTAAATAATATTGGATGGCTGTTGTTTGAAATTGACATCTTTTCTTGTATATTTCATTCACAATTTTGTTGTTACTTTTAGACATTCCAACAAAAATGACTGTTTTAGGCTGACTGATCTAGCCTTATGCTCAGCTATTAAAGCTTTTTAATAATGAAACAAGGGGAAAATAATTTCTGTGATGTTCCAGTTTGGTTCCTACTTTGGTTACTCGGTGGTGGTCCAAGATTTGGATAAGAATGGTTTTGATGACATCATAGTTGGAGCGCCATTTTTCTCCAGTTTCGGTACAGACAATATGTACGAGACGGGCAGAGTTTATATCTACTATCAAAACAGCAAGGTAAGATACTATGTGTGTGGTTTTAAGGTAATGTCTAGTTTAAGACAACCAAAATATTGCTATAATTACTCACATTTGGAGCAAATAGGCTTAGATGACAAAGAAATTGACTCAAAATGATGCAGACAAAATTGTTTACGATAACAGTCATTGACTAGACTGCCCTTTGAGGACTAGTCTGATCTAGGTTTACACAGTCTTAAGACCAGTTTGTCTCAAAAATGATAAAAAAAAAATGCACAATGAAATTTACATCTTTATTATTAAGAGATTTTTAAAGCTCTATCCTATAGGCCATGGAGACTTTGTTTAAAATTAATTGTCGAAGTTGGACTAAAAATGATGGAAAGTTTCTCTTTTCTTTATAATCATACAATTTATTAATACATTTTCAGAGGAGATTTTCCAAGAAAAAGAAGGATATATTAGACGGCTATCATTCCAGATCTAGGTTTGGTCAGGCTCTCTGTGCTCTAGGGGACATTGACTTAGATGGATATAACGGTAGGGATACTAGTATTTAAAGCAGAGATATGTATAGAAAGTATGGTATTAATTGAAGAATTTTTTCAGTCTTAAGTATTTCTGCAAGTATGTGTGGCTTGCAGGAGATAGATGTCACATGAAGCAAATTTGCTTCTTATATGCAGCGTGTCTGTTGGCGGGCAGCTCTCAACCACCAGGCCCAGGTACCAGTCAAGCCATTGATAGATAGTGACAATGGTCACAAATGCTGTTTTGTTGTGTTAAAAACAAATTGGATTTTAGAGAAAATGAAAAGAGAATTGGTGTTTAAAAGCTATTGCAAAGCATTCTTACTAATACAAAATCATCTTGTTTCTTAATGTTTTCTGTTTTTAAAGCATTTTATAGGAAACTAAAACTTTTTTTTTATGTTTTGAACAGATATAGCAGTCGGAGCACCATATGGGGGTGACGATGGCCGAGGGGCGGTCTACATCTACCATGGCTCAATGAGAGGGATCATCACAGATGTTCAACAGATCATCAAAGCTGAAGATGTATTGCAGGGGATTGAAACATTTGGCTGGTCATTGTCAGGGTCCCTAGATATGGACTTGAACCAATATCCAGGTTAGTGTGCTAGAGATGCAATGATTATAATGTCCCTTAGATTTGTTAAAATCATTTTCAATTTACAAGGTTCATACAGACCTGAAACAGTCCTTAAATTTGACCTTTGTCCTGAAAAACTCCTGGAATTTAAAAAAAAGTGACATTTGTTTTGAAATTGTTCTTGAAATTCAAAAAAAACATTGATGAAATTTAGTATTTGAAAAACAACAACAAAAAAAGTAATAAAATGAAAAGCGAAAAAATAACCTACCAACATGCAGGCATATTATGTGAAACACTAGATTTTGTTTGTGCTTTTTGTGTGTGTGTGTGGGTTGTTGTTATTTTTTAGTTTACTCATTTATGTATATTGTACTTTGCTATATTACAGAGGGCCTCATGAAAGATTAGCTGTAACTAAATGTGTTATCTTCTTGAAATAAGGATTGATATTTTACTATTATTTTTGGCAGCCCCAGTGGCCGAGTTTTTAAAAGGGCTGCTTCTTAATTACTCGATCACCTCACCGCCGTGTCTGATGTGGGTTTGAGCCTGGCATTGGGCACATGTGAGACAAGCCAAGTTCTGCTTGCGGCTGTGCTAGGTTGTTTTTCACGGGGTTCTCCCCTTTTGTCCCCACCTAGTGATTGGCCTAATAAACTTGAAAGGGACGTAAAACTGAATTTAAAAAAATTATTATTATTATCATAATCATTTTTAGCTCACCTGAGCCGAAGGCTCACAAGGTGAGCTTATAGGATGGCCATGATCCGGCGTCCGTCCGTCCGTCCGTCCGTCGTCTGTCGTCCGTCCGTCGTCCGTCGTCCACAATTTCAAAGATCTTCTTCTCTGAAACTGCTAGGCCGATCTAGTTGAAATTTTATGTGGAGCCTCCTTGGGTAGTGGCATTTCAAGTTTGATCGCGAAATCCAGGTCACATGACCAAGGTGGCCGCCACGCCCATATACGGTAAAAACCACTCAAAAATCTTCTTCTCCAGAACCGGTGGGCCAATTTCCACGAAACTTGGTATGTAGCATCAAGGACCTCAGTCCATCATAGTTTGATAAAATGATGACCCTTGGATGACCTTGACCTATTTTACGGCAAGGTCAAATTTGGAAACATAGGCTTTTACATAGGAAAAAGTGAAAACTATGGATTTTTTGAAAACTATTGCAGCCTGAGGCCTGAAAAGTGGTAGATGCAAACAACTAATGGAGTAGATGAAGGTATGTGATAAATATAGGTCAAGGTCATCTCTTGACCTTGGCCAGTCTGTTGTCCATACACACTTTACAAAGATCTTCTTCTCTGAAACTGCGCGGCCAATCAAAGTGAAATTTTATGTGGAGCATCCATGGGTAGGGGAGACGAAAGTTTGATCGCGAAATCCAGGTCACATGACCAAGATGGCCGCCACGCCCATATATGGTAAAAACCACTCAAAAACCTTCTTCTCCAGAACCGGCTGGCCGATTTCCACGAAACTTGGTATGTAGCATTGAGGACCTCAGCCCATCATAGTTTGATAAAATGATGACCCTTGGATGACCTTGACCTATTTTACGGCAAGGTCAAATTTGGAAACATAGTCTTTTACATAGGAAAAAGTGAAAACTATGGAATTTTTTGAAAACTGTTGCAGCCTGAGGCCTGAAAAGTGGTAGATGCAAACAACTAATGGAGTAGATGAAGGTATGTGATTAATATAGGTCAAGGTCATCTCTTGACCTTGGCCAGTCTGTTGTCCATACACACTTTTCAAAGATCTTCTTCTCTGAAACTGCGCGGCCAATCAAAGTGAAATTTTATGTGGAGCATCCATGGGTAGGGGAGACGAAAGTTTGATCGCGAAATCCAGGTCACATGACCAAGATGGCTGCCACGCCCATATATGGTAAAAAACACTCAAAAATCTTCTTCTCCAGAACCGGTGGGCCGATTTCCAGGAAACTTTGTATGTAGCATCGGGGACCTCAGCCCATGATAGTTTGATAAAATGATGACCCTTGGATGACCTTGACCTATTTTACGGCAAGGTCAAATTTGGAAATATAGGCTTTTACATAGGAAAAAGTGAAAACTATGGATTTTTTGAAAACTATTGCAGCCTGAGGCCTGAAAAGTGGTAGATGCAAACAACTAATGGAGTAGATGAAGGTATGTGATTAATATAGGTCAAGGTCATCTCTTGACCTTGGCCAGTCTGTTGTCCATACACACTTTACAAAGATCTTCTTCTCTGAAACTGCTTGGCCAATCAAAGTGAAATTTCATGTGGAGCATCCATGGGTAGGGGAGACGAAAGTTTGATCGCGAAATCCAGGTCACATGACCAAGATGGCTGCCACGCCCATATATGATAAAAACCTTTCAAAAATCTTCTTCTCCAGAACCGGCAGGACAATTTTCATGAAACTTGGTATGTAGCATTTGGGACTCCAGCCCATCATAGTTGTTGAAATGATGACCCTATGATGACCTTGACCTATTTTACGGCAAGGTCAATTTTGGAAACATAGGCTTTCACATGGGAAAAGGCGAAAACAAACTGTTGCAGCCTGAGACCTGAAAGTTGCTAGATGCAGACAACTAATGGAGTCAATGAAGGTAAGTAATTAATGAAGGCCAAGGTCATGTCTTGACCTTGGCCCAAGGTCATTTAAATATCAAAATTAAAATTATGGTTTTCTCAGAAATCACTGGGTTTGGAAACTATTGCAGCCTGAGACCTGAAACTTTGCAGATGCAGACAACTTATGAAGTCAATAAAGGTGTGAGAGTATTCAAGGTCAAGGTCATTTCATTATGACTTAATACTCCAAGATCAGGCTTCAGGTGAGCGTTCTCAGGACCATTGGTCCTCTGGTTATTAGTTGCCTTATCATTTTCCTTTCAGATCTCCTCATTGGGGCTCAGGAATCTAATAAAGCTTTATTTCTCAGGTTAGTTAGTATCTTTAATGTGTTAACCCATATTTGACGAATGGATTCTCCCATCATTATCAATTGGATGGAGTGATTTTAAAATTTTATTCCATTTTTCAATGAAATTCCTATAAGCAAACAGAATAGCCCCAGATGGGACGCCGCATTCTGCGGCGTCACATCTGGGGCTATTCTGTTTGCCTATGTCCCATAAAAGGGACGCCAGGCTTAAATGAGTTAAATTAAATCCCATAGGCAGTATTGGGCAATATTTCATATGTAAATAAGCAATTTTAAGTCTAATTGCCCTTGCTATTTGGGCTTCATAAATAGATGGGGCTGCTTGATGCCTACCTGCAGAGCCACTAACCCATTAACTACTTTATTACTTGTTAAGGACTAAGAAGGTCTCAGCCTGCCCTGCGAAAGTGGTTAAAGTTAAACCATCCATACATACATGTACATATAAGCAGAAGTTGTGAACTTTTTATTTTACCTCCATAGGGAGTCAACAAGTTGTTTGTGTGACACCCAGCATCAGGATCAAACCTGACACATTACGAAAACATGCCCATGCAATATACAGAGATTTTTTAAGTTGTAAAAAGTGAAAATTTTCAGTAGAAATGTTTTGATATTTTTCTTTTTTTTGCTCAAAACATAGATTTTGGGTACACGTTAGAACCGCCTCGCCGAGGCGGTTCTAACGAGTACCCACAATCTATTTTTTGGAGCAAAAATAAGAAAGATAGGTATACACCTGCAAACCCCATTTTTTTTCTATATAAAAGTCGGGTTCAAGGGGGTATTCTTGTCACGGACATGTTTTTCCTGATAATTATCAATATTATAATCATGCCTGTGTTTTATCCCGCTATATTTTACTCTAGGAGTAGACCAGTTGTTCGTGTAACACCCAGCATCAGTATCAAACCTGACAACATTACTCTGGAAGAAGATCCTAAATTCTGCAACCTTAGAGATGGTACACAAGTTTTATGGTAAGCACATTGTAGCAATAGGCATTTATTAAATTGTGTGTGGTGTTGAGGAAACATTCAAGGCATGTAAAGTGCTGAAAAAAGCAGAAAAAAGCAACAAAAAATCATACTTCACTTCTATTTTACATTAAATAAAACAGATACAATGAGCATAACTACGGATATTATTGTGTGATCTTTATATCTCAAATGGTCTTTTTCTGAATTTTAAGCAGTCTTTAAAGCTTGAATAAAGCTGATTTATATGCAAGAACTTTTAATTAATGGATTAAAGAATTCACAGATATTAGCCAACTAACAGTTATAGAAGTCATGACCCATCCATCGTATTAATTTCTTCTTTTACCTGTTTCAGTGTGAATGGTTATGCCTGCATCAGTTACACAGGGGTAGGGGTGCCAGATACTTTAGGTAAAATTTTATCATTTTTAATAATTCAGTGTTGTTTTAATGAGAATTAGTTTCTTTGTCATATTATCGACTTAGGTCTTGTTTAGAATTGTAAGAAATAAAATATCTGTCGGAATAAGTAATTTTCTTTGTATCGTTTGAAATAAGTCAAAGTGGATGACTTTAAGAGTGTTTTCCCTTTAGCAATCAAGAAGCAGAATAAAAAAATATTTCACTTTTCATCTTTTTTTGTCCTTCACATTGTTGTAGAGAGAGTTTGTGTTTCTGATATATTAGAATCAAATGTGCCTGTGCATGGGAAACCCATGAATTTGGAGTTCCGACCAGGTCAGACACAAACCGGCCTGTACAGTCACAGAAGATGGCTAGAAGCCTGAAATTTCGGATTTAGGAAGAAGAGAAATTGTACTATCCGTTTAGCGAAAACAATGGCGCTGAGCAGCTTCGCAGTAATGATCTGTGCCTTTGTTTTTGCCTATGCAGATTGTTGGTTTTCCCATGCTGCGGCTCAAGTGGCTGTTCTTTTTGTTTATTGAACTTTATGGTTAGTCATGTCTGTTTCAGACTTTCGCTTAACATGGAAGCTAGATGCATTGAAGAATGACAGTAGTCGGGTGTTTTTCCTGCACGCAGAAGATACAAGAGAACTTTCTCTGACAGAAACTTACTATAAGGACACCATGAAGTGTGAAACTGCCCTTGGATACTTAATTGTAAGCTTTCTTATGTTATACATATGCTTTCTTTCATGTTATTACATTATTTTGAAGGAGTAGGCTGGTGTAGTCGGTAGCCCATCATATTTTGGGCCGAGGGGTCCCCGGTTCGATCCCCTTTGTGGACTTTGAATAAAGATTGTTATTATTATTATTATTATCATTATTATTAATATTATTATTATTATTATTATTATTATTATTAGTGGTAGTAAATCATCAGACATTAACAATTCCTTTAAATTTCAAATGGCAATATTACAAATACACTGTTTTTTTTTTTTGTTGAAAAATGTGAGAATCCTTTGCAAAATTCTCACATTTTATCAACAAAAACTTACAGTCGGGATTAACTTAACAAGTTGAGGTCTTAATGATTACCTTTAGCTAACAAAGTTTTGAACAACTGGCCCCTGGAAGGGATGGGTCTGTCTAGATATGACATGAATAATAATTTTGAAAAGGATGAAAATATCCAATCTTCTTTGCTTTCACACCTTGCTTATTTTGGTGTCCCTTATTTTCAGAATGATGTTAGAGATAAAATCACACCAATCGTGATAGATTTCAAGTTTGATCTCGTAGAGAGGCGTAGCAACAGGAGAAGACGCGAGGTGCTGCCGATCTTAAACCAGAGATCCAGAACTTCAGTCAGTGCAGAGGTACGGTAAAAACCAGGTCCCGAGGTTTAAAAACTTTTTCCATGCTCAGCTCAGCTGAGCATGAAATTTCAACTGCTCATTAATGACAAAATAGCCCAAATAAATTTAATCTTCAGGTTTAGATCACCAAAGACTGTAATTTATCATGCTAATAAATGTTAAAATGCCAACAGTATGCCAAAAATTGTTGGCATTTTAACATTTATCAGCAGGATAAATTTTAGCCTCAGCTGAGCTGAGCATGAAAAAAAGTTTTATAACCTCGGGGCCAGATTTTTTGTCAGTGATCTGTATTTTAAAGACAAATTTCAGTCCTGTATTTTGATCATTCATAAACAAAATATTGAATTTAGTTTTATGTGAGAACACCCAAATGAAAGCCTGGAGTATGCAGTGCAGGTTCCAACAATAATAATTTGTCTGATCAACAGTTTGGCTTGTCTATTTATAAGAAAGGATAGGTAAATATATGTGGTGTTTTTCTAACAAGTAACTATAATATCGAGTTTTAGATCAATATAAGGAAAACATTAAAAAAAAAAAAGCATAACTGTTCTTTGTAGGGGTTAAGATAGACCGGCTCCCATCCTATGTTCAAATTGTCATTACACTAGTACTTGTAGCATGTTCTATAACCTAAACAAACGTTCTTGCATTAAATAGTTACCTCTCTTGATAGAACAAAATTGAGACATCAGATGATTTTGAGCTGTGTATAAAGCATGCATGTTTTACTGATAAGCAACCATTTTGATGACGGGAACCAGTCTAGTTTTTAGATTACATGGGCATAATATTACATGATTACAGAAGTCTTCACATGCTGTATCCATTTCAGGCTAACATCACCAAGAGGTGTGGTCCAGATAAAAGATGTGACCCTGATCTCGCAGTTACTGCAGTGCCGTAAGTCGTTTACATGTAGTTTCATTACCGTTATAACATTAAGGGGTCGCATGATTGCCTTGTGGTAGTATGTCAGATTCAGAATTGATGTCTTTCAGCAATACAGTGACCACCATATTACTGGTTGATACATAGAAAGCATTGGCTCCATCCCAATTTGACTGAAAAATTGTTTACTGGGATGTTATTATACAAACAAACCTTCAAAAAAAATTCTGATCTGACTGATTTGATTTTAACTTATTCAAAATCTTATTAAAAAAAAAGGATGCCTTTCATACAACTCAGAAGTGCTCAAGACAAATTAAGTGCTGTAAAAACCGTATTACGAAAACTTGCCCATGCAATAAACAGAGCTTTTTGAGCTGAAAATTTTTGATAGATTGTGGGTACATGTTAGAACTGCCTCGCCGAGGCAGTTCTAACGAGTACCCACAATCTATGTTTTGGAGCAAAAATAAGAAAAAAAGGTATTCCCCTGCATACCACAGTTTGGCTATATAAAAGTGGGGTTCAAGGGGTTATGCATTACAGGGACATGTTTTCCTGATGGCATGGACAATTCTAAATTCTCATGAAAATGCAGCTATGTACACTGGTCATTTTTGTTTCAGTGTTTCCGACAGCCATATTCTCGGTCACAAGGTCCAGCGTGGTAAGACAGAGGGTATGCTGCAGTTGTTGGTGTTTGTAGAGAATCGTGGAGAGGAGTCGTACGAGTCGATGCTAAATATAACTCTGCCACCAGGGGTCTCATTCTTCAGAATCACCAACAGAAAATATGTAAGTTGTGACAAATATGATTCATGGAAGGATGCCCCTCAGTATCCTTTGACTATTTTTAGCTCACCTGAGCCGTTAGGCTCACAAGGTGAGCTTATAGGATGGCCATGATCCGGCGTCCGTCCGTCCGTCCACAATTTCAAAGATCTTCTTCTCTGAAACCGCTTGGCCAACCAAAGCCAAATTTTATATGAAGCATCTATAGGAAAGGGGAACCAATGTGTATATAAGAAATCCAGGTCACATGACCAAGATGGCCGCCATGCCCATATATGGTAAAAACCCTTCAAAAATCTTCTTCTCCAGAACCGGTGGACTGATTTCAATGAAACTTGGCATGAAGCATTGATGGCTCAAGCACTACAATGTGTATCTAAATCATGACCCTGTGATGACCTTGACTTATTTTACGGCAAGGTCAACAGAGGTCGCCAATGCATTTGAATGGGGAAAACTTTTAAAATGTCATTTAAAGTGAAAGTCTTGCAGGAAATGGGCAGTAGGACTGAATATTAATGATTCTGAAAAAAATTGGACCCCAGGGGCTCATATACCCCCACCCCGGGGCAATATACATGTATATTACCATAATATTCAAACATCATCTCCTCTGAAACCGCTTGGCCAATCAAAGCCAAATTTTATGTGAAGCATCAATAGGAAGAGGTAATCAATGTGTATATAAATAATCCAGGTCACTTGACCAAGATGGCCGCAATGCCCATATATGGTAAAAACCCTTCAAAAATCTTCTTCTCCAGAACCGGTGGATTGATTTCAAAGAAACTTGGCATGAAGCATCGATGGCTCAAGTACTACAATGTATATATAAATCATGACCCTGTTATGACCTTGACCTTTTTTTATGGCAAGGTCAACATAGGTCGCCAATGCATTTGAATAGGGAAAACTTTTAAAATGTCATTTAAAGTGAAAGTCTTGCAGGAAATGGGCAGTAGGACTGAATGTTAATGATTCTGAAAAAAAATGGACCCCGGGGCTCATCTGCCCCCACCCCGGGGCAATATACATGTATATTACCATAATATTCAAACATCTTCTCCTCTGAAACCGCTTGGCGAATCAAAGCCAAATTTTATGTGAAGCATCTATGGATTGGGGGAATGAATGTATATATAAATTATCTAGTTCACATGACCAAGATGGCTGCCATGCCCATACAAGGTAAAAACCTTCAAAAATCTTCTCCGAATCTGGTGGACCGATTTCAAAGAAACTTGGCATGAAGCACCAATGGCTGAAGTACTACAATGTGTATATAAATTATGACCCTGTGGTGACCTTGACCTATTTTAGGACAAGGTCAACATAGGTCGCCAATGCATTGGAATGGGGAAAACTTTTAAAAAGTCATTTGAGGTGAAAATCTTGCAGGAAATGGGTAGTAGGACTAAATATTAATGATTCTGAAAAAAAAATGGACCTAAGGGCTCATAAGCCCACACCCCGGGGCAATATACATGTATATTACCATAATATTCAAACATCTCCTCTAAAACCACTTGGCCAATTGAAGCCAAATTTTATGTGAAGCATCTATAGGATGGGGGAACCAATGTATATATTAATAATCTAGGTCACATGACCAAGATGGCCGCCATGCCCATATATGGTAAAAACCCTTCAAATATCTTCTTCTCTGAAACCAATACATTGACTTCAATGAAACTTGGCGTGAAGCATCCATGGCTATAGTACTACAATGTATATATAAATCATGACCCTATGATGACCTTGACCAAGTTTATGGCAAGGTCAACATGGGTTGCCCATGTATTGAATGGGAAAAACTGTTAAAATGTCATTTGAAGGGAAAAGCCAGCAAGAAATTGGCAAATGGACAGAATATTGATTATTCTGAAAAAAGAAAATGGCCCAAGGGCTTCAGCTGCCCCTCTCTGGGGTTAAATACCATTATATTCAAACATGTTTATTGGTATATGCAGCAGACTCAGGTGAGCGTTTACAGGACCATTGGTCCTCTGGTTTATGTACCCCATGTACATGAAAAAGAATTTTGTTTGCAAACCAGAGGAAGACATATTACATATCTTACATAATATGCTACAATCGATTTCAGAAAGGCACGACGAAAGCGGTGATGCAAACGTGAGAAAACAAGACCTGTCAATGAAATATTTTAGGTCACGAGATCAAATTGTACTAATGCGGAGGTCAAAATACACATCAAACAAATTCTTTCTGATTGAAGTTTGTTCTTTTAACATCCAAACACAAGTGCAGTAAATGGTCATGTCCAGAGAAAAGGAAAATATATCAATGAATTTATCAATGTTTTTTCTTGATTTACTTCATTATCATAAACTTAGAGGCAATCAATTAGATACAGATCAGTTATAGGGTAGATTTATTATAGAACATTGTGACTGAATGAGATAAACTGTCCAGTCAAAAACGATTATTGGAAAATCAACGTCTTTTCGCATGACACAGCTCTGTACTAATGACCTTTCCTTTTTAAAAGTGTATCATTTTCGGAAAACACGCTCACTGACCTTGGTTCAAAATATTTTGGATTGACGCAATAGGAATCGTCGTGGTGAACAGAAATTGATTGTAAAAGTGGAGTAAAATTTGAAGTTTTATGAAAACAGATATCGTAGTTCACCTTTATGATTAAGCCACCTATTGTTTAAAAGTTATATTGCTGATAAATGAATACAGGCTCTCTAGTATTTAGTAGGGATGTCATTTTGTGTCAGATTTAAGGTTCGGACGTTCGGAAACAAACATCCGAATGGTTCAAACGTTCGCATTTTTCGGATCAGATCATAGTATTTGCTATACATTCACATGTATGTTAATCGAGTGTTCCCTTAAAAGAACATTCATAATCAAGAGTAACTGAGCTTGGCGTTGTTTCGGTTGTGATGCAGAAACGAAACACCATATAATTAGCTTGCCTGTACGAAAGTACAGGAAGAACTATAGCAATCACCCCAGCGTCTGCGTCGGCGTTTGCGTTACTCAAATGTTAATGTTTTTGGTTAAATTTTTTAGAAGTCTGTATCTCTTGAATATGTCGGTGGATCAAGTTGATACTTTGCATGTTGGTAGATATTGGTCTGAAGTTTTATTCAGTACCATCATGACCCACCCTGGGTGACCTTGAGGTCAAGGTCACAGACTTAGAAATTTTGTGTTAAAGTTTTTGGTTAAAGTTTTTATAAGTCTATATCTCTTGAACATGTCGGTGGATCAAGTAGATATTGGTCTGAAGTTTACGCAGGACCATCATGCTTCAAGGTCATGAACTATGAAATTTTGTATAACTTTATATCTCTTGAACATGTAGATGGATCAAGTTGATACTTTGCATGTTAGTAGATAATGGTCTGAAGTTTTATGCAGTACCATCATGACCCACCCAGGGTGACCTTGAGGTCAAGGTCACAGACTTGAAAATTGTGTGCTTAATTTTATAAGTCTATATGTCTTGAACGTGTAGATGTATCAAGTTCATACTTTGCATGTTTGTAGATATTGGTCTGAAGTTTTATGCTGTACCATCACGACCCACCTGAGTGACCTTGAGGTCAAGGTCATGGGTCATGGATTTTGATAGATTTAGTGGCAAAGCACAAGTCAGGCGAGTTACGCTGTCCTGCGACAGCTCTTATTTAAGATATTGTATTTACATTCACAAAAGTAACAAACATCATGCTTTAACAGCTTTACTCAAAACTAAGTCATTTTCAAAAATTCACATATTTGATTTGTCAAATTGAGATCATAGTAAAGCATACTTGTTTTATTTAATCACAGAACATATCTATACTCGAAGCCAAAAGTAACTTTACACTGTTTTTGTAGATACATGTAGTTTGTTGGGGTATAGATGTGTGATATTTATAAAGTGTTTGATATGTATTGAAGTCCGATCAATTACGCATTATGTAGGCGAAAAGTTAAGGGTTTCAATGACAGGATGTGGCCGCACTTCCCTATAAAACATGCAAGGGGTCAAAATAACGTTTTTCCAAATCACATCACATTTGAAGTGTTACTGTAGTTTTATGAATTAACAATTTTAAAATTTGAAGACCAAGTCTTTAAGAGATGTTATTGTATTGCATATTTGAGTTCAAACTAACTCAAATTGTACTGCTCGAACAACACACTGGAGAGATGTTTTCAGGTACAATGCCCTTTTTGCGACATTAACAATGGTTTCAATGGAAAATCCCATTACAAATTGTACGTCATTTTTCTTTCAAATCGATGGGATTTTTTTCATCAGCCAGTGTTGCCACACATTTCAATTGAGACCCCAACGATTTGCGATGAAAAAAAGTTCGATACAATTAAAGGAAAAGCTTTCAGAAATGGTTAAAGTTTACTATTGGTTTATTTCAAAGGGGGATAATCTCGATGCAAAGCAATTTTAACAGCCTGCAAAAACATAACCAAATGTCGGAGCGAAAATGTTGGGCGGTATTTTTGACGGACAATAAGTGGTTTTTCACACAGCGTGCTCAAATCTCCTGTCTACCTTAAATTTGGTGCGAAAATGTCAATTTTGTGCGTATAATGAAAGCGCAGATAACTTGATAGTGGACTAAGTTATACCAACCGCGTTACATGCATTATGCTCGGACACGTGTTTGAGACACACTCCAATAGCTGCTTTGTTACAATTCAAAATGAATGGAAATATATTTCGGAATAAAAAGTGTAAAGTTACTTTTAGTGTTAACTATTTTAATCATCTGACATGTAATTTTGATGGGCGGCAGTCTGTATAATTATTATTTTTAAAACTTGAGAATTGTGAATCAAATTGTTTTCAAAAGAAAACAACAGAGGCCAATTATCACTTTTAATCCTTTCTTTGTTTATTGTAGCTTCCCCGTGACCTGCATTGTCCCGTTTACCTCTTAAACCTTAGTGACCTTTGACACTTCACATTGAGAAATTTGTATAAAATACCTTGGTTTCTATTCTGCCAAGTAAATTTTGTGTATTTTTGTCTTATAATAATGGAAAATTACCTAAATATTGGACATTTTGATGTTTTTAGCGAACGTCCGGATGCTAAAATTTGGATCCGAACTTTGGTACGGGATCCGAAGTCCGAACGTTCGGACTTCGGTTGACATCCCTAGTATTTAGGAATATCTTGTATTGGTTTCTCCTTCAGGAAATTCCAATGTCTTTCACTCCACCAGAAGATGGTTCATCCTCCATTATTTTTGATCTCGGAAATCCAATGCCGCCAAAATCCAGGGTAGGTTATTCTGACGGATATTTTAAAGAAAAAGTTTAACTTTACTATGAGTTATTGCTAATTTACACACAGTGATGTTTCCATTAGGTTCAATGGGGAAAAGGATATAATATAAAATAAATGTTAAAAGAACACATTTCTCCAATAAGTTAGTTAATTTTGTAAGAAATGATTTTCTGTCCATAGATTGTTCCATATAATTTAGAATTGGCAAAATGTCTACCTGTTTCTATGTTGTCTTTAAATCATATTTCATGTATGCAACATTATGAAAACATACCCATGCAATATTCAGAGATTTTTTCAGAAGAAAAAACAGAAAATTTCATTGGAAAAAAAAGAGATTTTTTTTTTTTTAACTTTTTCACTCAAAACATACATTGTAGGCACACGTTAGAACCGCCTCAGCGAGGCGGTTCTAACGAGTACCACAATGTATGTTTTGGATCAAAAATAAGAAAATTAGGTATACCCCTGCATACTGCAGTTTTACTATGTAAAAGTGGGATTTAGGGGGTATTCACTGCATGGACATGTTTTCATGATGGCATTAAATATTACAGACCAACTTCACCTTGTGGGTGAACCCTAAAGCTGTGACAGGGAAGGTGTCAGAACTTGTGTTCACATTTGAAGCCTCCAGGTTTGTAGTTACACAGTTTTCAGATAGGCATGTCTGGTTGTGGTCTGATCATAGTTTTCATTGATTGTCAATGCCTTTGAATCATTTGTAGCTATAAAATACAACTTTATATTAAATATATAACATTTACTCTGGGATAGAGCCTCTGTGTGTGTACAGTGAAATTAGTATCAGAACATTGATCGGACATCATAAGATTTATCAAATGCATTTACAGTATTTGTTGAACAAATTGAAATATTTGGTAGAATGAAAAGTACTGATGTTGCTGTTAAGTATTTGAGATACCTTAAAAAAGAAAAAAAAATTGATGTGATCCAGGCCATCCTTGCTCAGCCACTCAATCTCATCCTACCCTTCAGATAAGGGTCTGATGTAAAAGTGAATTTACACATGCTTATCCCTTTCAGTTCCAACCTGACCAATGATACCAACCTCAACAACAATGTAGCTATAGCCAAGATACCCATCAAGCAGAGTGCTGATCTCACTATTGGAGGGTAGGTGATTTCTCTTTTTTGACATACTCTTTATTTACCCACAAAGTGTACACAAATGTCTTTTTCTTACAACATATTGCAACCCTTGACACCATCAGTTGGGCATTGATTTGTAAAATTTATGCCTTGGCATGTGTACTTTCGATTTTTGAACATTGACATAAAGTATGGATATGGAATGCTATGAGACTTTGATCATTAGCATTTAGAATCGTTAATTTTGCAGTTCAGTCTGCGTCTTTCACTTAGAATGAGTCCTACTTGGACAGAAATATCATTGAATTTAAGATGTCATTTCGAAAAATTCAGACAAACAAAGCAGTAGATAGAAGCATTTAACTGAATAAGCCAATCAGGAGACAGGATTTCCTTCAGTCATATAACAACATAATTCCTTTTTTATGAGAAGTCTGGAGAGGGCCTGCTCTGTTTGCAAATGAATTTGATTGCATCTTGTGAAATTATGATAATTTTGGGAACCAAAACTAAATGAAGTTCTCATTTCCATCATTCCAGTACTGGGGCCCCAGAACAGATTGTCTACTCAGACTCAGATGTAAAACGGTACAGATCAACATTAGAGGTTGGACCACCACTAGTACACAGATATATTGTAAGTATACGGCTTGGTGATGCCTTTGGTCAGTTTTGCATGTTTTATATGGTAAGTTTGACAGCATCAGTAAGAAGTTGGAGTTAATATTATATTTGAGCCTGTACGTGAGAAAACCAAAAGTTTGGGTTCCGAGTAGGTCTGACACAAACCGGCCTGTACAGTCACAGAAGCAGGCTAGAAGCTTGAAATTTCGGATTCAAGAAGAAGGATTGTACTATCCGTGCAGCGAAAACATTGGCGATGATCAGCTGATCAGCAAATTGTTGGTTTTCTGATGCGGTGGCTCATTTATCTTTTTTATCATACAGGAGTAATCCTCATACTCTATCAATGATGTAAGATTTTCTAATCTTACATGCTTTACTTGAGATATGCCCATTACATGAGCTTAATCATGATAGACAAATCATGCAGCATGTTTGCCTAGTTATAGCTTGGAGTTTCAGTTCATTATGAGCAGAAAAATCACAAATATCCGCAGGTCCAATTGCTTTAGCTTTAAATAGAAAGGCAGCACTTAACATTTTACCAGTTAATTGATTGAATTCCTTTTCCATACCAGGTGAGCAATCGTGGACCAACAGCAGTTCAGACAAGTATTGTGAAGATAAGTTGGCCAAGCTATGATGCCCGAGGATTGAACCTATTACAGATAGAGAGTCAGACGGACACGGGCAGGCCTTATGTGGAGACCTCCAGGCCAGATGTTAGCTGTATATTCTATAATCATAATGTAAGTATTTTATAATGTTTCCTTCGAGTCAAATAATATTCTATAATCATTATAAATTATAGTTCTCGTTATTTGGGACAAAGGGCTGCAAACATATTGTGACTTTGGAAAAGAGATAAACTGATGGTCCTTGTACAGCCGCGGTAGTGTAATAGATAGTGTTTTTGCTTAGCAATCAAGAGATTGCGGTTTTGATACCCGTCTGGTACACATGCCTGTCTTCTTGGTGACAAATGTTCACCTTGATGTAATAAAGGCAAACTGTCCATAGAGGTGTAGAGGGGAAAATAGATAAACTGATGGTCCTTGGAGTTTCACAAGAAACTACATGTCTGATTTCAAGCATCTGAAAAAGGTTATGTCATACATTAGAATACAAGAACAAAAATGGCTTCTTGTTGATATTGCAGTTCACAGAGATCACAGAATACAACACAGACAACAGACCCTATACAATACTGTCACAGAGAGCTGCTGCACTGTCGGGGGAGGGAGTCAGGAAGAAAAGAGATATCGTCAAAAGATCTAGAGCAGACTTAAAAAATATAGTGAGTATTAAGTGTAATCAGGAAAACATATCCGTGCAATGAATACCCCCTTAAACCCCACATTTATATAGCAAATCTGGGTTATATAGTGGTATGTCTGTATTTCTTATTTATGGTCCAAAACATAGATTGTGGGTACTCATTAGAACTGCCTCGGCGAGCATTAATGTAAAAAATATCAAAATTTTTCCAATGAAATTTTCAGTTTTTACAGCTGAAAAAATCTCTGTATATTGCATGGGTAAGTTTTCATAATGAATATTAAGCTGTTAATATGAATCCCATGTAAATTTGTTGTGTATGAGCAAATACACAGTAATTTTGAAAAATGTTGCATTCTAGCCATTGATGAAGAAATACCATTCAGTTAAAGGTAGCTTTATCCATGGTTATTATAGAGATTAAGTTTTGTTTATTTCTAGATTCAGGCTGAGTATGAGAATCATTACTTTGAAATGTGAAAAGCATGCATAAAATTGCATCTCTTTTTCAAAACCAGACCAGTTTGCTGTTTGTTGAAATAGCAATGCTTATATTACCATGGTGTGTTTGTAGGGTTGTGTCGAAGGTACTCCTGGGTGTACCTATATCCACTGTACAGTTGGTTATCTACAACCGGATGACTCCGTGGAGATCACTCTCAGAGCAAGAATATGGACAAGTACTCTTATTCAGGTATTGAAATTTTCACATCTGGTAGCTATATCCACTGTACAATTAGTTTGTTGGAACTGGTAGCTATATCCACTGTACAGTTAGTTTGTTGCAACTGGTACCTACATTCACTGTACGGTTGGTTTGTTGCTGGTACCTACATTCAGTGTACGGTTGGTTTGTTGCTGGTACCTACATTCAGTGTACGGTTGGTTTGTTGCAACTGGTACCTACATTCACTATACGGTTGGTTTGTTGCTGGTACCTACATTCAGTGTACGGTTGGTTTGTTGCTGGTACCTACATTCAGTGTACGGTTGGTTTGTTGCAACTGGTACCTACATTCACTGTACGGTTGGTTTGTTGCTGATACCTACATTCAGTGTACGGTTGGTTTGTTGCTGGTACCTACATTCAGTGTACAGTTGGTTTGTTGCAACTGGTACCTACATTCACTGTACGGTTGGTTTGTTGCTGGTACCTACATTCAGTGTACGGTTGGTTTGTTGCTGGTACCTACATTCAGTGTACGGTTGGTTTGTTGCTGGTACCTACATTCAGTGTACTGTTGGTTTGTTGCAACTGGTACCTACATTCACTGTACGGTTGGTTTGTTGCAACTGGTACCTACATTCACTGTACGGTTGGTTTGTTGCAACTGGTACCTACATTCACTGTACGGTTGGTTTGTTGCTGGTACCTACATTCAGTGTACAGTTGGTTTGTTGCTGGTACCTACATTCAGTGTACGGTTGATTTGTTGCAACTGGTACCTACATTCACTGTACGGTTGGTTTGTTGCAACTGGTACCTACATTCACTGTACGGTTGGTTTGTTGCAGCTGGTACCTACATTCACTGTAGGGTTGGTTTGTTGCAACTGGTACCTACATTCACTGTACGGTTGGTTTATTGCAACTGGTACCTACACTCACAGAATGTATCATTTCTAGAAATGATATTGTATTAAACACACATTTTGGATTTGCATTATTTGATTTAAAATATGAGCTGTGCTAGAGACAGTCTGTGTACCAATAAAACTTGGAACAATTTGAGTCCAGATAATTCTACACATCACTACTGTCTCAATAGTATCTTTGTTGTTTAGTGGATCAACTGTATCTGAATGGTTTAGCTTTACTGTGTTTTAATCTGAGCAAGTTGTCCTGTGCTACATATTATTTGGCCATACTTACATGAAAACTGGAAAATTGGAGACATGCCTTTTCATGTTACCATTTGAATTCTTAGTTATAGGCAAATCATAAACAGTATTTACAGACAGTGTGCAAGAGTATTTTCAGCTCCTTTCACTTCCTATCTAATATTTCTGGTTTTCTTTGACTTTCAGAAGAAAATCCAGGAGCCATTTTACATGATCAGTAGTGCTACAGCTGAAGTGTTATCTATGCCATACTCTAACCTAGATATTACACCAGGGACACTGCTCAGACATATAGCAGATGTAAGTACAATAACACAAATTAGCTGACCATTCTTATCAAGTGGTGGAGTCAATTTGAATTTAAGCAATATTTGTCTAGATTTATGTTTTGTGCAACTTTTTAGATAAAATTCAAGCAAATAGTCAACAATTTGCTTTTAAAGATATTGCATTATGCCATTTTTGATCTCAACATCAGTTTTATGTCATTGAACAAGGCTTTTCTTAACCTTAGTATTTGTTAGGTACGTGAAGATGTTGTTCTGTCGGGATGTGACTGAAAAACTGCCGTGTCCTGAACTCAAACAAACAAAACCTTATTTTAATTATTTTACCTGAAAAAAAAAATATTGTAAATGTATTGTTAATCTTCCTTTACTAATACAGGTAGGAACGTATGTTAATCCTGAGAAGTTATTTCCCAAGCGTAAAGGTGTAGAGCCCTGGATAATAGGTGTAGCAGTATCCGCAGGGCTTCTCTTACTATTCCTTCTTATTATGCTGCTCTGGTGGGTAAGTGGTCATTTTGATACTTAATTTTATTGTAAACATTCATATGCCATGTAGTGATTTCTGCAGTTTTAAAGTGGGACTATTTAAAAAAAAAAAAAAAAAAAAAAAAAAAAAAAAAAAGTGGCATCTTTCACAGAACTTTTAAAAGCATAAGTTATGAACACGATAGAATGGTCTCACTGTCCAGCCTCAGTTAACTGAATATATCAACGCAATATGTTTTACAAACTAAAACCTCATAAAATAGAAAGTAGACATCACATGCTATGAAATGAAGAAAATTAAGAGTAATATTTACACCTGTAAGTCAACAGAATATCAAGATCTTGTAATAGTTTTCACTATAGAGTTTTATGTTTTTATATTTTAAATTTCAGTGTGGATTTTTCCGAAGAAAGCGACCAGAAGAAAAGGCCTATCTTACTCCACAGAATGGTGCATATAAACAAGTCGCCAGCACATCACCAGATGATAAATACAGATATATGTGAAACACTTGCTCATCTTAGTCAAATGCTTTATTGAAAGAGATACAAGAATTCCAAGTGAGAAGAGATAGGAACACAGAAGAGCTCAAAGTCTTCAAACATGTCTACAACTGATCAGTGTTTGCAAGGCTTGACAAGTGTCTGCAGGCTTAGAGTAAACACACCAGGACCCAGTTGTTCAAAGCATCGTTAGCTTAACAATACCGTTAAGACATAAATTTGTTAAGCAAATATCAGCTAAAGTAACAAATACACTGTTATTTTTTGTTGAAAAATGTGAGAATCCTTTGCAGTGCAAAGGATTCTCACATTTTTTCAACAAAAAATAACAGTGTATTTGTAATGTTTGAAATTTTAATGAAACGTTAACTAACGACGTCGTTAGTTTTGAACAACTGGGTCCTGGACACCAGCAGTCAGGGGACATTATACAAAGGGAGAACTATGTTACTGTCCTTTGAATTTCCAATCCAGGCATGACGCAAACCAGCCTTTACAGTAATAGAGAATGGCTAATATGCAAACGTGTAATTTTGTAGATATGATGATATTTGAAGGATACATTTCTAGAGTTAACACGTGGGCTCTCATCAGAATCAGAAGAGCATGGTGGTCCAGTGATAGAGTGTCACACTCCAAACTGAGATGACCTGTGTTTGAACACTGCCACGGCCCGTTTACGTCCTTGAGTAGACACATTTTACCCCTTACGGTACTGGTACTATGCAGAGAGTGTAAGCTCTGTCCTGACATGACTGAAAAAAAATTGACTGGGATATTAGAATTAGATGGAACAAAATCATTAGAAGAAGCTCTGTGTTTATTGTATCAAAGCGATATCTCACTGGTGCATTCACATAAATTTCCATCACTTGTTTTAATGGAGCAATAATAGAGAATATTGTCTTGAGATATAATTAATAATTATGTGTGTCAGTCAGCTTAGATGAAATCCACAGTGAAAAACTTTTTTTAATCTAAACTGTGCTAATCCAATATATTGAGTATGCATACAGATCCGCAGCTTTATTGTTTGAAGATGTTAATAATAACTGGCCCTGATAGCTTTATCAGTAGCATGTCATTTGCTGTTTTTAGCTCTCCTGCACGAAGTGCATAGAGCTATTGTAGTCACCTCGGTCGTCCCCGTTTACGTTTACGTGTACGTCCGCGTCACACTTTCGGTTAAAGTTTTTTATAAGTCTATATCTCTTGACCATGTTGATGGATCAAGTTGATACTTTGCATGTTGCTAGATATTGGTCTGAAGTTTTCCGCAGTACCATCATGACCCACCCTGGGTGACCTTGAGGTCAAGGTCATGGACTTAGAAATTTTGTGTTGAAGTTTTTGGTTAAAGTTTTTGTAAGTCTAGATCTCTTGACCATATTGATGGATTGAGTTGATACTTTGCATGTTGCTAGATATTGGTCTGAAGTTTTTTGCAGTACCATCATGACCGACAGCGTGAGGTTGAGGTCACAGACTTAGAAATTTTGTGTTTCAGTTTTTAGCTCACCTGAGCCGAAGGCTCACAGGTGAGCTTATAGGATAGGCAGGCATCCGTCGTCCGTCCGTCGTCCGTCCGTCCGTCCGTCCGTCCACAATTTCAAAGAAGAATATTTCTGAAGCTAGTAGGCCGATCTTGATCAAATTTAATGTGAACCATAATTGGGTTGGGGGATTGATGGCATTAGGTTTTGGAGCAGATTGTATTAAAATTGTGGTTTCCATGGCAACAGATAGGTCCTATAGACTTACAATGGGAAAAACTAAAAAAATCTTCTTCTCTGAAACCACTAGGCCCACAGCTTTGATATTTGGTATGTAGCAATGGCTAATGGTCCTCTACATAAATTGTGCCATTCATGCCCCTGGGGTCAAATTTGGCCACGCCCCGGGGGTCGATAGTCTCCATAGACTTACTATGGGAAAAAAATTCAAAAATCTTCTTCTCTGAAACCACAGGGCCCACAGCTTTGATATTTGGTATGTGGCAATGGCTAATGGTCCTCTACATAAATTGTGCCAGCCATGCCCCTGGGGTCAAATTTGGCCACGCACCGGGGGTTGATAGTCTCCATAGACTTACAATTGGAAAAACTAAAAACATCTTCATCTCTGAAGCCACTAGGCCCACAGCTTTGATATTTGGCATGTAGCAATGGCTAATGGTCATCTACATAAATTGTGCCATTCATGCCCCTGGGGTCAAATTTGGCCACGCCCTGGGGGTTGATAGTCTCCATAGACTTACCATGGGAAAAAAATTCAAAAATCTTCTTCTCTGAAACACAGGGCCCACAGCTTTGATAATTTGTATGTTGCAATGGCTAATGGTCCTCTACATAAATTGTGCCAATCATGCCCCTGGGGTCAAATTTGGCCACGCCCCAGGGGTCGATAGTCTCCATAGACCTACAATAGGAAAAAAAACTAAAAAAAAAATCTTCTTCTCTGAAACCACTAGGCCAACAGCTTTGATATTTGGTATGTAGCAATGGCTAATGGTCTTCTACATAAATTGTGCCATTCATGCCCCTAGGGTCAAATTAGGTCACGCCCCGGAGGTTGATAGTCTCCATAGACTTACTATGGGAAAAAAATTCAAAAATCTTCTTCACTGAAACCACAGGGCCCACAGCTTTGATATTTTGTATGTGGCAATGGCTAATGGTCCTCTACATAAATTGTGCCAATCATGTCCTCAGGGTCAAATTTGGCCACGCCCCGGGGGTCGATAGTCTCCATAGACCTACAATAGGAAAAACTAAAAAAATCTTCTTCTCTGAAACCACTAGGCCTACAGCTTTGATATTTGGTATGTAGCAATGGCTAATGGTCCTCTACATAAACTGTGCCATTCATGCCCCTGGGGTCAAATTTGGCCACGCCCCAGGGGTCAATAGTCTCCATAGACTTACTATGGGAAAAAAATTAAAAAATCTTCTTCTCTGAAACCACAGGGCCCACAGCTTTGATATTTGATATGTGGCAATGGCTAATGGTCCTCTACATAAATTATGCCAGCCATGCCCCTGGGGTCAAATTTGGCCACGCCCCTGGGGTCGATAGTCTCCATAGACTTACAATTGGAAAAACTAAAAAAATCTTCTTCTCTGAAACCACTAGGCCCACAGCTTTGATATTTGGTATGTAGCAATGGCTAATGGTCCTCTACATAAATTGTGCCATTCATGCCCCTGGGGTCAAATTTGGCCACGCCCCGGGGGTTGATAGTCTCCATAGACTTACTTTGGGAAAAAAATTCAAAAATCTTCTTCTCTGAAACCACAGGGCCCACAGCTTTGATATTTTTAATGTGGCAGTGGCTAATGGTCCTCTACATAAATTGTGCCATTCATGCCCCTGGGGTCAAATTTGGCCACGCCCCAGGGGTCGATAGTCTCCATAGACCTACAAATGAAGAAAACTAAAAAAATCTTCTTCTCTGAAACCACTAGGCCAACAGCTTTGATATTTGGTATGTAGCAATGGCTAATGGTCCTCTACATAAATTGTGCCATTCATGCCCCTGGGGTCAAATTTGGCCACGCCCCGGGGGTTGATAGTCTCCATAGACTTACTATGGGAAAAAAATTCAAAAATCTTCTTCTCTGAAACCACAGGGCCCACAGCTTTGATATTTTGTATGTGGCAATGGCTAATGGTCCTCTACATAAATTGTGCCAATCATGTCCCCGGGGTCAAATTTGGCCACGCCCCGGGGGTCGATAGTCTCCATAGACCTACAATAGGAAAAACTAAAAAAATCTTCTTCTCTGAAACCACTAGGCCCACAGCTTTGATATTTGGTATGTAGCAATGGCTAATGGTCCTCTACATAAATTGTGCCATTCATGCCCCTGGGGTCAAATTTGGCCAGGCCCCTGAGGTTGATAGTCTCAATAGACTTGCTATGGGAAAAAAATTAAAAAATCTTCTTCTCTGAAATCACAGGGCACACAGCTTTGATTTTTTGTATGTCGCAATGGCTAATGGTCCTCTACATAAATTGTGCCAGCCATGCCCCTGGGGTCAAATTTGGCCACGCCCCGGGGATAGATAGTCTCCATAGACTTACAATGGGAAAAACTAAAAAAAATCTTCTTCTCTGAAACCAAAATGCCCAGAGCTTCTATATTTTGTATGTAGCAATGTTTGGTAGTACCCATTATAAATTGTGCCATTCATGCCCCTGGGTCAAATTTGGCCATGCCCCGGGGGTCATTAGTGTCCATGCATAGACTTTATTGGTCGATTCTCAATTGCTTTAAATCTCATGAGCTTACAATGTGATAATTTCTCAGGTGAGCTACAGGACCAATGGTCCTCTAGTTGGTTAAAGTGTTTGTAAGTCTATATCTCATGACCATATTGATGGATTGAGTTGATACTTTGCATGTTGGTAGATATTGGTCTGAAGTTTTATGCAGTACCATTATGACCTACCCTGGGTGACCTTGAGGTCAGGGTCACAGACTTAGAAATTTTGCGTTAAGTTTAAGTTTTGGTTAATGTTTTTATAAGTCTATATCTCTTGAACCAATTTGATACTTTGCATTGGTCTGAAGTTTTATGTTGTACCATCATGACCCACCTGAGTGACCTTGAGGTCAAGGTCATGGGTCATAGATTTTAACAGATGTAGTGGCAAAGCACAAGTCAGGCGAGCTACGCTGTCCTGCGACAGCTCTTATTAACTTTTTTTTTTTACTCAAAACATAGATCATGGGTAGATGTTAGAACCCCCTCACCAAGGCAGTTCTAACCAGTACCCACAATCTGTTTTTGAGCAAAAATAAAAATAACCCTCTACATCCCAGTTTTACTTTTAAAAAAAGTGGGGTGTAAAGGGGGCATTCATAACAATCTGACTCTGGGAGGCTTGTGAAGATAATTGACTGTCCCGACATGACAATTAGCTGTAGACTAGCTGTAGACATAAAGCTATAACACAAACAAACTAAAATACATGTATATATATCTCAGGCTCATTTAGATTGTATTTATCATGGCATTATTGCTAGATACATTATGCTTTTTGATATGTTGTTTAGTATGAATTTCATATTGGTGCTAAATGATTTAATAGGGAGTAAATGTACAACATTTGGTAAGATCCATGATTTAAAGTTTTCCATTGCATGTACATTTTCATATTTTTGTGTGTAAAATGGGAACACATGAAATTGCTGCTGCCAACGGAATTACTTCTCATTTTGTATAAAAAAAAAGTTCATAACAGATCATCAACTACTTAATTTTAAAACCTTATCATCTTTGTGTATCATTTGAGCCGCCTCATGAGGAAATAGGACTTTTGCCTATGCGAAAACAAAGACACAGATCAGCTTTGCGGTAACCGTGAAGCCTACCACGCCTCTGTTTTCGCTACACAGATAGTACAATTCCTTTCCTCCTGAAATACGAAATTTCAAGCCACTAGCCATCTTCTGTGATGTAACAGAAGAGTTTGTGTTGGACCTGTTCGAAAACCACATACATGTAGTTTGTGTCGGACCTGTTCGAAAACCACAGTCGGTTTTCTCATGATGCATCTCATTTTGTATAATGAGTAAGCACACTGGATACCCAGAGACAACAAATGCATCTGGGCCCTAATGAATGAAATCAAAATAAGATTTTAGTGTACAAATACCTGTCTGCCGACAACTTTCCACGCATATTTCCAATCCATGGAAAGTTGTTCCCAGACAGGCATTTATGACCTATTGTCTCATATTGATTTCAGTTGTGTTTGTTGTTCTCAGTTCCGTTGGTTGTCTCTGGATAAACGGTGTGTTGAGACTGACTGTATTTGAGCTGCGACACGAGAAAACCAACAATGTGGTTTCCCACAAGGTATGACACAAATCAGGCTGTACAGTCACAGAAGCAGGCTAGAAGCTTGAAATTTTGAATTTAGAAAGTAGAGGAACAGTACTATCTGTGTAGCGAAAGCAAAGGCGCTGATCAGCTTCGCGGTTACCGCGAAGCTGATCCGCGCCTTTGTTTTCACATATGCAAATTGTTGCTTTTCTCATGAGGCGGCTCATTTATCTATATGTATTTAGCTCTGTTGTAGAGCATAATCATACTTGTTGTATATTAATTTGTACAAATGTATATATGTGCTGTGTAAATTATTTCATATGACGATGTGTTCAAAACATATCTATGCATTGTTACATTTTCATTTTATATTATTGATTTGTATTTTGTTGTATTTTTTGTGTCGTATAATCTTGCTTTTGCATTAGAATTCTTCATTCAGAATCAGCAAATCATGTTATCACCCTGTCTAGTTTAAACCCCTTATATCCTTTTTTCACATGCCATTACTGGGGTTAAAGTGGGTATATTGTTGGTGCACATAAGAGCACACATTCTAGGTGAGATTACTGTGCACATATAATTTCGTTATTATGGTTTGTGTATATGTATATGCAATAATGCTTTTTTTTGACACTTGTGCAGTATTGCTACATACACTCACAAGAACCATGGTATATCTTCGACTAATTCATAGAAAATTGAGTATAAAAACTCTTTTTAAGCTATAATTTGAGAATGGTTAATTCAGTCACCTTGTAAATCAGAGGCCTTTGCATCAGGAAAACATGTCCGTGCAATATATACCCCCTTAGACCCCACTTTTATATAGAAAAACTGGGGTATGCAGGGGTATACCTATCTTTCTTTTTTTTGCTCCAAAACATCGATTGTGGGTACTCGTTAGAACCGCCTCTACGAGGCGGTTCTAACGTGTACCCACAATCTATGTTTTGAGCAAAAATATGAAAAATGTCAAAATTTTTCAGCTGAAAATTTTCAATTTTTAAAGCTCAAAAATCTCTGTTTATTGCATGGGCGTGTTTTCGTAATGAAAGGTCCCATCTTCCATATGAACTTAAATTTTGATTGGGACATAAAACATTCATGAACAAAACCACTTAAAATTTACCTAAACTTTTATTATGTCATTACTTAAATTCTTGGATTTAGAAACAAAAAGAGTCATTCTACTTATGAAGCAAAAACAAATATAGGTGTAAATCATTTGGCCAGTCATTCTGTCTTTTCAAATATGCTTGTTTTCTCATGACATGGCTCATGTATTTATTTTTGTGAAATATTTTTTTTTACAGCCAATTTCTTGGAATGTGATCTTTTTATGTTGTTATTGTGAATTTAGTAGAATTTATCCATGATATCCATTTTGTATATTCACTGTATATTATCGTTTGACATTTGAAGAGAAACTATAGAATCAAAAGTAAGAGAAAAAGTGAAAATGAATGAGTGAGTGAGTGAGTGAGTGAGTGAGTGAGTGAGTGAGTGAGTGAGTGACTGACTGACTGACTGACTGAGTGACTGACTGAATGAATGAATGTCCAGTAGTCAGTATCTTTATTAAAACAGAATTTGGTGACTGTTACCAATTCTTGTTTATACCACCAAATATAGTTTTATTTTATGATGTAGGTTATTCAGGAATATATGCACTGCAGTCAGCGACAAAAAGTGATTTCACGTTATCTAATCTGTATACTTCAGTGTACATGTGCTTTCATGTTTACAATGAACTTTACTATTTACTAAAAGTCTCTATAGACCTGCATGTGCAAGCTTCTACTGACATATTGGGGTTCTCTTCACAAAAATTTCAAACTTTTTGTAAACTTGTTTGAGTCTAAAGTCATCGTTAGGAAAACATGTCCGTGTAATGTATACCCCCTTGAACCCCACGTTTATATATGCAGGGGTATACCTATTTTTCTTATTTTTACTCCAAAACATAGATTGTGGGTACTCGTTAGAACCGCCTCGGCGAGGCGGTTCTAACGTGTACCCACAATCTATGTTTTGAGCAAAAATAAGAAAAATATCAAAATTTTTCCAGGGAAAATTTTCATTTTTACAACAAAAAAAAATTCTGTATATTGCATGGGCGTGTTTTCGTAATGTGCACGAAAGTACATATTCTACAACAAATAATAACAGAAAAACTAGAAAAAATATTATGTAAACTGGATGCTGACCTGTAAAGTTGAAGCTGTTGAATTTAAAACAGCATCCAAATCATACATTTATTTTACCTTTACAAAATTATGAAGGCATTGTATTTAAAATCTTGATACTACAAATTCTGGAGTCCTTGGGAAATAAATTTTGGCCCTTTACTGTATGTAGGAAAACTGCAATCCCAATATAATGGATACTTAAATTCATTTATTGCTTTTTAGTTGTATTTATTAACTCAACATAATATTTGTGCCAAATATGTATATTTATGCAATATTAACAGGCCGACAGGTGCATTTGAGAATGAGTGAATATATCTGGTAAATAATAAATGTAGACACTTCTCTTAATTATATTAAGGGAATAAAGTATTGTAATTGTTGTTTAAAAATTTGAGCCGCATCATGAGAAAACCAACAATCTGGGTTTCCGACCTGGTTCGACACAAACCTAGCTGTGCAAGCACAGAAGATGGCTAGAGGCTGGATATTTCGGATTTAGAAAGTAGAGGAACAATACTATTTGTTTAGCGAAAACAAAGGTGCTGATCAACTTCGCAGTTACTGCGAAGCTGATCTGCACCTTTGTTTTTGCATATGCAACCTGTTGGTTTTCTCATGAAGCGGCTCATTTGTCAAGTCCACGAATGAAGTGTTGCAGTTACAAGTATGACAAATGTGAGCAAATATTAAGGCAGGTGACTTGTCCCCGAGGTTAAAAAACTTTTTTTCAAGCTCAACTCAGCTGAGCATGAAATTTAAGCTGCTCAAAAATGACAAAATAGCTCAAATAAATAGAAATTTCAGGTTTAGATCACCAAAGCCTGCAATTTATTTTGCTTATAAATGTTAAAATGCCAACAATTGTTGGCATTTTATCAATTGTTGGCATTTTAACATTTATGAGCAGGATAAATTTTAGTCTCAGCTGAGCTGAGCATGAAAAAAGTTTTAACCTCGGGGCTTGAGTTGCTCTGGTGATGGTGAGTTGCTTAGATTGTAAGTGACAAAAATACAATTTCTGCAACACACATATTCCTTCTAATAGATTTATTTGAAAATTGCTCATGTTAATCAAATGGCATTCTTCGTCTTTACAATATGTATGGAGAGATGTTGACATATAACAGTTTATGGTTTAAAAATGTACACTATATGAAGAACAGGCCCCCAGGTTATAAAACAATTTTCAAGCTCAACTCAGCTGAGCATGAAATTTAAACTGCTCATAAATGACAAAATAGCCAGAATAAATTGAAATTTCAGGTTTAGAGTACCAAAGCCTGTAATTTATCCTGCTAATGAATTTTTAAATGCCAACAATTGTTGGCATTTAAACATTTATGAGCAGGATGAGTTTTATAACCTCGAGACCTGGTTAACTGCCTCTGATTTTCTCTGCTCCATTTGGTTTCTTAGTATGAAAACAGGAATAAATGATGCATGTATATGCCAGATGTCTTTGATGTCATATAGCAATAAATTTTATATGTTTATTTTACATTCTGATTCTTTCTGTTTTCTCTCATTTCTTTACTTTCCACTTATTTTACGGGATTCAAGTGTTACCAAGCTTGTATGAATCATGACCCTTGGATGACCTTGGCCTGCCTAAGGAAAGGTTAATAGTTACTACATGTACCTATTACTTGCTATGATAAATGGGAAAAATTTACAGCCATTTTTGAGTTTGCGTAATTTACAGCCCTTTTAATTTGGAAAAACTTGTTGAGATCTAATGGGGGAAAACTTGCAAACTTTTAATTTAGCCATTTAATGGGAAAAAATGAACAGCCATTTAATGGTGGAAATCTTACAGCCTTTGAATGCAGAAAATTTACTGTCATTTAACTTGATGGGGCAAACTTACAGCCATTTAATGGTGGAAAACTTAGCTATTTCATAGGGGAAAACATACAGCCATTAAAGGGAAAACTTACAGCCATTTGATATGGGGGGAATTACAGCCATTTAATGGGGGAACTTACAACCATTTTATGGGGAAAACTTACAACCATTTATTGGGGGGGGGACATAGTCATTTAATAGAAATGAATTTACAGCCATTTAATTGGATAAATTTACAGCCATTTAATTTGAGAAAACTAATATGCATTTAATGAAACACTGTAAAATTTACAGCTAATTAATTGGGGAAACAGTCATTTATTGCAAAAAAATTACAACCATTTTATTGCCATGGGAAAAATACAGCCATTAGTTGGGGAACACAGGCATTTAATGGGAAAACTTACAGAAATCAAATGGAGAAACTAACAGCCATTTTATTTGGAAAATGTGCAGCCATTAATGGGGAAATTCAGCCATTTAATCTGGAAACTAACAACCATTTAATTGGGGAAACTACAGTCATTTTATTATGCCCCCAACTTTGAAAAAGTTGGAAGGGCATATTGCTTTCGGCTTGTCTGTCTGTCTGTCTGTGTATGCGTGTGTACGTCTGTTAACTTTTGAATGGTGAATGTTAGGGATTTGAAATTTCATGTGTGTATTCCTCATGAAAAAATAGTTGACCCGTATTTTTTTTCTTGTCCGAGTTATGCCCTTTTTCTGAGTTATTTCCCTTTGAAAACAAAATTTGAAAATCTTGTGTGCAAGATATCTCGAAAAGTATTTAAGCTAGAGCCTTCATATTTGGTATACTGGTTAGGGCTGATGAGTAGATGACCTGATCAACTTTTGAGAACTTTCCGTCAAATTTTGACAAAACTACGGAATTTTGAAATTTTTATTGAATTTTCCACTTTTCGGTGAAATTTGAAACTTTTGAATGGTGAATGCTAGGGTTTTGAAATTTCATATACAAATTCCTCATGAAAAAATAATTGACCCGTATTTTTTTTCATGTTCAAGTTATGCGCCTTTTTGGAGTTATGCCCCTTTTAAAACAAAATTTGAAAATCTTGTGTGCAAGATATCTGAAAAAGTATTTAAGCTTGAGCCTTCATATTTGGTATACTGGTTGAGGCTGAGAAGAAGATCACCTGATTAACTTTTGAGGACTTTCCGTCAAATTTTGACAAAGTAACAGCTCCATTTTGAAATTTTTACTCCATTTCTAACTTGTATACAAAAAGCTTACATTCTGTTTCTGGATCGAGGTCAAAAACAGAAGCAACCGAACAGCTTCTTTAGGAAATTAAATTTAACTTCATTCAAATGAAATAAATGAATCATACATGCTGCCAGTTTAGGGACAAGCATACAGTTGGGGGCATAGTGTTTTACAAACACTCATTTCTAGTTGAGAAAAACTTACAACAATTTAAAAGAGAATTACAACTATTTAATGGGGATAACTGAGCCATTTAATTTGGAAAAACTATCAGCCATTTGATAGGGTGACACTTGCAGCTATTCAATTGGAGAAAGCATACAGCCACCTAATGGAGAAAACTTGTAGGAAATGAGGAAATGGTCTGAAATTAATGTTATCTGAAAAAAATGACTATGAAAAGTTGTGTGCCGTATACATGCATCAGGAAAACATGTCCGTGCAATGAATACCCCCTCAAACCTCATTTTTATATAGTAAAACTGGGGTATGTAGGGGTATACCTATTTTTAGCTCACCTGAGCCGTTAGGCTCACAAGGTGAGCTTATGTGATGGCCATGATCCGGCGTCCGTCCGTCCGTCCACAATTTCAAAGATCTTCTCCTCTGAAACCACTTGGCCAATCAAAGCCAAATTTTATATGAAGCATCTATAGGAAGGGGGAACCAATGTATATATAAATAATCCAGGTCACATGACCAAGGTGGCCGCCATGCCCATATATGGTAAAAACCTTTAAAAATCTTCTTCTCCAGAACCCAAAAGCCTAGGATCTTGAAACTTGGCATGTAGCATAAGTGATTCAAGGTCCACAATGTATGTATAAATAATGACCTTAGGATGACCTTGACCTATTTTACGGCAAGGTCAACATAGGTCGCCAATGCATTTGAATGGGGAAAACTTTTAAAATGTCATTTAAAGTGAAAGTCTTGCAGGAAATGGGCAGTAGGACTGAATATTCATGATTCTGAAAAAAAATTTGACCCCCGGGGCTCATCTGCCCCCACCCCGGGGCAATATACATGTATATCTCCATAATATTCAAACGTCTTCTCCTCTGAAACCGCTTGGCGAATCAAAGCCAAATTTTATGTGAAGCATCTATGGAATGGGGGAATTAATGTATATATAAATTATCTAGTTCACATGACCAAGATGGCTGCCATGCCCATATATGGTAAAAACCCGTCAAAAATCTTCTTCTCCGAATCTGGTGGACCGATTTCAAAGAAACTTGGCATAAAGCACCAATGGCTGAAGTACTACAATGTATATATAAATCATGACCCTGTGGTGACCTTGACCTATTTTACGACAAGGTCAACATAGGTCGATTGGAATGGGGAAAACTTTTAAAAAGTGATTTGAGGTGAAAATCTTGCAGGAAATGGGTAGTAGGACTGAATATTAAAGATTCTGAAAAAGAAATGGACCAAAGCCATGTCGGCGAGGCGGTTCTAACGTGTACCCACAATCTATGTTTTGAGCAAAAATAAGAAAAAATATCAAAATTTTTCCAATGAAATTTTCAATTTTTACAGCTGAAAAATTCTCTCTGTATATTGCATGGGCAAGTTTTCGTAATGAATTGTACACCGAGCAGAAAACTCACTTCTGAATCCCACAGTAAAGCTTGAAACTTTTCATGTGACATTACAAACTGAATAAATCATGACCTTGGCCTATTTTAAGGCAAGGCCATTTGCTTCTTATACATGCAGTCATTCACGTTAGAAAACTCGCAGGCAATGGCAGGTAAGTGTATGGCTAGATCCCCATATTGTCCATAGTACTGGTTAAGGTGGACCTAGGAACGGAATAAAAAAAAAAAAAAAAAAAAAAAAAAAAAAAAAAAAATAAGCGACCTTATATATATATATTATTGAGTATATATTTACCTAAGAATGGAAATATTACAAAATGCGAACTTGGGGTCGGGTGTTCCAGGGAGATAAAATCCTCCTTGTACGGGACAACTGCCTAGCAAAGGCTTTTCCAGGAACAGTATCCAAAAGAGCCGCCTCATGGGAAAACCAACAATGTGATTTTCTAACAGGTCTGACACAAACCGGCCTGTACAGTCACAGAAGCAGGCTAGAAGCTTGAAATTTCGGATTTAAGGAAAAAAGGAATTGTACTATCCGTGTAGTGAAAACAAAGGCGCTGATCAGCTTCGCGGTAACCCGCGAAGCTGATCTGCGTCTTTGATTTCGCATATGCAGATTGTTTGTTTTTTCATGAGGCGGCTCAAAAGCTAGTCCCCTAGAACTGATTTGATGACCAAGAACGAAAAACATCCATGCAAAACTGAGTAAATGGACAAAATATTTGAGCCACCTCGTGGGAAAACCAACAATGTGGTGTCCGAACAGGTCCGACACAAACCGGGCTGTACAGCTACAGAAGCAGGCTAGAAGCTTGAAATTTCGGATTTAGAAAGAAGAGGTACTGTACTATCCGATTAGGCGCTGATCAGCTTCGCGGTTACCGCGAAGCTGATCTGCGTCTTTGTTTTCACATATGCAGATTGTTGGGTTTATCATGAGGTCGCTCATTTATGTATGAAGTAGAAAAAAAGAAACAAACGTACAAGTGATTAATCTTTGTTTCCACCTTCCACTTGATATTTAGGCCCTCCATGGACAAGTAACTCGCACCCTAACCCATTACTTTTTTTTTATTTACAACAGAAACACAGCATAGTTTCCTGTTTTACTTACATTACTTTGAATCCCTATAAAAAATTTAATGCAGATTTTCGTCAAGGCTGAAGAATGTTAAAACAGAGCTCTTATTGCATGTAGGTGGAAAGTTTAACAGCACGTACATGTGTGTAATTGTAAAGTCATGAAACTTCACCCCTATCTCAATGTTAATTATTTCTTTGTTTAAATAAATTGCTTCTAATTTCCCCCAAATTAACTTAATCTACATACACTGTTAGAAACTGGTGCCACATTAACTGAGCCGCGTCACGAGAAAAGCGGATTTTTGCCTATGCGAAAACAAAGGCGCAGATCAGCTCCGCAGTAACTGCGAAGCTGATCAGCGCCTTTGTTTTCGCCTCACGGATAGTACAATTCCTCTTCTTTCTAAATCCAAAATTTTGAGCCTCTAGCCTTCTTCTGTGCTTATACAGCTCGGTTTGTGTCAGACCTGTTCGGCAACCACTTGTTTGTTTTCTCATGGCGCGGCTCATAAATTGTCGCTCTACCTGGCGTTTTTCAGAAGATGCGCGAATGGTTAACATGTTTCAAGCGTTTCTGAACACGTCCAGCACACGCTGGTCTTACCGATTTAGTAGATGAGCAGCATTGTATGTACCCACAACAAGTTCGTCAACATAATCTGCTGCCTCTGTTGGCGTTCATCTGATGTGCACATTTGTTCATTGTTTAGTTAGTTCTTACGTTAAAGTTCATTTTTTTTTTTTTCAAGATTATGGTCCAACTAGTACGGTACATGAAACTGAAACTTGGCGATAAAATGCACCCATTAGGGGAAAGGACAAACTTGGTCTCAAATGAAAGCTTATTACCCCTGCTATTGATTTCCGGTTGTCGTAGCTTTCTAAACGTGTAGCGTCATATTAGAAAAAGGGGAGATAACTCTCTGCTATATCAAAGCAAGTTTCGACAAACAGTTGTTTTCGTTTAAAAAGTCATAGAATTATTGATGGAACAACGTAAAGTTCCTAGTTATGTAATACAAACATGTATTTCGTGGCGATTGGTTGCTGTTTAGGTCCCTTGAATGTCAAGACGATGTTATTACGTAATGTTACGTAACATACTCAATAAATCGTTGTAAATAAATATTTTCAATTTAATTTGCGCGATTAATATAAACATTGTTGAAACGAATTTTCTTTGGTCTTATAGCCAATTTCATAATCTTTTCAGCCATGCGAGCTACGATTCTGTACTATTTTTATTGATTGAGTTACATTCCTTTAAAGTATCGAATCCTCGTTCAAAAACTTGCACATTTAAGTGTATTAATAATGGGGGTACACAAAGAAAATGGATCATATCTCAGTTGTTTCTTACCCTAGACCACGGAACTTGGTATCATTTTACAGCGGAGACATATCCCTGATATCTCATGACACAGAATAAAAAATTTCAAATTTGCACATTCATGAATTTTAATTAAATTTTTAAAATGATAGAGAAAATAAAACATATAAAAAACAACAAGAAGTGGCCTAATTTCATATCTAAACGATCATTGTGACACATTGTTATTGCGCCAGTAATAACACTTGATAAAATTGTTGATGTCATGTACCTATATGAAAAATATATTATTTGTGTTTTCATGAATATTAATGAAAATGAAAAAAAAATCAAGAAAAACGAGGGTAAAATCTTCTGCCATTGAAGACTTTGTGGAGGGCAATAGGATCTACCTTGTACCCTTAGACAATTTTAATTGCGGCCAGTTTGGTCAGAAGACCACCAAAATACCAAACAAATGTTTTCTTCAACACTGAACACATTTTATTACGTCAATTTCATAGTTTCCCACCCCATCCCTAATGTGGTTGTGAAGAATGGAGGTGTACTTACAGAAATACTCTTATACCAGCAACAGCATGCTCTAGAGTATTAAAGTTTGTCCAATTGTAAAACACGGTCTAAGAACTTTTACATAAAAACATATTAATATTCAAATTATTGATTTTACAGATTCATGAAATCAATGAAAGATAACAAAAATCGGTACAATAGGGGGAATAGTTACAAAATCACTTGTAACTGAGCTGTTTATAAACATATAATAAAGAAAGTGGTATCAAGTGAATGTTATGACAACGTGTAGTCACTCTCAAGTCTGACATAATGCTCATCTGAGTTTCACTTTCATGAATATTAATGAAAACTAAAAATTGGAGAGAAAAAAAATGAAAAAGAAATTAAACGGGAATATCTACAAAATGACTTGTATCTCAACAACCAAAAATCATGAAGAGCTGAAATTGGTATCAAACTATTGTTTTAACATAATTATATCACTCTTTTCTACAATAAATAAGGCTTTTGATTTTTGTATTAATTAAACCTGTAGAAATTGGAGAAAAACGCAGAAAAAATGGAGAGGTATACCTGTATTACCACACCTATCTTGGCTAATAATATACCGAGAGAAATTGGAATAAAATGATAGCTAGGACACTGTACTATAACCGAATTCTAAGAAATATAAATCGAGTGACTAACGCATTGTTCAGTTGATAATAAAACTTAAGAGTGTTGAGAAAATTAAAGAAAAATGAAGGGATATACCAACAAAATCGCTTATATCTCAGCTAGTAACAATCATAGATTTTTGTAAATGGTACAAAATGATTGTTATTATATTGTATTATACCATGTAATAAGGACTAAAAGATATGTTGATCAACTGAAATTCTTGTTGTTCGTATATTAATAAGAATATTAGATAATAGAGAAAAGTGACAGAAAAATGAAGGGGTATACCAATAAAATCGCTTATATCTCACTTGCAAATAGCCTTAGAGTGCTGAAAATGCTACCAAGTAATTGCAAGGTCAATGTGCTATAATAATGTAAAAAGGAATTTAAGCTATTTGACTTTCTTAATGTTCGAATATTAACGAAAGCCTTATGTATGTTTTCATATTTTTAGTTAAGTTAAGGTAACTGAGTGGCCACCTATTGGGAAAATAGCTGCTCATTCGGCTTACGATATGTTTCATGGTATAAGTACCTAATTGTTAGTTTGGTTTTTTCCCACCTCGGTTTTTGGAGTGGGAATCTTTTTCTGATTGCGCCTTTTCCTGATCTTTGCCTACTTGTACCTCTTTAGATATTAGAGACAAATCACAGAAAAATGAAGCGGTATACCAACAAAATCTCCAATATCCCAGCTACCAAAGGTCACAGAGTGTTGAAAATGGTACCAAATGATTGCTAGTAGGTCCATGTACTATATCCAGGTAATAAGATATATAAATCATCGAATTTTTATCGTGGGAACATTAATGACAACATTAGATATTAAAGAAAAATCACCAAAAATAAAAGGACTATACCAATAAAATCGCTTATATGTCAGCTAGCAAAAGCCTTGGAGTGATGTAAATGATACCACAGGATTTCTAAGGCAATGAACTATTGTCCTGCAGTCTGAAATATTAACCATTTTAGATAATGTTTTTGAATGTTACGTAAAACTTCAAAAATATAAACATAGCAGAAAAAGTTAAGATTGTGTTCCAACAAAATCATTTGTACATTTGTTTTAACTAGTTGTTATCGTTAATCTGACCATACAGCAATGGCTTGTAGTCGAAGAAATTGTTCGATGCAATGTTGAATAAATTACGTCTATTTGCAATTGAGATACAAGTGATCTTGTTGATATACCTCTTCAATTGTTCGTGATTTTCACATATTTTTTAGGTTCACATGAAAATTCATTGAACAAATATTAACATTATTCATAAATGGGTACAGTACATTACCATAGCTATCATTTAACACAAAGTCTAATACTAGCTAAGATACTTGTGGTTTTATAAGTATACCACCTTATTTTTTCTTCAATATTTCTTCGATTTCTCAAGATTTTATTCAAAGTCATGAAACGAAAGTTAAATGACATATACATGTAATTCATAGTGCATGGTGATTTTGACATCAGTTACAGCACATCAGACCTTTTGGCTATTGAGATACAGGTCAGTTTGTATGTACACCCATTTAAGTTTCCATTTTATTCGAATAAATTTCAAGTTTTCATTAATATTCATGAAATTGAATATCAGACGAGGCTTATACATTACAATAGCAGGTATTGGACAACTTTCAGCCTAGGTAAAAGTGACGGGTCCCTTTATTAATAAAGTACCAATCTTAGTAATGTTGTCAATTGTTAATAAAGAAAGAGCAATTTTGGAGAAAAAGCATTTTAGTAGGCACACACATTTCTTAATAATCATATTATGGGTTAAAAGTCATGGGAAACCTGTAAGTTTATGTCATTTCAACTTTTCGCTAACAGGGACATATTGTTGCATTTAGGCTGTCCCTCTGAACAATTTGGTATACCTGAGGAATTGATCTAGAGATACAAGGTATATCTTACATCTCATTAGTGACTGGTTTTCCATTGATTTCCCCGTTTATTCGAAGTTTTGATAAATAATAATGGACATGCAAATGAGATCATCTTATACAGGTTATTTGCAAATTTATCAAACGGTATCACTGGAGCAATAGCAATGTGCCGCAATAATGTTTTGGGTCTGAAATCTTTGTGTTTTTCCTTTCATTTTTGATATTTTCATTAATGTTTCATGAATATGCATTAGATTAGTCGTGTTATAATTAACCATTGGATGGAAGAACTTTATTAAAGCTCTAAACTGAGACCAGGTTAATTGTCTAGGATTATTAGCAGCGGCGATAATATTGATTAAGCATTTTACACTCAAACACAAAAGACATACAAAATATTGTATTTTTGTGTGTTATGGTATAGAGCTATCTCCCATATTAACGATATGACGGTACACATTCCGGACACGGCAATAAGAAGTAACAGAAAGGAGGGGTGATAAGCTTTAATTTGACATAATTGGCAGCACCCTGTTGCTATTTCTAGCCAAGGTGTATGTCATTTTTATAAGTACATGTATACTGTTATTTTTTCATGAAAAATAATGAAAGAGACGGAATATTAATATTCATGAAACTAAAATAACATTATTGTATATCTGACTATTTGGGCAAAAGTTCATTGTCTGAGCATTCATCAGAAAACTAATCTGAAAACCCTCTGTTTAACAAGGGGTGGTGCTATAATGTATATTCCCAAAATGTCTACTCTCTTAATGTCTACTCCCAAAATGGCTATTCCCATAATGTCTTCTGTGCTAAAATGCCTATTCCCGAAATGTCTAATGCAAAAATTTGTTGTCTCAATACATTTTATTTTAACAAAGGTTACATGAAATAAATAATGGATTAGTTTGAATGAAAATATAAAAAATAAAGTTAAAACTGTTAAATTAACCCACAATTTAATAGGTTATTCAAACTTTTATACAGTAGACATTTTGACAATAGACATGTTATCACAGTAGACGTTATGGGAATATACATTTTGGGAATAAACATTGTGGGAGAAGACATTTTGGGAGTAGACATTCCAGCACCTACCCCTCTAACAACAACCCAGGTACATGTGTTTGTGTAGGTATACCTCCTCAATGTTTTGTTTAATAATATTTAATTGCAAAAATATATCAATTTTTCCATGATTTATCTCGCATTCTACTGATAATCATGAATATGCAAAGAAGAAAACATTCGTACACGTCGATGACATGATAAAACTTTTCAAATTGTATCACTGGTGCAAAAAGAATTCGATGATGATTTTGGTCTGATATTAGTTTACTTTTTTGATTTTCAATGATTTTGCTATTATTTTTAATGATTTTATCAATAATCATGAATATGCAAATAAGGTATTTTACACAACTCTTATCATTAGGTGAAAGAGCTATGTCTAAGCTTTAGAACGAGACCAAGTTTAGTCATCTAGGATAACTAACAGTGGAGATATAGGCGATTTAGCATTATGTACTCTTTAGAATTTTGCATTTTGAAACATTATAGTACAGAGTTATCTCCCCATTTTACAATATGACGCTACACTTTCCGGACACTACGACAACCGACAAATGAAAGAAGAAATGGTAAGCTTTAATTTGAGACCGATTTCAACCTTTCCCTACAAAGGTGCATTTTTCGTTCGATTTAAGCGTCGTACAGGATTCATGTACCGCACTAAACTAGTTTTTGATAAAAATGCCAATACTAGAATCAGACCAATCATCTAGCCAATATGAGATGGTATCAAAGTATGCAAGTTGTGTTAATTCGCAACGAATGTACTCTGAAGAGCGATTGCTGTCCATTTGTCGCTCTTGTAATTTGAGCCACCTCGTGGAAAAACCAACATTGTGGTTTCCGAACAGGTCTGACACAATCCGGCCTGTACAGTCACAGAAGCAGGCTAGAAGCTTGAAATTTCGGATTTAAGAAGAAGAGGAACTGTACTATCCGTGTAGCGAAAACAAAGACGCTGATCAGCTTCGCGGTTACCGCGAAGCTGATCTGCGCCTTTGTTTTCGCCTATGCAGATTGTTGGTTTTCCCACGTGACGGCTCATTTAATTTGGTGTAGCCGATGACGCCCACTAATAAGCGGCGAGTCTTTGATCGAATTGGAAGAAATTAAATCATCGAGAAAATAAAATGGCTGCAGACAATGTAAGTTATATTCTCTGTCTGTCTGTCTGTCTGTCTGTCTAAATGGACACCTTTTGGATATACTGAAAATAGAATGAATTTTTGATGATAATGATCGTTGTTTTGCATTGATTCTTACTTGTTGTACACATGTAGCGTACGTTTCGGGTTTGTTATAACTATATAACTAGAAAAATCATTGTTGTTTACCCACACACAACGTACGTTTTAAAGTGGGTAAACAACAATGATTTTTCTAGGAAGTCAAAAATGGTAGTAGAAATGATGTTAAAACCAAAAACTTTGCCTAGTACAGCGTCGAACCCGGTTCCGCTAAGCTCCCGGATGCGCAAAATGCCTACTTTCAATCACAATTTAATCTGTATTAGTAAACTATTAGTTAACATGGTTATCTTTTTAAAGATTTTTTGCTATTATTCTGTTACTTTTGTTCTAAAATAGAAATAAAATAAGGTTAGTTAGTTGATATGCTGGATTGACTCTCTGTTTAAGAGAATTCAAATAGACATTTTGAAGAAATTAAGGAAGAAATTTTAACATATGCAGTCAAACGTTGTTGGAATATCAAATACGTTACTTCAATAATAATTCATTAATGCTGTTTTTCCAGCAAATGCTCTTTAATACTACAAACCACACCTACCAACCAGCAGACGTAAATCTGCCTATAGATGACGAAGATGATTTCAAGGGGCGAATGGAAGCGTGGAAAGACTTCGAAGTCGTCGTAAAGGCTATTTATCGTGCCAACGTGGCGCTAGCAGTCATCTTTACAGTGGTCTCCCTGGTCTTATTCTTGGTTATTTTTAATCAAAATGTCCGCCGGAAGTCGCCATTATGGTACTGGTTCCACATCACAGCGCTGTCCATATTTTGTGGATTCTTCATTCACGTGCCGGGCTATACAACAAATCTGTACAACAATAAACCATTATGCCTATACATCATGTACGCCCCGGAATACGTCTTCACACTGATTGCGTTTTTGTTGGTTTTGATGAACATTGAGGTGCTGTTTTCGTATTTACTGCAATTGAAGCTCTGGCAAGACGGACATCTTTCAAGATTTGTTGTTACCGTTCTTCTGGCCTGGGTAATAACAACATTTATCGTTGCGCACGTGACCATAGAGAATAACGTGATTGACAAGGACTCGAGTTATTGCTTCGTTCTTGACAAAGACGCCGAAAAACCGAGACTGGCTCTGAGAGATTGGATCCCCTGTGTGTCCTGTTTTCTCTTGTCCATAGCAATCTGTGTCGCATTCTACATTCAGAAATCGAGACCGGGTTTCATTACAACCTTTGGAGACCTACGGGAAATGACGACTACCGCCGACGAAAATGGCGACCGCCTACAGATGATGTTAATGGCACTCTTTATGAATGCCATTTTCATGTTGAGAGTGATTCTATACGTGGTTGTGCGTTTCCAACCAAGGAGCCAGATCCTTAGAGACCCGTCTTATTACCTGAAGTTTACTGTGATGATGCTTATTCACAGCGAGACATTGTATGTACTTCCGTATCCGGTTATATTTGTACCGGAAGTGAGGTCTGCATTACGTAAGATTGGTTCAAAGTTATGGAGTGTCGCCTGCGGTGCAATGAAGGGTGGAATGAGAGAAGAATCATCAGTCTTGCCTGGTGTCCGCTTTACAAATGCAAAGGAATAGGCTTTGCATGCATGGAATAAACATGTGTCTGGTTACATACGTTTATACGAAAGTTACAATTGTATTGAAAATTGTATCATCATCTTAGAGACCATAAGCTGCATTGTTAATATGAGCCGGTGCGTGAGAAAACCAACAAAATGCTTAGGCGAAAACAAAGGCGCAGATCAACTGTGCAGTAGCTGCACAGCTGATCAGCGCCTTTGTTTTCCCGGATAGCACAATTCCTCTTCTGCTTAATCCAAAGTTTCAAGCTTATAGCTTTTTTTCTGTGACTGGATAGACCGGTTTGTGTCGGACCAGGTCGGAAACCCAAATTGTTGGTTTTCTCATGCGAAGGCTCATATAATGTAGTGATATAAAAACATACATACTTTCTAGACTTATTTTCAGTTTGTTACTTTGTCTTCATCCTGCCAGTTGCAATAACTTGTGCCCAATCCTATTGTTTATCTATACAACACCAGAGGACCAATGGTCCTGTAAACGCTCACCTGAGATCTGCTACATATGCAAATAAACATGTTTGAATATTATGGTATTTAGCCCCAGTGCAGGGGCAGATGAAGCCCTTGGGCCATTTGTTTTCAGAATAATCAATATTCTGTCCATTTGCCAATTTCTATTTTATTTATTCCCTTCAAATGACATGTTAACAGTTTTCCCCATTCTAATGCATTGGCAACCTTTGTTGACCTTGTCGTCAAATAGGTCAAGGTCTCCAAAGGGTCATGATTTATATACACATTGTAGTACTTTAGCCATCCATGCCTTATGCCAAGTTTCTTTGAAATCGGTCCACCGGTTCCGGAGAAGAAGATTTTTGAAGGGTTTTTACCATATATGGGAATGGCGGCCATCTTGGTCACGTGACCTGGATTATCTATATACACATTGGTTACCTCATCCTATAGATGCTTCACATTAAATTTGGCTTTGATTGGCCACGTGGTTTCATAGGAGAAGATGTTTGAATATTTTGGAAATATACATGCATTTTGCCCCAGGGTGGGGGCATATGAGCTCCTTGAGAATCATTAATATTCAGTCTTACTGTGATTTTCCTGCAAGACTTTCACTTTAAATGACATTTCAAAAGTTTTCCCCATTCAAATGCATTGGCGACCTATGTTGACCTTGCCGTAAAATAGGTCAAGGTCATCCTTAGGTCATTATTTATATACACATTGTGGACCTTGAGTCACTAGTGCTACATGCCAAGTATCAAGATCCTAGGCCTTTGGGTTCTGGAGAAGAAGATTTTTATAAGGTTTTTACCATATATGGGCATGGCGGCCATCTTGGTCATGTGACCTGGATTATTTATATACACATTGATTCCCCCTTCCTATAGATGCTTCATATAAAATTTGGCTTTGATTGGCCAAGCGGTTTCAGAGGAGAAGATGTTTGAATATTATGGAGATATACATGTATATTGCCCCGGGGTGGGGGCATATGAGCCCCTGGGTCCAATTTTTTTTTCAGAATCATAAATATTCAGTCCTTATGCCCATTTCCTGCAAGACAATCACTTTAAATGACATTTTAAAAGTTTTCCCCATTCAAATGCATTGGTGACCTATGTTGACCTCGCTGAAAATAGGTCAAGGTCATCCTAAGGTCATTATTTATATACACATTGTGGACCTTGAGTAACTTATGCTACATGCCAAGATTCAAGATCCTAGGCCTTTGGGTTCTGGAGAAGAAGATTTTTAAAGGATTTTACCATATATGGGCATGGCGGCCATCTTGGTCATGTGACCTGGATTATTTATATACACATTGGTTCCCCCTTCCTATAGATGCTTCATATAAAAATTGGCTTTGATTGGCCAAGCGTTTCAGAGGAGAAGATGTTTGAATATTATGGAGATATACATGTATTATTGCCCCAGGGTGGGGGCATATGAGCCCCTGGGGTCCAATTTTTTTCAGAATCATAAATATTCAGTCCTTATGCCCATTTCCTGCAAGACAATCACTTTAAATGACATTTTAAAAGTTTTCCCCATTCAAATGCATTGATGACCTATGTTGACCTTGCCGTAAAATAGGTCAAGGTCATCCTAAGGTCATTATTTATATACACATTGTAGACCTTGAGTCACTTATGCTACATGCCAAGTTTCAAGATCCTAGGCCTTTGGGTTCTGGAGAAGAAGATTTTTAAAGGATTTTACCATATATGGGCATGGCGGCCATCTTGGTCATGTGACCTGAATTATTTATATACACATTGGTTCCCCCTTCCTATAGATGCTTCACATAAAATTTGGCTTTGATTGGCCAAGCGGTTTCAGAGGAGAAGATCTTTGAAAATGGTGGACGACGACGACGACGACGACGGACGACGGACGACGGACGGACGCCGGATCATGGCCATCCTATAAGCTCACCTGTGAGCCTTCGGCTCAGGTGAGCTAAAAATATGTTTAATCTAAATCTATGACCTGTTTAATTAACTGCACAGATGCTCAGACTGGTCTTTGTCCTATTTTGAATATTGTCTGCGCTGATTTCAATGCTTGACAGATCTATACACAGGCTGGTCTTGCCTAAAGAAGCATGTTTAAATAAAGTCGATGACTATGTTAAAATTTTAGTATAGGCCTAAATGATCTTTTAATCACCACAGTATTTCGCAATTGTAATCACATGTACATGTACTTACTGTATAACTTGTAGTGAATTAGATACATACAAACGTTTATATAATAATATTTTTATCATACTTGCTTAATCATGCACTACACTAAATATTTTAGCACCTGTAAAAAAACTGCAATTTTGCAATTTACAAACATGGCTCTTATTCTGAGTCATTGTCAGGGCCCTAGGTTTTCTAATGTCCTGCCCCTTATCTAATGACCCTCAATAGACGTGGAAATAGGTCTTTAATCTATATTCTATATGGCTAGAAGCATTATATAATGTTTTTTGCTAAATAAATTCTTTGTATTTGTATTTGTATTTTAGAAAAAAAAAGTAAAGTGTAATGAATCCGGAATCGATGTAATAAAATAAGCATGTTTTATATCTTTATCGTGTTTTCTAAGATATGGTAAACAGGTAATTTTAGATAACACCTTTAAATTCTACGTCATTTTAAACAGAACACAACGATAACATGTGCACATACGGACTTATGTGCATTATCGGCCATTTTTCAAACGAAGAAAGTTATAGTGATTTTGTATAATTATTGTATAGATCTATATGGAATAAACAAATTGATATTTTATCATAAAATAGAAGCATTTGTGTACTCGTAACAACAGGTTTTATTCATTAATAATTTTACTTTATACAAAACCGAAGACCTTGATTATGGGATCAATCGCTCTCTGTGCGTGCGTCTGTGCAACTTTATTGTTGGGGGTAGGGGCTATAGATGAAGGATTTGACCTGTTCTTTTCCTCTAACTTGGATGAGATGACGGACGTACCCATAGAATTCGAGAAACCACTACCAACATGGCTGAAAGGCACGCTAGTAAGTAAGAACTATTTAGGTTATTTCATATAGTACAGACATTTTTAAAATGCATGAAATCTTTCTGGGTGCATAATTAGAATGAATACTTAATATTTAGCATACTTGATATTGCTTTAATATTCACGTTTAATCTATCCATCGTTTGAATAACAAAGCCGGTTTGTAAACATCTTTTCCCTGACAAAACAGATTATGCCCTCATCAACATGGAAATATTCATAAGAAAATTTTGTCTTAGCCCCTCCCGAATGCAAACTTTTGGACACAAGTCTCGGCCTCTATGATAGAGACAGTGATGCAGTCAAATTTTATCAATTGAAGTCATTCAATGCCCCCGGGGCCCTTTCCAAAGCCCCGGCATTAGGATAATGGTTGTACTTTCAAGAGAGGTCTAGATTCTTCTTCCTTCAGGTAAGTCCTTGTATTGAATACATGTCATAAACCCTAAAACCCTAAAATGAAACAGTGATATAAAAGGGTATAGCTACACCTTTTCTTATTTTTGTTGTTGTGGATACGGATCAAGCATGGATCCACAATCAATGTTTTGAACATAAATATGAAAAATATTATTATTATTATTATTATTTTATTTATTTATTTATTTTTTTTTTCAAATGAAAATTTTAATTTTTCAAGCTAAAAATCTGGCTCTGTTCATTTTGCAATTCTGTAATGTTGACTACGGTCCATCTGGCTCCGATATTTCAAATCGTGTGTAAAGGTCAGCAGAAGTAGGACATAATAAACTTGGCCTTAAATGACCGTCGACAATGTTGACAAGGCAGATAAGGTGAACTTGACTTAGTAGGTCACTAAATGTCCAACGTAACGTGTGGTTTGACTGAGGTTTTACAAATACGTTCCACCAACAGCTAAGCACATACGGAGACGGTTTAAAGACTCATTTGAAAGGCTGGAGAAGAATGGGTTCAAATTCCCCGGTATACAAAGCTTTAAGAAGTTTGTCAACAACACTTTCAGTGTGCCGAGTAACAAACAAAAGTGCTGCCACATTGGACGTTTTGTTGTTTTTTTAGCTAAATATCAATGTGACTTAACCATGGCATCAGGATAACATCCGTGAAACGTATACCCCCTTATACCCCACTTTTATATAGCGAAATTGAGGTATGCAGGGGTATGCCTGTTTATCTTGTTTTTGATCCAAAACATAGATTGTGGGTACTCGTTAGAAACGCCTCGGCGAGGCAGTTCTAACGTGTGCCCACAATCAATGTTTTGAGCAAACTATTAACAAATCAATTTCATTCTCATGAAATTTTCATTTCTTTTTATAAAGCTTAAGAAAAATCTGTATATTACATGGGCGTGTTTTCGTAATGGGAAATGAGACTTTTCTGCGTGTTTTCGTAATGAGAAATGAGACTTTTCTACTGTTTCAGATACGTAATGGACTAGGGCGTTTTGAGATGCCAAAGAGAAACTTTCTACATTCTTTTGATGCGTTTGGCAAGTTGAGCAGCTGGAAGTTTACTGGCAATGGTTCTGCATATTTTTCTACCAGGTATATCGCTACATTATGGGGTACTGTGTGGGCGGCACTTCATGCCTCCATTAGACCTATACCACTTTTGACATTTGGTAAAAGCTTTTAGTATACAGTTATAAGATTCAACTTACATTGTATTTGTTAGAAAATAAGAGTGAAATATACCGGGTCTGCCTAATTCACTTGATTCCACAAAATACAGGTACCTGATTTTTAACTGTGAAAATGTTACGGCGGCCGTATAGACAATGCAACTAGATACAGTAAAATGTCTAGCTCCGCAAACACTTCTCGTCGTCGGGGTATCCTGACATTACTAATGCATATATCAAAAACGGTTTGGCATGAGCATATCAACAAATCTATATCCTTTCACATGCAGATTAGTTTTTTGAATTCGCGTCTTCCGTTTTGATTCTGGAAGCGTAAATGTACGGGCACCAGCTGTTGTTAGATCCGCAAACCTGTGTCTAGTTCCGCAAACGCTATTAGGTCAGTAAAATATACATGTACAGAAGAATTGCAAACTGCCTTTTGTGCATAAAATAGTCAAAGGAAGCGATAATGAGGTTCATTATGTACTTTCTTTCTTTCTCAAATAACACATAAGATATAGAAAAAAAATCAATGAACCATGTTAAACTATCAACGTTATTACAACGTTCGCAAAATTCCGTCTCCGAAAACGAAGTTATCGAAATATAAATTTTCACGAGATAACTTTGATAGCGTCTCCTTTTGGGTACAATAGTTACAAAAGTGTGACAGTATTGCCGACTTTGAGTTCTGAACATGCCAGTAACACACATGCGTATCACAATCTTTCCTAATGCTAAATTGTAAATTATTGTTTTCGTCTAAAGAGCGTATAAGACAATATTATCAGCATGTGCCTGGGCAATATGATGTTTTTTTTTTGTGTTGTTTTTTTTTGTTACACTACTTGTTGCTGTATGTAAACGAAGATATTTTATCCCCCACCCCATTGTGTTGTACATTAGAACAGCTCCAATTGACCAAGCTGCTGTTTCTCATTGCCATGAGTCTCCGGGGCTGCGCTTTACCCCCCCCCCCCCACGTCCTCATGTCTCGACACTATTGACATTCCATCCTTTTTGTAGAAGTCCCATAAACTAGCAGCATTGTCCTAACATGTCCACAGCTGTTGTCTGGGACGTCAGTTAGTTGTGTTTGAACCGCATCAACTAAACGTACCGATTTCAGCAAGGTGAAAACGAGTTTGCGGAACTAACAACACACCTTGCTTATGTTTGACATGGAATAATTTTTACAGCGTTTGCATATTTTCTATTTATTTTCATGAGTGCATAGCTGATAAATTTGTCTTTCAGTCTAGCCGATTGAATTTCTTGTGACACGCCGTGTGTACCAGTATTACGTCATTGATCGGGTGTCATAAAATATCAAACTCGCTTAAAAGCGACTTAAAATAGATGTGTAAATTACCTCAACTTCTTTTGTCGTGGATATTTATCAGATATTGCAATATTTTGAAAATGTGTTTTCGCTAATCGAAAGAGGAGTGAAAATGGATTATAACCCACCATAAACTTATTTTTTGTTCGTAAGGTAAGGCATGTTGAAAAGCGACTGAAAGTAGGAATTTGCTAAACTAACAACTTTGCTAAACTAACACTTTAACTGTACTAATGGCCGTATACGCTTAAGGGGTGCTCACACCACGGCGTATAGCGCCAATGTATGCCAACGTCTGAGACATTTTATCCATACGTTGGTGTACGTTGCACACGTTAGGCATAAGTTTTGCATAAGTTACGGGTACGCTACAATACGCTGGCATACGTTGTCGTACGCTGTGTACGCCCAGAAATTTTGTGCATGCACAAAATTTCCAACGTATGCCGACGCACTGATCATACGTTACTCATAAGTTAGGCGTACGCAACGAATACGCAATGCATAAGTTCAAGAACGTTACCTGTAAGTAACTCATACGCTCGCATACGTTGTCATACGCCAAAGCTCACCTGGATTTTTGTTTAGCGTATGAGAAGCGTATGCATAACGTATTACCAACGTACGAGCAGCGTTTGCCTGGCGCACTCAGAACGTATGTAGCGTATGTTAAACGTGTGAAGAACGTACTCAGCGTATGCGCAACTTACGTGTAGCGCATTGGTCAGCGTTCGGGATTTTTTATATATAAAAATAGAAGGAATACATGTAGGTACTGTGTTCATGATTGAGTAGTTCACTCGTAAGCATCAAAATGGTATACTCGACCAAAAACAATCTACACAATTGGGTGTATGGCTAAAATATTCACTATTACACTATCGCTTGTCCACGGGTGGTAATCAAGGGAACTAGCTCCAAAAAGAGTCAACGAGATTTTGTTCCCTCGACACATCCGGGAACTCAAGAGCTAGTCCTCTCGACGGAAAAACAGTAAACAAAGGTATGTCTCAAAGCATTTTATCAATATTTATTTCTTTATAATCAGTCTGCTGCAAAATCCGGCAATGGTAGTCTGTGTAGATATGATTTGACTCCACTTGCTGATAGGATTGGTCCTTGGAATATGCACGGTGCGAATATGATTGTAAAAGAGCGTTGAAGACACGAAATGAAAATATGTCAACACGAAGATTTGGGACCACTATTTTTTCATTTTTCGTCAAATATATATCCTTCCAATCGCATGAAACATAATCCCTGATAAAACTAAGCCCCTGAAACCATATAAAAGCAAAATAATCATCTGGAAACATTGTTTTGGGAGGATATTGACTAAATTACCGTCCGAGCTAGTCCTCTCGACATGGAGCTAGGTGCCTCGTCAAGGAGATAGCACCCTCGTTGAGGTTTTAATGTTGGAATTAGACGGAATCCTCGCGTCGGTCTTCCGTGCGTGGTGCCTCTGTGCAAATGTTTTTTACTAGCCACCGAAGTGTAACGGGGTGCAGCTTAGCCAGCTGATCTCTGTTTGAATCTACTCAAACGAATGATTTCTTTAAATTATGCTCCCCTCTTCCCGTTGATGCATTTTGTTGGCGCCCAAACCGGCGATCGACAGATCAGCTGGCTAACCTGCACTCCACTACACTTCGGTACCTCGTTCACTCCTAGAAAGGAGGTATCACGGAACACCGACCGAACATTTCGTCTAGTATTCCTTGTACACAAACCTCTTACATGAGGGTTTCAATGGGGTATCTCTGAAACCGCTAATCAGTAAAATTTTGGCCCAAAAATGGTAACAGAGCGCCTTCGATTCAAAATTGACACGGAAACGATAGTGTAGGGTCTTTATTAGCGCCAAAATCGCAAAAAGCCGCTATTTTGATTATGAAGAATGCGTGGCAAGTTCGATTAATTCTACTATTTCCAATTAAAACAGCACATCGTGCACATTCACTGCAAAAATGGCAAAAGAAAAAAAGAAAATCGTAAAACATAATTATAAAATACAGCAATTTTATGAATTGCACCGGTAAACGGTATACACCGGTAAACGGGTGAGACACCATATGAAGCAAAAAAAAAAAAAAAAAAAAAAAAAAAAAAAAAAAAAAAAACCCAAAAAACATAAAACGAATTTTCAACTGAAACTTTCATTTTTACTTATGACAAATCGCTGTATTTTGTATAGGCGTTTTTTCGTAATGTGTTGTTTTCGTTCGTATGTTTTTAGATAATACAGTAGCATAATGAATTGTGGTCTGCTGTGAGTTATGAAACGGTTAACATCTGTAAAATTGCAGTTAACTATCCCATTTCTCGTGATATTTATATTGTAAATCATAATGTCCAAGTTACAAAATAGTAAACCATCATGGACCATGCTAATTGTGTATACAATTTATGATCATTTCCTATCTATGGTGCTAAAACCAGGACCGACAGCTATCATGAAATGACATTTTTGACTCAGTAAAACCTCAACGAGGGTGCTATCTCCTTGACCAGGCACCTAGCTCCATGTCGAGAGGACTAGCTCGGACGGTAATTTAGTCAATATCCTCCCAAAACAATGTTTCCACCGGATTATTTTGCTTTTATATGGTTTCAGGGGCTTAGTTTTATCAGGGGTGATGTTTCATGCGATTGGAAGGATATATATTTGACGAAAAATGGAAAAATAGTGGTCCCAAATCTTCGTGTTGACATATTTTCATTTCGTGTCTTCAACGCTCTTTTACAATCATATTCACACCGTGCATATTCCAAGGACCAATCCTATCAGCGAGTAGAGTTAAATCATATCTACACAGACTACCATTGCCGGATTTTGCAGCAGACAGCTTATAAAGAAATAAATATTGATAAAATGCTTCGAGACATACCTTTGTTTACTGTTTTTCCGTCGAGAGGACTAGCTCGTGAGTTCCCGGATGTGTCGAGGGAACAAAATCTCGTTGACTCTTTTTGGAGCTAGTTCCCCTGATTACCACCCGTGTTGTCCAGAGAATATTTTTTGTAAGAACTGAATGCCTTCAAAGCTCATATTGAATGGCCCTTTATAAAATTGTCGACATATGAAGTGGCAAAGTTTTTTTTGTAAATTTAATTCAGTTTAACGCCCCTTTCAAGATTATTTCAGTTCATATGAGACGGATCAGTCAATAGGTGGGGGTAAAATCTGACCCATAAACTAATTTCAACCTAATTATAGGAAATAATGAAACGATATAAGAACTCCACAAAATGCACCCGAAGTGTCAGGTGTGTGGATTTCTTTGGTCATTTTTCTTTTCTTTTCTTTTCTTTTATTATTTATTTATATATTTATTTTTCACTTTTTACTGGATATATCTTTGACTCACCTTTTTGACGACCGTCGAGTTCGTTAGAAGCACGCTGTGCGTACGTTTGGATTACGTTAGACGTGCGCTGTACATACGCTCCTTGTAAGTCACGAACGTTATGCGTACGCTGTTATATATTATAAGTCATGGTACGCCAGGGATACGCAATGAATAAGCTACTCATACGTTAGACATACGTTCCGTGTGCTAAGCATACGCTAAAGCATAAGTTCAGAGAGATTTAACATGAAATGAACAGCGTATAACAACGTACAACAACGTACTGGATATTTTTTCATACGCTGCTCATACGGGTTCGCCTGTTAGATATAACGCCCTTCCCGAACAGATGGCCATGTTGCCGTCTACAGAGTAAGCTACTTGGCGAGCTATTCTAGATGGCCTTGTTTAGGTTAGTTTGTTTTGTTGCTGTCTGTCAATATGCAAAAGAGGCTACTTAGAATATTTTCAATAATTTATTGTCTTTTCCCTGGTATCACCTTTACATATCTAAAGTAAAAGTGTTGTTTTTTTTCTTCTAAATCTAAAACTGTCGACAAATAAGACTACGTTGCAGATTGCAGATAATCAAACACTTGAAGGTATTCTCTTTTCTTTTCCAGATTTCTTCAGTCTGATTTCTATAAAGCTTCGAAATCAACAGATGACATCGCACCATTCCTGATGTTTGAAGGTGTAATACCAAAGTTTAACGAGATACAAAAACTCGAATCTCTAGCACGTGGGATAGATAACATGAACGTGAACGTGTACAGCATGTACAATTCAAACGAACGACGCTACCAATATGTGGCACTCAATGATTTTTGGAAAGTTTATGAATTCAATCCAAGCAACTTGACAACCTTAGGTCATGTGACTGCTCCCGTCCCAAAAGGCCATGCCAGCGGAAGTTTCGCATTTCTCAGCTTCCTGTCATCTGCACATCCGTTACCGGAAGTGAACACCAATTATCATTTTACATTTGTTTCAAGTGTCAGCATTATTCCTGGGGTCAAGAGTAAGATTTCTCTAGTGCGTATTATGAACGTTAATAAGCGTAATCTTGTGGCACAATGGGAAGTTGACAAAGTCCCATACATGCATTCTTTTTCTGTGACTTCAAACTATGTGATATTTTTCGCAAGTCCATTCTATGTTAACGTAGAGAAAATGATTCGATATGCAGAGCCTATTGATAGTCTAGACTGGTATGGTGAAGAGCCCACGACTGTCTATGTTGTAAATATTAATTCTGGAAGTGTGACAACCATTAAAACGGAAAACGTCTTCACCATGCACCATGTTAATGCATTTGAAACAACAGAAGGTAAAATAATAGTCGACGTATCGTCCTACCCAAGTCCAGACTTTGTGAAGAATCTAAAAATAGAAATCCTTCGTGATCCTGTAAAAAGGAACCAATTCGATGCACATGCACTGTTGAAAAGATATGAAATAGACGTTGAAGCGAGAACAATGTTGATGAACTCGTTTGAGGTCTCTGCGAATGTTCCGTTTGCTGCTTTTATTGACATGCCAACAATCAACGAAAAATATCGCTTCAAACATTATTGCAAAGTGTATGGCATCGTGTTGAAGAAAGATAACACCACTTTGAGCAAAATCTCATTAGCCAAGAAAGACTTGTGTGGAGATATTGAGGAAGATGCGGAATGGTTTGAAGAAGGACATTATCCAGTAGAAGCTGTTTTTATCGCAACACCTGGCGGGAAGAGGGAAGACGACGGATATTTACTGGTTCCTGTTTTAGACGGATACAAAAATAAGACATATATGGCAATACTGAGTGCCCAGTCTATGAAAATTGTGAACAAAGCTTACTTGCCAACTATAGTGCCTTTCAGTTTGCATGGGCGTTTCTTCGAAGAAGTTGTATAGAATTAGAAATGCTCAATTAAAATTGAAATTCTAAAATAAAATTGGAGATGCTAAGTGATCCCCTCGAAAATGTCTAGAATTAGGCTACGATTCCGTTGTCTAAAAATGGGCCATACACAAAACAGTCTCCCAATAATACTTAGCTAGCTCAAAAAAAAAAAAAAAATAAAAAATAAAAATAAAAAATTAATGAATAAAAATAAAAATAAAATAAAATAAATAAATAAACGGGTCCTTATGATTTCTAGAGAAGCCGAGTCAACTTTATCAGATGACCGCTCCACTTGACTTCAAAACTCATGTCATGTAAAATAACATCACCATTGAAATGGTTTCCTCGTTTCATAATTATCTATTTGGTTCACTTAATGACAAAGCAAAATACTATGAAACAAAAGTATATACTTAATCAGTGAAAGAACCTAGAAAGTGCATGTATACCAGTATCAAAAAGAGGAGGGACCTTCGATAACAACGAGAACAATTCAAAACATATAAAAAGAACAAAAATGTAGAAAATAAATAGAAAAAGAAATATTTGAGATTACTATAAGATATACATGTTATTTATTGCGTTCTGATTGTCCATTTGCTTATTTATCCCAGAATGAAACTAAAACATTCCAGCTATGTGTGCTTCAATTCTTTAAAAATGTGCTTTAAAACTAGGAGAGAAGAAAGAAGGCATGCCATGCATATCACAGCCGTCGTGGAAAGATATACCCTCTTAAATCCCGATTTTATATAGTAAACCATTTTTCGTATTTTTTTTTCTCTTCAAAACATAGATTGTTGGTACTCGTTAAACCACCCGAGGCTGTTCTACCGTGAACCCACGATCAATATTTTGAGCGAAAATACGGAAAATCTCTTTTCGAATGCAAGTTATCATTTTTCACTTCTGAAAAAATAAATGTGTATTGCATGCAGGCATGTTTTCGTAACCTAAACCTATCTTGGTCAGGTGAGCATGGCCGGTTGGTGAACCCTCGCTATCTTCTCTGACATAATTTTATGATAGTAAGCTTGATAAATTTGTCAACAAAACTCCAACTGTGTTTAGGAATGACAACAGTTCAGGAAATAGTATAATCAGAACACACCAGCACGTACAGTACATAGAGGTTCGACGGGAGTCAATGTTCATGGGACATTAGTTTGGGGTTGGACGGGCGTCATTGGTCGCGGGAGATCCGTCATAGGTTGGACGGGGGTCATTGGTCGCGGGGGATCCGTGAGGGTTTGAACGGGAGTCATTGGTCGTGTGTGATCCGTTGGTCGCGTGAGATCCGTTAGAGGTTGGACGGGAATCATGAGGCATTGGTCGTGGAAGATCAGATAGGGGTTGCCCTGGAGTCATTGGTTACAGGAGGTCCGTTAGGGGTTGGACGGTAGTCACTGGTCGCGGCCAATGACTACCGTCCAACCCCTTGGGACATTAGTTTGTGGTTGTACGGGCGTCATTGGTCGCGGGAGATCCGTTATAGGTTGGACTGGAGTCATTGGTCGCGGGGGATCCGTGAGGGTTTGAACGGGAGTCATTGGTCGTGTGTGATCCGTTGGTCGCGTGAGATCCGTTAGAGGTTGGACGGGAATCATGAGGCATTGGTCGTGGAAGATCAGATAGGGGTTGCCCTGGAGTCATTGGTTACAGGAGGTCCGTTAGGGGATGGACGGTAATCACTGGTCGCAAGAGATCCGTTAGGTGTTAGCCGGGAATCATTGGTCGCGGGAGAACCTTTAGTGGTTGGCCGGGAGTCATTGGTCGCGAGAGATCCGTTAGGGGTTATATGGGAATCTTTGTTCGCGGGGAGATCTGTTGTAGGTAGGACGGAAGTCATTGGTCGCGCGAAACCTGTTAAGTGCTGGAAGGGAGTCATTGGTCGAGGGAGATCCGTTAGGGGTTGGCCGAAAATCACTGTCGCGGTAGTCCGTTTAAAGGTTGGGCGGGTATCCATGGTCGCGAAATATCCGTAAGGGTTTAAACGGGAGTCATTGGTCACGAGAGAACCGTTAACGTTTCGAGAGATATGTGAGGGTTCAGACGGGAGTTATTGGTCGCGGGAGACCCGTTAGGGGTTAGTCGGGAGTCATTGGTCGCGGGAGGCCTTGAGTGTTGGACGGAGGTGATTGGTCGCGGGAGATCTGTTAAGGGTTGGACGGGAGTCATTGGTCGATGGAGATACGTTAGGGTTTCACGGATGTCGTTGTTCGCGGAAAGATCCGTTAGGGGTTGGACGGGAGTCATTGGTCGCGGGAGATCCGTAAGAGATTGGACGGTAGTCACGTGACTCTGAGGTGGTTGATATCATACTAAAGGTGTGGTCATGTTTCTTTTGCATTTAGCATCATTTGTACATGTATTTGTAGTTAAAAAGGAATCGTTAGTTTCTTTTGAATCTGTCATACAGTGCCGTGCGTTTTATAGCAGGTCTACTAGTTTAAGGTATATCTCAATAGGCCTACTAGATTTAGGCGTATTGTGTCTACTAGGTTTAGGTTATTGTGCGTAGTCGCACACTCCATTCTCCATTTCTTGTGTGTATAGAGAACACGCCCAATCATACATTGTAGTATGACATTCTGTTTTTCCTTTGAAGTTTTTTCAACATAAAATCCAATACAAGCGAATAAAAAAGGAGGCGGACCTATATATTAGAGTTAAAGTATCGAGTAGAAAAAATAAGTAAAACTTTAGGACCATTGGTCATGAGAACGCTCACCTGAAGCCTGATTTTGGAGCCTTTAGTCATCATGAAAAGACCTTGACCTTGAATAAACATACTTTTACTGACTTCAATAGTTGTTTGCAGCTACCAAGTTTTAGGTCTCAGGCTGCAACAGTTTCCAAAACGTTCATTGTTTTCACTTTTTTCCGATGTAAAAGTCAGTTTCCAAAATTGACCTTGCCGTAAAATAGGCCAAGGTCATCACTGGGTCATCATTTGTACAAACTATGATGGGCCAAGGTCCCTGATGCTACATACCAAGCTTCGTGAAAATCCGCTCACCGGTTCTGGCGAAGAAAATTAGTAGGCATGGTGGCCATATTGAGCATTACCCAGATTTTAGGCACAAAATTTTGTTTCCCCTAAGCATGGATGCTCCATCTAAAATTTTACTTTCATAGGCCCAGTAATGTCTGAGAAAACCATAATCTTAGTTTTGATATCCAAATGATCTTGGGTCAAGGTCAAGAAATGACCTTAACCTTAATCAATTACATATCATCATTGACTCCACTAGTTGTCTGCATCTAGCAACTTTCAAGTCTCAGGCCGCAATAGTTTCCAAAATATCCATTGTTTTCATCGTTTCCCATGTAACAGCCTGTGTTTCCCAAATTGACCTTGTCGTAAAAAAGGTCAAGGTCATCACAGGGTCATCATTTTATCAAACTATGATGGGTTGGAGTATGCTACATATCAAGTTTCGTTGAAATCGGCCCACCGGTTCTGGGGAAGAAGATTTTTGAAGGGTTTTTACCATACATGGGCGTGACGGCTATCTTGGTCATGTGACCAAGATGACCAAGATATCGCGAGCAAAATTTCAATGCAACTGCCCAAGGAGGCTCCACATAAAATTTCAATTTAATCGGTCAAGCGATATCTGAGAGAATTATTATCTTAATTTTGATATTTAATATCCGGAAGTTACAGTACCTTCTTTCTACCATGAAGAGGGCAGAATGAAAACCGTAAGGTCAACAACCAATGTGCCAGATAGCTGCTTACGAAAAAGAAATTCGACGCGAATTCATAGAATGAAGTTATCGCTAATAATTTTGACACGTTCCTAAAATCTGAAATAAATTTTCTTAATCAAAGATGGCACCTGTCCGCCGCATTTTTTATTTAACCATATTCACATAGAAGCAACCTTGGATCCTATTGTAAATAATACTTCAGGGATTGCTTGCAATCAGTTTGCATTTTCTTATATCTACCTTATTGTTAGTTTTCTCCCTCTTCGGTTTTTGGAGTGGGAACTTCAGCTTTCTAATTGAGATATTTCCTGATCCTTGCCTGCTTTTACCTTCATACGTTTTAAAAAGAAGGATATACAGTCTAAAGCTGACAAGTATTCACATTAATCACAGGTGTTCCCTAACTTATTTCTATGCGTATATTGGCGGGGCTCGCTTGTGGATATAGCCTCGGCTATAGCCTCACCCGAACGGCTGTGGCTCGAGCTATAGCCGCTGCTAAGGGTGCAGCACACAGATTTTACCCACTTGTCCTGGGCAAAAAAGTCAATATAGAGGGGTATGGCTACATTTTGGTATGTAAATGTGTGTAAAAATATTTTGAAGCAGTATTTGACTTTTATTTCACTCAAGCAGTTGTTATTTATGATTTAAATTGATTTTTGTCAGGTCACATGACCTTCTGTATTTTTTTATTAGTGCAGAACTTACTTGCTGGATTTTACCCTCAACCCCGGAAATCAGCTGTTCAAAAATGGCTCATTTTTTGAAGTGGAATTTACTATGATAAGTCAACGGCTGGCAGGTATTCAAATGTGTATAGAAATTAAGCATTAGGGTGTATCTACACATGGGTATGCAGTTTATGGCCATTGCATGTGCAAGTGGCATGTCACACTTCAATGAAAATGTGTCGTTTGGTGCAAAAATTGCCCTTTTAGTAAGGGGGGTGGGGTAATGTTTACATTTGCACAGAGATGGTTCCAGTAAGCAGAAACTGTTTCTGTTACTTTAAGATTAATTGCTGGTCTATTTGTAATTGACTGTGAGTATATATGAAGGGCTATTAATGTTTTGTCTTGTTGCAAGGGGTAATTTATTGAGTAGCCGTCGTAAAAACTTTGACCGGCCATTGGAAACCGTGTAGTGCCCCCATTAACAACATGAAGTAATTTCATATCTTGTTTATACATTTTTAATATCATCCAGATTTCAAGTTAATCCATTATCAACACAAAAATTGACACAGAAACACAGTGAAACTAAGTTTTCGGTGATTGAAAATTGTCATGTTTGTCACACAAGGGAGGTAACTCAAATTCTTAAAATATGTTGTTCAGCTTGTAGACTGTTTGCACTGGTCTTACTGATTAAAAATGATCAAAACTGATCAAAACAGCTTGTTCAAAGTGGTTAAATGGTGCTTTTCATAATTTTTAGCTACTTTTAGTTTTACCTGCAATTCATGCTAAATAATGCAGTATTTGGAGACAGACCTACTGTAATTCCTGTACATACCCCAAATACTGTGTCGAATAAATGTTTTGTAAAATTTTAACTGATACGGAAGTGTGCGGTCGCAAGTATTTGTTAAACCGGCATTCAGTTAAAGAAAATTCTTATTGTCTATGGCCCGGTATGAAGGACAAAGATGAAATAGTGTCGTCCGATTTCAGTTCTCGGGATAACGCCTGAAAGTTATGTACACAGACTTGACCATTATTTGGAAAACAGATTCCTGCTTATGAATTGCAAGCATGTCACACATCTTTGTCATACTTAAACAGGTTTTCATTCCCCATATTTGTCTATTGATATCATTCATTTTTACATTAAAATGATATGTATGAGTAATGGGGAATGTACAGGGCATTATGGTTACAAAAGATAAAAACAAGTCATATTTATTGTCAGATGTTTAATGCCATATGCATGTTCATGTCAATAGTTAAGATTTGGCAGGTGTTCATCTATAAACATCATTAAGCTGACATACTAGCATTATTCACAACCCTTTTCCTTTTGTAGGCTTTACTTGGCAGTTCCAGACTGTTTGTATTACCCTGAGAACTAGACACTGGACAATGCTGGAAATTCAGAGGAAGGTGGCCTTATTATTCTATCCAGGGTATTCACTGCTTTCACTGTAACCGGTGTGATCCGCAGAAAATTGGTTAATCTTGTAAGTATACATTACACATATGCTGACATTTTTAACCGTGTATCTTTTGCCTTCAAGTATATTATTCTTTATCGCAGTCGTATGGCTGATAAGCAAAGAGTTGTTTTGATACACTGTGGATACAGACACAGTAACAGATAAAGCATTCCTATGTGATTTCCCTATAAAGTTCAGCAACAGCATGGTTTCTTACAGGCAATTATATTGTCTGTAGTACTATCATTTGAATTATCTCTTTAAAAAACACATACAAACACAGTATATGCACCAATTTTATGACCCCCCCCTCCATCAAATTATCCTTAAACAACTAGCATCAACAGTTACTCTATAAATATTGTGTGAAAGTTATATCACTGCATACCAACATGCAACATTTGCACTTCGAATTGCATTTCTTTCAGGTCATAACAGTCGACGTCTTCAAAAAAGCTGTTGGAAGATACAGTTTGACCGACCGACCCCCTCCCCCCATTTTTCTACAAGAGAGACTGCAGAACAGAAGCTTGAAGTGCTCAGAAAAACTATCCAAGGATTCAAAACTGTGTAAATTCTTGATTTGTTTCATATGGAGTAGATACAATTGTGTCACATGAAGAAGCGATCACCTTCTTGAACTGCACCTATAAATCGCGTCGCTCGGCACCTTTTGACATTGACTGTTTTGTATCAGTTTTACACTCATATTTCTTTTTTCTCTGCAATAAAGTCATATTTATTCATACAGAACCATAAAATGACATAAATTATGTGCTAGAAATAACATTTGGGTATATCAGATATTGTTGACTTTTTCCTTAAAGGGTGCAGCACACAGATTTTACCCACTTGTCCTGGGCAAAAAAGTCAATATAGAGGGGTATGGCTACATTTTGGTATGTAAATGTGTGTAAAAATATTTTGAAGCAGTATTTGACTTTTATTTCACTCAAGCAGTTGTTATTTATGATTTAAATTGATTTTTGTCAGGTCACATGACCTTCTGTATTTTTTTATTAGTGCAGAACTTACTTGCTGGATTTTACCCTCAACCCCGGAAATCAGCTGTTCAAAAATGGCTCATTTTTTGAAGTGGAATTTACTATGATAAGTCAACGGCTGGCAGGTATTCAAATGTGTATAGAAATTAAGCATTAGGGTGTATCTACACATGGGTATGCAGTTTATGGCCATTGCATGTACAAGTGGCATGTCACACTTCAATGAAAATGTGTCTTTTGGTGCAAAAATTGCCCTTTTAGTAAGGGGGGTGGGGTAATGTTTACATTTGCACAGAGATGGTTCCAGTAAGCAGAAACTGTTTCTGTTACTTTAAGATTAATTGCTGGTCTATTTGTAATTGACTGTGAGTATATATGAAGGGCTATTAAAAAAATGTTTTGTCTTGTTGCAAGGGGTAATTTATTGAGTAGCCGTCGTAAAAACTTTGACCGGCCATTGGAAACCGTGTAGTGCCCCCTAAGCACTACCGCGGCTATAGCCAAGAAAAGTACCAGGATGAAGAATATTGACCAATCAAATACGTAGAGCTGATTGGGCATACGCAATGCCAATGTGTATTATTAAATCGCAACAAACAGTGTCGAATAAGGACTCGTAAAATCGATTGAAAACTCAGTGATTTCTATATAAACATTCCAAGACGGTCCTTTTGTGGTTGATCGTCATGTTTTTGAGCGACGGAGGATGCATATGTAGCGTACTGACGGCTCAGCTCAGGTGAGCTACAAATGGACATGTTGTAAAGATTATAAAACGACTTTGTTCCGTATATTTGTGTTTCAATGCACAACCTGAAAATGCATGTGCTGCACTTTTGTCTCAACTGCTTCCGAACTACAGACTACGTTTCACAGATCGGTTAGATTCTACTGATCAGAGATCGGCTGTATTTCAAACCACATACTACTTTTCAGAGATCGGCTGTATTCCAAACCACAGACTACATTTCAGAGATCGGCTGGGTTCCAAACCACATAATACATTTCATAGATCAGCTAGATTCCAAACCAGACTACATTTCAGAGATCGGCTGGATTCCAGACCACAGGCTACATTTCAGAGATCGGCTGGATTCCAAACCACAGACTACATTTCAGAGATCGGCTGTATTCCAAACCACAGACTACATTTCAGAGATCGGCTGTATTCCAAACTACAGACTACATTTCAGAGATCGGCTGTATTCCAAACCACAGACTACATTTCAGAGATCGGCCGGATTCCAAACTACATACTACATTTCAGGGATCGGCCGGATTCCAAACCACGGACAACATTTCAGAAATCGGCCGGATTCCAAACCACATACTACATTTCAGAGATCGGCTGGATTCCAAACCACAGACTACATTTCATAGATCGGCTGGGTTTCAAACCACAGACTACATTTCAGAGATCGGCCGGATTCCAAACCACATGCTACATTTCAGAGATCGGCTGGATTATAATCCACAGACTACATTTCATAGATCGGCTGGGTTCCAAACCACAGACTACATTTCAGAGATCGGCCGGATTCCAAACCACATTTCAGAGATCGGCTGGATTCCAAACCACAGAATACATTTCAGAGATCGGCTGAATTCCAAACCTCAGACTACATTACAGAGACCGCCGGATTCCAAACCACAGACTACATTTCAGAGATCGGCTGAATTCCAAACCACGGAAAACATTTCAGAGATCGGCTGGGTTCCAAACCACAGACTACATTCAGAGATAGGCCGGATTCCAAACCACAGACTACATTTCAAGAGATCGGCTGGATTCCAAACCACAGACTACATTTCATAGATCGGCTGGGTTCCAAACCACATACTACATTTCAGAGATCGGCTGGATTCCAAACGACAGACTACTTCAGAGATAGGCCGGATTCCAAACCACATACTACTTTTCAGAGATAGGCCGGATTCCAAACGACAGACTACATTTCATAGATCGGCTGGGTAACAAAACCACAGACTACATTTCAGAGATCGGCCGGATTCCAAACGACAGACTACATTTCAGAGATAGGCCGGATCCCAAACGACAGACTACATTTCAGAGGTCGGCTGTATTCCAAACCACAGACTACATTTTAGAGATCGGCTGTATTCCAAACCACGGAAAACATTTCAGTGATCGGCCGGATTCCAAACCACAGACTACATTTCAGAGAAAATGACTGGAGGTGAAAGAATAAAGATTAATTACCCATCCCATAGCATTCTCCATTTTTGAATGTCTTAGATTAGGCAAAGGTGGTCGATTTGACCCTATGTAATACTTAAGTTACTAAAACATGCCTTCATAATTTCATTACCAATGCCTTAGTTTCTACAATATGCTCAGCATGCTTGTACACCATAATCTGTGCTTTGAGCAAAAGAAAGAAGCCCATTTTTACACTTAAACATAAATTTGTATATTTCATGGACATGTTTCGTAATGAATCAAAATGACGATTCCGGTTTTATCGTCGTCGACGGAATATCACACTTAAACTATTTGTGATAGGATCAATTAGGTGAGTCCACTTTCATTTTAGTGGAATCAAGAGTGAGTTTAAAAATGTTTTTCAATAAAAAAATTCTTTAACCGAACAGAATGACGTGGCGTCACATCGAATGTTATCCTCTACCATTAATTTTGATTTTAATAAAGCTACTTTGCAGCCCAATGGAGCGTATTTTAATACTAAAATATAATTATATAATGTATGACATACATTCAATATTAATTCATTATATTGACAGCGAGGGAAAAACGATATGAACATGAACCTGGTTACCATAAATCAATATTGTTATTCTACTTACCCGTCGTATACCTGAAGTGCTGAAAGAGTTATGCTTTTAGGTTTTTTGAGGAATGGATACTCAGCATAACTGGTGGCAGAAAGTTCGGCGGAATAAAGCCTACAGGAGAAAGTTTTTCCGAACTTTGTCGATTATATTCTGTTCCGCTTCCTTGGTAAGTGAGCATTCGCGTACTAAGAAAACACACTCTGGGTTTCCGAACAGGCCCGACACAAACTGGTCTTTACTGCCGCAGAAGGCTTCAGTCTTGAAATTTCAGATTCAGAAAGAAGCAGCATCATAACATATACATGTGTATGTATGGAGTGAAAACAAAGGCGTTGATCAACTGGGCAGTTACTGCACACCTGGTCTGCGCCTTTGTTTTCGTATATGCAGATTGTTGGTTTTCTGATACGGTGCCTCATGTATGTTTTATATATATTTTGATTATAGGAATTTAAAAATACAATGTAAATAAATTATAAGCATAGTTAAATCAATATGACTCAAAGGACAATGTATGACTCTATCTAGATGACATGGGGAAAAGAGATTAGTCGACAAAAAGGCAGAAACTGAGACGTTCGGAATTACAAAAACGGCCTCATGCATACTACGTACGGAATTACAAAAAAAAGGCCTAATGCATACCCCAATCGTTGTTCAAGCTCCAGTGTCGCTTGCTATTTTTTCATTAAGCGAAATAAGCAAACATAAGACTACTACAAGAACTCTTCCTCTTTAATTACACACTGCAGACAGTCAGTTAAGTACACGTTAAAATTATTCTGGTAATGACTTCTGCATACCTGGTGAAGAAGACTACTGTTCGATGTGAGCCGCCGCATAAGAAAAACTAACAATCTGCATATGCGAAAACAAAGGCGCAGACCAGCTTCGCGGTAAGCGCGAAGCTGATCAGCGCCTTTGTTTTCGCTACATGGATAGTACAATTCCTCTTCTTCCTTCATCCGAAATTTCAAGCTTCTAGCTATCTTCTGTGACTGTACAGCCCGGTTTGTGTCGATCTAGTCGGAAACCCAAATTGTTGGTTTTCTCACGCACAGGCTCATGTGCATGTATATGTAGGCGATAAATGGCTGAAAGCGGTGCTAATTTACAGTTGATCACAAGTTACTATAGGCTTTTCTCCTCATGCGGATTTTAAAAGGAATAAATTTACCGAGGACCAATGGCCCCGTAAACTTTTATATTCTCAGATACATGTCCTTGTACATAGACATAGAGAACATACACATTAATCGTATGTCCACTTGGGCATTTTCTGCAATTTTACCCCATTAAATGACTTTTTTTCTTATTTAAATGCGTATAGTCCACCCAAGATGACATTGGGATAAGATAGGTCAAGGTCATCCCAAGGTCATGATTTATATACACTTATATAGAGCTCAATTCCGTGACGCGTCATGTCAAGTTTCAAATTCATATGCCTTCTGGCTTTGAAGAAAAGGATTATTTTAGAATTTTGATATTTATAGCTCTGGCAGCCATATTGGTCAAGTGTCCAAGATCATTTTAAGAAATGAATTTTATTTTTCTGGTGTTCATGGAGCCATGAACCGCAGTGGGTCGCGTGCAAAGTGAATGAACCCCGAAGGGGTTCATGTAAGCTTAGCTAGCGACCCACGGCGGTTCATAGCTCCATGAACAACAGAAAAATTAAACTCATTGCTTATATTTACATTCATTTCTCTCTATCGCTTGTTGAAAAATCACCAAGGCGGTCACATTTACCAGGAAACAGAGAATCTACACACAGTGTGTGTTCAAACAGTGGAACGGCGTCGACGTTTACAACGTCCAATCAGACTGGCGAGATTCATGTTTTTTGACGTCAAGTTTGGATTACGTCACGTCGCATGGCACAATGTTGTTCCGATGATGGAAGTATGAACACAGATGAACTTCTAATGGTTCATCTATGGAGGTTTTAGAAAAATGTAAATATTATCATATGACGTCGCTATCTTCTAGTGGATAACGTCTAGATATAATAGCTCAAGGTTTTAAGGGTAAAGTAATTGCATGAACGTATCGTTAGGGTCTCCAACCGGGTGAAAATGCGAAAAAATGGTCCAGTCGTCGAGCGCATGTGATCCAAGTAAGTTTTCCCCATTTAATAACATTCTACCCTTGATGCTTCACACTCCATTCAAATTCAAAGGCGACCTTAGTTGACCCTGTCACGAAATAGGTCAAGGTCATCCCAGGGTCATGATTTATATAACTCTTGTAGAGCTCCATTCCTCGATGCTTCATGCCAAGTTTCAAAATAATAGGTCTTCTGGTTCTGGATAAAAAGTTTTCATAATTTGTAGTCCTGGCGGCCATTTTGGTCATGTGACCTTGATGATTGAGATAAAGTTTCGTTCCCCGTCTAAAGGATGCTTTACACGAAGTTTGACTATGATTGGTCCAGCGGTTTCAGATGAGATTTTGAAAAGTTTGAACGACGACACCGATGACGGCGGACGCCTGAGCATGACTGTCCTGTAAGCTCACCTAAATTATGAGCCTTTGGCTTAGGTGAGCCAAAAACTTGAGAAAAATCATCTGCATTTGTGTGACAAATAGGTTTTTACTGATCGATAAGCTTATAAGCTTATAATGGACATGATCCATTTGCTACTGCTGACAGAGAATTTAAATTTTAAATCATGATTGAGTCGCACCAGGATAATCTGCACTATAAGAGTATGAGGAAGCAATTGCACGGACCAGTGCTATTGCATGCATCATAATTCCTGTATAAACATTTCTGTAGTTGTACAAGTAAACAGAATAATAATAACAACACGTGTTTGAAACTTGAATGGGAATTAATTTAACCTAAATAGTATTAAACAAGAAAAGCTTCTCTCAAAATACCTCAACCGAACCAAATATGATATGTATACACAAAGGATATTGATGGGCATGCATTTTACAATAAAACAATAAGTTTCAAGTTTCAAGTTTAGTTTCAAGTTTATTTTGTAATGCATTAAGCCTTTCGGCCCATGAGCATATAAACATACAAACAATTATAATACAAAAATACAGGATAACGAGCATGGCAGATCAAATTTACTTACTCACTGACTTTTACCATTCTATTTTATGATGACTAAATTGATAACACATTTATGACTAAATTGATGACTTGTTTGGGAGAGATGCTAATTTAACTGTTACTGTCCCTAGAATTCATATCATACAGTGTTTAATAAACATATAAGATACAATTACATATTGATACCACTCATCACTTCCTTTCGTAAACTGAAAGCCTTTTCGACAAAAATCCCAAGGTTGCGTGTCAGATATACAAAGTTCTATAAACTTCATCATATTGGGACGAATCCAATAATATTTAGCAATGTATTGTTTACGTAACTCCTTATATATACTACATTCTAAAACAAAATGGAACTCGTCTTCTAAAAGGTTGCAGATTACACATTTCCTCTCGTTAAAAGCGTGTTTTCACAGGTTTTTTTTCCACCGACCCGTTTCTACATGTAACCTATGAGAAGACAATCTTAATCGTGACAAACTTGTCTGAAACTTCTTAACAGTTATTAAATCTAAATACATGTATGGCTGCGCCTTAAAATTTGTTATGTGAATAAACGTTCTTGCCCGATTCGAATCTTTCAAGGAATCTTCCACACGACTATGCCATTCTTGAACGAAACAATCCTTAACTTTCTGCTTAAAAATCTCTAAAAAGGATTTTGAATTCTCTACATATTGTGCTTCCCATACATTTCTAAAGCCATAAATAGACAATAAATGTTTCACGTGGAGAGCCCAATTCGGTTTTTCCGGCGACGACTCTAAATCTTGGATCATCAAATTATAGATACATTTTACGTACTTATTTTCATCTAATGTTACTATTTTAAGCCAATATCTTACTATCGAAATATATCTTTGTACTTGAAAATTAAGTCTTCCGAGCTCCCCATATATAAAATCATTCTGCGTCGATTGTTTTACCCCTAACAGCTTTTTGCAAAAGTGGAGATGCACTGTTTCTATTGCTGGTGCTTTATTAAACCCCCATACTTCGCTTCCGTAATTAAGAATTGGAGAAATCAACTTATCAAACAAATCGAGAATATGTGATGGTTTTATAAACGTAAATTTGTACAAATATTTATTTAACGCGAATATTGCCTTAGATGCTTGCCCAGCCAACGTCCTTTGCGTTTCCCACCGTGAATACGATTCCTAAATCAAGTCACAGAACGGGCGACAACTGGATTTAGCCCGGTTTACACTAAGACCTTGTAAGAATAGCTGTAATTCTGAAGATGACAATCTGAGGGTCCAGAATCCATTATGGTCGCGGCTGATATAATTATCTGCTTTATTTCAGGGCTTCTTCTTCGGAAACCTCGGCCCTGCTTTACCAGACATTCAACTTCTTACTGGTAAAGGTCTGGATGACGTATCATGGCTGTTTACCGCAACAAACGCTGGTAGCTTGCTGGGGACATTGGTATGCGGACAGATTGTTGACCGTGTCGGACCTCAACTGGTGTTGTTCGTTTCTCTCCTTACTGCGTCAGTGCTGACCGCCGTGTTTATTTATTGTCCCAGTTTTACCGCCATGTTGGTTGTCAGGGGTTTCACTGGCATTTTCGTTGGCTGTGTAGATCTTGGTAAGTCAATACGGGGCAGATACAATTTAAGTCTTTTTTTTTTTAGGTTCGATTTTCTCATTTTTTTTTTTTTCACTTTGGTTGCCGCCATCTTGGAATTGTTTCGCGATGATTTTAAATAAAAAGTGCGGTTCCTTGCCATAAGGGACCATAAAACAAACCATTATATTTCGATTGGTAATGCCAATTACTCTCAACAAACTTGGAATGAAGATTTGTTTCCTGGGACACTTTTAATTAGCATTTGAGCCGCCTCATGGGAAAACCAACAATCTGCATAGGCGAAAACAAAGACGCAGATCAGCTTCGCGGTAACCGCGAAGCTGATCAGCGCCTTTGTTTTCGCTACTCGGATAGTACAATTCCTCTTCTACTTAACTCCAAAATTTCAAGCTTCTAGCATGCTTCTGTGATTTGTGTCAGGCCCGTTCAGAAACCACATTGTTGGTTTTCCCACGAGGCGGCTCATTTGTTTTTATTTCAGCCGGAATCGCAGCTGTAACCGAACTATGGCATGCCGAGGCCCGACCCTACATACACAGTCTACAAGTGATGCTTTCAACTGGTGGTATACTTACACCATTGGTCATAGAACCTTTCCTTGCCCCAAGAATGAAGCGCTCAGAAATAGACGATGGCCAAAGTTTGTCGTTTTCAAGTGACAGGCACAACGACAGTGTCTTGCTACGAATTGACGATCTAAATAAAACAGATAGTGCTAAAATTATGAATTATTCTATTGTTCCTCATACCAACTATTTACATAGAAACGCAACATACATGTTAGAAAACGTTATTCCACCAACTGGAACAAATGTTTCATTTTCAAACGAGAATAGTTTAGGGACTAACGGAACTTTACTGCAAAGTAGCGGCTACGAATCCACAATTGCCATTGGTAGAACTCGGATACATTACGCTTTCATAATATTTGCAGCTATAGGAATTTCAGCTGCAATTTGTCTGCTGACTTTTATTGTTTCAGATTGTATTGGTAATAACTTGAAGAAGTCAGAAAAATCATCTTTTTCAAATATCGAAAAGAAACATTCAAATCGGCTCAAATACATGCTACCAAAGAAAATGAAAATGATTCTTTTAGGGATTCTGACAGTTCAATTCTATCTCGTGGCTGCCATGTGTTTCAAGTGCTACGCATTCATGCCAACATTCTTTATTTTACAATTTGATTGGTCAGTTACTCTAGCTTCATTAGCGATGTCCTTATTTTGGATTGGACGAACTATCGTGGGTATAATCGGTATATATCTAGTGACACATTTTAAACAATCACTCTTAGTCGCTGGTTTCAGTTCTATATACTTCGCTTCATCTGTATCACTGACAATATCTAGTATCTCTCATATAAATGAATTAGCTTGGGTATCTACAGCACTCTTAGGTATAGGTTTCTCCATTCTGTTTCCGTCTTTATTTGCACTTACGGAAGAGAACATAACCCACGTGACTGGACGACTGGGTTCCGTCTTCATGGGCTCGTTCGTAACAGGAGGGATGCTGGATCCACTCTATACCGGATACCTGATGGACCGAGCCTCACCCATGTGGTTTGCTTATCTTCTTGTTTTACAGAGTTTTGCTTTTCTATTTCTATTTATTGTTGTGAAAGTTGTAATATGGCGATATGGTCAACGCCAAAATACAGGGATGGAAATCGAAATAGAACCAATGAAAAACTGATTAATTAATAATCAATTTATTAAGACATAAATCATTGTATAAATGTGTCATTTAAATTTTAATGAATTATGATTTCGTTTTTCATTATTTGTCGATCCCAATTTAATGTGCTGAGAAATCGTCGAACTCACGGTTCTCTCTTGGCATTTTATCAGGACTCATTTCTTGTTTTGTCAATTTGTCCATGTCTCAAAATAAGTAAAAAAGTAAATATCTTATTTACCGGGATAAGATTAAATAAATATTTTAACATTTGCAGAATCATTTTTCAAATCCGAAAATCAAATAGTCCAATTCGTATATTTTCTTCAGCTTCTTAACTTTGTGCGCAGGTACATCTTTGTAGAATGTTTCGACTACAGTTGAACTCGGTTTTTGACTGTATCCAGTGTCCTCCCTTTTAGGAATAATTACAGCCTTTTCCGCTCCAACGGCCTTTAGAATGGTATTCATGTCATTGTCGAAATTGTCCAAGCTACCGATAAAATCATACCTCAGTCTGCATGGATCACATAGCTTGTATAAAGGTCGATTTGGTTTTTCATTGTGCTTGTCTTTCTCGAGTAAAATGTCTACATACTCATTAAAAGTTGGTTTCCTCGACTTATTCTGGAATATTGCAAAGTCCGGTTTGTTGTCTCTATAGGCAGACAATACTCTTTCAAGTGGGTCACGTACAAACATGAAAGATGTGTAGGTCTTCAACCGTGGGAGAAATTCCTCCATATTGTTCTTCTTATGTCCAGCAAAGAATTCGCTCGTTTCTTTCCTTGCAGCCGGTGTTTTAATTTTCCCGGTGTCTGTATCGTTTGTTAAACCGTTCAAGACGTAGAATATCCTCTGTAGATTCGTTGATCCAACTTTGGCAGCTTTACAAGCGTATACCTTGTAGCGGTCTGATACCAGCAGTCTTGGTGGTATATCAGAGTCGGTTAGATTCTCTAACGGCACTGTACGCCATAAGTCAGCGCAAATTCTTTTGACCCTCTTTGTTCGTTGTTCCATAGTTAGTGTAGGGTGTTCTTTTACTTTCATGCTCTGTAAGATACAGGATGTTTTGTCTATACCTACATACTCATGGTTTACCATGTCGCTGGGCAAAGTAAATGCTTTCCAGACAGATTGTGGGGGTCCCGCCCCAGGGGCAGTGAGAAATGGGCTTCTTGTGTCACTTGGCAAAGCTTATTAACTACTGACTGGCCATCTGATTATTATTCACCACTCGAAAGGTCTGAGCGGCACAAGAAAAGTGTAAGCCATAGCGGTTTACTTGTGTGGTTATATTTTCAAGTGCATTTTGGGTTTCATGACATCCTTATATTGGGTAGAAGCCCCAAAACACGGAGGTTACGTCCCGACATGACCTTAGCTGTTGACTGGGACGCTAAGTTACAATGCAAACAAACAAACAAACAAAACAAACGGATTCCTGTCCTCTACCGCGAATAAGAACTTGAAAAAATAATCTCAGACATTTTACACTGCGGCAACCGGGTAACTGTAAAAACGGAACTTCATGAAAAATTCATCAGGATGAAACTACTTTTGACATATTGGTTAACATACTCGTACTCAGATGCAGGGCAGGAAAGGAAAATGCAGCAGGACTCAACTCATCGCTGTCTAGGCTGTCAAGGGTGAGGTCAGGTAGCTCTTAAACCGATTTAACCCCTCCCTGCAATTTTATATTACTGAGCGTTCCAATGCGATACTTCTGTTGTGGTTACTTTCTTCACAAAGATGGATGGATTGCAGTCAACTTTGACATCAACGAGTTTAATAACCTAAAGCCTATAAAGGATCTTGCAAACGGAGTGACCGTAGATAAAAGCTGGCCTGTTAGGAATAAGCTGATAAAACACCAAATTTCTTCGAAACAGCCTACCGTAGTGTTTTCGATCCTGCCTTCATAAGGTATTTGGAGAAAGGGCTGTGTAGCAACGATAAGTGTCCATCAACGACTTCTGTTCACCATGGACAATAGTCGTTGCGGCCGCAACGACTTCTGTCCACTAGCTAAATGGACAATAGTCGTTGAGCATGTAGATATAAAAATTACTTTCAACGACTACTGTTCATTTTCATAGAGCACTGCGAAAAATGCTGATTACTGTTAAAACCGTTCTGTAAGTACATACCTTGACACCCATTTAGCAAACAACATTCACAGATGGACTGACTTGTGTGTTTTGACGGTAAGGATCGGTTGATCCTGGTTTCCATGGTTCGGTGATTTTGCCTTATATCTTGACACTCAATTAATATATTTTCTTACTTCTTTCAGATTATGAGTAAGTATGACCAGATCTTTGACCCCAATATACTTATAGGTCACTGTGACCTAATTTCACGGTTCAGTGATTTTGCCTTATATCTTGACACTTTTTCATACTTTTTTCAGATATGACCAGACCTTTGACCCCAATATACTTATAGGTCACTGTGACCTTATTTCACGGTTCAGTGATTTTGCCTTATTTCTCGGCACTCAACTGGTATATGAACAAACTTCTTTCACACTATGTTTGCGTATGACCAGGCCTTTGAACCCAATATACTTATAGGTCACTGTGACCTAATTTCACGGTTCAGTGATTTTGCCTTATATCTTGACACTCAATCAGTATATTTTCATGATTTTTTTCAGATTTTGAGTGTGTATGACCAGACCTTTGACCCCAATATACTTATAGGTCACTGTGACCTTATTTCACGGTTCAGTGATTTTGCCTTATATCTCGGCACTCAACTGGTATATGAATGAACTTCTTTCACACTATGTTTGCGTATGACAAGACCTTTGACCCTTAAGTAGTCATAGGTCATTATGACCTAATTTCACGGTTCAGTGATTTTGCCTTTTATCTCGGCACTCAGGTGGTTTATGAACATACTGTTTTCATGATATGTTTGCGTATGACAATACCTTTGACCCTTAAGTAGTCCTAGGTCATTATGACCTAATTTCACGGTTCAGTGATTTCCCTTGTATCTCGGCACTCAATTGGTATATGAACATACTGTTTTCAGGATATGTTTGCGTATGACAAGACCTTTGACCCTGAAGTATTCCTAAGTCACTGTGACCTAATTTCATGGTTCAGTGATTTTGCCTTATATCTTGACACTCAATATATTTTCTTACTTCTTTCAGATTATGAGTAAGTATGACCAGGCCTTTGAACCCAATATACTTATAGGTCACTGTGACCTAATTTCACGATTCAGTGATTTTGCCTTATTTCTTGACACTCAATTGGTTCATGACCAACTTCTTTCACACTATGTTTGGGTATGACCAGACCTTTGACCCTAATGTAGTCATAGGTCATTATGACCTAATTTCACGGTTCAGTGATTTTCCCCAATATCTCGGCACTTAATTGGTATATGAACATACTTCTTTCATGATATGTTTGCATATGACAAGACCTTTAACCGTTAAGTATTCCTGGGCCACTGTGACCTAATTTCATGGTTCAGTGACTTTGCCTTATATCTTGACACTCAGTTGGTATATTTTCATACTCTTTCTGATTATGAATGAGTTTGACCAGACCTTTATTCCAAACATACTTACATGTCACTATGACCTAATTTCATGGTTCAGTGATTTTGCATTATATCTCAACACTCAATAGGTATATGATCATATTTCTTTTACATTATGAGAAAGTATGACTAGACCTTTGACCCTGAAGAACTTTTAGGTCATTGTGACCTTATTTCACAGTTCAGTGAGTTTGCCTTATAACTTGGCACGCATTTGGTATATGAACACTCTTCTTTCACAATATGACTGAGACCTTTAAATCTTAGGTAGTTATAGTTAACATTCATGGTTGAGTGATTTTGCCTTGTTGAATCAAGGCAAAGAGATGTATGAGCATAATGCTTGTGGTTACAGGTCAGGTTTGGCTTTATGTTTGTCAAAGGTCAGAAGCAGTCGAGCGCGCTGTCCTGCGACAGCTCTTATTTTTTTACAAAGAGTTCATATCTTGACAACAACTTATCATAAAACATTCATAGTTCATACACATTATGTTCCCTGGGTCGGAGTCAGGGGCGGGGCTAGAGATCAAAATCTAGAACTGCCTAAATATTGTTTTTAGCTCGACTACACAAAGGGCATAGAGCTATGGTATTCACCGCAGTCGTCCACGTTCCCGTGCGCGTGCGCGTTACACTTGCGTTTAAGGTTTCTAGAATCTTGACAACAACTCATCAGAAAGCAATGATACTTAGACTATTGATACCCTGTAGGGTTAGCTTTCATTCCATGGCATCGAGCCTCTAGGTCCAGTCCCGAGAGGGGGGGGGGGGTGCTGGAGGTTTAAAAATCTAACACACCATTATTGATGGCTTTTCTGTGATATAGTATTCTAGAAGTCTATATCTTTAAGATCTTTTATCAGTGGGCTTTCATATTTGAACCATAGGTACCTTGTAGGGTTGAGTTTCATTGCATGGCATTAGATCCCTGGGTCCATGCCTGGAGGATGGAACTAGAGGTTAAAAACTAGAACACTGTAAAAATCGATGTACTGCTGTGTAACTTGTACGAAGAAAGATATCTTACTTCATACAATTTAGGTTCCATGACATCGGAGCTCTGGGGTAAAAATCTAGAACTCGCTACAATATTTTTGGCGATTTATATCTAAATAGAAACAACTTACTAAGATGGTTGGTCATTCATCTTTCAACATTGTGACAATGGCTTGTGTGTCATGACGGTAAGATTGCGTTGACCTACTTTCCGTGGTACAGTGATTTTACATCTTGACACACAATTAGTATATTTTCTTACTTCATTCAGATTATTAGTAAGAATGACCAGACCTTTGACCCAAAATATACTTATAGGTCAATGTGACCTAATTTCACGGTTCAGTGATTTTGCCCAGTATCTTGACACTCAATTGATATATTTTCATATTACCTTCAGATTATGAGTGAGTATGACCCAAATATACTTATTGATCACTGTGACCTTATTTCACGGTTCAGTGATTTTTTCCTTATATCTAGACACTCAATTGATATATTTTCATACTTCCATCAGATGATGAGTGAGTATGACCAGACCTATGACCCCAATATCCTTATAGGTCACTTTGACCTTATTTCACGATTCAGTGCTTTTGCCTTATATCTCCGCACTCAATTAATATTTTTTCACACTTCTTTCAGATTGTGAGTGAGAAAGACCAGACCTTTGACCCAAATATACTTACAGGTATAGGTCACTGTGATCAACGTGACGACTGCTATGAACAGTTGTCGTTGAAAGCTCAACCGGTTCTGTCCATCATGTACAAAAACATTTAAACTTGTCTCATACTAGTTCCGAACGCCACGATTAATTGTTATAAGATATATTTTTTTAACAGGAACTCTTATTGTGTTACGATTGACTGATTTATATGATTTTATCTGTCGTGAACAGAACTCGTTGAAAACGTAACGACTTCTGTCTACTGTGAACAGTTGTCGTTGAGGCTTCAACTGGTTCTGTCCATCATGTACAAAAGCCTTTGAACTTGCCTCATACCATTTCAGAACGCCACGATTCATTGTTTTAAGATATATTTCTGTATCAGGAACTTTAATTGTTAAAAGATTGACTGACTAATGTGATTTCATCTGTCGTGAACAGAAGTCGTTGACAACGTAACGACTTCTGTCTGCTGTGAACAGTTGTCGTTGAAAACTCAACCGGTTCTGTTCATAATGAACACAAATCTTTGAACATATCTCATACTAGTTAAGAAAGCCACGATTTGTTGTTTTTAAAATAGATTTATGTATTAGGAACTTAAATTGATATTAGATTGACTGACTTATATGATTTCATCGTTCGTGAACAGAAGTCGTTGTCAACGTAACGACTTCTGTCTGCTGTTAACAGTTGTCGTTGAAAACTCAACTGGTTCTGTCCTGTCCATCATGTACAAAAATCTTTAAATTTGTCTCATGTTTGTTCAGAAAGAACATGATTACTTGGTTTAAGGTATTTTCGTGTATCAAGAATTTTCATCGTTATAAGATTGACTGATTTCTATGATTTCATCTGTCGTGAACAGAAGTCGTTGACAACGTAACGACTTCTGTCTGCTGTGAACAGTAATCGTTGAAAACTCAACCGGTTCTGTCCATCATGTACTAAAGACCGTTGAAGTTGTCTCATACCAGTTCAGAAAGCCACGATTAGTTGTTTTAAGATAGATTTGCGTATCAGGAACTTTAACTGATATTAGATTGACTGGCTCAACTCAACTGGTTTTGTCCATCATGTACAAAAAACTTTAAATTTGCCTCATGCTTGTTCAGAAAGAACATGATCACTTGGTCTAAGATATATTCGTGTATGAAGAATTTTCATCGTTATAATTGTCGTTGAAAACTCAACCGGTTCTGTCCATCATGTACACAAACCTTTGAACTTGTCTCATACTAGTTCAGAAAGCCACAATTAGTTGTTTTAAGAAAGATTTGTGTATCAGGAACTTTAATTAATATTAGATTGACTAATTTCTATGATTTCATCTGTCGAGAACAGAAGTCGTTGACAACGTAACGACTTCTGTCTGCTGTGAATAGTTGTCGTTGAAAACTCAACTGGTTCTGTCCACCATGTACAAAAAACTTTAAATTTGTCTCATGCTTGTTCAGAAAGAACATGATTACTTGGTTGAAGATATATTCGTGTATGAAGAGTTTTCATCGTTATAATTGTCGTTGAAAACTCAACCGGTTCTGTCCATCATGTACACAAACCTTTGAACATGTCTCATACTAGGTCAGAAAGCCACGATTAGTTGTTTTAAGATAGATTTTTGTATCAGGAACTTTAACTGTAATTAGATTGGCTGACTTATATGATTTCATCTGTCGTGAACAGAAGTCGTTGACAACGTTACGACTTCAGTCTGCTGTGAATAGTTGTCTTTGAAAACTCAACCGGTTCTGTCCATCATGTACAAAAACATTTGAACATGTCTAATACTACTTCAGAAAGCCACGATTTGTTGTTTTTAGAAAGATGTGTGTATCAGGAACTTAAGTTGTTAAAATATTGACTGACTAATGTGATTTCGACTGTCGTGAACAGAAGTCGTTGACAACGTAACGACTTCTGTCTTCTGTGAACAGTTATCGTTGAAAACTGAACTGGTTTTGTCCATCATGAACACAAATCTTTGAACATGTCTCATACTAGTTCAGAATGCCACGATTTGTTGTTTTTAGATAGATTTGTGTATCAGAAACTTTAATTGTTATTAGATTGACTTACTTATGTGAATTCATCTTTCGTGAACAGAAGTCGTTGACAACGTAATGTACTAAAGACCGTTGAAGTTGTCTCATACCAGTTCAGAAAGCCACGATTAGTTGTTTTAAGATGGATTTTTGTATAAGGAACTTTATTTGTTATTACATTGGCTGTATTATATGATTTAATATGTCGTGAACAGAAGTCGTTGACAACGTTACGACTTCTGTCTGCTGTGAACAGTTGTCGTTGAAAACTCAACCGGTTCTGTCCATCATGTACACAAACCTTTGACTTTGTCTCATACTTGTTCAGAAAGCCACGATTAGTTGTTTTAAGATAGATTTGTGTATCAGGAACTTTAATTGATATTAGATTGACTGGCTTATATGATTTCATCTTTCGTGAACAGAAGTCGTCGACAACGAAACGACTTTTGTCTGCTGTGAACAGTTATCGTTGAAAACTCAACTGGTTCTGTCCATCATGTACAAAAAACTTTAAATTTGCCTCATGCTTGTTCAGAAAGAACACGATCAATTGGTTTAAGATATATTTGTGTATGAAGAATATTCATCGTTATAATTGTCGTTGAAAACTCAACCGGTTCTGTCCATCATGTACACAAACCTTTGAACTTGTCTCATACTAGTTCAGAAAGCCACGATTAGTTGTTTTAAGATAGATTTGTGTATCAGGAACTTTAATTGATATTAGATTGACTGATTTCTATGATTTCATCTGTCGTGAACAGAAGTCGTTGACGCCGTAACGACTTCTGTCTGCTGTGAATAGTTGTCGTTGAAAACTCAACTGGTTCTGTCCACCACGTACAAAAAACTTTAAATTTGTCTCATGCTTGTTCAGAAAGAACACGATTACTTGGTTTAAGATATATTCGTGTATGAAGAGTTTTCATCGTTATAAAATTATTGTCGTTGAAAACTCAACCGGTTCTGTCCATCATGTACACAAACCTTTAAACTTGTCTCATACTAGGTCAGAAAGCCACGATTAGTTGTTTTAAGATAGATTTTTGTATCAGAAACTTTAACTGTTATTAGATTGGCCGACTTATATGATTTCATCTATCGTGAACAGAAGTCGTTGACAACGTTACGACTTATGTCTGCTATGAATAGTTGTCGATGAATACTCAACCGGTTCTGTCCATCATGTAAAAAAACATTTGAACATGTCTCATACTACTTCAGAAAGCCAAGATTTGTTGATTTTAGAAAGATTTGTGTATCAGGAACTTAAGTTGTTAAAATATTGGCTGACTAATGTGATTTCGACTGTCGTGAACAGAAGTCGTTGACAACGTAACGACTTCTGTCTTCTGTGAACAGTCGTCGTTGAAAACTGAACTGGTTTTGTCCATCATGAACACAAATCTTTGAACATGTCTCATACTAGTTCAGAATGCCACGATTTGTTGTTTTTAGATAGATTTGTGTATCAGGAACTTTAATTGTTATTAGATTGACTTACTTATGTGAATTCATCTTTCGTGAACAGAAGTCGTTGACAACGTAAAGTACTAAAGACCGTTGAAGTTGTCTCATACCAGTTCAGAAAGCCACGATTAGTTGTTTTAAGATAGATTTTTGTATCAGGAACTTTATTTGTTATTACATTGTCTGAATTATATGATTTCATATGTCGTGAACAGAAGTCGTTGACAACGTTACGACTTCTGTCTGCTGTGAACAGTTGTCGTTGAAAACTCAACCGGTTCTGTCCATCATGTACAAAAACCTTTGAAATTGTCTCATACTAGTTCAAAAAGCCACGATTTGTTGTTTTTATATAGATTTGTGTATCAGGAACTTTAATTGTTAAAATATTTTCTGACTAATGTGATTTCATCTTTCGTGAACAGAAGTCGTTGACAACGTAACGACTTCTGTCTGCTGTGAACAGTTGTCGTTGAAAACTCAACCGGTTCTGTCCATCATGTACTTAAGACCGTTGAAGTTGTCTCATACCAGTTCAGAAAGCCACGATTAGTTGTTTTAAGATAGATTTTTGTATCAGGAACTTTAATTGTTATTACATTGGCTGACTTATATGATTTCATCTGTCGTGAACAGAAGTCGTTGACAACGTTACGACTTCTGTCTGCTGTGAACAGTTGTCTTTGAAAACTCAACCGGTTCTGTTCATCATGTACAAAAACATTTGAACTTGTCTCATAATAGTTCAAAAAGCCTCGATTTGTTGTTTTTAGATAGATTTGTGTATCAGGAACTTTAATTATTAAAAGATTTTTTGACTAATGTGATTTCATTTTTCGTGAACAGAAGTCGTTGACAACGTAACGACTTCTGTCTGCTGTGAACAGTTGTCGTTGAAAACTCAACCGGTTCTGTCCATCATGAACACAAAACTTTGAACATGTCTCATACTAGTTCAGAAAGCCACGATTTGTTGTTTTTAGATAGATTTGTGTATCAGGAACTTTAATTTTTATTAGATTGACTTACTTATGTGATTTCATCTGTCGTGAACAGACGTCGTTGACAACGTAACGACTTCTGTCTGCTGTGACCAGTTGACGTTAAAAACTTAACCGGTTCTGTCGATCATGTATTAAAAACCGTTGAACTTGTCTCATACCAGTTTAGAAAGCCACGACTAGTTGTTTTGTGATAGATTTTTTATCTGGAACTTTAACTGATATTAGATTGGCTGACTTATATGATTTCATCTGTCGTGAACAGAAGTCGTTGACAACGTTACGACTTCTGTCTGCTGTGAATAGTTGTCGTTGAAAACTCAACCGGTTCTGTCCATCATGTACAAAAACCTTTGAACATGTCTCATACTAGTTCAGAAAGCCACGATTTGTTGGTTTTAGAAAGATTTGTGTATCAGGAACGTAAGTTGTTAAAAGATTGACTGATTAATATGATTTCATCTTTCGTGAACAGAAGTCGTTGACAACGTAACGACTTCTGTCTGCTGTGAACAGTTGTCGTTGAAAACTCAACCGGCTCTGTCTATCATGTACTAAAAACCTTTGAACTTGTCTGATACCAGTTAAGAAAGCCACTATTAGTTGTTAAAAGATAGATTTGTGTATCAGGAACTTTAATTGTTATTAGATTGGCTGACTTATATGATTTCATCTGTCGTGAACAGAAGTCGTTGACAACGTTACGACTTCTGTCTGCTGTGAATAGTTGTCGTTAAAAACTCAACCGGTTCTGTCCATCATGTACAAAAACCTTTGAACGTGTCTCATACTAGTTCAGAAAGCCACGATTTGTTGTTTTTAGATAGATTTGTGTATCAGGAACTTTAGTTGTTCAAAGATTGATGACTAATGTGATTTCATCTGTCGTGAACAGAAGTCGTTGACAACGTAACGACTCCTGTCTGCTGTGAACAGTTGTCGTTGAAAACTCAACTGGTTCTGTCCATCATGAACACAAATCTTTAAACATACTAGTTCAGAAAGCCACAATTTGTTGTTTTAAGATAGATTTATGTATCAGGAATTTTAATTGTTATTAGATTGACTTACTTATGTGATTTCATCTGTCGTGAACAGAAGTCGTGGAAAACGTAACGACTTCTGTCTGCTGTGAACAGTTGTCGTTGAAAACTCAACCGGTTCTGTCCATCATGTACACAAACCTTTGAATTTGTCTCATACTAGTTCAGAAATCCACGATTAGTTGTTTTAAGATAGATTTGTGTATCAGGAACTTTAATTGATATTAGATTGACTGACTTATATGATTTCATCTTTCATGAACAGAAGTCGTTGACAACGTAACTACTTCTGTCTGCTGTGAACAGTTGTCGTTGAAAACTCAACTGGTTGTGTCCATCATGTACAAAAACTTTAAATTTGTCTCATGCTTGTTCAGAAAGAACACGATTACTTGGTTTAAGATATATTCGTGTATCAAGAATTTTCATCGTTATAAGATTGACTGATTTCTATGATTTCATCTGTCATGAACAGAAGTCGTTGACATCGTAACGACTTCTGTCTGCTGTGAACAGTTGTTGTTGAAAGCTCAACCTGTTCTGTCCATCATGTGCAAAAACATTTGAACTTCTCTCATACTAGTTCCGAAAGCCACGATTAGTTGTTTTAGTTTGTTTGTATCAGGAACTTTAATTGTTATACGATTGACGGATTTATATGATTTCATTTGTCGTGAACAGAGGTCGTTTGCAATGTTACGACTTCTGTCTGCTGTGAACAGTTGTCGTTGAAAACTCAACCGGTTCTGTCCATTATGAACACAAATCTTTGAACATGTTTCATACTAGTTCAGAAAGCCACGATTTGTTGTTTTTCGATAGATTTGTGTATCAGGAACTTTAATTGTTATTAGATTGACTTACTTATCTTTCGTGAACAGAAGCCGTTGACACAGTAACGACTTCTGTCTGCTGTGAACAGTTGTCGTCGTTGAAAACTCAACCGGTTCTGTCCATCATGTACACAAACCTTTGAACTTGTCTCATACTAGTACAGAAAGCCACGATTAGATGTTTTAGGATAGATTTGTGTATCAGGAACATTAATTGATATTAGATTGACTGACTTATACGATTTCATCTTTCGTGAACAGAAGTCGTTGACAACGTAACGACTTCTGACTGCTGTCAATAGTTGTCGTTGCAAACTCAACCGGTCTGCCTATCATGTACAAAAACCTTTGAACTTGTCTTATGTGATTTCATCTGTCGTGAACAGAAGTCGTTGAAAACGTAACGACTTCTGTCTGCTGTGAACAGTTGTCGTTGAAAACTCAACCGGTTCTGTCCATTATGTACAAAAACCTTTGAACTTGTCTGATACCAGTTAAGAAAGCCACTATTAGTTGTTAAAAGATAGATTTGTGTATCAGGAACTTTAATTGTTATTAGATTGGCTGACTTATATGATTTCATCTGTCGTGAACAGAAGTCGTTGACAACGTAACGACTTCTGTCTGCTGTGAACAGTTGTCGTTGAAAACTCAACTGGTTCTGTCCATCATGTATAAAAAACTTTAAATTTGTCTCATGCTTGTTCAGAAAGAACACGATTACTTGGTTTAAGATATATTCATGTATCAAGAATTTTCATCGTTATAAGATTGACTGATTTCTATGATTTCATCTGTCGTGAACAGAAGTCGTTGACAACGTAACGACTTCTGTCTGCTGTGAACAGTTGTCGTTGAAAACTCAACTGGTTCTGTCCATCATTTACAAAAACCTTTGAACTTGTCTCTTACTAATTCCGAAAGGCACGATTAGTTGTTATAAGATATATTTATGTATAAGGAACTTAAATTGTTATACGATTGACGGATTTATATAATTTTTGTATCAGGAACTTTAATTGTTATTAGATTGGCTGACTTATATGATTTCATCTGTCGTGAACAGAAGTCGTTGACAACGTAATGACTTCTGTCTGTTGTGAATAGTTGTCGTTGAAAACTCAACCGGTTCTGTCCATCATGTACAAAAACCTTTGAACTTGTCTCATACTAGTCCAGAAAACCACGATTTGTGGTTTTTGATAGATTTTTGTATCAGGAACTTTAATTGTTATTAGATTGACTTACTTATGTGATTTCATCTGTCGTGAACAGAAGTCGTTGACAACGTAACGACTTCTGTCTGCTGTGAACAGTTGTCATTGAAAACTCAACCGGTTCTGTCCATCATGTACAAAAACTTTTGAACTTGTCTCATACTAGTTCAGAAAGCCACGATTAATTGTTTTAAGATAGATTTGTGTATCAGGAAATTTAATTGATATTAGATTGACTGACTTATACGATTTCATCTTTCGTGAACAGAAGTCGTTGACAACGTAACGACTTCTGACTGCTGTCAATAGTTGTCGTTGAAAACTCAACCGGTCTGCCCATCATGTACAAAAACCTTTGAACTTGTCTCATACTAGTTCCGAAAGCCACGATTTGTTGTTTTAGATGTTTTGTGTATCAGGAACTTTAGTTGTTAAAAGATTGATGACTAATGTGATTTCATCTGTCGTGAACAGAAGTCGTTGACAACGTAACGACTTCTGTCTGCTGTGGACAGTTATCGTTGAAAACTCAACCGGTTCTGTCCATCATGAACTCAAATCATTGAACATATCTCATACTAGTTCAGAAAGCCACGCTTTGTTGTTTTTAGATAGATTTATGTATCAGGAATTTTAATTGTTATTAGATTGACTTACTTATGTGATTTCATCTGTCGTGAACAGAAGTCGTTGACAACGTAACGACTTCTGTCTGCTGTGAAAGATGAAATCAGAAAGATGAAATCATATAAGTAAGTCAATCTAATATCCTGATACACAAATCTATCATAAAACAACTAATCGTGGCTTTCTAACCTAGTATGAGACAAGTTCAAAGGTTTTTAGTACATGATGGACAGAACCGGTTGAGTTTTCAACGACAACTGTTCACAGCAGTCAAATGTCGTTACGCTGTCAACGAGTTCTGCTCCCGACAGATGAAATCATATAAATCCGTAAATTGTATAACAATTTAAATTCCTGATACATAAATCTATCTTATAACAACTAATCAAGTAAGAGACAAGTTCAAAGGTTTTTGTAAATGATGGACAGAACCGGTTGAGTTTTCAACGACAACTGTTCACAGCAGACAGAAGTCGTTACGTTGTCAACGACTTCTGTTCACGACAGATGAAATCATAGAAATCAGTCAATTTTATAACGATGAAAATTCTTGATACACGAATATATCTTAAACCAAGTAATCGTGTTTTTTTCTGAACAAGCATGAGACAAATTTAAAGTTTTTTTTTACATGATGGACAGAACCAGTTGAGTTTTCAACGAAAACTGTTCACAGCAGACAGAAGTCGTTACGTTGTCAACGACTTCTGTTCACGAAAGATGAAATCATATAAGTAAGTCAATCTAATATCATTTAAAGTTCCTGATACACAAATCTATCTTAACTAATCGTGGCGTTCTAACCTAGTATGAGACAAATTCAAAGGTTTTTAGTACATGATGGACAGAACCGGTTGAGTTTTCAACGACAACTGTTCACAGCAGTCAAAAGTCGTTACGCTGTCAACGAGTTCTGTTCACGACAGATGAAATCATATAAATCCGTAAATCTTATAACAATTTAAGTTCCTGATACATAAATCTATCTTATAACAACTAATCGTGGCTTTCGGAACAAGTAAGAGACAAGTTCAAAGGTTTTTGTAAATGATGGACAGAACCGGTTGAGTTTTCAACGACAGCTGTTCACAGCAGACAGAAGTCGTTACGTTGTCAACGACTTCTGTTCACGACAGATGAAATCATAGAAATAAGTCAATCTTATAACGATGAAAATTCTTGATACACGAATATATCTTAAACCAAGTAATCGTGTTCTTTCTGCAAAAGCATGAGACAAATTTAAAGTTTTTGTACATGATGGACAGAACCAGTTGAGTTTTCAACGACAACTGTTCACAGCAGACAGAAGTCGTTACGTTGTCAACGACTTCTGTTCACGAAAGATGAAATCATATAAGTCAGTCAATCTAATATCAATTAAAGTTCCTAATACACAAATCTATCTTAAAACAACTAATCGTGGCTTTCTGAACTAGTATGAGACAAGTTCAAAGGTTTGTGTACATGATGGACAGAACCGGTTGAGTTTTCAACGACAACTGTTCACAGCAGACAGAAGTCGTTACGTTGTCAACGACTTCTGTTCACGACAGATGAAATCACATAAGTAAGTCAATCTAATAACAATTAAAATTCCTGATACACAAATCTATCTAAAAACAACAAATCGTGGCTTTCTGAACTAGTATGAGACATGTTCAAAGATTTGTGTTCATGATGGACAGAACCGGTTGAGTTTTCAACGACAACTGTTCACAGCAGACAGAAGTCGTTACGTTGTCAACGACTTCTGTTCACGACAGACGAAATCACATAAGTAAGTCAATCTAAGAACAATTAAAATTCCTGATACACAAATCTATCTATAAACAACAAATCGTGGCTTTCTGAACTAGTATGAGGCAAGTTCAAAGGTTTTTGTACATGATGGACAGAACCGGTTGAGTTTTCAACGACAACTGTTCACAGCAGACAGAAGTCGTTACGTTGTCAACGACTTCTGTTCACGAAAGATGAAATCATATAAGTAAGTCAATCTAATATCATTTAAAGTTCCTGGTAAACAAATCTATCATAAAACAACTAATCGTGGCGTTCTAACCTAGTATGAGAGAAATTCAAAGGTTTTTAGTACATGATGGACAGAACCGGTTGAGTTTTCAATGACAACTGTTCACAGCAGTCAAAAGTCGTTACGCTGTCAACGAGTTCTGTTCACGACAGATGAAATCATAAAAATCCGTAAATCTTATAACAATTTAAGTTCCTGACACATAAATCTATCTTATAACAACTAATCGTGGCTTTCGGAACTAGTAATAGACAAGTCCAAGGGTTTTTGTAAATGATGGACAGAATCGGTTGAGTTTTCATCGACAGCTGTTCACAGCAGACAGAAGTGGTTACGTTGTCAACGACTTCTGTTCACGACAGATAAAATCATAGAAATCAGTCAATCTTATAACGATGAATATTCTTGATACACGAATATATCTTAAACCAAGTAATCGTGTTCTTTCTGAACAAGCATCAGATAAATTTCAAGTTTTTTGTACATGATGGACAGAACCAGTTGAGTTTTCAACGAAAACTGTTCACAGCAGACATAAGTCGTTACGTTGTCAACGACTTCTTTTCACGAAAGATGACATCATATAAGTCAGTCAATCTAATATCAATTAAAGTTCCTGATTCACAAATCTATCTTAAAACAACTAATCGTGGCTTTCTGAACGAGTATGAGACAAGTTCAAAGGTTTTTGTACATAATGGACAGAACCGGTTGAGTTTTCAACGACAACTGTTCACAGCAGACAGAAGTCGTTACGTTGTCAAAGACTTCTGCTCACGACAGATGAAATCACATTAGTAAGTGAATCTAATAACAATTAAAGTTCCTGTTACACAAATCTATCTAAAAACAACAAATCGTGGCTTTCTGGACTAGTATGAGACAAGTTCAAAGGTTTTTGTACATGATGGACAAAACCGGTTGAGTTTTCAACGACAACTATTCACAACATACAGAAGTCGTTACGTTGTCAACGACTCCTGTTCACGACAGATGAAATCATATAAGTCAGCCAATCTAATAACAATTAAAGTTCCTGATACAAAATCATATAAATCCGTCAATCGTATAACAATTTAAGTTCCTGATACATAAATCTATCTTATAACAACTAATCGTGCCTTTCGGAATTAGTAAGAGACAAGTTCAAAAGTTTTTGTAAATGATGGACAGAACCAGTTGAGTTTTCAACGACAACTGTTCACAGCAGACAGAAGTCGTTACGTTGTCAACGACTTCTGTTTACGGCAGATGAAATAATAGAAATCAGTCAATTTTATAACGATGAAAATTCTTGATACACGAATATATCTTAAACCAAGAAATCGTGTTCTTTCTGAACAAGCATGAGACAAATTGAAAGTTTTTTGTACATGATGGACAGAACCAGTTGAGTTTTCAACGACAACTGTTCACAGCAGACAGAAGTCGTTACGTTGTCAACGACTTCTGTTCACGACAGATGAAATCACATAAGTAAGTCAATCTAATAACAATTAAAGTTCCTGATACACGAATCTATCCAGAAACAACAAATCGTGGCTTTCTGAACTAGTATGAGACATGTTCAAAGATTTGTGTTCATGATGGACAGAACCGGTTGTTGAGTTTTCAACGACAACTGTTCACAGCAGACAGAAGCCGTTACGTTGTCAACGACTTCTGTTCACGACAGATGAAATCATATAAATCCGTCAATCGTATAACAATTAAAGTTCCTGATACAAAAATCTTTCTTAAAACAACTAATGGTGGCTTTCGGAACTAGTATAAGACAAGTTCAAAGGTTTTTGCACATGATGGACAGAACCGGTTGAGCTTTCAACGACAACTGTTCAAGGCAGACAGAAGTCGTTACGTTGTCAACGACTTCTGTTCACGACAGATGAAATCATAGAAATCAGTCAATCTTATAACGATGAAAATTCTTGATACACGAATATATCTTAAACCAAGTAATCTTGTTCTTTCTGAACAAGCATGAGACAAATTTAAACTTTTTTGTACCTGATGGACAGAACCAGTTGAGTTTTCAACGACAACTGTTTACAGCAGACAGAAGTCGTTACGTTGTCAACGACTTCTGCTCACGAAAGATGAAATCATATAAGTTAGTCAATCTAATATCAATTAAAGTTCCTGATACACAAATCTATCTTAAAACAACTAATCGTGGCTGTCTGAACTAGTATGAGACAAGTTCAAAGGTTTTTGTACATGATGGACAGAACCGGTTGTGTTTTCAACGACAAGTGTTCACATCAGACAGAAGTCGTTACGTTGTCAACGACTTCTGTTCACGACAGATGAAATCATATAAATCCGTCAATCGTATAACAATTAAAGATCCTGATACAAAAATCTTTCTTAAAACAACTAATCGTGGCTTTCGGAACTAGTAAGAGACAAGTTCAAAGGTTTTTGAACATGGTGGACAGAACCGGTTGAGCTTTCATCGACAACTGTTCATAGCAGACAGAAGTCGTTATGTTGTCAACGACTTCTGTTCACGAAAGATGAAATCATATGAGCCGCGACGCGAGAAAACCGGTCTTCGGGGTTTCTGACCAGGTCCGACACAAACCGGGCTGTACAGTCTCAGAAGCAGGCTAGAAGCTTGAAATTTCGGATATAAGAAGAAGAGAAATTGTACTATCCGTGTAGCGAAAACAAAGGCGCTGATCAGCTTCGCGGTTACCGCGAAGCTGATCTGCGCCTTTGTTTTCGCAAAAGCAAAACTCCGGTTTTCTCATGGCGCGGCTCATATAAGTTAGTCAATCTAATATCAATAAAAGTTCCTGATACACAAATCTATCTTAAAACAACTAATCGTGGCTGTCTGAACTAGTATGAGACAAGTTCAAAGGTTTTTGTACATGATGGACAGAACCAGTTGAGTTTTCAACGACAAGTGTTCACATTAGACAGAAGTCGTTACGTTGTCAACGACTTCTGTTCACGACAGATGAAATCACATAAGTAAGTCAATCTAATAACAATTAAAGTTCCTGATACACGAATCTATCCAAAAACAACAAATCGTGGCTTTCGTTGTCGACTTCTGTTCACGACAGATGAAATCATATAAATCCGTCAATCGTATAACAATTAAAGTTCCTGATACAAAAATCTTTCTTAAAACAACTAATGGTGGCTTTCGGAACTAGTATAAGACAAGTTCAAAGGTTTTTGCACATGATGGACAGAACCGGTTGAGCTTTCAACGACAACTGTTCACAGCAGACAGAAGTCGTTACGTTGTCAACGACTTCTGTTCACGACAGATGAAATCATAGAAATCAGTCAATCTTATAACGATGAAAATTCTTGATACACGAATATATCTTAAACCAAGTAATCTTGTTCTTTCTGAACAAGCATGAGACAAATTTAAACTTTTTTGTACCTGATGGACAGAACCAGTTGAGTTTTCAACGACAACTGTTTACAGCAGACAGAAGTCGTTACGTTGTCAACGACTTCTGCTCACGAAAGATGAAATCATATAAGTTAGTCAATCTAATATCAATTAAAGTTCCTGATACACAAATCTATCTTAAAACAACTAATCGTGGCTGTCTGAACTAGTATGAGACAAGTTCAAAGGTTTTTGTACATGATGGACAGAACCGGTTGTGTTTTCAACGACAAGTGTTCACATCAGACAGAAGTCGTTACGTTGTCAACGACTTCTGTTCACGACAGATGAAATCATATAAATCCGTCAATCGTATAACAATTAAAGATCCTGATACAAAAATCTTTCTTAAAACAACTAATCGTGGCTTTCGGAACTAGTAAGAGACAAGTTCAAAGGTTTTTGAACATGGTGGACAGAACCGGTTGAGCTTTCATCGACAACTGTTCATAGCAGACAGAAGTCGTTATGTTGTCAACGACTTCTGTTCACGAAAGATGAAATCATATAAGTTAGTCAATCTAATATCAATTAAAGTTCCTGATACACAAATCTATCTTAAAACAACTAATCGTGGCTGTCTGAACTAGTATGAGACAAGTTCAAAGGTTTTTGTACATGATGGACAGAACCGGTTGTGTTTTCAACGACAAGTGTTCACATTAGACAGAAGTCGTTACGTTGTCAACGACTTCTGTTCACGACAGATGAAATCATATAAATCCGTCAATCGTATAACAATTAAAGATCCTGATACAAAAATCTTTCTTAAAACAACTAATCGTGGCTTTCGGAACTAGTAAGAGACAAGTTCAAAGGTTTTTGCACATGGTGGACAGAACCGGTTGAGCTTTCATCGACAACTGTTCATAGCAGACAGAAGTCGTTATGTTGTCAACGACTTCTGTTCACGGCAGATGAAATCATAGAAATCAGTCAATCTTATAATTGTTAAAGTTCTAGATAAACGAATCTATCTTAAAACAAGTAATCGTGTTCTTTATGAACTAATATGAGACAAAGTTAAAGTTTTTTGTACATGATGGACAGAACCGGTAGAGTTTTCAACGATAACTGTTGACAGCAGATAGAAGTCGTAAATTGTCAACGATACCAGTTTGTGACAGATGAAATTCGTTAAACTTTTACAATTTAAGTTCCTGATACACAAAGCTAATTTTCTTTTTATTTTATACAACACACGGGCATTTTCCAAATCACAAGGCAGGCGGTGAAAATGCAAAAACCAAAAATTGTTGAAAACACAAAAAAATTTGGTACCACATTGTTCCTCACTTTCTAACTAAGAAACTGAGAACCCACACTTTATGCTTTCGTTAATAAATTACGGAGTTATAGGCGGTTGAATTTCTGAAGTGAAACACATTTAATGAGGTCAAGTAAATGGAAACGTCAGAAGTAATCCAAACTCTACAGTGAAGATACCAGTCACTAGTAACTTTTGATATCAGTGAGATTTGATAGCAGTGAAATTTCATATCAATGAAAATACCAATTTTATCAAGTTTTGATATACACTGGTTTTCACTGTAATGTATAAAATAAAAATCAGAATTACTGAAACATGAAATAAGGTTATAGTGACCTTTACGTACTTTTTGTTCAAAGGTTTGGTAACACTCATTCATAATCTGAAAGAAGTCTGATAGCGTGTAAAGATATAAGACAAAAACACTTAACCATGAAATTAGGTCACAGTGACGTAAGACTAGTTTGTTGTCAAATGTCGGGTCATACTTACTCATATTCTGAAAGATGTATGCACATATACTAATTGAGTGATGTGATATAAGGCAAAATCACTGAATCATGAAATTAAGTCACAGTGACGTAGGATTACTTGTAGGTCAAAGGTCTGGTCATACGCCAACATATAGTGAAAGGAAAGAAGTATAGCTGCTCATTCGGCTTACGATGTTTTCGTCGTATCAGTACCTGATTATTAATTTATTTTTTCCCACCTCGGTTTTTGGAGTGGGAATCTTTTTCTGATTGCGCCTTTTCCTGATCTTTGCCTACTTGTACTCTATCATATACCAGTTGAGTGCCGAGATACAAGGCAAAATCACTGAACCGTGAAAAAAGGTCACAGTGACCTATAAGTAATTTAGGGCCAAATGTCTGGTCATACACACTCATAATCTGAATATCGACTGCTCTGACCTTTGTCAAACATAGGGCCAAACTCGACCTGTAACCCAAAGCAATATGCTCATACATCTTTTTGCCTTGATGTTATACAGAACAAAATCACTCAACCATGACAGTTAACTATAACTTAAAACTACTGAAGGTTTAAACGTCTCAATCATATTTTACATCAAGTATGTTAATACACTAACTGAGTGCCGAGATACAAGGCAAAATCACTGAACCGTGAAATAAGATCACACTGACCTATAAGTACTTTAGGGTCAAAGGTCTTATCATACTAACTCATAATAATAAAGACGTATGAAAATATATCGAGTGTCAAGATATAAGGCAAAGTCACTGAAGCATGAAATTAGGTCACAAAGACCCAGACATACTTTAGGGTCAAAGGTCTTGTCATACGCAAACATAATGTGAAAGAAATATGTTCATATACCAAAAGAAAACCGAGATAAAATGCAAAATCACTGAACCATGTAATCAGGTCACAATGACCTATGACTACTTTAGGGTCAAAGGTCTTGTCATACACAAACATAGTGTGAAAGAATTATGCTCATAAACCAATTGAGTGCAAAGATATAAGTCAAAATCACTGAACCATGAAATTAGGTCACAGTGACCTATAAGTATATTGTGGTCAAAGGTCTGTTCATACTCACTCATAATCTGAAGGAAGCATGAAAATATCATAATTGAGTGTCAAGATGTAAGGCAAAATCACTGAAACATGAAATTAGGTCACACTGACCTTTAAGTAGAATGGGGCCAAAGGTCTAGTCATACTAACTCATAATCTGAAAGAAGTACACAAATATACTAATTGAGTGTCAAGACATAAGGTCAAATTACTGAACCGTGACATTAGGTTACAGTGACCTATAAGTATATTGGGGTCAAAGCTCTGCTAATACTCACTCATAATCTGAAAGAAGTATGAAAATATACTAATTGAGTGTCAAAATATAAGGCAAAATCACTGAACCGTGAAATTAGGTCACAGTGACCTATAAGTTTATTGGGGTCAAAGGTCAGGTCATACTCACTCATAATCTGAAAGAAGTATGAAAATATACTAATTGAGTGTCAAAATATAAGGCAAAATCACTGAACCGTGAAATTAGGTCACAGTGACCTATAAGTATATTGGGGGTCAAAGCTCTGGTCATACTCACTCATAATCTGAAAGAAGTATAAAAATATACTAATTGAGTGTCAAGATATAAGGCAAAATCACTGAACCGTGAAATTAGGTCACAGTGACCTATAAGTCTTTTGGGGTCAAAGGTCAGGTCATACTCACTCATAATCTGAAAGAAGTATATAAAAATTTACAAATTCAGTGTCAAGATATAAAGCAAAATCACTGAACCGTGAAATTATGTCACAGTGACCTATAAGTTTATTGGGATCAAAGGTAAGGTCATACTCACTCATAATCTGAAAGAAGTATGAAAATATACTAATTCAGTGTCAAGATATAAGGCAAAATCACTGATCCGTGAAATTAGGTCACAGTGACCTATAAGTGTATTGGGGATCAAAGGTCTGGTCATACATACTCATAATCTGAAAGAATATACTTATTGAGTGTCAAGATATAAGGCAAAATCACTGAACCGTGAAATTAGGTCACAGTGACCTATAAGTTTATTTGGGTCAAAGGTCAGGTCATACATACTCATAATCTAAAAGAAATATGAAAATATACTGATTGAGTGTCAAGATATAAGGCAAAATCACTGAACCGTGAGATTTGGTCACAGTGACCTATAAGTATATTAGGGGTCAAAGCTCTGGCCATACTCACTCATAATCTGAAAGAAGTATAAAAATAAACTAATTGAGTGTCAAGATATAAGGCAAAATCACTGAACCGTAAAATTAGGTCACAGTGACCTATAAGTTTATTGGGGTCAAAGGTAAGGTCATACTCACTCATAATCTGAAAGAAGTATGAAAATATACTAATTCAGTGTCAAGATATAAGGCAAAATCACTGAACCGTGAAATTAGGTCATAGTGACATATAAGTTTATTGGGGTCAAAGGTAAGGTCATACTCACTCATAATCTGAAAGAAGTATGAAAATATACTAATTGAGTGTCAAGATATAAAACAAAATCACTGAACCATGAAATTAGGTCACAGTGACCTATAAGTATATTGGGGGTCAAACCTCTGGTCATACTCACTCATAATCTGAAAGAAGTATGAACATATACTAATTGAGTGTCAAGATATAAGGCAAAATCACTGGACCGTGAAATTAGGTCTCAGTGACCTATAAGTTAATTGGGGTCAAAGGTCAGGTCATACATACTCATAATCTGAAAGAAGTATGAAAATATACTGATTATGTGTCAAGATATAAGGCAAAATCACTGCATCTTACTCAAGTTTCTGGATTTTTCAGAAATGGACAGTTATCGTTGACACTGCAGATCATATCTACCACAGCAACGACTTCTGTCTATAATGGACAGAAACGGTTGAAAAATCAACGATTACTGTCTAGTGGACAGAAGTCGTTGCGGCCGCAACGACTTTTGTTCATGGTGAACAGAAGTCGTTGATGGACACTTATCGTTGCTACAGGGCTGAACTGTGTACAATATAAGTCCTGAAACAGTACAAGATCTTTAAGAGTAACAATGTTATTATAGTTTAATGTATACATGTATTTGTGTTAAAAGGACCCTAGAAAGACTGAACGGTATCAAACTAACAGAGTAGTTGTCTCAAACTATTTAAAACGTTTTCTTGCTTTTAATTACTGAACATGAGTGGTTAAAGAAGAAACTGTTCATGCTGCTTTTCTTCACAGATTTGTGCACATACAGCAAGAAAACAATGACGACATAAACGAAGTTGGTGACAATAAGCTTTTGCTTAATTTGAGAACTCAAGTTTCATGAGATTATTTTCAATAACACGATTTATGATGGTGGAGTTTCAATATAATTCTGATACACTCTTGCGTTGTACGTATGTTGCATCAAGGAGTTTTAACTAAATCTGTAGAAAGTCCATATTTTACCTAAGATAAGACAAGATGGACTTAGACGTAAAGGCACATACAAATCAACTCACCGGCACAGCAAATGCATATGATAAACAGTAATAGCTTGTATTTCACGTTTCCAAAACTAAATTGTCTATTCCACTCCATGATACTTTGAGAGGTGAAACAAATGTGCTTCTTTAAGGATAATGGCACACATTTTGAAAAGCATTGCGAAAATTTATGTAAACAATCGATCTGGGTCCCTACAAATCATGTCTTCTGGACAAGCTCTGACAGAACCGGGCTTGACAGCCACGAACGATTGGTAGAGGTTTGAAATATTGAGGGAATTTGCGATTTTTCAACCTGAATAGTAATGACAACTCGCTGATCAGCTGCGTAGTTAGTGTGCAGCAGATGATCTGTGGCTTCGTTGTCTCAAATAAACATAATAATATATGGCAGGGTTTCTTACAAGAGAGCTCAGTCTTGCTGATGACGGTGGTCTGAAATTAGTAAACCTAAATGAGTGCATCAGGATAACATGTCCATGTAACGTACACCCCCTTACATCCCAGTTATATGTAGTGAAAATGGGGTTTATAGGGTGAACTTTTTTTCCTTATTTTAGCTCCAAAACATAGATTGTGGGTACTTGTAAGAACCGCCTACGAGTACCCACAATCAAAGTTTTAAGCAAAAATATCAAAATAAAATCTTTCCAATGAACTTTTCATTTTTTTTATCTGAAAAAAAAAAAAAAAAAAAAAAAAAAAAAAAAAAAAAAATCTTGGTATATTGCACGGATAAGTTTTCATAATGGTATAGCATGTATAGGTATAGTTTAGAAGTAATTGTGACACGGACAGCATAATTTGCTCTTTTAATAAGTAAAATTGATTTTGATCATCTCCAAAACAAAACTCTATTGTTAAAGTTTTTGAATAACAAAATTGTAATTATCCTTGTTATATCGGCAGGTCGCGTTTTGATTTCTTAACCCATTTTAGAGCTGATATCAAAATATTGTAAAAAATAAAATAAAAAATAATTGAAATAAGCCTGGCGTCTTTCTTGTGGGACATAGGCATACGCAATTTAGCACCAGATGTGACGCCGCATAACGCGGCATCCCATTTGGGGCTATTCTGTTCGCTTAGAGGAAGTTCATCGAAAAATTGGAATAAAATTTCAAAATCACACACGAGGCCCCTAAAAATTAAAGAGGACTCACCCAAATGAAAACGATGGGTGAATCTATTCGTCATTTATGGGTTGATATATCGGCCACCGCTGTAATGGTTCTTTGATTATCTTGTTCTTTGATTATCTTGTTTTCTTGTTTTGGTATCTATAAGTGGGATTTCTTTGACGTTTGATAACAAGTTTACAAGTTTATTTGATACTCCCAGTACATGATAAGCATGCAATATATATATATATACATATACATCAAACAGACATCTTCCCGGTAGCACTGGATCCTAGAAAGGATTCGAAAAATGATTAAAATAAGTATATATGGGGATTAAACCATTAACAGTGCAAGAACAAACTGAGCGCGCTTTCGGCTTTCGCCTTCTTCAGAGTCAATATGTATTTACAGGTAAAAACTTGGAAAAAATGAGAGAAAAAATGAAAATAGGAAAATAAATAAAATCAAACAAAAACGATGCAAAAATACACAAAAATCATATAAAATGTGTCAAAAGTTGACACCACTGTATGTTCGGCAGTGGGTATACGACTTAAAATAAATTCATGAACATATACATATATATATATATATATATATATATATATATATATATATATATATATATATATATATATATATATATATATATATATATATATATATATATATATATATATATATATATATATTGCAAAACATTTGGAACTCATGTTGTACGTACGTCAAACAATGACAATAGTGGTATACAAAATACACAGATAGTGTGACAAAAGTTGGGTAACAGAATAAATAAATAAATAAACAAATAAATAAATAAATAAATAAATAAATAAACCAGTGCTTATCCAGATATAACAGATAATATATTATGATATAATTACTGTATGTATTCGTTGATCAAACTGCCTCAGATAGACATTTCAAGTAATAACTCTCTGATCAGGCCAACAAGATATGTCCAAGCACTTTCCGTGCAAAAGGCCTTTGATGTAGTCTGTTTTCTTCCTAACAATCCCTCTGAATGGATGGAAAATAATGATTATATTAAATATTTTTCTTCTATCATCAGTTTAATCTCTTAATGGAAAAGAGTGCGTGCAGCATTTAGTATTGCCACAAGGAAGCAACTCTTTAGAACTATGAGCACCGTCGCGAAAGAAACACGAAGAAACAATCAAATAAGCCCATAAAATACAAACAGTGACTGAGTTAAGTCGAGAGCACCTGATATTCAGTTTAGAGTGTTCATCATTTAGCGGAAGTAGATGTTACATTGAATAAGAATGTGATCAGACAGAAAGAATCCGCGGGATAAACGGTGTCGTTGAATGCTTCACTATTATATGCTTGTTGTCGCAGTACGAAGATAGACATCATGTACGTCAGTAGAAAACTTTTTTTTACGAAACACAGATCAGTTGCTTAGAAGACTGGTTTTATCGCTACGAATTTCATTTGTCTCAGCAGCACCATTCCTCAATAGTATTATCACGGCATTATCAGTTGATCTATTATACCTGAAGCATGACAAACTCACGGAGCGTAATTATTTTTGTAGTTTTGATAAATTCGACTGTCGCACTGAAGGAATTGACCTTACAGGGATTCCTGCCCATGACGGGCGAGGGCTGGGTAGGGGGTGGTGCGTGTCTCCCTGCCACCCTGATGGCCCTCAGGCACATTAACGAGAAGGTGGGAATGCTTGAAGGGTATAATCTGACATATACTTGGGTTGATACACAGGTGAGCTATTTCATTTTCTTTATAGCAAAAATATGGGTGTCCAGAATGTTGCGATTTTTTGTCTGAGAAAAAAAAAATTATGGTGATGTAAATGTATTTTTTCTTCTATTTGTAAAGCATGGATTATGACTGCGTTCTTGTTAGATCTGTCGTATTGCGAGAGTCCTTGTTCCTTATAGACTACGTCACGATTAGACATTATTGCCAAATACAATTTAAGCTTCAAAGTAAAAGTAGAAATTTTGCATTATTGGTTAAAAAGGCTCATATAACAAATACTTATTGACTTCAATTTTTTTTAAACTTAATGATTAATCTACCCTCAAAAATCTACCTCATTGAAGTCAAGAATTGTCTAAAGGGAAAGGCAAGGATGAAATACAATGCATCTAAATTGAATGTATTCACCTTCTTAAACAATATGGTACAAGTTTTATCAAAATCTTATGAAAATAAGGAAAGTTATGTTGTTTTGAATTTTCTTTGATTTCTGTTTATAAGGAGGCGACCATCTTGGACATTCATGAGGCTTTATGACGTCATAAAACCATAATTAGATATGCAAAATCAATAATAATGAAATACTATTGACATTTCTATGTTATTTTTTTTAAATGTTTCCACTATTGAATAACGATTAATTACGACCTTGTTTCACCATATTAGTTTAAAATATAAAATTTATTCATCGTGTTTGGTTTTACAGTTTTCTAGCTAAATGTGCAAAATGGCGGCCAATGTCACTTCGTTCCAAAATTTGAAATGCCAAAATCTCACTTATGATTACTTGGGCTATTTGAACAAAATTTGCACCAGCATGCTTGCTTTGATTATATCTTTAATTTCAAAGGTATTGCTGTTGAATATTGCGCTCTCCTTACATTATAATTCTTCGATCACTCGTATAGTGGTTTGCGTCTACCTACCAACCTACATATCCGCATCTACCTACTTACATGTACCTTCCGTCCTGCCTATTCTTTCTCTAAAGCACTCGCACACCTACGTGCATTGCCTAACATACTGTGCACATCCAGCAACTTTGCAGAGGTTACCTAGGGTGAGCAAAGTCATATTGCTTTAAGTGTCTCATCGCAAAAGAATTTTACTGCGATCCATTTTTCTGTGTCAAATTGCCTGAATTTATGAATATGAAAAAGCATTTAACGGTAATTATTCCGTTGCAGCATGAATTCACATGATAATGCGGTAGAGTTGATCTATAAATTCTGACAAAATTGGTCCATAATGTAGTGGATTTTAAGTTGACTTCTCAATAAAAGTAAAATCAAATCTGACTGTTATTTTAATTCTTCACACAACCGAACGAGTATTCACAAGACTTGTGTCTTTTTGAGTAAGTGTGACGTTGCCTCTGCACATCGCTTTCGCATTATGCTAGTCTTACAGAGCATTTCTCAACATCTCAATGTGTTCACACGTGTTCTTTGTTTATGCTAAACGTCCCAGTCAATATAGCAATGGGCATGTCGGGACGTTGCCTCCATTTTATGGGACTTTTACCCCAAACATGGAGGCAACGCTCCGACATATTAACCGAAAATTTTTGTGGCGATAGGCTGGCGGCGAAGCAGCAAGCGGTGGACAAACTAGATGCTGTAGTTGCAGACCTGAAAACAAGCGACTGAATCCTTTTTTGTCGCTATCAGAGATGCACTAGATTATTGGGCGAGACTCGATTTGCGGAGGTTGGGAAGAGCAAAGGAGTCTCTGTTGTAAATCGAAACTTGTTGGAAAGCTGTAAGAATAGACAAAGGATGTCAATGATAGCCTAATGACGACATACACTGTCAAGCAATGAACTTTACCATTCACCAGATGAGGTGAAAAACACATAATAAGATTACTAACTGTTACCTCTGCTATTTCTATACAGACATGTTACTCATCTTGGAGATTCCATTGCTATGGTCCGTAGCGATCACCAGACCTGGGAAAAAAGAGGTTCGAAGCGAAAGAAGAATACAATAAAATAGTCTCTTTCATCTTAGGAAATGCGTATTGAATATTATTTTCTAATGACCAAACATGTAGTTTTTGTCTATCTAACAGAAACACAGCGAACTGGATACACCTCAATAAAACCAGAGGACCAATGGTCCTGTAAACGCTCACCTGAGACCTGAGATATATACCAATAAATTTGTTTGACTAGAATGGTAATATACATGTATATAACCCCAGAGCAACCTCTGGAGGCAATTTCTTTTTTAAATCATAAAGATTCAGTCCATTTGCCAATTTACTGCAAGTTTTGCCCTAACAATTTTCCCCATTCAAATGCGTGGGCAACCTAAGTTGACCTTGCTGTAAAAAAGGTCAAGGTCATCCAAGGGTCATGATTTATACAAACTTTGTAGAGCTCCATTGCCTGATGCTTCATGCCAAGTTTCAAAATCATAGGCCTTCTGGTTCTGGAGAAGAAAATTTTAAAGGTTTTTACTATTTATAGCCATGGCAGCCATCTTGGTCATGTGACCTTGACCATTTATACAAACTTTCATTCACTCTTCCTAAGAATGCTCCACAAAAAGTTTGGCTTTGATTGGCCAAGCGGTTTCAGAGAAGATGTTTGAATATTATGGTCATACACATGTATATAGCCCCAGGGCAGGGGCAGACAACCCTCTGGGTCCAAAATATTTTCATAAATATGAATATTCTGTCCATTTGCTCATTCCTAGCAAGTTTTCTGCCATTAAATGACATTTTTCTATTTTTTCCCATTCAAATGCATCGGCGGCCTAAGTTGACCTTGCCGTAAAAAGGTCAAGGTCATCCCAGTGTCATGATTTATACAAACTTTGTAGAGCTCCATTGCCTGATGCTTCATGCCAAGTTTCAAAATCATAGGCCTTATGGTTCTGGAGAAGAAGATTTTTAAAGGTTTTTGCTATTTATAGCCATGGCGGCCATCTTGGTCATGTGACCTTGACCATTTATACAAACTTTCATTCACTCTTCCTAAGAATGCTCCACATAAAGTTTGGCTTTGATTGACCAAGCGGTTTCAGAGAAGAAGATGTTTGAATATTATGGTCATACACATGTATATAGCACTGGAGCAGGGGCAGACAACCCTCTGGGCCCAAAATATTTTCATAAACATGAATATTCTGTCCATTTGCTCATTCCTAGCAAGTTTTCTGCCATTAAATGACATTTTTCTATTTTTTCCCATTCAAATGCATGGGCGGCCTAAGTTGACCTTGCCGTAAAACAGGTCAAGGTCATCCCAGGGTCATGATTTATACAAACTTTGTAGAGCTCCATTGCCTGATGCTTCATGCCAAGTTTCAAAATCATAGGCCTTATGGTTCTGGAGAAGAAGATTTTTAAAGGTTTTTGCTATTTATAGCCATGGCGGCCATCTTGGTCATGTGACCTTGACCATTTATACAAACTTTCATTCACTCTTCCTAAGAATGCTCCACAAAAAGTTTGGCTTTGATTGGCCAAGCGGTTTCAGAGAAGAAGATGTTTGAATATTATGGTCATACACATGGATATAGCACCGGGGCAGGGGCAGACAACCCTCTGGGCCCAAAATATTTTCATAAACATGAATATGCTGTCCATTTGCTCATTCCTAGCAAGTTTTCTGCCATTCAATGACATTTTTCTATTTTTTCCCATTCAAATGCATGGGCGGCCTAAGTTGACCTTGCCGTAAAACAGGTCAAGGTCATCCCAGGGTCATGATTTATACAAACTTTGTAGAGCTCAATTGCCTGATGCTTCATGCCAAGTTTCAAAAACATAGGCCTTCTGGTTCTGGAGAAGAAGATTTTTAAAGGTTTTAGCTATTTATAGCCATGGCGGCCATCTTGGTCATGTGACCTGGACCATTTATACAAACTTTCGTTCCCCCTTCCTAAGGATGCTCCACGTGAAGTTTGGCTTCGATTGGCCTTGTGGTTTCAGAGGAGAAGATCTTTGAAATTGTGAACGACGGACGACGGACGACGGACGACGACGGACGACGACGGACGCCGGAGCATGGGTATACTATAAGCTCACCTGTGAGCCTTCGGCTCAGGTGAGCTAAAAAACCCTAACACATCTTAGAGTAGGCCATAGTGCGAAGATCAGATAGACTGGATGTTAGTGTGAGAACATGTATGATGCAGACTGCTGGACAGATCGAAGATTAACATTACGAAAACATGCCCATGTAATATACATATTTTCTTATGTTGTAAAAATTGAAAATTTTCATCAGATTTTTTTTTATATTTTTCTTATTTTTGCTCAAAACATAGATTGTGGGTACACGTTAGAACCGCCTTGCCGAGGCGGTTCTAACGAGTACCCACAATCTATGTTTTGGAGCAAAAATAAGAAAAATAGGTATACCCCTGCATACCCCAGTTTTGCTATATAAAAGTGGGGTTCAAGGGGGTATACATTGCACGGACATGTTTTCCTGATGAAGTCTGCCGAGGTAACATCAAGAAAAAAAGATCCTCGGTAGCTGAAATCTACAACCGAATAGCACAAGACAAGCTTTCTTGACATTTGCAAAGGATAAGGTGGAATGAATACCAATTAAGAGGAACCATCATCCATTGTGCAGATTATACTTTTCTTTGGTCCTTTGAGATCAGCGAGGGTATTCTGAGAAATCAGAAAATTATTATCGGTTTAGATTCATTTTCTAACCAACGTTTAATATATTAGGCCCCATCTGGATTATGTTAGTCTTTTTATCGACTATCCTGCTTAAAGATCATACTAAATTACAGTAATTCTCTTTTCACGGTGGTAAACGTAAACGCACTGGCTAAGGCACGAACGTATAGGCTAAGGCAATTTCAACGCTATGGGTAAGGAAGAAAATGGCGGATAGAGAGACACATGTGCGGGTTTGTTGTTGTTTTACAGTTTCATTTTTCGATTATCAATGATGACAGCTACTGGCTTGGCGGCGCGGGACCCACAAATGAGTCACAAACTTACGTTCGATGTTCCGATGTCGCCAGCTGCAGCCAGCAAAAGTGTAACCTCTGCAAAGTGGAGGCACTGAACCACGAAATCTCATGATTTTTCATGAAATACTGTTTTTCTATTATATCGTACGCTGTCTTGTAGCTTATACATATGCAAATGATAAATTGGACGCCTTTTAGCACGATTCATGAAAAAAAGTGAAATTGAAGGGCCCCCAGTGTGTGACAATACTTGAAGTTTCATTACAACGCTATTGGCTAAGGAACTGGAAACAACGTAGTGGCTAAGACCCCAGAGTTTCTCGGTGGGAAAATGTTATAATATGGTCGTCAGACTCGTAAGTGTCTTTCTCAAAGTAGGTTTTGAGGTCTAAATTATTGTTCAAACGTGGTTTAGAGCGTCGTTAGTAAAATTAAAAAACAAATATATCGTAGTATTTATGCACCTATCAATGTATTTCTTCGGGAGGGGGGGGGGGGTTACAGGGGGAATTAGACAACAAATTTATTCCAATCCCTGGGAATTAGACAGCGTACCCATGATGGCCCAGTGATGGTGAATTATATGCTTTACTAAGGCATTGTACATGAAAGTATACAGCGAAATTGATGATCCACCAGGGGATTTAGAACATCACAATGCGACCAATGATTGGGGAATTAGACCCCTTGTTTTCAAAATTGTTTAATTCCCACTGGAAATCCCGGCGCACCCTCCCCTCTCGGAGAAAACATCCGTCGCAAACAGTGTCAGTGATTTACCGTTATTGGCGTAAAATGCTATAAACAGAAGGAGCATTAACTATTTAATTCCAAAATGCATGTAATAGAAAAATGAAGCAGCCAGTGCACGGCCAAAGCATCTAGTCAGATAAGCATAAACTAAGTATTGTGATGTCCTAAATCCGCTGATGGTTCATCAATTTCGCTGTATATTTTCATCATACAATTTTCATCAGGAAAACATGGCCGTGAAATAAATACCCCCTTATACCCCACTTTTATATACTAGTAAAACTGGGGTTTGCAGGGGTATACCTATTTTTCTTATTTTTGCTCCAAAACATAGATTGTGGGTACTCGTTAGAAGCGCCTCATCGAGGCGGTTCTAGCGTGTAACCACAATCTATGTTTTGAGAAAAACAAAATAAGAAAAATATAAAAAAAAAAAAAAATCAGCTGAAATTTTTTTCAATTTTAAAAGCTCAAAACATCTCTGTTTATTGCATGGGCAAGTTATCGCAATGCTAGTAAAGCATCTAATTTACCATCCCTGGGTCATGGTCTAATTCCCAGGGTTGGGATAAATTTGTTGCCTAATTTCCCCTGTAATCACAGCCCCCCCCCCCTCCCCCCCCCCCACCCCCCCCCCCCCCGCTCGAAGAAAAACAATGATAGGTGCATAAATACGATATATTTGTTTTTTTAATTTCATTAACGAAGCTCTAAACCTTGTTTAAACAATAATTTAGACCTCAAAACCTTTTGAGAAAGACACTTACGAGTCTTACGACCATATTATAACATTTTCCCATCGAGAAACCCTGGGGTCTTAGCCACAACGTTGTTTCCAGTTCCTTAGCCAATAGCGTTGTAATTGAACTTCAAGTATTGTCACACGCTGGGGGCCCTTAAATTTCATTTTTTTTCATGAATCGTGCTCAAAGGCGTCCAATTTATCATTTGCATATGTATAAACTACAATGCAGCGTACGATATCATAGAAAAACAGTATTTCATGAAAAGTCATGAGATTTCGTGGTTCAGTGCCTCCACTTTGCAGAGGTTACACTTTTACTGGCTGCAGCTGGCGACATCGGACCATCGAACGTAAGTTTGTGACTTATTTGTGGGTCCCGCGCCGCCAAGCCAGTAGCTGTCATCATCGATAATCGGAAAATGAAACTGTAAAACAACAACAAACCTGCACATGTGTCTCTCTATCCGCCATTTTCTTCCTTAGCCATAGCGTTGAAATTGCCTTAGCCTATACGTTCGTGCCTTAGCCAGTGCGTTTACGTTTACCATTGTGCTTTTGCTCCATGTTGCCAAATCTATAGGGTCACTGAACACTGAAGAGGCTTAAGTAGCCGAAACCGCGGAAATCCCCTTTCTCATTAATATGTTCACTGCTCTTAAAGTATCTCAGTTTTATTTTCATTCATAAAGAACGGGCACATCATATATAAACACATGCATCTACTATAAAAGAAATATCAGAAATCGCTAGATTACAAACTTGTACTGGATTGTTCCTGACTAGAGTATATGCTTTAATCTACACCAGGCTGATTATATAAAGGTTGCATCAGATACAGCAACAATTTAACGAACTTCTTGAAACCAAAAGTGGAAATACTAAAACCGAGAGAGAAAGCCGCTCTAATAGTCTAGTCTAATATGGGGCACAATGCGAGACACTGGTCCTTTGGACACACACACACACACACACACACACACACACACACACACACACACATGTTTTAATAAGAGTAAATCAGTTCATCTTACAGTAAGAACATTGACACATGTAAAGCTTGTCATTACCACCCAGTGACACATTTTTAGTTGTTTAATATGCGAACGGAGTTTACGTTTTTCTGGCTTAATCATAATGTCAAAGTTATGATTATGAGATTCTTCTTCCTTTATGCTGTTACGACTTGAAAGGAGAAAAAAGTCAAACGACTTAGATCGACCAACTTCACTTACTAACGAAGTGCATTATGTTGCTTTTTCTGCTCGTTTGAAAATTTAAAGTGTCTGGAAGGCCGCGGAACAGAATGATTATAAAAATTTTCCAGTAATGAAGCAGTTTCAAAGAGACCAGTTTGTTTAAGCGCCCTTTGATTCATTAAGTGCAAATAAGACTACGTATTTAAAAATCTGGTCTTTGCTGTGTATGTTGAGCCGCGTCGTAAATTTTTGCTTTTGCAAAAAAATGAAACAGCAACAGTCGGTTCCACAAACTTCCCTATCAACAGTTTGCATTTAAATTGTATTTGGCATAATTTATGATTCTATTTCAGTGCAACGCAGGGGTGGCATCATTTGAAATGATCAAGGCTCTAAGTACTCCACCCACTAAGATAATGTTTCTGGGCGGGGCTTGTTCTATAGTGTCCGAGGCAACAGCTCAGGTGTCGCATCTTTATAACATAACACAGGTAAGATTATAATCTTTATACGAGCGCCAGCATTTGAAATGTTCAAGGCTCTCAGCACCCAACCCACCAAGGTAATGTCCCAGGCGGGCCGATTGTACTATAGTGTTAGAGGCAACTACTTTACTTGAGTGTCACGTCTTTTATAACCTATCACAGGACGTGGCATAATTTCATGGCTCTTAGTACCCCACCCACCAACATAATGTTACTGAGCAGCGTTTGTTCTAAAGTTCAGAACCAACAGCTCAAGTGTCATACCTTTATAATCTAAAAAGGTACAAGTAGGCAAAGATCAGGAAAAGGCGTGATCAGAAAGAGATTCCCACTCCAAAAACCGAGGTGGGGAAAAAACCAAACTAACGATCAGGCACTTATACCATGAAACATATCGTAAGCCGAATGAGCAGCTATTTTCCCAATAGGTGGCCACTCAGTTACCTTAACTTAATTAAAAATATGAAAACATACATAAGGCGCCAACAGCACAAAAAATGGAACTGGAAAGATTACCATATCTACTCCGTCGCGTAGGGGTGTAAGCATTTGAAAAGCTCAAGGCTCTCTGTACCCCACCCACTAAGATAGTTGCTAAGCGGGAGCTTGTTTCTAAAGTCTAAAATGACATTTCTCAAGCATCTCAGAGAGGTGATTAAACTTACCGAAGACAAATGTTCGTTTTTGATTTTCGACATAAAAAGCTAATTGTCAAACGAAATCGTCGACAGTAAATGCCATTGACTGTACAACGACTCTATGACGATTGCCAGGAGCAGATTTATCGACAGATGAAAGACGAATATCAATAACCGATTCCACTATTAGTTATCGTGGTTTTGTTGTTATTTTCTGCAGATAGCCTGTGGTTCGTCCTCGCCAGTGTTATCCGATAGAAAAAGATTTCCCAACTTTTATCGTGTCGTTGCTCCGGATCAAAAGCTTAATCCCGCCAAGATCGCTTTGTTGCAACAATTCAACTGGAGGCGAGTAGCTACGATTAATCAGGCCTTGGAATTCTTTTCTATGGTAGGATGATATTTTGTAGAATATAAATTAATGAGCTGCGTCTCCCAGCTTGTTTTACACAAATGCGAAAAATGATAATAAAACAACAACAACAACAACAAAAACAGAAAGTGTTGTTATCCGCATAAAGATGACGTAAGCAAACACCGAACAGTTTGATCAAACTGTGTTGATCTCCAGTCTGATGCTTCCATATTATCTGTATCTACAGCCAGCATGGTTGGACATGTCATGATAACAATTTAACCTGCTTTACTTTTGTCAAGCATTTATGTCCAGCCTCATCCTTAAGTTTTAATTCGTAGTCATAATTGTATTCTAGATGCTGGTGAGAAAGTATTTTGCCTTGTATGAACAAACAATATTGTGAAACTTTGGTGTTGCTCAACTACGCTGCCATCCATTCATGGAGGTCATCATGGTATTTAATACATGCGTACCCTCTAATCCTCTGTATTTATAACCTTGTTACAAGCATGATACTAGGTCTATCCAGTAGTAGTTTCTTTTCTTTGTAAAAGATTCTGGTCCAAATAAAAAACTGTTTTATTACTAGGGTGCCGTCGAATGACCGTCAATGACCGTTTTTTTTTTCGACGATTTTCCTGTGCCACCCATTGTCTTTTTTCAGGTTATAGATGATTTTGTACACGCACTAAATGGTACAGATGTTACTATCATCTCACAAGAAATTTTTCATCACGATCCAGTCAGACGAGTTGAAAACTTGAAGGTAACGTAGGTTACCAGGTGACGTGGGTAACACATGAAAGATAAACTTTGACTAGGAACTGTATGTTTGTATGGAACCTTTCTCCATTGAGGACGATACGATATGTATGATGAGCATTTTGCTACATATGTTATCCCCTTTAAATCTCTATTTAATTATTATTATTATTATTATTATTATTATTATTATTATTATTATTATTATTATTATTATTATTGTAAACATAAATATTCTTCACTTTTGTCATATATACTATAATACATTTACTAATCACAAGGCCATTATAAAATGCAGTTACACAAGTGCTTCAATGCTTTTAAATTGCAGAAAAAAATGATAGGATTAATGCCAAAAAGGCACTTGTTGTGAAAATTTACTTTTTACATCAGGTGAATACTAGTAATCGTCGTTGAGTTTGTCATCTGCATTAAATTATTTTCCTCTCATGTTTACCCAGCCAAGACTTTTTTGTTACGTGCATGTGGTTTTTTATTCTTTACAGCGTAGAGATGCAAGAATAATTGTGGCGGCTTGCTACGAAGATAAGGCCAGACAGATACTTTGTGCAGTGAGTGTTACAAGAATTTTGAGGAAGCTGTAAATTAAAATTTTTGAGACATAATCTAAAATAAATGATGACTTAAAACCAAACATTATCTGCAGGAATCTAAAACAGTTGCATTAAAGACGGTGATATATAAGACAATGGCATGATCCCAATGGTAAAAAATTCTGGCACATTGACAGGCACATGCACTTTAAGCGACTTGCACTACACTACAGCATCACGTTTATCTGTCACAAAGTCTGCATTGTAAATGCTTTATTACATCGTACGGAGTACTCTTTTTGAAATTCGCAATAACTGGTCATGCCATCATAGTACAGTTTATCAGTACATCACGTGTTTATTTCTATATCACATGAATACGCCAGCCCCATCACGGGGTCTATTTCTATTTCACATGAATACGCTAGCACCACCACGGGGTCTATTTCTATATCACATGAATACGCTAGCACCACCACGGGGTCTATTTCTATTTCACATGAATACGCTAGCACCACCACGGGGTCTATTTCTATATCACATGAATACGCTAGCACCACCACGGGGTCTATTTCTATATCACATGAATACGCTAGCACCACCATAGGGTCTATTTCTATATCACATGAATATGCTAGCACCACCACGGGGTCTATTTCTGTATCACATGAATACGCTAGCACCACCACGGGGTCTATTTCTATATCACATGAACACGCTAGCACCACCACGGGGTCTATTTCTATTTAAGAAATGAATTTCATTTTTCTGGTGTTCATGGAGCTATGAACCTCAGTGGGTCGCGTGCAAAGTGAATGAACCCCGAAGGGGTTCATGTAAGCTTTGCTAGCGACCCACTGCGGTTCATAGCTCCATGAACAACAGAAAAATTAAACTCATTGCTTATATTTACATTCATTTCTCTCTGTCGCTTGTTGAAAAATCACCAAGGCGGTCACATTTACCAGCAAACAGAGAATCTACACACAGTGTGTATTCAAACAGCGGAACGGCGTCGACGTTTACAACGTCCAATCAGATTGGCGAGATTCATGTTTTTTGACGTCAAGTTTGGATTACGTCACGTCGCGTGACACAATGTTGTTCATGGAAGCATGAACACAGATGAACATCTAATGGTTCATCTAAGGAGGTTTTAGAAAAATGTAAACATGAATACGTCAGCACCACCATGGCGTCGTGTAGTAATGATGAATCTGATTCCCTGTCCCAAGGTTTAGTTCGATCTGTACATTCTGAAAAGTTTTGTTTGTCCCCACTGCCAGTCAAACAGATGTGATATGATATCAACACTACTTGGACATTTATGCCCAAAAACTTTAGTCATACGATGCGAGAGTCCAGCCAAACATTTCGTTTTAGGTGATAGAGTATAAAGTTAGGCAAATCTTTCTTCTTTTTATTTAGGCATATAAGGCAGGTCTTTACGGCCCAAAGATAGTATGGATCTTTGCATCATGGTTTGGTAAAAACTTTTGGCGGGAAAAACTAGATGGGATCTCGTGCACCGTTGAAGAAATGGACTCTGCGGCGGAGGGGGCGTTCGTGATGGGGTTTTACTTCAGAAACCCTGTCGAGGAGCGTGGTGTTGCAGGGATTACAGGTATACAAGCAACATTTGGCTGCAACCAATGCATTTTCGTTAATTCAATCCGGCATGAAAAGCATGAAATTAAAGAAAAGTCTTACAAGTTCAACCATAAACCTTCTTTGGTGATGGCCTCTGAGCCCATATGTGACGAATAGATTCACGCATCGCAATCATTTCCATGGGTCCACTTTCATTTTTGGATCATCAGGAGTGATATCTTTTCATTCCATTTTCGATTAAATTTATACAATTTACAAACAGTATACCTGTAGCACCAGATGGGATGCCGCATTCTGTGGCGTTACATCTGGGGCTATGCTGTTTGCCTGTCCCATAAAAGGGACATCATGCTTAAGTTAATCTTAACAGAAAAGCGATATCCATGTTGAATAGCTGTGAAAAAGATTCCATCCCTGAAGAAAGTCATGGCCGATTTGAAAAGTGTTCATTATTATTAATCTAGTTTCATATTTATTGACTTCATCCATTTACCTGGAAAATGAGAATAAAAAATAAAATTGTCATTGTCTTCAACGCATATATGGCTACATTTGTGATCTGAACAAGTCGCCGCCGTTATTCAGAGTTTAGGTGAAGCCGCAATATTACGGAAACCGACAATATTATTTTATTGTTTGTCTTCTCAAGAATCGTTTTTCTAATAATGTACATCGTATTGGAATGTATTGACACAATTTATTTTGGCGTCAATTCATTTATCGGGTCTCATAATCAAAATGGCATGCAAGAATAACGCGATTCGTTTTGTTTTAAAAAAAATCCTCCTATGTTTAAGATTACAGGTTTTGCCATGCAAATTGGTGCAAATCAGCTTTGGAATGCTGGTAGTCAGTAGTTACTAGTGTGTCAGAGGCATTGTGACTGACCAAGAAGCTTCATAACCTAATGTTCATTACGAAAACTTGTCCATGCCATATTGAGATATTTTTCTTTTTTTCTTAGGCGGCCCCCGTGGTCGAGCGGTTAAGAGCGCTGTTTCTTAATCACTCAATCATCTCACCGCTGTGTCTGGTGTGGGTTCGAGCCCCGCTCTGGCCACATGTGAGACAAGCCAAGTTCTGCTTGCGGGTGTGTCAGATGGTTTTTCTCGGGGTTCTCCCGTTTTCGCCCCACCTACTGATTGGTCGGTTTCATATGAGCTGAAATAATCTTGAAAGGGACGTAAAACTAAAAAAAAAAAAAAAAAAAAAAAAAAAAAAAACTCAGAAAATTTCAGTCGTAAAATTTTTGATATTTTTAATATTTTTGCTTAAACCATTGATTGTGGGAACACGTTAGAACCGCCTCGCCGATGCGACCTTCTAACGAGTACCCACAGTCTACGTTTAAGAGTAAAACTGAAGAAAAAATAGTTAATCCCTGTAAACCCCATTTTCACTTAAGTCCCAGTCCCACTGCGCTTAAGATCGCCTTACGATTGTCTTAATTGATTATTAATTTGTGGGTCATTTCTTTGACACCGATATGCAAATTAAGAAAGCAGAAACACAATGGAAAACATTTTTAAAATTTTGCATTCGCAGTCTTGTCAATAAACTTGTGATTAGACAATCGTACGATTGCTTACGATCCAGTGGGATCGGCACTTAAAATAAAAGTGGGGTATTCACTGCATGGATATGTTTGCATGCTGTATATTTCCAACGTTTCAGGCTAACATTATTCAAATTGATGTAAGTGTGCCTTTCTTCAAAGCACATAGTCGCTTTTATTCATTTTGCTAGAACATTAAGAGCTAAATGTAACGAATCAATTACTAAAAAGACTTCTTCCCATCTACAATCATCAAACTAAATGTTGCGTCCGATGATTGCCGAAAGCAGTATAGTATCACTATAATGATTAACTGACTAATGTAATTATGTAATTAGAGTTACTATTTCATAGATGTATTCTGAAACCAGCCTTTGGCGAGTCACGTTTCAGTATGTATGATCATCCATATTGCGGGCGTTATATATAAGTACTTAAGAGAAACTGAGATTTTTGTAATTCTGCATAACACTGTGCACACAATTATTTAGTGTGCGTTCATTTAATCTTCTTTTAATATTGTAGTGTCCGAATTCTTCGCCATGTATTATGAAGAGGAGACATACAATCCTGCGTACAGCATGTATGAGTTTGGTGTTACATTCTGCTATGATCATATATGGCTTGCTGCTCTGGCTCTTAACTGTACAGACACACATCTCAGAGAATCTGGTATGACTTGAAAACTTAGTAGTTTTGTAGAACCATTTTAATGTAGTCTACGAGGTATGGCAGGAAAGTTCGTAGACACCATTAGTATTTTCAACAGGAAACGAAATTCAGCCAAAATGAATATATCTGGGTTTGCAAAAATATTTCATGAGTAAATAGACGAAATTTTATGAAAATCTGACCAACACGACCTTTTCTACAGCCTTTTATGTGCACCTCCCTAACTGGGAGCGGGGCAAGGGTCAACGTCTCAGTGACGTTACTTGAAGTTTATTGCTGTCAGTGCTTTATATATTTGTGACAAGTTTAACCGATGTTTCAGAGTTATTCCACATAGCGTCCTTGGATATCGGTACAATTTTATTATGTGTATCCAGCGGCTGTCAAATGCAGATCTGTGCCAACTGTCCTCAGGTTCTCTGATGACCGGTTGAACATCTGAAACCATTTTCATTCGCTGAGAATGTAAGACGAGTGCCTTTCCGCCGCCGTTTATCATCTTAGATGATCTATCGAGCATCCAAAAATCAACTCTGCCACTTGTAAACTAGTGACAGACAAGCTGATAGCTTCTATGTTGTTGTTTATATCATTTCCATCGTGTTTGTTGGCCATTTCCATAACAAAAACACACAATTTTATGATTATCGACTGTTCTCCAACGTCAAAATTACGCCATTTTTTTCAAACAATTTTTTCGGACTGCATCTGAAATTTTATTCATAGATATCAAACTGTATTGCCGCCAAGGCCCAAACATTCAGAAAACGTTGTTGATTGAACATTCTTTCAGGATCAAAATATTTTAACGTTACAGCACACTTCCGTGCCGTTTCACAAGCAAAAACAGAATGTGAAAATCGTCACATTTTATCACATTTTGACACCTGCCCTGCACGGCCCTACCCTCAAGCAGAAAAGTGGCCATACCAAGCGTGTTATTTCTTCAAATTGCACAAAATTTCTGAAATATACTCATAAGATATTGCTGCTTGAAATTATGCAAAACGCTTCTTCAACAACAAGTTACTTTTTCTGATAGCTGAAGTGTCTACGAACTTTTCTGCCATACCTCGTACATCGTAAACATTGCTTAGGCTTAGGCAGTCACGCTCTCTACATGCATGTCCGTATTATACATGTGCGTGTAAAATGCCTCTGTTTCAAATTATTTTAGCATGGTGTATTTTAATAGTTTGACAGGAATAAATAATAGAGCGGTTCCACTAAGTTCTCGAACGCGCAAATGCCTACTTTCACTGAGTCGCAGTTTAACACGTCTTCCCTTCCAGAAAGAATACTTTATGGTGGGTTATAATCCGTTTTCATTCCTTTTTCAGCTATTAGTGATAACGATTGTCAAAAATATGACAGCTGATACTGTTTGTCGTTTACAAGTTATGTACATTATGTAACATCATGCCACAAGTGATCTCTTATTTTAGGGCATCCAAAATCCATTGACGAGTTCACTTATGCAGATTCTGATATTAATGACGTCATACTAGCCTGCATGTCCAACATTTCCATTACTGGACTAAGTGGAAGTCTGTCGTTCGGGGAAGGGGCTGATCCAATCAAAAATGTCAAAATGGAGCGAGTACAAGGTAAGGTTATAAATCAATCTGATTAAAAACTGACCGTAATTATAGTATGCACCATTATCAATATAGCAGTATTACTGAGAAGGTCAGGTAGTATTAAGTGTCTTTCTTTGAATGCCTAAATCTAACAAAAAAAAAAGTTTCGTCATCAAAATTAAAAATGATCGCTTCTCTCAATTTTGGATCATTTTTTATTTGGTTATAAATGAAAATTCTGATGAAATAAAATGGTACCAAAAATAGTGATTGTAACTAAAATTCAGTTTCTGTTTATTCCAAAGGAGGCCAGCGTGTGAGTGTTGGTGAATACAAAATGGATGACACCCCTCGTCGTTTCATTTGGAACGGCTTAGAATGGAAAGGTATAAATTTCAACATGCTAATAATAATAATAATAATAATAATAATAATAATAATAATAACAATAATAATAATTCGATATAATGTCCCTCATCTTATGTACACTTTTTTAGCTCACCTGAGCCGTCAGGCTCACAAGGTGAGCTTATAGTATACCCATGCTCCGTCGTCCGTCCGTCCGTCGTCCGTCCGTCGTCCGTCCGTCCGTCGTCCACAATTTTCAAAGATCTTCTCTTCTGAAACAGCTTGGCCAATCAAAGCCAAATTTTACATGAAGCATCTATGGGAAGGGGGAACCAATGTGTATATAAATAATCCAGGTCACATGACCAAGATGGCCGCCATGCCCATATATGGTAAAAACCCTTCAAAAATCTTCTTCTCCGGAACCACTGGACCGATTTCAACCAAACTTGGCATGAAGCATTAATGGCTCAAGCACTACAATGTTTATATAAATCATGACCCTATGATGACCTTGACCTATTTTACGGGAAGGTCAACATAGGTCGCGAATGCATTTGAATGGGAAAAATTGTTAAATTGTCATGTAAAGGAAAAATCTTGCAGAAAATGAGCAGTAGGACTGGATATTAATGATTCTGAAAAAAATTGGGCACCAGGGGCTCATCCGCCCCCACCCCGGGGCAATATACATGTATATCTCCATAATATTCAAACATCTTCTCCTCTGAAACCGCTTGGCCAATCAAAGCGAAATTTTATGTGAAGCATCAATAGGAAGGGGTAACAAATATGTATATAAAAAATCCAGGTCACATGACCAAGATGGCCGCCATGCCCATATATGGTAAAAACCGTTCAAAAATCTTCTTCTCCAGAACCGGTTGACCGATTTCAACGAAACTTGACACGAAGCATCGATGGCTCAAGCACTACAATGTGTATATAAATCATGACCCTGTGATGACCTTGACCTATTTTACGGGAAGGTCAAAATAGGTCACCAATGCATTTGAATGGGGAAAACTTTTAAAATGTCATTTAAAGTGAAAGTCTTGCAGGAAATGGGCAGTAGGACTGGATATTAATGATTGTGAAAAAAATTGGACCCCAGGGGCTCATGTGCCCCCACCCCGGGGCAATATACATGTATATTTCCATAATATTCAAACGTCTTCTCCTCTGAAACCGCTTGGCCAAACAAAGCCAAATTTTAAGTGAAGCATCTATAGAATGGGGGAATCAATGTGTATATAAATAATCTAGGTCACATGACCAAGATGGCCGCCATGCCCATATATGGTAAAAACCCATCAAAAATCATCTTCTCTGAAACCAATAGACTGATTTCAAGGAAACTTGGCGTGAGGCATCGATGGCTAAAGTACTCCAATGTATATATAAATCATGACCCTGTGATGACCTTGACCAAGTTTATGGCAAGGTCAACATGGGTTGCCTGTGCATCTGAATTGGGAAAACTGTTAAAATGTCATTTGAAGGAAAAAGCCAACAGGAAATTGGCAAATGGACAGAATATTGAAGATTCTGAAAAAAGAAAATGGCCCAAGGGCTTATCTGCCCCTGCACTGGAGTTAAATACCATAATATTCAAACATGTTTATTGGTATATGCAGCTGATCTCAGGTGAGCGTTTACAGGACCATTGGACCTCTGGTTTTTATTAGCTCACCTGAGCCGAAGGCTCACAGGTGAGCTTATAGTATACCCATGCTCCGGCGTCCGTCCGTCGTCCGTCTGTCCGTCGTCCACCATTTTCAAAGATCTTCTTCTCTGAAACCGTTTGGCCAATCAAAGCCAAATTTTATGTGAAGCATCTATAGGAAGGGGGAACCAATGTGTATATAAGAAATCCAGGTCACATGACCAAGATGGCCGCCATGCCCATATATGGTAAAAACCCTTCAAAAATCTTCTTCTCCAGAAACAGTGGACCGATTTCTACGAATCTTGGCATGAGGCATTGATGGCTCAAGCACTACAATGTGTATATAAATCATGACCCTGTGATGACCTTAACCTATTTTACAGCAAGGTCAACATAGATCGCCAATGCATTTGAATGGGGAAAACTTTTAAAATGTCATTTAAAGTGAAAGTCTTGCAGGAAATGGGCAGTAGGACTGAATATTAATGATTCTGAAAAAATTGGACCCCAAGGGCTCATGTGCCCCCACCCCGGGAACAATATACATGTATATCTCCATAATATTCAAACGTCTTCTCCTCTGAAATCGCTTGGCCAAACAAAGCCAAATTTTATGTAAAGCATCAATAGGAAGTGGTTACCAATGTATATATAAATAATCCAGGTCACATGACCAAGATGGCCGCCATGCCCATATATGGTAAAAACCCTTTAAAAATCTTCTTCTCCGGAACCGGTGGAATGATTTAAATGAAACTTGGCATGAAGTATCAATGGCGCAAGTACTACAATGTGTATTTAAATCATGACCCTGTGATGACCTTGACCTAATTTACGGCAAGGTCAACTTAGGTCGCGAATGCATTTGAATGGAGAAAACTTTTAAAAAATCATTAAAAGTGAAAGTCTTGCAGGAAATGGGCAGTAGGACTGAATATTAATGATTCTGAAAAAAAAATGGACCCAAGGGGCTCATGTGCCCCCACCCTGGGGCATTATATATGTATATTACCATAGTATTAAAACATCTTCTCTGAAAACGCTTGGCCAATCAAAGCCAAATTTTATATGAAGCATCTATAGAAAGGGGGAATCAATGTGTACATAAATAATCTAGGTCACATGACCAAGATGGCCGCTGTGCCCATATGCAGTAAAAACCCTTCAAAAATCTTCTTCTCCGGAACTGGTGGACCGATTTCAAAGAAACTTGGCATGAAGCATTGATGGCTTAAGTTTTACAATGTGTATATAAATCATGACCCTGTGGTGACCTTGACCTACTTTACGATAAGGTCCACATGGGTCGCCTATGCATTTGAATGACGAAAACTTTTAAAAAGTCATTTAAGGTGAAAATCTTTCAGGAAATGGGTAGTAGGACTGAATATAATGATTCTGAAAAAAAGTTGGACCCTAGGGCTTATATGGCCCCACCCCGGGGCAATATACATGTATCCTATGCATTTGAATGATGAAAACTTTTAAAAAGTCATTTGAGGTGAAAATCTTTCAGGAAATGGGTAGTAGGACTGAATATAATGATTCTGAAAAAAAGTTGGACCCTAGAGTTTATATGGCCCCACCCCGGGGCAATATATATGTATATTACCATATTATTCAAACATCTCCTCTGAAACCGCTTGGCCAATTAAAGCCAAATTTTATGTGAAGCATCCATAGGGTGGGGAAACCAATGTGTACATTAATAATTTAGGTCACATGACCAAGATGGCCACCATGCCCATATATGGTAAAAACCCTTCAAAAATCTTCTTCTCTGAAACCAATTGACTGATTTCAAGGAAACTTGGCGTGAAGCATCGATGGCTTATGTACTCCAATGTTTATATAAATCATGACCCTGTGATGACCTTGACCAAGTTTATGGCAAGGTCAACATGGGTTGCCTATGCATTTGAATGGGGAAAACTGATAAAATGTCATTTGAAGGGAAAAGCCAGCAGGAAATTGGCAAATGGACAGAATATTGATTATTCTGAAAAAAGAAAATAGCCCAAGGTCTTCATCTGCCTTTGCACTGGGGTTAAATACCATAATATTCAAACATGTTTATTGGTATATGCAGCAGATCTCAGGTGAACGTTTACAGGACCATTGGTCCTCTGGTTTTCATCATTTTCACTAGAGATCGCTGCAGGTGACTGTCAGTAGATCTTGAGGGTTAAGTCAGTCAAATGAGAACGGAAGGTTCGTCAGTTTAAAATTGGCTCCCTTTGGATGATATTTGTCATTGTATCGACTATCCTGTTTGCCAAATTACAATTATTCACTTTGGCTCCATTTTGCCAAATCTAAAGGGTCACTGACGAGGCTTTAATAGCCGAAACCGCAGTATGGCCCATCCCCTTTCTCATTATGTTCATTCCTCTTAAAGGATCTCGGTTTTTATTTTAATAATAATCAGGAAACTACAGTTCCATCCTAATTACCAAAGTGTGAAAATTAAATTGCCGATCAATACTATACAAAGAGAATATATCGTAAGCCGAGTTAGCAGTTATTTCTCTACACGTCGCCACTCAGTTTCCCGGACTTAGCTCACTATATATAAAAAAAAAAGTACATAAAGGGTGCAAACAGCACAACATTATTCAACACCAGAACACAATTAGAACCACAACAGAAGAGGACATAATTTCCTTCATTTTAAATGCAAAAATAAGCAAAGTCACCGAAGCATTAAAGTGACTAGTATGGTCTGTCGGCAGTCTGAAGATTATGCTTTCTTAAACCCTATGTACAACCATTTACTTCTTTTATTTCAAATAGGTGGGATCATTCCCAGAGATTCGACTAACATTCTACAAGAAGAGATTACAATTCCCCTATGGCTGTATGCTGTAATGTCTTGCTTAGCCGGGCTCGGTATTGTTCAAGCCCTAGCCTTCTTCGCATTCAACATTGTCAACAAAGATAACAGGTAGGGGAACTATATGGTAACCAATGAACCTGAGAACGCTCACCTGAGCTTGATCTTAGAGCAATTATTGACCACTAAATGATGTTTTTTAGCCGCCTCGTGGGAAAACCAACAATGTGGTTTCCGAATAGGTCCGACACAAACCGACCTGTAAAAACACAGAAAAGAGCTAGAATCTTGAAATTTCGGATTTAAGTAGAAGAGGAACTGTACTATCCGTGTAGCGAAAACAAAGGCGCTGATCAGCTTCGCAGTTACTGCTAAGCTGATCTGCGCCTTGGTTTTCGCCTATGCAGATTGTTGGTTTTCTCATGTGGCAGCTCATTTAATGCTCACAACCATCGACTCGGTTACAGTTGTCCGTATCCAGTAGATTTTCATGCCACAGGCGTAAAACTTCTTGACTTCTTAAAAATCATTGCAAATGAAAAGCCTAACTCACAAACTTTGACCTCGCGGCAAAAAGGTCAAGGTCATCACAGGGTGATAATTGGTACAAATTATGATGAATTTAATCCCTCAATACCAAATGGCGTTTCCTTATCTGTTTTCTGATCTCACAGCTGAGCTATAGAAAGTATCATTTAACCTCGTCTTAGAGCAGCTAAACTGTAAGATTGTGACTTCCCATCAGTTAGTTTGGGCCCAACCGTTGGAAATCTTAGCTCCAACGTTTGGGAAACTATAGAAATGGCCTGTACATGATCATTTTTCGGCAAAAATGTCACAGGCCAGAATCTTAGTTTCCCGGACTTGGAAATATGAGGATTATTTTCAAGTCCCTTGTAACCCATGAGTTAAATCGGTCTCTGTTTTCTTTCCTAGTTTGTATTGTTAACTGGACATCTGTGTTTCAGTATATTCTGCGCAATTTGTAATTTCACATTGAACCACCATGGTCTCAAAACATAACAAATTCTACCATAACTAAAACTCACTAATTGTTTTTAAGGAGGCTAGATTTGTTATTGATTTGCTTGACAATAAAGTTTCTATTTTGAGGTTGATATTGCAAATATTGCGCAGATACTAATTTTACAGTGACTGAATGTGCTTCGAATTCTAATGCATATGTCTGGAATTTCAAACTGCAGTCTATGTAGTTTCCTATTATGTACATAATTCCAATATCCGACTCAATAAATAAAGGTTACAACATGGGTTTTTGTTTGTAGGCACTGTTTCCGTATTTTGAAATTGAATTGTTCTGCTTTATTAATGCCACATTTCACCCAGTGAAAGGTATGAACCTTCCTTGTTTGTACACAGAGTTTTTCGCTAATATCAGAAAATAGTAAAGATGTTGTCAGCAGTCAACATTACGCACTTGAAAACAACATAAAAACATCAAAATAGCAGAATCTAAAATATGGTTTATAACATCTTCATTTAAAGATACGAGTAGGCACTGATCAGGAAATGACACAGTCAGAAAGAAAATCCCACTCAAAACCAGAGGACCAATGGTCCTGTAAACGCTCACCTGAGTCTGCTGCATATACCAATAAACATGTTTGAATATTATGGTATTTAACCCCAGTGCAGGGGCAGATGAAGCCCTTGGGCCGTTTTCTTTTTTCAGAATAATCAATATTCTGTCCATGGATGCTTCACGCCAAGTTTCATTAAAATCAATCTATTGGTTTCAGAGAAGAAGATATTTGAAGGGTTTTTACCATATATGGGCATGGTGGCCATCTTGGTCATGTGACTTAGATTATTAATATACACATTGGTTCCCCCATCCTATAGGTGCTTCACATAAAATTTGGCTTCAATTGGCCAAGTGGTTTTAGAGGAGAAGATGTTTGAATATTATGGTAATATACATGTATATTGCCCCGGGGTGTGGACATATGAGCCCTTAGGTCCATTTTCTTTCAGAATCATTAATATTTAGTCCTACTACCCATTTCCTGCAAGATTTTCACCTCAAATGACTTTTTAAAAGTTTTCCCCATTCCAATGCATTGGCGACCTATGTTGACCTTGTCGTAAAATAGGTCAAGGTCACCACAGGGTCATGATTTATATATACATTGTAGTACTTCAGCCAGTGGTGCTTCATACCAAGTTTCTTTGAAATCGGTCCTCAAAATTCGGAGAAGATTTTTGAAGGGTTTTTACCATATATGGGCATGGCAGCCATCTTGGTTATGTGAACTAGATAATTTATATATACATTAATTCCCCCATCTTGGTTATGTGAACTAGATAATTTATATATACATTAATTCCCCCATTCCCCATAGATGCTTCACATACAATTTGGCTTTGATTCGCCAAGCGGTTTCAGAGGAGAAGATGTTTGAATATTATGGTAATATACATGCATATTACCCCGGGGTGGGGGCAGATGAGCCCCTGGGGTCCAATTTTTTTCAGAATCATTAATATTCAGTCCTACTGCCCATTTCCTGCAAGACTTTCTCTTTAAATGACATTTTAAAAGTTTTCCCTATTCAAATGCATTGGCGACCTATGTTGACCTTGCCGTAAAATAAGTCAAGGTCATCACAGGGTCATGATTTATATGCACATTGTAGTACTTTAGCCATCAATGCTTCATGCCAAGTTTCTTTGAAATCGATCCACCTGTTCTGGAGAAGAAGTTTTTTGAAGGGTTTTTACCATATATGGGCATCGCGGCCATCTTGGTCATGTGACCTGGATTATTTATATACACATTGATTACCCCTTCCTATTGACGCTTCACATAAAATTTGGCTTTGATTGGCCAAGCGATTTCAGAGGAGATGATGTTTGAATATTATGGTAATATACATGTATATTGCCCTGGGGTGGGGGCATATGAGCCCCTGGGGTCCAATTTTTTTCAGAATCATCAATATTCAGTCCTACTGCCCATTTCCTGCAAGACTTTCACTTTAAGTGACTTTAAATGACATTTTAAAAGTTTTCCCTATTCAAATGCATTGGCGACCTATGTTGACCTTGCCGTAAAATAAGTCAAGGTCATCACAGGGTCATGATTTACATATACATTGTAGTGCTTGAGCCATCGATGCTTCATGCCAAGTTTCTTTGAAATCGATCCACCTGTTCTGGAGAAGAAGATTTTTGAAGGGTTTTTACCATATATGGGCATCGCGGCCATCTTGGTCATGTGACCTGGATTATTTATATACACATTGATTATCCCTTCCTATTGATGCTTCACATAAAATTTGGCTTTGATTGGCCAAGCGGTTTCAGAGGAGATGATGTTTGAATATTATGGTAATATACATGTATATTGCCCCGGGGTGGGGGCATATGAGCCCCTGGGATCCATTTTTTTTTTCAGAATCATTAATATTCAGTCCTACTGCCCATTTCCTGCAAGAGTTTCACTTTAAATGACTTTAAATGACATTTTAAAAGTTTTCCCCATTCAAATGCATTGGCGACCTATGTTGACCTTGCCGTAAAATAAGTCAAGGTCATCACAGGGTCATGATTTATATACACATTGTAGTGCTTGAGCCATCAATGCTTCATGCCAAGTTTCGTTGAAATCAGTCCACCGGTTCTGGAGAAGAAGATTTTTGAAGGGTTTTTACCATATATGGGCATGGCGGCCATCTTGGTCATGTGACCTGGATTTCTTATATACACATTGGTTCCCCCTTCCTATAGATGCTTCATATAAAATTTGGCTTTGGTTGGCCAAGCGGTTTCAGAGAAGAAGATCTTTGAAATTGTGGACGGACGGACGACGGACGGACGGACGGACGACGGACGGACGGACGCCGGATCATGGCCATCCTATAAGCTCACCTTGTGAGCCTAACGGCTCAGGTGAGCTAAAAACCGAGGTGGGAAAAACTAAATTGACAACCAGGTACTTATACAAGACCAGAGGACCAATGGTCCTGTAAACGCTCACCTGAGATCTGCTACATATGCCAATAAACATGTTTGAATATTTAGCCCCAATGAAGGGGCAGATGAAGCCCTTGGGCCATTTGTTTTCAGAATAATCAATATTCTGTCCATTTGCCAATTTCTATTTTATTTATTCCCTTTAAATGACATGTTGACAGTTTTCCCCATTCAAATGCATTGGCAACATATGTTGACCTTGTCGTCAGATATGTCATGGTCACCACAGGGTCATGATTTATATACACATTGTAGTACTTTAGCCATCAATGCTTCATGCAAAGTTTATTGGAAATCAGTGCACCGGTTCCGGAGGAGAAGCTTTTTAAAGGGTTTTTACCATATATGGGCATGGCAGCCATCTTGGTCACGTGACCTGGATTATTTATATATACATTGGTTACCCCATCCTATAGATGCTTCACATAAAATTTGGCTTTGATTGGCCAAGTGGTTTCAGAGGAGAAGATGTTTGAATATTATGAAAATAAACATGTATACTGCCACAGGGTGGGGGCATATGAGCTCCTGGGGACCAATCTTTTTCAGAATCATTAATATTCAGTCCTACTGTGCATTTCCTGCAAGACTTTCACTTTAAATGACATTTCAAAAGTTTTCCCCATTCAAATGCATTGGCGACCTATGTTGACCTTGCCGTAAAATAGGTCAAGGTCATCACAGGGTCACGAGTTATATACACATTGTAGTACTTGAGTCATCAATACTTTATGCCAAGTTTCGTTGAAATCGGTCAACCGGTTCCGGAGAAGAAGATTTTTGAAGGGTTTTTACCATATATGAGCATGGCGGCCATCTTTGTCATGTGACCTGGATTATTTATATATACATTGATAACCCCATCCTATAGATGCTTCACATGAAATTTGGCTTTGATTGGCCAAGCGGTTTCAGAGGAGAAGATGTCTGAATATTATGGAGATATACATGTATATTGCCCCGGGGTGGGGGCATATGAGCCCCTGGGGTCCAGTTTTTTCAGAATCATTAATATTCAGTCCTACTGCCCATTTCCTGCAAGACTTTCACTTTAAATGACATTTTAAAAGTTTTCCCCATTCAAATGCATTGGCGACCTATGTTGACCTTGCCGTAAAATAGGTCAAGGTCATCACAGGGTCATGATTTATATATACATTGTAGTGCTTGAGCCATCAATGCTTCATGCCAAGTTTCGTTGAAATCGGTCCACCGGTTCTGGAGAAGAAGATTTTTGAAGGGTTTTTACCATATATGGGCATGGCGGCCATCTTGGTCATGTGACCTGGATTATTTATATATACATTGGTTCCCCCTTCCTATAGATGCTTCATACAAAATTTGACTTTGATTGGCCAAGCGGTTTCAGAGGAGAAGACCTTTGAAAATGGTGGACGACGGACGGACGGACGACGGACGGACGACGGACGGACGGACGCCGGATCATGGGTAGCCGGACAACTCGGACCCAAGACAACTCGGACCCGGGTAGCCGGACAACTCGGACCCAAGACAACTCGGACCCTTGGTATTTTTCGGACCCAAGACGAATCGGACCCAAGCCTGAGACAACTCGGACCCAATTTTGAGACGACTCGGACCCAACAACAAGGACGACCATGCAACTATTTTTTATTTTAGTATGTAGATAAAACGTGTATAAAACACACATACTTGCTAAAATCATAATGCAGCTCATGGTGTTATTTTGTGTAATCTGGGTTATTGAATATACTTGAACATTTGGTAACTACTATATGATGTTTCTGTTATAATATGATCAGCATCTTTTTTCTTTCGAAAAAAAAAGCATAATTTTGAGTCATTTATCTGTAATAATGCAGCTCATTATGTTATTTTGTATAACCTTGGTTATTAAATTTACTCGGTGACTTCTTTGATATGATGATTCTGTGATAGTGTGATAAGCAAAAACGTTGTTTTAAAGCAAATGAAAATGCATGAAATTATGTCATTTATCTGTAATAATGCAGCTCATGATGTTATTTTGTGTATCCTAGTTGGACATTTGGGGACTACTCAGCGATAATATATGATAATAGTGATGTTTCAATATTATCAACTTTTTACAATACACAAAAACTCGCCTGTAGGCAAAAGTGACACCTCAACTCATTCGATAATTTCATCAACGGTCGATAATTGTTTATCAAATCACGACTTCTGTAATCGATAAGGGACAATCAACAAACATAAATTAACAGGTGTTTTAGTATATCGGTATATGGGATATTTAGTGGTAAATCTGGCAGATACGGTGCAGTGTACTGCCTTCAAATAAAATATAATTTACTTGGCTCGCGAGTCTTCATCGCAATTGTCGTACAGATAAGTATTTCCTGTTTTCGTCGGACGGTACTGTCACATTTGACACACAGATCAAACATTGTCTTAAATTAATATTGATCACTCTTCACAAATTTGCAGAAAACATAAACGTTAAAAACCAAGTTTACGCAATTAAAATTGGTACAAATTTATCAAACGTTTAAAATAAATTAAAAGTCTAACTAAAACCATTGTGTTCATTCGTTCGTATTAAAATTGGTTGTTCCGTAAAACATGTAGTTGCGTAATAAAAGACTGCTCAGCCGTCTTATGAGTTTTATTGACATTTAATATAATGCACTAGGTCATTTGTAGACACGACCCTCTCGGTAATATCATGCATTTATGATATCGTCCGGATATCGTCCGTCAGTATGGGTCCGATTTGTCTTGGGTCCGAAAAGGTTTGGGTCCGATTCGTCTTGGGTCCGAAAAGGTTTGGGTCCGAGTCGTCCCAGAAATTTTGGGTCCGAGTCGTCTTGGGTCCGAGTTGTCTGACATTCGAATCATGGCCATCCTATAAGCTCACCTTGTGAGCCTTACGGCTCAGGTGAGCTAAAAACCTTTAGCGAACCGAGTAAGCACCTATCTCCCAATAGGTGGCTACTCAGTTACCCAAATCTAACTAAAATATATGAAAACGCACATAAGGTGCAAACAGCACAAACATTCAACACCAAGACATAAAACAATATGAACCACAGCAGATTTATTACAGGGATGAAGTACTCGTACTTGTACTCGTACTTGTACTTACTCGAGTACAGTTTTTCCAGTACTCAGCAATACTCAGTACTCAGCGAAATTTCTGAGTACAAGTACTCGTACTTACTCAAGTACTGATGCAAAAAGCCCTGTACTTATGAGTATTTTACGAGTACAGCTGAGTACATTATTGAAAATTTATGTTATTTTATTTTGAAATATTGTATTTTTAGGGCATCATTGTTGGTACAGTGTCTTTTGGTCAGATTAATGATGCATACAATTGCCCAGTAGCAATAATATTATCTTGTTATTGTGATATTTTTCACACCTGCAACCACTCTGTAGATGGTATTGTCAAACTTACAAACCTGAGGCAACAAATCTGACAGCATAATTTTGAATCTTTGGTGAGGGCAATCTTGCATTCATGTATACATGTTTGTTTACTGTTACCTGTAGATACCTGATTTTGGTTCAGCACTTGTATTACATTGTACTCAAATGACAGTTAGATGTAGTTTGTTGCATTTCTGATACTGAATGGATAGAGTGAAGATGTCAAAAACGTCTATCCACGAACATTTTCACATCCCAGAAAGAACTGTTGGTGATGTGAAGGCACCATGCAAATACTGCCTTCAGATAATATCGGAAAATACAAAAACTGGAAAAGCTTTTAATGCTTCTAGTATGATCTGTGTGTTTTTAACATGTAAATATGAACTTTGGCTTTTGTTTTAAAATATTTAGTTACTATAGTACTCAGAAGCACTCATAATACTCATGAGTATTTTTTATAAAATACTCAGGACTTACTCAAGTATTTTCAAAACGTCAGTACTCAGTACTTACTCGAGTACTTTAAAAAATGCCAGTACTCAATACTTACTTGAGTACTGTACCTCAGTACTCACTCCATCCATGCAACAGAAGTATCGCCATGGAACGATCAGTAATATAAAATTACTAGCTATTTACGTACATGTATATTCTGTTCATTTATATTTGTAGAGTCGTGAAATTGTCGTCGCCCAACATTAACAATGTGTTGTTACTTGGCTGTTCCCTGACATATAGCACTGTGTTCATGCAAACGACAGGCGGCGGCTTCACAGCTTTATGCAAGGTGAGCGTTTGTGTTATGCGCAGGCGTAAAATATTCTTACCCCAGACATGAGGAAAAAATGTCCTTGAAATAAATACCTCCTTAAACCCCACAAATGGGGTTTGCAGGATTATACCTATTTTTCTTATCTTTGTTCCAAAACATAGATTGTGGGTACTCGTTGTTCTAACGTGTACCCACAATCTATGTTTTGAGCAAAAATAAGAAAAAAGAAATTCTACTGAATTTTTTTCAAGTTTTACAACTTAAAAACGAATCTGTATATTTTATGGCTATGTTATTCGCAGGTGTTATCGTCTTAATATTAATTTATTTGACCCTGATATGCAAATTAGGAAATCAGAAACGCGTTGGAAAACATTTTACAAATTTTGCATCCGCAGTCTTATCAATCAAATTATGATCAGTGGGACCGACAAAAGCTAGCAAATTAACGTTAGTAAATAAGATCGTCGCAACGCACTTTTCCATAGCATTGGGAAAGAAGACGGTAACGTTAACATTGGTTAATTAATTTTCGAGTTATAACAAAACATGGAAGCGTTGAGTTAGAAGTGAAAAACTTTGTATATTGTATTTGCTAATATTTCAAAATTTCATTTGTTGATTTTATTGCAGACACGAACGTTCTGTTTCTGTTTGGGCTTTACAATATCTTTTGGGGCTCTTTTCTCCAAAACCTGGAGGGTCTACAAAATCTTCACCAACAAGAAACTTCTCAAGAGGGTAACTTAGCAAATTTTGAAATTTACTAGTCAAATAAATATGAAATTAAACACAATGATATGTAGTAAACTGCTTGCTCGACGATATTCTTTTAGTCATTTCCACGCCGTAATCACGTGTAACGGGATAGTCTCCCTTGTAGAATACGTTGGTGCAACGTATTAGCGGGTAGTAATATGCAAATTAGAAACTCGAAACTTTGTGATTAGAGTAAGTGTTAGGTATATAGCGCAGTAAACCACCCTTGGTGGATGAGCATGCTTTTCCACCTACGGGGTTTGCTGTGGCTTTGGCTTGGCTGTTCGTTACATTTGGTGGCAGCGGTGGGATGAAGACAACTGCCAGAACGGAGTTGCCTTACCCATGTAGTCCCCAGGCCAAGACTCGGGGCGAGTCTTCTCGGAGGGGGAAGTAATGTAACGGGATAGTCTCCCTTGTAGAATACGTTGGTGCAACGTATTAGCGGGTAGTAATATGCAAATTAGAAACTCGAAACTTTGTGATTAGAGTAAGTGTTAGGTGGATGAGCATGCTTTTCCACCGACGGGGTTTGCTGTGGCTTTGGCTCGGCTGTTTGTTACACACGTTTGAAAATGTGTCGAGATTCAGGAAGATATTTATCTGATAATCGTGTTACATAGAACGTTATCAGCCTGTGCGACAATGCTGGTTTCACACGCCGATTTTGATCTCCAGAGGAAGAACAACATTTTATCGCGGGGTTCTAATATATTCAGGACAATGTTCAACTGTTCATTTTCTGTGTAAATTCTAACACGTGTCATTATATCGTTTTCCATTTTGTCCAGACAATAAAAGACTATCAGCTGATAGGAATGGTGTTCGTTCTGTGTGTTATGATAACATTTATACTAATCCTCTGGGATGTTCTGGCACCACAGACAGAATCCATCAAAGAACTCACGAAAGATGTAAGAACACATCGTAACTTGAGATTTGATATAGAGCAAAGTTTAAATAATGTTTAAAACAATCTAGTAAGCTTCATAAACAGAATAGAGCAGAACAAAATTCCGTATGACCCACAGAGCCGCTTTACGGTCTCTCACCACAATGTGGCGGCCAGACTGTTCACGTTTCTATTTAACATACACAATTCGCACAAGTGAACATCATACCACGTATGCCTAAAGTATACCACTTATGCAACGTATGCGCAAAGCATAAAGATGTTAGTGTCGTCTGCTGTCATCGTTTGCGTTATAATACCTTTTTCATGCATTCATGTACATATATGACATATGCACGCATTAAATTCTACACAATCTTGACTGTTTCAGGTCTATCAGATAGACAACGATGCTGAAGTCCGGCCGTTTATCCGCGTCTGTTATTCTAAGTATTCAGTCCATTTCTCCTGGACCATATACATACTGGAAGGAGTGCTGCTCACGTTTGGTGCTTTCTTAGCCTGGGAAACCAGACACGTAAGACGGTTATCAAAACTTACAAATGCGTGATATCAAAAGCCTATGAAGGCCTATTCATCTACTTTTATCGCAGGGATTTTTTAAACAGTTAAAAGTCAATAGCCAAAAATGTTGTATTGGCTATTTTAGATATCATGCCAACTCGATCAACTGGCCATTTTCTGCAACAATGTATTTCTTGCTTTATAAAAACATGATTCCGATGTGGACAGTGCCAAAATGTAGCAATGACTTTAATCATCTGACAGCAGCCAAATACGTTAAATTGGCCAAGTACAATAAAACTACAAATTTTGGGCATATTAAAAGAACGGTTCTGCTGCAGGTCAGTACCTGCTGGTAAAAGCAAGCAATTATCAGGAACTGGTGCATTTTAAGGTTAATGCATTTTTAATGACATGCAATTGCATAAAAAACTTTTTTTTAATGTTGATGCATTTTCATTTCATAATCGTTTTATTTGAACTTCTTTTAAATAGAATTTTGCTTTTCTATCCCAATATAGGTCAAAATCGAGGCATTGAATGATAGTCGTCATATCGGGATGTGTTTGTACAATGTTATCGTGCTCAGTGCAGTCGGTTTATCGTTCAGTCTACTACTGGAGGACGATATCGTCCTGGTGTACGGTATCACGTCAGCTTGTGAGATTCTAGGGACCACTCTCACTCAGGCTATCGTCTTTGTGCCCAAGGTGGGTATGTGTATATGAGCACCAAATGTCAAGCAGAGTTGTGTGCAATCGGCGTGAAACTAGATCACCATGGCCTTCGGGCCAGTCTCTGGCTGTCTTAATGTACGTATATTATCAAACGAGAATCATTGATAAACCATACACCATATGTTAAATTAGATGCTCAGGAAGTGCAAAAACACACAAACAGAAGAAACATAAATTAAAGGTGCAGTTTTATCTGGATGATAAGTTAAATAATAGATACATCTAATATCTGAATTTTAGACCGGAACATTTTGACAATTAATGTTCATGTCCATAAAATGTTATCGATCATTCGTTTCTTTTCTAGGTTCTGTCAGTATACGGACACAAACCAGTCAGTGCTGAGAGCAGCAACAATACTGTGGCTCTAAGTAAATCATTCCCAGTCGTTTTGTCACCGAGATCAACGTCTAATAGGAAACAATGTGTATCATCGACAAATACTGAAAATTCGACCGAGGCATGAAACTTTCAGTCCACGAAATCGGCTAGGATGCTGGTAGCAATGAAGAAATGCGATATTAGTATTTTGTAACAAAATGCGTAGGTGAACGATGTTTTGTACTTACGGAGTGGTGATTTTTAAGTTTACTGTTGTTGGCTATGAATAAGACTTATTTGTCTTTTATAAATGTAAAGTAGCATGTAGTTTCTTTAGTTCACTTTGAAAACGAGGCTGGGTTATTTTTGTTCGATAAAGAACTATTTAATTATAGGTTCGGATAGACAAATTTGTCACCTGGTGTCATTTAGCACTCTATGTGGTGATCTGGCGTGTTAGAAAAGACACCGAGTTAATCCGAGAGTACATTTTGACTGATGCCACTCCGTGTCTACGGACAAAATGTAACTAGACACATTGATCACCATGTTGTGAGCATACTGTTTTGTAACACCATTTGTTCGCAACATTAAAAATCTTTTCAAGATTTGTTAAATTTGATCTTGTCCTGGGCACCATGTCAGTCTGTATATGCAAAGACAAATATGCGTATCGGCTGTCCGATTTCATTGAATGTCTTTAACTCTTAGTCCCCTATTTCGAGTCGGGACTTAGAAACCTCTCGGACGTCATTTCAGCTTAATTTCTTAAAGTTAAACTTCGGGACCTCGGGTCAAAATTAATTTTCTGGAAGAACTGTCACATTCTTTCAGCATCAGATTTCATAAGTTATACATCGGAAATGCTAGTTCCTCAATCTTGCATCGACAGGCATTCGGAATTCTTCTTCCATCTCTGAAGTAGTTCTGTAAAGATGTTTATTTCTGTGGGCTAATCAGTGGCACAGTCCAGACCGAAGGCATCCACTTATTGACATTTCAGCGAATAATCGCACGCGCTTCTCGCACGCGGCGTTTGGAACACCAACGAAAATCTTCGTCTGTCAAATGCCACTTGAGGTACTTGTTTGTTCAAAGTGTAAAGACCAATAAAGATCCTATTTCGAACAAAATGGGAGTCGCAGCTAGGATGCAGCGCTCCCAGCAGCTAAACGACGAATTAAGTACCGTTAATTGATTGTTTTCTCATTTTTCTGATGTCCTTTAAAGCTCCTGCAGTGTTGTTGAAATTGCTCTCAATAGAAAGTCGCCTTGTAGAGACACTTCTGAATGAAGTCTCGCGGAATGACGTTCGCAGTGCGACTCCATTACGAGAACGCGCTTAATGAAAAAGTTGCTTTTTATGGATGTAAAATATTAATTTTCTAATGAAACATTTCGATGTTTTTCTTACTTTTTCAGTCTTCAAAACATAATGGTCATCTCTTTAGAACAGTCTGAATCTGTTGCATCAAACATGTACCCAAACTCTACATTAAAAGCCAAAATAAGAGAAATTATTTGTTTTCCCGTAATCTCACTGCCACTTTATAAACGTAAAGTTCAAGTCACATAGTCGTGTTGACGTGATGTATAACGGTAATTGGCAACCAGATGATTTTGTCAGTTTCCATAAGCTGAAATCCTGGGGTAGGTATATAAAGGACCCAAGGAATTTGTCTCGTAGTTATTCCTTTAAACATTGTAACTGTGGCCCTATTTTACTTGGAATAATTCGGAACTCAATTACCAAATTACGGAATTACTTAGTTAAAAGTAAATAAATAAAATTTAATTAATAAACTATACATTCCGTAAAAGATCCACCTATACAAATAATTTTACCAAATATTTTGAACTGACAGAAATACAGATACTAGCTAAAAACACAATTTATAGAACAGCACATGAAAATATCTTACAAAAAAGAAATAAAACTCACCTGTAAGTGGCATTTTAAGCAATACAAAAAAAACTTCCTATGTCTCAAAACGTTTCGGCAGATTTTGCTAGGTATTGTCAAGCGTTTGAAAATGAACTGGAGGAATCCGAGTGTGAAAATTATTCCTACGTAACACCGAGAAGATACGAAGATAGCCAAACGTTGGTAGCAGGTGCTGGCAACGTCGGCGAATTGCCGTCATGTGCCTACGCACCGGCGACGTTTCACGAAGACGTCCGAGATAAAAATGAACACTATGAGGCACAAGGACACTACTTACAAAACGAAGGACAAGTGCGTTTCGTCGCCAACGTCAGAGAAAGAAAACGTATGATGAGTATAAACACGGGGTTCGAAGAATTACGGTCGCACGTTCCGACGTTTCCGTACGAGAAACGCCTGTCTAAAATAGACACGTTACGCCTGGCTATAGCTTATATAGCATTGTTACGTGACATTCTGTCTTCGGGGAGTGATCCGGTTGAGTACGTGGAGCATTGCTTGAAAAATGACGTTAAAACTATCTGGAATACAAGCGGTTAGTTACTTGAAACTCTTGATGCCGTAGTGATGAGTTATAAATTATGCCGTGCGAAGGCATTATTGTCAGATTGTGTGTATAATTTGTCTCGATAATTTTTTTGGCAATTTTGCACCAACTGAAGCACACAATTTCAACACAGTGCAAAGTAGACGTTCATTTTTTTAAGAGCGCCGACTTTCGCTGCTCGAAATATTATAAGGATCACTTTTTATTGAGCCGCCGCATGGGAAAACCAACAATCTGCATAGGCGAAAACAAAGACGCAGATCAGCTTCGCGGTAACCGCGAAGCTGATCAGCGTCTTTGTTTTCGCTACTCGGATAGTACAATTCCTCTCCTACATAAATCCGAAATTTCAAGCTTCTAACCATTTTCAGTGCTTGTACAGCCTGGTTTGTGTCGAACCTGGTCGGAGCCCAAATTGTTGGTTTTCTCACGCACAGGCTCAAATTACCTCTTTTTGTATATTGCAATGTAAACTATCCCAAGTGTGGCCCACACCCATTTCCTTTATAAATAAATTTTAATAGTGTCTCATATAAAACATTTTCGCAAATTTTGACATTAGAACAATATTAGTATTCTTATTTCTAATTGCATTTTCGAGGGGAAAAAGTCTGAAAGTCCGCAGATTCAAGAAGTCTGTTATGCAAATCCGGAAAATGCTTTCACAGTCGCAATTTATGTCCTTGCAATGTTAATGTTTGAGCTCATTTTTAAACGCTCATTTAAAAAAAAAAAATCTATATCATGTATATATCTATTTTATCTATGAAAAAATACAAAAAATACCCATGAACAAACACAGCACACCTCCAGGCAAGGGAATTAAATTTAGAATTTTATTTATTTATTTATAATGCAAATGGAGCCGGGTCCTAGACCTCAGCAAGGGTCAAAATTTGGGTCTTTAACATTGGGGTATATGGAAGTACCAGCAGCGTTTCTCTGTTTTAGCAGTCAGTATGTTGGTCTAATGCAACTGTTTTATTTTTCTATTTTGTTATTGTTTTTATTATTTTATACACATGAAATAAATATTATTATCATTACTTTTAAAATATTTTTGCTTTTAATTACAAAATTTGGTATCAAAATTTTCACTGTCACTTACCGTGAGTTTCAAAGGCTTCTCCCAATTTGACTCACAATTATATATCTTCGCTGTTCGAGAGTGGGCGGGAATATTTTATATAAATCTTTAAAAATCAATTTTCATATATATTTTATATCAGCCTCCAAACACTCTGACATTGAACCTTTTTATCTTTCAGATCTGACCTCCAGACTTTCCTGGGTAAAATGGGAGAGCCTCGGCGTGCATCGCAAACCTGCATTGCCACTAGCGGCACAAGCACCGGAATAAACATATATAAAATTGTCAAGATTTAAAAAAACACAATAGAATTGTGATTGTGATGATGCCGTATTGTTATAAGCATTTTGCGCACGAGTTATGGACATCTGTAATTGTGCTATATTTATATAAACACTAATGTTAAAGACGTGGGAAAAATTGCCAGCGACTATCCTCAGAAAAGAAACATGTACGAATTTCACTTTTGATAAAGACACTTATCAAACTGCAAATTGATGATATTTGTTTCATCAACATGTTTCAGAACGGATGTGTGAACATTTTGCTCATCGTTAACACTAAATGCGACACAAATGTTAAATTATTAAAAGAATGTATTATAAACCTTTCTAAATCGATTTATTTTCATCAGTTAAACAGAAGCCAAAACAATATTATGTAACGTTCATGCCGAGCTGGAGCTATGGCATAAACTGATGGACGAGTACCCAGCTCTTTATACTGTATGAGTGGAAAATGCGCTCTGCACTCTAAGTGACACCGTGTCCTCTATCAGGAAAACATGTCCGTGAAATGTATACCTCCTTAAACCCCAGTTTTATATAGAAAAACTGGGGTTTGCAGGCGTATACATATTTTCTTATTTTTGCTCCAAAACATTGATTGTGGGTAGTCGTCAGAGCTACCTCGCCGAGGCGGTTCTAACGTGTACCCACAATCAATGTTTTGAGCAAAAATAAGAAGAATATGTATACCCCTGCAAACCCCAGTTTTTCTATATAAAACTGGGGTTTTAGGAGGTACCCACAATCAATGTTTTGAGCAAAATAAGAAAAATATCAAACATTTTCTTCTGAAAATTTTCATTTTTTACAACTTTAAAAATCTGTGAATATTGCATGGGCATGTTTTCGTAATGTGGAAAAAAGCGCTCTGCCCATTTCGCCTTCCTTGAGTGACACCGTGTCCTTCTAAGAACATCAAAACATTGACAAGTACTACAGTATAAAATACGTGACATATATTTGATATTTCTGGTTGATATTCATGTTAGTTTTTGAAATTCTAAGTTCATTAGCAAAACGCTTGACTATAAAAGTCTTTAAATAAAAGAACATTGCTAAAAAAGTCATCAAAAATAAAAAAAAGGGCTGTTTATGTGCGTATCTTAAAAGCAAATATTCACACAATAAGTGCCGTTTTCGACATAAACATTGGTGAAAATCAAAGGTTTTTTTTTTTTAATTACCTTTAAAAACAACTAAGGACGATCACAAATTAGCTCATGATGTGTCTTCAATGAATATAATGCATGTCTTTCTAAACCTAATACATGTATGAGCTTGTATCAACATTGCTTTATAGTCACTGTATACAGAATGATTTATTTATTTATTCACTGTAAATGTTTATCCAATCATAAAAATTCTGTTTCAGCTTTGAATCGTTCATTCCTGTTCCGGTCCAGTATCCTATATGAAAATTACTTATGTCATATGTTCCGGCCCAGTATCCTATATGAAAATTACTTATGTCATATGAAAAGAAGTGATGCATCACCATCTATCCATCTGGGTCGAGCTCTGGGGTTTCTAAATTTTCAGCAGCTTTGTATTCCTGAATAAGGTTATCCATGGATTCTGTAAACGAATAAAAATAAAACTGAGATCCTTTAAGGGCAGTGAACGCATTTATGAGAAAGGGGATGGGCCATACCGCGGTTTCGGCTACTTAAGACCCTTCAGTGACCCTATAGATTTGGCTACATGGAACCAAACAGAATTACTGTAATTTTGCAATTTTCAACAGGACAGTCGATAAAAGACTTTAGTAATCAAAAAGAGGCCAAATATATATAACGTTGGTTAGAAAATATACTCAAGGACTTTGACAACGCCTCACTTGTTTTATTGCTCGTTACTCTCAGAATACATGCTATATCGGCAAAAATACTATTGACAGAACTAAAAAGTGCAACCAGTCTGCTTAACTTCGATACCAAAACCGAAGCGTCAACGCCGCTTATTAACGTCATATAAGACGAATTCAAGCGTTACCCATAATTCAACAAAATTAAAGTATGGGAACGGCAAATATTCAGACACAACATGATTTCTGGAAAGAAACACCAAAAGCCAAGCAAATGCTGTTGGTTTGCTTTCATTTGCACTAAAACAGCGCTTGTTACGTCACTTTTTCGTTTATTCAGAAATCTTTAATTTTTGCATGTAAAATGAAACGAATTCAAAAGTTTTTGTGCACAATGAATAGGCAAAGACCTGTGTAAAAAACGATTTCTTTCGACGCTGTAATCGAATGTCTAGAGGTATTTTAAACACTTACGCTTGACGTCATCAAATAGTGTTAGCGCCTCAAACGACATTGAAAGAAATCCCCCATTTTGATTTTGCTGTTTCTTGTGCTTAAGGTCGTTAGCTATCACTAGAGACGGTTTGTTTTTACAAAATCCATTTATTGTAGCAGTTTTAAGGTTGATGACGTCTGTGAAAACAGCTGTAACATACAAACGAGCGAACAATTTTTGATAAATATTGTTTATCGTGTTGGCGTACACGATGCTATGTTTATTTTTTACATTCGCTCAGCTTTAAGGAAGTTTCCAAGCAAAATGTAACCGATGTACAGTGAGGCGTTTTCAAAATCCTCTAGTATAAATCTAAGGCGGTAATAATTTTCTGATTTCTCAAAATACCCTCATTCGTGAATATTAATTTGCAAATAAAGCAAATCTGTTTTTTGTTGTTTTTTTTTTTTTTATAGAGAATTTTAAAATTATTGTATTTCCACAAAGAATGTCAAAAATAAATTCAGTTCTTCAGCCAGTTAAACATAATCCTAGTTCGTCATAACATTAACGACCCCCGCATTAACAATCTCCTATTTCATCACCTACTGACAGACAAAAAACACAAAATTTTTGAAGTTCAATTCCGGTTCTCGTAATAAATAACCGTAATAAATAAAATCGGATTACCATATAATGTAGTTATTACATGACTCGGTAATACATGCAAATTACAAAGAGAGGTTCACATAAATATGTATGTCTTCAAAAATAAAGGAATATAGATAAAGTCTATGTAGACATTTGAACCTATTCATTTCAGATCACTTGCGTCAATCCAGTGTGATAATAAAATTCATATACAACCCTACAATAGTCAAAAGGAGAACGTACATTCTGTACGGAAGATTGCTATGGAAAGGCTAAATAATTTTTATTAAAAAACAACAACACTTTTTTGTCAGTGAATTAAATAGTTCGATTATACCTTCATTGATTCCCAAAATGTTTTCCTCCAAGAAAAAGAACCGATTATTTTTTTTTTGGAGAGAAAACTCATTTTCTGCAATTAACCTTAACATAAACTGAAAAAAAACTTTTTTTTTTAGGTGTGTCTTCCCCGGGACCAAGAAAATCCTTTTGCACACAGTTGCAGTTTTACATTACAGATATCATATAAAATGGCATGCTTGGTCCCGGGGTAGGCTGTCAAAATGCCCAAAAACAAGTTACAATGCTAGCCCATCAAATCACCTGACTTCAATAATTTTGTGTAAGACTGTAGCTAGTTTATATACATATTTCTACCTGGCTGAACATGACCTAGTGTTTGAAAAGTAGCCACACCAGGAAAATGTAAGCTGCCTTCTGTTCTTCAACCTAATAGATAATCAGACACATTTCTGTCTTTTTCTGATGAACTTTGATGATCATCACTGTTTTAGAAATTAGAGTGTTTATACCAATGGTTTTTTTCTGTTTAGGTGAACCATATACCTTCCTCTCGCCTTCATAACACGTAAGCTTGGGTGAGCATATTTGTGGCAACTTTAGGTGTACATGGTCAATGAGTTCTATGATTTGCTTAATGTTATGCCAAACAAACTATGTTGCTCAAAATAAGTGGGCAAATATTTACTAGCTATAAAGCACAAGTAGTTGATGTTTTGGTTGCTTGCATGTATAAGAAGGTACAATTATCAGACTCGTCGAGTATTCACAATGAATTACTTGTAGACAGTAATTATTTATGATATACCTCAATGATGACCGCATTACAGACAATGTTCAAAAGGTATAGATAAAATAATTATCTGACAAATTAAATGAAATATTTAAATTCGCTTTTTATCAAAATGTAACCATTTGCAGTATTTTTGTTAACGCTGCAAATATTATCTTACAGTATATATACAGCTTATAGTATACCCATGCTCCGGCGTCCGTCCGTCCGTCGTCGTTCACAATTTCAAAGATCTTCTCTGAAACTGCTGGGCCGATTGTTCTCATATTACACATACACCATCTACAGGTAGGGGGAAAGAATAATTGTGTTTTTGTTTTGATCGGATAAGGACTCTGGTTGCTATGGCAACTTATGCTTCCCATAGACGTATGATGGAAAAAAGTGAAAATTGCCAGTTTTTGCTGTCTTGTTGGAGATATTTGAATATTGTTTTTGCAGAAATGTTTATTGAGTAGTCCTCTACGTTTCATGTGACTTTTGTCCTAATCCTTCATTTTGATTGGTTGCAGGGGCCCCATTTAGGGCAAAATTTCGAAAAACATTCAAAAATCTTCTTCTCAGAAACTGTCAAGGGGATGAAGCCTGTACTTTGTATACATGTTCCTGACAGTGGCCTCTGCATGATTTGTGTTTTTTATTCCAGGCGGATAAGAACTCTGGTTGCTATGGCAGCTTAAAGTTTCCATAGACTTATAATGGGAAAAGTGGAAATCGGCAATTTTTCCGCCAAAATTGCAGACATTTGAATTTTGTTTTTGCAGAAATGTTTATTGAGTAGTGTTTGACGTTTCTTGTGAGTTTTGTCCTAATCCTTTATTTTGATTGGTTGCTGGGGCACCATAAAGGGCAAAATTTTGAAGAAAAAAAAAAAAAAAAAAAAAAAAAAGTTCAAAAATCTTCTCCTCAGAAACTGTCAAGTGGATGAATCCTGTACTTTGTATACATGTTCCTGACAGTAGCCTATACATAATTTGTGTTTTTTATTCCAGTCGGATAAGAACTCTGGTTGCTATGGTAACTTTAAGTTTCCATAGACTTATAATGGGAAAAGTGGAAATTAGCTATTTTTTGAAAACTATTGCAGCCTGGGATCTGAAAAGTGGTAGATGCAAACAACTAATGGATTAGCTGAAGGTATATGATTAATTTAGGTCAAGGTCATCTCTTCACCTTGGCCGGTCTGTCGTCCATACACACTTTTCGAAGATTTTTTTCTCTGAAACCACTTGGCCAATCAAAAGCCAAATTTTATATGAAGCATCTGTAGGAAGTTGGAACCAATGTGTTATAAGTAATCCAGGTCACATGACCAAGATGGCCGCCATGCCCATATATGGTAAAAACCCTTAAAATATCTTCTTCTCCAGAACCGGTGAACCGATTTCAACGAAACTTTGCATGAAGTATGGATGACTCAAGTACTACAATGTACATGTATATATAAATCATGACCCTGTGGTGAGATTGACCTATTTTATGGCAAGGTCAACATAGGTCGTCAATGCATTTGAATGGGGAAAACTTTTTAAAATGTCATTTTAAGTGAAAGTCTTGCAGGAAATGGGCAGTAAGACTGAATTTTAATGATTCTGAAAAAATGGACCCTAGGGGCTCATCTGCTTTTAAAATGTTATTTGAAGGGGAAAATCAGCAGGAAATTGGCAAATGGACAGAATATTGATTATTCTGAAAATAGAAAATGACCCAAGGGCTTCATCTGCCCCATGCACTGGGGTTAAATACCATAATATTCAAACATGTTTATTGGTATATGTAGCAGATCTCAGGTGAGCGTTTACAGGACCTTTGGTCCTCTGGTTATATATATTTGATGGTGTATATAAAAAGGTAAAAAGTGATATACATGTACTTGTCTTACTTTTGCACTCCTCAAATACTTTTTCCCGGTCAGCTTTGAAGAAAATTTGGCTGTTCTGTTGTTGTTTGTACACAGCCTGTGGAAACCACAATGATTGACATTGATAAAACGGTAAATTTTATAAAGTCTACCGCATCATCCATCTATAAAAAGTAGATGTGAGTTTATAAAAGCATAACAAATGTTTCTTTATGTGACATAAGTGCTTGATGATGATCAGGGCACATCAAACACTTGTCTCAAAAATATTTCAGAAAACAGTATTTCAGACCTAAGGACTGAAGCAACATTGAGACTATCGCCAATTACCACTCTGGCAAAGGTAATTATGAGCCGCCACATGGGTAAACCAATGAATCTGCCTAGGCGAAAACAAAGGCGCAGATCAGCTTCACAGTAACTGTGAAGCTGATCAGTGCCTTTGTTTTCGCTACTCGGATGGTACAGTTCCTCTTCTACGTAAATCCGAAATTTCAAGATTCAGCTCTTTTCTGTGACTGTATAGGTTGGTTTATGTCGGACCTGGTCGGAAACCACATTGTTGGTTTTCCCACACGGCGGGCCATAAATATAGACGTCGCGTCAGATGTTCGTACATAATACGTCCTTGAGGTGGGGATATGGATTAAGTCCGCTCGGCCCAGGATGACCTTAAAAGCCTGCACTTTACTACTACTACTACTGTTCGTACATAATAAAGTTACTAAAAAGATTGAAGCCTGTATCATATCATTGTGGGTAAAGTGTGGTTCAATGCGTGTTTTACATGCGCTTTAATTGCAATTTGCAGCGACAGCTACGAACATTTATGTACTCGTCAGCATAGTAACATCAGTCACGTACTGAGCTGAATGCCTTCTACAAATAGGTGGACTGGTCCTGTGAACACCAAACATCGACCAAAAAGTCAAAGTGTAAAGTTTTTAAAGATCACGGTTATCGACACATTTCTGTTCATAGTGAACGTAGAAGCATTTTATGAATATCACGTGAAAGATTGGAAATATGAACTTTAACGTCAAGCAAACCAAAACCTAAAAAGACATAGATCTATTCTGATACGAAAATTAGGATTCGGAACAAAAGACGTATGAATTACATACATTAGTGTTACATTTTTTAAATTATTTTCTGAATGCACATTTACTGAACGTCCATATAAAAATCAGTAATCATTACTATTTTTTGTAGTACGCTTTACATTACAAACAATACACTACTTGTGACACCTGACATTTTCGGACCTCCGAACAAGCTACAGTTCTATCTCGAATATTTCGTCTTCTGACTTCAGCTTTTGGCGGGCGTTCTATAAAAGGTCACTCCAAACGGGGTTGTTTCTGTGCTTGTTTTCGTCGACAGTAACGATTAATTTTGTAACGCCTGATCATGTTGTTAGCGTTTTTCGATAATTCATTGGCATAGGTCACAAACATGCACATGGTCCGACAGCTGGTTGCAACATCTTCAATTTTGATGTGTTTGGCACATCACTGCTACTAAAAATGTTGTCAGGGCAACATTTTTGCACAAAGAATGTGAAAAAATCGCGAACATCTGACGCGACGTCGTAGTTAATTTAAAACTGTCAAGCTCAATGGAAAGAAAAAACATTTATATAAACTGCATTTATATGAACTGTATCTTTTTTCTTTCATAAAATATTTTCTATATTATTTTATGAGCCGCCGCCTGGGAAAACCAACAATCTGCATAGGCGAAAACAAAGGCGCAGATCAGCTTCGCAGTAACTGATCAGCGCCCTCGTTTTCGCTACACGGATAGTACAATTCCTTTACTTTCTAAATCCAAAATTTCCAGCCTCTAACCATCTTCTGTAACTGCACAGTCTGGTTTTAACGGACCTGGTCAGAACACAAATTGTTGTTTTTTCTCATGCACAGGCTCTTATTATATAAAGCAAATCTTACAGCTCCTTTCTTCTGTGTCTTCAGCTCTTGTTCAAGTATTTTCATCTCTGCTATCTAGAAAATGAAATAGAAAAATATTTTCATAAATTTATTTTAGTCCATACGTATATTGATCAGAAGTAATCCAACAGCATCTGAAAGCATATTATAAATACGAATGATTTTAGCTCATCTGAGCCGAAGGCTCACAAGGTCAGCTTATAGGATGGGGATGATCCGGCGCTTGTCGTTGTCGTCACCGTTCACAGTGTTCAAACCTGTACAACTGAGTTCGGATATTAATACACCCCTGTAATATTCAGAAATTATTTGACAACTTGTCTGGTCGGTTTGCGAACACTGAATCGTCATTGACAGGAAATGGTCAACTGCAGAATTTGTTCATACATTTTGTAAGTATGAGTGTCGATTTTAGTATATTAGATGTTCATGTATTTGTTGGTGAGTTCTTTAGTGGCTGACTAGGTCCATTCTAGCTCTAAACTGTTGGTTGCAAATAGAGCAAGTCAATGTCATAGAATCTGATGGTGGCACATTGGTCTTCCCGTTGCGTTCTCTGCGCTTTCTTTCAGCTTCACAGATTTTTTTCTTCATAATGAGTTCATGGAGTTGCTCTTTGTTTGAGACCTCGTCACATGCCTGTTCGCAGGATTAAACTGGTATATCAAAATCCATCACGGAGGCCTTTAGGTATTTTTGTAGCATTTCTTCTTGTCACCTTGAGAGTTTTCCTCCAGTGGTTCTCCATAGAAAACTTTCTTTGGAAGTCTCTCATCAGGCATTTTTAAAACATGGCCAATTTATCTGTTGTGCTAGCTTAAAGACACTCTAGCGTATACATTTTGATCGGATCTTTTTACATTTTTGCTGAAAGCGATACAATCTGGCATATCTCAGATATTTTATTTATTTATAAAACTGAGATATTTTATTTATTTATAAATATACATTGATTCCCCTTCCTTTAGATGCTTCAGGTGAGCTAAAATTTATATTTAGTTTTGTCAACGCTCAAAGTGAAGCGCCTTCTTTTTGATCAGAGTTGGTATTTCGGAACACGAACTGTGGAGTTAGCTGCCCTTTAGCGTTTGAAAAAATATTCCCATTGACAGTGACTTACATTGAAATTAAAATGGGATACGGTAAGTGGTGTCAATGTTTTCTCTCCTATTTTGTATCATATTTTTCATACTTACAGGTAACAAGGACATTCATAACCTATGTTGATTCTGCTGTAAAATAGGTCCAGGTCATCACAGGGTCATGATATATATACACCTTGTAGTATAGTACTGTCATTACTTTAGTCATCAATGCCACGTGCCAAGTTTTGTCACAATAGGTGGACATGCATGGTGGTTATCTTGGTCATGTGACCTGGACTACACTGATTCCACTTCCTGTAGATGCTTCAGATGAGCTAAAATTGATATTCAGTTTTGTCAACACTCCAGGTGAAGCGCCTTCATTTTTGATCAAATCTTCATCATTCAAGGACATTCTCAGACGAGTTAAAGATTCGGCAAGATCCAACAACTGATTGTGGAGTTGGCTGCCCGTGACTATCTGAAAAATTGATAATTTAGTACTGTCAACACTCCAGCACCTCATTTATTGAATCGGATCTTCATCATTTTTGGCAGCAAAGAGGACAACAATATCTCGTACGAGTTGACTTTCGACCTAATCAGCTCTCGGACTGCAGAGTTAGCTGCCTTTGAATGTCTCAAAAATTGATATATAATATATAGCGCTTTATATTTTTGATCAGGGCTTGAAGGAGTTCTTCGTTCATGAGGGCCCCCAGGGGGGGGGGGTCTTTGCTCCCTGCTCCCTGAAAGAAAAATGACCTTTCTCCCCAGCTCCCTAAAATGTTTTTCCCCAGCCCCTTGCTCCCTGCTCCCTAAAACCCCAGTTTCTCCCCAAATCCCTGAAAATAAATGACCCTTCTCCCCAAATCCCTGAAAATAAATAGCCCTTCTCCCTGAATCCCCAAAACCCCTGGGAGGGCCTCATTCATGGCAGTATTAATGAGTACAACCATGATATTTCCAATGAGTTTAAATTTTGGCCAGGTTTAATTACGGACTTCGGAGTAAGCTGCCCTTGTGGTTCTTAAAAATCTCCATAGATTTATCAGCCTCATTTTTAATCGTGTCTCGTTTTCAGTCTTTAAGAGATGCATATATCAAGGACAACCATAAAAGAAAATTTGCTAGATCCCACCACCATTTGCAGAATTAGGTGTCATTGAGTGTCTTCAAGGTCAATGTCACTATCATCTTTTACCATGGCCAAAATGACCTTCAAGTTGGCCAGAGGTCAATTTTCAAGATCAAATCTCAGGTGAGAGTTCACAGGACCTTGTTATGTTCGTCAGAACCTCATGATGGCAAATGGAATGTCTTGCAATTTAGGAAGCTCCAACTAGATAAAATGGATTTCATTGCAGTTTTCAAACATTTCATGTATTTCTGATTCTGATTCAGATGGAATACGTTGCAGGGCCTTTCAGCGTGGGTGCAACAGGGAGAGGGAGAGAGCTAGGAAAGAATTTAGTCCCAATGATGAACAGCTTTCCTGAAGCTGTCGACTATCTAGATCCTCTTCCAAATGGTTCCAGTCTATAGTTGTCTTTGTAAAGAAAGAGTTTTTTTTTTTTTTTTTTTTTTTTTTTTTTTTTTTTTTTTTTTTTATAGATCTATATCAGAATTGCACTAACATTTACTATTACTTGTGGATTGGCTGTCAATGATGTTTTAGTGACACAGTCAGAAAATTTATTAGCTTTAACAAGCCGTTTCCCCCGAACAGGAGTCAGAAAGGCATGAGACTGCATTGCCGGCACCAGCCCCTCCACCACCTTGAAGAAGAACACCAGTCTGTTGACCTTTCTTCTATCCTGGAGTGGCGGTATCTTGAGTTTGGAAAGCATCTGGGAGACGCAGCCCTGTGCGAAATCATGTCCCCTTACTCTAAATAAATACTAGATAAGATATATACTAAATATTCACATAGTTTACCCGTTTTGTAGTGTCTTTCTCTATGTTCATGTTCCTATCGATGTAAACAAACAAGGAGGTTAAGTTGGGTAACTGTGTGCAACCTAATATAACTGCAACTGCAGTTGTCTAGAGAAAAACTATAACCGCAACTGCAGGAGGTCTAATTTGTTTCTAGTTGCTGCTATTCCACAATAAAAATAACTGAAAAATTGTGCAACTATTTCCCAATAGGCGACCACTCCATCCTGTATACCGTTGATGCAACTGAATATGTTACGGCACATTTCACGAAGGTAGGGGGAAATGGAGAGCGGTAAGTAGACGATCATCTCAGTTTTCAATGATCGGCATTGATGCGAGGATGTCTGGGTCATGACTTTGTGGGAAAACAAAGTAAGGATGCCTTCAGTTTTTGCCATAAGTAGTTTGTAACAAAAGCTTACCTTGTGTCAGAAATTATAAATTTCATAGAAGGAATATGCCACCAGAAACACGAAAATTGATTACGTTTGCTAATTATTCGAATTCTTCATCATCGTTTGTAAATATCTCGGTATATACCGGAATCATTCCTTGTTTCATACCATACAAAGACAATCCTGAACTCAAGCAAACTTTTGCACAATATGGTGTTAACACACCTAGGTTGGATCGTTTGGGAAGCAAGGTACGTCAAAGAGTTCATTGCCTTGATGCAACGTACGTCCAATGTGTTATTTTTAAAAATGATGCTATCTACGGCGGATCTTTGGGCCAGAAATGATAATTCTTACGGCGGACACAAGTTTGCAGAATGGAAAATCCTGTGACCGTTAAAACTTGAGTGAGCGGGGCTAAGTGATTTTTGCATATTTTTTGCTGGCAGTGTTTCTTGTATACGTCTTCCACTAGCTTCCAAAACTTTTTGTTTCGTTTTGCAATGACTTCAACCGTCCCAAATAACATTTTAGTCATATCGGACAGAGCCAACGCTTCCTATTTGTTTATCGGCACTGTGGGGGACTTAAGTGTTTTTCTCAAGCAAACTACACGGTGAGGGTATGTATCAAATCCAGAACCTCTCGCTCTGGTGCCCTATTCTACCACCATGACCATTACACCATCACTTCCCAAAACCGAATTAGATCTTCCAGCAAATGGTTGTCTGTTAGCCCATATAAGTCTTATAATGCAGCATAACTGTTTTCGTCAGAAATGTTGACATTGTAAGCTTGAATCGGTTAACACACATACGCATGTGACGTTTGTGTTGTGTGCAATGATACGTGTGTGTCACTGTCGGGCGTTGTCCCATGCACAGATCCAGAAATATTTTTCACTCGGTACTCATTAAAATTTCTCGTTGCGCATTTTTTCTGAAGGTCCCGCCAGGTGGAGTCCCTGTACCTGAAATTAATGGGTTGACTCCCCAGCCATTGCTTATCCTGTCTCCCTAAAAAGTATTTTGCTCAAAACTCCCCACCCCCACCTTTAAAGTGTTTGTAACTCCCCACAAATTATCACGAATGCACTACCTAGCTCATGAACTAGCCATTATTTCCGCCCCGCCCCCTTTCCCAAATTTCCCCAAATGCCTGGTAGGGACTCATTTATGTTTGTTGCAATATTGCTTCATATAGCATACGATTATCTTTTCTGAAACGGGAGGGGAGTATGTATGCAGGACCACTAGAATCAGTCATATTCCAGAAAAGATTTCCAGATCAAAAGCAATGTGAAAAAAAAAACAAACAAAAAAACATTCACATTGTGTAATAAATCGCCCATAACAATGGGCAAGAATGTCGGGAGCTTTTCTTGCTGCATTATGGAGAACATGTATACGCGTATACACTTTTCACCATATAATTGCATACACATGCAGATTAATTAAAAAAAATCAAATACTTTTATCCAAATTGATACTATAGCTGTCCATTCACAGCACAAAATGTTAAAAAAATTAAACATCAAAGTGTCCGCCGTAAGAAATATCATTTTTGGCCTAAAGGTCCGCCGTAGTTAGCATCATTTTTCAAAAACACCTCTTGTACGTAGGTAGTATCCAGGCATTGAACTCCTTGACGTACGTTGCTTCCCAAACGATCCAACCTAGGTGTGTTAACACCATATTGTGCAAAAGTCGGCTCGAATACATGATTGTTGTTTGGTGGTATGAAACAAGGAATGATTCCGGTTTATATTGAAACTTTGATAATGACAAACGATAATGAAGGACTTGAGCAATTAGCAAACATAACCAATTTTCGTGTATCTGGTGGCATATTTCTTCAATGGAATTTATAATTTCTGTCACAAGGTAAGGTTTTTTAACATTCTACTTATGGCAAAAATTGAAGGTATCCTTACTTTGTTTTCCCACAAATGCACGACCCAGACATCCTTACATTAATGCCTGTAAATTGAATTAATGGTCAACTTACCGCTCTCTATTTCCCCCTACCTTCGTGAAATGTTGCATCAATCTGTGCCGTAACAAATTGGGTTGCTTCAACGGTATACAGGGTGCACTCAGTTACCCGAACTTAACTAAAATATATAATCGTACATAAGGTTCAAGAGCACAAAAACTCGGCTCAGAACATAAAACAAATAGAACCAAAACAGAAGTATTGCCTTGGAACGATCAGTATTATAAAGTTACTGGCGGGCTTAAACCGGTTTTACAGAGCCCTACCTCACCCTCATCTTCCGCAGTGATTCACAACATTAAGTTAGTTGTTCGGGCCTCGTGGCGAATCTATAACTAGTCAATGAATCGACTCCAAAACATAAAACAAATATCACACTGGTCTGTCTTTACGTACAGTAAACGAGGACAACTAACTGTAAACGATGTCTGAACACACAGTAAACGAGGAAAATGGCGGATTGTTGTTGGGGCGAATCGGTTTGTAAAATTTGTTAATTTATTATAAGCTTCTGATTCCGTTTATCCGCATGAATGTTTCTTCGCCTGTTACATTTACAACGAAACGGACACCGAGGTCATCACAACGAAAAAAAAAACAACGAGCACATTTTATTTTTGGTAAAATAAATCTTATTACGACAATATAAATAGCATTTGGGGGTACACTCACGTTCTATTTCATCCTCTTCTTTGATACGATCGCTTTGTATAATACAGCATTTCACATTTATCTCAGAGAACTTTGACAAGGGTGGCAAGGTACGATTTCGGACCCCGCTCATTGGGGCCGTGAGAAATAGATGGACTGCTTGTGCCTCCAGACAAACTTATGACTGACCGCCTGATTACTGGTTTACCACTTTAAGGTCTAGGCCTGTATAGGAAAACTGATTAAGCCAAACCAGCCTTGCATATAAACGTACTTGTTGCTTGAATGGATATATATTAAAAGCATATTTCGCATGTCATTCAATCCCAGACTTGGGTAGGGCGCAACGTATCTGTTGAATGGGGCACAAAGCATGTTAAACAAACACAAAAAATATCTTTAACGATTGCTCGCCGTTTTCGCATGACCACTGTTTGATCCATGGACGACTAGATCGGTTTTAAAGACAAGCGTAAATGGTCAAGTCATTTGTAATAGCTGTCACACATTCACGTATCAGCGGCGTATCGCTCACGTATCTATGAAAATTTCGATACGCCGAGGTCTGAGCCGTATTTTGCACGTATGGACGTTCCTGCTACGTTCCCGTGGCTAATCCGTGACGTATCTGTATTCGTATGAAATTTCACTTTCGTACATACGGCGTATCAAGGCGTAATGGCGTTAAATCAGACTGGGCTCCTGTTGTATCTGGTGTCCCACAGGGCACCGTTCTCGGCGCCTTGTTGTTTTCGTTGCATATAAATGATATCACCTCGGATATTGAATCGGAAATCAGACTCATTGCTGATGATTGTGTCTGTTATCGTGAAATTAAGAATGTGGAGGATACAGTGAAACTTCAGAAGGATATTCGGATCGATTAGATAGTTGGGCCCGGAAATGGGGTATGAGATTCCAACCCGTCAAGTGCAACATGATGCAGCTGACAAATAAACGTACTAGTAAAATTCAGGCTTCTTACAAGCTTGAGGGTACTGTGTTGGAAAATGTTGAAAGTATCAAATATCTTGGTGTAAGAATAACTAAGTATTTAAAATGGAACACTCACATCAGCAATGTGTGCATCAAAACCAATAGGACCCTTGGTTTTTTTCAGACGAAATCTGTTTTCTAGCCCCAAGATGTGAGAGAAGCTGCCTATGAAGGTCTGGTGAGACCTATTCTTGAATATGGTAGCTCAGTTTAGGACCCTCATTATGAAGGTCTGATAGATGATTGGAGAAAGTGCAAAAGCGTGCGGCTAGGTTTGTAACTAGGAACTATACGAGGGATGATCGGAAAGTACGTATAAAAATGCTGTAAAATAAGTTTGCGTCAACCGATTGATCTGAAATTTTATATGAATAAACATTGATTCTTTTGTAATTGAATGCCACTGTCATTTTAAAACAATGAAGTCAGACGTTCATGCACGAGACAGCGCGATGACGTCACTTCACGTGACCCGGCGCACCTGTACCCCTGGGTTGACTTTGTCAGTGTATTTTGGGGTTTGGGAAAGTTGGTGGAGATTCTTTTCACGAAAAATAATTTTCTAACATTGGTTGACCATTTTTCGAAAACATACGGCATTCTGATGCTTTATCTACTAATAAGGTGAAATTGAATTCAACAGGTAAGCGTAAAATATGCTAGAACTTCCATTTCATTTTGTTAAGTTTAATTCAATACCTTGTTTTCTGGCCGAAGTTTAACAAAATGATAAAAAGCTTGACATAAACTATAACTAGTAGAGACAAGGTCAAGAATAAAAAATGTTTCCACATTGCAGTAAATCTCTATATACTTTTAAAAAAGGACTTCGAGAAAATGCAACATTGTCGAAAATCTCAACAGTTTATTTTGTCTGTTTGACAGAGTCGGTATTTGCAAGACTCTAGGGACAAATCAATTCGATAAAAATCCTCGTAACGTTACAAACATAAGCCGTGCACGTTGTAGTTTATAAGTATTAAATAAAATCTGGGCATACGCAATCAAAATGGGTTATACAATACTTTGAACTAAGACGTATTTTGACAGAATAAAGCTTCGACGTTACGCTGCGCCGCATAACGTTAGGCGGTGTTTCCATAGCAACAGCTGTAACGCACGTGTGTGTTTTATGTATGCGTTGATGCAATGGAATAACTGCAAATATATTGCTGCATACTGTGATGAAATTTTATCTCGAAATGATAAAAACTAAAGAAATGAGAACATTTTTATACGTACTTTCCGATCACCCCTCGTACATATGAAAAATGTAGTATGACTGACATCCTTAAAAAACTAAAATGGGAATCCCTGCAGAAAAGAAGGAAGGATAATATAATTATATTGCTTTACAAAGGTCTAAAAGGGAGAGCAAAAATACCCACGGATGACCTTATCCCCCAAAATAGGCGTTGTCGGAATCAACACTCCTTGGCATTTCAGATACCTTCAGCAAGTACAAATGCCTATTTACACAGTTTCTTCCCCCAGACCATTAGAGATTGGAATGAACTCCCTGATTCTCTGATCTCAGGTTTGCTGAATTGTCAGATGATTGTGTGTCTAAATTTACTTCTCTTGTGAGAGCTCGGGACTAATCCCCTCCGGTCAAGCCCCATCCCCCTGTTGTTATTTTGACGTTTCACCAGTAAACTATTCTGATTCTGCTCCCTATCCTGGTCGTAACACGACATGAACAAAGACAGAGACTACACCAAGCTAAGCCCTGAAAGAACCCTGCATGGCACCCCGAACCTTCAGAAACATCTGATCCATGACTTCGGAAAAACGAAAACATGTATATAGAAGCATTTTAAAAGACTCTCTTGGAAAGCCACAAAATATTTCTAATACTTCTAATACGTCACACATACTCCACAGCAACGAAACGTACGTATCACATACGTAGCACATACACCATTGATACGCGAGATACGCCACACGTATGTCGCTGATACGCCGTAGATACGAAACGAGAGTCGAGGATACGCCACACATACGGAATGGCAGTGGGTTACTTTTTATGGACGGTATTTACAATTGGTTGTTTCAGACTTCATTCTTGTCCCAAGGTAAGCTTACCACTACCGCTTTGATCGATATTTTTGCATAGTTGTATAAAATTTGGCAATCATGTCGGTTTCGCCATTCAAGCAACAAGTACGTTTATATGCAAGGCTGGTTTGGCTTAATCAGTTTTCCTATAAGACTCAGACCTTAAAGCGTTAAACCAGTAATCAGGCGGTCAGTCATAAGTTTGTCTGGAGGCACAAGCAGCCCAACTATTTGTCACGGCCCCAATGGGTGGGGTCCAAAGTCGTACCTTGCCACCCTTGTCAAAGTTCTCTGAGATAAATATGAAATGCTTGTATGCGATCGTATCAAAACAAGAGGATGAAATAGAACGTGAGTGTACCCCAAATGCTATTTATATTGTCGTAATAAGATTTATTTTACCAAAAATAAAATGTGCGCGTTTTTTTTTTTTTTTTTTTTTTTTTTTTTTTTTTCGTTGTGATGACCTCGGTGTCCGTTTAGTTGTACCTAGCACTATCTGTTATCTGTTACATAATAAAAAATCTTTAATAATTTCGCAATGGTAATGCAACTTTCATTTTTTTTTTTTCGCAAAATCATCTTAGACGGTCAGTATCTATGTTCGCAACATCAAAAAAGTCATTAGCAGTCGAACTAGAGTCATAAGCTAAACTTTTCTTCTCGGTCTGATACAAAATGCATGATTTTGCAAGCACCGGTCTCAGGAGTTTCAGCATTATAATTAAATCTGTGGTTTCCTGCAGAAAGTAACGATCAAAGCAAAAAACACGATAGTTGCGTTGGTCCGTAAGACATGTGTCATGCAGATAAACGAAATAAGAAGCTTATGATAAATTAACAAATTTTACAAACCGATTCGCAACAACAATCCGCCATTTTCCTCGTTTACTGTGTGTTCAGACCTCGTTTACTGTTAGTTGTCCTCGTTTACTGTACGTAAAGACAGACCAGTGTGAATATAACCACAACCTGAAAAACGATCAGTAATATAACATTACTGGCGGGCTTAAACCGGTTTTACAAGAAGCCTTACCCCACCCTCATCTTCCGCAGTAGTTCACAACATTTAGTTAGTTGTTCGGTTCTCGTGGCGAATCTATAACTAGTCAATGAATCATCAAGGACAAACAAATAAATCATGATAACCACCATGGTGAATCAAAAACGAGGAATAATTTCTGATTCACTTAGCTGTCGTACCTTTTTGCCATTTATATTGAGCGCGGATCTGGTAAAAGGTGCCTTCGGGCATTCAAGTATATTTTATGCTATTGAAATGTAAAAACCATCTAAATTTGAAGTATTTGGCATTTCATACAGCTTTAATATTGTAACACAGTCCAAGACATATACTTTTCTTATGGTCAAACGTTATTGGTATCATGTATGTTGCCATGGCAACCATTGCGCCATAAGGACTCCCCTCATTTTAAAAACCAGGTAAACCCTTTGTATTGCATGTTTTATCAAACAGTTGGTGAATTCGTGCCTATTGCATAGTCTGTGTAGTAGTATAGATGTTAAACTTCAAGAAACATATAGAATTTCGAGAATTTTAGTCTTACCTTCTTTTAATTACAGTGATTTAAAGACGTTAACGTCGTCAACGTCCAAACGTCATCAACGGTTTTATGACGTCATGTTTAGATTGCATCAACTGCACACCTTTCAACGTTCGTATCTTTGCTATTTGTAAAGATAATCTCTTCAAATTTTCAGGAAATACTCAGAGAATTTTGGTCTTCCATATGTAATTAATAGCTTAATTTTGACTTTTCTGCCATAAGACCCCTTTTATCAGATCTTGGTCCAATTATTTAAATCTTCCAATCAAATAGAACAGTAGTATGCATATACAGTTTCAACAACATAGGTGTAAGGTACTGCACCCTCACACCGGCACCGTACCTTGCATTGTGAGCCAACTAAGGTGTTGTATAAGAAACAAAAGACAACACGGCAGATGACCTTTATGCACAGATGATTTGCATTAGATCTTGACTGTTCGGAAGGAAAGTAGCCTACAGTCATCAAATAAGAAATGCTGTCGTGTGAATGCATTTGAAAAAAAAAATATTCGTTTGGGGAGGCACGGAATTGTACATTATGTGTAGGATAACATCCGATATAGGCGACACGTGCTTTCAGTCTTTCGGGTTTAGTAATGTTTAAGATATGTTCAAGAGTCTTGTTCCACAATTCGAAATTGGGCTGAATTTTGCGAACGAAAAACATTGAGCGGCACTATATACCAGTATATACCGCTCATTTATTTTTCGATCGTATTCTAAAATATATTGTATCGTTTTATTTGCTCCTGATGACCCATCCGAATTCCTTTTGCAGATAATTTAACATTTTGGAATGTGACATGTTTATTTTTGGGCATGAGTGGTGTAATCTTTCTTGTATCCAGCAACTTCGACACCTTTTTTCGGCCCGCATAAGTTTGTAAGTTATAAATATGATATCACCATTTTCCCCTTTGTTTCAAATTTCGGAATCTTTGAAATAACACCTAACCATCCGAAATTTCAAACATTACTTAGCGAGTGATTTGAAACATAACCGTGGAAGGAATCGTCAACATCTAACTAATTTACATGTGCCTCGATTTGAGGACAATGCGTTTATAACTGGACAATGTGGCTGTGCCGAGTGAATTTATCCGTCCCAACAATGCGATGCACAGTAAGTTAACATTATGAAAACTTGCCCATGCAATATACAGTGATGTAAAAAATGAAAATTTTCAGTAGAAAAATTTCGATATTTTTCTTATTTTTGCTCAAAACATAGATTGTGGGTACACGTTAGAACCCCTGCATATCCCAGTTTTACTATATAAAAGTGGGGTTTTAGGGGGTATACTTTTAACGGACATGTTTTCCTGATTATATTTAAATTACACTTAGAGATCATTATGCACTTCTAAAGTCAAGATTAGCTGTCATCATCACCATTTTTTACAAACAAAATGCTTATATGCAATCGAAATTTAAAATATAATTGACAAACGTTTGAATAAGGATACCAAGAAAACAGTTTAAATATACTTAAGGAATTAAAATACGCAACACACTAAATTTCAACTTTTACGTATGCATTTGACCTTTTGATAAAATCCTTTTATGAAATGATCTACTGACTGCTTTTTGCACGTGATGAAATGAGAAAACGTCATTTTATTGACAAAATTAACGACAAAACGTCAAAAACAATGAAAAACGCAAATTGTGACGTTTAAACGTCGGGGCGAAGGGGAAGATGACAAATTCTAAGCATGTGGGTTACGTGACGTCGACTTAATAATGTGCAATAAAGACTAGGATCATTGTATACTTAGGTGCCGTCCCATGTTGCGTTAAATCTTGTCAACGGAATGCTAAAGTTAACAATAAAGGAAAAATAGTAATTAACGTCATTTAAATTATTCGATTTTGGCTATTTAAACCTAAACGGAAAAAACAGAACCAACATATGACACGACGTGTTTTTTAAACAACAGTGACGTCACAGGTACCGTAGAAATAGATCATCGAAGCGTTAGTTTTGACGTTCTTTAGGCAGAATATCACGTTAAGTAAAGGAGCGAAACGGATAATGTGCTTTGAGTAAACACTCGATTTACGCACTGTAATCAATCGTTTGGTAATTGATCATTTTTTAAATCAGAAAATTTGAAAAACATAATGAAAGTCTTTAAAATGCAGGATGTTGGATTTTGACGGTTATAATGGACGTTATATGGACGTCTGAAGTACACAGGTCAATTATGTTTACGTAGATAATCATTTTATTGAATATAACGCATGCCGAAGGAATTTTTCTCAGGCTTTTGACTCATTTGTTTCGCTTGACGTTGGTGACGTTAAACGTCCCATAACATACCCAAATGTTACCAACTGATTAGTGGTTACTTCTGCAATCACTTTTAGGGGGTTTGGAAACAAAATATTGGTTTTGGTTTCAAATTTGAAATTTTCTGATCATGGTTACAGGATTTGCTACTGTAGGTCAGTGTGGTTGCGCGTACGCCATTCAGTATACGTAACCGACATTGTGGCTCAACCGGTTGCAATTTGACGTTTAGATATTGTTTTCATATAAGATGCTCAGCTATACCACAGACTTGCATTTCAAAGCATTATTTAGTAAACCAAAGTATTTGTTGCGTTTCTTTATTCCTTAAGTATATGTGTAGCAGCTATTTCATAATTTAGTACTAATTTATTTAGTGTTTATTTACATTTATACGTATACTGTACTTTGAGATAAGATAAAGGGACCTTGCGACAGGTCAGATAACACTTACAGATCAATATCTTATGCCACCCGGTAGACGTTAACAGATTGGTATATGAATAAAACGCTATAAGACTTCTATTTCAGCCTTGTATTGCCAGCTTGGCTTTCAAATGTCACTTCTAGCAAAATGTTGGCATAAGCATAAGATTAAACATATTTTAACCAAGAAAAAGGGAAAATTAGGTTGTTACAAATATAATTATCATTTAGGTGCGGATATACCTCATTTGGATCATCTTGACGACGGCTCTTCTGCTGATGGTGACAGCAAGGTTTGCGACACCACCAAATAGTACGGACCCTTGCACGTCAAATTGTACCTGTATGCCGAACGAGATGAACTGCCGTGGAGTTATACCATACACAGTTCCGGAGCCAATAAAAACAGTCGTACTGACAGGCCTGAAACCGACTGATTTTTCGCCGGCGAGGTTCTGCTATGTTTCCTGGACGAATGTCAAAGAGCTGATAATCGAATCGGTTCTGGCAGTTGGTCTTAGGTATTTTCACTTGGAAGGACGAATTTTCGAATGTTTAGATCAGATTGAAACTTTCAGGTTTAGTAGTGGGGCATTATATAGGGTTGTAGACACCACATTCTCGGGCTTGTCGAACTTGAACACATTCGATTTATCAGGTTGTAAAATGCTTCTTTGGGAAGATGTGGCGAGCACTCTTTCAGTTCCATCAAATTTTCCAAATCTTAAAAGGCTTATCTTCTCTCAGACAGGAATGCACCAATTACTTGTTCTCGATAATGAATTTATCAAAGCTTTGTCACTGAGACCACTCGAGTATCTTGATTTGAGCTTCACTCTGCTTAACTGGGATTTTTCTGATCCAGGCAAACTGTGCGATACATTGACAACCCTTAAGTACGAGGGAGCACAAGTCCTCCATTCGAAAGAGTTCGCTAACTGCAGTGTATGTCAGTCTCTGAGAATCTTAGACAGTGGTGACAAGTTCTACAAAAATCTTATCCAGAACGTCACTTGTAAGAACGCCATACAATATTTCAGACCCATCTCCCCATTCTTCAACGACATGCAAGTTCTTTATATGAACAACATTGTCACTCCGGCTGAGATGTACTCACTTAGAAATTGTATCTGGGTCCTTTGGCCACACACACAACTTACGGAACTACACTTTGCTCATAACTATCTGCCAAATTTTGATGTAGAACTATACAACACAAAATTAGAAACACTCAACTTGGGGCATAACCAAATGAAAAGTGTAGGAAGAAAAGCTTTCAGGTTCTTGGTTTCTCTTGAAACACTGGATTTATCAGACAATATCCTCGGGCAGTCACAAGCCATGTTTGATACTTTCTCTACCCTTTTCAGCCGAAATGCAAACTTGACGAACTTGGATTTGTCTGGAAACTTGATCACTTCACTGCCGAGTGCTACCTTTGCAACGAATACAAACCTTGAACACTTGGTACTGGCTGACAATTTGTTGGAACAAGTAAGACTTAACATGTCACAGTTGGTCGATCTTAAAATTCTGGATCTCAAAGACAATTCTATCAAATCTCTCAACAAGGCTTCTCGAGATTTTCTTGATGAACTGTACGAAAAGCAATCTCAAAATCACAATGGGTCCTTTGTTCAAGTCCTTCTCGATGGAAATCCGTTTGATTGCTCATGCGATTCTCTAGATTTCGTTTATTGGTTTGCCGAATCTCCCATGTTCATTTCCACACGACACAAATACTTCTGTAGCTCTAATGACCAGCAAGTAACCATGGATGGTGATGCCATCAATGCCGCAACAGAAGACTGTGCACGAATCAAACGTCGACGCTTGATGATACAGCTCTTGTCAACGTTAACGCCAGCTGCAATGATTGCCACGATAATAGCCCTTTTGGTTTGCCACAGAAGGCGGAAGATCATGCTGCTTCGTAAACGTTTTCGAGATGGGATTCAGAAGCTACGAGAAGACTTCAGTCGCTTTCCAGTATTTGTGTCTTACTCAAGCGACGACGCCGAACTAGCTAAAAGCCAAATTCTCCGAACTTTTCAGGTGATTATCAACCCATATTTGACGGATGGATTCTCCCATCATTATCAATTGGATGAGTCCACTTTCATTTTTAGGGGTCATAGGAGTGATTTTTATTTTTTAACTCATTCCTCCAAGCAAACAAAATAGCCCCAGATGGGACGCCGCGTTCTGCGGCGTCTCATCTGGGGCTATGCTGTTTGCCTATGTCCAATAAAAGGGACGCCAGGCTTAAATGAGTTAAGGAATCGTTTTTCTGCTACGTAGTAATAAAAACCTTATACTTTATTGATAATATGAAATAAATAATTCGCCTGCTTAGAATCCCAGTAATTTAAATGACTATTTGAAGCAGTCTGGCCAACGGATACATATCCGTTAGCAAATGTCATCTGGCACGGTCAAAGAAACTAGACTTTACTATAGCATCAACGGGTATACCATTAATTGTTGTATAAAACAGCTATGTGTTCTGTTATATTCACATAAAACCCTGAGTTTTTTGTATATTTTATATTCAGAGCCACCTTGAGTCGATGACAGGTCTAGGCAGAGATCTAGTTTGCAATGCCGATTTACACTTCCACCCAGCCCGCACGATCCTCTCCGAGATATTCCGTTGTCTGAAGGTGTGTGACGTATTTGTGGCGTTGGTATCCAAGAACTATTGCAAAAGCAGATACTGTCGCTACGAAATCGAACACGCCCACTTGCTCCAGCTTCCCATCATTCTCATTTTCATCGAGCAAGTGCCCGAGGAAAATATGGATCTGGTGACAAAAGAAGTATTTGACACGTTCACACGAGTGCAGTTAGTCTTGGAGAACGGAGAGTACAAGCTTCAGCCTGGATGGCAGCAACTATGCGAGTCTGTCATTCAACTCCTATAGACCACCATCGGTTAATTTTTTAGTACACTGAAATACTGTCCAGCACTGTCGTCACAGCTGAATACCACAATACACGAATAGCCACACGGTTTAGGCAAATGTATACCTTATTAAAATATGACAATGCTGTGCTATATTAAAATTAGAAGGGTTCCCTAGTATCTAGGCGGGATAGCCTTAAGAATGTAATGTTTATCTACATGGAAAAAGATCTAACAGCATTTTATTGTTTTCATTTACATTTAAGTAAATGTATGTAGACCAACGTGTGTCGTATCGACATGGACATTAGAGGGTTTTAGTGTGTGTGTGTGTGTGTGTGTGTGTGTGTGTGTGTGTGTGTGTGCCACTCATTCTTCGTTTTACAAGACTTGTCAAATCTATATCAATTATGAATTGCGATTGGCAACAAAAAGTATGTATATACTGAATTCCACAGCCAACGCAACTCGTCATTCAATTTTGTATAACTTTTTGTGGTTTCAGTCGATTCATCCGAAATTCCGAATATATGTAGCTCAGCCATTTTCAAAAAGGACCTGTAAAATTCAGCCGTCAGTCTTTTTTTGTTCGCCCACAATTGCGTAAAAACTGGCGAAGGGGTCATTTTGAAAAATGAAGGAAATCAGCGATTTTGACGAATTGCTTGCTAAACTGTGCAAACCACCCGAATCTAAAGCAGTGAAACACAGTGAAAACGAATTTTCCATAGCTGCAATGCACTTAATTCAATAAGGCTAGGTTGCCAACACAAAATAAAGCATATGGTTGACAGCTGCAGTGACGTCGAACACGTCACCAAGTGACGCTGAACGCTTAAAACTATCAATTTTCGGATACTGAAAATCAATGCCAGTTTCTGGCGTTGAGCAGCAGGTTTTTAAAACATTGCAATTGCCATACACTCATCGGACGACCTTCCGAGATTTGATTTGTGTGAATTGTTTTGAAAAATTTCGAGCCCTCGCGCGCGGGGTACCGAAAATGCATTTTTGTACCCTGGGGCGTGTTCCCGCGCATGCGCACTAAAATCTCAGATTTGATAACGCATTTAAGATTTTCGAGTCATTTTAATGATGATTGGACACAAAAGTTTTCACATAATTGTCCAATAAAAACGATGAGAGGAAAACATAGATTTGCGTTGGCTGTGGTACAGTATTCTAGTTAAGAAATGATAAAGTTAAACATGTTAACATGTAGGCAACACTGTATGCAATTCTTGGATTAACGATTAAACAGCTAAACAGACAAACCTTGGTTTTGACCAAACCATGATTGGTCCTTTGGGTTAGCGAGGGTATTCTGAGAAATCAGAAAAATATTATAGGTTTTAACTTTAGATTCATTTTCTAACCAACGTTTTTAATGTTTGGCCCCATTTGGTTTTTACTAGTCTTTGTATCGACTACGCTGTTGAAAGATGCAAAATTACAGTACTTCTCTTTGGCTCCATGTTGCCAAATCTGTAGGGTCACTGAAGGGGCTTAAGTAGCCGAAACCGCGGTATGGCCCATCCCCTTTCTCATTAATATGTTCACTGTTCTTAAAGGATCTCAGTTTTAATTTTATCTTATTTAATCATTATTATAAAAGCAACCTTAAATTCTTGTACAAATCCATGTCTCTCCCATGGGCAGCCCTCCTACATTGTAGACATTGGCTGAAATTTCGTCTGTATCAGGGGTTTTGCCGGACGGCGACATTAATTTTGATGGTTTCCATGGCAGAAATCCGATATGAAGATCATTGCACTCTCTCTCTGTAGAGGTATGTCGATTGGATCGTCATTTGGTACGTGATGGTCCATTTAGCACAATATTGAAGTGTTTCGCCAACCCTTCCAAGAAAGCGGCTTTATCTGTTTGAACAGTGCTTTCATCTTTCTAACCAGTGTGATGACTCCAAGGCTCTTTGGGCCATACGAGCCGCATCGTGAGAAAACCGGATTTTTGCCTAGGCGAAAACAAAGGCGCAGATCAGCTTCGCAGTAACTGCGAAGCTGATCAGCGCCTTTGTTTTCGCTACTCGGATAGTACAATTCCTCTTCTACTTAAATCCGAAATTTCAAGCTTCTAGCTCTTTTCTGAGCTGGTACAGGTCGGTTTGTGTCGGACCTGGTCGGAAACCCCGAAGACCGGTTTTCTCACGTCGCGGCTCATACATAGTTTCAGTACATCATGGAATTTCTTCATGTCTTTCTCGGACTGCAATACGCTTGATCCCGTCTGATTTTTTCTCAACCAGGAGAATAGCGTGTCCATCTGGAATGTCCTACAAATTGTAATATTGTAGGGTGCCATCTTCGATAGTTTTTTTTCCATATTAAACCCTGTTTTTATTGCCATATTAATGCCATTTTGAGAAACCTTGTTCTGGCGGTACTTCCCTTGATCAAATGACACACAGACTATAATAAGCTCTTTTTACGACTGCGAAGAGTGTCACTGGTTAAGAAAATAGAATATTAAGTTTACAAAGGGCTTCCAAACGAAGTGAAAGTTAATTACCGTAACTAATAATGCCAGGCGCATTGTTTGTAAATAGATTACGCCATACTTGACAACACTTGTATTTCTAGTTGGCTTTATCAAAAACAATCTTCGATTTTTAATAATTTTGGATTACGACTTTCAGGTAAACATAAAAAGTAAATTATCAAATCTTCAACTTGTCTAGTAAACCAGACCTTTGAGTCGAATGCAGTCTTAAATAAATTACGAAATTACATTATAAATGGGAAATCTAGCTTTTACGGCCAGTAAGTTTTCATTTACTTTTGCCATATCCGTTTATACAAGTTTACTCTCAGATGCCTGTTGCTGCATCGGTTCTTGTCCGTATTTATCCGACACTCAACTGGGAACTGTACTTGGGTAATCTTTATTAATTTTCAACTTCGAGGATTAGAATAACCAAAGACCACCATGGCTATGTCTAGATAAACAATAAACTTTCGTCAGTTACTCAGGCTCGAATGTTGGTTGGTTGATTGCAGTTTAACGTCCCACCAACAGCTAAGGTCATATGGAGACGGGACCTCGGTTTATAGTCCCATCCGATAGACTGGAGAAGCCCGGGATCGAACCTGCGACCCCTGGTTTACAAGGCGAGTGACATAACCACTGCACCATGGAGGCTTCTCAGGCTCGAATGTGAATGCAGGTGCTCTTGGTAAACCGATGTAAGCAACATGTCAATTTAACATCATGGGTAATATAATTATGTTTCATGTGTTTTTGTTTTGGATACAATACATTTTAACATTACATAATATTGTTTTAAATAGGGGACATCGGTATTATTCATATTTATAAAGTATAACGTCATTAAGACAATTGTGACATTTGGCAAGGTACATAGTTATGTGCAGATTTTGGATCAGATAAAATGAGTTTAGGACATTTTAGTCGTGATGGAAAATCCTTAGTTACGACAAACAAAACAACAATGACTTTGAATACGACTAGACAGCTCCCAAAGCGAGTCATTCTTTGTTCGTCTTGCGCTGTAAACCAGTAAAGATACATTGCACCATGCATCAGAAACATCTTAACCACGCATTTCCTATAGGCAGGCTGACAACAAGCATTTATATTTACACACACGCTCTAGACTTCTTTTTGCAGCTCAGCGTAAGGGGAAACGGCCTTTGAAATGTTTTTATTACTATGTCCATTTCGACTGGCTTATTTAAACATTAGGTGTATATATTTACATTACATTGTTTAAGATTAATACCTGATTAATTAATTAGATTATCTGATTAGATGACAATTGTTTTATTTGCTTTGAACAGGTGATACAAGTGCACCATGTCATGTTTCGCAATAAATAACGTACCACGTGGGAGAAATATTAATAGAAATTTTGGCAATCACAATGCCACAGTTTGAATAAGTCAAACATAAAACTATTTTTGTCCCAGACTTGTTTCCTATTCAAAATTATACAGGCTCTCCTGCTTAACAGAACAAAAATAAGACGGAAAATAAATTATAGCGATAAATCAAAATGCCGTAAGTTTTTCTTCTTTTTCATTCTGTCTCCATGTCCTACAGAAGGCAAGAATGGTGCGTGGACATATGATCCATGCCTTCATTGGAGAGAATGAGTTTTGCATTTATTTTATTTGTGTTCTGTTATAAATAAGAGTATTATCACTCGTATAAAATGCAAAACTCGATCACTTGAGTCAAAATGATTATTGTGTATGATTATCAAGTGAACAGATATAGTTCCCGGACGATCGTAGTAGACTTTCGTCACAGATTTACCTTCATAAATATGATGATTGACACGCCTGTTCCTATTTCATTCATATGTATAACGGTAAACCGGTGACGAAAGTCTACTCCAATCGTCCGAGAGCTATAGTTCCCGGACGATCGTACAGATTCACCGTTATATATTGAATGACACCCCTGTTCCTATTGGTCAAATACATTCATTTCATTCACATGTATAACGGTAAACCTGTGACGTAAGTCTATTCCAGTCGCCCGGAATCTTTCTATCAGAGTGACTATCTACCCATAAACACAAAATATCCACAGCGTCGTGTGTATAGCTTACATGTATATCAGCGATACGGCTTCCACAAATTATTGCTGCTATACACTGGTTACGTTTGAAGAAGTTTTCTATATTATTTTAAACAGGCTCTTCTGCTTAACAGAACAAAATAGTTCCTGCTTAAACAGACCTATATAAAGAAAGGTCTTTCAGAGAACCCCACAAAATCATTAGAATGCGTCTATTATTATTTGCACATGCAACTTGTTCTGTGATCGAGAACATTTATTTTATTTTGATTGACAACTTCCATATCAGGTCTGTGACAGAATTCAAACATGCCCGTAACATTGCATGTCTTATCATAGAAGGCATATGTACTGAGGGCTTAATGGATCAACTCATATCTGATAGATTGAATCTCTTATCAAGTGCCATCTAAACAGTTCTTAATCAGCCTAGTTCTGCACTGCATGTATGATGTTTTAATGAAACATTTTCAAAATAGTATTTTGTAAAATGTACATTTTGTAAAAATGTCGAAAATTAGGTAAGTTTTGTTTTTCCTGTTTTAACGATGAAAGTAAATTATTTACTGAAGCGAAAATAAGTAAGCCGGGTAGTACTTACATGTAAAAGACAGCTTTCGTGTGAAAACATGGACAAAGTCTACACATCAATTCAGGCTAATTTCCATCAGAAAAAAATAAGCGCCTTTAAGGGGAATATAAGTAGGACTTCATAATGGCGACAGATGAATAGCAAGGGTTAAGTTCTTGTTCGTTGCTTATCTTTATACATTAGAAATGGATGCAATAAAATTAGAATAAACTTTTCATAAAATTGCAACATATATACGCGAAAAACTTGTTTCAATACACTTTAATATCACACCAAATAAATAAAGTAATAAATTTTAAAAGAAACGAAAGTTTATGAAAAGGGTGGCACGTAATTTGTATTGACCCCGTGAGATTACTAATTCATAATAGAAAGGAAGAGAGTAAAATGTAAATATGTATATTTCAAAGGTTTCTAAGCTTTATTTTTCATGTTTGTATTTAGAATGCAAAGCACAACTGAATGTTATTTTAAGGTTCATTTGAAATTACGGTAAAGCAAACATTGATTTGATGAGACTGCAGGATGACTTTTAGTTGTTATTGTACGTGAACGTTCATGTGCGGAAAAATACATTTTGCGTTTGCATAAAATAACAGATGAAATATATTGGCCTCACATTTCTAAGGTGTATATGGACTATAGACATACATTGCATGTAAGGACTAAATCCTCAACATGGTGGTTCTAAAGAGTAAAATACAGTTTAGAGCTTACATCAGACACACATCACAAAATTTTATTTGATATTTTTTTCAAAAAAGAGTATATAACATGGGCACATTTATGTATTGAGCATTTATGACTGAGTTGCACTTATAGTTTGGAAGTAGAGCTTACTAAAAGGTATCGGCTAAAGTTTTACTTTCTGTCTGACTGTAATTTAAAAAAGTCTGCATTATTGTATAATTTTGTATGCATATCTGCTTTAAATTCTTGAATTTTCTTGTGGAATCGTTTTACCCGATGGATAAACGTAAACAATATGGATAATTCATTTTCCGAATGCTTGGTTGCTTTTCATCCAAATGTTTATATAACCACTATGGAGAAATTGAGAAATTATACTCATTTTACATTATTTTACACTATTTATCTTTTTACAGTACCTTCAACCAGGCTATTCTTAAACAACACAATACCTCCTGGGACAACTGGGACACGCCGAGACCTGAACTATCGGATACTGGTGAATATTGCGCCGTAACTCACTTCGATGATCCATTCAACAACAGACACAACCAGATCGACAGTGACGTCAATGACGCAGACAATAGTGTAGACTCATTAGATTATTTCGTTGAAAATGTAGGTTACGGTGAAAAATATTACGTGACAACATCGTGTCGACCTCTTTCGGCCATAACAGAGAGTGAGTTTTTTGACTGGGCGATAGACCCTAGAAACAGAAGTGAATATTCCGACGGCGAAAAAGTATCTTCCGAAGACACTGAGACAATTTCGAGTGAATTTGGTAGTGACGCTAGAAGTGGCGATGAAATAGACAGTAATATTTCAATAAGTGTGAAAAGTTCTGGGAGTTCTTTGCGACCTGGAATTGCTAATAACGAGTTTACTCAATTATTTGAAAATCTAGAGCTCTTCGATAGTGTCAGCAGTACATTTCGAACTGAGAACCACAAACTGATTGGAGACGATGGTACCATTTTGTCGACACAAGACGACTTTGAAAATAATACTGATGGCTTTGAAAATGATACTCATGGCTTAGAAAACCAAAGTTACGGAGTTTTAGATGATAAGAAAAACTTAACCCCAGTGAAGGAGAGTGAAACGACAATGTCGAAAGAAGCTAGATTTGCTGTTATTGAGACTCTAAATGATATGAAAAAGAAAAAGGGCGCTGACGTAAACGCTGAAATAAGGAATAAAGGCGTAACAGCTCAAAAGAGACTGCAAAATAACCGTTTAAAGTATGACAGGTACAAAACAATAGCCGAGACTAAGAATACGTTTCCTGAGAAAGAAACGAAAAAATACAAAGGTTCAGCCAAGAACAGAAAAAGTATAACGAGATATGATTCCTATGATAGTGTGGCAGAAACTGCAGTGGATGATTATAGTTCAGCATTTTCTTCAGAAATAAATACAAAATACACTGATGGGTCATCCAGTGCGGAAGATACACACGTTCAGAAGAAAGGGAAGCTACTTCCCAGCATCGACCCAAAACGAAGGTCAGCTAAAAGACTAAATTCAGCAGCTACTCAGTTTTATTCACTAGAAAAAGCTAAAAGGACCAATTATAGAATTCCTGGAATAGGCAAATTTGACATTGTGGCATCACCGGACGATTTTCGAATAACCCCACCGGGTTTTGACAGCCGATATGATCCACAACCCATCATATATAAAGAGGAACGTGAACCACCGCCAGTGGACATACAGCAAAAGTCTATACAGAAGTGCAAAAAGTGGTTGAAAAACGTTCATCTGTCACCACTTAGTTCTTTAAAACCATCACATAAATAAATCTACATTAGGAGAAAAGCGTCAGAAGATTGCAACTGAACCAAAGAAAAGCATCATACTGTCCAAGATGTTGACAATGGTTTAACATGCATGTGCAAGATGTTCAGTTATTTATTTATTTTTTTAACTTGTTTAAGTTTGTGCAGATCGTTCATTTATTGACATCATTTATTAAACTGAACTTTAGGTAGTTTTTCAATATTATCTTTAAATATTGTTAAATCATTTTTTTTTCATTCTCTCGTATGTCTGTAGCTCGTTTCACGAAGCTCTCTTATGACATATCTTATCTTATGATCGAGACTACTCTTAGAGTGACTTGTGATCTATCTTAACGGTAAGACTTGTCTTATGATTGAAGTTGTGACTTGCTCATAAGATTTATCTCAATTCGAGGTCAAACACAACAAACAGTTAGTTTCAAGTAAGTTAAATAATAGAATTGATTTAATATTGGTGATAGCTCAGTGGATTTATGCAAGTAATTATTTTGCCATAATATGAACCAGGCGATCCGAGATCGAATCTGTTTTTCTCTCTTTTTTTTCTTTTTTTTTTTCTTTCTATTTCAATAAAAATACATGCACTTAGATCTACCAACTGTTTCATTGTAATGCTATAGGCTATTTCGTCTGCAAATCGAAACCAAATCTCTTTAGTTTAAACATATTTATTTCATCTGATAACATATAATACAAACATGAATATACACAGTCAAACAGGATCAGAGCGGAAGCAAACTGCTTATTTAGCTCCTCTCCTGGAAACCAAATCTCTTTAACTCGAGTGTTTGCCTTATACACTGTATGATAAACCTGATGCATCTGGCGGCCGATCTGTTTATCATTTGGGGAATTTGCCATATTGAACTTAGGTCTAGTTATACTAGCAATTATGTATACAGTTCATGATGTTTGCAGTTAAAATAAAATTGACCCATTGGGGCCCTGAAAAATAATACATAGGCTGCTTGTACCGCTCCAAGCAAAGTTATTACGCTACTGACGTGCTATCTGATTAGGCTACTGGTTACCTTACGAAAACACGCCCATGCAATATACAAGGATTTTTTTAAGTTGTAAAAATTGAAAGATTTCAGTAGAAAATCTTTTTTTCTTATTTTTGCTCAAAACATAGATTGTGGGTACACGTTAGAGTACCCACAATCTATGTTTTGGAGCAAAAATAAGAAAAAAAGGTTTACCCCTGCAAACCCCAGTTTTGCTATAAAAAAAGTGGGGTTCAAGGGGGTAAACATTACATGGACACGTTTTCCTGATGAACCGTTCATGTCTGAGCCTGCCTAGAAACCATGGTTAGGTAAAACCATCCATACACATAAGCCTTACTTTGGTATTTTATACTGAGCCAAACACAACGCATCACGATTATGGCATGTTTTCGCTTTTCAATGAAATGTAATACAGTCTACCATATATATGCTGTTCAGCAATCGCCTATGATTTAATAGGGTACAATTTGGCTTTCAGAGTATGGACCATTGAGCTCGAATGAGATTGGCCAAAGCGGTTATTTTGGTGGCATGCGACTCCTGAGAGATTCTGGAAGTCAGTCTTCCTTTTGGATCGTGAAAAATGATTAATTTCTCGAGACGCATAATACAGAATGTTACAACCAGATGTTGTTGGACAGATGTTGTTGGATGTGTCAACCGCACGGCAATCTAATCCAGTGGAAATAAAGTTTATTTGTATTACATAACAAATAAATCGTTGTTGCGTTATAAGTTTGACTGAGTATATTTGAAGCACGTTTTGGATGCCATGGCATCCTAATTTTGTATGAACGCCTCATGAATAGGAGGCAACGTTTCGGCTTGAACATAGCTGTTGAATGGGAACTCAAACAAACAAACTAAAATAAAAATTTGGCCTTTATGAGTACTGAACCAATTTTAAATAAATATGACTCGGTGGCTCAGTGGTAAGCTATGTTGTCTTCTGTCCAGGCGATCCGAGTTCGAATCCGGTCTTGGTAATATTTTGTCATGTTTTCCCTTTACATAAAAACGTCCGCCATTTTGAGTTTACTGTAAAATAAGTTCAATCATAAGTTGTGTCCTTTGTTAGGACTAAAGTTAGGACATCTTAAGGATGAGACATATCTTATACTGAACTTAGTCCTAAGTTCAAACTTAGGATAAAATTTGTCTAAAAACGCTTTGTGAAACGAGCCCCTGGTTGGAAAGTTTGTTTTTACACCCAACCCCTCTTTCATTGAACCTATTACTTTTACTGTTATGTAATCATGTTATAGATCATATACAATAAACATATAATTAAGTTGACAAATTCATGCAATGTCTTACGGTTGTGTGCAGCCCAAAATACAGTTTATTGTCACCTTTGCAACTGTATATCTATTCTTAGTTGGTTGTGATAAGCGCCACCATTCTATTTTTCGGGATTAGCTCACAGGAAACCCACGAATCGGAACTGAATTTAAAATCTACACATAGACAGCAGGGGGCAATCAGTCAGAAAGTAAATTGTGTATAAAATACACACGAGGTACAAGATAACCAGATCATTCTATGCCATACAGGTATTCACTAGTTTCAACCGAAGAAAGAATGATATCGTTAACAAAAGAGAAACTGAAAAATAAAAGTAAAGGTAAAAGTAAGCAGTGATCAGGAAATTGAGCAATCATAACGAAAATCCCACTCCAAAAATCGAGCTTGGTAAAAACTAAAAAGACAAGTACTTATACAAAGAGTAGTTTATAGATTTTAATCATAATAAAACAGAACCGCGTTAATCAGTACCTCTATGAAATGAAATACATCTTTTATTTAAACAAGGATCGTTCTGCAGTCATGAAAACAGTCACTTTTTCTACTCCATTTGATACATACGAGGGTGGTCCCAAAAGTTCCGTTACACTCACTGTTTTGCCACAATAACAGCAAGTCAAAGCTTACAACACTTATGGTCACCAAGACTATATCTTAGGGCTTTGGTGGTAGATTTTTGTACTTCTACGTGCATTTGTTAAAACGCAGTGAAGGTTTGAATCCTTGTACCCCTACTGCAGCGGAGCAGGTCTAATGACGCTGCCGTTAATTGTGATTTTTTCTTAATATTTTGCCGTTTGGATAAATGCACTATAATTAAGAAATCTATTTCAAAATTAGATTTATATTTAGGTAAATGATTCTGTAGCATATATTTGGAAATCTAAGTAAAATATTTATTAGCAAATCGTCAAAATAATACTATAAAGATCAGTCATGCAAAATTAGAATAATTAACTAAATGCGATCCGTTGTTAACCACTTCTCAAGTTTCTGTAGGTCAAGAATTATCACTGTTAGCTGAAACATCGTTTCCAAAATAGGTTTTATGTAATAGCATTGAAGCCTCCAACTACTATGAAGCTAAACAGTTCCTTGGTTTCCATTAAAGATCATATTTTTGATGTTTATATATAATGACCCTGTATTTTTGCTCCGTATATTTTTGCCGACGTCGTAATTTTGTCGATGAATTTTTATAGGTAATTGTCTTTATTTGTCTCCCATACTATCGAATCGTTCCCAAATTATGTAACATAATCATTAAATGATGCTCATAGAATGGTAGTTAGGCTGGTAAATTTTCCTTAATGATCACATTATACCTATATTGATTTAACTGATTGCGAAAAATGGAAGTTCCGAAAACATGTTGCATAATTTGACCTGCTCCGGTCATGCCTACGCATGGTTACCAAGGTAACTGTAGCGGTGAGGCCATTGAAGTGAGCGACATGTTGTTCAGTAAAATCTCAAGACTACATAAACAATATTGTTTAAAAAAAAATTGGCTTTCGGCACAATGTAACACGAAACAGGTGACCCTAACTCCATAAATTGCACTAAATTATTTTTGTGTCACAGTTAAAACAATGAGACGTTATTGGCATTTGCATTATGAAGTAAGTACGAAACAAATACGAGCTTAATATTTGGAAAACTACACGATCTCCTTTTCTTTTGAACGCTACTGCAATCAAAGGCATAAAAAGCAGTGCATGTTATATTTTTCAGTATAGTAAGAATATTTTGAGAATCAAACACGTACGTTTCATATATTTAGTTAACATGGTTAAGTTCGGGTAACTGTGGTCGCCTTTTGGGAAATAGCGGCTGACTCGGCTTACGAAATGTTCCCTTAGTATAAGTACCTTATTGTCAATTCAATTTTTTCATAACTCGGTTTTTGGAGTGGTAATTTCTTTATGATTGCGCCATTTCCTGATCATTGCCTACTTTTACCCTTATAGAGCGATCTTCTAAAACAATGGTTTAATTATTTGACCCCGTTTAGGCATGTCTTCCCTTGTGAAATACTTGGAATATAAGTATTACATGATATATCTCTGGTTATCGTTGCCGGTTTATAAAGGGCCTCTGATGAGGGTTCATTACCCGGAATTGCACAATAAGACCCATACTTTCTCCCTTTGAACGTTTTCACTGCTTCCAAAGGATCTATTTTTTTTATCTTATTCGATGATTTTTTTTTATATTTAAAGTACAGTAAGAATAGAGGGACCAGGAATCGATACAATTAAATTAAAAGCCTCAACATAGACACCAGATGGAAAAGAAAATACATCACAAAACATAACAAAACATTCGATACAATTAAATTAATGGCCTCAACATACACACCAGATGGAAAAGAAAATACATCACAAAACATAACAAAACATTTTATTTCGACAACATATTCGTAGAGCAGGATAACTAGCTCTTTCACAACAAGATAGCAATCCTTTCGAGTCTCAAAACCAAAGGCTACGAGCACAGCAGAGACACAGACACAATAAACAGAAGATGTATCATGAAGATATGTTAAAGTTTATTTAAAAAAAAATAAGGATAGAAAGACCATGAATTGATTCGATTAAATTTAAAATCTCAAACGAAGATAAGAGATCACTAAAATAATAATCAGACAACACACAACAGAAAATAAACCGACGGAGGAGCTATTTCCCAAAAGGTGGCTACTCAGCTATCGTAAATGAACTGAATATGAACTATGCACACAATAAATAAATGTCACTGAAACTTACAATAGAAAGTGAAATAGAAAAGGAAGTAGATCGACCCCCTAACAGAACTATGTTCGAGAAAGATACCAATGCCGTGGGCGATTAGGGTATGCAGAAAGAAAACAAATGTCATTTTAGAGGGATTGTTTATGTTACAAGAGAAATAGGAAACACTGCAATTCAAGCAAAACTGCCGATTTCGAAATATTTGATAAAGAGAAACAGACTGAGTCTGCCTCTAACAGAACTGTGACCAAGAAACCAAGGCACTAAGTGAATAAAATATACAGAAAGAATCATCTTAGAGAGATTATTAATGTTACAATGGAACTAGGAAACAGAGCAATCGAAGACGAACATACCGAATACTAAAGATGTGATAAAACTGAAATTACAAACAGACAGTTCATTCCAGTCGAAAGAGCAATGCAACAGCCAAGAGAACTAAATACATGTTTATGTAAATAACATGTCCCGACGTCAAACAAGAAACATAGAGGAGCGTCCTTGCATTTATTTAGTCAACCTAAAATGTTCTTCCTCATATATAAGTCGAGCAACTCAAAATATTCATCCCACCAAGCAACACATATAAAACCAAGTCCAATCACTGCTTTAATGATTCAAATATTGAATTCAAAGTATTATTGGCCTTAGCATAAAACACGGTTTTCATGATCATGGTCAATCCTGAATTATTGACAATGTTATCAGTTGACAACTCAGTCAATTCACAGATGCCATATATATCCAGTCAGATGGATAAAGGTATAAGTAGGCAATGATGAGGAAATGGCAGAATTAGAAAGAAATTCCAGCTCCAAAAACCGAGGTGGGAAAAAACTAAATTCACAATCAGGTACTAAATTACAGGTACTTATACTTAGAAAACATACCGAAAGCCGAGTGAACAGCTATTTTCCCAATAAGCGGCCACTCAGTTACCCAAACTTAACTAAAATATGAAAACGTACATAAGGTGCAAACAGCACAAAAATTTAACACTAAAACATAAACCAATAAGAACCACCACAGAAGTATCGCCTTGGAACGATCAGTAATATATAATAACTACCGGACAAACTAGTTTTACAGGCCTAACCTCACCCTCAACTTCTGCAGTGGTACACAACATTTAGTTAGTTATTCGGACCTCTTGGTGAATCTCTAACTTATCAATGAATCACCAAGGACAAACAAATAAATTATGATAACGTGCATGATGAATCAAACACGAGGACTCACAGATACAGTAAGCTGCCCGGCGATGAAGAGCCCTGGGCACCAAACAACATCACTGACAATCTGGAGCAAACGAAAAACACCAGTTGAACCCTGTATGGTATATAAAATGGGGACTACATATAAATTGTATACCTAACACTGAGGAAATCCTAATGATCACTATAAAATTATACTATTTAATCCCCAACCATAACGTAAATGCAGTTTTAACATAACAGGCTAAGGGAAAGGAAAATTGACTTGAAAAGTTCCATCAGTCTGAAACATGGAATGGTCTGTGATTTCATGCTCACAATTTAAATTTTATGCTGTGTGTTTCATTTTACATGTCTTACATATTCTCTTCAAGTTTTTAAAATAAATATTCTGTTATTTTGCTGCCTTGCGTGACATTTTTATGCTTTTGGTATAAAAGCATAAACAGTCGCATACACAGGGTCATATTTAGTGCCCATTGCCGTACCCTTACATTTGTTGGAAAAAGTTTCCATTTAAGAGGTAATTAAACTGAAATATAAATATTAATTATGTGTCATCTTTTTTCAGTTGCCTAGAAAGTCTTTATAATTTCGTGATGGACAGTCCTCTTGGAATTTTCAAAGTCTTACTTGGATATTATTTAATAATAGTCGTGTTGAATTCTCTGTTTTAAAGAAATAACTAACATGTCCTCTGTGGCGATCTCCATGTTGCTTTTTTTTAATTACATATTTGTTAATATTTATTTTCTATTTCGATTTTGAGAACAGGTTCTTTGTCATCACAAGCCGTTACGTCTGAAATCTTCTGCACATTCTGCTCTCCACACATGCGGCCATGTGAAGATATACGACTTACAAGTTTTGATAAACTAGTTTAGAAAAATGTAGAAAAATAACTGAATATTATGATCCACCCTGAAATCTAGCTTAATATAGTTACTCCCTACAATCGAATATACTATGCCTGACTATTCACAGAGGAATTTGATATGTCTAATTTATATTTTATGACATAGTACTTTCACACAGTAAGACCTAGAATAATAACAGTAGAGTATCAAGATGACCATATTCACCATAATATACGACAATCGTAACTACATTTGTTTCGTAGGGAGACGTAGGAGACGAAAGCAGTCAGGTTCTGATTTTATGAAACAATCTCGTTGCATATATTATTACTATGCATTTTTGATGAATCAAAAGTATAGCACAGCTTAATAATTTAGACAGCATTCCTATTCATTCGACACTATCAAAACTAGGGAAAATATTGTTCTAATTCTACGCAACCGTATAATTAAACATTAAATATGTATGTATTTCTTGCCTAATTCTGGTGTTACGTTAAACGTGCGGGTATTATCGTCAAAGAAGATTGAACTATATATCTTTAATTCGAACAGTTGCGTGATACATGCTATTCTTCCATTTTTCATGGAACATTGGTGCTTGGAGCAACGTACCCGCTTCAAATCGTATAGATCCGTATGGAAAAAGTACAAGTGATAAGGAAATGGTGCAATCAGAAAGAAATTCCCACTCCAAAAACCGAGGTGGGAAAATCAGGTCTTATACTAAGAAAACATATAGTAAGCCGAATGGGCAGCCATTTTCCCAAAAGGTGACCAATCAGCCACCAAAACTTAATTAAAATATGAAAACACACATATGGTGCTAACAGCACAAAAATTCAACACCAAGACATAAAACAATGAGAACCACCACAGAAGTATCGCCTTGGAACGATCAGTAATTATAAAATTACTGGCGGGCTAACCCTCACCTTCTGCAGTGGCTCTGATATTCACACATATAAACAAACAATAAAGAAATACCAACGTATAACATGTAATACGGAAAGCAGGGTGAGCAGCTGTTGAAGTGAGTTGGTTACAGTACTAGCTTGGACAGAACAACTAAAATGCAAGGCTAAGTGGACAGCAAACTGATATTTGGGTGGCCACAAAGTCATACAACAAAAACTAATTATTGGAATAACTTGGATAAATATGAACCACAGCAGCAGTCCCGCCTAGGACGGTCAGTTATAGTTATAAATAACTGGTGGGGGGGGGGCTTAAGTCGATTTTACATGGCCAAAACTTCACCCTCATATTCTGTCTGGTTCACAACATTTAGTTAGTTCTTCTGTCCTCGTGGTGAATCAACTGTTAACTGTCAATAGCTAAACAGCGTTGAAATGAATAGCTAAAAATCATTATTAGATGCAATTGGTATAATAGCATACCAACTGCATTTTTCTAAACAGGCTAAATCGGATTTAATATGCACTGTACGCAAGTTGGGTACCAAGTTTGTATGGGAAAAGATAATCTCCACAGGATGCTTTATAAGACTAATTACGTAAACGCAGGAATAAATTACCTGTGAATCGTACCAAAGGGCACTAACCCAAATGGAATTAGGTATTGGTGGCCCAGATGTAATTAGATTATTTAACATACATTTGTTGAAGTGAATGATAAATCATTTTGAAGTTTAGAGCGCTTAAAATTTTGTATTTTGCATAAAATAGAAATCAATGATACCCAAAACTAAATGACAAAGGTGATACTTTGTAAATTATGTGCTATTATTTTGAGTCAACAAAGTACTTGCAATAACTGGTTGAAAAAGGTACTTCCGTAAAATCAGAACTGGTCTGCTCTCGTCTCTTTTAAGCGTTCTCTCTGTATTCGCCTGCAAACGAAACAAACACGACAATGATGTCGTATATTAATGTGTATACGGAAAAAATCCAAATGAAAGCATCGCCTAAACCCATGTTCTACATGTCTTTGATAAGAAGGTAAGAAAATGCTAAATTATTTATAAGTATCACGTGAGACGTTTCTAGCCAAACAATTGCCCATTTCCCTCTCTGATCTATTCACTCTGTCCATCGTAAATTTGTTGCCGTATACATTTTGTGTTATACATATGTTACAACATTATCATTCCACGCTGTAGACATGTAAATTACAATCAAGATACAAGGTTTTTAAGTTAGTTCAATAAGTGTCCTCCGTTTGTTGTACGATTCATTTGTCATATTGTTTTCATTGTAAACGAACACCAAAAATGACAGATAAAGGTAATTTCGATATCAGAAAAAAGTGTAAGTTACAAATTTATGTTGATTTAGGCTGACATGTCAGTCCACATACGTCAGTAGCCTAAAATCCCAAACAGGTGGGACATTCTAGTGGTAGAATTCCAATACAAACTCATAATAACATGAAATAACACTTTTTAAGAGCAATTGAATGTAGTTATGTTCAATATTTTCGAGTAGGATAATGCAGTTTTATCTTACAACATGTTATTGTGCGATATTTTAAGTAAGAGGGTTGTTTATTTCTAACACTTTTGTGCATTTTCTCAGCTTATTGTCAGCTACAACAATGCTAAAATGAATATTGACATTCTTCACAATTGTTAACAATGTATTGACAAAAAGGTGCAATTTAGCATAATAAACATTCAAATTGGTGTAATTACTCATACTATGAACATATCCTGTTTTTGTTTGTTCGTGTCTCGTGTTTCAAGAGCAAAACAAGTATCCCCGCAGTTTCTACGACCCTTCGTGTTTGCTTCTTCCCGCTCTCTTGTGATCCTCATCATATTTCCTACCTGACCATTTGAGTTTCCTTTAATCATCTTACAAGCTCGCCCCTTCTTCCAAACTCACTATAGAACTGCAGAAGCTGAGGGTGAGGTTAGGATCCTGTAAAACCGGTTTAGTTTAAACATATTTTATTCAATTAGTACAACGTAAATATTACAAATACAATGTTGTGAACATGCAAAGGATTAGAACGAAAGCATAGATGCTTATATAGTTCTTTTCCAAGAAAACCGGTTTAAGCCCGCCAGTAACTTTGTGTTACTGATCGTTCCAAGGCGGTACATCTGTGGTGGTTCTTTTTGTTTTATGTCTAGGTGTTTACATTTTTTGTGCTGTTGGCGCCTTATGTATGTTTTCATATTTTTAATTAAGTTAAGGTAACTGAGTGGCCACCTATTGGGAAAATAGCTGCTCATTCGGCTTACGATATGTTTCATGGTATAAGTGCCTGATTGTTAGTTTGTTTTTTTCCCACCTCGGTTTTTGGAGTGGGAATCTCTCTCTGATTGCGCCTTTTCCTGATCTTTGCCTACTTGTACCTTTTCACTATAGCCTTTCCTCCTGTTCATACAACCATCCTTATCTATCTATTTCATTTATTGAACCTTTTTCTTTTCTTTCAAAGTTCGCTTTCATTTATCATGCTACATTTTGAATTACGTTCCCTTACATTCCTTTCCAATACGCCCTTTTGGTTTGTAGGACTGTCTGCACTGGTTACAGATTCTAGGAAGGATGTCGGTCTATTGGTTAACCGTATGCTATATTTATAATTAAAACTCATTTGTAACTTTGTTTTGCACATCTTTGTTCTGAATGCATCATTCTCTAATCATTGCTAACCTTTCCCTTGAATTTGCAAACTTATCTATTCAGTCTCAGATATCACTCATTCGCCCACCTCAGGCCATACCATTTTCTGTTTTTTTTTTTTTTTGTTTTTTTTTTGTTTTTTGTTTTTCGTTTGGTATTGCTTTCATTCTTTTGCAACTTCTGTCATCTTCCATCTATCCCACAAACCTTCTCTTCAATGAACACAATATCTGCAATTTCACAACATCATATCATTATAACAACTTGTCCTTAGAACGAAGTGCTTGTAAAATTGGTCTATTGCGCTTATGACCACGACCAGCTCTCATAATAGCCCTTAAAGCATCTACATTTTCTCTATTCTCCAATCTTTATCATACCGATTTAAAAGACTCCAATGACGTACCGGATGCGATCTGCAATGAAGCCTCATTTCTCTCTCCTCATACATTTTATTTCTCGATCAGTTCCTTACCATTTGCTACTAGACCTCTCTCATCATTTCTTCGATCATATCATTTCTAAGGACACTAGAATTGTATCTACCCTATGATTAATGAACTTTTTTTCTTCGTTTTCAAAAATATGCGCTTTGAATTGGCAACCAAGGCTATTGGGACCTCATGCCACACTTGTCCTTGTTTGTTATTTATAATAATTATCTTCTAATCCTGAACTGGGTCTTTGGGTTAATCATTTCAACTTAAATTGGATTCGTTTACATTTCGGAGACGAATAGTCTGAATAATCGACAACATTTTTACAATTTTACAGTAATTAACAACTTCAGGCGGATGGTAATACAAATGTTTCCACAATTTCTAAAATTAAACAATGATTTAAAACTGAATATTTGCAGTCCTGTCATTCGTACAAAATGCTCTTTAAACATTATCAGGGAATTATTGTAAGCAGTGTTTGCTTGCACTCGAAAATGTAAAGATTATTAGTTGAAAGAACCAAGCCGTGGTGAGAGTGAAAGAGCTTTTTGAATAAGAGCGAAAAGCAATGGCACATATTACCTGCTCTGATCGCCATCTTTATTGTTTTATTTTGGTTGCCTGGAATGCGTCACATCATTTGGGTCTAAATCTGAAATTTCTAAACGAACCTATATAGGCTGGTTTGTGACCATAACACTAAATGGAAGTTCAAACTCGGGTTTTACGCGACGAGGCTATGATTATAGCGTATTGTTCTCACATGTCAGAAAGTGATTAAACCATAATCCGGTTAATCTGATGGTATTACCTCTCAAACATGTTTGTTAATTTCTGGCAGCAGTTGCACTAAACTATTGGCACCAAAGACAAGTTATAAACTCATGTACACGGAGGGCCCCTAGTGCCAAGTTGATTTGATGTAAGTTTCGTTTTTGTCAGTTGTTCATCCTGAAATAACAGACTCTTCAGATTCACAGCCTGTTACTTCAAGTTGTGAATCTGTAATGACAGATTGTGAATCTGTCATCATATTGTGAAGCAGTTATTTTAAGTTGTGGATCTGTTATTTTGCATCTGTTGTTTCAGGTTGAACAACTTCCAAGAATGAAACTAAAATCAAATTAACTTAGCACTACTGCTCTTCCGATTAGAACTGTTTCAGTTAGATTCAAAATTTCAACTCACGCCAGGCGAGAATCACAGGATAACACAAACACTTTTTCAACTTGATGTCAAGACTGCTGATAATGTTGTTACTACGATTGTTTCTGCTGCCTGTCGATTGTATTCGGTCCCTTCATCATGACGTTTGTCTATTTATTTTGTTTCTTACTTAATTACCTTCGATATTATATAAGTTAGAGGACCAGGAGATGTCCTGGGTAATGATTTCGTGATATGACTATACCACGCGAGTTATTGCTTCTTGTGTCTGAATCTGAATAAATAATTTACTGCTAAAGGCAAAGCTACAACATTTTACCAGGAAATTTAGACCAGAGAGGTTAGAGGTGAAGAGATTCATAAGAGAGGCAAACTTAGACAGGGTAGTCAACCCTGTCCCTTGTGCTGCGAGGGAAAACGCTTCGTAGATAGGCTTGAGTTTTGATTTTTTCTTCGCATATTTTTGTGATAAGGACAGTTGCAGGAATTCTGGCTTTCTTTTTCAGATCTTTATAACGTAAGATCCGTTATCGTTTTCGTTTTCTGCAATATTTTCCCAGACATTCCTTCTGGTTCAAAGGTGTAATGTATTGTCACAAACCTCTGGTGCTATGTCTTTTTATTCATCTTTTTTCTTTCTGCTCGCCTTTATTGAAAGACCGGAAAGATCGTGTCATCAAGAGTGTTGTTTGAGGTGTGTAACTCCTTCGCCCTTCTGGAGTCTTTGCTCTGGGATAAGCAGATTGTTGATTTTCCCATGGGGCGGCTCATTTTAGAAAAATTATATGAGCTCTATGACCTTCTTTTCTTACAATTCTTACTTTTCATCTCTTCTCTGACTTGGTACCATTTTTATTTTCTTTTGTCACCTGGTATAAATGTCTCGGTAATATACTATATGAATAAAAGAAACGCAACAAACACTTTGGGTCACTAAAACTTGCTTTCTAATGCAAGTATGTGGCGTTACTGAGCTAATTATATGAAAGCAATGTAAACGTCAAATTGCAACAGGTTGAGCCACAATTTCGATTAGGTATGCTTAATGACGTACGCGTAACCAAACTGACATACAGTAGCACACCCTGTTACCATGATCAGTAAATGTCAAATTTGTAACCAAAACCAATATTTTGTTTCCAAAACCCTTAAAATTGATTGCAGATGTAACCATTGATCAGTTGGTAACATTTGGTTATGCTTTGAGACGTTTAACGTCACCAACGTCAATCGAAAAATGAGTCAAAAGCCAATTAAATTTCCTTCGGCATGCGTTATATTCAATAAAATGATTATTTATGTAAACATTATGACCTTTGAACTTCAGACGTCCATAAAACGTCCATAATAACGTACGTCAAAATCCAACATCCTGCATTTTAAAGACTCTCATTATGTTTTTCAAATTTTCTTATTTGACAAACCTTTGATTACAGTGCTTAAATCGAGTGTTTACTCAAAGCATATAATCCGTTTCGCTCCGTTACATAACGTCATATTCTGTTTAACGAACGTCAAAACAAACGCTCCGATGATCCATTTCTACGGTATCTGTGACGCCACTGTTGATTAAAAAACACGACGTGTCGTAACCGTTTAGGTACAAATGACCAAAATCGAATAATCTAAAGGACGTTTATTACTCATTCTTTGTTATTGTTAACTTCAGCATTCCGTTAGCAAGATTTAACGCAACATGGGACGGCACCTAAGTATACAATGATGCTGGTTTTTATTGCACATTATCAAGTCGACGTCACGTAACCCTTGGCATTTTCACCTTCGCCCAGACGTTAACGTCGCAATTTGCGTTTTTCATAGTTTTTGACGTTTTGTCGTTATTTTTCAAAATAAAATGACGTTTTCTCATTTCATCACGTGCAAAAAGCAGTCAGTAGGTCATTTGATAAAAGGATTTTATCAAAACGTCAGATACATACATGTACGTAAAAACTGAAATTTAATGTGTTGCGTATTTTAATTATTTTACTATGTCTGAGGTATCGAGGTGTCTTTGTACCACATGTGTAGGTAGATGCTTTTATTTACATCACCTCCGTTGTCTGTTCATCAATTACATGCAAGTGGTATTCAACACGCGTCGAAAGCATCGCATCTAAGAGGCAAACCTGCTTCTTCCCACTTCTGCTGCCAGATTACAACTAGCTGTATTGTATGCGTTTAGCATTGTTGGTATGATAGATATATTAAGGTGGAAATATAATTTAGTCTACTGTAGCATTTAAGGAACCCCGTTTTTTGTTCTTCATTAGCGATGCAATATCATTTGCCTCATCCACTGCTCCCATTTACACTGTAAGTCATGAGGCTGATGTCTTGTCAGAATCAATCGCTATATTTATTCTAATTACCCTTTCCATATTCATCTTAAGCTCAGACGAAATCGCTAAGAAATCTATTCTAAAAATCTTCGGGGACTCAAAGGGCGTTGGCTTGACCGGAGACGATCATTTCCTGGTCACACATGGAAAGTGAACTAATAAATATTTTGGGGATAAGGTCATCAGTGGAAGCTTTGCTTCTCCCTTTCATACCTTAACCCATTTTTGACGAATGGATTTTCCCATCATTATCAATTGGGTCAGTCCACTTTCATTATTAGGGACATCAGGAGTGATTTTGAATTTTTATTCCATTTTTCGATGAAATTCCTCTAAGCAAACAGAATAGCCCCAGATGGGACGCCGCGTTCTGCGGCGTCACATCTGGGGCTATTATGTTTGCCTATGTCCCACAAAAGGGACGCCAGGCTTATATGAGTTTAACGCGTCTCCATAATGGTACTAATGAAAGCATATAGTAAGTATTCCGAATTATTGAAGTTATTCTACCTAGTAATGGAGGCCCAACCCAACCTAAATGGCCTGTCTCCAGGACGTCTACCATTGATTCCGAATAATTTACACAAGGATACGATAAAGTAGGAGTGGTAGTTCAAATATTCCAAGAGTTTATTGAAACTTAACAGGTAAATACAATATTAAAGAGCTATTCGCATGTTAAACAAGAAAGGAAATCTATCTACGGACAGACAAAAGAAACATTGTACTGACACAATGACATTGACCCACTTTCGACAGTTTCGATATTGAATATAGTCGTACACATTTCAGAGGGTCTTGTAAACCAGATTTCTGGCATTCATTTTCTAAATCAGGCATTTGAACAACCGAAAAAGAATGTTGGGGCATTTTATAATAATTGTTTTTGTTGATCAGGCATTCATTTTCTCAATTAGGCATTTGAACGAGCGAAAAAGAATGCTAGGGCATTTTATCATACATGTAGAAGTCTGCTTCTATAAAAAGGGATGACGAAATTGGCTGTCATTTGCATTTCTTTTGTCCGTCAGCAGATAATATAATTTCTTAGGGATAAAAATGTTCATAAATTTAGTTATTTTTGCAGTCATTCCGAAAACTTGCCCATACAATATATAGAGATTTTTTTTAGCCGTAAAAATTGAAAAATTCGGTAGAAAATTTTTGATATTTTTCTTATTTTTGCTCAAAAATAGATTGTGGGTACTCGCCGAGGCAGTTCTAACGAGTACCCACAATCTATGTTTTGGAGCAAAAAAAAAAAAGAAAAAAAAAAAGAAAAATAGGTATACCCCTGCAAACCCCAGTTTTTCTATATATTTTCTATATATGGGGTTCAAGGGGGTATATATTACACGGACATGTTTTCCTGATGTTCTAAACGGAAAGATAATAATTAAATCCCTTTTTCCTATACTACTCAACAAAAAATATAATTCCAGTTTTGAGCAGATCTTCTATTTGAAACAAAAAAATAAAATAAATATTAAGGATAAACTACGTGCTTCTACAATAAATAATATGTTAGAATGACACGACTAGATATAAGTCTACATAAAAGTGGTATTATTATTATAGCCTGTCGTACGATATCAGCTTAATTAGGGTTCACATTTCGGTTATTATCTGTTACTATATTTAGTCAACCATTCGGAACATTTTTCTATAGCAAGCTGCCGGATGTCTGGCGGAGGAGTTTCAGATTCCCTTTCTTCCACCGTTGCTAGATCCTTATATCGACTGTCAAATCCCGGCGGTGTAATCTCGAATAAATTATCGTCTAATACAGGAATATCATATTTTCCAATTCCCGGAAGTCTAAATAACTGGCCTTTACTGGTAAATTTATCCTTTGAAACATCGTTTTGTATCTCCGGAAGTTTGGAACTGTTTTTCCTTGCGGGGTCATTTTCGGAACAGTGCGAAAGACGACAAGAATGGTTCGCTGAAGAATTGGTTTCTGACCGGTTTTGGTGTATAACATCAGTGTTACAGTCTATAATTTGCTGCATCTTTTCAGATGCCCCCTGTAGAACCCGTGTAGCATTGTATCCGACAGAATGTTTGTTTAAATTTGAATCACGTTTAGGCTGAACCCAAGTTTTCACAGACTTACGTTGGCGACTAGGATTAAACTGAACTTTATTGTTATTTGAAACAAAATCCGACGCTAGACACGTTTGTGAGCGGGAAGCGTTCATTTCTTTCACCGTTTCAGTTATTGCATGATGAGCTTCTTTAGACATCCTATTAAACATGTCTGAATTTTTGTGAGCACTCCTACTTCTAAGCACACTTGATTGCGTTCGTGGCCGTTGTCGAATCGTAGACCGAGCTTGAATTTGTCCCGGACACGATTTTGCAGTCTTTCTACTTGTTCGACTTAGAGCTGTTTTTAAATCTCTCCCACTTTTGAGGTCATTAAAATGTTCGTCCTCTTCGTCTTTGGCATAACGTATTATATTTTCATCCTCCCTACACGGACTATTTATAACAACTCTTGCTTTGTTGTCAAGTCCACTTTCTATATTTATTTCTCCATTCTCACTCTTATAATCATATACACTTTCTGAATCGTTAGACTGTATATCTAACATTTCCAATCCAACATGATTTTCATTTCCTGTCTCCGCGGGTTCATTGTTTATTGTTTGACCACTTTCAATAACGTTTAAATTAGTTTCCGCGTTCTGCAAACAGTTCCCATTTTGATCAAGTTCATTACTTTCTTCGGTAGCATTGTCATTGTTATTCGGTGCAGCTGAATTAACCGGGGTATGACTCCGGATATTATTCACTTTTGCATTTGATTTGTATCTCAACCCCCGAAAGTCGTGGAAACTTCGACTGTGGGAAAACTTCAGATTCATCATTGTTGTATTCTCTGTAATCTTCTTGTGTAGTTTCTGATATTTGTCCTCTAGCGTTCGCATCCATTGCGGGTGCTGACCCACGGATAGGCTCTTGTTGACTGGTTTCGGTCTCATCATGGAGGTTGACTGGGTCGGGTACATCATCGCGGTAGGCATACTAGACCCGAGAAAATTAGGTCAGGACTTCTGAAAATACGAATTAGTTTATACGAATGTTATATATGCGGTAGAGGCAAGATAGAAATGTCATAAGACTGATCCAAAACAACGTTATTTTAGCCCAGTATACAAATTACCCTAGAACCCGAAATCCTGTATCTCGCATATTTAACTTTGGAGGTGACATCTCCTGCTATAGTTGGTTTGAATGCATTTTTGGCTAGTCCTAACCTTCCCTAAGAAGGATTGGGTGGGCTGCTCTGGAATTTTTTTTGGCACGATAGTCTAATCAGGCGATGATGTATGGTACTGCTATGAAATAAGCTTTAAATCTAATAAACAGACAACTACATACTTTTCCATTATCCAGTCATTTTCCCTGTCTGTATGACTTGCTTTTGTATTTTAAACAATTTTAGAAACTATTGATTTGATTATGAAACACCTGTATTGCTAAAACATATTTCTGTATTAATATTTTTACCACTTAACATGTAAAATTACCCCACCCACCTTAATAATATGCATGTATGCGATTTGAATGTTAATCTTCTTATGGTTAGTTTGTTTTTAACAATCTATCCTCTTTAACATGCTTAAACAATAGCATGAAAAGTAATAAAAACTGTTTACTAAACTGTTTGGACCTATACTTAAGGTTATACCTAAATGTGGTAATGCATCAATGGTATCAAACAGCGTAAAATCAACTACATGCGCATTAATTTTGTACTAGTGAATATTTTCACGAAGTCTTGGTTTGAAAATATTTCTAAATTAGACATTATTCCTTTTCAATGACTGATTTAAGTTAATGGCAAAAGAAATGTGAACTAAGAACTGATAACTTGCCTCTATGCACAGGAGCGGTGGCTGCTATGCGACTGACAGCCCGACAAGACCGTAACTAATTACCGAGGGTGTAATGCATTAAAACAATCCAGACTATAATTAAAAGTGAAGTTTGTGGCATTTTCTTAGAGCTGAATGATGCATATTAAATCAATTTAGGTATATTTGGTAATGGTCAAGCTCAATACAAACACAAGATACCAATTGTATGGACGCTTAAGCATTATTTTGGAATATTTCTGATACTTACCTTACTATACACTGAAATCAAATATTATCTCTTATCCTAGAACACAAAAACCTGTATCTCTCATATTTTGAGTTTGAGGTGACATCTGCTATAGTTGGTTTGAATGTTATTAAGTAGTCCTCACCTTCCCGATGAAGGATCAAGTGGGCTACTCTCGAATTTTATTTGGCAATCTGCTCAAATTCATTGATGTATGGAGGTAGTGCTGTGACAAAAAGCTATATATCCTATGAAAAGTCTGCTAAAATGTAGTATATAAATTGGTTCTTGTTTCTTATTTATTAGTTACTTTCCAATGCATTGTATATTGTTTGTAAGCAAAAGTATAAAGTGCAGTCTCATTTTACACGAAAAACCTCATGATCTTTTGAAAGTATGGCATTATTTCACACAGAATTACCCCACCAACTTTAAAACTCTGCATATTATTGATACTCTGTCTAAAAATTTCCGAAGTATTACTCCCATTTGAATGAAACTATAAATTATATTATGTTATTATATATCACAGGCAGCTGTGCAGTGCCTTAGCAATACATGTAATTGGAAGCCATTTGAAGCCTCACAGGTCAATTAGCAGCCAATTTACAGGTAATTTTGTGAGTCAATGTCTTATTTGTCTGCATTTTGCTCTTATTTCTTAAAAATATTGAAAGATAAAGTCGCACGATTTATATATCTGAATATGGACCAATAGAGCATTGTCTTAGCAATCTTATGATGCCATCTACATCTCTATAGGGCCATAAAAAGCCAAGACGCAGTAACTTTTGTAAGTATACCCCTTCAATTTTTCCTCATTTTTTTCTCTAATTATTTAAGTTTTCATAAATATTTTTGAAAATTGAAATCACATAATTAATTTATTTGAACATATACAAAAAGACAGTTGTCTTGGATATCATTTTGCACCATTTTCAGCTCTTAATGGCCATTTGAGGTCATGATAGAAGGACTTTTGTATGTACACCCCATTATTGTTTCCGCATTTTTTCCCAATAAGTTTTACGCATGCATAAAATTATAAAAACATTTAATCGTATGGTTAATATATCTGAATACCAGCTAATGAGCCTTGGTCAAAGCAATCATTCAACACCATTTTCAGCTATTTGGGGCCACCAGAGGCCGAGATACAAGAACTTATGTTAGTATACCCCTTCATTTTTTTTCTCAATTTTTGTTTAAGTATTTATGTTTTCAGTAATATTTTTGCAACTTGAAACCATATGAATAATTTATATTATTACACTCAAATAGATAATTGTCTAAACAATCATTTGATGCCATTTTCAGCTCTTTATAATCATTGGTTGACTAGAAACAAGAACTTATGTAAGTATACCCCTTTATTTTTACCGCATTTTTCCTCCATCTTCTATGCCTTCACAAAAATTATTAGCACTCAGAGTCACATTGATTTATATATATGAATACAAACTTATAGAACAAAGTTTAAGCAATCTTTTGACACCACTTTCAGCTATTCCGGCCCATCAGAGGCCAAGATGTAAGATTTTTTGTAGGTATACCCCATTTTATTTCCCTCACTTTTTCTGTAATTATCTATGTTTTCAATAATATTTTTAAACTTGAAATCATTTTATTAATTCATCCGATTTCATACCAAAAGATAATTGTCATAGCAATTATTTAACACCATTTTCAGTTTTAATGGTCATCTGAGGCCATGATACAAGGACTTTTGTATGTATACCTGCCATCGTTTACACATTTTTCTTCTATATTTTTTACGTATTCATAAAAATCATTAATACATTTAATCATATGGTTTATATATCTGAATACCAACCAACGTCCCTTGGTCAAAGCAATCATTTGACACAATTTTCAGCCATTTTGTGCCACCAGAGGCCGAGATGCAAGAACTTAAGTAAGTATACCCCTTTATCTTTTCCTAAATTTTTCTTTAACTATTTCTGATTTCAATAGTATTTTTGAAACTTGAAATCATATGATTAACTTATCTGATAACAAACCAATAAATAGTTGTCTACACAATTGTTTGATGCCATTTTCTGCTCTTTATAATCATTGTTTGACTAGAAACAGGAACTTTTGTAAGAATACCCCTTTATTTTTCTGACATTTTTCATCCATCTTCTATGCCTTCATAAAAATTATCACCACTTAGAGTCATGTGATTTATATAATATTATATGCATTCAAGCTTAAAGAACAACGTCAAAGCAATTAATTGTTACCATTTTCAGCTATTCAGGCTCATAAGAGACCAAGGTACAAGCTTTTTTGTGCGTATATCCCTTTACTTTTTCCACATTTTCCCCATATCTTCTATGCCTTCATAAAAAATATTACAATTTTGAGTCAATTCAATTCAATTCAAACTTTATTTCACTCAATCCATCATACAAATGGCAATATGAGGTAATGTAAAACACTTTGACAATGGAGGCTCTAAAGAGTCACATGATTTATGTATATGAATACAAGCTTTTATATCAAAATCAAAGCAATCATTTGACACCATTTTCCGCTATTCATAAGTATACCCCTTTTATTTTTCCTCATTTTTTTCTTTAATTATCTATGATTTCAATATTAGATTTAAACTTTTAAATCATAATGATTAATTAATCCCATTTCATACCAAAAGATAATTATCTCAGCAATTATTTTACACTATTTTGAGCTCTAAATGAGCATTGAATGCCTAGAAACAAGAACTTTTCTGTGTATACACCTTTTATTTGTTTGCATTGTTCCTCTATTTTCAATGCATTCATCAAAAATATTAATATTTTAAGCCATAAGATTAATTTATCTGAAAACCAGCCTATAGAACCAAGTCTAAGTAATCATAAAACACCATTTCAGCTATTTAGAGCTGTCAGAGGCAGAGATACCAGAACCTTTGTAGGTATACCTCTTTATTTTTTCCATTATTTTGCGTGTTTGTTTGTTTGTTTGTTTCATAACTTTTTCTTGACACTTTAAGCCTCATGATTATATATTTGACAGTGACCGACTTTACATTGTTTCAACATTTTTTTCGATACCATTTTCAGCCTTTACCGTGAGAAGTTGAAGTACAATAACTTTGAACAGACCAAAAACGGTCAGCTGTATATACAAATTCCCAGATAGGCACAAAGACAGAGTGTAATCTCGATCAATGATAATGTTTCAAATAAAAGTATCTTAAACGCAAAGCTATAGATAAATTTCGAACACGCACTTTGCTTGAAAGTGGGTGGGGTAACTTGGCATGACAAAACCCTACATTATAAAGGATTTATAGCACTTTATGATCTTTAAATACATTTTGTATTGTGTGAAGTTATTCATATTCAAAGTATTTGCATAAATGTGCATTGTTTATTTATCAAAAAAGCACAATGACCCCATAAATGATGTAAAAATCTGCTTTGTATGGAATGCGTATATTCCCAAAGTACCTCAGAACATGGTGTGAGTAAACCTATCTGCCAAAAAAATTCAAGAGCAGCCCACCTAAACCATTTATGGGAAGGTTAAAACTATTCAAAAATGCATTCAAACCAACTATAGCAGAAGATGTCACCTCCTTCAAAAATTACCCTGGCTGGATTCTAGGCTAAATGTAGCAGTACGGGCATAACGCAAATGTACAGTTTGTACATATTGCAAACGTTTATGGCTTTTTAAAAACAGTAACCTTTGTTCGTCTAATAATTAGGAACAGTATGTCTAGTATATATAAATGTATGTTTCTCCCATGACATATCATTTATATGTATTTATTAAAAGTTTCTTTATATTAAATGACACAGAACATTTTAAATCTTAAATCATACTGCACTAAACAGCAATGACATGAATATTGTTTGCCATGTATCCGAAGACATTTTAACACCATAAATCCATTGATTTGTGGTAAATTTTCATATCACTACCATTGGAGCCTCGACGCGAGAAAACCGGTCTTCGGGGTTTCCGACCAGGTCCGACACAAACCGGCCTGTACAGTCTCAGAAGCAGGCTAGAAGCTTGAATTTTCGGATTTAAGAAGAAGAGAAATTGTACTATCCGTGTAGCGAAAACAAAGGCGCTGATCAGCTTCGCGGTTACCGCGAAGCTGATCTGCGCCTTTGTTTTCGCCTAGGCAAAAATCCGGTTTTCTCACGATGCGGCTCAATTTGAAGAATGTGTTTCGGTGTCGATATGTGCGAAACTTTGATCGAATAATCAAAATTACTGATAAGAAAAGAAAGGTGTCTTAATGCAAATGTTTTCAGTTCGCCCATAAAACAAGACTTAAACACTACAATAGCGTTAAGTAGGAAACAGACAAACAAAAGAATGCAATATATAACTTATTTATAAGTGTTATATTTTTCACGAGCAAAAAAGGAAGAGTGAATTGAATATAAAAGTTCCATACGCATATTATGTGCCGATTTGATTTTCGAAACAACTATAAAACATCGAACTTACGGCGTCATAGACGGCAACATTCCTAGTAACGAAGCCTTTTTTAACATTTGCGCATACAATTAGCTAAATAAACTTCTTGCATTTATCAAGTTCCTTAACATTTTAAAAAATGGTCTCCGCAGAACTAATGCTTTTAAATGCGCATCGCATATAAATGTAAATAGGCTATTGTCCAATTTACATATTACCGGGGAAAATCCGATTAAAGACTAATAACTAATTATGTTCGGTTGCTGAAACCCTTTAATCTTTCTAAACAGGTTAAGATGTAATTTTGTAGTGAGAGATTACTATTTGCATATTAAGTAAAAACTAGTTGAGCCGCCGCACCAGAAAACGAACAATATGCATATACGAAACCAAAGGCGCAGATCAGCTGTGAAGTAACTACACAACTGATCAGCGTTTTCGTTTTCGCTCCATAGATATTATGATGTCTTTTCTTTCTAAATATGAAATTTAAAGCTTCTAGCTATTTTCTTTGACTGTACAGTTTGGTTTTTGTCGAAACTGCTCGGAAACCACATTGTTGTATCTCATGATGCTGCTCAGTTATTTCTGTACTGGTGAAATGCATCCATTTGCGTCACAGCAACGGGAGTAACGAACTAGTTTGAATTCGACAGGTGTTGGTATATTTAAATCGTTTTGAATTTTACCTGCAAATTTAAACCCAAATTTAAACCACGGTGTTTTTTTTTTTTTTTTTTTTTTTTTTTTTTTTTTTTTGTTGTTGTTGTTGATGATGATGATGTTGTTATTGTTGTTGTTATATTAGAATCCAGTATATCCAATCGTATTTGTCTGTATCTAAACTGATGTGCAAATGAACAAGGATAAGCTTTTTTAAAATAACAATAATATGTCATTTCCATATTTTCTAAAGGAAGAATATATACGGCGGTCTATCAGTTTAAAAAAAAAAGGAACTGGCAGTGTTGTTTTGGGTAACATCCAGACAACTTTTATCATCAATGCACTTAATATATACTGAGGTCTTTGAGTTTAAAAGGTACTGAAGATGTTGTTTAAAGTAAACATCAACATCGACAACATTTTCTAATCATCAATGCATTGAATGTAATACTGAGGTCTTTGAATTTCAAGATACTGAAGATGTTGGTTTACGTAAACATCCCGACAACATTTCTAATCATCAATAGCACTTAATTAATATATACTGAGTTCTTTTGAGTTTAAAAGGTACTGAAGATGTTGTTTAAAATAAACATCCACACAACATTTTCTAATCATCAATGCATTTGATGTATACTGGGGTCTATGAGTTAAAAAGGAACTGAAGCTGTTGTTTTAGATAAACATCTCAACAATATTTTTCTAATATATCAATGCTTTAACCTGTATATTGAGGTGAATGAGTTTAAAAACTGGCGATGTTGTTTTCTAAAGGTAACTATTCCAACATTATATCGATGCATTGAATGTATATTGAGATATATGAGGTAAAAGGAACTGACTATGCTGTTTTAGGTAAACATCCATACAACATTATCTAATCATCAGTGTATTGAATTATACTGAGGTCTATGCGTTTAAAAGGTACCGATGATGTTGTTTTAAGTAAACACCCCAGCAGCATTTTCTAATTATCAATGTATTGAATGTAATAGATCTAGTGTGGTCTTCGTGTTTAATAAGGAACTGAATATGTTGGTTTAGCTAAACATTCCAACAACATTATCTAATCTTCAATGGATTGAATATATATAATACTGAGGTTTAAAAGGTACTGGTGATGTTGGTTTAGGTAAACATCCCAACAACATTTCTAATCATGCAGTGCATTGACTTGTGATATTTTGTCGTCTATGAGTTTAAAAGGAATTGTTCAGTTCCAAGCTGTTGATAAACATGTAGGTAAGCATCCCAACAAAATGGTTTTAATCATCAATGTATTGGATATATACGGACGTCTATGAAGCTAGACGAAAGATGTTGTTTCAGCTATAGATTTTAATGCCCAAACAACAATAATTAATCACTAATGTGAATTCAAAAGGAAAATGTCGGTATAGGGTTTAGAATCTTAAAGACCTATTTCCATGTCTATTGAGGGTCATTAGATAAGGGACAGGGCATTAGAAAACCTACTGTCTGCACACCATTTTTCAGAAACTGCATTTTTCAAAATCTCACTTTTCTGAAATACCACAAGAAAAATATATTACCATGTCACCATTTTACATTCCAAAAGTCCTAAAAAGTGCCGCAAAAATTTTGAAAATCGGTTCACGAATAAAATAATTATGCCCAAAAATTATTTTGAATAGGCCTTTTGCACGTGCAAGGGAGGTAATCCAAATGCATCAAAATGAAAATCAAGCAAATCTGTGGAATAATTTTAAGAGTTTAGCACACAGCTATCCATACAATAGAATTTTTGTTTTGGTTTGGTGCTTTTTTAATGAAAAATAACCAATTTAGATTTTTACCGGGAAAATAGTTACTTCCCTTGCTGACATTTTTACAATGGAAAAAGCCCTATTCAAAACCATTTTCTGGCATAAAATTTTCATTTGTTAACCGATTTTCAAAATTTTTGTGGCACTTTTTAAGACTTTTTCTTGAGGCCTTTCAGAAAAGTGAGATGTTGAAAAATGCAGTTTCTGGAAGATGCTGTGCAGACAGTAGTTCCTTGACATTGACTCAGAATACAGGTAGGGGCCAAAACAGGAAAAATCAATATTGATTGCAGAGGGAGGCAGTTTTATTGCATATGTTATCAGGGACAATAAAATCAATAAACAGTGGAAATACAGGTATTCTCCTTTAGGGGCCTCTTTATGACCCCCTGCAGAGATGTGATAATCACCTCATTATGACAGTCCTTTGATCTAAGGACCATATTGCACCATTAGGGGTCATTAACCGAATAAACAGGGGTACCCCTTTTAGCTTCTTCAGAAGTAGGTCTTTAACAACAGCTTCTAATCAAGATAGCATTGGATATACAATGAGGTCTGTGAGTTTCGTTTAAGGGTTGAACATCCCAACAACAGCTTCTTATCATTAATGCATTGAATATATACCTAGATCTATGAGTTTCAAAGGAACTGAAGATGCTGGTTTAGGTAAACATCCCAACAACATTTTAATCACCAGTGCACGGAATATAATACTGTGGTCTTTGGGTTTAAAAGGAAGTAAAGATGTTGATTTAGGTAAGGCGTAAAATGAAAACAGCCTTGTGCGACAGTCTGCATGCTTAGTTTTTAACCCAATCACGGTTGATAACTATGCTGCCTTCTTTAATTGCACGCCGGTGGGTCGGGCGTCAGACTCTATGATGGCCCCGACTTAAAGCTATTCATTTTAGTTGGTTGGGGCCGGAGCTTCTTGTCTGTTGCTTGGCCCACCGGGGTCCAACTGATATTTTTCTTTTGCTCTGGAGTTAGTAAGTTATTCGGCGCCCAGGGATCTCCATCGTCGGGCAGCTTACTCAATCTGTGAGTCCTTGTTTTTGATTCATCAGGATGTTTATCATGATTTATTTGTTTGTTCTTGATGATTCATTGACTAGTTAGAGATTCACCACGAGGACCGAATAACTAACTAAATGTTATGAACCACTGCAGAAGCTGAGGGTGAGGTTATGGCCATGTAAAACCGATTTAAACCCGCCAGTAACTTTGTGTTACTGATCGTTCCAAGTCGATACTTCTGTGGTGGTTCTTTTTGTTTTATGTCTTGGTGTTTAAAAAATTTTTGTGCTGTTGGCGCCTTATGTATGTTTTAATATTTTTAGTTAAGTTAAGGTAACTGAGTGGCCACCTATTGGGAAAATAGCTGCTCATTCGGCTTACGAAATGTTTTCATGGTATAAGTACCTGATTGTTAGTTTAGTTTTTTCCCACCTCGGTTTTTGGAGTGGGAATCTTTTTCTGATTGCGCCTTTTCCTGATCTTTGCCTACTTGTACCTTGTTAAAATTGTAGTAGTTTTTAAATCATTGTCTGCTTTTCACTTATGTTGAGGGTCGGTCGGTCGGCATGAAAATATTTTTATTTTGTTTTTATTGGCAATAAAAACTGCAGGGTCGGCGCAAAAACTCAGAGTCGGTCGGGTTAGTGGAATCACAGCTATTTTTATTTACGCCTAAACATCCTGAAAACATTTCTAATCATCAATGTATTGAATATATACTGAGGTCTTTGAGTTTAAAGGGGACTTAAGATGCTGGTTTAGGTAAACATCCCAACAACATTTTCTAATCATCAATGCATTGAATATATACTGAGGTCTATGAATAAAAGGATGATGTTTGTTTGGGGTTTAAAATCCCAACAATTTCTACTATCATCATGAATGCATTGAATTTGAGTTTAAAAGGAAGATGTTGATTTAGGGCTTGACGCCCCCAAAAATCTTAAACTTCATGAATGCTATGAATATAAACTGAGGTCTACGAGTTTAACTGGAAGATGTGGCTTTAAAATTTACCATAAATTTTGATATCTTCCATGTTCTTCTGTTTGTTCTGTTTGCGTGTAGATCTATCACATAAATAGAACGTCAGGCTTATAAATATAAATTAATTTAGAAATTCATGAGCCTTTCAAGATCGTTCATCCAGGCCATTTCCTATGGGATGATAACGTGTTGTTATTGGCTTTTCTATTCTGGCAATCGGAATAGGTTACCATTTAGAGAATAGCAGAACCAGTCCCCTAACTAAATCACTTCGGTATAAACGCAGTTTCTATGGGTTTTAGGGACAACCAGCCACACAGGTTGTCAGAGGCTTGAATACTGAATTAAGGTAGCTCGTATGTATGAAGCAGACGTTTGAAGACTGTCTGCAGCGAAAACAATCACACGTTTCTCCTGATGCAAAATTGTAAATTTTTACGTGGCGGCTCATATGATTCGTTGTCAAAGCCCCGCGTTTCTATTATCATTATTATAATTCATAATTCGCTTCGGGTCAACATATTGGGTATTATCTGTAAATTCTATATAAACATCGATATTTCAATATTTTAACATTCCATTTACAACAGTAGTTGAAAGGTTAGGATGATTCGATGAGCGGTTACGAGTCATAACATTGACTGATATAATTAGGTGGCTTTTACTCAAAGGAATTTAACACTGGATTATATCTTTCCAGGGTGGAAAATATTAATTAATTGGGGATGGGTCGGTATTTTAAGGCAATTTTCTCACGCAAATCAGTTGTGTGTCAGGAATTGGGTTCAACCGCATATGACCAGTTTGTAAACCGCAAACCTAATATTCAAAAACACCTGTGAAAAAAAAAAAACAAAAAAACATCTGAACTCGTTACCACAGTAAGCCACAGACTTCCTCAGAAGTTTTTCGATTTGTTCCCACTTTGCTGGTCACACCAACAAGGGCTACATATATATATATAGAAATGCAAATAAACAAAATAGTATAAATAAATAAATAAATAAATAAATAAATTAAATAAATAAATAAACAGACAGAAAGAAAGGAAGAAAGAAAGAAAGAAAGAAAGAAAGAAAGAAAGAAAGTTAAATAAGCTACTGATTCAACTGTTGCTTAACTCTAGTGACACTATATACGTGTACCACTTTAAAATGCGAAACGATAGTATAAGCAATGCTACATTTTAGGTTAACAAGTAGTCAAGTTTTTTAGGCTAACTGCTAATGTCGTTTTTGTTTTTCTGAGTGAAAATATGGTATATTGCGCCACACTTTGATTCAGTGGGTTTCTGTTCACGGATCCTGGGTTCGAATACCTTCAGGACGCCGGTTATTTTTTTTTTCAAGCGATATTACGGAATGCGTTTGATGGGGGCTCGTCTGGGATTGATAAAGTAGCTTCTCTTCGTCATTAACTGCATCATCATTCATTCGATTTTATCAGCCTGGGCTGAAAGATTGGGATGGACTGAGCACATGGTTCATAGCTTATTTAAATAGCACAATTATTCAACGTTCTAGTCTACGAGGTCCTGGGTTCGAATCCCGTCTGCGATGCAGGATTCAAGTGATACTTCGTTTAATTTATTGCGAAATCTATACGTAAGAAGTGAAAGTGACCGATGTGACTATGTGCTAGGTGTCTGTGATTCTTTGTAGCTCATTCATGTTTTGCGATCATTTTGTCCCACGTCACGGAGGTGTTGAATTAACATTTTATTTCGTCGTGAGTACCAAATAACTGTAATACTAATTGATTTAATTGTACAGGCTAATTGAATGCACAATTAATTTGGCCAAACCTGGATTCACGTAGCTATTTTCGGCATTTTCCGATCAGAAAATAAATTAAAGGTAGCCTTGATCTAAATTGCTTATGGAAAGGCAATTTCGCCAATTCTATTCGTAAATTGTAATTTGAATATTGATTAGCCCCATTCGTAAATTACAATTTGAGACAATGAAAACTTCATGCATACACAGTATGCTATTTATTTATGCTATTATCAAGAGGTTTGTACCAAACGTTCACGTGTACTTGCTCGCATGCTATTTTCATTTTCGAATATCACTAGAAATCCACAATTCTTAATATTGTAAACCATGTATTCCCTCGTTGAAATGAATGACTAAATGAACAAAACACAAACACATGCACATGCATCCAATAAAATACAAGAACATTACCGCACGTGAACGGCTAACAGTGAATATTTATTTCAAACTGTAGGCCTATGTGTCACAATATTTAATTGTGAATACAACTTTTAAAGAAAAAATGCTTAAAAATTATAAAAGCTATGTACCATTCATTGTATTACTGCAATCATACCAAAAGTACTAAAATAAAATTCAAACTTACCAAAACGTGTATATTTTTATATCTTATTCTCCTGTGTCCTCTTAATGAAATTTTTCGTTGTAAAATTTGATCTTATCTCCTCTGGAATTATTCAATATTTTGCTAATTGGAAAATTGGTGTTATGTTTATTTTGATCGTATAATAAATGTAAAACTTGTACTGTAGTTGTATTGGACATTTCGGATTAAATGAATGAAAGCCTTAAACAATTTCTGTCAATATATGGTAGTCTTTTAGTTCCTTTCGATGACCGGTAAACGCACACTATACGAAAAATCTCAATGCCCATGCAATATACAAAGATTTTTAAAGAAGTAAAAATTGAAAATTCCATTGGACAATTTTAGATTTTTTTTATATTTTCGCTCAAAACATGCAGTGTGTGTGGAACTAAAACCACCTCGCCAATGCGGTTCTAACGAGCACCCACAATGTATGTTGGGGATCAAAAGTAACAAAAAATGTATACCCCTTCTTACGAATATGAAAATTCGTAACTAAGAAATGATGCATAGTTTGAAAAAATCCCACGTCCCTCATGGGATTCGAACCCGGATTGCCGGGGTAGAAATCCAATGCTCTAACCACTGAGCCAAAAGTTCTACTTCCTGATGCAGCATGTCGGAGATTGTACTTATATGATACATTGTATTGAATAGCTATATATATATATGTGCTATTTATAGAAGCCAACCCGACCTTCCAACCACGGCAGATAATCTCGAATGAATGAGTGGTGCAATGGGACATAACACCCTCTAAACGCAAGTTTTACTATATAAAAGTGGGGTATACATTACATGGACATGTTTTCCTGATGTAAGTAAAATCTTAATTTGAGAGATGACCACATAGTGAGAAAAAAATCTTTATTGACGGTTTTGCAGTCTTCAATTCTACCTACAATAGATATTTTGAAATGTAAGACAGTTTAAGAAGCAAATTGATGTTTATGCATCCAAAATGTTCAGCGTGTTGAAAGGTCTCACTAAACATGCTTAACACGAACAAACATGATTGCTACTTCTAAAAAATGTCAACTGAATACTACGGGAATACTACGGGAAGATTTCTGCTTCCGAATCCTTCAAGCATTTTAATTATGAACGATTTTTTTCGGACAAGAATGAATTCCGTGTGCTGTCTGACTACGAGCAACTATACTATTTGTGTCATTTCGGACATCATTGAGTACAAGCATACATTCTTATGTCTTCTTTAAGTTTGAATGCATAAACTGTCAGAATACAACCAGTACTTGTCAGATGAGTATACTTAGGCCAGTCTTTAGAGATAGCTCTAGCTATACTCCCTGTTATTTGACACCTATTGTAAGTCAGTTGTCAGTTATTGCGGGGTAAAAGTCAGGCGTCATCCCACCACGAAGCAAACACATCCGTATCCATTCCTTTTCATTACGAAATCATGCCCATGCAGTATACAGTGATTTTTGAAAATTTTCTGTAGAAAATTTTTCAATTGATATTTTTTCTTATTTTTGCTCAAAACATATATTGTGGGTACACGCTAGAACCGCCTCTACTGAGGCGGTTCTAACGAGTACCCACAATCTATGTTTTGGAGCAAAAATAAGAAAAAAAGGCATACCCCAGCAAACCCCAGTTTTTTCTATATAAAAATGGGGTATAAGGGGGTATACATTTTACGGATATGTTTTCCTGATGTTTTCTAAAAAAAATAGAGGGCTGTGATATTGAATTCTCACTGTTACTGTTCTACAAAACGAATCACGGGTATTCTGCGAGCTTAAGGAAATCTTTGGATTCAGGACATGGCAGTCCGGTCTGCATAGTACAAGACACCAAATGAGTCCTATAAAATTTGTACATAATTATATAACGAAAATTTCATCGTAATATAGCTGCCATAGTGCAATTAAACAAATACATCTGCAAACCCGGATTTGCACATGTCATAGAGCAGATTTTCCATTGAATTGGACCGTTATAGCAAATGAGGATTTGCTCTGTTGGGGATTATCTTATTTAACAATAAACACAAGTTTTGGGATAGTAATTTTGAAGTGTTTTCAACAATGGGATGGCTGTTTTGAAGTGCATCTATTCAGAGTAACAATTGTAACATTATGTCATATTTCCATTGTGCGAATACGAATCAATGTTTCATTACAGTGTTCCATTCACTACTCATAGAAAACAGGAACTAACAAAGAACTATCAAAAATGAAATATGAAATTTAAGAACAAAATTTTTCAAAAAGGATCGATTCGTAAAACTGGTAAACGTACAAGTGGAGTAATAGGGTTTAGGCATATAATAAATGAGCCGGCTCATGGGGAAAACCAACAATCTGCATTGGCGAAAACAAAGACGCAGATCAGCTTCGCGGTAACCGCGAAGCTGATCAGCGCCTTTGTTTTCGCTACACGGATAATACACTTCCTCTTCTTCTTAAATCCGAATTTTCAAGCTTCTAGCTCTTTTCTGTGACTGTACAGGTCGGTTTGTGTCGGACCTGTTCGGAAACCACATTTTTGGTTTTCCCACGAGGCGGCTCAAATGCCTCTATTTCCACCGCAATCAACTGTTCAAATTATCCCATATACGTTACGTGTAGCTTAATGCAGTTGGAATCATGTTTTATCAAAATATTCGAAAATTTAAAATACGTTTACAGCTTGAAAAAAAAAATAATGCATTGACCTTAATCAGTCAGATAGATTTTTTCAAAGACCTTACTGTCAGTTAAAAGGCTTTTATTAACTTCCACAATCCCTCGCCTTTAATATAAATATTGTGCTTCTATCCATTGTGCAAATAGATTATCGCTAAACTAAGAGTCGTAGAAAAAGGAAAACATCTCCGTGCAATGAATACCCCCTTAAACCCCACTTTTATATAGTAAAACTGGGGTATGCAGGGGTATACCTATTTTTCTCTGAAAATTATCGATTTTTGACCTGAAAAAAATTGTAGTATATCATATGGACATGTTTTCGTAATGATAATGTCATTCATCTACTGAGGACACTGTTCGGAAAGACACTGAGACTTTAGGATAACGTCTATACCCCCTATATTATGTATACCCCTTATATAGTAAAACTGGGGTTCAGAGGGTTTTTCTTATTATTGATCCAAAACATAGATTGTCCGTTATTTGAGGTCGTGACTATTTTCAAAGCTTGTGTTTTTTTTTAATTCAGTATCAATTATCTTCTTGGTTTATTTACAGAAACCGCAGCATGTTTAATTAATCCTACTCAATTACAGGTTTGCAATAGATTCTAATAATGTCACCACTAACTAAACTCTGGAGAACAGCGTTTTTTATAAGGCCAAGAAAAATATGTGTTTCCGGTTTCACGACCGACCTTATTTTTTCCAGCGGTCCTAATAGAAAAAAACTGGCCTACCGACCCTTAATTGTTTTTTGAATGAAACAAGAAACACGCAGTGGACTCATCCAATTGATAATGATGGGAGAATCCATTCGTCAAATATGGGTTATAGTACTTGAATGCTATTGGTCTTCCCGTCATGTACGTTATACTATATATTACTGACAAAAGCACGTGGTGACACTCACAGAAACATGCACGAAGATGGATAAAGCTTTTTCTCCTATTAAGATATGACACTTCTACATTATCAAAGGTTACTGGGCGCAAGCTAAGTTCTTCCTAGTTAAGTAAGCCATCTACAAACAGTCAGACGAACACGATAAATTTATTTCACCTGCAATATTTGCAATAATGCACTTTCAAAGCTATCTTGATATGGTAGACCCAAGGCGGTTAGTCAAATATTTAATGTTTGGGGTTCTCAATGAGATCATTCACTTGTGTTCGGGTTATATAAATTATAGTCTATATTTGCCCATTACAAGCAGAAATATATACAATGTCATTGTGGACATTTGGTTCAAATATAGCTTCTGTTGATTTCAAACATGTTGTCATTTCATATCATAAAATGGTGTCAACGGTTCCAAACGCCCCACTGTAACAAAAAGTTCGGCAAGAGATAGGCGAACCTCACCGATCGCCCCTCCCCCCTCGCCCCTATCAGACTACCAACGGTCCAACCTAAACACCAGATGGTGTAATATGGTGAGCAAGTTGACAAGCCCTTTTCTGCAAGTGGGCTGTCATCAAATATTTATTATTAAAACAAAATATGGTAAGCACAATAGAGAAGACCAACATTTGGTTAAGGCATATAATAAATGAGCCGCCTCATGGGAAAACCAACAATCTGCATAGGCGAAAACAAAGACGCAGATCAGCTTCGCGGTAACCGCGAAGCTGATCAGCGCCTTTGTTTTCGCTACTCGGATAGTGCAATTCCTCTTCTACTTTAATCCGAAATTTCAAGCTTCTAGCTCTTTTCTTTGCTTGTACAGTCCGGTTTGTGTCGGACCTGTTCGGAAACCACATTGTTGGTTTTCCCACGAGGCGGCTCATTTGTTATTATATAAAGCATAGCAAACGCCTTGGAACGGTCAATAAAAATTACTGGTGGGCTTAGATCGCTTTAAAGACCTATTTCCATGTCTATTGAGGGTCATTAGATAAGGGACAGGGTATAAGAAAACCTAGTGCCCTGACAATGACTCAGAATACAGGTAGGGGCCAAAACAGGAAAAATCAATATTGATTACAGAGGGATTACAGAGGGAGGCAGTTTTATTGCACAGGTTATCAGGGATCAATAAACAGTGGAACTACAGGTATTATCCTTTAGGTGCCTCTTTAATCCCCCCAGCAGAGATGTGATAATCACCTCATTATGGCAGTCCTTTGATCTCTGGACCATATTGCACCATTATGGGTCATTAACTGAATAAACAGGGGTACCCCTATTAGCTACTTCAGAAGTAGGTCTTTAAAGGACTCCCAAATGCACCTTTCCTGCCGATTTAAAGGAATCCCAATAGCAGCTTTGCTGCCGATTTAGTATAAAATAAGCACAGCTATACCAAAATGAGTAATAACATCAAGAATCTGACCGGGCTGAACTTAAAGCACGGGACTAACCCTGGGAAATATTTGGTGTCTGACTTTACCACCACTGGGTTCATACGATGCAAAAGGTTACATAAGGGTATAGTATACTACAATACGATTGTTAATGACCTGTTTAATGAACCAGACGTCTGAAACAAAGGGCTGAATCAGATTACTTAAATATGTATCATTATCAAGATTTACGTCTGTCTTCCATTGACTAATTCTAAATTTGATAAAGTCTGCTGAAAATAGTGGTATTGATCTGCACTAAGTATTGATGAACAAATTTTCATACACGGTAGCATTATTATTTGTTCAAGGCAGAGATGGGTACGTTTGGGGCATCGGTGGATATATATATGATTATATGGCGTGCATTTGAATACTCGTGAAATGTACTTCAGAGTGCATTTGAAAAGTTAGTTCGACTTTTTTTTTCGAATTTCTATATTCAAAAAAGATGTTAGTTCCATTTTGCTTTTCGATTTTCGAACTCCCATTTGGCTCAGTTTGGCTTTTACAATTAAAAATTTGATGAATTTGAGTGAATTTGAGTGAATTTGGTGAATTTGGTGTTCTAATGTAAAAACGTCAACGTGACCCTTCTACCAATAAAGACTCAGTCTGATTTAGTCCTAATACTTCTAAACATATGTTGAAATGAGGCAAGTCTAAACGTAGTATGCAAACACATCGACCTTTGAGACTTCCGTGAATGGGTCAGAATCGTGTTGTACACTCCCCTCGTTTGTATACCTATAGCACAATTAAAACCGTAAATAGCGCTCTCTCGGTTATTGCCGTATTATTTTGGAAAACATTAAACTATTGATAGTATTTTTAAATAGTAGTTAAAGATTAGGCATAACATGGATAAATGAAATAATCAATTGACGTCAAAGATTGCTGTTTAATATAATCCATTTATAACAAAAATAATAACAAACTAGAAATGCGTGTTTGTAAAACACTATGCCCCCAACTGTATACTTGTCCCTAAACTGGCAGTTTGTATGTTCATTTATTTCATTCGAATGAAGCGAAATTTCCTGAAGAAGCTGTTCGGTTACCTCTGTTTTTACCTCGATCAAGAAACAGAATGTAAGTTTTTGCAGGCAAGAAATGGAGTAAAAATTTCAAAATGAAGTAATTTTGTCAAAACTTGACGGAAAATCCTCAAAAGTTAATCAGGTGATCTGCGTCTCAGCCCCAACCAGTTTAACAAATACGAAGGCTCTAGCTCAAATACTTCTTGAGATATCTTGCACACAAGATTTTCAAATTTTGTTTTCAAAGGGACATAACTCAGAAAAGGGCATAACTCGGGCATGAAAAAATACGGGTCAATCATTTTTTCATGTCAGAGGAATCTGTATATGAAATTTCAAAACCCTAGCATTCACCGTTCAAAAGTTTCAAATTTCACCGAAAAGTGGAAAAATCAATCAACAATTCAAAATTCCGTATTTTTGTCAAAATTTGACGTAAAGTTCTGAAATGTTAATCAGGTCATCTACTCCTCAGCTCCAACTAGGCTCTAGCTCAAATACTTTTTGAGATATCTTGCACACAAGATTTTCAAATTTTGTTTTCAAAGGGACATAACTCAGAAAAGTGGCATAACTTGAACAAGATAAAAAAAAGTACGGGTCAACTATTTTTCATGAGGAATCTGTCTATGAAATTTCAAAACCCTAGCATTCACCGTTCAAAAGTTTCAAATTTCACCGAATTAAAGTGGAAAAAAGAATCAAAATTTCAAAAATCCGTATTTTTATCAAAATTTGACAGAAAGTTCTAAAACAATAATCGGGTCATCGACTCCTCAGCCCCAACAATTATACCAAATTTGAAGGCTCTAGCTCAAATGCTTTTTGAGATATCTTGTACACAAGATTTTCAAATTTTGTTTTCATAGGGACATAACTCAGAAAAGGGGCATAACTCTTACATGAAAAAAATACGGGCATTAAAATTTGTCATACATTTTACTGGCTAAACTTTTGCCTCTTAGCATATACGAATTCTTGTTTTACGGGTTCTTATTGAATATTTTTTGTCATTTCTTGCCAAATACTTATTTTCTCATGTTTCTACTTTAAAGTGCTCAATACTAACATGGTGTCTTTATATGAAGATTAATAGTTAATATATTTGGCTTTGCTTAAGAGGAAAATCCAATTATTAACGCTACCAGGCCGTGGGTCTTGTAAAATATTGTAACTGAATAACATTTCTATGCAGCCAGTGTTCTAAGGTGTCAACATCAAATACACAAAATATCCCCTTTTAATATCAATTACAAAAAGATGCGTAATTTAGGATAATAGATCAGACGGTTTGTTCTCCTTGTGTCTGATCGAGTTTCGTCTACAGCCCAATTGCAATTAATGCATAGCTATCATAAATATAGGTAGGGTCTATAAAAATGATTTTGTTTTGTTTCATATACCTGGGTAATTACACGATGCTATTCTTCTGCATCGGCATGCACGTCCATCGAACTATTGCCTTTTAGCTCACCTGAGCCGAAGGCTCACAGGTGAGCTTATAGTATACCCATGCTCCGGCGTCCGGCGTCCGTCCGTCGTCTTCCACAATTTCAAAGATCTTCTTCTCTGAAACCGCTTGGCCGATCAAGTTGAAATCTTATGTGGAGCATCCATGGGTAGGAGGAATGAAAGTTTGTTCATGGGATCTTGATCACATGACCAAGATGGCCGCCACGCCCATATATGGTAAAAACCCTTCAAAAACTTCTTCTCCAGAACCGGCGGGCGGATTTTCAGGAAACTTGGCATGTAGCATCGGGGACTTCAGCCCATCATAGTTTGTTCAAATGATGACCATAGGATGACCATGGCCTATTTTACGGCAGGGTCAATATTGGATACATAGGTTTTTACATGTGAAAAAGTAGAAAACTACTGCTTGAAAACTATTGCAGCCTGAGACCTGAAAAGTGGTAGATGCAACAACTAATGGAGTAGACGAAGGTAGGTGATTAATTTAGGTCAAGGTCATCTCTTGACCTTGGCCGGTCTGTCGTCCATACACACTTTTCAAAGAGCTTCATCTCTGAAACCGCTTGGCCAATCAAAGTGAAATTTTATGTGGAGCATCCATGGGTAGAGGGAACGAAAGTTTGATCGTAAAATCAGGGTCACATGACCAAGATGGCCGCCACGCCCATATATGATATTAACCACTCAAAAATCTTCTTCTCCAGAACCGGCAGGCCGATTTTCACGAAACTTGGTATATAGCATTTGGGACTCCCGCCCATCATAATTTGTTCAAATTATTACCCTAGGATGACCTTGACCTATTTTACGGCAAGTTCAATTTTGGAAACATATGCTTTTCCATGGTTAAAGGAGAAAACAATGGATATTTTGGAAACTATTGCAGCATGAAAGTTGCTAGATGGAGACAACTAATGAAGTCATTGATGAAAGTGTAATACATGAAGGTCAGTGTCATTTCTTGACCTTAACCTGACCTTGACAAAAGGTCAATGAAATATCAAAATTAAGTCACACTTTCAAAGATCTTCTTCTCTGAAACCGCTTGGCCGATTAAGTTGAAATTTTATGTGGAGCCTCCTTGGATAGTGGCATAGATATTTTGCATGCAATATCTTGGTCACATGACCAAGATGGCCGCCACGCCCATGTATGGTAAAATCCACTAAAAAATCTTCTTCTCCAGAACCGATATGCCGATTTCCATGAAACTTGATATGCAGCATCAGGAACTCCAGTCCATCATATTTTTATCAAATGATGACCCTGGAATGACCTCGACCTATTTTATGGCAAGGTCAATTTTGAAAACATAGGCTTTTGTAAGGAAATAAAAAGGCGAAAACAATGGCTATTTTGGAAACAACTGCAGCCTGAGACCCGAAAGTTGCTAGATGCAGACAACTAATGGAGTCAATGAAGGTATGTAATTTATTAAGGTTAAGGTCAGGGTCATTTCTTGGCATTGACCCAAGGTCATTTCAATATCAAAATTAATATGGTTTTCTCAGAAATCACTGGTTTTGGAAACTATTGCAGCCTGAGACCTGAAACGCAGCAGATGCAGACAACTTATGAAGTCAATAAAGGTGTGTGAGTATTCAAGGTCAATGCCATTTCATGATGACCTAATGCTCCAAGATCAGGCTTCAGGTGAGCGTTCTCAGGGTCATTGGTCCTCTGGTTGTAATTGGAAGAGGTAGGTATGACCGTCGCAGTGGCGGATTTAGAGGGGGTTCGGGGGGTTCGCTTGAACCCCCTCTGGGACCAAATTATTTCAATTTCATGGGGAAATTTATGAAAAATCAGGCAAAATGTTGAAACGAACCCCCCTCTTAATGGATTTGAACCCCCCTTCAAGAAATCCTGGATCCGCCCCTGCGTCGGTCTATTCAAGAAGCATTACAATATAGCCATTCTTCAGAAAGAAGAAGAAGAAGAAGAAGAAAAGGAACTGCATGTTTCTTACTTTCTTCTCTATAAAAAACAATGATTGTGGGTACGTTTTAGAATCGCGCCACCGAGACGTTTCTAGTTTCTAAAGAGTACCCACAATGAAAAGAAAATATGTAGGCATGAGAACCAAAGTTATATTAAAAATGGGGGGAGGGGGTGTAATGGGGGTATATATTAATGATCCAACCTTGTGTAGTGGTTAAATAACATACTAGCCCTGTTAACCAACCTGAGCTTCTCCAGCTCCTTAAACTGATGTCCGTTTTGTGACAGTAGTTGAAAGTACTGACAAATGCAATTGAGATCAATTGAATATACGATCGAAAGAGAGAAATGTCTGAAATATTCATGTGGAAAAAGTCACCTCAGCGCGTCTTATCGTATTATCAGCTTAGGGGATTAGTGGTACAGGTAAATCATCTTCGGTTCTTTCCGGTGATTTACGATTTACTTGGCGCCTCTGTCCGTAAAATTACCTGTGTAACTTGAGCCCGAGGGCAACCATAAAATTTGATCATAAATTGTCTTAAAAATTTATGAACTCAAAACTTCGACTATGAAATAATATGAAAATATAAGAAATACAGAATGTGTGGCTTTGATGACGGTAAAAAAAAAAAAAAAAAAAAAAAAAAAAAAAAAAAAAAAAAAAACGATTTCGAATGAAAGAAAACTCGTGTTTTTCCCATTCAAATGCACATTGCGGGTACCCGTGACAATCGCATCGTCGCGGTTAAACTCATGGACCAGTTTGTACTGTAAGCATTCAGTTGTATTATTTTTATTTAATTATTTATTCATGTATTTATTTATTTATTCATTTATTTATTGCTTCCTCAAAATAAGTGCAATAAGTATATGATATATGTTACATATTAAATGTAAGCATTACGAAAACACGCCCATGCAATATACAGATTTTTCCCAAATTGTAAAAGTAGAAATTATTTGATATTATTCTTATTATTGCTCAAAACATATATTGTGGGCACATATTAGAACCACCTCGCAGCCTGATCACTAGCTTAATCTTTATTTCCAATTTTCAAGTATTTATGTATGCGTAGACCGGTTTGCTTTTGAATCCGTCAAACCTCGCTTGGACAAGTTTTTCAAGTGCACAGGCTGATCGACTCCTTGTATTTTCGCAATATTTATTTAACAGGTACACCTTCCATTAAAAATGAGCCGCGTCATGCGAAAACCGGAATTTAACTATGCAAAAACAAAGGCTCAGGTCAGCTGTGTAGCAGTTGCCTAGCTGATCAGCGCCATTGTTTTCGCTACACGGGTAATACAATTCCTTATCTTCCTCAATCCAAATTTTCAAGCTTCTTGCCAAATGGTGTAGTACACAAGCCGGTTTGTGTCAAGACCTGATCGGAAACCCCTAGTACCGGTTTTCTCACACCGCGGCTCAAATGTGAAATGGTATAGTTTTATAATCCGAGACTGCATGTCATAAAATCAGGCACGCTTTAAATCATACCCCTAGGTCATAGATGAACTAAAACAACATTGATGCGCCACTGATCGTGATCAAAATCGTGTCGCATTTTTTGTGTAATATTGCATTATAGTACTAATCTTTTTTTTTTTTTTTTTTTTTTTTTTTTTTTTTTTTTTTTTTTTTTTAATTTTTTGTTGTTGTTGTTGTTGTTGTAACATACAAGCCGGTTAGTGTCAGACCTGGTCGGAAAACCCCTAATACCGGTTTTCTCACGCCGCGGCTAAAATGTGAAATGGTTAAGGTTTTATAATCCGAGACTGCATGTCATAAAATCAGTCACGCTTTAAATCATACCCTTAGGTCATAGATTAACTAAAACAACATTGATGCGCCACTGAACTGTTCAAAATCGTATCGTCAATATCTGCATTTTTGTGTAATATTAATTATAGATCTAGTACTAATCTTTTGATAAAAAAAAAACAACAAAAAACATTTAATGAATTTTTAAAAAGTAAAAAAAAAAAAAAAAATAATGAATTGATGTATCTTGCGACTTGTGACTGAGAATGAATGAATGAATATGCGATTCCAGAAAACTCAACGGGATGATCTAGACCGTGGCTGAGAGCAGAAATAAAATAAGAAAATAAGAACGAATCAGCGTAAAAAGTAGCAGCACAGTAAAAACAAATCTTAATTTCATTGAAAACAGTGTACAGTTTCAGTGTTTTTCTGCAGCCATTACGAAAACATGCCCATGCAATATAATAAGATTTTTAAAGTTGTAAATAATGAAAATTTTCAGAAGAAAAATTTTGATATATTTCTTATTTTTGCTCATAACATAGATTGTGGGTACACGTTAGAACCGCCTCGCCGATGCGGTTCTAACGAGTACCCACAATCTATGTTTTGGAGCAAAAATAAGAAAAATAGGTAAACCCCTGCATACCCCAGTTTTACTATATAAAAGTGGGGTTCAAGGGGGTATACATTACACGGACATGTTTTCCTGATGTTTAACGAGAGAGAGAGAGAGAGAGAGAGAGAGAGAGAGAGAGAGAGAGATTTGAATGAAGATAATTAAGAATTTTTATGTCGGTTTTTGCTTTGTTCAAACTGGGACACGGAGACGCTATTGTTTGGTCATCAGATTGAGTAAAAAGTGTTACTTAGGTGTGAAATGCAAACTTTAATTGGACCAATTGCAATTACGACAATAATGTTGATGTGCATTCTTACAATGCACAATGCGTTTGTTGTTCAGAGGTGTCACATGCTGTGAGGATATGTAATGTTTATAAAATTATACTCAAAAAGTTAATCGCGATCATTGTGTAGCATCTTTCATAAATTTTAAATCGATTATCATTCGAGGTGAGAAAAAAAGACTTTTTATTTTTTTTCTTTTGTGTAAATAAGTAATCTCCATGTTAAAGAAAATAAATAAATAAATAAATAAATAAATAAATAAATAAATAAATAAATAACAAGGAAAAGAAGTATTACACCTTTATGCGAAATAGCAGACGCTTATGCACAGGTATTTCGTAATTCTCCGCCCGGTTTACGGGATTTGCCGATAAAACTATTGATTTACGGAAATTAGAAAAAAAACTCAAAGTAGCTATAAAACACACGCAATTTGTCCACGCCAAATGTCGCTTGATTTTGAAGTTAGAAAGATCATTTTCTTCTGATGAATAATCCGAAAGAACAAATTTAGAAAAAAAGGTTTTGGAAACGATATATTTGGCATTTAACCAAAGCACCTTTGGTAGATTTTACACTTTTTGTATATCAGATATAAGAAATGATGCGACCAAACAGGACCTTTTTAAATTTTGATTTTGTCCATTCAAGAAATCAAGATAATTTAACGAAACAATATCCATTAAATCAGGAATACATTAAACTACAATATTCCGAAAGAACAAATTTGATATCTGACGTAATTAAGTTTTAATTAAACATTGAAAGTCAGTGTCCTATTCATTTATGTACATTTTTTATCGGCAATAAACTGAATTACAGGTATATTTCTTCGTATGACTAACTAGTATTAAATCCCCTTAACTACGGAAGCCTAGGTGTGACTTTTGTCTTTTGACAAAAGTCACATATGGGTTTGCGTACTTAACAGTAGCGCACAAGATGTACTGATGCAAATCAGAAGCAGTCAGAGCATATTATTTTACTGGCCACATAATTACTAACCATTAGAATTTATAACATTAAGGAACCAATTGTTCAAAATTAACGATGTCGTTAGTTAACGATTCGTTAAGATTTCAAATGGCACTATTACAAATTCACTGTTATTTCAAGTTTGTTGAAGAAATGTGAGAATCATTTGCATTGCAAAGGATTCTCACATTTTTTTTCAACAAAAAAAAAAAAAAAAAAAAAAAAAATAGCAGTGTATTTGCTTTTAAAGTCGATATATAGCTAACGACAGCGTTAAGCTAACGAAGTTTAGAACAACTGGGCCCAGACTTTTAATTGCATACGCCACTGTCTCATTTAGTATGATTAAGATGTCAACCGCATGGCTAGACGGTCATGTGACAGGACCGGTCCGACAGGACACACGAAGCTTCCGGTCATCCCATGACACCATCCAACACGACAAGACTGTTGCGGAAGTATGAAATAAATTGTCAATTTCTTACCCAATACATGTACCTAGTCTGTCATGTTGCACCGGAACTTGGACTCACTATAAAAGCGGATTGCAATATGAGGGCACACCAGAATACTCTAAAGGTTCAGGAATTAAACTTGTCGATTCGACATCAGGTATGTCATATTTTGTTCCTCTTTTTCGTCATTTGATTTTTTAATTTAAGCATAGTTTTAAGATTTTTACAAAAACATATCGGGTATTTCTGAAGTTTTTATCTATTTTCTGTATAATTTATAAAACTTGTTCATGTTCGTGCATTTCCTCGGTTCTTGTATTGCATGGGCAAGTTTTAGTAATGCTAGTGCTAATGAATCGATCCTCCCTTGGCCAAAAACGTTGTTGCGAGGCTCTGTCTCCACTTCATCTGTCAATGATTTGTTCATGTTTACTTGTATGTACATTTGCTATGTATTGTTATTGTTTTAAGAGGGCCTCTGGGAAGATTGGTCAAACCAACTGAGTCACCCTCTAAAATAAAGTCATTACTTACTTACTTACTTGCTTACTTACTCCACGTGACCGTTATCGATCAGTGTTTTACCAATACAGATTTTTTAAAACCGTCGATATACAGTCAAAAGTCACTTCTGACAATAATTGGTTTCATTTACTTTACTTTTTCAGACAAACGCCAAAAACAATGAAGATCCCAACCCTATCGGTTTTCGCCATCTTCGCCCTCTTGGGTATGGCTCTTGGCATGGGTAGCTATGGCTACGGCAGTTACGGGCTTGGAGGATTTGGGGCAAGCTATGTACCGGTTTATGCGGGCGCCGGACATGGATCTGCGGGCATTGGACACGGCGGATTCTGTAAGTTGTAAAACAATGTCTTCATATTTATAGTGCAAGTCATTGGATGCAAGCGTTTCTTTCGCGATCTGTATTTAGCATAGAATTTTTAAAGCGTCAAACAGAAAACTTAGACAACAGACGGCCCAACTTCAAACTATTTTAGACATACATGTAAAAATATTAAAATTAATCCATCCTGCACAATATATAAACCATTTTATATAAATACAAATATGAAATTTGGTGAAAAATGTTGTTTAATCTCTCGCTAAAAATATTACACATAAAGCTGCCAATTGTTACAAGAAACAAGGGTTCTTGTGAAAAGTTAAAAGAAACAGCGACCAGAAACCAGTACATGTAAGATGGTTTTACTGAAGTCAAATCCAGGGTAATGATATTTCTATTTCTATTTCAGTGCTCTTCTTCTTGATCCTCTTCCTGTTGTTAGCCAATAACAACACAACGACATCCTCAACGTCAATCCTGGGTTAAATCAACGTCAATAACGTCAATATTGGGTTGAAAACGACGTAAGCGACACCAATATTGGATTTAAAGCGACGTGAGCGACGCCTATATTGGATAGAAAACGACGAAAGCGTCGCCACTTTCGTGTTGAAATCTATGGAAACGAAACATCACTTTTATCTTCATCTGTACATAGTCTCCTCCGATGCGGGTCATTGGTTTATTTATATATTCATTTATTTATTGAAAATGAATGAAACGTTTTGGCCAAATAAATAAGAAACCATAAGCCAATGTGTCATTATTTTTATTTTTTGCCTATCTCCGTGTCTATCCCTGTTTTACATGTAGTAATCATTTACGTATGCATTTGAATGCGGTAGGTCAGTGCACAATAAGCGTGTGTGAACGTGATTATACTGACAAAGCAGCTCGCGCTCACATGAGTCTTTGAGTTGATAGTATAGCAATGCCTTGGTGCCTGTCGTCTACAATTTTCAAAGAACACCCATGAAAATTTTGAGCCGCCTCTAGGGAAAACCAACAATCTGCATAAATGATATGCGAAAACAAAGACGCAGATCAGCTTCGCGGTAACCGCGAAGCTGATCAGCGCCTTTGTTTTCGCTACACGGATAGTACAATTCCTCTACTTTCTAAATCCAAAATTTCCAGCCTCTAACCATCTTCTTGACTGTACAGCCCAGTTTGTGTCGGACCCGTTCGGAATCCACATTGTTTTCCCACGAGACGGCTCAAATATCTCGACCAATCTAGGTCAAATGTCATGCTTCCTTGAAAAGGGGAAAAAGGGGAACAAACCACGTGGTTAAGACAAAAAGGCATTCGACACATGAACAAGATAGCCCATTCATGATCGTGCACATGGTTCAATCTCCAGAACTCAAATCTTATGATCTTGAGACGTGGTGGTGTGTAACATTTGCATTGGGAACTCGATTTGTAGCGCTTGGAATGCGTTCATTCACTTGTCAATAATCATAATCTAAATCCCTATGTCAACCCCAAATCACCAAAATGCAACTAGGCCAGCTAGCTTGGCGTCAGTTGCCAGTTCAGTTGCCAGTGTAAAAGTTTTGGCGGAAAATCAATGTGGTGGTGACGTCATGATGTATTTGACGTTATTAACGTAACGCGTACTGTCCATAGATACAGCGTCAACATTTTTGCCACCAAACGCCTCACACTTTTGATCTAGAAGCGTGGAAAAGCATGAAAAGGCGTAAAGGTGTGTCCGTGAATGTCAGATTGACGTATTTTCTCTAAGATAACATACTACTACAAGAGGAAAAGATGGATGAAACATCACTTGAATCACTGCCGTCCGTCAAGATAACATCGAATTTTAAGATACGACGGGAATCACGGGATCCGAAATCGCCGAGTAAACTCGACATACGCCCGGACTTGACAGTGACATTTTCGCCCGTGATGGTTTCAAGTCATTCAAGGTAAATATCGTGAACATGTTTAAATTGTAAAAAATGGTGTTTAGGACTACCTACTATCGAAAATGGGGGTGAAGGGTATAGACTTAAGTGTTAGGAAGGGCCAAGGGGGTACATTATACTTTTCCATGGCAAAAAATATCACTTATAGTTTGTGGCAAAATGTGTAGCAAAAATATGAAAATCGATATTCTGAATAGCAGACTATAGGGAGTTCCTCAAATACATGACGAACACTACATCATTTGGATTCGAATCCTGACCTTGAGGTTATAAAACTTTTTTGAAGCTCAGCTCAGCTGAGCATGAAATTTTAATTGCTCAATAAGTCTGAAATTGTCAAAATTAATGGAAAATTCAGGTTCAAAACCCAAAAACTAGTAATTTGTCCTGCTCATGATAAAATGCCATTGTTAGCATTTTAACATTTAGGAGGCAGGATAAATTTTAGTCTCAGCTGAGCTGAGCATGAAAAAAGTTTTATAACCTCGGGACCAGGTGCGTGAGTATTCCAGCCATCAAAAACATGTGAAGTACCCGCTACATACAGAAATTTCCCCAATTGTGTCAAACATTGTCAATACGAAAACATGTCCATGCAATATAAAAGGAATTCTGGGCGGTGAAAAGATGAAAATTCAGTGAAGAAATTTTGATATTTTTATATGTTTTCTCAAATCATTAATTGTGGATACACGTTAAAACCGGTTAGAACCGCCTCGGTGAGGCGGTTCTAATGAGTACCCACAATCTATGTTTGGATCAAAAATGCGAAAAATGTATACCCCTGTAAACCCAAGTTTTTACTAATATAAAAATGGGCCGTAAGGGAGTAAACATTGCACAGACATATTATCATGTTGTATGCAGGAAACCCAAGTCGTGATATTTCAGTGTCGGGAAACAAAGTCCGTGTATGCTATCATTTGTGTATACGTCATACGACAGAACGCGCTTTCGTACTGCACATAATTTCGGGAATCGCACGTTGCTATTTTCATATTAAAGAAAAATGTTTTACACATATCCTATCATATGACGGTGGCATATTATAATCACTAATTAGCAATAATTTCTTTCTTTGAAACAATTGTCAACATTTAGAATACTTCGGAACTTCAAAGTTTCCGGAGTGTCCTCAGCTACCAGATGATGAATTGTGAAAGTTTTTACAGTTATACAACCATAAATGTGTGCTGCATATGATAGGATATTTAAAATATTTCAAACGGCACCACAAATTTCCCGAACTTATGTATAGCCCGAACGGTTAAAATTCTCTGTGACGTCACCGTTATGTGTGCAAATGATAGCTTACACGGAGTTTGTTTCCCGACAGTGTATTTGCTACTTCCCGCACGCCAGGTATTTAAAGTGCAGGTCAACATTAAAAAGTTGAATTATATCCAGTGGTCAACTAATAACAGGAAACGCTCAAAATGACCACCGGATATAATTCAACTTTTTGGGGTTGGCTACCAACGTTGGTCAATTTGCACTTTACCTGGCGTGTGTCCGGTTATGATTGTTTTGAGTGACTGTTTGGTTGATGCTTAGCTGTTACCCAACTGTGCCTCGCACAAAACAAGATTCTACATAAGCCTGGTAATTACTGTCATGCCGTAAATCTTAAAACCATTTCAGACTTGGCCTTCTAAATAAGGACTATTCGTTCTTGTTTATACCCATTACCAAAAGTACCGTGCACAGGTTTGTATGTGTCCGTGAGCATGTAAGCATCTGAAGTCGGTTGTTCAATCACTGTTAGCATAGGAGCATCTGTTCGCTCATTTATCTCACTGTATAAATAAACACTTCCATACATTCGAACAGCCGGTCTCAGACAGCTTACACTCAAAAATTTTTGCTGACATTTTCGCCCAATCGCCTGACATTTGTGCCCAATCGCAAGTTGTTTCAATCGTTCTTCAAGTGTGTTTGGTTGGATGTTCTGTTAAAACGATATTCTTGCATAGATATCTATGCGCATAGCTGTTTGAAGCCGTTTTTGATTGGTCGAAAGCCGTGTTCAAACCACAAAACCCATGTTCAAATCATGAAATTCACGTGCCGTTTGAACATGGGTTTTGGCCGACGTCATTGGTCAAAGTAACGTGACGTCATGTATTTCATAGAAACAAAATGGCCGACGTTGAAGAAGCTCCGCGGTTTTCGGTGCGTTTTTACGTTGTTAATGTTATTTTCAAGAGATTTTAAGTGGATTGGAGTGAAAATGCAAGAATAGCGATCAACCATGGTTTGTTTCAGTGTTCAAACATTCGCTGGATCACTCGGAAGGTGTTTGAACACGCGGCCTGCGGCCTTGTGTTCAAACACCTTCCTCGTGATCCATCGAATGTTTGAACACTGAAAACCATGGTTGATCCCTATATTCGATTAAATTATTAAATTTTGGTTTTGGTTTGGTTTTTGGCCGTTCACTTTGCGGTTATTTTCTGTCAACATTGTTTTTCTTCAAACATTTTGTTCCTTATTGTATATTAAGTAAGAGAGTAGAAAGTGTTAACATTCTATGAAATTAATAATAATAATAATAATAACAGTAGAGTAGCTGTGTTGGATCATATTTGTAACAAATCATATATGTAACACATTTGTTACGTACATGATCACATTCGTAACAGATAAAGTGTGTTACAAATGTGTTTGTCCGAAATGCGGGTTGACATGAGAAGCATATATGTAACAGGTTTAGTTGTCTATTTGTATTCAAACAATTAACAGCAATAGCAACATCATTATATTCTTTACACTATTGACTTTATTCTCGATTGCAAAACAATAGTTAGCACATTAAGCTAATCGCTCTCGAGACTCACTCCAACTTGAATCAACCTCAGAGAGAGAGAGAGAGAGAGAGAGAGAGAGAGAGAGAGAGAGAGAGAGAAGACGTGTGGAATAATGGTTTTTTGCCCAAGGTACCAGTGCATCGCAGCCTAGTGGCGTGGCGGCCTAGCGACTTGTTGGCCTAGACTGCCACACATGCCTGCTAGTCTGCCAACTTAATGCCACTAGGCTGTCACCTTCACGCCACTAAACTGCCAACTTCGCAAACATTTAAGGAATGAAATTCAGATTTTAGCTTTCACTGGATGATGAAAAACATTAGGCTGTTTTAATGTCTGTGAAGCCCGAAGGGCTTCTCGGAGACATTAAAACAGCTAATGTTTTTCATCATCCAGTGAAAGCTAAAATCTGAATTTCATTACTTATATTTACATTTTATATTATCAATCAAGTATCAGATTTTTAATTGCGCATATCACCATTCATTTTCATGTTATTTGACATTAAATCCCATTTAACGTAATTTTGGAACAGCCAAAACGTCAAATTTTCGCGCCTAACGTCATGGCGATACGCGACCAACGTCACGACATCAAGAGTAAACAAACAACGTCACTGGATGGGTTTTGACGTCGCCCCGCCCATAGGCGTGGCATCTAGATCACGAGACTTAATGTTTTTCATTGGGAAATGAAGAACATCAAGAAAGATACTTTCATTTAGGGCGATTGCAATAAAAATGTAAATATTATCAAGACGGGCCATGATCAAGTTTCAGTACCATACCGAGATTTTTCAACATTATGTCAGTCATATTACGGCGGTCAGTTAACCTACCTACTCACAGTTCCTGGGTAGACTTAGGCCTCCGGCCTAAAGGGTTGACCAGTACAAAGTGCATATCTTCGCCAGTTTCTGGCAGCTGTCCCACGTGAATCATCGGTAGGGGAAGAATGCGGTTCACGAAGGTTATGCTGCAAGTGAAGCTCAGTTTTTCTTATCGCTATCCTCTAAATGCTGAGCAACAAACAAGGGCTGCTTGTGTCATTTTTAACGTCTTCGGTAAGGCTCGACCGGGGATTGAACCTCCCGCACTCGGAACGGATGCCGTACCACTTGGTTATTAAATTCGTAACAAACAAGACAAAAAACGCAAAAAGAACATACACATGTACATGTATAAGACTACTTTCGTTGCATATTCTATTTGTAACGTGTTATGTGATCATATATGTAACGTGTTACATATATGATCACAAATGTAACATGTGTTACATATATGATCACATATGTAACACATGTGTATAATCACACACACACACACACACACACACACACACACACACACACACACAAACGCATGAACCTCAACGTGACAAAATGTACCTTCGGACATTCTGTCATCACTAGTAGATAGCTGCAAAAAGAGGAAAAATCATGTAATATAAATGTTTTAAAAATATCACTGTAATTGTAATCTTTAACTGAATGAGTTTTAAAACATATTTATTTCAATACTTGGAGCGGACGCGAAAGAGTGACGTCGACGTCACCGCCGATGACGACGATGGACAAAGTGACACAACAAATCAGCATCAAGATATTGGCCCATCTGGTGAATAAAAACCTGCTACAAATGTGTTTCAGATATAAATATGCATTTTTTGTACTGTTTTTATATCAAAATTGACCTGTGACATATGTGATTTCATGTCACATCAAAAACCGGCATCGATCATATTCGTGACAAAATATGTTACATTTATGCTTGATTTCCGAGTCATATATGTAACACATGTTACATATGTGATCATATATGTAACAGGTGTTACATATATGATTTGTTACAAATATGATCCAAAATAGCTGTGACCCAACAGAGAACAGTTGCATGATTTTAGCAAATATAGCTGAAAGCAAATAAGATTAAGCAAACGTTTGACATAGTAGATCTGCAAAGTTTAGTTCACATAATGGTGAATCAACTTCTAATTTTCTGATACTTTTATGGTTCTTCATGTAAAACAGACTTTTAGATCACGTCACGAGCAGTCACTGGTGCTTCGTTTTTATGTCTTTGTAGCATGATCTATTTTCTCATATTGATCTACGTAGCATTCAAAGAAAACTCGCTTTCTATCTAGTGACAAATTCCCAGGAAGTTTCAAGCGAGATGCAGCTCGTCGTCATAGCATTAACACAGCAGCCCGTACAGCAGCGTACGGTACACCGGAAATAGTGAAGAAGATATTCACCGGGCAGCTACCACCGACCTACTTCAACGATTTCTGTAATGGGTACAACCGGGACTCACCGCGGGAATTCCAATACCGCGGGCCGTCCAGAGAGAGAGAGGTACCGCTTTGGGAGCCTAAAGCTCTGAAACGTACCGATGCACGCCATAAGATCAGGGATATTCAGGACGCAAGGTTGGTTCTGCGAAACTAAACCGTGAGGGTACACATCTCTGAAGTGCCGGTCCCACTGAATCGTAAGCAATCATACGATTGTCTAATCATAAGTTTAGAGACTGCGAATGCACAATTTGTAAAATATTCCCAACGCGTTTCTGATATCGGGGTCAAAGAAATGACCCCCAAATTTCTATTAAGGCAATCGTAAGGCGATCTTAAGCGATCTTAAGCGCAGTGGGACTGGAACTTTATCTTGTCGATGCTTTGCATTGATTAGAAAATTCTAGTTGCGCAATTTTTGGAAAGTCCCTGTGATTTTCACGTGGCACATTTCATTATTGGTCAAAGCAAAATTAATCAAACTGATTCTATAATTTTCTTTTTGTGGTGTATTTTTATCATCTAACTATTGCAGGTGACCATTCATAATTTATTGATAAGTTTCAGAACTTTGAGTATACCAGTGTATTATTCTGTTTCATTTGAAATAGATTCCGCAAGCAGGAAGCTCTTGAGGAAAGAGAGAGACGAAAATCCGTTGCTCTCAGCCGGAAAACAGCCGCGTGCCTCCTGTCAAGCGCAGAGACTATGCCTACCGGGAAACAAGCGTTTCTTGACAAGTTGGACAAAGAAAAAGACAAGTATGTGCAGCGATGCATGACTAACAAGAAAACGCGCGAGGCCATGATTAAACTAGAGGGCACTAAACGACGATTTTCTATTTACGAGACGGATTCTCCTGGTCTGCCGGCTAAATTCTTAAATCGGCCTGAAGTCGAGACGGAAAGAAGGCAGTCTGTTTATTAAGGACTGTGACGGGAAAATGAATGTTGTATGTCTTACTGAAGCTGCAGAAGAAATATTTAGACTTGTATTTAAACATATGAACTGCAAGCTAAATAAAGTAATACGTATACGGTAATCTTTATTTTTCTTATGTGTAAAAATTTCGAAAATACACGGATGCCCTAAACGTCTATGCATTCAGCAGGCACTTATGCTCGAAAAGTGTTCACCTTTTAATGTAGCAGTTATGCAACTGATGTTACTATGTTCTTTATTACATTTTGTTGCGTTTCTTGCCAGTAATGAATTTATGAAACATGATTATTGTTTCGTGTTCTTGTACATAAACTATTCATATGCGTTTTAAAAGTATATGTATCCGGGTGTGTCGGCATTTGTAATTGATAAGAACCTACCTAGTTGAAAGTGTATGTAATTGTAATTGATCAAGCCTATTTAAGATGAGACGAGTCTGTAATGATAAACGATCAAACATACTTGTGATTTTGATATGTTATTGATCAAACGAAGAGCGTTTAGCAAGTCAGTGGTTGTAATAGGTCAAACCATAGATGGTTATATGTGTTAGTACATGTATGTAAATGTAATTGATAAAGCATAATGTATTTATGATGTGTTAGTGACTTTAATTGATCAAACCTGTGTCAGTGATTATAATAAAAGATCAAACCTAAAAAAATTTAACATGTCTGTAATTGTAATTGAAAGTACTTCTGGTATTGCACGCTTTGCAAGTGAGTTTTTTTTTAACTTTCTTATGGCCTATCTCTTCTAGACCTCAATCGAAGCCAAAATTAGGAAATGTTGAGCCCTTTGTAAGCATGTCCAACAATCCGAGCACACTGTCACGGTGGATTATATGAGCTGCGATGCCAGAAAACCGGTCTCCGGGGTTTCCGACCAGGTCCGACACAAACCAACCTGTACCGTCACAGAAGTAGGCCAGAAGCTTGAAATTTCGGATTTAAGAAGAAGAGAAAGTAGCAAAAACAAAGGCGCTAATCAACTGTGCAGTTACTGCACAGCTGATCTGCGTCTTTGTTTTCGCATAGGCAAAATCCGTTTTTCTCATGATGCGGCTCATATATGCCAACTGATTGAGTCTGGTGGGTGCTCCTGCCTGTAAGTGGTGCTTTGTTAGTAAGCTGTTTGTCTGTCCTCGTCGTGTCGTGAGAAACCCTTCCTTGCGGCAAATATGTTTTTCCATTGACTAGGACGGTGCTGGAAAAGTGAAAGGAAAATGAAAATTACATGTGAAATAAATAAATAAATAAATAAATATGCGTAGTTTGATTAGTGCAGCCACGGAGGCTAGCTGAATGTACAGGCTGAAGATTTGCGAGTAATTATATTATTACGGTCTAAGGAGAGACAAAGGCGCTGCCCTCAAGTGCATTTACGAGGGAAGAAAAGAAGAAGAAAAAAAACATTGTTCTGACGCTGATCGTCTCAGGGGTTTGAAATTGTGTTTTTTGAGTGAGTTTATGCCCAGGGTTGCGTTTAATAAATAGGCATCGCAAGCATTCAAGTCTGGTTATACATGTATAAGAATATGAAAGAACGTTGAAAACTATATTATACGCGTAGTACGAGATTTCATGTTTTCTTTAGTTTTAATTAAACGGATAGATACTGTTACCCAGGGATTTAAAACACTGAAAGCCATAATTTCAAGCCCCCTGTGTTGTCCGTAAGTATATATGCCAAAACTTATATGCCAAAACTTATAGGCCAATTTCTAATAAGCGCAGCGCCTGAAATTGGCCTATAAGTTTTGGCATATAAGTTTTGGCATATAGTGCCATCCATTACTACTTCCGTAGTCATTGTACCACATACCTCCATTAGCCATATCCCGGACTTTGACGTCGGATTCTTGTAGGCGTAGAATATCCAGCCACCAACGACGAGAACGACAATGACGATTACTATCACGACGATAACCACGCCCACTTTACTCGACGATGTACCTGTAACTATTACGAAAAGACGCCCATGCGATATACAGAAATTTTTTGGTGTAAAAATGAAAAATTCCACTGGAAAAAAATTTGATATTTTTCTTATTTTTGCTCCAAAACATAGATTGTGGGTACACGTTAGAACCACCTCGACGAGGCGGTTCTAACGAATACCCACAATCTATGTTTTGAAACAAAAATAATAAAATAGGTATACCCCGGCATACCCCAGTTTTGCTATATAAAAGTGGGGTTTAAGGGGGTTTACATTTCACGGACATGTTTTCCTGATGTCTAAAGGATTTGAGCCGCATCATGAGAATGTCTTTATTTTTGCTCAATGCTAAATCAAAGACGCAGATCGGATGTGCAGTAGCTGCACAGCTGATCAGCGCATTTGGTTTAGCTCCATGGAAAGAATAATCACTCTCCTACTTAAATTCAAAATTTCGAGTTTCTAACATTCTTCTGTGATTGTACAGACCTGTTTATGTCAGACTGGTTGGAAGTCCTGAAAAGCGGTTTTCTCGCGTCGCGGCTCATTTCAAAGTACTTCAAACTATGGACTTGACAGATATTTTTTACCAAATTCAAAATCATGTCAACTGTTTCCACATTTTCAGGTTCAGGTTTTTCCCATCAACATTCTGTGAGTGTAGTGCTGAATTTTCTATAGAGAAACTCCAAATATACGTGTTTTCAAATCTGGCGTCTTGGTTTTACGATCTTTTTCCATGCTCAGCCGAACAAAACCGTGATTCAAATTGTAACTGCTCAATTTTCCGAGCTCATCTTAAAGCATTTATCATGCTTAAAAGCAACATCGCCTCGCTTTAGGTATTGTTAAAGTACGTTTTTTATCACTCAAGGGCAGGAAAAACGAGTAACCCTTGCCCAACTGATAATTTGATAGGACTATGCATGGCGCACATGTACTTGAATTTAATTTAGTTTTTGATCATGTTCATTCAGTAGAAGAAGAACTTTTAATATTAGCTTTCTGGCTTTCTCCTATCGTGAATTACATGAGCTGCGTCATGAGAAAACCGGGGTTTTGCTTATGCGAAAACAAAGACGCAGATCAGCTGTGCAGTAGCACCTTTGTTTTCGGTACAGAGATAGCTAGTACAATTCCTTTTCTTCCTAAATCCGAAATTTCAAGCTTCTAGCCTTCTTCTGCACGGGCCAGTTTGTGTCGGACCTGGGTCAGAACTCCTGAAGACCGATGCATATTGCCGGAACAAATATGTTAAAGCCAAATTGTCATGCTTCAAGAAACCAAACAGGTCATATAAAAAAAAAACCTGGGCCTGGATTCGCTTGCTGTGTCGGGGTTGTTGTCGTGACTTTTGTTATGTCAGTCTCGTCTATAAATGGAGGCCACGTATCCCACCCATCGAGCATTAATTCCTGAAAACAAGATAGTTTCGTTTAGAGGTCAGACTAACCTGGGACTGGTGTTTCTTGTAACGTCTTGGGGGTTGTGGTTGATTTTGGATTGTCCGTCCGTGGATACTGTACATGAATCCATGACAATTCCTGAAGTTGAAATGCCACGTGTTCCAAGAAAATATATGAGCCTGTACGTGAGAAAACCAACAATTTAGGTTTCCGACCAGGTCCGACACAAACCGGGCTGTACAGTCAGAGAAGATGGTTAGAGGCTGGAAATTTTGGATTTAGAAAGTAGAGGAAATGTACTATCCGTGTAGCGAAAACAAAGGCGCTGATCAGCTTCGCAGTTACTGCGAAGCTGATCTGCGCCTTTGTTTTCGCCTATGCAGATTGTTGGTTTTCCCATGCGGTGGCTCATATGATGATTTTTGAAATAGCAATAAACTTTGTAATTTGAATACAACTCGATTCCAAGTTATGAAAATGCAAGAGTCTGAATAACAGTCACTGTGATAAAACGCCCGCTTGTCACCACTGCGGTCATGATTCGTTTGATTCAACTGATGCTTAACGTCCCAGTCAACAGTTATGGTCATGTCGGGAAGTTGCCTCCATTTTATGAGACTTGTACCCAAGGTAAGGATGTCGTGATACCCAAAAAGTGCTTTAAATATAAACACCCAACTAAGCCAATAAGGCTTATTATGGATGGTTTGACTTGAAGTTTTGAACCACTTTTCTTTGGCAGGCTCACAACTGAGCGGTTAAACAGTAATCAGATGGTCAGTCAGTAGCGTATAAGCTTTGTCTGGTGGCACAAGCAGCCCATCTATTTCTTTAGGCCCCAATGGGCGCGGACCATATTGCCACCTAACCACCCTGGTCAGGGCCCGAAACAAATATGTATTCAAATATATTCAAATATATGAGCCGCCCCATGGGAAAACCAACAATCTGCATAGGCGAAAACAAAGACGCAGAAGCTGATCAGCGCCTTTGTTTTCGCTACTGAGATAGTACAATTCATCTTCTACTTAAATCCGAAATTTCAAGCTTCTAGCTCTTTTCTGTGCTTGTACAGCCCAGTTTGTGTCGGACCTGTTCGGAAACCACATTGTTGGTTTTCCCACGAGACGGCTCATATCTGAATCATAATTAAACAAACATCTGCAGTCGTTCATGAGTTATTCATCACATTCAAAACTTGTTAGTCTTGCCAGCGACCAACCATTTAAAAAAAAAAAAAAAAAAAAAAAAAAAAAAAAATAGATAGATAGGCCGTGTCATGAGAAAACCGGACTTTTGCCAGTGAGAAAACAAAGGCGCAGATCAGCTGTGCAGCTACAGGGATATTTCAATTCCTCTTCTACTTATAGCCAAAATTTCTGTACAGACCGGCTTGTGTTGGACCTGGTCGGAAATACCAGACCGATTTTCTCGCGTCATGGCTTATATCATAGTCACCACCTACAACCATACCTCTTCAAGACAGCCTGAAGTGTTCCACTCGGTAGTGTATCTATCGAGAGCGTCCGTACAAGTTCTTGATGCCTCGCACCATTTGCAATCAAAGTCAATCTCGAGGGTTTCGCAGTCCTCGGGATTCCTTATTCGGTCGCAGGCTGGAAAATATAATGGAAAGCTCGGTGGGAAAGCGTCGGATCGGAGCGAAAGGTTACTGGTCCAAACCCTACCGCGGGATCCGCGGGGACCACATTGTGTCATTTAGCAAGACCGTTGATGGGACTCAGCCAAGCATTGATGACGTTCATTCCGAAGTTGAGCAATTTTATTTTATACTTTACAGTGAAAACCAATGTATATCAAAACTTGATAAAATTGGTATTTTCACTGATATGCAATTTCTCTGATACTAGTATCAAATCTCACTGATATCAAAAGTCACTAGTGACTGATATCAGCCTTTATCTTCACTGTAGATTTTGGATTACTTCTGAAGTTTCCATGTACTTGACGTCATTAAATGTGTCTCACTTCAGAAATTCAAACGCCTAAAACTCCGTTATTTATGAACGAAAACATTTTCTTAATTAGAACGTGTTTGAACAATGTGGTACCAAAATTATTTGTGTTTTCACAAATTTTTGGTTTTTGCATTTTCATTGCCTGCCTTGTGAACAGGAAAATGCCCGTGTATTGTATAAAATAAAAAGAAAAAATTACGTTTTATCTGTGAATACCAAATATATGTCATCTCGTGAGTTGAAAACATAATAATTTCCACTCTGATGTTTTCAATTCACTCGATGAAATATATTTGGTATTCACATCAAAAAAGCAAATGTCCTCTATATATCTGATGATGTTCATTCCGAAGTTGAGCAATTATATATATCTGAGTCGCGTCATGAGAAAACCGGATTTTTGCCTATGGGAAAACAAAGGCGCAGATCAGCAGTAACTGCACAGCTGATCAGCGCCTTTGTTTTCGCTACACAGAGTATAATTCCCCCTCTACATAAATACGAAATTTCAAGCTTCTATCCTGCTTCCGTGTCTGTGCAGGCCGGTTTGTGTCTCACTTTGTCGGAAACCCCGAAGACCGGTTTTCTCGCGTCGCGGCTCATCTAATGCTATAAATATCAGTAAATGCATCAAATAAAAATTAAACAGATCCTTTAAGAGCAGTGAACATATAAAGGAGAAAGGGGATATGCCATACCGCGGTTTCGGCTACTTAAGCCTCTTCAGTGTCCCTATAGAGAGAATTACTGTAATTTTGCATCTTTCGGCAGGGCAGTCGATACAAAGACTAGTGTCATATAATTGCCGTTATACTTGGATTTTTTTCAATGTGCAGGGAAGGGCTTAGCTAAGCCCAGCCTTGGATGATTTCATTGTTGAGAAAGGGTCCCATAGCTGACAATGTATAATTGAGGTAAAGGTGACTATGCTTGTTGTCTTTGTGCTATACCTGTGTCTCACCTGAATGATTTCAAAATATGTGGAGTGTATGGTAGACACACAAAAACATAAACATTTTGTTTCTTAAATATAACCATACAGCCCATACACTACACTCAAATATTTCAATCAAGTTAGCCAATGCCTCTATCTTTGTCAACAACTCTTTGCTTTACTGATGGTACATGACCGCAGTAGAAGGTCAATAAAGTACCATTCGAAAACAAAAATAAAGCGATTCAGAGAACCAGCTGATTTTACTTATTTTTCCTACAAGGTCAGCTCGGTTAAATTAGCAGCAAATTTGCTGCATCAAAAACGGTCAAGTTAGCAGCAATTTTACTGCAGCAAAGTCATGTTACATGTAGCAGCAATTTTGCTGCAGCAAAAGCAGTCAAGTTAAGGGCGATTTTGCTTGCAGCGTTGGAATTAAATTTGCTGCAGCAATATAGAAAATACAGTCAAGTTAGCGGTTTTTGCGGCAGCGAAATTGGTCAAGTTAGCAGCTATTTTGCCACAGCGAAAAAACAGTCAAGTAAGCAGCAATTTCGCTTGCAGCGAACAGTTTTGTAGCAGATTGTTTTGGCTTTAATCTAGGTGATAGCACATAAGAAAATGACAATTAATGACACAATCACATCCATTCAACGGCACCTACAACCAACGTTCAACAAAAAGTTCCATGTAAGTGGAAATGTTTGTCGCCTTTTTTTATTATTACATTTTTTTTTCGTCTGGCTGTGATTGCTATGTAGAAAATGATGATGAATGCTGCAACAGAACTTTTTACCAACGTTATGGAAAATGTTGCAGATTTTTTACAGTTTCGTCTGGCTGTGAGCGCTATAGGAAACGAATACTTATGCCGAATCTATCCCACCCGGACAAAAGTTCCCTGCCAGCAGTAAAAGTGTCCATAGACTGGGAAATAGGTGGGTTATAAAATGTCTGTTTGTGATGGCATTCATCGTTTCTTATATATGTATGCGCTCATAGACAGACTTAAACGAAAACGAGAGACCAAATTGTGCTGTAGCTCACCTTAGTGATTTGCTTATCAGTGTAAGCTTCAAGATAGACGATGATACTCTGGAGCCTTGTCTGTATGGACCCCATGGGCACAATTGACAGTATTTATAAAGAGGAGTACTATACACTAATTTGCACTGAATATGAAAGTTATGGGCCTTGCAGTTTAGAAAACTTTTTTTTTTCAATCTAATGCAATCATTCTCCCATTTCAATGATGCTTCAGATAGAATTTGATCGCATTTGGCATGGTCTTAGATATAGTCATATTTGAAAGGGTAAACGGATGAACGCACAAACGGATGCAGGCACGCCGGCTCAAGTACCTTGATCCTATAAGCTCACCTTGTGAGGGCATAGGTGAGCTAAAATATCGGCCACAAAAATCCACTTTTAATGCTAGTGACAGGGAATTTTTGTTCAGAACTTGGGTCACAGGCGGCATAGAAAAATAATGTTTGCGACATTCATCGTTGTTTTCTAATGCGCTCACAGTCATACAAAACAAAACAAAAAAAAAAAAAAAAAAAAAAAAAAAAAAAACAAAAAAAAAAAAAAAAAAAACACGTTGTCGACGATAATTTTCCTCTTTAAATGATGACAGGGAACTTTTGTCTGTAACTCGGGTAATAGGAGGGATAGAAAAGGTTGTTTGTGGATATTTAAACAAAATCAATAGGTGACAAAAAGTTTCGCTGCAGCTAACTTGACCGTTTATTACATTTTTTTTTAGTTTTTTTTCTGTTGCTGCTGCAGCAACAGATTCGCTGATAACTTTACTGAGCTGTCAGTCAAATTTAACAAATCTGTAGTATGACAGCACAACACTTTACAGATCCATACTGTGACTTCCAGTAAGAAGTTAGTGCACTTTTTTGCCGCCTTCATTAGTAAATGTAAGCCTGCATCTTTGATATTTATTTGTATCAGAATTAAAGTTTTAAACAGAGAGTCATACAACATGAATGTTTACCAGGCATTTACTAAGGGAATTTTCAATATGGTCATACATAAATACAGTCATGTAGTACAGAATATTTTTCTGTGACAGTATGTGTTTACCCATCATTTTCGGTGCATGAGGTTAAATTGACACTGATTGGTTCAACAATAACAAGTGGGTCAAAGTATTAGTCCAAGTGAGAACTACCTATTTTTAAATGTAATGGTCAACTTTGTCATTGTCAATCAAGAATTGACGGGCTCCTCCCTGCACATTGAAAAAAATCAGACTATATAAACAGATGAATTCACTTCGCTATCATGTTTTAAGGCGAAACATGATAGTACCAATTTGAACATCTGCACTGTCACTTTAATTGAGCCGCTTCGTGGGAAAACCAACAATGTGGTTTCCGAACAGGTCCGACACAAATCAGGCTGTACAATCACAGAAAAGAGCCAGAAGCTTGAAATTTCGGATTTAAGTAGAAGCGGAACTGTACTATCCGGGTAGCGAAATCAAAGGCGCTGATCAGCTTCGTAGTTACTGCGAAGCTGATCTGCGCCTTTGTTTTCGCATATGCAGATTGCTGGTTTTCTCATGAGGCGGCTCAATTTGCCACTCAAATATCATGATGGGACGGAAGCCCGTCGAAGAACAGGACCGAGAAACAAGCATGGCAACTGAACAGTTACCGCTTATATGGGATTTTGCAACACGTTACCATAGTAACAGAATCAACTTCTTGGGTACTTAAATAAGCATGTACGGAAACAGTTTAACTGTCAAAAACACAGATCATCTACATTTAATGTTTCTGAAGCTTTTTAAACCTCCCACAAAACGCACATAGGCTTACTAAAAGACTTGTATGGCAAATTCTGGCCTCGTATGGTTTTTTAACGAAACTTCCCGGCAACAGGAATTTTGTTTCAAAAATTTACATACATGTACCAAACCAATCTAGAAGTCCTTTGGAATAAAATACGCCAATTGCCAGTGGTAGCCAATTCAAAAGGGCGGGATACCGGTAATACAAGAATATCAAGCATCACTACACTTGCGAACTCGTAAAGTGGGGGTGTCGTTTACGTTACCGACGATAAAATAATAACGACTGGATATTTCTGGATGATATTTTGGAAATGCAACGCCCAATATAACTTACAAAAGTGTGACTTTAGCAATAATTTTTCAAAATAACCCAAAGTTAAAGTAACAAAATATCGTTCTAATTAGTGCATACTACGAACGAAAACAAGCCATATAGTGCTGATAAAGACATAGCTATCAGAAACAGCACTAGTGTACCAATCATAGCAAAATAGCGCTTGATCATTTAAGGTTAAGTTTTAATGCTGTTTATACGGTATAAATGTGTAAAATGGTGGTAAGATATCAATATGATAGTCGAGGAGTGCCATCTTGTTTCTAAACAAGGAGTTAAACTGCTAAGTAAAATCACTGTAGTGCATACATTGAAATGATTTAATGATTACTTTTTTTTTCGGCTAGATCTATATGGCGATGTTCTTACACTCGCCATATCCTTATATTGCTATTTATTTAGCAGAACCGAAAGAAATAACTAATTAGTAAATATTTACATTTCTTGGATAAAACAAATAGATACTCACTCATTAATGGGTCAAATATTACGACAGTATCATTGTCGATATCCAATGGAAATACTTGAACTGGGTCATAATACACCAACACTTTAATTCCTGAAAGTAAATGTATTCAAAAATCAGTACTGTCACTTTCATCTCGGTTTTAGAGATTGCTTAAAGTTGTTTTATTTGGAAACTGATTACAAATCTTATAAAGAGGTTTCAGGGCAAAAGTCTAGAATATTTTAATAAGTATAAAACATAAATGGTCGGAACATAAAAAAGGAATATTATTGTAATTAGTCCACAGAGTGTATTAAATAATAATTCAGAGACGCTGAACTATTCTAGGCTGTGTCTTTAACTCGTTTAAGCCTGGCGTCCCTTTTATGGGAAATAGGCAAACAGAATAGACCCAGATGTGACGCCGCAGAACGCGGCGTCCCATCTTGGGCTATTCTGTTTGCTTACAGGATTTACATTCAAAAATGAGATAAAAGTGAAAAATTACTCCTAACACCCGGCCTAAAAATGAAAGTGGACACACCCAAATGATAATGATGGGAGAATCCATTCGTCAAATATGGGTTACGGTATACGTATTCAATTAAGGATTGAAATTCAGATTTTAGCGAAAACATTAGGCTGTTTAATGTCTGAGAAGTACCATGAACATTGTAGGTACAGCATCATATGCTCGGCACGAAAAGATTTTTCTTTCATGTCCAGATTAAATAATCTTTTATGCTCAACTCAGGCGCGGGAGGTATTTCAATTGTTCATAAATATTTAAACTGCTAAAATGAAAAACATATTCAGTTAACCCACCAAAGAGTATTATTTATCATGCAAAAATGGTAAAATATCAAACTGCTGCTACTTGAACGTTTAATTTTATTAGCAGGATAAATATTGCTGGTGTGAATTGAGCACGAAAAATACCCTCAGGATTTTTATTAAAAGGTACAAGAAGGCAACGATCAGGAAAAGGCGCAATCAGAAAAAGATTCGAGGCGGTAAAAACAATAAGGTACTCATACCATGAACACATTTCGTAAGCCGAATGAGCAGCTATTTTTCCAATAGGTGGCCACTCAATTACCTAAACTTAACTAAAAATAGACTTCCGGTTAAGCTGCCGTCCAGGGCGGACACGTTAAAAATGTAAACAAAGAAAAAAAAAATACAAAGATACGATATTAAAAGAGAAAAAGTGGGGAAACAGACTTCATTTAAACAGTGAAATTAATGCCCATATTTGACTATCGACTAAAACGCTGACTATAGAAATAAACATTCAGGGCGTTTGGTCAGTGTTTACGTGTTTCTATGTATATGTATTAACATGCTGATTATACTATCAATATTATATTGTATACTGATAACCTGCCTAATATTTTGTAAAAATAAGTTGTAATTATATTTGATTTATTTAGTTAATGATGTTATCACCAAGAAAAAGGTCATATTTTAACGGACATATTAATTAATGATTTTGAAACTATTACATTCCAAGGATATCAATGTCTTGATAATGGTTGAAAATATCACAATATTCTCTCAGAATTGCCGTGGAGGTCTCTCTGTAGCCACAAAAAGAAGGGATCTATTCCAGTATATACGAGGTAAAAATATAATATTGTATGCTTGCAAGACACTCATATTGATAAAAATCTTGAATCTTTAATAAAAGCGGAATGGGGTTATGAAGCATATTTTAGCTCATACCCGGGGCTCATACACAACAAACAGTACAACTTGCACCAATACTATGTGAAGTGTACAATAATATATATATAAGGGAAAATTTAATTGAGTCTATGAAAACTGGTATTATTCGTGTATTATATAAGAAAGATAATCCAAGTAAATTAAAAAATTGGCGTCCTATCTCACTTTTAACTTTAGATTATAAAATATTAACAAAAATTTTAGCATCAAGATTAAATTCGGTACTTAATAAATTATTACATCCTTTCCAAAGCAGTGGAGTAAAAGACAGAAATGTACTAAATAACATCCTAAACTTAGATACAATTATTCAATACATAGAGGAAAATAACTTAAATGCAGCATTTATCTCATTGGATAACGAAAAAGCATTCGATAGATTAGAGCAAAATTTTATGATAAAAGTTTTAGAAAAATATAATTTCCCACAAGAATATATAACTTGGATAAAAATAATATATTCAAATATAAAGGCAAAAATTCTAGTTAATGGAACTTTCACTGAAAGTATAGATATATCTCGTTCTGTCAGACAAGGGTGTCCATTGTCAATGCCGTTATATATTTTAAGTTTAGAACCATTTATACATAAAGTTACTCTAAATTCAGATATTAAAGGTTTAAAAATTCCAAATTTAAAAAATGAATTGAAAATTTTGGCACATGCAGATGACTTAAACATAATGTTAAACAATGATAGATCATACCTTGAACTTAAAAAAGAAACGAACAATTTTGGCAAAATATCTGGATCTCGTATAAATGAAGACAAAACTGAAATACTAGTAAGAGGAAATTTTGAAGTAATACCTCAACATTTGATAAAAAAGTCTATAAAAGTTCTAGGCTGTTACTTTGGAGAAAACGCAAACATAAAAAATTACATGTCAAGATTACAAAAAATGGAAACTACAATTAAGAAATGGAAATTTTTCAGAATAAATCTTCACCAAAAAATCTTATTCCTAAAAACATATATTATAGGTTTAATCCAATATCATATTAAAGCCTTTGAATTACCGAATAGATATCTCAGGAAAATGAATATACTTATGTTTAAATATATTTGGGGTTCTAACTACGAGAAAATTTCAAGGAAAGCTCTTACAAGATCAATAGAAAATGGTGGAATGGCGATGATAGACCTAAAATCAAGAAGAATAGCTGATATTATAAATCAAATAACAAATATAAATAACAATTTAAACCAACCATGGGCTTGTTTATATATTTATTGGTTTGGATTAAGCTTGAGAAAGATTTATCCAAATTTAGCTAGTAATTCTTATGTCCATACACTTAAACTACCAACAAGATACATTAATATTAAACAGGTAATACAACAGAATATTGACGATGATAAAATTTGGCAAATGAATAATAAAAATACTTATAAATACTTAATACAAAAAATGGACTTTAAATCAAAAACAGAAAAATTATACCCTAATCTAAATTGGAAAGCTATTTGGCAAGCTATCTTTTCATTCAAGAACTCTGAAATTTTTAGTACCTTATATAAATATATTTTTGGAGTACTGCCAACAGGTGAATACTTAGTGAAATTCAAAATTCTAAAGAAGATACCTATTTGTGTTTGTGAAAATGGGTTTTATACTGCCAACCATATTGTTAAAAAATGTGATGAATTTGGGAACACTAGAGCCTTTTTGGAACAAGATATTCAAGCAATTAATCCTCATATAAATATTAATGAAACTTTATACATGTTTGGAAATAATCAAATCACAGATTTCAATCAAGATTTACAAATCTGTAAGATGATTTTTGAATTTGTTTATCATGTGTGGCTACATATCAAAAAACCTGTATAATTCGATGTAAACTATGTTTTTGAGCTTTATTAAAAAAGGGGATTGGAATTTAGCGCGGACGCAATAGAAAGCATGTTTTGGCCGAAACGCGTAGATAAGCTTTATTTTGATTGGACAAACAAAAAATTCAAAACATCAAGTCAAAAATGGATTGAAATTATATATACATCGCGTTACATTCAAAAGCATAGTATTGTCTAATCTGTATGTATACTTTTTCAGCAACAAATCATTTTGTGTTTAATAGAGGCGAAGTTGTACACTGCTTTATATCTCAAATTGTTTTTTGTTAATCTTATGTATGATTATTGTAAATAAAGTTTCAACATTTCTGTTTTCCTTAAACTCGCCTTGATCAGTCTCAGATCAAAAAATCAGACAAGGCAATGAGTAAATGAAGAAAAAAAAAGAAAAAAAAACAGTAGAGGGGTTATGATTTTAATTAATAATAATTTTGAGCAAAAAGCCAAAAGAATAAAGAATGATGAAAATGGGAATTTTTTTATGTTAGATATGAGCATAGAAGATAAAGACATTACACTAGTCAATATATACGGCCCAAATAATGATAATCCACAATTTTATGAATATATGAAACACAAAATAGAAGAATTTCAGAATGATTACGTTATCATATGTGGCGATTGGAATATGATTATGGATGCGGAAATGGATAGCTTTAATTATGCCCGTATAAATAATCCTCAGCAAGACAAACGGTTCTTCAGTTCTTAGACCAAGAGAATTTTATAGATCCATGGAGGTTAATGCATGAAAATGAAAAGCAATATTATCAAGGTTAGATTTTTTTTTATTATACATGAAAGTCTTTTCCAATATGTTACAGCTTCTGATATAATTCCAGGATATAGGACTGACCATTCGGCTATTACAATAAAGTTAAAATTTCAAAATAATGATAGGGGAAAAGGATACTGGAAGTTTAACAATAGCCTGCTTAGGGATAGTCAATATGTTGAAAAGGTTAAAAAGATAATTGAGGATGTCAAACACACATATGCTACAAATTATAATATAGGTGATAATATTCCTAATCAAAACTTAGAGTTTAATATAAATGATCAATTATTTCTTGAAACTTTGTTAATAATGATAAGAGGTGAAACAATAAAATATAGTTCTATAAAGAAAAGACAAAGCTGTAAGGAAGAACAAGAATTGGAACAAGAAATAAAAACTTTAGAAAATGATATAAATGCAAATTTTTCGCAGATAAACGATGATAAATTTAATACTTTAGTTCAAAAGAAGGAAATATTAGAAGATATCCGAAAGAAAAAAATACAAGGAGTAATGTTACGATCTCGGGTAAGATATGAAGAATTTGGCGAAAAAAAAAAACAACTAAATATTTCTTTGATTTAGAAACTAGACACTTTACTAATGAGGTTATGAATAAAATTACAGATGATAACGGAGACGAACATATAAATACAAAAGATATCCTTAACTGTCAAAAGCGTTTCTATGAAAACCTATATAATAATAATAATAATAATAATAATAATAATAATAATAATAATAATATAGATGATGAACCTATTTGTAACGTATTAGGGGAAAACGAAACAAAACTATCAGATCGTGAAGCCGAAAATTTAGAAGGAGAAATTACATTACCAGAATTAACTAAAGCTTTGAAAAACATGAAAAACGATAAAAGTCCGGGTCTAGATGGGTTTACTGTCGAATTTTTTAAAATTTTCTGGACAAATATTGGAGCTTTCGTTTTACGATCATTAAATACTGGCTACCGGACAGGTAATTTATCAGTGACCCCAAAACAAGGTATAATTACTTGCTTACCCAAGTCAAATAAAAACAGGCATTATCTGAAAAATTGGCGGCCTATTTTCTTGCTAAATGTAGTATACAAGCTTGCATCGGCTGTGATAGCCAATAGAATCAAAACAGTACTCAGTTCTCTAATTCATGAAGATCAAAAGGGGTTTATTTCTGGAAGATTCATTGGTGAAAATATAAAACTCATTTACGATATCTTATTTGAAACTAAACATCAAAACTTGCCTGGACTTGTATTATCTGTTGATTTTGAAAAAGCGTTCGACACGGTGTCATGGAATTTTATAGAAAAAACGTTAGACTATTTTAATTTTGGACCATCGATAAAATCTTGGATAAAGTTATTTCAAAATGGATCAGAATCTTGCATTATACAAAATGGTCATATATCGGAATTTTTTAATCTCAAAAGGGGATGTCGACAGGGAGATCCAATTTCGCCATATATTTTCATTTTATGCGCTGAAATTTTAGGAAAGTTGATAAGGAATAATACAACGATAAAAGGAATAAAAATTAATGGCAAAGAATTCCGCTTAAGTCAATATGCTGACGATACCCAAATATTTTTAGATGGAACGGAAAAATCTCTTAAAGAAGCATTATCTGTTTTAAGTGTATTCTACAATATGTCAGGTTTGAAAATAAATATTGAAAAAACAAGGGCTATAAGTGCTTTGAGCCACTCAGCAGTACAACTCTGTAGAAATGAAAGGCTTGACTGGTCACAGGATCCATTTAAAATATTAGGTGTTACTTTTACCACAGAAATTTTTGATATTTGGAACCTTAATTCAAATGAAATAATCACTAAAATTGAAAACTTATGTAAGCAATGGGCGAAAAGAAAAATAACGCTAATCGGAAGAATAACAATCATTAAATCCTTAGCTTTATCGAAGTTTACACGTTTATTTTTAGCCTTACCAAACCCACCTGAGGAATTAATAAAAAAGTTAAACAAAATATTATACAGTCCAACCTGTGTTAAGCAAGCCCTGTATTAAGCAAGCACCTGTCTTAAGCAAGCACTTTCATTCCCCCCAATTGATTTTACATGCAAATGAACCTCTATTAAGCAAGCACCTGTTTTATGTGGCCTCTGGCCACTAGATTATATCCCATTTTTGGCTTTAAGCAGCCATTCATTTCACCAATTTTATAAAAAAAGAAATATTTTCACATGGGTATTTAAACTCTGCCAGGTGTCAAAATTGTCTTCACACCTTCCAGATGCCAGAATTCATTGTTTATTGTCTCAATAATCTAGGATAATCCTAGACAACTTGTCTGTGAGAACTTGGTGAATCCTAGACAACTTGTCTGTGAGAACATGGTGACAATTACCACTGACAGAACAATAACAGTAGTAAGCAGTAGAAACAGATGTTGCAAATGACTGCATACACCTTTTCATAAAGATTTTATCTTAACTGAGTCAGTTCCATCCCTTCATGTTTTACTTTTCAGTCAAAGCAAACAAAAGTCTAAAGTGTTGATTTTAATATGATGTAAATTTTCTGATTCAATAATATTTACTGAGAAAAAAAGCTTTCTCAAAAAGGCCAAATTATTCCTGATTTATAACTCTTGGAACATCATTACAATGTGCTACCACTTTTATAGAGGAAAATAATACCAAGAGCTAATCAAGAAGATGATAGTGCCTTTAGTCTGCATCTGTTTGCAGTTCCTCATGCATTTAATTCTGTAGACAGGACAGTGCTATTATTTATTTCTAGCCAACATGGTTTGGTTAGGACGCCCACCCTAGCGACAGAACATAACCTCTATTAAGCAAGCACCTGTCTTAAGCAAGCGATTTTAGTGTTTCCCTTGGCCGCTTGCTTAAGACAGGTTGGACTGTACTCTTTCTTATGGAATTCAGGCCCAGATAGAATCAAGCGAAATAGTAGTATTAAAGACTCAAAATTTGGCGGACTGCGTATGATAAATATTACTTACTTTATTAAAGCCTTAAAAGTATCATGGATGAGACGGATCCTACAGAATTCGCAAGGTGCATCATGGTTTACGCTGTCTGAGATAGACTTTCAAAAAGTGCAGTCATTTGGAAACGGTTATTCAAAACGATCCATTGCAACGCTTTATAATCCATTCTGGAAAGAATTGCTTCAGATATGGTCGTATTTTTGCAACTGTATAAGAATAGAATCTGTTTACCAAATTTTAAACTCCCCGCTGTGGTTCAATAATAATTTATTAAATGGAGAATATTTCTTTATCAGGGACTGGTACAATAAAGGACTGCGACATGTGTCGGACCTTATTGATGAAAATGGTATTTTTTACGAATTTGAAGACATAAAAAATCACTATAACGTTAGAGGTACTTTTTTAGATTTTCAATCTCTACTTAGAAAAATTCCGAACGAATGGAGAACTGTATTAGAAGACAATAAAGTGACATGTATTTTGAACAAATATAATGTAAGATGCAGCATCTATATGCAACAACTTATGGCTGATAAAAAGGGATGCCGTCGGTTTTATGACATTATGACGGGTTCTAATATATTTATTGAAAATAATAAATGGGAACGAAAGATACCTGGTATTTCTGAGAGAGAATGGATCCATTATTATTCTGTTTTAAATCAATTAAACGAGGTTAAATTAAGAGATTTTCAATTTAAGGTCACTCATAACATCTTAGTTACAAAATCGTTTTTATATAGAATAAATAGAATAGACAATGACCGATGTGAATATTGTAATCAACAAGCGGAAACAATCCGGCATCTCTTCGTCGAGTGTGAGCCGTTTGAAGTAAAACTGTTTTGGTCACTTCTAAAAGATTGGCTTATAGCAAGTTCAAATATAGATATAAATCTAACTGAAAGAAATATTTTGTTTGCCTTTCAAGATAAGCACCGGTTACGAAATTACATCTTTGTATTAGCCAAACATTATATCTATACCAATAAATTTTCGGGTAAACAACTAAATTTAGATTCTTTTAAAGCAATTTAAAGCGTGTTTCTACTAGATACGGTGGACTTACACTGTCGTTAAATGTATACCTTTTATACAATAAAATTATGGTGAACTAGTAATGCTTATGAACCTGTGACCAGTCAAACAACCATAAAGTAGTAACATTTTTGTATAAGTAAATTTTATAAGCTACATGTACAAGAGACCACACGGCAATGACAAAAAACCAACAAGAATGGACACATACATGTACATGGTATAGCTACGCTGACATTTTAGATTAATATTTCATGTCAACAATGAAACAAAATGATCTGTTAAGATTTTCTTTTTCTATGGTGATAATTTCAGACATTTATAGTGTCATGTCGCATAGTGGTAAGATTTTCTCTAGAGCGTCATGACTGCCAGCATAATACGATCATGGTTTATTACCATCTCCCTCTCTCCCTCTCTCTCTCTCTCTCTCTTGTATTGATATAAGAAATTTATAGATACACCTTAATAAGCTTCAGATTATAAAGATGTCTTTTAAAAAGAGTATTATGTATACATATATAGGGAAATAGTACAAGTATGAATATGTCATTGTATAATTATAAAAAAAAACTTAACTAAAAATATGATATCATACATAAGGCGCCAACAGCACAAAAATTTTAAACACCAAGACATAAAACAGTAAGAACCACCACAGAAGTATAGCCTTGGAACGATCAGTAATATAAAATTACTGGCGGGCTTAACCGGTTTTACAGGATCCTAACCTCACCCTCGGCTTCTGCAGTGGTCACAACATTTAGTTAGTTGTTCGGTCCTCGTAGTGAAAAAAAAGTTCAGTGTAAGTGCGAGAGTCTTCTAACCTGCAATATCAATGTTGATACTACCCACTATCCCTATCAGGAACTGGCTGTTGTCAATATTGATGTCCTGAGGAACCTGAAACTTGGAAAATGCAAAACGTCGGATGTATCAGACACCATAGATCGGACACCCAACTGTTTGTACATGGTGTTCTTGGTCAAACTCAACAATACGAAAACTGTTTTTTTTTTTTTTTTTAGTTGTAAAATTGAAAATGTCACTAGAAGAGTTTTGGTATTCTAAATATTTTTGCTCAAAACAGTGATTGTGGGTATACGTTAGAACCGCCTCGTCGAGTTCTAACGAGTACCCGCAATCTATGTTTTGGATCAAAAATAAGGAAAATAGGTAAACATCTTACTACATAAGAGCCGCCTCATGGGAAAACCAACAATCTGCATAGGCGAAAACAAAGACGCAGATCAGCTTCGCGGTAACCGCGAAGCTGATCAGCGCCTTTGTTTTCGCTACTCGGATAGTCCAATTCCTCCTCTACTTAACTCCAAAATTTCAAGCTTCTAGCTCTTTTCTGTACTTGTACAGCCCGGTTTGTGTCAGACCTGTTCGGAAACCACATTGTTGGTTTTCCCACGAGGCGGCTCAATTATATAGAAGCGGCAAAGCCTCGGACGAGACTGGAATAATCTGAAAACTTGCCTGAGATTTCCTTGTCTCGGCCTCAACCCCATCATAGATTTCTTTTAATATCAGTCGATATTTGCGGTATGTCATGCGTTTTGATCCATGAACCCCTGTTTTCATTTGAGTTTGGAATATGTTGAACGAATAAATTAAAATCAATGCCAACCTCTCTATAGAGAAAAACTACTCTCCCATCCCGGTTTACTTGAGTCTGGAAGTTGAATGGCCCGAGCTCTGAAAACGAAGGTCACCGTTACGAAAACTTGCGCATGCAATTTATTTATCTTTATTTATTCTTTTTTCCAGAAGCAAAATTGACATTTTTAATGAAAAACAATGATATTCTTAATCGGAGTGTCTATTGACAGACGTCTGTCAATAGCAAATATTCGGTAAATGTGCTATTACCAGACGTCTGTCAATAGCAAATATTCGGTAAATGTGCTATTACCAGACGTCTGTCAGCAGCAAAAAATCCGTAAATTTGCTATTGACAGACGCCCAGGGTAATAGCAAATTTACCGACTTTTTGCTGCTGACAGACACATCATATCCCATTTACATGAACTATGCCCACTGAATAATTTTATTTGTTAACTTTTTGATAAAACCCTGGATGCCGAATACGAGACCTTTAAGAGACACAGATACATGTAAACTCGATGCATTTTCCTTTTTTTTTTTTTTTTTTTTTTTGTTTTGTTTTTGAAATGTTAAACTTACAAAATATCTCACATGTGTGTGTGTGTGTGTGTGTGTGTGTGTGTGTGTGTGTGTGTGTGTGTGTGTGTGTGTGTGTGCGTGCGAACGAGCGTCTATGATGCCGAAGTTACTTTTTCATTTTAAGAAAAACAGTTTTGTCCAGAATTCAAATCTATTTTCGTTCGTGAAGTTATTCTTAACAAATCATTGTTCATCAAGCGCGAACATAAAATATGACTAAGTATTTGGAAATGTGTGTTGGTGCGCGTGCGTGCATGCTTGTTTGTCCAAACTAAAAAAAAATAAAAAAAATACCTAGACGGCATTATGGTCGATTCGAAATCGAAACTGACAGACGTTGAGAACCCGGATTAACAACGCAATAATGCTTAAAAAGTGAGATCATGTGTGTTGGCATTAAGCTGCGTAACCACACTTTTGTTTTCTTTTGGCCCGGCTCAGGTGTCATAAAAACTAGAATACCCCTAACATGTTTTTATAGTACGCGTGGCAAACACTTCTCTTTTCACGCCTTGAGGCATATTCATATACGATACATTGTCATATCTGTTGAAACTTTTATCATACAAATCTATTGACATTGAGGCTAGATCTCGCCGGTGTAACATTATAATAAGAGGTCTACCGGAGGAACGGGACGAGAATTGTTTCCAGGTTGCGAGGGCATTTATATGTGATCACCTTGGCCTTGATGCTAATAGAATGTTTCTTGTGCGCGCTCATCGTTTAGGGGCGAGAAGAAGGGGACTGCGCCAGTTTGAACCACAAAAACGCCCATTGATAGTAGCCTTCAGAGATTATACTGACACTGTCATGATTCTCGATAATACACGGCGCCTTAAGGATTCACCTTATTCTGTAGATAGGGATCAGCCACGCGAAATATATGAGGCACGGAAACGGTTATGGCCAATTCTTAAGGAGAAACGCAGGGAACATCCACGTTCGGACGTATATATTCAGTACCCTGCGAAGCTCATGGTAGATAAAACGGTGATTAGGGACGAATTTCCGGATTGGTTTTCTGTCTTGAGGGGAAAGCGTGATGTGACAATTTCCCATGTTGAACCATTTATGAAACACCCAGTCCAACAAGCTTCCTCAGTTTTCCCCAATATACCCCAGACTACTTCTGACAATGATAACCAAACCACCCGTTATAACACAACTCATGTGAGCGATAGTATGAATGAACGTACATTCCATAGTAATAACTTTGTGTCACGTGAAATCAATATTTCGCCACAAACTGGTCAATTGATTATCTCCTAGCCCGAGATCCAAAATCCAGGAGATGTCAAAATTTTGGTTTACCCTACACGATCTTGGCCTTAAGGTTTGATGGCTTTTTTTGAAAGATATATGATAGTAGTCTATGAAACAGGTCCGTGTATAAAAATTTAGGCCGGCGAAAGTCTTCAAAATGGCCGCCATCCAAGATGGCCGCCAAAATTAGGAATTGTACAGGTTTGTGTAATAAACTTTTTCATTTTAGATTTTGTTACATTTAACTGCATTCAGTGTTGGTTTTCTATAAACTCAACATATTTTGAAGCATATTAAGTTTATTTAACACAGTTTGTATGTTCTCATGTGTTACGTACATTACTTTTTAACGCTATCTGCCATTAAATGGTAGATTGGCTGTTATTGTTTGTTTGAGTGGTATCATTTAAAAGATTAAGTGTGTTTTTGTATTTAGTGCAGTGAAAGACATAAGGAACATCTATATAAAGCAATTTTAGATACATAATCTTAACACTTAAGTCAATAATGGGTCTTTGAACGCATAAATCCGGGTTCACACTTGATCACTAAAATATCATAAATTCGCATATTTTGGGTTTGAATACATTAATTGAACAGCTACTTATGTTTTATCAATAAAACATAAAATAGAAATTTGCAATTTTAAATTAATTTGATTTAGGACGATTTTGATGTTCTCACATGTTACATACGTTACACCATTAATGTTACATGTTACAAAATCATAATATCCATTGTTACTGTATATTTTAGTGTTATTCTTTAAAGTTTTTGTGTATTTTTGCATTAATATTTTTATAAAACCCGAGGGGTGTCTTGCTATAGCCATTTTTTGGTGTGTTTTTTCTGCTTTTGTTGGTCAGCAGCATGTTTTTTGAAGGCATAAATAAAGGTTCAACTCGATCACTGAATACTGATACATTTGGGTTCTTAACACACAAAATTTCAACAGCTGCTGATTTTTTATGAATTATAATACAAATGTCGTAGCACATTTACCTCCAATTATATTTGAATGTTCTCTGTGTTCTCAAGATGTTGACAACTGTTACATATGTTACTTGTCATAGGATATCCCATAATCCCATATAAAATCATTATTTGCCTAATCTTGTTTGTTTAATGGTCCCAATTTCTATTAATGAAAGCCTATCTTGTATTTTCTTTATAAAAGATTGTGACAATTTTAATCAAAGTAAATTTGTGTAGTTTTGAAGACCATGTTGGTGTAGTATTATAGCAACACACTCCTAAACGAGTGCTCCTTGTTTTGAACCATGCTGGCACGGAGTTACATTTCCATAACCCAATTTTTTTTATTTGACGAATGCATTTTCCCGTCTTTATCATTCTGGTGAGTATTCAGTTCTTAGGGGCATCAGGTGTAATTTTTAAATTCTATTCAACTTTCGATGAAAATTCGTTAAGCAAACAGAATAGTCCCAGATGGGATGCCGCGTTCTGCAACGTCACATCTTGGGCTATTCTGTTTGCCTATGTCCCATAAAAGGGACGCCAGGCTTATATGTGTTAAGCTAGTTAAGCTAAAGGTATCTGGTTAAATGTCTCTGTCAACACAATACTCAAACATTATTTGACTGGCATGTTAACCTACAACACAAATAAAACATTTGGGTGATCAAATTGGTTTTGTTTTCATTATCTTATGTTTAAAAACAAACATTCCCCTTTACTTGAGGCTACTAGTTGTATTAAACACATATAATCTTTGGTCTTAACTATTTACATTACATGTACATATTGTTGTTTTATATATATTTACATGTATATATATAATGTTACGTGTTAGAATATTTTTCTTTATTAACACAGTGTAGATGTTCTTAACTGTTACATATGTTACTCTTATTGGTATATCCCCATAAAATCAAGAGTTTGACCATTTTTGTTCATTTTTAAACTGTTTATAGTAATTTTATTATTTATTTTTTTTATGATTGAACTTGTACACATGTATTAATTTTGCAAAAGATTAATAACATTATCAGATTATTAACTTTTAAGTTAAACATTAAATGTCTCTCAGTTAGTTCGCTATGCTAGAGCCTGTTGTAACCACGAAGACTTTGTTGATAGGGGGAAGTTACTCACCACACCAAATTGTTGTCACGGGGATATCGCAGGACCAAGCTTGTGTCAACTCTTAAAAAGTTCTATGGGAGACACCATGACCTTGTTGATCCCTACAGCGTGGCTGCGTCTAAACTTGTGACTGACCTTATGCCAATTGGCAACAATTAATAAGGCTTTCAATTACTGGACATTCGTTTCTTACCAGATATTAATTTCTCGGCTTTGTAAGCAGTCATAAGGACATGGCGGGTGCATTATAATGGGCAGGTGATGCTCACCCTTCGCAAACACCTGATCACACCTCCTGTTATTGGGGGATCCATGCCTGTATGGCTACATATCTCGTATTTGTCCATGTTATTATAGATTTTTACGAGCTAGGATTACGATTTCGGTACCTTGACCCCTTTACTTTATGTTCTTTGGAAGTGGCATAAACAATTAAAAGGAGAAGTGTGGGTACATTATACAATTTCTGGCAATGAATAAAATATTGGAAACAGTGAACACCCTCAAAGGGGTGAAGTAATGGGCCATACTGCGCAATTTCAGGTAATGAACCCTCATTAGTGACCCTTTATAAATTGTATACGATAGCCAGATAAATACACTGCAAGTTCAAAAATTTACACAAAGCTAGGAAGTCTAAATTTAAGACACATGCCTAAATTGGGTCAGATAATTAAAACAATGTTTAGAATATGGCTCTCAATGTACATACTATAGATGATGACATATTTAGACATTTTATCTTTTTATTCATCATCATCTGCTGTTTGGATATACATTTCAGACAATACCACTCAAAAAAGAAAGTGACATGGTGGGTTAAGCATATCAAAATTTAAATGATTGAATCAGATAGGTAACAAAAAGACACTCATGGGAGACAAACCCCTTTTCCCGTAAAATCTAATCCAGTAAGTCATATATGTATAAATGAATTGTTCCCTGTTTTAGGACTTTCCCAGTCTAAAGTTCTATACACAGTCCTCTTTAACTAAAAATAAAATTGAGATCCTTTAAGAGCAGTTAACATATTATTGAGAAAGGGGATGCTTGGCTTCTTAAGCCTCCTCAGTGACCCTATGGAGCTTTTGTATAGAATATTATAGAAAAGTAACGTATGTAACAGTTGAGTACACGTAGAGAACATTGAAATTATGTACTTGTATATTAAGTTTAAGATTCTTATAAATATATTTATGTGTTCCGACCCGAACTATTTGAGTTTACAATATGTAAGTGATCTAGTTTACCACGGATTTATATGTTTAAAGACCCATTGCTGACTGTCAAAGCAAATATCGCATCCAAAATGTCTTTATCAAAATGTCTCCCATGTCTTTTAATGCAATCAATATAATACCAATTCAAAAACCTAAGAGCATATAAACGCCATTTACAACAGTTGTCAATATATTGATTCTGTAGGATATATCATTTAAGAAAAGTGATGAATGTAACAGTTGTCAACATCTTCAGAACATGGAAATAATGTTAATCGTGTTAAAGGCTCCTTAGAAAAGTAACGTATGTAACAGCTGGGTACATCTTGACTCTAAAACATTTGAGTTAAAATTCTATTACATATGTTCAATCTATAAAACCCCATCAGCTGTTTTATCATTGTGTTTGACCCCAAATATGTGAGTGTATAATATTTTAGGGGTCAAGTTTAAACCTGGATTTATGTGTTTAAAGACCCATCACTGATGGATGGAGCAAATAAAGCACACACACTAACTTAATAAAGATATTTTTCATGTCTTTTAATGCATTAAATACAAAAAATAAAAAACTTTAGAGAATAACATTAAAATAAACAAGAATAGTCAATATATTAATTTTGTAGGAAATATTATAAAAAAGGTAACATATGTAACAGTTAGGAACGTCTTGAGGGTATCAAAATTATATAAATGGAGTTAGCGGTTCAAATCCATATAATGTATTAACAAATCATCAACAGCTGTTGATTGTATGTATGATCAGACCCAAAATATGAATTTACCCAAAATATGTGAGCTTACAATATTAAGTGATCAAGAGTGAACCTTGATTTATGTGATAAAAGACCTGAGGCTGACCACCAAATGCAGACAAACGACCCAAAGAAGCTTTATCAAGACGCTACTCAAGTCTTTTAAGGAACACTTTGCATAAAAACTTCAAAAACTTTGAAGAATGGCACTAAGATAAACACTAATAGCCAATATTTTCATTTCTCGCAAGTAACATTAATATAGTAACGTATGTAACGCATGAGAACATCAAAACTGGGTTAATTCAACTTAATATGCTAAAGCATAATGTTGAGTTTATAGAAAATCTACACTGAAAGCTCTTAAATGTAACAAAATCTAAATTGAAAACGCTTTTCACTCAAGCCTGTATAAATCCTAATTTCGGCGGCCATCTTGGATGGCGGCCATTTTGAAGACTTTCGCCGGCCTAAATTTTTATACACGGACCCGTTTCATAGACTACTATCATATATCTTTCAAAAAAAGTCATCAAACCTTAAGGCCAAGATCGTGTAGGGTTAACCAAAAATTTGGACCTTGGATCTCGGACTATCCACTCAGGAAAATGTGCCTCTCATGAAACAAAATTCTATGTCAGAAATCCGTCAGTCTGGGCCAATTACGACTACAACCTTGACCCAACAACCGGTACAACCATTGTCGACGGTAGTTCAGACGATGACACATGAAACACCAGTTCCGTCAGCAGCTTGTGGAACGTTGGTGCATCGACCAGCATGGACGGTGTCGTCGACGCTGACGTCGGCAGCGGATAAGTCAACACCAGTCAGTGAGACTTCAAATGTGCCCTCGTCAGTCAGTGAAACGTCAAATGTGCCTTCGTCAGTCAGTGAAACGTCAAATGTGCCGTCGTCAGTCAGTGAAACGTCAAATGTGCCGTTGTCAGTCAGTGTAGCGTCAAATGTGCCGTCGTCAGTCTGTAAAACATCAAACGTGTTTTCTTCAGTCAGTGAAACGTCAAATGTGCCGACGTCAGTCAGTGAAACGTCAAAAGTGCCGTCGTCAGTCAGTAAAATGTCAAATAAGCCGTTAGCATCTATGCCAACGACAAGATCAACAGTAACGTCAGCGAATCCCTCCCCTCATAATGTGTCTGTGCAAAACGATGTTCAACTACATTCCACTCTTTCACCAAACGCGAGCAGTTTTACGCCGGCCTGTCAGACTTTATTCTCGCGAAATAAAGCTAGTGACAATCCAGACAAAAGCCAAGATTCGAATCATGGAGAGCCAATGGACACTATAGACAACAGTAAACGATCTGCGGTTCTAAAACAATCAAGCTTCAAACTACCTCCTCATATTGAACAGTCCATATTTCGTTCAAGTTCTCCAGTGAATGTGCCTTCGCGTAGTAGTAGTGTAGTACGAGACTATTGTAGTAATTTGCCTGTGAATGAACTGAGCGGGGGTAGTAGTAAACAAAAACAAAATCACGTGTCTCGATCACGATCTGTCACGCGCAAGTCGCCAGGTAACCGACGAAAGTCATCCAATAGTACTTCGCGTAGGAGAGGTCAGGGGTCAACAGACTTGAACAGCGAGCCTACACAGGTTAACACAAACAATGACACTTCAAAATAGGTCGGGCAGGAGAAAGTGACATTACGTTTTTCTCTTCTAAATATCCAGGGTCTTTCCACTAAACGTGTAAATAAGTTAAAAAGTAAAGAATTAAATTACATCTTTGTAAATAGTGACATTGTTCTTTTGACTGAATGTTGGACAAATGAATTTTCTGACTTAAATTTTCCTGGTTTTCAGCCGTTTGCATTACATAGAAAATTAAAGAAAAGAAATGCAAAACGGGATTCCGGGGGTATTGCCATCTTTTTAAGGGATAAATATGTTTTCTCCGATACTTTAGTATTTCAGGATGAAGATGATATTCTGTGGGTTAAGTTGGGTGGTCATTTTTTCAACTTAGAAAATGATTTATATGTCTGTTTATCATATGTTGTACCTGATGGTTCCACTAGGCAGTCAATGGTTGAAACGAACATATTTGATCGTTTGTTGAATTCCATGGTTTATATTAATAACATTGCAAATGATAATGCATATTTGTTGATGTGTGGCGATTTTAACGCCCGAACATCAGATAGTCCGGATTACGTAGATGCTGACACAAATCGTCATGTAGATGTACTTCCCGACGAATACACAGCTGATTCTAACATAAGACGGCGAGTCTCTCAGGATACTGTTCGGCCAGATTCAAATGGGTTACTGTTGCTTGAGTTATGCAGACAAACTGGTATGCGTATCTTAAACGGCAGAACAGGAAATGATGCAAACGTCGGTAATTACACTTACATTTCATCACATGGCAGTAGTGTTATTGATTACATGTTGGCGTCTCAAAATTTGTTTGAATTTATACAGTCTTTTGATGTTGATGGACCAAATATTTTAACTGATCACTGTTGTATATCACTTAATTTGGAATTTCCATTGTACGATGCAACATTTGCTGATGAAATAAGTTATGCTTCTGGAAATTTAAATGGAAAATATTTGTGGAATTCAGACTTATTAAATGATTACAAAGATAAACTTAATTCCGATTTAGTGCAGAATCAGTTTCAAGATTTAAATAATAGAGTTTTGAATTGTACGGATCAAAATGGCATAAATTTATATTTAGCTGATTTTAATGACATCTTTTCAAATGTTTGTTCCCCATTTTTAAGTCCAGTAAGGTAAACAATAGCTATAAATACGATGAAAAACATGAAAATCCTTGGTTTAATGAAGATTGTGAAGAAAAACGACATGTATTTTTGCAAAAATTAAATATATTTCGAACTTTAAAGAATGACGAATCCAGAATTATGATGACTAGGGCAAGGTCAGAGTATAAAAGAACAATCCGATGTGCTAGGTATGAATTTGATAGGCAAAAAACGCTTCGTTTTGAGCAAGCCAAATTTATAAACGCTAAATTATATTGGAAAATGCTGAAAGAGTCTGCGAATGTGAAATCCTCTAGTACTGTAAACTTAGATATGTTTGAAAAATACTTTAAAGCTATAAATAATCCTGACGATCCGTTTTTTAGACCAGATGAAGATGTTTTATATTTTAATGAAAGATACTTACAAAGTGAATTACAAATTATGTTTAGTGAGTTAAATTCAGAAATTACAATGCAAGAAATTCAGAAAGCAGTACGTCAGCTTAAACTAGGCCGTAGTGGTGGTACGGATATGTTTATAAATGAATTTTTGTATTACGGTAACGAAAGTTTGTTGAATACTTTGCATGTCATGTTTAATAATATTTTTAAAATTGGATATTTTCCTGCACAATGGTCAGAAGGCCTGGTTGTGCCACTCCATAAAAAAGGTAGTATTAATGATGTAAATAATTACAGAGGCATTACTTTATTAAGTTGTGTAGGTAAACTTTTTACACGAGTTTTGAATAATAGACTTTATGAGTGGGGAGATACATATAATGTTTTTATAGAAGCTCAGGCTGGATTTAGGCAAGGTATGAGTACTGCTGATAATATTTTTATCTTACATGGCTTAATTTCACATATGTTGAATCAAGATAAGAAGTTATATTGCGCTTTTATTGATTTTACCAAGGCCTTTGACTATGTTGTAAGGGATAATCTATGGTTTAAACTCATTAAATTAGGCATCCGTGGAAATATGTTAAATATTATAAAGTCTATGTATGAATCTGTTAAATCTAGAGTTAGGTTTGAAAATCAACTTAGTGGAGAATTTTCTTGTATGTTAGGTGTCAGGCAGGGTGAATGTCTGTCTCCTTTTTTATTTTCTATGTTTTTAAATGATTTAGAGGAAGAATTTTTGATACATGGCATTGAAGGCATCGATATAGGTTTAATTAAATTATTCATCTTACTTTACGCAGACGATATAGTTATTTTTTCAAGCTCTTCAGAAGCATTGCAAGACGGTCTTAATCAGTTGGAAGCTTATTGTAAACGATGGAAATTGAAAGTAAATACAAGTAAAACTAAAGTTATGGTATTTAGGAATGGTGGTATTCTACCAAGAAATCTGAGCTTTACTTTTGACAATACTGTTTTAGAAATTGTTAGTAAATTCACATATTTAGGCGTTGTGTTTACACCTGGCGGTTCCTTTGCGGAAGCTCAAAACACGTTATCTGGGCAAGCTCGTAAAGCATTATTTTTATTAGAAAAATATGTCTATAAATTTACAACAATAACGGTTAGTCATATGATTGATCTGTTTGATAAACTCATTTTTCCCATCTTGAATTATTGCTCAGAAGTATGGGGGTTTATTAAAGCAAATAAGGTCGAACGGGTTCATCTTCATTTCCTTAAAAAGTTATTAGGTGTAAAAAAGAATACACAGAATGATTTCGTTTACGGCGAATGTAATCGTAAATCTCTATTAGTTAAACGACAATATTGCATCATTAAGTACTGGTTTAAAATTTTGCAATGTAATGAACGAAAATATGTATCACATATCTACAAAATGATGTTGGCAGATTTAGAAGTTTATCCAAATAAGGTTAATTGGGCATATTTAGTTAAAGACTTATTGTCTAGATTGGGGTTTTACCATGTGTGGTTAAATCAGGGTGTTGGAAACGTAAACGCATTTCTTAATCTATTTAAACAAAGGCTAAATGATAATTTTACTCAGAACTGGCACGAACGATTAAGCATCTCCAGCCGAGCAATCTTTTACATTAATATTGCTGATTTCAAACCAAAATCATATTTAAACTCAATAAAAGTACTTAAATTTCGAAATTCATTAGCAAGGCTTCGTGTTTCATCACATCGACTAGAAATAGAGGCTGGTAGATGGACTAGACCGCGTACGCCGGTCAATGAAAGGTTGTGTAATACTTGTAATTGTCTTGAGGACGAGTATCATTTTGTTATCGAATGTTGTTTGTATAATTCTCTTAGACGAAAATATATAGATCAAATATACTGGGTTAGGCCAAATATGTATAAATTTGTAAACCTTATAACGTCAGATAATACAAGAACTATCAATAATTTAGCAATTTATGTGCACAAAGCTTTCAAAGTAAGAAATACTGTCATTTTTGCTGGTAATAATACTCAATGAATCATCATTATGTATAGAATATAGTGGTTACTGTTTTTATTCTGTAATTTTATATCCTGTTAAAATACAATTTTCATATCATAATAGATATCACAAAGCTACATTTTCTTGCAAATGATCACATCGCTTTCTCCGTCTTCTTTGTTCTATACTCTTCTTCTTTCTCTCCTTTCTCTGTATTACACTAAATATTGTGTATTTAATTAACGTTTCAGAGATTAATTTACATGTTTTGTCTAAATTTCTTAAAAGTATATGTTATCATGATATTAGCTATTTTCATATGTATTGCTCTGTATAACCATGTACTGTCTGTCATGTTTTATGTATAATTGTTGTATCCTCAAAGTCCTGTCGGGCTATTGGAATTGAATAAACTTACTTACTTTATTACTCATATTTTGCAAAATACGATGAACATAGTCAATTAATCCAAGTTTATAGAAATGCCTACCGAACGATCGAACGAAAGTTGAAATTATATTAAACGCAAATTATGTGCGTAAAAAAAAAATAAAATAAAATAAAATAAAATAAAATAAAATAAAATAAAATAAAATAAAATAAAATAAAATAAAATAAAATAAAATAAATACTTGTCTAAGTATATGGAAATGAGTGCGTGTGCGCGTGCGTGCATGTGTGACCAAATTGAAAAAAAAAAAAAAAAAGGAAGTTGAGAACCCGGATTAACAATGCAATTGTTGTCAATAAGCTGCGTAGAAACCACACTTTTGTTTTCGTTTATATAATTTAAAAAAAGCTTAAATGTGTGTTGTCTTTTTTTGTGGCCCGGCTCAGGTGTCATAATACTAGAATATCCCTAAAATGTTTTTATAGTGCGCATGGCAAACACTTCTCCTTTCACACCTTCTCCTTCTATTGACAGTAATTTTTGTTGTAATTATATACACCAAACTTTAAGAAACCGCGACATCTTGAGAAGAATTACAATTTGAATAAATACAATATACGTATTTAGAGAGTAAAGAAAAATAAATAAAAAACAAAAACGCTTTTTCGACCAGTACCGACCCAACCCAGTTGAAACACAGCGATGTTTTATTTTACGCCTAAATGTATTCGAAATGTTGATCCATGATGATCATGGATGATCAGCATGATGATCAGCCGGAACTGACTGACTGACTCGGAATGAATGAACCCACACCAGACACAGCTGTGAGATGATCGAGTGATTAAGAAACAGCGCTCTTAACCGCTCGGGCACGGGGTTGGTAGCGATAAGAGGAGTTGGTGATGCAGCATATTCTTAACAAAAATTAATTGTTTCAGAGAATACAACATTAGCAGCAAATTGCGAGTACATGTATAAAGTTACTGGAATATACCAAGAAGAAGGGGACAGAGCATCTTTTGTTAAGAATAAGGTCTGTCTATAGAAAAGAGGCCCAGGTGTGAATTATCGCGGTAGGTCACAGTGTAGATTGGCATGCGCGTCTGATGACACCTTTGTTATGTAGCTACGTTGCCTCTATACCATCGTAATCGTGAACATTCGAAGGCTCAAAGTGAGCTTATAGGCATGATCCGGTGTCCGTCCCCGTCGTCGTCCGTCGTCGTCCACAATTTCAAATAGGGCGCAGCACGTTTGCGCGGCCAATACGTTTGCGCTTGGCCGATCAACTTGAGATTTTTGGAGTGGGAATTTCTTTCTGATTGCGCTTGCCTATTTGTACATTGTTATGTGGAGCCTTGTGTAGTGGCATTGAAATTGTGTTCGAGATATCTTTTTCACATGACCCAATGGCCGCCACGCCCATATATGGTAAAAACACTTAAAAAATCTTTTTCTCTAGAACCGGTGGGCCGATTTCACGAAATATGTAGCATCGGGGACTCTAGCCCATCATAGTTTGCCCAATTGATGACCCCGGGATGACCTTGACTATTTTAGGACAAAAGTCAATTTTGCAAACATCTTTAACATCTTAACATGGGAAAAGGCAAAAACAATGGGTATTTTGGAAACTATTTCAGCATGAGACTTGGAAGTTGCTCGATGGAGACAACTAGTGCCAAGGCCGTCGCCGCGCCCTAAAAAGTGGTCCGGCGGAAGACATGATCGAGTGGCGAATGCGCGAGAGGGGGCTAGCCCCTCTCGTACGGGGGGTTCGGGGGATTTCCCCCGGGAAAATTTTGATAAATTGGTGCCTCTAAACGCGTTCTGCGTGCGTTTTGGAGTCGGCGTTTCGATCGTTTTTGTTAACAAAAATGACCGAAATTCCTAAAGTTTAAATTGGAAGATTTATCAGAAAAACAGTTTCTTTTTAATAACTTTTTCGACCCCTTTGCGAGTCTCATCATGCGGTGGCTTACAGTCGATCGCGAACCAACACGGATTAAAACTTTTCACACCGAATGTACCGGCGTTGTGGGAACCGAAAAGTTCCGGGCTGATTTTCAAACGGGCGGCACTTGCATTTCCCGTGATAGTGGAATTACATTTCAACACATTACTATTAACGCAGTCTCTTAGAAGCTAAAATATACATGCAAGCAAATTCAAAATGTTTTGTATATTAATATTTGCCAGCCGAGATTTTCTTTGATAAACTACATTTCAAGATTAATAGTGTTATCCCATGTTCTGTCTTTATCATGTCATTGTGGCATACAAAATAGTAAAAAAAAAAAAACAAACGAAGATTGGATTAAAAGGCAACAATTGAGTCCTCCGTCAAATGATTAGCATTCATTTTTATATTGACCATTCAAATCAGCACATTAGCTAACGGTCAATGATGGTTAGACAACAAGGGGGTTAGACAAACAAACCAACACATGCTTTTTACAGGTAAATATAGGTGCAAAACACAATGTTTGTCTAAGGAAATAGGGGTGGGCGGGGTTATACCTTGCTGGCGGAGGTGTCAATTTAGTTACAACTCTAATCTATTAATCCTAAAATCCAATCAAATAGGTGCCATTTTAATGACCGCAATGTTTTGACACGCCTCGTGATTCCTGTGATGTTTGTTTTCGCACCTTTGCCTCGATGACACCAGTTTCAGGTGTTGATGATAATTTCATCAATAAGCCGCGACTCGTTCAAGATGAGACGATTAGAAGAACAAAGACTAAGCACTGCTGCGGCGATCGAAAAAGTGGTACGGCGGATACCATGGTCGGCCAAAAAAGTGGTCCGGCACTCGCCGGACCTGCCGCACCGGCGACGACGGCCTTGAGTGCCAATGAAGGCATGTAATTAATTAAGGTCAAGGTCATTTCTTGACCTGGGCTCAAGGTCATTAAAATATCGAAATTAATGACTTGTTCTTCTCAGTAATTTCTCAGCCTATCAGTGTGAAATCATTTTTATTTGAAGCCTTCGTGCATAAGGAGAATGTAATTTTGTTCGTGAAATTGGGGTTGCATGCTCACAAATGATAAAAAAAACAACAAACTTATCCAGAGCGGGTGTGCCGATATTCTTCTCCAGAGCCTGTGTGCCGATATTCCAGAAACTTGACACGTAGCATCAAGGGCCTAAGCCCATCATATTTTATTCAAATGTTGACTCATTTTATGGCAAGGTCAATTTTGGAAACTGGCTTTCACATGGATAAAAGTGAAAACACTGGATTTGTTTGGAAACTATTGCAGCCTGAGACTTGAAACTTGGCAGATGCAGTGACAATTTATGAAGTCAATCATTACGAAACCTTGCCAATGCCATAGACAGAACTTTTTTAGCTTTAAAATTTGAAAATTTTCATCTGAAAATTTTTGATATTTTCTTATATTTGCTCAAAACATAGATTTTGGATCAAAAATAAGAAAAATAGCTGAAAATTTTGGAGTACATTTGTGTTACGTCTCAGATACGCTACGCACGCTCTATAGGCACGCAGCAAACGTTCAACGCGCGCGTCATACACACTTGGGGTACGTTACTGAAGCAATCTCTCGTTAAATTGGAACGTGCATGTAGCGTACACTGTCGTTCCTAGAACGTGTGCCAAACGCGTTCAAAGCGTCTTCAACGCGCATGTAACGCGCATGGACCTTATTCGAAACGTATAAGACACACGCCCGCGACATGCCGGGCTTTGAGAAAATTTAAACATGCTTAAAAATCTTTTGAGCTCATACACGCGTGGAACACGCACCGACCTCTGACGTGCTCCTGACGTACGCTGAATTTTACAATCTTGTCAACACGCCCGGTGTGCGTTTGGCTTATACACTAATATGTGACTGCTATTTTAGTCCGTATTATCAACAAGTACACACTAAGGTCGTTCGCAGTCTCTTGCATTAGCTATAGATTTCCGATTGGTTCAAATAATTATTACAATGGCTTCATCTTGACCAGCTGATTTACAACTATAAAACTATTTCAGCAATCTGCCAAATAAGTCGCCAAATTAACTTATGCCGGGCGTCTGGTAATAGCAGATACACCGAAAATTTGCTATTGACAGACGTCTGGTAATAGCACATTCACCGAAAATTTGCTATTGACAGACGTCTGGTAATAGCACATTTACCGAGTATTTGCTATTGACAGACGTCTGTCAATAGACTCTTCCATTTTTAATATTTTCGCTCAAAACATTGATTGTGGGTACACGTTAGAACCGCCTCACCAAGGCGGTTCTAACTATGTTTCGAAAAAAAAAAAAAAAAAAGAATAAATGTTTACCCCTTAATACCCCAGTTTTACTACATAAAAATGGGGTTCAATGGGGTATTCATTGCAAGAACATGAGAGTTTTGTCACAGATTTTTTAAGATTAAACATGTTTTATGGTCCTTAATCGTAAATGAACAAAAGGATTGGGTGGGTACGTGTTATTACAACATAAGAAAGTCATATTACAAGAGACATAGAAAGCAGAAACTGTGCACTTGTCTCAGAAAGGTCCCGAGTAGAACTGTAACTATACGCACATATACTGACATGTTACAAAACATAACGAATTTAAAATGAAATAAACTAAATTTATACGTATGAATAGAAAAAAGAAGGATGAATTCAGATTATAATAATATTCATATCATTTCTTCATTTTAGTGGGATAGGAAGAATAGCATAGTGCTATTCCTCGACTTTCTAAAACCAAAAATTCCAGCCTCTAGCCATCTCTTGTGCTTGTACAGCTCGGTTTATGTTGGGCCTGCTCGAAAACCACATTTGTTTCATGTGCTGTATAATGTTGTTTAACCGGATGAGCTGTGAGGCGGCTCATTTGTTAAATTGTATCTGTGTATATACTTTGGATAGCGTTTTGATCCATGAACCCCTGTTGCAAACTTACCAGGATAATTGTGTAGGTAAACATTTCTCCACTCGGCAATAAATTTCTCTCCTGAAACAGAACTTCCATGCTTTTAATGAACATGATGACGGGAAAACAAATCTCATGGATTTTCGACCATCATGCATTTGTATTATAAGTATTTTAACGAATTGAAGATTCAACAGTAAGACGAAGGGGCACCTTTATTTTTTTACTAAATTGCTAAATGTTCCGTTCTCTCTAGTTATTAATGAACAATAAACTTACCTCTACTTTCAAAATAGATGGCCGACTTTGTTCCCGCTATAGTCAGGTCAAAGGCGCCGTAAAACGGCGCAATGTAGTGGGTCACAGGGACATCTTCGTCAAAGGGACTCATCGAGAGGATGCCTGAAACATTTTGTAAATATGCGGTATGTCCGAAACGTTCGTTGACTAGTTCAAAAGAAGGTAGTTTCCATAAAGCGCTAAATAAATTGAATTTCTTGAAATCTGGTCCCGAGGTTATAAAACTTTTTTTCATGCTCAGCTCCGCTCAGACTAAAATTTATCCTGCTCATAAATGTTAAAATGCCAACAATTGTTGTCATTTTAACATTTATTAGCAGGATAGATTACAGGCTTTTGAGTTCTAAATATATTTAGGCTATTTCTGTATTTATGAGGATTTGATATTTCAAGCTCAGCTGAGTTGAACATGAAAAAAAAGTTTTATAATCTCGGTGCCTGGTTTGGGAGTTATACGGTTTTAAAATGCTGTAGGAAAACAGCCCAAGAGCGTTTTGGACATACCCTCATACAAAGATTTTTTTAAAAGCCGTAACATTATAAATCTAGGGTTTAGCTGAAAATTTGTCACTTTTTATTTTCGTACAAGACTAAAGTCCGATTGGCATGCGCAAAAAATACACGCGTGTAAATATTCTCCGGTGTGTAAATATACTCCGGTGTGCAAATCAACCTGTGGGTAAATTTAAATTGCGTTCGCATGGGTTTTATCACCAGGGGTATTTTTGTATGTAAATTTATCATATCTGGATTAAAACATGTTTATTTAATTTTTCTGTATTTGCAATACAAGAAGAGGCTGCTTCAAGGTGTCCTTGTAGACTTTGGCAGCAGAGGAGAATCATGTAATGGTCAGGCATAACCTTAGCAGCTATTTAAACAGTTCCACCTTTACCATCCTTTCACAAAGAATTACTTTTAAAATGCCCCAAGAATCTTCACCAAGAATGATGAAGAAATAGTGTGGCTGTTTGCACTCCATGTGATGAATGGCAATAAACTCTTATTTAGCAACAATGTCCACAGTTTCAGCAACTGTCATATAATACTGCGTTTACATTATGTTCCCGGCGGCCCCGGCAGCCCCGTTTGCTAGAAACGTAGCGTGCCGTGGAGTTTTGGTAATACATTTCTCTGATTTTCAAGATCTATTACGTTTTGTTACGTTTTCTTACGTTGTATTACGATATCCGTAACAAGCCGTGGTAGTGATAAGCCGGTGTGTCACGGAAGCGCTAAGGTACGTCACGGTTATCCACGATCTATCACGGTTATTAGCACGTTCTATTACGGCCTGTTACGTTCTGTTGCGGTCAGTTGCGTTTTGACCAAGGCGTAACACGTTTTTTCGGTCTGTCAAGGTCAGCTACGGTCGAAACGTAGACACCATACAATATAAAGAACATTTTTTCCCTTTTGTATAAGAACAAGTCATTTAAAATAATAACAACCGCGCTCCTCAACAACCGACTGCAGAGTTGATTAAGAAAGTTCGGGATTGTAATTATTCTTCAATTGCATAGTGCAGCGTATGGTCTGTATTGTTCACTATAGCGACTGCTCCAATATGAAGGAACGTGTCCCCATGGTATGCCTTTTTATATCTATAAACTTCACGCGCCGTGATAACCGTAACAGAACGTGGCATACGTAGTAGAACGGGGTGAACACCGTCATAGACCGTAACGCACCGTAACTTAAAGCAACAAAACGTGTTGACCATTCCGTAGGAAACGGGACGAGACGTGAGACGACCGTGATCAAACGCAACAGAACGTGGAAGATCCGTAGCATGCCGGGCTATTCACTAGCTGAGCCCGTTGTACTACGGACCGCCTCCACGTTTCGCTACGTCCTGTTACGTTCTGTCACGGTGTGTTACGTTCAACCCGTTTTATCACGACCCATTACGTTTCTCATTTCCGCCGTGACTGCCGTGGCAGATTTTTAAACTGTCAAAAAATCTGTCACGGTGCCCACGGTTATCCCGGCGTGCTACGTTTGCCTATCCCGTTCCCCTGCGTTGCCTCACGGTTATCCCGTTTTGCTCACGGTTGTCTGAAACGTGGCCGCCGTGACCTCCGGGAACATAGTGTAAACGCAGTATAATCAGTTATGAACAAAAAATGAGAAAATTTGCTATCTGAAAGCAGAATATTGACTTGAATTAAAAATACTCATGGGTAAATTTTACTTTGCGTTCACATGGGACAAAATAGTAAATTTACACGTGTGTATTTGTAAAAGTAAAATTTGCAACTGGTCAGACCCAGGAGTAAATTTACCCATATGTAAATATACCCCGGTGTGTATTTGCGTTCGCATGCGCCATTTGCTTACCCCGAATAAAATTTGCACACCGGAGTATATTTACACGTGTGTATTTTGGCGCATGCGAATTGGACTATAGATAATGAATACTCTTTATACATATAATCTCTTCAGGTTCAAGCATTTTAAAGAGTTACAAAGCAAAATTTAGGAACTAATGCAGACACTTCTTCACACTTTTTCTGGGTTAGCTGTTATTAAAGAGAAATGACAAATTTCATTGCAAATTCTTCATTTTTTACACAGAACCACACGCCTTGTTATACGAATATAATAGGGCCAGCATGTCGGACCAATGCTCTTACCAGCTGTAGATAGATAGATGCGCTTTATTATATGTCCGTAGAATTCGAACTCAAAATCGACAAACACTTCCTGACGAATAGAAAAAAGGTTACAAATGAGCCAGTGCGTGAGAAAACAACAATTTGGGTTCCGACCAGGCCCGACACAAACCAGCCTGTACAGTCGCAGAAGATGGTTAGAGGCTGGAAATTTTAGATTTAGAACGAAGATGAATTTTACTATCAAAGTAACTGCGAAGCTGCTCTGCGCCTTTGTTTTCGCCTATGCAAATTGTTGGTTTTCCCTTGCGGCGGCTCAAATTACTTTGAATTATAATTCTTTGCGAAGTAAAGGTTAAAGGTATTGCTAAATGAAAGGTACAATTCGATTTCAAACTATATACCCCCCACACAGGAACGTCCGTAACATATTCAGAAAATAAAACCATTTCATTTTTCTGAAAATTTATTTTCCTCTCATTCCCATCTCTCATTCCCATACATTACATATGTATTTTACGCAAAAGTGCGTACATTTAGCATCTCACCTTGCTGATGACCAAAACTGCGAAATATTGGTTAAATTATGGGACAGCTAACACTTCCTTGGTACTTAACAAATGCTATGGAAAGTTAATGAGATTTTCTCAAAATAAAAGAAAGGTATATTCATCAGGAAAACATGTCCATGCAAAGTATACCCACTTGAATAAAAATAATTGTTAGATCCTTTGGAAGCAGTAAAAATACAAAGCTAGAAGATGGGCCATATTGTACAATTTCGGGTAATGAACCTTCATCAGTGACCCTTTATAAAACTGGCAGCGAAAGCCAGACATATAAAAGTGAACCCCACTTTTATATAGCAAAACTGGGGTATGCAGGGGTTTACCTATTTTTCTTATTTTTGCTCAAAAAATAGATTGTGGGTACTCGTTAGAACCGCCTCGTCGAGGCGGTTCTAACGTGTACCCACAATCTATGTTTTGAGCAAAAGTAAGAAAAATATCAAATTTATCAGCTGAAAATTTTAAAGCTCAAAAAATTCTCTGTATATTGCATGGGCAAGTTTTCGTATAATGTCTAAACCAACATGAGATTTTTGTCTCTCCGGAGCCCAATGCTTCACCACTACTCCACGACGCCATCAAAACATTAGGAAAACATGTCCATGAAATGCATACCCCCCTTAAACTTAACCTTTATTTATAGCAAAACTGGGGTATGTAGGGGTATACCTATTTTTATTATTTTTGCTCCAAAACAAAGATTTTGCTCTAAAACAAAACGCCTCGGTGGTTCTAACATGTACCCACAATTTATGTTTTGAGCAAAAATCGAAAAAAAAAAAAAAAAAAAAAAAAAAAATTTCCAGAGGAACTTTTCATTTTTACAACCAAAAATTTTCTTTTCTGTATATTGCATGGGCATGTTTTCGTAATGATTTGCCACTTACCTTGTAACCGCCCGTGCTGTCCGACAGTGTCTGGTGTTTTGCGTCGTCTCCTAGTTCCTGCCAGTACCACTTGGTAGCGTTCGGTGTCTTGGTCGATAGGTAATACTGGTGATAATCCTGTAGGGAAAAATCTGTCATTTTTTAATATGACTGTTAAAAACTGTGCATAGAAATGCAGAAATAATTGCCATTAATGACTTTCGCTAGTTACATTTTTGAACTTTGTGTATTTATTTTGTTGATTTTCCTAATATTTTTTTGGTGAGAAAGACTTAACTATCTTTTTTTTTTTTTTTTTTTTTTTTTTTGGGGGGGGGGGGGGGGGGGGGCTGCTATATTTTTGATATGTCAGGTGTGAGGTTTTTAATGTTAATGCACCAAGTTCTGAACTGTCAGTTGTCTCTCTACTTACCCACACTCTCTGTAAGAATGGCGTGTTGTCTTGACGACGATGACGTCTGTACACGTGATCATCTTGGACTATTTCTGTCGATAAGAAAGTATTGGTTTGTGCGATAGTGCAAAACGAGAACAACACATTTGGTTTTCTTTTTCTCCAATAGAATGGGCTGCTTTTTTTATCAAATCTCGAGGATCAAATATTAATTTTCATCGACGGCGTTTGTTTTTTAATTTATCGCTTTAGCAAGAGTTATAATGTCGATTCGGTTTAAGTCATCCATAAGACTGATAAAGCCCGGGATAGAACCAATAGGTTTACAACTTAAACTTTGCAGAGCAAACTGTTATATTTATTGCAGTGTTTGTCAAATGTGCCCTATTAATAGTTTCAAAATTGCTGACGTTTGCCTTTGAGTAACTCCAAACAGACATACATGTACATGTAGATGATAAAAGGCTGTGGAAAAGGGAGCAAGGTCTACCAGAAGGTATCATCGAGATAGCTAGTCAAATCAATTTATTACCCAACCTACTATATAAAGAGAAATTAAACATTTCAGGCTGTTTTTTTAAACAATTTCAGTAAAAGCCGGTTTAGACCAGTTTCAATGAACTGTTTCATGTCATGTGACGAACTGTTTCATGTACAACAGTTTTTACTGTTTCCCAGTCATGTGACATGCTTTGCATGCTTTTACACTGCTTCACCATATCTTCAAATAAAGAAAAAAGTAATCAAAAGCAAACAACCAAACAAATGAATCAAGCAAACAAACAAAACATATGACCAAACAAACAAAACAAACAAACATAAAACAAACAAATCCAACCAAGCATTAATAACAAATAAGCACATGAAATAATCTAAGAAAACAGAAACAAAAAACTAACTCTTAACTTAAAACAAAACAACAAACAAACAAGCAAAACAATCAAAAACGGAATAAAACATATCAAACAAACAATCATACAAAAAATGAACAAAACAAACAAACAGAATAAATAATACAACAACAGTAAAATAAGCAAACAAGTAAATCAAATTAAGTGCCAAACAAACTAGCAGAACTTACAAAATACAATAAAGTAAACAAACAAGCAAATCAGAATCAAACAAGCAAACATGATCTGTACAACAAAACCAGGATAAAAGCATGTTTCATCCATATTTTCAGGTCCAACATTTAACGTTAAAACCAGTCTTGTCATAATATATATATAGTATGTGTCTGTTATGAAGTTTATAATGAATGTTTGAGTTGGGTAATAAAACAACTATTTCAAACCTTCCTGTGTGACAGTCATAACTATCACCCCTCGGAGCTGTGGGGTCATCCACAGCACCTCGGGGTGATAGTTTTGACTGTTACACAGGAAGGTATGAAATAGTTGTATAATGAATATCCTCTCTGTAACGTCAGTGAATTAAAGAAATGACCCCCAAATAAATATTTAGACAATAGCGATCTTAAGCGATCCTAAGCGCAGTGGGGCCGGCACTTAATGCATGGCCAGAACATGGTTTCATCGTGCAGTTTGCTTAAAAATGTAAATGAGCCCCTGCATCAGAAAACCAACAATCTGTATATGCGAAACCAAAGGCGCTGATCTGCTGTGCAATAACTGCACAGAAATCTTGGATAGTACAATTTCTCTTCTACTTAAATCCAAAATTTTCAGCCTCTAGCCTGCTTCTTTGACTGTACAAGCCGATTTATGTCAGACATGGGAGGACTATTAATAAATTACGCACTCGCGGTTAGGTCTCTCTCTCTCTCTCTCTCTCTCTCTCTCTCTCTCTCTCTCTCTCTCTCTCTCTCACACACACACACACACTAAATTAAGCTCTCTCTCTCTCTCTCTCTCTCTCTCTCTCTCTCTCTCTCACACACACACACACACACACACACACACACACACACACACACTAAATTAAGCTCTCTCTCTCTCTCTCTCTCTCTCTCTCTCTCTCTCTCTCACACACACACACACACACACACAATAAGTAAACGTCTACAAAGTCAGCCTATGAATAAATAAATGAAAGCCTTACTGTCAATAACAGAGCGGCTAGCTTCAGCATAGACAAGAAAAATGGCCAACAAACAAAAAAGAAACCTGTCCGCCATATTGTCAACGTGGAAAAGAGAGAGACAGAAACCTAAGCTGAGTGAAATCTACACCAGTGTATCAAATGAGCCTGTGCATGAGAAAACCAACAATTTGATTTCCTACCAGGTCTGACACAAACCGGCCTGTACAGTAACAGAAGCAGGCTAGAAGCTTGAAATTTTGGATTTAAGAAGAAGAGGAATTGTACTATCCGTGTAGCGAAAACAAAGACGCTGATCAGCTTCGCGGTTCCGTCTTTGTTTTCGCCTATGCAGATTGTTGGTTTTCTCATGAGGTGGCGGCTCAAATATTGAGGAATGTGACGGAGATTGAAATGTAATACAACTTTCATGAAATTTAATTATTAAATTGTGTATATTACATGTGTACATGTACTTCATGAAAACGTGAAATAGTGTACTTAGGGGCTACCATGGTCCAAGCCAGACACCGTGGTTGTAAAACATTTTACATGTATGCAAAACTCATTTCTTGGCATGAACATCATATCATTTTCTCGTGACTATTTTGTTTGTCTTCAGATTCAATAAGAAACATAAGTCCGAATCAGTCCGTTTCAAGAACACATATACAAGTAGGGGAAACCGGTGCTAGTTGATGCATTTTTCCATATATAACGTGACTGGACTGCCTATGTATGTTCTGAAAGTGCTATCTGCGCATATAACATGAATTTCGGCATGCTTCTATTTCGTTTCGACGCATATTTTCAGTTCGAATGCATCAACTTGCCCCGGCCACGGGGCATGTTGATGCAATACTTGGGGCAAGTTCAAACATTCGTTTCATGCCTTAAATGTCCTGACTTCTGACATTTATTAGATGTCATTTATAAAGAAGATATCTTAAATGACGAATACGATAACATTTTTTTATCATATGACGTCGCTGTTTTCCAGTGGATAACGTCATGTCATAAAAATCGTATGACCACACGTGTAATAACACTTGCGGGAATACGTAACGTCATTGACGACGTCCGTAACAACAATGTAAATTTTCATTGGTAATAAATTATGTCCACTTTAAAAACCTATCTTAGAAGTCATATGATAAAAACCTATTTTAGAAGTCATATGATAAAAGGAATCTTACACTCGTGGTCATTTCATATGAAATTTATTAAACTCGCCCAAGGCTCGTTTAATAAAATTCATATGAAATGACCACTCGTGTAAGATCCTCTATTTATTAAACCAGATACCTAAAATGATAATTAAGATAACTAATATAGTACAACATATGTATTTTGCTTAGTACTATTATATATATTAAGCTATCCAGATATCTGATAGGGCGGTCAATTTCGACAAATTAATACAAATAATGTCTCCAAAATAATATATATTAAATAGTATGTAAGATGTATATAACATAGTATATTAGACATCTTTATTTGTATATCAAATATCTTATTTGACATTTTAGATTTCGACTATAACTTAAAAAAATATCATAAATACATCAAAAAGTAAGATATCTAGTATTCCAAAGTAAAATCTTATACTTAAGATATATGACATCCCCTACATATTAAGTAAATAAGATATCTAATTTACTAAATGAGATATCTGTTACTATATAAATCAGATATTTTATTACTAATTTAGATATCATATTTGCTACATTAGATAACTTATTTGTTACCCACATCACTGAAAGCCATGGCACAAAAGACCTTACAGGACCTACATGACCTAGGTCCAAACCAGCCCTTCCAAGCCAGCCCATACACTAAAATGCCGGACATAGAAATCTCATCAAAAGGTATTGAATGCCTTTTGAAAAAGCTCAATCCCCATAAAGCATCTGGTCCTTACCAACTCAAACCTATTGTACTACAAACTCTTCATAAGGAATTAGCCCCCATTCTTGAAATAATCTTCCAGAGGTCCTTAGACCAAGGTAAACTCCCTACCATCTGGAAGAAAGCAAACGTGTCCCCTATATTCAAAAAAGGGGACAAGACTGACCCAGCCAACTACCGCCCCATATCGCTCACATGTGTTCTTTGTAAAGTACTGGAACACATCGTGGCATCCAACATATCAAAACATTTCACGGACCAGAATATCCTCTATGACTTACAGCATGGGTTCCGAGAGCGGCGATCCTGCGAGACCCAGTTGATCATGCTTATTGGTGAACTCTCCAAAAACATGGAGTCCAAAAAACAGACAGACTTAATACTTTTAGATTTTAGTAAAGCTTTTGATAAAGTCGCCCATGAAAAATTGCTCCAAAAACTTCATGCCTATGGCATTCGGGGTGACACTCTAAAATGGAGAAAGGACTTTTTAGACAATAGGAAACAATCTGTAGTAACCAACGGTATCAGCTCCAGCCCCATCCCTGTCTCCTCTGGTGTCCCGCAGGGCTCTGTTCTCCGACCAATCCTATTCTTAGCCTACATTAATGACCTTCCAGAACAGGTAAGGTCAAGAGTCAGACTTTTCGCAGACGACACAGCAATGTATCTATGCATCAGCTCACTCTCAGAAGCAAACATCCTTCAAGAAGACCTCCTGAAACTCGAGAAATGGGAAGAAGATTGGGATATGAACTTTAACCCAGCAAAATGTCAGGTCCTACATGTGACCAGATTTAAGACTCCCATTCCATCCAAATACTTTCTACACAACACTGAACTTGAAAGTGTACCCGCTGCCAAGTACCTTGGGGTCACAATATCTGAAGACCTCAGCTGGGGAAATCACATAAATAACATCACTAACAAGCAAATTCAAAGAATTTATGTCCCCCGCCATTATTGTTGTTTCTCAATAAAAAAAATGTCAGAAAAAAGTATTTTGAAATAAAGTATAAAGTTACTCCTAGTTATGTTTTAAATCCATCTCCATTGATTGTATGAGAAACTCATTAATTATATGACTACTTGCTTTTTCTTATTGAGCCGTGACATGAGAAAACCAGACTTTTGCACATAGTGTGTACATTCTCTTAACTCCAAAATTCCACTTTGGTCATTAGACACCCATGGTGCAAAAGGCAGTAAAACCAATTAGCAGGGATCATTTCAGTTCAGCATCCTCTGATAAGAAATTCCAGGTAAGGAACATCTGCTCTGATCAGCATGTACAAATGACCATACAAAATCCTTAATACGGAACCGATTTAAACCATTGAAAATGTAATGTCGCTTAACTTTTTATGATTATTTCAATTATTTTTATTAAGTTGTAGTTTGATGAAAAATGAACAAAAATTTATTTTTGGATTTAGTTTGTACTGTAAACTACCTGGAATTCTTGGTATCAGATTACAGTATATCTGACCATTCCTTGCATAATTACCCAGGATAGGCAGCTCAACACTGATAAGCTGTATATAATCACAGCAGGTATTACAGCATAAGTGGACACCGCACTTTACCCCCAAAAAGTAAGAAAATGGGGGTAAAGTGCGGTTATTGAGATAAGAGGATGTACACAGTACGTGTGCGAAAACATAGACGCAGATAAGCTGCTGTACAGCTGATCAGCGCCTGTGTTTTCAATTCATGGCTAGTATAATATCCGTCTACTACCTAAATACAGAATTTCAAGACTCTATCTTCTGTCGCTGCACAGCTGGATAAGTGTCAGACCTGGTTAGAAACCCCAAAGACTAGTTTTATCATGCGGCATAATTGAAACCCATGCCAAGCAATGATGTTTCAAAAGAATCAGAACAAAACTGTAGAAGGAGTTGCGCACACAAAGTACATACTACTATTGTCAAAATACCTGAAAAATGACTAAGTTCAAGTTTCAAAAAATGTGACTAAAATTAATCTGAGGATTATATCCAAACCACATGCATATCTTCAAACCATGGTGAAAACATCTGTAAAGTTTCAAAAGAATCAGAATAAAACTGTAGAAGGAGTTGCGCACACAAAGTACATACTACATTTGTCAAAATACCTGAAAAATGACTATGTTCAAGTTTCGAAAAAAGTGACTAAAATTAATCTGAGGATTATATCCAAACCACATGCATATCTTCAAACCATGGTGAAAACATCTGTAAAGTTTCAAAAGAATCAGAATAAAACTGTAGTAGGAGTTGCGCACACAAAGTACATACTACTATAGGGGGACGGACGGACGGACGGAAGGACGGAAAGCCAGTTTTTGTCCCTCCGCTTTTCTTCGAAAAGGCGGGGGACAAAAAAGCAAATCAAACGCTGGGCTTTCTCAAACGCAACATCAAAGTTCATAACCAAGACCCCAAATCCACAGCCTACAAAACACTTGTTAGACCACAGCTGGAATACGCCTCCTCTGTCTGGTCTCCCCACACCGACACTGACATAAAAAAGATAGAATATGTTCAACGTCGATCGGCCAGGTGAGCTACCCATGACTACAGGTCCACCTCCAGCGTTACTGAAATGCTCAAGAAACTTTCCTGGCGTCCATTAGACCAAAGGCGAATAGATACCCGGCTGATCATGCTGTACAAGATCACATATGATCTTGTAGCAATCCCTCTAACTGACTATCTCACACCAAATCGCAGGCAGTCCAAATTCATCCACCCGCTGGCATACAGACAGATCAGCACTTCTACCAATTACTGCAAGTATAGCTTTTTTCCAAGAACTGCAGTACATTGGAACGCTTTACCCATCAGTATTGTCATGCTCCCCACCGTGGCACAGTTCAGTCATGCTGTTTGCCAGGTGGTGCATGTGTCTCCCTAATCACCAGATTCTGTTTTTTATCTTTTAAACTATACTAACACTCTTCTTTCACTGTACAAACTCATTTCACCCACTTCACTTTTCTTTTATTTCAGCTAACCCCTTTTAGCACTTGGTATACCGGAATTCCTTCTGAAGTCCTCTGACGAGGTTAAGAAGTAGTGGAAGATAGATAGATTTGTTATATCATATATCTATGTCAGCAATTATACCAGATATCTATTTCAGCAATTCAGATATCACATTTGCCAAAGTAGATATCTTGCTTAAACACGTAAAGCAGATAAATAATTTCGGTAAATAAGATATCTTATAAACTATATTGAATTTAGATATCTATTAATGATATCTAAATTGTCATTTAAGATATCTGACATACTAAATAAGATATCTAGATATATTCATTAAGATACAATTTCGAAGATATCTAAATAATAGTCGAAAATATCTGATATTCTTAATAAGATATCTTATATCCCACTTAACATATCTCATTTACTAAGCAAGATATCTGTGTGATGCTGAAGTGACATTAGGTTTTAACTCCACGGAGGCATTGATAAACATATTTTGCACAGTTTTTAATGCATTATAACGCGTATACCTGTTAAAATAGGACAGATAGTCTGTTCATTCAGATAGAACATACATACATGTATACCGTATATTCCCACAGCCTAATAATAGAGCTGAGCCCATTTATCGGCTTTGGGGCTTTTTGACAGCCTTCCCCCTTGCCCAAACATGGCATTTTGATATAATATGTCATTTTCAAAAATACATTTGAGTTCAAAATATTTTGATTGGGTAAGGGGGGGTGGTGGGGGGGGGGGGGGGGGGGGCAGGGAAGTATAAAATGTTTTCTAATTCCTATATGATCCTATAATAAAGGATCGCGTGTGAAATAGCATTCAGTTTGCCTATTTTTTGAAAGCCCGTTTCTGGAAAGATATGGAAGTTATGGCTGTAACTATGTGTTTCTATGAAAGCCTGATGTCTCAGTGTGCACTCAAGAAATTAAATTCTATTTAAAAAAATTATATATACTTTTGCCATGGCTTCAGGTTTTAGAGGGTGGGGGTAATTTTTTGACAAAAAAAAAATATTCAGAAAATCAAGATTTCCACCCGTATCCATCTCAACACATGCCAACATAACATTTGGGACATAATAAGAGGCTGCAGATGGCGCCGTTTTCATGAAAAGGAAGTACAAAATATTGCACGCCTTTGGTCAAGATATATTGTCCATAACTTTTGAGTACAGCCTGTATTACCTACCCTATTCACTGAGGTATAGCATAAATACATTCCTTATACATGTATGTGCAATGCCAAGATGTTTTAGTAGTGTGTCTTATACAAATGTACCGTGTGCATGTGCGCTACGTCAAAACATAATTATGTGTGCTTTATGGGTTGTAAACACTGACCCGCATAACATTTTTATGTTTAGCAAAGAATAAAATCCACTGTCCTTGCAGATCTGGACTTGTCTCAAATATGTTTAGTTATGACGAATCTCTGTTAGGTCTTCAAAATGCAAAGCTAAAGGTATGCATCGCAACAGAGAAACACTTAATCTAAGCGTATCAGTACAGACACATAGACTTCTAAAGCAAAGAATGTCCGTATAACATGTCTAATGGATTATTTGGTTGAAAATCTGAATAGAAAGTGTGTGTTTTTACCTGAAATAACTACTTGGTATAAACTAGACCAAGTTCAGTCAGGTAGAAAGTGTTTATAAACAAGCTACAGACTTGTACAAAGTTCTTTAAATCAGGTGGTTTGATGAACTAATATCAAATTCAGTTTTTGAGCATTTTGACAGCCTTCCCCCCTGAGATCAAGAATGTCATTTTTATATGATATGTATATTGGTAAAATACAACTGCATGCAAACGGATTTTCTCTTGATCTCGGGGATGGGGGGGGGACACATCTTAAAAAATATATTTCTGTTTCCTTTATGTTTAATAGGAGATATCATGTTCTTAACCCAAATTTTCAAAAAGGAACTTCACTAACTTAGAAAACAAATTTTGGGATAATTCAAGAGCTGGACCAACTCTTGTTTAGAAGAATTGTTTTTCATTTCCGCTATATTTTTTACTTTTAATTTTCTATAGGCAGATTTTCATTCAAAAAGTACTTTCTCCTTCGAAGATTTTGTCCAATTTTTAAAGAAGTCGCTGCTTGACTTACATACAACATTACATGTCTAAATACAACTGAAACTTATTTTTTGACTGTAATAAACTTCATTTCAGTGCCTGGAACTTGAGATCTTGAAAATTTCTTGGGCAATCTCACAAAAGAAATCTTCCGAGATCCTTTGTTGAAGTATACTGTTCAATGAGTAAGTGGCTTACTGTGTACTGATGCAATGATGCGCACTTTAGTGAAGTCACCTTTTTTTTTTTTTTTTAAATGATAGTTGTTGACACTGTAGGTCATATCAACCACAGCAACGATAAATGTCCACAATAGACATCTAGCGGCCGCAACGACAATTGTCCATGGTGAACAGAAGTCGTTGATGGACAGTTATCGTTGCTACAGTGACTCGACACACTACAAAATGTGTACTTTTAGTATCGTACAATCGCTGGGTCACTTTCAGATGTCCGCTGTGGATGATCTCGACCCCGTACAGCATACTTGCCGCCCAGCAAAAACACACCCCAATCATCCCTTACTTTTAGCTAGCGTTTCGGTTAAAAAAGCTGTAGATTACGTGCCATACTGTACACGTGTTGTTTTGATTTGTTGACGAAGCGAAGAATAGACCCGAATTTCGTCAATACAAATAAAATGTGAAACAGCATGCACATCAAGTTAAATCATTGATGCAAACATTACGGAAGAGCATAAGGGCCAGGTATTTTTTTTTTTAATTTTGAAATTTCGAGTTATTAAGTCGAAATTTCAACTTAATAAGTCGAAATTTCTCGAAATTTCGACTTATTATCTCGAAATTTCGACTTAATAACTCGAAATTTCGACTTAGTAACTCGAAATTTCGACTTACTATCTCGAAATTTCGACTTAGTAACTCGAAATTTCGACTTACTATCTCGAAATTTCGACTTACTATCTCGAAATTTCGACTTATTATCTCGAAAGTCGAAATTTCGAGTTACTAAGTTGAAATTTCGAGTTACTAAAAAAAAAAAAAAAATCCTGGCCTTAATACTCTTCCGTAATAAAATAAATTAATATTTTTTTTATTTTTCTTATTTATTTATTTTTTTTTTATTTTTTTTATTTTTTATTTTTTATTTTTTTTTTAGTATGGTATCTGAAAATAGTAAAGATTACTGTAGAGTATAATTATCCTTGCACGGAAATACTTCACGCATTACAAATATGCACTTTATTCAATGAAATTGTCACTATATGACAGTGTTTCAATGCAGGGGTCTAACCCGAGTTCCCTGCTAGGTTCCTAGGGAAGCACTCACGGGATATGAACATTAATGAATGACAAAATTACGTTTAATCGCATCAGTTCATCGCAATTGTTGCAAAATAAATAAGCTAGATTCACCTTCAAGCGGGCGAAAATCGGATGATCAGATGAAAATCGGATTGTCTAAAGGAACTCGGTCATCGACATCATTGAAAGGATAGGATAATGCCTTTGAAAACGGATCTTCATTAGGAACATTTGAAACGACATCAAATATGTGCCACACAGATTCATTTCAGCATTGGGAAACATCAATTGCGGACATAGCTGATTGAGATTTGTCCGGGCACTCGTGATGTCTATTAAGTATCTGTACGAGAGTACATAATTGTGACTTGCAGCGAAGACTCAAGATTATAATTTTGCGAACGCCCGGTTTCATCAGTCTTTACTGGGCTCAAAACAGACTATTGTTGTTTTGTCAAGTGGCGACCTTTGGGTGAAGTTTGAGCCATTAGGACGTGATCATATACTTTTGAAAATGGCGGGCAAAACTAAACTGAAATTGGGTGATATACCCAAAGTTAATTTCGGAAAGTTTATGCTTGACAGGATGAAAGAATATTCGGACACCGAAGCGCTGGTAAGTCTCTCTCTCTCTCTCTCTCTCTCTCTCTCTCTCTCTCTCTCTCTCTCTCTCTCTCTCTCTCACACACACACACACACACACACACACACACACACACACACACACACTTTGGTCCGTCGTAAGTTTGAGTGAGCCGAATCAAAAGTTCAAAAGTGCCAACGCCTTCTGTGCACCAACGTTATTCTTGATTAAATTGGTCCAACGAACAAAAGACTTGTTTATTAAATGTTTATTTATTTATTAGATAGACGGCGCTTCCGGTACCAGTTGCACATACAGTGATGTCACCAAAAGATCTGAAAGGCTGGCAGCAGGACTACTGCAGCTGGGTGTTCAAAAAGATGATGTTGTCTGCATACTGTCACCTAATCATATGGAATATCCGGTCGTGTATTTTGCAACTGCATTGTGCACTGCTGTACTACAGACGGTGAACCCTTTATTCACAATAGGTAAACGATTACCTTTATTTCTGGCATTTTTATTCACAACAGTTTCTGTTGAACTTCTTAATTTCTGGTATTTGTAGTCACAGTTCAGGTCACCTAACCTGAAGGGGGGAGGAGGTCACCTAACCTGGAGGAAGGACGATATCCCACAAGAAGTTAAGGATGCATCCATAACCCACCTATACAGGCGGAAAGGAAATCCGCAAGTCTGTGACAACCACAGAGGCATCTCCACCCTCCTATGCATTGCTGGGAAGATACTGGCAAAATTCTGTTGAACCGCCTGAATGTTCATCTTGATCAGAAGGGACTTATCCCAGAAAGTCAATGTGGATTCAGAAAAAAACAGACATGACATGATCTTCACAGCACGACAGCTTCAGGAGAAATGCCAAGAACAGAATGTTGATCTATACATGACGTTTGTCGACCTCACCAAAGCGTTTGACACAGTTAGTCGTGATGGACTCAGGAAAATCATGGCCAAGTTTCCAAGTTTAATGTGCAAGCCAAGTGCATATTAATTCTTTAAACCTAGGTTTGAACTTCAAACCCGGGGTTGAAATGGGTTTGAAAACTTTAAACCATGGTTTAAAACTCAAAGTGCACATTAATTCTTCAAACCGGGGTTTCAACATTCAAACCCGTGTTTGAAGTTCAAGTATAGGTTTAAAGAATTAATATGCACTTGGCTAGTTGAAACCTCGGTTTGAAAGTTGAAATTCCGGTTTGAAGAATAAATGTGCACTTTGAGTTTTCAAACCCGGGTTTGAAGTTTTCAAACCCGGGTTTGAAGTTCAAACCTAGGTTTAAAGAATAGATGTGTACTTGGCTTGCCATACCACCCAGATTCATAGCAATGGAATGCAGTTTATCTGCTAAGATTTCCAACGGTTGGGCCCAAACTAAATGGCATGCAAGCACGCGTGCAAAATGATGGAGAGTTCTCTGAACCCTTTGAGGTAACGAATGGGGTCAAACAGGGCTGTGTTATGGCACCAACACTGTTCAGCATGATGTTTTCTGCCATGCTCATGGATGCTTTTCAGGGCAGTGTCACTGGGTTCCCAATCAGGTTTTGATGGCAATATATTCAACCTTAGAAGGTTGCAAGCCAAAGCTAAGGTGCAGACTGATGTGCTTGATGAGCTCCTCTATGCAGATGGTATGGATGAGAATGCCAGCTCAGAGGCAAAAATGCAAAGAGCCACGGATCAAGTCTCACAGTCATGTGATAACTATGGTCTCACAATAAGCACAAAAAAGACAGAGGTTGTACACCAACCAGCACCTGGAAAATCGTACAATGAACCAACCGTGACTGTGAATGGACAAAAGTGAAAGTTGTTGATAAATTCCCCTACCTGGGAAGCACTCTTTCCAGAGCAGTTCACATTGATGATGAGGTCATTGCCAAAATTGCAAAAGCCAGTGTTGCATTTGGAAGACTCTGTGCAAATGTCTGGGAGCGAAATGGAATCAAGCTTGACACCAAGCTGAAAGTCTACAAGGCGTGGTACTGCCAACCCTCTTGTATGCATGTGAGACCTGGACAGTATACCAGCGTCATGCAAAGAGACTTAACCATTTCCACTTAAGCTGTTTGAGAAAGCTGTTAAAAATCAAGTGGCAAGACAAGATTCCAGACACAGAGGTCCTGAAGAAAGCAGGGATGCAAAGCATGCATACTGTCTTAAAGCTAGCACAGCTAAGGTGGATCGGCCATGTTATAAAAATGCCTGGTGAGCGACTTCCAAAGAAAGTCTTCTATGGAGAACTACAAGAGGGAAAGCGCTCTCAAGGTGGCCAGACGAAACGCTACAAAGACACCCTTAAAGCCTCTCTGAAGGATTTTGACATACCAATTTGGTCTTGGGAATAGACTGCACAGGAGCGATAAAAGTGGCGAGGCCTCATCAACAAAGGAGCAGCTGTCTATGAAAAAAAAGAGAATCTGTGAAGCTGCTAGAAAGCGCCGAGAAAGAAAAGCCAATACCAATGGGCATGAAATTGACTTGCTCTACTTGCAACCGACAGTTTAGAGTTAGAATTGGCCTATTCAGCCATCAAAGAACTCACCAACACACACAAACCTATTCAAGAAATAATGATGGTATTTCTCATATGTGAGAGACGAACGACCATTCACAATAGTTAAACTTCCTTAATTTCTGTTGAATTTCTTAATTTCTGGTCTTTGTAGTCACAATTCAGGTCACCTAACATGAGTGCTTTAATTTCTGAGATTTTCATTCACAATAGGTTATCTTTTACCTTAAGTTCTGATCTTTTTTATTCACAATAGGTAAACTTTTGCCTTAATTTCTGATCGTTTTTATTCACAATAGGTTATCTTTTGCATTAATTTCTGATCTTTTTTTTATTCACAATAGGTTATCTTTTGCCTTAATTTCTTATCTTTTTTATTCACAATAGGTTATCTTTTGCATTAATTTCTGATCTTTTTTTATTCACAATAGGTAAACTTTTGCCTTAATTTCTTATCGTGTTTATTCACAATGGGTAAACGTTTGCCTTAATTTCTGATCGTTTATATTCACAATAGGTAAACCATTTTACCCATCTCAATTTCTGATCATTTTTCTTCACAATAGGTAAACGTTTGCCTTAATTTCTGGTCTTTTTGAATAACAATAGGTAAACTATTGTCTCAATTTCTGGTCATAAGAGCGCTTATAATTGCAACAAGGTGTTTGTAAACTGTCATCTTGATACAGAGACGTTTAGTTTTAACACAAATAAACAATTATCAAATGCCAGTACAGGATAGTATATCGAACAGCTAACGCACTATGAGGTGTTTATTGCCCCCAATGTTACCTTGATCTTTCTTTCTTTTCATAAAACTGACCAATCTCCAAGATAATTAACTGTATAAATATTTTCATTTATCCTAATTAGGTAAGATATGTCCATAAGCAAGCTGGCTAAGAACCATGAGACAGTTAAAGTTCAATAATGAAACTGCCTTTTTTATTCAATTAGGTATAAGCTCAGTCTTATATATTGTGACAAATCACACATTTTGTTGAATATTTACATGATGGCATCAATTCAAATATGAAATTTTGTTGAAAGCAATGAACTTTAAATATTGTTGATTGAGAGATCGGGCACGCAGCGGTATGCATTAAATTATTGAAAATGATTCATTGCATTTATTGCAGATGACATGCGCAAAATTTTCAAGGACTATGATACAAAATATATCATCACTATACCGGCTCTGGTTCCAAAAGTGTTTGCGGCCAAGGCTGACCTTGACAATATTCAGGTATTGTTAGAAGTAATTTCGCTGTTGCATTTGAGTTTGAAAGTGACAAAACAAGCTAATAGATCAAAACTACCTCAAGCCTGGAAACAATAATGAGAAACCATCAAAATTACAAAGCTAGTTGCACATATGATACAAAATTACCTAATATATTAATCACCTCTTTCAAAAATGATAGCGTTTTAATAGTTTATTATTCCATAGAAACTTACATTGCACAACGCCTGTAACACACACACACACACACACACACACACACACACACACACACACACACACACACACGTGGCTCCTTTGAACAATCTCTGAATGCTTAAATCGGTTAATGGTTACCAAACATTGATTTTTACGTCTGCATCCGATCAGAACATCTGTGTCTTACAAAACGAATGATAAAGTTATAGGAAATGACTGAAGTGCAAGTTTTTAACAAAATGCATACATCCACTATAATATAATGACTACATTAATGACCTCCAATGACGTTGTATGTGCTTAAAAGCCAGATGTACGGTAGAATTTTTTTATTCAGTTTTACGCCCCTTTCAAGATTATTTCAGTTCATATGAGACGGGCCAATCGGTAGGCTCAGAGTCGGTAGGTGGGGCGAAAACGGGAGAACCCCGAGAAAAACCACCTGACACACCCACAAGCAGAACTTGGCTTGTCTAACATGTGGCCAGTGCGGGGCTCGAACCCACACCAGACACAGCGGTGAGATGATCGAGTGATTGAGAAACAGCGCTCTTAACCTCTCGGCCACGGGGGCCGCCAGATTTTTTTTTTTTTTTTTTTTTTTTTTTTTTTTTTTTTGCATGTGAGTGCATTTTGATGCCCTTCATATGAAAACGAAAACAAATAGATAGATACCGTTCCTAGCTTGTTTTCGAGATATCGGCCTTCAAAATCGTCAAATTTGAGAGCGAAAATACATTGACGTCAACGTAAAAAGCGATTTTTAGAACCCCTTTTTTAGCTCACCTGAGCCGAAGGCTCACAAGGTGAGCTTATAGGATGGCCATGCTCCGTCGTCCGTCCGTCCGTCCACAATTTCAAAGATCTTCTCCTCTGAAACCGCTTGGCCGATCAAAGCCAAACTTCATGTGGAGCATCATTAGGAAGGGGGAACAAAAGGTTATATAAATGGTCCAGGTCACATGACAAAGATGGCTGCCATTGCTATAAATAGCAAAAACCTTTAAAAAACCAGAAGGTCTATGATTTTGAAACTTGGCATGAAGCATCACAGAAAGAAGCTCTACAAAGTTTACATAAATCATGACCCTGCAATGACCTTGACCTATTTTACGGCAAGGTCAACTTAGGTCGCCAATGCATTTGAATGGGGAAAAATGGTAAAATGCTATTAAATGGGTAAAACTTACTGGGAATAGGCAAATAGACAGAAAATTAATATTTATGGAAAAAATTTGGCCCCTGGGGGTTGTCTGCCCCTGCCCCGGGCGGGGCTATATACATGTATATTTCTATAATATTGAAACATCTTCTCCTCTGAAACCGCTTGGCCAATCGAAGCCAAACTCCATGTGGAGCATCCTTAGGAAGAGGGAAAAAAAGTTTATATAAATGGTCCAGGTCACATGTTCAAGATGGCCGCCATGGCTATAAAAAGCAAACACCTTTAAAAATACTCTTCTCCAGAACCAGAAGGCCTATGATTTTGAAACTTGACATGAAGCGTCAGGCAATGGAGCTCTACAAAGTTTATATAAATCATGACCCTGGGATGACCTTGACCTTTTTACAGCAAGGTCAACTTAGGCCGCCCATGCATTTGAATGGGAAAAAAAAATAGGAAAATGTCATTTAATGGCAAAAAACTTGCTGTGAGCAAATGGACAGAAGATTTATGTTTATGAAAATATTTTGGGCCCAGAGGGTTGTCTGCCCCTGCCCCGGGGCTATATACATGTGTATGACCATAATATTCAAACATTTTCTCTGAAATTGCTTGGTCAATCAAAGCCAAACTTTATATGGAGCATTCTTAGGAAGAGTGAATGAAAGTTTGTATATTAATTGGTCAAGGTCACATGACCAAGATGGCCGCCATGGCTATAAATAGCAAAAACCTTTAAAAAATCTTCTTCTCCAGAACCAGAAGGCCTATGGGTTAATAGCAAAAACCTTTATAAATTGGCAAATGGACTGAATCTTTATGATTTAAAAAAAAAGAAATTGACTCCAGAGGTTGCTCTGACCCTGCCCTGGGGTTATATACATGTATATTACCATCATGTCTAATCAAACAAGTTTATTGGTATATATCTCAGGTCTCAGGTGAGCGTTTACAGGACCATTGGTCCTCTGGTGTTAATTGTCTTGATATATTAAAAAAAAATCCGCGGTAGGATTTTCAAAAACAAACAAACTGATATGTATTAGAGAAATTCCTGAGCTATAGGTAGATAACGAGAAAGTCCTTAGTTACACCGGATTCATTTTCCTGCTATAAGCGTGCGAAGAGAGGTAGTCGTTCTCAGAGTCGTTGCTGAATTCAATACGTTTTACGCAGGAAATTTGATTTAGCGCCAAAATCTCCGACGCTATTTAGTATTCAATATTGCTTACTATCGCGCAAATGATGTTTATCTGTCCACAATCTACATTTTGAGCAAACATAATAAATAATATCAAAAGGTTTACGTTTCGAGCGAAAACTGACGTTACGAATGCGGCGTAAAATGACGTTTCGACCCTTAGGTTCCGTTCACAGTTTCGTACTTTTGAGGTGTCCAAAAATTTCAATATTAAGGGGTAGGGCATGAAATTGGGCTGTTAATTATCCTTTTCCAATAAGCCGACATCTTTCCCCAAATCGGATCAAGTATGCCTCATACTTATTTTCTATTTTTAGACTGGTAAAAACCGGGATTATATAAGGATTCCGGATCGTTCGCCAGTCAAAGCCGGTGACGCCCTCCACTGTCGACTTTGCAAGGGTTACCTTTGTTCCACTAGTTCTCACAAAAGTGGGCCAAATTGGGTCATAGCGTAAAATGCACATCTTATGCTATTTTAATGAATAGGTAACCAGAATTAAGTTTGCGTTTTGAAGTATCTACCTCGTATTGAAATATTTGAACAGAAAATTTTAGTCTAACATACCGCACGGTACATATGCTAGCGTGTGTTGATGCAAGGCCCCTATTCAATATGAATGTCATAGTTAAATATGTCGATTCTCACTTATATTTAATTGATTGACTTTTCGCACTAAAACAGCCGTACACGCTCGGAAAATGTTACTACAGAAGTATTGTTCTGATCCATAATAAATGCCCAATGACCAGAGATAAATGGAAATAAACAAAATCAAAGTATATTTGTCATTGCCTTTGGTGTATTCTACGAGCCCAGATATAAAAGCTTAAATAAATTCTTTCAAAAAGAGATAATGCATTATGATTGTTTTCGCCAGAGAGTCACAAACACTTATCTCGACAAAAAATGAAAGTATTTTAATGGTATATTTTAAACTAATCGTTGGGTATGATGCCGCATTCTTTATCATGAAATCGTATTTTTCTGTTGTATTCTACGAGCCCATCAATAGTAAGGAAGTGCTTAATCATAGACAAGGCTCCGTCACTATAGTGAAAGGCAGAGAAGCCGTATTGGTCACTTCAGACATTTCATAATTTTTGTATACTACGGTTCGTCGGAAATGAATCTGAAATCGCATAAGTATTTTACGGGACGTATTTTACGGGACAGTGGCTTGGGCGTGGAACCAGCGATTAGCTGATCATATCTTAAAATGGAAATTTACGTCATAATCTGTGGACGGACGACCATTTTCGAAGCTGCTAGAAGCTGAAAGAGGTTGTGAAAACAAACATATGGTGGCATATAGGTGCCATCCACATAACGAGTTAGTATCACGTTAATTTTAGTTTTTAAGTCGACTTATAACGTGTTGGTGCGATACTATCTAGTCTTCCGGTAAATAAAATTTTATCTGCTATTGGACATTATTCCGCTCTTAAGCGCCATCTCGTTAATGAGATAGTGACTTGTTAGCTCTAGTTTTTATGTCGACTTAGGATGAATGGTTCTTATACAATCTTGACTTCCTGTCATCCTAAGTCGACATAAAACTAGAGCTAACGAGTTACTATATCGTTACTGTCATCCTAAGTCGACATAAAACTAGAGCTAACGAGTTACTATCTCGTTAACAAAATGGCACTTAAGAGCGGAATCATGTCAAATAGCAGATACAATTTTATTTACCGGAAGACTAGATAGTATCGCACCAACACGTTATAAGTCGACTTAGAAACTTAAATTAACGTGATACTAACTTATTATGAGGATGGCACCTATATGCCACCATACAAACTTTATTCATAAAACAGATAGAAATTTCTTTTTAACGAGATGCCACGAGACAAACTTTTCAGAGGTAAAATATGCACGATAGTGTCGATTACGTATGTTTTTAATTACACCAAAATCGATGTCATGCTGTGTGCTCAATAATCAATAATGCGTGTAAACTTTGGATTCTGCATATGACTGGTGCAATACATTAATTGTCAGAAGAATGCATTTCGGGTGGATCTACTCGAATTTATTGAGAAATGAAATCGGTTGTTCTGATAGGGATTTTGTGTGGGTATTCAAAATGCATGTCAATATTTTTCATTAGGCTCGAGCAGAATGTCCCGTAGAATAGGTAATACAAAATACATCGTATTCGTTCTAATTAGCACACAGTGCACTTACATGCAACTTTTCAAAATAACTTAAAATTAAGGTAACTAAATATCGTTCTGATTAGCGCCCACTACGAACGGAAATACAATTTGCTGAAATAACAATGTCAAAAATATCAATGTCAGATGATGTCAATCAAGTGTTCCATTCGTTTAAAACAGCGATTCATCATTTAATGTTAAGTTTTGATACGGTATTTATGTGTAAAATTGGTGTTAACTACCAATATATTAGTCGAGCCATGTGCGCTTATGAACATGTTTTTTTTTTTTTCGGAAACGTCTAGGGTGTGCGATTATTGGAGCATGTGCGCTAATTAGAATGAATATGGTAGTCAACATCTTCAATAGGGCAAGTGGTTTTCAGCAGTCTTATGATGTCTCGAATCAACGTTGAATCTACTGATCAGCGAACATAAAAAACCTTGATCAACATGCGCAGATCTGTATGTTTGTTAATATTCACATTTTCGCTTACATCATGTCCATTACAGGTATATAGCACCTGGATGGATTGCTCACGTGTTAATACGATAATTTTCAGACGAAAAAAAGGAGATTTTTCTTCTCTTCCACTTGTTAAAAACGTCGATTGTGGATACATGTTAGCTTCGTATGAGCGAGACGGTTCAAACGGGTACCCACAATACATGCCTTTGTACAAAAACTCAAAGCATAGATTGAGGGTACACATTAAAACGCCTCGACTGAGTTCCCACACTATACCTACAGGAAGGAGCAAGCGTTTCTCCAGTCGTTAGTTAAAAGAAATATCTGACATAAAAATATGCTGCTTGCGTGTAAGTTTGACTTTACGGATGTTCGCTGCTAACATTTCGGAAATTCCGTTTTTTTTTTTTTTTTTTTGTTTTTTTTTTTTTTTTTTTTTTTTTTTTTTATTTTTTATTTTATTTTGTTGAATATCTCGTAAACGGTTGTAGATATGTTCCTAATGTTTTATATTTGAATACATATTGATGATATGCATTAAACGCGTCATGAAAATTGTCAATCTAAGGAACTTCATTTTTTCGCCCCATTTTGAAAACTTTAAGTGTCTGCCAAATTTAGGGGGTAGATAAAAATTAAAACTGAGATCCTTTAAGAGCAGTGAACACATTGATGAGAAAGGTGATGGGCCGTGCCGCGGTTTCGACTATTGAAGTCTCGTCAGTGACCCTTTAGATTTGGCAACATGGAGCCAAAGAGAATTACTGAAATTTTGCAACTTTCAACAGGGTAGTCGATACAAAGACTAGTGTTATCTAAATGGGGCCAAATATATTAAACATTGGCTAGAAAATGAATCTTAACCGATAATAAATTTCTGAGTTCTCAGAATATCTTCGCTGATCTCAAAGGACCAAAAAGAAAATATAACCTGCACTATGGATGATGTACGGGAAGGCTTTTTAGGGCCGCCACACGGCACAACACCAGCTGCAGTAATTGCAATTCTAACACACCTCGCCTGTATAGCCAATGGTAAAAAAACGTGTTATATTGTGCAACAATTTCACTGGGCGAATAAGCGTGACGTTACTTTGCGGCATTTGTGACGTCAGCTATCCCACAAAGCAGCGTTAGACGGTGAAACGTCGTTTTAGCGCACAACAAACGTAATAAGTGTGTGTAAATACCAGCATTACAGTCAAATATTTGGCGGTAATCTGCAATGCAATGGCGGAAAGCTGAACGATTTCGACGGTTTCAGCAACATTTATTCCGTTTATTGTGTGTTAGAATCGAAATAGATCAGCTCAAGTGCGTGAATTGTTGAGTAATAATTCACTGTTTGTCGGTCAGTTGTAAGAAGATAAATCACTCGCGCTACGCGCTCGTGATTTGATCTTCTTTACAACTGACCTCCAAACAGTGAATTATTACTCAACAATTCACTGCTAGAGCTGATCTATTTCTTAAATAAAAATTAAAAAAGAGATCCTTTAAGAGCAGTGAACACATTAATGAGAAAGGTGATGGGCCATACCGCGGTTTCGACTATTGAAGTCTCGTCAGTGACCCTTTAGATTTGGCAACATGGAGCCAAAGAGAATTACTGAAATTTTGCAACTTTCAACAGGGTAGTCGATACAAAGACTAGTGTTATCTAAATTGGGCCAAATATATTAAACATTGGTTAGAAAATGAATCTTAACCGATAATAAATTTCTGAGTTCTCAGAATATCTTCGCTGATCTCAAAGGACCAAAAAGAAAATATAACCTGCACTATGGATGATGTACGGGGAGACTTTTTAGGGCCGCCACACGGTACAACACCAGCTGCAGTAATAGAGTAGATTAAACTTGAAGATTACACAACTTCAAATTACTTGCTCTGATTTGATGTTTATTTTAGCAGAAGTAGATGTATACAAGGTCTTCTTTATCAGTATTTTCTTTGGTGAACTAGTTTAAAAGTTTTGGGTGGTTTTATGAAATGAGGTGTAAGGAATAAAACAGCCGAAAAAAGGCTTAAAAGGGCGATTTTCAAGTTGTTGGTTCTCTCTTATATGCATATTTTATCCTATATTTTTCATTCTGTAATTCGAAAAATATGAACAAGTTCTATATTTTGTGAAAATACAAATAAAAGTTTGAATGTACATGTATGGTTTGACACATTTATAAATATTGAATTTTCATTTCAAGTTAGGGGGTAGGGTTGTTAAATGAGTCGAAAAAATTGTCATCCACTTCAAGATGAAAATTTATGTTTGTTTTAGGTCCAAAATAGTCAGCGTTACTTAAACAAAAATGACTTTTGGAAGTATTCGTGATGTATTGTTTGTCCAGGAATGTATATGTGAAAGAATTGAAAATCAAATTTATTTTTCAAATTTCAAACATGTTGTTTAGAGGTCTCATTCAGAGGCCTGAAGCTTGAAAAAATGTACAATACCCTATATTTATTTTATTTTATTTTTTTTTTCATATGTCTTATTTTTTATATTTTGGAATAAAAAAAGAGCGGTTAGAAAAAAGTTTGAATACTCTTTCATTGGCAGCGAACATCCTTAAGATGTACTAAAGCATTCACCATTTTTTCATTATCTACTGGTTCCCAGCTTATTGAAATCAGTATTGGAGATACAGGTAACCAACCCCCCCTTGGATTATAGATTATTTTCTCGGGGGGGGGGGTTACCTGTATTTCCAATACTGATTATGTGAAAGCTGGGAACCAGCAAATAATATAAAAACTTGATGGGGAATTTTCAAAAGTACATGTATTCTACGGGACAACCGTCGGGACAGTAAGAAGAAAGAAATAGCTGAATTTGCCTTTTAGATATACTATAATTTTGTGTGTTTAAAACAGCCATTGTGCCCAATGATCCATAAGACAAAGGGATTTCCTGTTATTTGTAGGTTTTTGAAAGAGCAGGTTTTCTATGAAATTGGCACTAGTTTTTTTCTGAAAGTACAATATATTTGTACTTCTTCGGACTGAAAAACAGAAATATATTTTTCTAGATACCCGTAAATTTGTTGCATATTTCAAAAGCAGTATTTAGTCCTAATAAGAAACACTAAATGATTATCGTTAGCGAATGCACATTTTCATACAAGACTGTGTAATGTTTAATATGCCTGACTCGTAGAATACAAACCAAAACAAAGTATAGTTGTTATGCCGTCCCATGTGTTTAGGCACTATGTGATATTTACTGTGCAAAAACTTTAAAACTCGTTACAATAGACATGAAACAAGTAAAAGACAGGCATTGAATCTCTTTTTTGGTCCAAATATTTTCTCATTTTTGACGCCACTCAAAATGCCCACTTTCGTGAGAACCAGTGGTTCACAAATAGCGAAAAAAGTAGATGGATGGCACATATTTGTGCACTGCTCATTATGATCCTGGTTTGATTCTCTAAGTATTTGCATGAGGTTTATGGGGCGTGCTTCTGACGCTTCTGCATAGAATACATGTACGCATGGTGACCCAGGCTTTGGGCATATTTTACGAAAATGAGGGGGTAGGGGAAAATATCCCCAATACAGATAGAGTGATAGTCAGTGCTAGGCGATTTAAATGATGTTAGTTTGTTGTAACGATTTTATGTTCACCTGATTTGCCGGAGCTTTTTATCAGTTTTGGCGGATCTAGCTAAATTAAGTGAACTGTGGACTGCTACCTTAGATACGCACGTTCCTTCAATTACGTACATCTGGCTTTAAGTAAATTTAAACCTTACCAGTAACGATTTTACTAGGTTATGAACAAGTTTACTGAAAACAACCAAAGTAATAGTTCATTTCTGCATCCCAGGTCATTTCGTTCGGTGAGGCTGAAGGATGCATATCATTCGAGTCCCTCCTGTCTCCGGAGGGCACACCCTACACAGTCCCTGAGGCTGACTGGCAGTCCACTACAGCTGTTCTCTTCTCCTCCAGCGGGACGACAGGCTTTCCAAAAGCTATCAAAATGTCACACTATGCCTTGGTCTCCAACGTTCTACAAATGTTGTAAGTGACGTGTCTATGTTGTGCGTGCCGTTTACATGTAATGGGGACTAAATAGCGAATCGTATTTTATCTAACCCTACACTTTCTCTATTGAACAAGCCATTTAAAGCAAGAAGTGGCTCTTTTTGCATATTTTTGCCTTGTCGCTTCTTTTCGCGAAAATTCCTCTTTTAGCCTATATCTAGACCAACCGGTATAAATGAATATTTGGATTGAAATCTGAAATAACGTGCAATCAAAAGCACTATTTACGCTGCATCACTGTGCATATTGGATGACACTATTTAGTGTTTTTGATTGTTGCATACCAAACTTTTAAGTCTCAAATATCTAAAAGTGTAATATAACGCCAGCGGTGACCTGTAGATGTATCGCTCATGAGTGAAAAATACAAGTAAGACACAAAATGTCAAGACTCCTCCGTGAAATGACCCGGTATGATTCGGTGTCTTTCCTTTCAGTCTTAATCCTGTTTAAGCTATCTAGGCTTACCTTACTGTGGATCAATAAGAGCTACAGTGCTACCGAAAACGATGATGTTGAAACCGACCAAACATGACTGTATCCATGGAGCAACTTCACGTATCATTTTATCCATCAACTTCTTGCTACCGTAGCGTTCTGACGAAGAACGCAAAATGACAGTCTTGTGTATTTTCTTCTTAATCAAAGATCGCATGTCAGTCGCCTCTTTTTTATATTCAGAAATGCGGGTATGAACGAAGATCCGGCCCCGTTAATCCTCTTTCTGCCCATGTTCCACATCTACGGTCTGAGCGCTGTTGTAGCCGCGGGTATGGCTTACGGGCGGAGAATAGTGTTTATGGCTAAGTTTAACCCAGAGGAATATATGAGGCTCATACAGACCTACAGGGTGACTGATTGCGTACAATGAGCTTATTAGCTCACATGAGCCGAAGCTCACAGATGAGAGTATAGTATACCCATGCCCCGGCGTCCGTCCGTCGTTCGCAATTTCAAAGATCTTTTTCTCTGAAACCACTTGGATAATCAAAGTCAAACTTCATGTGGAGCATAGGAAGGGGGAACGAAAGTTGGTATAAATGGCCCAGATCCCATGGCTATAAATAGCAAAAACCTTTAAAAAAATCTTCTTCTCGAAACCAGAAGGCCTTGCCATGAAGCATCAGGCATTGGAGCTCCACAAAGTTTGTATGAATCATGACCCTGTAATGACCTTGACCTACTTTACGGCAATGTCAACATAGGGCGCCCATGTATTCGAATCGGGAAATTGTTAAAATGGGATTTGAATGGCAAAACTTGCAGGTGATGGGTAAATGAACTGGAGATTTAAGATTCCGAAATAATTTGGACCTCAAGGGTGGGTCTGCCCAATGCCCTGGGACATTATACAAGTATATGACCATAAGATTCAAAGATCTTCTTCTCTAAAACCGCTCATCCAATCAAAGTCAAATTTTATATGAAGCATCTGTATGAATGGGGAACCAGTGCGATTATAAATAAACCAAGTCACATGACCAAGATGACCGCCATTCCCATATATGGTAAAACCCCTTCAAAATGTTCTTCGCAGGAACTGCTGAACCTATTGCAGCGAAAATTGACATACTGTAGCAACTACAATGTGTGTATAAATCATGAAACTGTGATGACCTTGACAGATTTTACGGCAAGGTCAACATAGGTCATATATGCATAAAACTGTCAAAATGACACTGAAGGGAAAAAACTTCCAGGAAATGGGAAAGTGAACAGAATATTAATGAATTTGAAAAAGAAATTAACACCAGGGGGTATTCTGACCCTGTCCTTGGGTTATATACATGTATATGATCTTTATAGTAAAACAAGGTTATTGGTATATATTTCAGATCTCAGGTGAGCGTTTACAGGACCATTGGTCCTCTGGTTTTTGCTTGATGAGTATTAATGGGTGATTTTCATTTTGCTAGTGCCTATGAGGGAGAAAATTAACTCATTCAGACCTTTTTACATTTACATGATAAAGGAAGTTATTAAATTGTGCAATGTTTACATTAACGTCCATATACGCTCGTACTTACCAAACAGCTAATGGAGACATAGACACATTAGATCTTAAAACTATAACTAGAGAAACGGTTTTCTCTGTCATATAATTGTACGCGTTATTGTTTGCCGCATTTATGATAATAATATTGCCATAATCACATTACGAAACTTACCCATGCAATAAACAGAGATATTTTGAGTTTTAAAAAAGAAAATTTTCAGTTGAAAAAAAAAATGATATTTTTCTTATTTTTGCTCAAAACATAGATTGTGGGTACACGTTAGAACCGCCTCGCCGAGGCGGTTCTAACGAGTACCCACAATCTATGTTTTGGAGCAAAATTAAGAAAAATAGGTATACCCCTGCATACCCCAGTTTTGCTATGCCAAAAGTGGGGTTCAAGGGGGTATATATTACACGAGGTCTCCACTTCATTTCCAGCCCCTTGTGTTACACGTGGTTCCGCCTATTATGGTAATGTTCGCAAAGCATCCACTGGTGTCTTCGTATGACCTGTCCTCGGTGAAAAGTATCATATGTGGTGCAGCACCACTCAGCGCAGAAATAGAGGAAGCTGTAAAACAGAAACTGAATCTTGAGGTTATACACCAAGGTAACTGCTCCATTCATGCCTAAGCTTTTTGTTTTCCATTTTTGCAACTAAACTCCATAAAATTTGCGGCCGCTAGTGTCCTCCGGGGAAAAGTATCATATGTGGAGCAGCACCACTCAGCGCAGAAATAGAGGAAGCGGTAAAACAGAAACTGAATCCTGAGGTTATACACCAAGGTAAGAGTTTTGTTTTCCATTTCTGGAACTAGACGTCATAAAACTTGCACCCACTATTGTCCTCATAAAGGTTTAATGGTGCAGCATCACTCAGCGTAGAGATAGAGAAGGCGGTTAAACAGAACTCAAAGTTATACATCAATGCGATATTCCACGTGTGAATAATTCTGTTTATGTCTCCCCCCGAAGGGTCGGGAAACATATTGTTTTTCCCTGTGCTTCTGTCTGTCTGTCTGTCTGTCCGTCCGTCCGTCCGTCTGTCCGTCACAAATCGTGTCCGCTCTATAACTCGAAAACCGTCAAAGATATTTCAATGAAACTTCATACACTTATAAAGCAAGATGAGACGATGTGTCATGCAGAAGAGCCATAACTCTTGCTTTCATATCTTTGGAGTTATTTCCCTTTGATTATTTTCCATACAATTTCGTGTCCGCTCTATAACTCGAAAACCGTAAGAGATATTTCCATGAAACTTGGTATGCTTATAAAGCACGATGAGATGACGTGTCATGTTAAAGAACCATAACTCTTGCTTGCATATCTTTGGCGTTATTTTCCTTTGATTATATTTTCCATACAGTTTCGTGTCGGCTCTATCAAAAACCATCAGAGATATTACAATGAAACTTGGTACACTTATAAAGCATGATGAAACGATGTGTTATGCACAAGAACCATAACTCTTGCTTTCATATCTTTGGAGTTATTTCCCTTTGATTATTTTCCATGCAATTTCATGCTCTATAACTCGAAAATCGTAAGAGATATTTTAATGAAACTTGGTACACTTATTACACACGATGAGATGATGTGTCATGCTAAAGAACCATAACTGTTGCTTGCACATCTTTGGGGTAATTTCCCTTTGATTATTATCTTCGGGGTAATTTCCCTTTGATTATTTTCCATACAATATCGTGTCGGCTCTATTACTCAAAAACCATAAGAGATATTTCAATGAAACTTGATACACTTATAAAGCACAATGAGACAATGTGTCATGTACAAGAATTATAACTCTTGCTTGTGTTTTTTGGAATTATTTACCTTTGATTATTTTCCATACAATTTCGTGTCCCCTCTATATCTTAAAAATGGTAAGAGATATTTAATTAAACATGATACACTTATAAAGCACAAGGAGACGAGGTGTAATGCACAAGAATTATAACTCTTGCTCGTGTATTTTGGAGTTATTTCCCTTTGATTATTTGCCATTCAATTTTTCCGCTCCATAACTAAAAAGGGTAAGAGATATATTTTCAATGAAACCTGATACACTTATAAAACAGAATGACAGGCTCTTGCTTGCATACTTTGGACATGCACTTAGAAAGGGGGGGGGGGTCGGTGGGGGGAGACATCAGTTTTCACATAGAAAACAAATTCTAGTCTCATCATGGTTTTGGTAAGCGTTTATGCTTTTCCTGGTTGTAAAACTTCAATCCCTTAAGAGCAGTGGTGATATTAATGGTACGAGTACGAACATGTATGTCTTCTGATTATATAGATTATCACTTTTGGTCTTTTCCTGTGATCTTGTAAAGAAGTTCAACTATGCTGACCACACCTATTCTATGTCAGAGAATACATGATTTATGCATGTCCAATTGTCACCCAAACAAACCCTTCCATTATGAAACACATGCCCATGCAATACACAGAGAGCTTTAAAAAAATGAAAATTCCTTTGGAAAAAAATGATATATTTAATAGTTTTGCCCAAAACAAAGATTTTGGGTACACGTTAGAACCGCCTCGACGAGGCGGTTGCCGAGGCGGTTCTAACGAGTACCCACAATCTATGTTTTGGCGCAAAAATAAGAGCAATAGATATACCTCAGTACACCCCAGTTTTGCTATATAACAGTTGGGCATATTGAGGGAGTATTTATTACATGGACATGTTATCGTTGCAGGCTATGGTATGACCGAGACTGGGATAACACATGTCAACAGAGACCAAGATTGTCGCTACAAGTCTGTCGGTAAATGCATGGATTTAGTCGAGCAAAAGGTAACGCTTTCATTGATTTTAGGTAAAAAATGTTCATTTTTGCGGCGGCCAATATGAAAGCGCAGAATGTATATACAAATGCGAAAAAATTGTCACCCAAAAGATGTTTCGAGCCTGCTATGCCAGCTATTTTGGCATAGCCAATGAACACACTGGTAAATGTAAAAGTACTGGAGCTAGTTGCAACGCACTGGTGCAGATTAAATTACGAACTGGAGTAAGATTAAAATGGCGGAAAAGGTAAACAAAACTTGTACCTCTCTTCATTACCATTCCCTTATAAATTTATGTGTGTGTGATTTGCCATGTCACCAGGCGCAGAGAATGGCGGAAGCATTATAGTTTATGATTTTATCACGCAATATGTGAATTATTTCATTGGTTAGAAGCCAAATCCGATACAGTTTTACCAATATGACTGGTGGCATGTGTTTTCGTACCAAAATTGAGGGAAAATGCATGTCTGAGCATAGGTTTTGTTATATATTATATATTTATGAATAAACATTCAAGAAACACGATTTCCGATCGCCAATTTTTTTCTTGGTACCCGAAGCAAACGTTTTATTGAGGATTTTATATTACAACGCACCGGGAGCATCTTTTAAAGCATTGGTACAACGCACTGGTGGTTACACAAACTTGCTGATTTCACACAGACAAAACATATAACTAGCCCAGAAAAAAAAAACAACATTATTTTAAAACGGTCATTTATAAAATTCTATGTAAACTACAACATAAACTTGTCTGTACGAGTCAACATATCCTTTTTATAGGTCATAATGTAAACTGAATGCGTAACAAATGTATTGACTGAACATTTTAAAGGATCATTGACTATGTCCTGTAATATATGCCTTGTTTTCAAAAGCCAAAAACTCCGTTTTAAAGCATTTTCTGCTACAACTTTGCAATGAGGAGGGTGGTATGATGTCTTAAGAACGGATAAATGCTATAATGTGTGAAGCATTCCCCCTCATACAATAGATATGGCAGGCGAAGCAGAGGTAGGGGTCAAATTTGAAAATATAAATTGGAATAAAAATCATTTTGTTGCATGTCTGTATTCAGTTCCAACATTGTTGTGATTTTTAAACATGTAGCTCAGTATCAAGGGTCTTAGACACCCTAAAATTCATCTCAAAAGTTTGATGCTTTATAAGAGACATTATTTTCATAAATTATTTTGGGAGTTACCTATATATATCACTGCTAACAATGACAAGTATTGAGCAAAGTCATGAGAAAATCTGTCATTAGTTGCCGAAACAGGTGGACTATAAAACCAAGTTATGTAGCCAAAGAACATGGCAAAAAACTTCACAAATCGGGGTTTAGAAACACAGAGGAAGCAAAATATTGTACATGCCATTGGCGACTACCACCAGCTGATCTGTACTTTAAGTTTGTTACATGTATATGCAAAACACGTTTTCTCATGGATGCCTCAATTACTGTATGAGTTTGGCAAACATAAAATGACACAGAATTTATTTGCAAGTTTGGAATGAATGAATGCACGCATGCCACCATCAAATTGGATACATATGAAATCTAAATGCCTTCTGTTGTTAAAATGTTCCTACACTGATCAAATATTTTTCAATGTTAAAACTATGGCATATACACCCCTATACATGTACCTGTTTAGCTATAACATGTCCTGCTATCTCTTACATTATGCTAAGCAATGAAATGTATAGAGTAAGAAGAACTTCAGTGAAATATTGTTGGTCTAAATGAGTCAAGACATACTATCAAGAGTAAACCAAGATGATACCACTTAAGTATTTGACTAGATTAATAGTCCCTGTAAATCATGGTTTAAGACATTTAATAAAGCAAATGCCTAAAGTAGTCAAAATCATCATGTCATGATGCTGACACAAAAATGCTTAGAGATCATCCATGGCACAATTTCGATACTGACAACTTTCCCATGTATAGTCTAAGTGCATTGAGGGACAAATGCCCCGATTTTTTTCCTTTCAAGACTGATCGAATCCAGCCATGTGCTTTAAAAGATTAGGGGGCGTGTATGTGTTAACTTGTATTTGTATAGACTGGTGCAAAAGTTTGTTCCATGAAATGTTATTTCTCTATTTTTGGATTAATCAAAAATGAAAAATTGTTAAAAATCAATTCTTTTCCCTATCAGATAACAAAACTAGTACATGTACTAGTACGTCTCGCCTAATTGCACCTTATAGGAAAGAACCTAATTTCTGCCATTCTCACCTTATAAAGTATTCATAACTATTTTATATACATGTACATATACACAGTTTTCGGGTTACATTTTTGACTGGGCAACATTGTTCCCCCCACCCCCGAGTACCAACACGCCATTCAAATATAATATGTATTTTATGATGACCTATCAACATGCAAAAGGATTTTTTGGTACTCTTGGGGGCAATAATCAAAATTAGTTTTCTGTTTTCTTATATGTTCAATATAAAAAGTAGTTGTTTTAGCCCAAAATGAAGCCATACATGTATCAAAATGGGGACCAAAATCCATTATGCTAAAATATGGTTTGACAGCGAACTAACGCATGATGGTTGAAGCATTTTATCAACTTTTATTTTTCTATTATTTGTTTGTTTGTTGTTTTTTTTTTTTCAAAATACGGGGCAGCTATACATTGTAACTCCCTTACCACTGTCAAAGATCCTTCATAAAGCGTTAAAACTGTTACAGCCATATTATTCTATTACAGTTCGGTACTTCGTACCACAACGAAACACCCATTGAGCTACACATTTCATCTGTGCGATCAGTTTCAGTACTTTAAATTGGATTATAGCACTTCTCACAAAGAATATGTATACATATAAGTGAAGCCGGAAAGAAAATCAATCAGAGCATCTGCAAACCAACCAAAAACACAAACAAGCCCTAAAAATATGAATGATTGTAAGCATTAATAAAACAAGGCAGTCTTCGCCATATCCAGTTAAATTAAGTCCTTAAAAGTTAGATGGACCTATTTGAAAACTAAGACATAATGCATTTGTACCTTTCTTTTTTTCTGGCTGATCTGGATGCTCAGGTTGATGGACAAGGACTGTTAGTAGGATGATGAGGATAAATGTGTTCTAGTTCTGAAAACATGGAACGTAAAGCAAGAAAATGCCTCAAAATTATGTCCGAGAACCTCAGACCCCCACATTATATAGCTAAACAGGTGATACAGGGGTAGACATTTTTTCTTATTTTTGCTTGACACATAAATTGTGTGTACTCAAACAATCACCTGTGACGTGTTTTGTTTAAGCAAGAAGAGGACAAAAATCTAATTTTCATCTTAAAATTGTCATTTAACAGCCTTGTAAGTCTTTGCATATTAGATAGCGTAATAAAAACACAGTTGTGATCAATGTCATCAATGTATAAAAATGCAGTGTTTTTTCATAAATGAACACTGTAAAATAATGTCTCTGTTTTTTCTGGACGAGTTAGACGCAGCCCGAAAGCAAGTTTGTGTAACCACCAGTGCGTTGTACCAATGCTTTAAAAGATGCTCCCGGTGCGTTGTAATAGAAAATCCTCAATAAAACGTTTGCTTCGGTACCAAGAAAAAAATTGGCGATCGGGAATCGTGTTTCTTGAATGTTTATTCATAAATATTTGATACTATAAAAAAAACTATGCTCAGACATGCATTTTCCCTCAATTTTTGCACGAAAACACATGCCACCAGTCATGTTGGTAAAACTGTACCGGATTTGGCTGCTAACCCATGAAATAAATCACATATTGCGTGATAAAATCATAAACTACAACGCTTCCGCCCTTCTCTGCGCCAGGTGACATAGCAAATAACACTCACACAAATTTATAAGGGAATGCTAATGAAGAGAGGTACAAGTTTTGTTTATATTTTCCGCCATTTTAATCTTACTCCAGTTCGTAATTTAATCTGCACCAGTGCGTTGCAACTAGCTCCAGTACTTTTACATTTACCAGTGTGATGAATCGTATTCCGAAGATATACGTACTCGTACATGTAACCGCGGCGTTGTGCTACGTAAGCCAATTTTATCTTGGTTTGTTTTATCAGATTGTAGACACAGAGTCAGGTGCTGCCCTGGGTCCGAACCAGACGGGCGAGGTATGGATCAGAGGCCCTCAGACTTCATCTGGCTTCCTCAAACTGCCGGCACAAACTAAGGAAATGTACGTGGAAGATGGATGGATAAGAACCGGTTAGTATGAAACGGAGTTTCTGGTTTTTTGGGGCCAGTTGTTCAAGACTTCGTTAGCTTTAACATCATCGTTAAGACCTCAACTTGTTAAGTAAATGCCGACTACATAAGCAAATACATTGTTACTTTTGTTGATAAAATGTGAGAATCGTTTGCAATGCAAAGGATTAAAAATAGCAATGCAAAGGATTCTCACATTTTATCAACAAAAAATAACAATGAATTTGTAATATTCATGCTTGGAAAAAGTTTAACGGATCGTTAACTAACGACATCGTTAATTTTGAACAACTAGCCCCTGGTGTTTGTTTTGAATTATTCTTTAAAACAGTAGGGTATAATTAGCATGGAAAGAGGCGATAGATACCATCATTATATTTTGCCAACAATACGGCTGCCAGTATAGGCATTTTGGCGTAATTCGACCACATTACAGTTGTATGTAGGCATTATGGCGTAATTCGTCCACATTACAGTTGTAAAGGCATTTTGGCGTAATTCGTCCACATTACAGCTGTATAGGCATTTTGGCGTATTTTGTCCACATTACTGCTGTATAGGCAGTTTGGCGTAATTCGTCCACATTACAGCTGTATATGCATTTTGGCGTATTTCGTCCTTTTTACAGCTGTATAGGCATCTTGGCGTCATTCGTGTACATTACAGCTGGCACTATGGGCATTTTGGCGTAATTCGTCGGCGTAATTCGTCATCATTACAACTGTATTGGCATTTTGGCATAAATATGCGAGTAGGTCTAAGTACATGTTCAATATTTGACTGAAAGTTTACATTTAGATGCCTGTATGCAGCTCGGGATGCAGCTTTGAGTCGCACATGTAGGTATAATATGTCAGAAACGAAGGTTTTAAATGATAAAATATGCTTCAGTTTTGCTTTGATTTCAGGTGATATTGGCAAAATAGACGAAGACGGATTTCTCTTCATAGTTGATCGACTGAAAGAGCTCATTAAATACAAGGGTTATCAAGTAGCTCCAGCATCACTGGAAGACATTTTGTTACGTCACGAAGCTGTTGCTGACGTAGGAGTTATAGGTGTCCCGGATGAGGAAGCTGGCGAATTGCCAAGAGCATATGTAGTCAAAAAGCCGGGCAAAGAAATAACAGAGGCGGTGCTGCAGGACTTTGTAGCTGGTAAGATTGGTGGACACTTTTAGTGTTTTAAGCCTGTTTTATTCAAAATGATTAAAATGAATTAAAACAGAAAAACTGTTCATGAAATTAGATTAGGCCTATATGCCAATTTATGATCATTTACGGAAATTACTTAAGTAGACGGGATTTGGCAGACTAAGGCTGGATTCTTGGGAGAATCTTGTTGGATTCTATCTTGCTTTAATTTAAATTGGGTTCAGGCTAGCAGAATTTATAGCTAAACTACTGGATGTATTCATATAAAAGTTGATATTCGCAAAATTTCCTCAGGAAATTTCTTTGTAAAATGTCCTGCCATCTTTATTCTCTTTTGCAAATTGTGCATTCCTTTCTTCAAGCCAGCATTACTGTTAGATCTAGTTGTACGGTTAAATGGAACAAAATTTAGTTAATTAACCATTGCATCGATGAGTTGAAATGTAAAGAACTGAATGAAAATGATATTACCCTTGTTCTTCTCCTCTACTTAGTCTGTTATATTTTGTTTCAGAGAATGTAGCTCCATACATGAAGCTGCGTGGAGGTGTTGAATTTTTGACAGAAATACCTCGTAGTATATCAGGAAAAATACTGCGAAGGACATTACGACAGAGGCTGCAAGAATCATCAAAATAATTTTGACATTGAACTGTAATTATACTTTCACTGAACTCATACAAGTATACATGTATCTAAATCTATATTATTTTAACCCCACAATTAAAAATCATTCTGAAGAAGAGTCATAGTTTTAATTAATAGTCTCTTTGACATCACGAAAACATGTCATTGTCTTGTCCTTTCCTGTCACTATTTTCCTGAAAGAAAACGGTTAAAATGTGTAATCAAAACATACAAATCAACGCATATTACCATTAGAAAGAGTACCATTAGAAAGAGGCTGGCATGCACAAAAATATTGAAATTGCAATATCTTTAATAAAAAATATAATGGTTTCTATACCATGTAAAGAGTAACAGTCTAATGAAGAAGGTGGGCAATATAACAAAATGTTAGGCCATTGTGTCATGAAAATTTTCCAAACATCAGGATAACATTTCCGTGAAATACATACCCGCTTATACCCCACTTTTATATAAAATATTATATGTACATACTGGGGTTTACAGCGGTACACAATTTTCTTACTATAGTTAGAACCGTCACGGCGAGGTGGTTCTAACGTGTACTCACAATGAATGTTTTGAGCAAAAACAAGGAAAATAATTTAAGATTTTTTTCCGCTGATATTTTTCTTTCTTTTAATTTTTACAGCTTCAGAATTTACTTTTTTTTTAATAACATAGGTAATTTCCAAATTAAACCCACCTACTAAGCTGCCCGTTGGACAACAAATGCCTGCGTCAGCTGGGGCAAAGCAAGACTGGCCAGATGGGCAGCTATTCGGGACCCAGCCGCTACAATACTGGATATGGCTGGGGGTAGCTCCGCCGGGGCAGCTCATTATCAACATCCCTTAAATGCAAGAATGGTGTGTTTCTGTTGCGAATATGTGGCAAATGATGTACATGTACTTTTACTTTGTAACTGTTATACGTATAGAAAATGCAACCTCGATCAAATTGTCAGAACTTAATAAGCCATGTTTTATTGTCACGAAAATTTCTGAATTCATACGGTTGTCCCGATCGGAACATTAGTCATATTTGCCTGACGTCCTTTTCATGAGACATAGGCAAACATTATAGCCCCAGATGTGACGCAGCGACGCCACAGAACGTGACGCGGCGTCCCATCTGGGGCTACTCTGTTTGCTTAGAAGAATTTCATCGAAAAAATGGAATAAAATTCAGAATCACTCCTCATGCCCCTAAAATGACAATGGACTCTCCCTATTGATAATGTGAATCTTATTTATTTTATACTTTACAGTGAAAACCAATGTATATCAAAACTTGATAAAATTGGTATTTTCATTGATATGAAATTTCACTGATATCAAATCTCACTGATATCAAAAGTCACTAGTGACTGATATCAGCCTATATCTTCACTGTAGATTTTGGATTACTTCTGATGTTTCCATTTACTTGACGTCATTAAATGTGTCTCACTTCAGAAATTCAAACGCCTATAACTCCGTTATTTATGAACGAAAACATAAAGTGTGGGTATTCAATTTCTTAGTTAGAACGTAAGGAACAATGTGGTACCAAAATTATTTGTGTTTTCAAAAATTTTTGGTTTTTGCATTTTCACCGCCTGCCTTGTGAATTGGAAAATGCCCGTGTATTGTATAAAATAAAAAGAAAATTTGCTTTTTTTTTCGGTGAATACCAAATATATTTCATCTCGTGAGTTGAAAACATAAAAATTTTCACTCGTGCTGCGCACTCGTGAAAATTCTAATGTTTTCAACTCACTCGATGAAATATATTTGGTATTCACCTCAAAAAAGCAAATATCCTCTATATGGTTAGAATAGACATAGTTACGACTTTCAGTAGTTTCAGTAGTTTCAGAACCAGTTCCATCAGTGATCACCAGTCAAGCCTCAGTGGTACTTATTTTCTACTTCATGCTGATTATATATTTAATGATTATGTTTTTATCCAACTTGACACCGGTGATTTTACGTTAATGTAATTTGAAATTCCTTTGAGTGGTTTTCAAGTATTTTATGTTCTGGACTTAGATGTTCTTAATTGAATAAATGTAGGTAAAAAGAGCTGCGAAACTAAAGTTCCATGCCCTATCGGTGATATCGGTTTAGAACGAGAAACCATAGGCTTCCAATCGAGACTGGGCAATGGAGAAGAATACGGATAGAGAATAGAAAGTGTCATTTATGTCATTTATATATTGGTGATGAGTTTCACTACATGTTAACCTGTTCTTATCTCAATAATTATAGAAGGCAGTATATAGACAGAAAATTCTTCGTGAGACCCAATTTTATAAAGTTTTCATCTCTTCTTAATGCAACACATCTTGCTACACTAAGGAAACTTTGCCTGTTTATTAAAGGTATCTTCGATAGTTTGTAACTTACCCCTCCCATTGAATTATGTTTAAACCTATAATCAATTTGCTAAATTTTAGAAAAATGTTTCAGTAAAAAGTGTGAATCATATTGTATTGTATGCATTTTGTATGTTTATTGAATGTATATTTATGCAGTTTGTACAGTACGCCTCGTATCGTGCTGTATATTCATTGTACCTCATGTTGCCTCGGTAACGAGGATTGAGAAATTGAAAATAAACTTGAAACTTGATGAAATAACAAAAGAAAAAAAAGTAAATTACCTTGTGACAAGCCAGCCACTAGAAGAAAGCAAGTCAACATAAAAAGTCTCATCTTTCTGCTTCAAAAATGTCGATTCTTTGTGTTGTAATTCTGTTTATCGAAATTAAACTTAACAATTGGACGTACGCATTCAATTGAGCCGCCTCGTGGGAAAACCAACAATATGGTTTCCGAACAGGTCCGATTCAAACCGGGCTGTACAAGCACAGAAGATGGCTGGAGACTGGAAATTTTGCTTTTGGAAAGTAGAGGAATTGTAGTGTCCGTGTAGTGAAAACAAAGGCGATGATCAGCTTCGCAGTTACTGCGAAGTTGATCTGCGCCTTTGTTTTCGCATATGCAGATTGTTGGTTTTTCTCATGAGGCGGCTCAATTATAAGTGTCAACGTAATTTAGCAACTATGTAATTTTAAACCACGTCACAAGCAAAGCCAACTTTTTTGCAAGGTAAGATTTCATCTGTGGCTCCCATGTTGCCTGGTTAAAGGGTGACACGTGAGGATTTAGTAGCCAAAACCATTGTTTCGCAGAAATATTTTCACGGCTCTTCAGGAACTAAGTTTTCATTTTGCATCGGACATCTGCGATATTAACACGGTATGGGCACTTTTGCGTGTCAGTTCGTTGGGTAGTTGACGACGATCGTTGTGGTCAGACTCTGCAGTACATATCAATATTTATACCAAAATAAGTTGCCCACAGACATACAAGCTGTAAAGAGCGACCTTATAACAATAACAAATTGTAAAAGAATATTACATGCTTAACTCATATAAGCCTGACGTCCCTTTTATGGGACATAGGCAAACAGTATAGCCCCAGATGTGACGCCGCAGAACGCGGCGTCCCATCTGGGGCTTTTCTGTTTGCACAAAAAAATTTTATCGAAAAATGAGCTAAAAATTAAAATCACTCGTAACACCCGTAAAAATGAAAGTGGGCTCACCCAATTGATAACGATTGGAGAATCCATTCGTCAAATATGGGTTAATATGCTCTTTTTAATCCATTCTTTTAGATTATTATATTTGAGCCACCGCATGAGAAAATCAACAATCTGCTTTTGCTAAACCAAAGGCGCAGATCAGCTGTGCATGCAGGAACTGCACAGTTTATCAGCGCTTCTGTTTTCGCTAGACAGATAATACAATCCCTCTTCTACTTCAATTCGAAATTTCAGGCTTCTAGCATTCTTCTGTGGCTGTGCAGGCCGGTTTGTGTGAAACCTAGTCGGAAACTTAAATTGTTGGTTATCTCATGCTAAGGCTCGATTTTTACATGTTCTTTATAGTATCCTTTTTGACATATCTGAACATACCTCTTCCAGCTTGGTCCAAAGACATGCTGAATTATTTTTGCTTTTTCAAGAACCGTGGATTTAAAACATGTCTTTTTTGGAATTTCGTGAGCTTTCAGCTTTTTCAGAGAAATGAAAGACAAATTGATGGCACCTTTTTTTTTCCATATTTATTGCTAATAAAACACTGAGAAACAAATGAGCTGCCTCATGAGAAAACCAACAATCTGCATATGCGAAAACAAAGACGCAGGTCAGCTTCGCGGTAACCGCGAAGCTGATCAGCGTCTTTGATTTCGCTACATGGATAGTATACAAAATATCTTCTTCTTAAATCCGAAATTTCAAGCTTCTAGCTCTTTTCTGTGCTTGTACAGGCCGGTTTGTGTCGGACCTGTTCGGAAACCACATTGTTGGTTTTCCCACGAGGCGGCTCAAATCATATCAATCATTCTTCACCATCTGGTCTCTCAAATGTCAAGACATGTCTTCTGAGGTGAAGAGTTTCATTTTCCTAAAATAAAAAGAATGAAAATAAGCAGACTCATGAATCATAATGCTACGATATGACAAATCAAATCTGAATTCTTGCATAGATATCTATGCACATAGCTGTTTGAAGCCGTTTTTGATTGGTCGAAAGCCGTGTTCAAACAGCAAAACCCATGTTCAAATCATGAAATTCACGTGCCGTTTGAACATGGGTTTTGGGCGACGTCATTGGTCAAAGTGACGTGACGTCATGTATTTCATAGAAACAAAATGGCCGACATTTAAGAAGCTTCGCGGTTTTCGGTGCGTTTTTACGTTGTTAATGCTATTTTCAAGAGATTTTAAGTGGGTTAGAGTGAAAATGCAAGAATAGCGATCAATCATGGTTTGTTTCAGTGTTCAAACATTCGCTGGTTCACTCGGAAGGGGTTTGAACACGCGGCCTGCGGCCTTGTGTTCAAACACCTTCCTCGTGATCCATCGAATGTTTGACCACTGAAAAACATGGTTGATCCCTATATTCATGCTATATACCGTACATTGAATATAGGGATCAACCATGGTTTTCAGTGTTCAAACATTCGATGGATCACGAGGAAGGTGTTTGAACACAAGGCCGCAGGCCGCGTGTTCAAACACCTTCCGAGTGATCCAGCGAATGTTTGAACACTGAAACAAACCATGGTTGATCGCTATTCTTGCATTTTCACTCTCATCCACTTAAAATCTCATGAAAATAACATTAACAACGTAAAAACTCACCGAAAACCGCGGAGCTTCTTCAACGTCGGCCATTTTGTTTAGAACGAAACACATGACGTCACGTCGCATCGACCAATGACGTCGGCCAAAACCCATGTTCAAACGGCACGTGAATTTCATGATTTGAACATGGGTTTTGCTGTTTGAACACGGCTTTCGACCAATCGAAAACTGCTTCAAACAGCTATGCGCATAGATATCTATGCAAGAATATAGGGATCAACCATGGTTTTCAGTGTTCAAACATTCGATGGATCACGAGGAAGGTGTTTGAACACAAGGCCGCAGGCCGCGTGTTCAAACACATTCCGAGTGATCCAGCGAATGTTTGAACACTGAAATAAACCATGGTTGATCGCTATTCTTGCATTTTTACTCTAGTCCACTTAAAATCTCATGAAAGTAACATTAACAACGTAAAAACTCAACGAAAACCGCAGAGCTTCTTCAACGTCGGCCATTTTGTTTCTGCAAAAACACATGACGTCACGTCGCATTGACCAATGACGTCGGCCAAAACCCATGTTCAAACGGCACGTGAATTTCATGATTTGAACATGGGTTTTGCTGTTTGAACACGGCTTTCGACCAATCGAAAACGGCTTCAAACAGCTATGCGCATAGATATCTGTGCAAGAATATACTGTTATTATGTACGTAAGAACTTCTGTGACGTGAGAAGCTTACTTTGAACTTTTGCACCATGGCGTTTTCATTGTATATTCTTGGCAAAACTGCTAATGCATCAAAATTTAACATTGAATAACTTAATTTTTGTCAGAAATTGTGCTTTTGAATCTAACATACATTTCTCTATCTGTTGCATTGTCTCCAATATTAATTCATCTACCCTAAGGTAAGATGATTATATGTATACTAATAAATACGTAACCAAGAGTAAGATTTTGTTTAAAAAATCAAAATGGCTAAAACCTGTGAACTCTTTGCATGATGAATTAAAAACACGAGACATGACAGTAAATTTATGTAGGGAATCGGCTGATTTTCTACTTACCTATATCAACTCTTTGGCCACAACAAACACCAAAATCCAATGGTGCATAGCAAAAGGTCCCTGCTGGGCAACTATATGGATCTCGTCCATTGCATGTCTGAAAACCTAAGGTACCGTCGGGGCATGTGTTAAAGCCGGCCGGCTGTGCTGTAAAAAGAGAATAAAAAATGGCTGAAAATGCACCAATGACTCCTAACAAAAACAGTCGTATCTTCGGCAAATAAACTAATATAAATGCAGCGAAAAACAAAGGCTTAAGTGCTGTTTCGCAGCTGATCCGCGTTCATATTTGTCATAAAGTAAACTTCCAAGGTTGAGAAATGGTTGGTCAGCCCTACTGCAACGAAATCCGGCCATACAGCTAGAAACGGTTGGTCAGCCCTACTGCAACGAAATCCGGTCATACAGCCAGGAACGGTTGGTCAGCCCTACTGCAACGAAATCCCTTCATACAGTCAGGAACGGTTGGTCAGCCCTAGTGCAACGAAATCCGGTCATACAGCCAAAAAAGGTTGGTCAGCCCTACTGAAACGAAATCCGGTCATACAGCCAGAAACGGTTGGTCAGCCCTACTGAAACGAAATCCGGTCTTACAGCCAGAAACGGTTGGTCAGCCATGCTGCAACAGTCCGGTCATACAGCCAGAAACGGAGGGTCTGCCCTGCTGCAATGAAATCGGGTCATACAGCCAGGAACGGTTGGTCAGCAATGCTGCAACAAAATCCGGTCATACAGCCAGAAACGGATGGTCTGCCCTGCTGCAACGAAATCCGGTCATACTGCCAGAAACGGAGGGTCTGCCCTGCTGCAATGAAATCGGGTCATACAGCCAGGAACGGTTGGTCAGCCCTACTGCAACAAAATCCGGTCATACAGCCAGAAACGGTTGGTCAGCCATGCTGCAACGAAATCCGGCCATGCAGCCAGAAACGGAGGGTCTGCCCTGCTGCAATGAAATCCGGCCATACAGTCTTTTATAAGGCCCAAACACAACTGCGGACATAAAACTTTAGAAACGTCGGCACAACTTGTTTCAAAGAACGTTGAAACCAGTGTCCTTTTAGTGACAATTCTGAATTATTGTATATTCCAAGTATTTTTTATTTATTTATTTATTTATTTATTTATTTATTTATTTATTTATTTATTTATTTATTTATTTATTTATTTATTTATTTATTGATAGCACCGTTTTATTTTTACTCTCCTTATTAGCTGCTGATGTGTTTCGTTAACACCTTAATAAGAGTGTCTAGATTTAATGCTAGACCTACCTTAATGTAGAGTATGAAGACCTATTCAAGTGCGTATTTGTTAACAGAAATTTCGTAAATGATGCTTACCAAATGCCGTTCCTAACAACAGCACAACACAAGTTAAAAGTAAAACATATTGTTTCATCGTGTTTTTCAAATTATCCGATTGCACTTCTCTAAAACTGAAGATTGTAAAACTGAATTATGATTTATCGTAAGTTAAAGCCACTTAGTACATTGTCCACCGGAATGCCTTTTCTTTCTAGCAACCGCGGAATTATAATTTGATAGTGACCTGCTGCTACATAATACATTTACTGCGGGCAGTTTGTGGTCCTCCCTCTCTATGCGTTCGCTATGTAAATGATGTATTACGTCCCAGTTAACGCACGTCGGAATTGCCAGACGGCCAAAAATTTACGAGATTTACCCGCCGACAACTTGAGAGGGTCAGGTCTAGCCTTTGGTGGGCCGTTTTCGACCTGTTGATGAATAGGGCACTACATGGGGTTTCGAGAAGAGCCATTCATTGTCAGGGAACTGAGGAGCACTATAAAATATTTTAAGGGAGCTACACGACAAGACAAAGACACGCCAATATTCATTTTGAGTCGGCAAGATGCATAACATCGGTAACATACATAACAATGAACAAAGGCGTCAGCTCCATGGAGCTTTTGAACTGGAGGGCACGCAAAATTAGGGGGAACTGACGAAAAACATTTTAGTTCTGTCTCTGTTTACTGATTTGAACTCGAGTAATGGTGATTTCTGTATTCTACACCATCATTCTTGTGACAAGATACACGGGAGCGACGCGATATGTTTCTTTGGGAGCGAAGTGACTCGATTTGACTCTTTGCACGACATCTATGTTACTAGATCCGTGAAAACGTTTCCGGTGTATAAAAATTGTCGAGAAACGTGAACTAAAACTGCTGAAAGAATGGAGAAGAAGGAAGACTGGTTTACAAAAGAACCTCCTACAAATGTAATTTAGTAGTTTGCTTGCAACTTCTTTTAATCTAACTTTCCAATGTTCATAGAATTGAGCACAGGGCTGCAGGAGTCTGTATCTTCATTTTTTAAGGTTTTAAGGACCGTATATCGAGAGGACGACACACTGATTATTTTGCCCTTTATAGGGCATGCCGGGATGACGTCATACAGGTAAGTTTGTTCATTCGATGGAGCCATTGGAGGTATATTACTCGGTGTTAACCAAATTTGGAGCGCAAATATAGTATCAAAATGAATATTTTTCATCAAAACATTGCATATTCTATTAGATTTCCGGATAATAATTTATTCCAAGGTAAGGAATGCGTAATATTTTGGTCATATTATGATGTAATTAGCGTCTGAAAGTAGTAAACGCATAGCGATCATGACCGAGGTTACCACCTCCACCGAATGAAGAAAATAGCGGGAAAGGTGACTGATATCGATTTCTTTTCACGAAAGAGTACCTTGCTGACCTGCCCTATCTACTGTGACATGATTTTGGACCGAAAAGACCCATTGCCCCGCGTGATCCGGCTAACGAGCGGTAGTTTCAAAATTAGAATTAATTGAATGGAATTATCTTCTCTGAGCCAGTAAGTAGAACCTTTAACAATTAAATCCATTTACCAGATTAAAGGCCTTTTAATTATCTTTCATCTGACATATTTATCTTTCCCCTAATTATCACATTACAGGTAATTTTAGTGGTTTTCTTTACCCTTATTTTGTTTCTATTTTTGACCTTAAAATGGCATCATGGCGACCAATTTTCACACAGTCGTCATAAATCGGAACCGATTACTTAGATATCAGACCTGGGTTAATCTTATTCGTTAATCATAATTACTTTTATTCGATTGAAATTTTTTTCAATCAAAAATTATTCTGTAATCGTAGATTTTTACGATTGAAATTATTCTTATTCTTATTTGATTACTTTTCAAAATTGCCTGTAATCGTGATTAATTTAACGAATAAATTATGATTGATTTTTGAAATTTCTCAAAAAAAGGGGGAGTCTGGAGAAGTATTATAAAAGATAAAACTTAATGAAGTATGTTCCCTGCAGAAAAAATGTAAAAATCATAACAGAATTTTCTTTATTCAGTTATGGAACAGATTTATATGGTTTCATTGACATGGGCACATAATAAAGTTATTCATGCATACTGATCAACAAATTTATCATTATTATATTTTTTCTTTTCATCTTTGGGTATTTTTTTTATGGAAATCCTCTCTGGCATTTTCCAAATCATTTCAGAACTCTTTTTAGAACACTCCTTCTTTTTGCTTACATTTCTTTGACCTCACCATGCTTATTAACATAATTATGTTAGACGCATATAAACATTCTAAATAGGTTTTGAAACCTATTGCAAAAGTTTAAACCTATTGTTACCTGGTAGAAAATCACACCTTTACAGATTAACTAATAAACTGATGCCATATGGGTTATATTGTCAAAACACCCTAGAGCAAGTTAGTGACAATATACAAAGGATTAACAGAATCAATGTCTCTCTACCTATAGAGAGACCATGACAGAATAAACAACTTTGACAGTAATATTATAAAAATTGATGCCAAAATTACTGCAGCATTCAGATCTAGTAACATATTTTGGTACAATTTGGAGTTGCTACCCAAATAAACATACACACAGCATTATGAGACCTAAAATTATGTTTATGATTCACTGTTTTGTAATGTCTTAAGATAAAGTGCCCAATACCCAGGAGGATTCCTATATGCCAACATGATACCATATACAATGTACAGTCAAAATCATAACTGCGTAATTCAAGACTGGCTAGATTATAAATGCAAAACTAATCGATTGATTATTCGATTACTTTTGCAAATCAATTGTAATTGTAATCGATTACATTCAGGAAAAAATTATTTTTAATCGTAATCGTTAATCGTAAGATTGAAAGTAATTGTAATCGTTAGTGATTAACTTTGAAAGTAATCGATAACAGGTCTGTTAGATATAAGCTGCATGCTATTAGTAAGTATAATATTTATGAAAAGCAGATACATCAAAGTTTCGGAAAATTTATATAAAAGTTTGATATTTTGAAATGCGTAGTAGTAAACTTATTAGAAATTACAAAGTCCGCGTGACAAAATGGCGGACCGTTTTTAGAAAACGAAAATCAACAGTGGCGCTTTTGGAACACTTTACAGCTTTATTTGAGCTTTCTACCAATAATTATTTTGTTTACTTTGTATGTTAAAGACAAATATTCAAGTTAACATATGAAAAACCGAAGTTCAAGCTATACTATCAGTTTGTCAGGACGATTTTTCCGGGAAATTTACGGCTCATAAATTTGTTTTAGGGGTTTCTTTTTCCTACGCTTTTTCCAAAATTGAAAGGTTTTCGTTTAAATATTGGTTCTAAAACTGTCTGTTATGATGATGGTAGACTTTGTGCGCTTAATTTTCTTTATTTATCAATTTGAATGCAACCAATCTTTGCTATTATTTAATAAAAACTCGAACAGGTATGATTTATCTTTAATATTTCAAAATGGTGACAATATCGACTGCTGCGGCTTAGCGGACAGGTAAAAGGGGCATAGTACATAGTCATTATTTCATGAGCGATTTCCATTGAGTGTGTTGTCTTCTCGATATACAGTCCTTGGTTTAAATGATTAGTAAAGTAATTGTAAACAGGTGAAAGTGCAAATCTCATGGCATTGTGCCTGTAGTATTTTACGGTGCAGCCTGGTAACATTGCACACTTAAAACATTTCATCCCACGCCTGCAGTAAATTAAAAACATTGAATTACAGTACTTACCATGAGAAGTTAAAGTGATTTAGTAATGAAAACTCATTATAATATGAAATAAGGCACTACCTTTGTCTCAACGCTCTAATCCCATTGCGCAGAAAATTTTAAAATAAGCTTCTTCACCCTGGTGACCACAGCTTCTTCACCCTGGTGACCATAGCTGACCATTACCATTATAGAAAGTTATTTTATCAGTTAGTTCAATGCAAGGTGTGTTGAAACGCGACGGCGACATAAAACTATAATGAAATTTAATTGATCAATTAGTATAATGCAGCAGCATGTGTTGCAACGTCAAGATGACGTAATGTACAGAAGGGCAGAATAGAACAGAACATTTTTACCACGTTCTACCATAAGAGCGACGCAGGAGTGTCGCTATGAATTTCATTCAGCTTTAGAAATATCTTGACTGAAACATTTGCCCCCTAACATTAAGCATGGCTAAATCTAATGCACACTGGCTATCCGCATGATGGTCAAGCCGATTAGCGGCGTTATCTGCACAACAGGGTCACAGGGAAATTGATATTCAAATGTTTAGAAAAGGGATACATTTTAAGTAGATAAATATTATGCATATGGTTTCAAAAGTGAAACAGAATATTACCCATGCAGGATATTGTGGGTACTCGTTAGAACTGCCGTAGAACTACTCGTTCAAAAGTGAAACAGAATATTACCCATGCAGGATATTGTGGGTACGACGAGGCAGTTCTTACATGTACCCATATATGTATGTATGTTTTGATAGTCTGTTCATGGAGCTTATGGATCATAGAAGGGAAAGCACTGACAAGGTTTGAAGAAATGAAAATTTAAAGGCACTCTCAAAGCCTGGCTGAAGGATCTGAATATCCCAACAATCTTGGGAACAGGTTGCACAGGATCTAACAAAGTGGCTTGATTAATCAATAAAAGTCTAGAGCAGCTCAATATCTTACTACATGTAGTGTTAATGCATTAAGATATTAAATAAAATGTTTCTTTTGATTTTATTGTAGCCAAAAGAATTCAAGAGATGGAAGGAAGAAAAAGACAAAAGTGAGTACTCGTTTCCTGTCATGTTGATTAATTCATGTGTGACATAAATTTCAAGCTATAACTATTTTTTGTGGCTGTATAGCCTCATTACCTGGTTTGAAACCCTCATTGTTATTTTTCTCAGGCAAAGGCTCTGACAGAAGCTGAAAAACAGAGACCTATAATAGTAAGATATTTCTTTAACATGCTCCATGACTAAAATACATCGACTATTTACAGGAAAAGCTCTGAAAAGAAAGTGGAAGGAAGATAAACTGATCCGACAGTTAGAGAAGAAACAGGAGAAAGAGAGAGAGGAAGAAGAGAAACAAAAACAAATAGAAACTGAGAAGCGGCTACTGGAGAGACTGAGTAAGAAATAACGAACCTTCGCGTGAGAAAAACATCAATCTTGGTTTCTGACCAGGTCATACACAGACTGGTCTGTGCAGTCACAGAAATTAGCTAGAAGCTTGAAATTTCAGATTGAAGAAGAAGAGGGATTGTACTATCTGTGTAGCGAAAACAAAGATGCTGATCAGCTGTGCAGTTACTGCACAGCTGATTTGCATCTTTTTTCGCATATGCAGATTGTTGGTTTTCCCATGTGGGGGCTCAGATAATGTTTATAAAACTATGGCTATGACCTAGCTCATGAAAAATATGTGGTTCTAATGAGTAACAACAATCCATTGGAGAAAAAGTCGCATCTATTTATCTAAAGATTCTTGTTTCTTTAAGCTTAGAATATTATGCCATAACATCCGTACATGCATGGGATAGAGCCTTGCTCAGGATATAACATGTTGATGGTAGGATTAAAATCCTGATTTCCATTTTCAAAATGATACTTCTGTCATCCTTGAGATACATTTGAAATGTGGTTCGGTCTTGCTAAATAGATTTCTGGCGGTTTGAACATGTCAAGGAATCAATCTACATTGTCTATTTCATACAAGCAGCAGAGGTCCATGATTCTAGAAATACAATTTGTATAAGAGCAAGAATGCCAGATAAGAATACAAAAAAAATAATCTTCACTGACTGTTCACTTCTAGACAATTCCTGTTGGGTTACAATGCAAATAAGTATTGGTATTTTACAGGTGAGAGACCTACAGTATCAATAGCACTGCCTGGTTCAATCCTGGACAATGCTCAGTCACCAGAGCTGCGGACATACCTAGCAGGACAGGTAATCACAGGCGTACCACACTATACTCACAGTATGCACATGAGTAATGTAAAAAGCTAAAAGTAGCTGATAATGTATATTTTTTTTTTTCATTTCAAGACAAAAAGTTGATTATTTTTGCAGCCACGGTGGTGAAATGGATAGCGTATTTGCTTAGCAATCAAGAGGTTGCTAAGCAAATATTTAATGTTTGATATTTAATGAGGTTGCGGGTTCGAAACCCGGCTGGTACATATGCCTGTCATGTTGGTGACAAATGTTCACCCTGACGTAATAAAGGCAAACCACCCATAGGGTGCAACATTTTTTGCTCTTTGTGCATAAAACTTGAAATTTTCTGGTTACTCTCTTGGTAATACCAAGCCATGTTTAATCTTTAATTTGCAATTATAATGCAAATGATGTCAGAGGTCAACAAGTGTAGAAATTGTGATCAGCTTCCTTGTTAACGATGTGGAAAGTATAAGACCTTTAGTTTCTAAATATGAAATTTCTGGTCTTCTTACAGCAATGCTCATATGACATGTCAAATTTGCTTTCAGATTGCACGGGCTGCAGTAGTTTTCAATGTGGATGAAATCATAATATTTGACGAAACAGGCTCTACTGAAAGGTTTGTAGCTTAATTCTAAAGTTGGTAAATTAAAACTCTGCCCACAGTGACATTTATTGAAGCATTTTTGCTGATCTGTAAACAGTTCTTCAAACTGAATAACCTACTTCTTCTATAAGACCAATTATTTATAAATTAAGAATTTTCTAAAGTTTAAACACTTTGCATAATCATGGTTCTTACAGGACGACTGCGGGGCAATATGACGGGATAGGGAAACATGGTCGAGGCAATGTACAGTTGGCAAGAATATTACAGTACCTTGAGTGTCCACAGTATCTTAGAAAATCTTTCTTTCCTCAACATAAAGATCTACAATATGCAGGTACTTATAGAATTATCTTGAAGAATTACTGTGAGGACTGAGGATTCGGTGTTTCATAAAGGTTGGATTAGGCAGATTAGAATTCCAGCATACTTCTCCGTAGCAACTTTGATCAGAACTTACACTGTATGGTATTATGCCTTTACCCCTTGACTGCCCCCACCATATGAGAGCTGAGGATGATTGTGATTACAGAGAGGGCGTGGTCCTTAATATGCTGCAAAAATTTGAGAAGTAGAGGGAGTGTACTATCCGTGTAGCGAAAACAAAGGCGCTGATCAGCTTCGCAGTCACTGCACAGCTGATCTGTGCCTTTTTATTTTTTTCGCATATGCAGATTTTTGGTTTTCTGATGCAGGGGCTCAATTGTATTTGCAGGTGTTTTAAATCCCCTTGACTGCCCCCACCATATGAGAGCTGAAGATGATTGTGATTACAGAGAGGGTGTGGTCCTTAATATGCCCGTCAAAGTTTTGAGAAGTAGAGGGAGTGTACTATCCGTGTAGCGAAAACAAAAGTGCTGATCAGCTGTGCAGTTACTGCACAGCTGATCTGCGCCTTTTTTTATCGCATCTGCAGATTGTTGGTTTTCTGATGCAGCGGCTCAATTGTATTTGCAGGTGTTTTAAATCCCCTTGACTGCCCCCATCATATGAGAGCTGAGGATGATTGTGATTACAGGGAAGGCGTGGTCCTTAATATGCCTGTCAAAGATAGGAAAGGATCCTTTGTAAACTGTGGCATAGCTAAGGTTTGTCATCTTTAATGTTCAAATGTTGTAAATTGCACATTTTTGTGACAGGTGTGAAAATGTTCTTACTTTTAGCTCACTTGAGCTTTAGGCTTAGCATGTGAGCTTATGGGATACACATGAGACGCTGTCGGTCGGTGGTTTTCCACCATTTTCAAAAGGAACTGTAACTTTACCATTTTGTAAAGGAACTGTGGAACTGTAATTTGAAATGAGCATGAATTTTCTTGCTCAAAAATAATGGCAATGTCCATTTTGACATTCATCAGTAGGATATAAAAGGATATTCTGCTTGAGGGGGTAACATGCCAAACTAACTCACCTCTTACAAAATATATTTTGACTTGCATATGTGCGTACTTGGAAATGAACTTCATCTATGCCTTCCCTGAGTTTATGTGAAATTTGATCAGAAATAAGAATTTTATGACATATTGTATTTTAATGAATGAAGAATTTGACAGGAAAATTTTAGTATATGTTTCATTTTTGTTGGGTATATTTGTGGGCAGGCTCAGTTAAGTTGAGCTTAAAAAAGCTTTAAGACTCGGTAACTATTTATATTCAGGATGTAGAAGTTGACAGACAGATACAGCCAGGCGTCAGAGTTACAGTAAAACTCGACAGAACATACCAAGGTAAGAGAAGAAAAAAAAATCTTTTTCATTCCAGTTTTTGGTAAAATGACCAACCGCATGGGAAAATCAACAATCTGCATATGCGAAAACAAAGACGCAGATCAGCTTCGCGGTAACCGCAAAGCTGATCAGCGCCTTTGTTTTCGCTACACGGATAGTACAATCCTTCTTTTTCTTAAATCCGAAATTTCTAGCGTCTAGCCTTTTTCTGTGACTGTTCAGCCCGGTTTGTGTCAGACTTGGTCAGAACCCAAATTGTTAGTTTTCTCACGCACAGGCTCAAATGTTACCAGTGCAGAGTCGGATTATGAGGATAATTTTCATTGGGTTTTCTGGTGGGTCCTACCCAAACCAGCTTGTATGCTGCAAAAGACATCTACAGGTTAGAATCAAGTAAGTATCAAGAGAATCTACTGCTCTTGATGCTGATGTCCTTAATGATGCTGATTAGCTGCAGTCATTATGAAAACACGCATATGTAAAATACAGATTTTTCTTAAGTTGTAAAATCGCAAATTTTTAGTAGGAAATGTTTGATATTTTTCTTACTTTTTGCTCAAAACATAGATATGGGTACATATTAGAACCACCTCGCTGAGTACCAACAATCTATGTTTTGGATCAAAAATAAGAAAAAAACGGAAAAATAGGTATACCCCTATAAACCCTAGTTTTTCTTTACAAAAATTGGGTTTAATGGGGTAAACATTTCAGGGACATGTTTTCATGATGGTCACATCAACCATATGGCTGATCATGCTTATGGAATGGATTTGCTAAATTTTTTATTGTTAATGCCTGGGTTATCAATGTTTACTTAATGAAGGAATTAAAGAATTTCTATGTAAAAAGTTTTGTTTCTTTGATTAAATGCTTTATGTAAATGGTCTGGTTTCCTATCCAAACCTATTAGCCAGGTTACAAGATTTAGGCCTTTGCATTAGAAAAACAACAATATGGGGTTTCAATTTTTTTTTTTCGCCCCTGAATATTGTTGGTCATCTTATGTGGCGGCTCATTTGTGAAAGTTGAGTCCAACTCGGGTGCACTTTGATATGAATGGCACATGCTTACAACAGTGGTCCTGAGCCAAGGTCGACCAAAAGCTTGTCAGTATGAGTTGCTGGATCTCCTGAAATCTAGAATCTGAATTTTACCATCTAGTCTCTCAAATAAAACCATTACTTATTCAATCTTGATATTATTCATTCCAGGTAAAAAGAAAGCAAAAGGCAAAATTGTTTCACCAGCAGAGCCCCGGGTCTTGGGTGGACAATACTGGGGCTACAATGTCAGATTGGCCAAGAGTTTAGGGGCGGTTTTCACTGAGTGCCCTTACAAGGGTACTTATGATATGAGAATAGGGACATCAGAAAGAGGGATCCTTATAGGGGACATGTCAACATGCTCTTTCAGGTACATGTTTTAGCCTGTTTTATGTGTGCATCGGTATCTGATATTCAATGACAGTGCATATAAGACCTTTGAATTCTGTAAAATATTGGTAGTGAACTCCCACCCAATATTTCTCACTCTTTCAAGTTTTTTTCTCACTTTTCAAATGTTGGAATGACACTTCAGATACCCATATGGTGTATGTTACTATCCTTATGATCAAGATAAGGGACAGAGAAGACCTCCATCAGGACAACATGTCCATGCAATGTGTACCCCCTTTAACCACACTTTTATGTAGCAAAACTGAGGTATGTAGGGGTATACCTACTTTTCATATTTTTGCTCCAAAACATAGATTGTATAACGGTTCTAACGTGTGGCCACAATCTATGTTTTGAGCAAAGATAAGAAAATGTCAAAAATTTTCTACTGAAAATTTTCACCGATTACAACTTTGGAAAAATCTGTATATTGCATGAGCATGTTTTCGTAATGAGTAAAGGTTTATATTTATTTCAATTTCCAGACATGCCCTAATTGTGTTTGGTGGTGTGAAGGGGTTAGAGGCAAGTCTCGAGGCTGACGAAAATTTGAATGTTGAGGATCCCAGTCTGTTGTTCCAACATTATCTCAACACATGTCCAAACCAGGGTAGTAGGACTATTAGAACAGAGGTAAGAGAATTAAGCTTTATTATATGGCAAGTGATGAAATATAGAGAAATATGTATTAAATATAACCAATATTTGAAAAAGTTATATTTTCACATGTGAAAATATAAAAAAGTTATATTTTCACATGTGAAAATATAAGATTTGGGAATATGCAAATTACGATTCCACCGTTTCATTTCTAATTTATACATAACTAAATTTTATAATGTATGCTATTGTTGATGCAATGAACGTTCACACACAATAGCGACGTAATGACGTGACGTAATGACGTCATTTAAGATTTTGACGTCATGCTTTAGCGCGCAATGTTGCCATGACTACATGCAATATAATAAAAAGAAAGTTCAAGTTTTTGTCGTGAATATGACTTTTATTTCATCTCGTGAAGTGAAAAATTATATATTTCATTTGTGCCTTCGGCACTCATGAAATATAAAAAATTTTCACTTCACTCAATGAAATAAAACTCATATTCACTCCAAAAACTTGAATATCCTCTATGTATTAGAGAAATGCTTCCTTTGGGTGTTTAGACAAAGTTTGACAAACTGGGAAGCACAATCTTAAAAGATGGCTCATTGTTTTTAGTTGAAGATGGATTGTAAATCTATTTGGCAAAAGCAGAATGGAGTCATCTTCGTATTACATAAAGCTGGTCACATTGTAAAAGAAAAAAAACAACAAAAAAAAATAAAATAAATAAATAAAAATAATAATAATAATAAATATAATAATAATAATAAATAAATAAATAAAATAAAAAAGGAAATACTCTGTCAAGTTCAACTTTTCTCAGGCATTATATGTTTAAAGTAAATTAGGTTAGTTATTTAGTGAATTAGCATGATTGCATTTTCTCCCTTGAAATATTTATCTCTGAAATCTTATTATTTCTTATTGCTTTATTCCCACTATTCTAGGAGGCCATTTTAATCACCATGTCAGCACTACAGCCAAAACTGATTCCTGAAGACTCTTGACATATTATGTTCTATTTTCTTAGAATTAAAGCAAGAAACAGTATTACAGAGTGTTGTTCAATCTTCTTTTTACATCCATTATGAAAACTTTGCATGTGAGATATACAGAGATTTTTTTCTGCTATAAAAATTGAAAAAATGTGGATATTTTTCAAATTCTTGCTCAAAACATTGATTGTGGGTACACGTTAGAACTGCCTTGCCGAGGCGGTTCTAATGAGTACTAACGGACGGATGGATGACGGATAGATGCCATAGCATGGCCGTCATATAAGCTCACCTTTTGAGCCTTCGGCTCAGGTGAGCTAAAAATAGATATACCCATCTAAACCCCAGTTGAGATAGATGCAGACAAGTAATGGAGGTAACGAGGCATATGATGAACGGACCTGACCTGGATGCACCGAATCTGATTTCGGTTTTAGCTCACCACAGCCAAAGGCTCAAAAGGTGGCCATGTTACGGCGCCGTCTGTCGTCGTCCGTCAACAGTTCAAAGATCTCATCTGAAACCACATGACCAATCAAAGCCAAACTTCATGTGGATCATCCTTAGGAAGGGGGAACGAAATTTGTATAAATGGTCAGGTCACATGACCAAGATGGCCGCCATGGCTATAAATAGAAAAAAAACTTTAAAAATCTTCTCCAGAACCGGAAGGCCTATGATTTTGAAACTTGGCATGAAGCATCAGGGAGAGGCGCTCTACAAAGTTTGTATAAATCATGACACTAGGATGACCTTGACCTATTTTACGGCAAGGTCAACTTAGGTTGCGCATGCTCCGTCGTCGTTACGGCAAAAACCTTTAAAAATCTTCTTCTGCAGAACCAAAGGGCCTACTCGCATCGGAGCAATTCTCGGCGCCTAGTTATTCTCAGCACATGCCACAGAACGACGCGTTGCGCCTGTTTGTTCTTCCTTCGACACTATAATATCAAAGAATTTCATCTTTTAATCCAGTAGACAAAGAATCACCTCATCAAAAGCTAAAATGTACCAAAATTTGACAGATGTTTGTTCCGTGTTTACATTTTCTTTTAGGCAGTGGCTAGGGATACGGTACCGGTATCCGGACAAAATCCCCCCCGGACAGAATCCCCCCACTCTTTTTTGTTGACGAGGACAGAATCCCCCCCCCCCCCCAGTATATCTTGCAAATAGGACAGAATCCCCCCCCCCACTACCCAGACAGAGTCTACTTCTGTAATTGAGCAATATTTAATTTAGTTGACTATAATAAGTGGTGATTAGAGAAAATTAAATATGAGAATTTAGTAATTTTCAATACTTTTTATTATAACTTAGTAAATTTACTCAATTATAGAAGTTTGTCTCACCTCATTATTGCTATTAGCAGTAATTATGGCATGTTAAGATGCACCTTTCTTAAATAAATAAAAAACAAACACAATGATTATCCGGTCATAAGCATATAATGAATAAATACGCCCTCATTTGATGCAAAAATAGTTGAAATCTAGTTGTAAATATTACAATTTGATTATTGAGATTCTGTCTGGGAGGAGGGGATTTTGTCGTATTTGCAAGATATACTGGGGGGATTCTGTCCTAGTCAACAAAAAAGAGTGGGGGGGATTCTGTCCGGGGGGGATTTTGTCCTACACTCTACGGTACCGTATCTTTAGCCTGTGGGCCGGGGATACGGTACCGTATCCCTAGCCTGGCGGCTAGAGATACGGTACCGTATCTGTAGCCTATATATCGGAAATGGCTAAAGGTACGGTATAGATTAAAATCGATAATATATATTTTAAGTTGAATCATTGCCAGTATCCTAAATGGCTAAAGATACGGAAGACTAGAGATACAGACTTAAGAAAACAATGTTAATGTATAAAGTTGAGAGATATTTCTAACCCCGTCTAACAAAATTTTCAATTGTTATAATGGAGTGTGTGTTTGTGCAATATCACCATTATCTACAATTATTTGACCGACATCAAAGGATATAAAGCCAAATCGCAGTATGAAAGTTTCTAACGATACGTGAAGATATTAATAAGATGATATTAGCCTCCGTTAGTTGCTTAACCATCAATACGATGTCCGCGCCTCAATGTGCGAACAACAAACACGGCATTAATGAAGTGTTGATTTATTTTCTCCTACCGCTAAACCCCTGAAGTAAGACATTGGCATTGTTTAATTTGCCAATTATTATTCGGCGAATGCTTTTAACTTTTGTTATGGTTAAGTAAGTAACTGCAAAATAAAACAATTGACCTATTGCTCAATTCAATCGCGGTAAAATTTTAAAACATGCATGCAAATCTTGATTTCATCGGGCAAAATTTTGAAAACTTTCAAAAATTTGGAAGTGCTATCAGAATGCTACAAGAGAGATTCTAGAAGTGTAGAAAAGGCGCAAGTGGGTATTTGGTATAAGTTGAACGAACGGTTACGGGACGTTTCGCGCAAAAACCAGTTCCTCCCTGGGACGATTCGACCGGGACGATTCGCGCAAAAAATCGAACGGGACGGTTCGCGCAAAAAAACTGGGACGATTCGCTCAAAATCAAATTTAGAGGTCGATTCACCCATTTTTATTAATATACTTATATAATAAGTATTTTGCTTTGCAAATGAGCATGATTCCAGTCTCTCTCTTAGCTTGTAAATGTGGGAAGCGATTCATCACCGTGCCACATGTTTGTTGAACATTATATAAATTTGTTATGAAAGGTGCGTGAGCAAAAATTATGCATGCACACATTACAACCTGCAAAATGATAGGTCATTTTAATAGTTGCTGTCGCATTGTTGGAGTTAAGTTTTTAAGTTTTATCTTTTAGTATACGTTTTAATTTTTATCATATTGTCGGCATGTCGACAGTAGTGTGTTCAGAAAGATGCAAAGGACCACAGCAGGTCCGAAGTTGTGATTCGTGAGGGGGGTGGCAACACCGTGGATGCGGGACTACGGGTATATTCAATTTCAATTTTCGACTTGAGAGGGGTCGAACCCGCTGGGTAGCCATGTTGTGTCTTTGAGCAAGCAAATTACATTTAAAATGTTGACTGGGATGTTACACAAACAAACAAATTAGTCGACGTTAGTAGTGAGTGCTTTAATTTGACGTTAAATGTCATAATGTGAGCTTTTATTGGCATCATTAAAAATAAACATTTCAGATGTTTGATGTTCTCTTCGTTAAATTAAATTGTTTTGCTCATTATCGTGATATGCGTTAACATCTAATTTTGTTTACTCGTTTGATCAGTGGCCAATTCAAAATTAACGACTTTATAATTACTGCAATTGTTGTAATCATAGTACACATATTTTAACAAATATTTATTTATTTATTTATTTATTTATTTATTTATTTATTTATTTATTTATTTATTTATTTATTTATCCAGGAATCACAAACTACAGATACATGTATATAAAAAAGACAGTTTGTGTGTGATTTATGCAATACGGATGCCGAGAATGAAACAGACATTAGTGCTGTCCCACAGACCGTGCATGTGTGTTTCATTTTTATTTCTATTAAAATTATTTGTAAGTTTCATATTTTTACCTATCTTCAATTTCGAAACATCAGAGCCACGACTTGTTATTTTATACACGGGTACTATAATTTATGTATTATATGTACATACATGTTCATTGTTTAATGGCTAGCCTTGATAAATTCTTGACCCCCCACTCCTGTGTAATATTATTTAAATATTTAATAAAAGATAAATCTTTTAATAATATGCCTTTTTTGGTCCTTCCTTTTAAGAAAACGTTGAAATTATAACTGAAAAAATACATTTGCGCGAACAGTCCCGTGGGTGAATCGTCCCCTTAATTTTGGAAAAAATAAGAACAAAACATATTGCTCAGAAAAATCAAAGATAAAAAATACATTTCCAATAAGTCCATAATTAGGTTTACATACACATTGCATTTAATTGATAACTTTTGATAAATAAAACCTTGAAATCAATTTTTGAAAAAATGCGCGAACCGTCCCGGGAGGAAACGTCCCGTTCGAAAAATATTTTTTGCGCGAACCGTCCCGGGAGGAACTGGTTTTTGCGCGAAACGTCCCGGAGCCGAACGAACGACTAAAATTTTATGAGTTTACATTCAGGTGTATTCACGGCGGCAAGAACCTGAAGTCTCGAGGGACAGCAGGAGTACCTACCCTACCCTACCCTACCCCTACCCCTACCCCTACCCTACCCTACCGTTTCTTGTTCTCGTGATTGTTCTTTATGCGCTTAAGTTGGAAATCGTGTTGTGATACTTTGGCAATTACTTTTTAGCTTAAAACGTCGATTTTTTTTTTTTTTTTTTGCGTCGAAATGATTGAGATACATGTCTGTTCATTTATCTAAGGAGCTTTTTTATTTAAAAGTTTACAAGCGATGTTCCATAAAATCAAGTTATAAATTGCCTAAAATGCAATTGAAGTATAACATTTTTTTTTCGTGTTGGTGACAAATGTTCACCCTGACGTAATAAAGGCAAACCGCTCATAGGGTTAACATTTGAGCCTGTGCGTGAGAAAGCTAACAATTTGCATAGGCGAAAACAAAGCCGCAGATCAGCTGTGCAGTAAGTGCACAGCTGATCAGCGCCTTTGTTTTTGCTACAAAGATAGTACAATCCTTTTTCTTCTTAAATCCGAAATTTCAAGCTTCTAGCCTGCTTCTGTGACTGTACAGCCTGGTTTTTGTCAGACCTGGTCGAAAACCCAAATTGTTGGTTTTGTCACGCACATGCTCATTTTGTCACGCACATGCTCATTTATATGTATAATTTCCCAACCAACCAATTAACATCAATTAACGCTACTAATGTTAAGATAATTGTGCATGTGTAGAGCTTGCCCAACCATGAAACTGTGAGAAAAGTAAGACACCCGTAAATGTTTATTTTTATGATTCATTGGGATACTTGCTGATTCAACTTAAAACTCACCTGAAAATATCATATCGATTTTTAATCTATACCGTACCTTTAGCCATTTCCGACATATAGGCTACAGATACGGTACCGTATCTCTAGCCGCCAGGCTAGGGATACGGTACCGTATCCCTAGCCCACAGGCTAAAGATACGGTACCGTATCCCTAGCCACTGCCTTTCTTTTATTTACATCCGGGGGCTCGCGACGTCACGCGCAACGCTCGCGATGACGCCATTTAATTGGGTCAATTAAATTCAATAATTTATCATCTATCCAAATTATTTAAACGTAGAAAAAATATATTGCTAAGAAAAAAAAAATAAGCACTCACAACAACTAGGTTGTCCGTGACGGTGGACTTAATGCAACGTCAAAGTTGTGTTATAAGACGTCACAGTAATACTTTAATAGGGTTCATAAAACGCTAGAAAAAGTTTTAAAAAAATAATCACAAAATTAAATGAAAATGGGCTCTTACTTTAATGTATAGACTAGAAAAGCATTTCGTAACAAATAAAATTTTCTGTTTTTAATTTGGAGATAATAAAACAAGATAGAACATATGTGCCGAGAAGTGCTTCTGACAGCGTGACTAATTGGACCAATTAGTGTAACTAATGACGACTCCCGCAGCGCGCGCTAATCTAAAAATGAGATTTGCCAAAAATACGTCACAAGTTTACAAATATGGCATAGTTTGTATTTCCGGGGTCGATTGTGTATGAATTCCACTTTCTCTGAAGAAAAATGAAAAAATGATGATAAAAACGCCGAGGATTGCTCGCATGCGAGTATGATCTTTAAACTTGGCATGACGCATCAGGTAGAGGAGCTCTACAAAGTTTGTATAAATCATGACCCTGCGATAACCTTGACCTATTTTGATGGCAAGGTCAACTTAGGTCGCCTATGCATTTGAATGGGAACAATTACACGAGGACCCAACTGTTAATATAGGGATCAAACATGATTTTCCATTCATTAACATTCGCTAGGTCCCGAGAGGGCGTAGCCCGAGGTTTTCAACACTCCCCGAGGGACCTAGCGAATGTTAATGAATGACAAAATCATTTTGATCGCTATTATTGCATAAATTCTGCAGAAACGAAAGAAATAAGGTGCAGAAACGAAAGAAATATGGTGCACTCATCACATTTTCATACGCGTAAAAGATATCGTTTTTATGCTCGTTCCGGGCGGACTTCAGTTTTTCATTACTAGCTCGTGTTTTGCGTGGCGCCCGGTAACGAGCATAAGTAAAAGCCACGTATTAACAGCACGTGCGCGCGTGAATTGCAATATTAATGTATGGCTTTCTCTTCATTAATAAACGGCTGTTAATATCGTGTGACACGGGTATGTATGCAATAATCGTGATTATTGCATAAATACCCGTGTCACACGATATTAACAGCCATATATTAATGAAAAGAAAGCCATGTGTTAATATGGCAATTCTCGTGAGCGCGTGCTGTTAATACATGGCTTTTACTTATGCTTGTTACAGGGCCTCTCGCAAAAACTGACGTCATCGCGTAACGTGCATTTGATTCAACGTTATATTGTGACGTCATGATGACGTCGAAGTTTGCCTAGAAAGCAGCATTTTTAAAACGTTAGCTAACGTCATTTTTCCGCGCCATTTTAGGTTCTTGAATTTTTGCAAAATCTGCACTATTTCTTCAAATTTTCGCATGAAATAGTTGTATAATGCAATAATAACGATCAAACATGTTCTTTTTGGTGCATTAACAACTGCTGGGCCCCTCGAGAGAGTTGCAACCCTCGCCCTTCAGGCTCGGGTATCAACGCCTCCCTCGGGGCCCAGCAGATGTTATAATGCATAGAAAACCATGTTTGATCCCTATATTATTGATGAGACGTGGAATGTTAATGCATGCTATTATGAAGTTTCATATGCGTCGGCGAGATCGTTACGAATGCGAAGTTCATTACGGAAACATCTCCGTTTGCACAAAATATTCAATAATTCAGCTGATTTTGATTGTATTTTGCATTAATTACACGTGTTGTCCATAAAATCATGTATTTTGAGTATCTATTATGATCAACTAATCGATTCGATGACAAAAGATACCCACAATATATGATTTTATGGATTAATATTGAGAATCTATAATTTCATACCTACCCCTGATTTCCCCCATTTTTAATATATGTAAGGTGCAAATCTGGGGTAGCTTTCATACGGAGATGTTTCCATGATGCACATCCTTTGCCCTTGGGCGGTAAGTATCAAATGTTTTGCTCTCGTGAAAATAAACAAAACCGAGTTTACAAAATCAGCGTCCACTACGATCTGCAAAATTCTTCCATGATCCCACTTGAAGTCAATTGGAGTACTTACGGCACTCGTGATTTTCCGCTAATGGTTTTTGAATATGACCGATATATACAAAGGTGACACGGAAACTCATTACTTTCTAAAGTCCTTTTGTTTTTCTTTGTCTTGGTCGAAAACTAAGAAGTATAACACAGTCATGTGGGTGTATTTCCAAACTGGCGGCTTTGTAAATGCACATTTATCTATTGAGCATGAAAAACAGTAAGATAAGCATCTTTGATCATCTTTGGTTTAAACAATATTTATTTTCATCAAATATTTCAACATTTGTACAATTTTCATCGAAGAAATACAGGATCTGACGGTAAGCAATGCTTATATTTAAGTCATCTCCTGATACACAGTGGAAAAAAGAACAGGTTATAAATGAATGGCAAATAATTGTCTTGAGCATTGTTGGTCGTTAATATGCGATCAATACATGTGTGTGTGTGTGTGTGTGTGTGTGTGTGTGTGTGTGTGTGTGTGTGTGTGTGTGAGAGAGGGAGAGAGAGAGAGAGAGAGAGAGAGAGAGAGAGCGTTTGAACGAGAGTAAAGTTTGAACGAGAGTCATAGCTAGGTATGCATGTTGGTCAACCGATTTACAAGTTCGGATCACCAGGTCTCTATCGCGCAAACCTTTCGGAGTTGATTATGAATTCTTGTACCTTTCTAAAGAGGTCTTCATTTTCTTCGCATGTGTTGTGACCTACACCAAAGAGCAGGTCATGCAACGAGTAGTCGTTCAAATTTCGCGGTAAGTATGTAGATCGTGCGTCCGCGTGTCTGGGACAATCAAAGAAGTAATGGCGCGAACTTTCAAGGGCGCCGCATTGACATGACGGGTCTGGTATAATTTTCTTTTTGTGTAAGTGGGCGTTTAGGGAGCTGCATTCCATTCTTAATCTGGCGTGAAGGATTTGACCAATACGGGAACCAGTATTATAGTATTTTGGTGGTTTGGTGATGTTTCTGTTCAAGAGAAATTTGAAAGATGTGGCTTGCTTTATGTTCTCTGGGAGGTCGTTCCAGGCTCGAATAGTGGCTGGAAAGAAGGAATCATAGAAAAGGTTTGTATTAGCACGTATAGTTTGAATGTCATTCGAATTTCGGAGATTGTATCGGATTGTTGCTTGAACCGTTGGGGGAATCAGTTCTCTCAAATAATCTGGCGAAAACCCATTCATAATTTTGTAGAATGTGATTAGTTTGTGTTTATCTCGTCGACTTTGTAGAGATTCCCAACCTAAATCTGAGAACATCTTTTCGATGCTACATAATTTTGTCGCACCTGTGATAATACGCCCAGCTTCAGTGTGAATTGATTCTAACTGTTTTTTATTTTCAGTTGAACAGTTGTCCCAAACAGCGTCACAGTACTCCAGCAGTGGCCTGATGAAAGTGTGATAGATTTGTTCGAGGGATTTGCGACATATCCTGAACTTAAGGGTTCGCATTAGGTTGAGCCTGGTACATGCTTTAGATGAGATTTCGTTGATATGGCTTGACCAATTACAAGAGCTCGAAAGTGTCAAACCAAGATGTTTGTGGGTGTCTGTTTCTGGCAAAATTATGTTATTCATGAAGAGAGGCGGGTGTTGTGGTGGATCTACTTTACGTGAAAGAATCATGGAGAATGTTTTTCTGGTGCTGAAGTCGACAAACCAGTCAGCTGCCCAGTTGCTAATTCTACTAAGGTCTATGTTGATATAATTTGCAGCCACGTGTGGAGTTTCAACAATTATGTACAGACTAGTGTCGTCTGCAAAAAGTCTGATTTGTGACATGTCTTTGACTATGTCATTTATATATATGAGAAAGAGTAGGGGTCCCAAGATTGAACCTTGGGGAACTCCGGCTTGAACTGAGGTCCATTCAGAGGCTTGTCCGTTCAGGACGACTCTCTGTTTGCGTCCAGTCAAGTAACTGGAAAACCATTTGGTTACGCCTTCAGAACACCCGATACCACTTAGTTTGTGAATAAGTCCCCTGTGCCAGACTCTGTCGAAGGCCTTACTGATATCACAAAATACTGCTCTTACTTCTTTACCGCTATCGACTGCATTACAGAATGCATGATATGTGTGTAAAAGTTGATAAGTCGTGGAGTCCCCTTGAACAAAACCAGATTGAAAAGGGGTGAGGATTTGATGTTCGAGAAGGTAATTGTACAAATGTTTGTGTATACAACGTTCCATGGTCTTTCCTACAGAGCTTAGAAGTGATATGGGACGATAATTTGTGGGGAGTGATTTTTCTTCCTTTTTGTGAATGGGGGTTAGATTGCCTTCTTTCCAAGCTTGGGGAAAGTAGCCCTGATATAAGGAACGATTAAATACAATTGAAAGTGGAACTGCAAGGGCACATGACCCTTGCTTGAGAAGTCTTGGACTAATCAAGTCTGGGCCGCAAGATTTGTTTATGTCTAAGTTTACAAGTACGTTTTTCACTTCTTGACTTGTGATAAATATTGACTGAAGAGTATGGCCAACGTCTGGTAGTTGGGGTAGCGGACGGTAGTCATCAATAACTGTTGACTGTGTTGTAAAGTAGTCATTTAACATTGTGGCCTTTTGAAGATCAGTTTCCGCCAATTCGTTATTTAAGTTAAGTGTAGGTATTGCTGAAGAAGTTTTCTGAATGTTTAGTAATTGCTTTGATGTTTTCCAAAATAATTTCATGTTTGATGTGCCGGATGATAAGATAGCGTCTAATTTTTCAAAGTATTCTTTTTTGGAATTTCTAATACGTGACACTATATTATTTCGAATTGTTTTGTATTTTTCCAAGAAGAAAACGTTGGACGTTTTTTTGAATTTTTTATACGCGCGCTTTCTTTTTCTTATTAGTCTTTTTATTTGACAAGTAATCCATGGGTGTTCTTCAGGTCTAATGGTAACAATTTTATTTGGTATAGATTCGTTTGCTGCAGATATAATGGCTTCAGAGATGCATTTTACGAGATGCATTTGATCATCTTTTGTATGCATCGAAGAGGAAGGTACGTACTACATGTACTAGAATGAGTCATGGAGTAATTAGCATTTAGTTGTGATCTACGTCAATTAGCACAACGAGTGCCTTTATCAAGCGCAATATTGCATGGCGTATTTTTTCCTTGGACTACATGTACTTCGCTGAGCGAGCTTAAAAGCATATGTCACATTTATTTTGAATTATGTCACAGAGTGGGGTTTCTGATTCAGCTTTGTCAACATTCGAGTGACACATCCACAAAGTTTACGGGAGGTGATTGCTTTGACGCAAGCTGGAACCCCTACAAAACCCCCTGCTCCCTGAAAAACAAATGGCTTCAGCTCCGGAAACTGTTCGAGTAGCGAAAACAAAGGCGCTGATCAGCTTCGCAGTTACTGCGAAGGATCAGCTTCGCAGTTACTGCGAAGCTGATCTGCGCCTTTGTTTTCGCCTATGCAGATTATAGGGATCAACCATGGTTTTCAGTGTTCAAACATTCGATGGATCACGAGGAAGGTGTTTGAACACAAGACCGCAGGCCGCGTGTTCAAACACCTTCCGAGTGATCCAGCGAATGTTTGAACACTGAAACAAACCATGGTTGATCGCTATTCTTGCATTTTCACTCCAAACCACTTAAAATCTCATGAAAATAACATTAACAACGTAAAAACTCACCGAAAACCGCGGAGCTTCTTCAACGTCGGCCATTTTGTTTCTACAAAACATATGACGTCACGTCGCATTGACCAATGACGTCGGCCAAAACCCATGTTCAAACGGCACGTGAATTTCATTATTTGAACATGGGTTTTGCAGTTTGAACACGGCTTTCGACCAATCGAAAACGGCTTCAAACAGCTATGCGCATAGATATCTATGCAAGAATGTTGGTTTTCCCATGCGGCGGCTCAATTGTAGCTTCAAGGCGCATGTATGGAACTGAATGAAAATACCTTGCTTATTGCTTTATTCTTTATCTTTCAAATATAACACACACACACACACACACACACACACACACACACACACACACAAATATGGTGACCAGAAGCAGCAGCATAAATTTTCTTATAAACATGAATAGCCAAAGTTTATAGAAACATGTGTTTTAATTCTTCGATGGCAACCACAACAAATCACGGTATTATCACATGACTGCCGACTACGTAGCCGACAGAAATCGATCAACATTTTTCTAAGAAGTGTAAAAAGTTAAATTAAGGAACATTTGGGGAAAAAATGCACATGAGGTTAAATTGAAAACGATGAAATTCAATGATTCATTTTAATGCTTATTTTCATTTCCTAAAACTTGAAGTTTTCACTAACTTCATTCCGTGATTTATTTCACTGTTCAAGTCTTTTGTCTTTTATCTTTACAAGGACGGTCTATAAAAAAAAAAAAAAAAAAAAAAAAAAAAAAAAAAAAAAAAAAAACATATGCACTTGAAGTGTTTGAATTTTCAAGTTTCGAACCCAAGTGCGCACCGGCCGGGCAGCGACGTACACCAAGCGTATACATTATACATACCACAGGCGCTTGAAGTCCTATATACATATCATTATAATCATAGTGTGTCAATATAGAATATATTGACCAGGTAAGCAACTGTCCAAACGACCTCATTCCCTCCTTGAGTTCCGTTGACGCGCCCACTATTCTGCAGTAAATTTTGCGGGTGAAGACAACGTCAAAACGTTCGATTTTGAGGGAAATTTGTCTGAATGGCGACATTTTGAACTTCAAACAGGCTATATGTTTTAGAGATGTGTGACTACTTGGCTTCCATCTAAGTGCAATGTATCAGGAATATGTTTATTGTTATTTCAAAAATAAAAATTCAAACGCACGATCTTCTCCTAACCAACACAAACACTGAACAAAAATGTCCTACCTCACTCGATCCGTTTCGCTGCCAGGATGAATGACGACGATTTCACAGTTTCAAATGTAGAAAAACATGCTTGAGGAGATTGTAGCCATTCGAATATCATTTATCTACCTGGTTGAAGCACATATGTTCAAATATTTCACAAATTGTTGTTCTTTCCATGAAATGGCCTCCATTTTTCTGACAAGTCTTGCTGACATACATGTGATGTCATGATGACGTTCCGCGTGACCTGAGTGAGTGAGGCCCCAAGCGGGGTAAATAAGTAACTACTGTCCATACACCGTCGTACAGAAACTCAACGGTTGTTTTTTTTTTTTTTTTTTTTTTTTTTTTTTTTTTTTTTTTTTTTTTCAAAATCTCATATTCCAAAAAAACCTTCAAGAAAAAATACGACGCAACAAACTCATTACAGAGATTATGCGTCTTTTCATGAAAAATTTGTCTGACATTTTGGAGGCCAGTGTGTCACTTTCATAAAAACAGATTGCACTCGATTGGTTCACTACACATGCCCTGCGCAAGGTCTTTTATTTTTCAGACAGAATGGGTAGCCGTAGTGTTCTGATAAAATGTACCTTCAATAAAGCCTAGGTAACATTTGCCCCGATCATCGTATGATTTTTCGGCCTGCGATTTTGACTACGATCTTTTAGACATCGTAGGTGATCGTGGGCTATGACGTATGTGTTTACAATTCATATGGGCATCGTACGATTTCTGAATCTGCCTTTTGTCGACGTTCCGATACGAAACCGCAAGCCGATCGCATGGGCGGATCCAGAGGGGGTGACAGGGGGTCCGGACCTCTCTTCCCCCCCCCCCCCCCCCCACCTGGTAATAATTGCCAGATTATTAATTTTTGCCATGTTGAAATTTTCCGTAAGACCACTTCTGGGAATTTGGATCCCCCCCCCTCAAAAAATTTTCTGGATCCGCGCATGGATCGTACGGTAGTCGTAGGTCTCCGCAGATTTTAAGTGGATAGCGCACGAAGCCCTTGCTTTGTCCGTACGGAGTAACTTTACGTTCTGATACAAAACACTTTTTCTTGGCAGTCGTACGGTAGTTATAGGGTCTCCACAGACTTTAAGTGGGTATCGTACGGAGTTCCTTAGACTTCTGACTGATGGCTTGGTTATATTTTGCCTACGATTAGCTTAATTGCGATGATCGTACGATGCCAATTTTTGGCACGATGACCCTACGATTCTACGACTTCCTACGATCTCCGTAGCCTCTACGATTTTGTAAAAGTCTGCACTATTATAAAGTTTAAAAATCGTAAGACCGTAGCCCGTAGACACGTCGTACGTCATCACACGGGCGCCTGTAGGGAGACCCCGCGATGATCGTGCGGTCACCGGAAGGAGCCTGTGCGATGTCCACGAGGAGGCCCTACGATTTCTGACTGAGCCCTTACGGTATCCCTACGATAGCCGTGCGATGTTAGGTGTCCGTCCGTCTTTCGTGTACTACCAAACGTGTTCAACCTCACAGTGCATCATGGCTTCCCCGAAAGGAAAATGCAGTGGTCCTATTGAAACCTAATGGTGAAATGCAACTGTATCCCATCAAAATGCACAGCAATCACATTGCGGCCGCGCGATAAACGTGCGGACGTCTTGGTATTCTGTATAATGACCGCACGATATCCGTACGATAAAAAATAACCTTGAGAAATAGCCGTACTGGTGCCGTACGATCACCCTAAAGGTTTACGTTCATCTTACGATTTTAGGCCCAACATTATCATCTAAACCGTATCACATAGTTCCCCGGTTCATCCCAGCTTGTTATACCAGGATAAAACTGAGTAATATGGTATTGCTAGAGTGGACATCCTTGACAAAACGGTGCAAACCTATGAAAACCGGCGATCCTGTCCGGTTGTATTAAATATTAATACCAACACCACACATACCGCAGTCCTCTTCTTTTGGATTTATATCTGGTATTATTATTATTATTATTATTATTATTATTATTATTATTATTATTATTATTATTATTGTAAATCGATTTGTTTCTTCTCAATTAGGGAGGGCCCTCGCCCTTTTGGGCCTAAAGAAATAGATGGGCTGCTTGTGCCTCTGGGTAAAGCTTAAACACTACTTACTGACCATCCGATTACTAGTTAACCGCTAAGGTCTGAGCCTGCCCAGGAAAAGTGGTTAAAGTCAAACCATTCATACGTATATGCCTTTTGTGGCTTAGTTGGGTGGTTATATTTCAAGCACTTGCTTGATGTCATGACATCCTCATTTGGGGTAAAAAGTCCCTTAAAATGGAGGCATCGTTCCGACAGGACCTTAGCTGTTGACTGGGACGTAAAATTCAAAATAAAAAAAAAAGAAAAGAAAAAAGAAAAAAGAAAAGAAAAAAAGACAAAAAGTAAATGATTGATTTTGATATAGTAAATTTTCCGTCTGTTCATATCGTGTGATTCGTATTATTTACACTAATTGAACTTGGTGCCAATCGGACGCCAGTATGAAAGTGAAAACTTGTATGAAAAGTGGTGATCAGTCTTTATATACATGTACATGTATATAAATATTTCACGTGTTACTTCATGGACACGTCGATCTTTTGACGCGACTGAGGTCAAAGTCGAGCTACATGAAATAAAATGGATCAAAATTATTGCATAGATACCCGTGCCACGCGATATTAACAACCATTTATTAATCATACAAGAAAGCAATGTATTACTAAATGCAACACACGCGCACATGTGCTGTTTATAAATACAAGGCTTTTACTCATGTTCGTTACCGGACGCCACGCAAAGCACGTGTTAATAAAGAGAAACTGAAGTCCGCCCGGAACGAGCATTAAATTAAAGCTTTTACGCGTATGAAAATCTGATTAGGCTGTAAAATACAGTGCAACATCATTTTTTTTTCGTTTTTGCAGAATTTATGCAATAACAGCGATCAAAAATGTTGTTTTTTTTTTCATTCATTAACATTCGCTAGGTCGCTCGGTGAGTGTTGATGACTTTGGGCTACGCCCTCGGTTTTCAACACTCTCCTCGGAACCTAGCGAATGTTAATGAATGGATAATCACGTTTGATCCCTATATTAAAAACTATTACGAAGCAAAGATCGGGACTCGACAAATATAACGTGTCCGGCTGATAATCACTGAGGCTGTAGATCACCGAGAAGTCAAGGAACGCCAACGAAATTTGGTGCACACGAGAATCATCAGGTGAGTAACCATGGATCAATCGAAAGAGGAAACGCACCGGTTCCAACAGGTACAACAAAAAAAATATATATAAAAAAAAAATAAATGAAAAAATCAAAAATCTAGTATAATAAATGATAAATTGACCGAATAGTTTCTAAAGTCCAATTCGCATGCACAAAAAATACACGCGTGTAAATATACTCCGGTGTGTATTTATACTCCGGTGTGCAAATCAACCTGAGAGTAAATTTAAATTGCGTTCGCATGGGTTTTATCGCCAGGAGTATTTTTGTAGGTAAATTTATCATTTCTGGATTAAAACCTGTTCATTTAAGTTTTCTGTATTTGCAAAACAAGAAGAGGCTGCTTCAAGGTGTTCATGTAGACTTTGGCAGCAGAGGGGAATCATGTAATGGTCAGGCATAACCTTAGCAGTTTATACAGTTCCCTTTTTTCATCCTTTTACAAGGAATTACTGTTAAAATACTCCAAGAATCCTAACCAAGAATGATGAAGAAATAGTGTGGCTGTTTGCATTCCATATGATCTAAAATGTTATGAATGGCAATAAACTCATATTTAGCAACAATGTCCACAGTTTCAGCAACTGTCATATAATCAGTTAGGAACAAAAAATGTGAAAATTCGTTATCTAAAAGCAGAATGTTGACTTGAAATGAAAATACTCATGGGTAAATTTTACTTTGCGTTCGCATGGCACATAATAGTAAATTTACACGTGTGTATTTGTAAAAATAAAATTTGCATCTGGTCAGACCCAGGAGTAAATTTACCCATGTGTAAATATACTCCGGTGTGTATTTGCGTTCGCATGCGCCATTTACTTACCCCGAGTAAAATTTGCACACCGGAGTATATTTACACGTGTGTATTTTTGGCGCATGCGAATTGGACTTGAGTCAAATCCTTCTGGTAGTACACCTGACCCTCCAACTCCCCAGACGGAGAACCGTGTTGTGTCCTTCAGCTCCCCACAGTACTGGTCAAAACACAGGAAGCGGTGGGTCCGTCCCCACATGACTGAAAAAGGGACGATAAATTTCAATAAAATCAATATCAGAGTGCGATAGAGCATGCAGAATCACATTAAAGGGACCAACAACTATAATCAGGGGATTATTCGGGTTGTGGGCTGGTACATGTCGTCTTGGTAACAATTGTGCATCCTGACACAATAAAGCCAAACCACAGCGCCCACAGGGAAAGTCACAATTCTAGGATCCCCATCCCCACCCGTCCCGACGACTGTTGAAAATGATAGCACCATCGTCCATAGCAAGTTTAGGGTGATCATCATGCTGACCAACCCTTGTACCTGTGACGAAAAAAATCGACCTCCTTTCTTTCTGTTCGTCTTGGTGGTCGAAGGTCGACATTTACCACATTTACCGAACCACAATCTCCACCATATAGAGGAAAGTTGTAGTTGATAAATGGAATTCTTAGGTCTTCTTCAGCTCCGAACTTACTTCAGGCGGAATGGAACGAATATTACGTTAAAATCCTTTGTGAGTGACCGTAGAAGCGACCGACATTTAACCGGGTCTATATGGTGGATCGCGGATCACTTCGGTATTAAGTTTAAGTAGCCTACTCATGCGCCGTGACAAGGTGCAAATTGTGACTTATTCATGAAATATCAAATTATCAAATTTGAGCCTGTGCGTGAGAAAACCAACAATTTGGGTTCCGACCAGGTCTGACACAAACCAGTCTGTACAGTTACAGAAGATGGATAGTGGCTGGAAATTTTGGATTTAGAAAGTAGAGGAATTGTACTATCCGTGTAGCGAAAACAAAGGCGCTGATCAGCTTCGCAGTTTCTGTGAAGCTGATCTGCGTCTTTGTTTTCGCCTATGCAGATTGTTAATTTTCCCATGCGGCGGCTAAATTTTATATTGAAGCTGGTGATGAAGGCTTTCATCGCTCTTTGGAGCCCTATCGATCTCGCTGAAAAATACAATGTTCCGTAATTTATTTATTTATTTATTTATTTATTTGAAAGTCCATTAAAAATTTAATAAGATTATCAAATGTTTGCGTACTGTATATTAATTACATCGGGAGTGATTTTCCCTCAGGCGCCTCTTTTGTGTTCAAAATAAAGTCGTTGCGCGCGACGATTCAAACGTCATGGGAAAACCCAAAAATAAATTCAAACAAACAATCGTTGGAAGCACAAAACATGATGGATTTATGCAAATTTCATGTTTTCTAGCAAAATGGAGTATGTTAAGTGTTTATAGACAGGACGATTCGACATTGTCTAATATTGATTTAACCCAAGCTGTGCTCAGAATTCATTCGGCCCGGATCAAAGGACAGAACCGGAAATGGAGCTGGTGAGGAGGAGCTCCTGATCGCGATTATTTTTTTGACACGATTACAGCCTTCAGGAAGGCATTACTGGCAAAGTTATCCATGCCTCGTACGAAACTGTGATTCCATCTTTCCAGAAAAATACAAGAGGCCTACGGAATACGACAGGTAAAGTCACAATCGACATGCCAAAACCTTTGCATTATTGGTTGCTTACCTGGTCAATATATATATTGACCTTAGACACTACCGTAAATCTGATGCTTTTTGGGTCACTAATGTAACTTCAAGCGCCTGTGTACATACAACGCGTATGTGTCATGAGTTTTACGGTGTCTCTGACTTGTTTCTAACTTCTGCGGACTTCGGCATTTTTTTATTTTTATTTTATTTTTTTTTTTTTTTTTTTTTTTTGTCACTTTGGGACTAATAGCAATTATCTTGCTTTATCTAGCACACTTGTCTGGCTTTATGGCTATATCTAGCACATTTGTCTGGCTTTATGGCGTATTCATTCAAGAAATCTAGGTATTTTAACGCTGTGTGTGTGTGTGTGTGTGTGTGTGTGTGTGTGTGTGTGTTCATTTAATTTTATCTGAGCTTTGCTGCATCGGTCGGTGCTCGGCTAGTATGCAGATTATGGTAGTACTTATCTCAGGCTCGGCTATGGCTAAATGCACAGCACATCTACGGTCACTTTTGCAAGGCTTTCGAGCAAAACATTTTGATGAGGAACCTGATCAAAGTCAGGACAAATCACTAGGGATGTCAACCGGAATCCGAACGTTCGGACTTCGGATCACGTACCGAAGTTCGGATCCAAATTTTAGCATCCGGACGTTCGCTAAAAATCAATATGTCCAATATTTAGGTAAAATGCCATTAATATATAACAAAAATACACATTATCTACTTAGCAGAATGAAACAAAGTATTCAATACGAATTTCTAAACAAGAAGTGTTAAAGGTCACTAAGGTGTAACAGGTTAACGGGATAATGCAGGTCACGGGGAGCGACAATCAACAAAGAAAGGATAAAAGATGATAATTAGCCTCTTTTGTTACCTTTTGAAAACGATATGATTCACACTTGTCGAGTTTTAAAAATGATAATTATACAGACCGTCGCACATCAAAACAACATGTCAGATTATGTTTTGGGATTAGACAAAACAAGTATGCTTACTTTGATCTTAATTTGACAAATCAAATAGGTGGATTCTTTAGCTGACCCGTTTGTGCAAAGAAGAAACAAATTCAGAATACCAAAGTACTGTGACTAAATTAAATTTGTTTTCTGACTTGCGAGTTCGACAAAATCACTAACGGGAACTCGGTGAATGTTCGTGAATTTTTGATAATGGCATAATTATTATGAGTAAAAAAGTGCAAGTAGGCAAAGATCAGGAAAAGGCGCAATCAGAAAAAGACTCCCACTCCAAAAACCAAGGTGGGAAAAAAACAAACTAACAATCAGGTACTTATACTATGAAAACATTTCGTAAGCCGAATGCTGTTTTAGCGTGATTTTTGTTACTTTTGTGAATGTAAATGAATTTGCCTAAATTGCATGGCGTTTCGTTTCTGCATAGCTTCAATGGAAACAACGCCAAGCTCAGTGACTCTTGATTATGAATGTTCTTTCAAGGACATACATGTAAATGTACATATAATATTGACCTGATCCGAAAAAATGCGAACGTTCGAACCATCCGGATGTTTGTTTCCGAACGTCCGAACCTTAAATCTGACACCGAATGACATCCCTACAAATCACATCCAATTAGTTGCAGAAAAAAACATATCAAATCCATGTTGTGAGGGCTGCAACAACAAAACATGTTTATTGAGATTAATAACAATAATATGCATGTGCCGTAAGTTCCAGCACTATATGAAACATTTGGTCTATCTATCTTCTGATACTGAGTCGATCAATTTCTGATCATCACCTCAGGTGTGGGGTGGGTGGCTAAATTTAGAATTTAGTCAAGGGAAAAGAAAACATTTGGGGTGGACCATTAAAACTATTTACAAGATATAGATGAGAGGCATACTAAAACGCATGCCTCTGGGCTAATGATTTAAATAGAAGCCTTAAATTCCTCAATGGTCTTAGATAGGACCACTGAAGAAGGGAGACTATTCCAAACCGGAATAGTTCTGGGGAAAAAGGAATTTTTCAGGGCATCACTATAGGCAAATGGTCTTGTGTATTGTGATTCATGTGATGCCCGAGTATGCCTTAGATTGGGTGCCGGGGTCAGGTATTTGTCTTTATCAAGATACACTGTACCGGAGTGTATCTTGTAGAAGAAGGTTAAGGAGGACCGCTCCTGCGAGACTCCAGGGATGGCCACTCAAGTTCGTCTAGCATTTCACCGACGCTACTGGTGTTCCTCCGTCGCCTGCAGGTCCACCGGGCAGCAGTCCTCTGCACCTTCTCCACCTTCTCAATCTGAGTTTCATGATAGGGATGCCAAATAGGAGCTGCATACTCAAGTTGAGGCCGAACCAATGTTTTGTATGCAACTTCCTTAGTATGCCTAGGTGCCAGTGCCAAATTGCGCCGAAGAAAACCCAAAGTCTTATTTGCCTTGCATGTAATTTCAGAAATGTGTTGACCCCAATCAAGATCATCTGTGATAGTTAAACCGAGGTATTTTGCGGACTGAATCTGTTCCAATGTTTGCTGATGCAGTATGTAATTGAAATCTATATGCCTGCTTGGATGTAGCCGCGTCACCCTCATTGAAGACATTTGCTAACATTGAATTTCATTTGCCAATCCATTTCCCATTTGGCCAAGCTATTCAGGTCATCTTGTAAAATTTGGCAATCCAATGGTGACTTGACATTTCTGTATAAAACACAATCATCAGCAAATAGCCGAACAGATGACCTGATGTTGTCAGGAAGATCATTAATGAAAATAAGAAATAGGACCGGTCCTAAGACCGATCCTTGTGGGACACCAGAAAGAACCGGGACTGGGTCTGCGGCACGGCCATCTAATACCACTTTTTGAGAGCGCTCAGAGAGCCACGAGTCGATCCACTTATGTGTAGATCCTCTAATCCCGTAGAAGTCAAGTTTGTATAATAACCTTTTATGTGGTCAATTATAAATACATGTATTAGAAGTTCCACACCTACATCACCTTTCGCTATACATTCTGCAGTCGTTCATAACATGTATTTCGTAGTGAATCTCTAACTAGTCAATTAATCATCAAGTACATCAAGAAGGTTGTTTGGGTAAGCACAGTGTCAGATTCCAATTATTTGCATTTTAATGATTAATATAGAAATATTGTCTGCAAATGTGATTTACCTTGAAAAATTTGTCAGTTAAACAGAAACAGAATCTGATTTTCTCACATTTTCCTTCATTTTTCATCAAATTTCATTTTTCCCCTGAATCTTCGGCTCCAAGCATTTCTTGTGCTAACATGTGTGGACACGACTATCGCACCAATAGTCATAGAAGATTATTTTTAGATGGAAACCCCTCTGTCAATTTATTTTTAGATATGGGAAACACGTAAAATATGCATGCTATTTAGAATTTTTAAGATGTTTCCCATCATTAAATCTAATTGATGCTATGCATTTAGTAAGATCTTTGCTTATTCTAGCCTTTTTATTTCATAGCTATGTCTGAAAATCGGGAAAATGGTCTGTTTTGACATTTTATGACGTCAGAGAGTGGGATCTGACAATTGCTCATTACGCCCATCCCAATCTCGGGCCATTGACGTGGCATGTGCAACGAAATTTCAACCACGTCCGCCATTTTGACAGATTTGTCGACTTAGTTGCTAGGGGAAAAACGGTTTATACACCCGAATTAAGTACCCATTGAAATTGTTATTGCCTCAAGAGGGACCAATACTTATAGGTACAGTTGCTAAATAATATTTTTATGTCTTTTTCCTTTAATTACATAGGATTTTTTACACCGTTGTCTTTTAGTTCCTGTTGTTTGACAGTTCACAAAAAGTGGGTGGGGAAAATTGAAAATTTTTAGAACAATTAATTTTCATGTAAATTTCATGTTTAGATCAAAATTTTCTCTTAATATTGTGCAATACTGAAGGGCTGCATTTGTTAATGTTGTTTTGTTTCTTAAAATTGCTGAATTAGTGAATAATAATCAGAAATATACGATCAAAATGAAATCATGTACATGTAGTTGATGGTAGTGGAGCGGACTGGCACAGTGTTAAATTCTAGTACTAGGACCCAGGTCGGAGCCTCAGCAATTGGCTATGGCTTTGAGTATGTTACATTACCACAGCTTCTTGGGTAATGATCAGAAATAGAAAGTGGGGTATCCCACTTGTTTTTTACGAGTGTTGGGACGATTAATCAATATAAGGCCATTCCAACATTTTTCTATGTTTAGCATCCACCCCAGTCAGCAAAACCTACCTACCTATCCGGAAAAAAACAAAGCTAGAAAAAAAACAAACATGGACTAGTGTTTCCAAGTTTATTAAGCTTAATATATAATGGACAAAGAAACACAAATAACTGGGTATACTAAATGATAAAAAAGCTATTTTTTTGAACAAACGTTTGATTATAATGGCCACAGACTAGATAAAATTTAATTAGACATGTCCAGAAAATTGAAAATCGGGAAGTACAATACAATTTTTCCAATCAAGAAGCAAATTTGTGTTGTTGTTTTTTTCTCGATATCTAGGCCCAAATTCAAGCCGCCAGGCCACGGATGCTAAACGTAGAAAAAAATTGAAATGGCCTAATTAAGAAATAGATTAGCTCCAGCAGTAATTCACTGTTAGGAGATCAGTTGTAAAGAAGATTAAATCACGAGCGCGTAGGGCGAATGATTTACATCTAACCAACAAACTCGATAATTCACGCACTTGAGCTGATCTATTGCAATTCTAACACATGATAAACGGAATAAAAGTCACTGAAACTGTTGATATCATTCAGCTTTCCGCAATAGCATTGTAGATATCCCACCAAATATTTGACTGTAATGCGGGTATTTACACACAATCATTACGTTTCTTATGCACTAAAACGACGTTACACTGTCTGATGCTGCTTGATGGGATAGCTGACATCACAAATGGTGCAAAGTAACGTCACACTTATTCGCCCATTGAAATTGTTGCACAATATATAAGACTTTTTTAACCATTGGCTATATAGGCAAGGTGTGTTAGAATGGAAAACTATAGATATGGAGCTTCTAGATTCTGGAATGGCAACAGATTTGCAAGAATATTTGTCACATTAAAATGATAAACATGTTTTTTAAAACATGCAATAACTATAGGGAACTGTTTGTGATGGTCAGTTCTTTTAATAGAGAACTATTTGTGATTAGTTTGTGACATTGGCGATGAAGTCCACGATATTGCAAATTCTTATGACTCTTGTATGAACATAGAATGTGTCTTTGGCGTCTATTCACAATACTGTCGCAAGCTAGTGAGATAGCAGCTACATATACATGAAGCAAAAGTCTTAGAATTATAACGGGATAGCTTCCGTTGGAAATATGCAAATTTCAAACTCGAGTATTTGTGAATTGAGTAAGTGTTGGGTATATAGCGCAGTAAACCACCCTTGGTGGATGAGCATGCTTTTCCACCGACGGGGTTTGCTGTGGCTTAGCTCGGCTGTTCGTTACATTTGGTGGCAGCGGTGGGATGATGACAGCCGCCAGACCGGGATTGCCTTACCCATGTAGTCCCCAGGCCAAGACTCGGGGCGAGTCTTCTCGGAGGGGGAAGTAATATAACGGGATAGCTTCCCTTGGAAATATGCAAATTTCAAACTCGAGTATTTGTGAATTGAGTAAGTGTTGGGTATATAGCGTAGTAAACCACCCTTGGTGGATGAGCATGCTTTTCCACCGACGGGGTTTCTGTGGCTTTGCTTGGCCGTTCGTTACAGAATTGTCTCAGTTTATGAACTGTATTTTTCCTTTCGCAGGTAGTTTCAAACAGATCTATTAATCAAGATGGGCAATCTGTTTGCGAATTTGTTTAAAGGACTCTTTGGTAAAAAAGAGATGAGAATTTTGATGGTTGGGTTGGATGCAGCAGGAAAAACTACTATATTATACAAACTGAAATTAGGAGAAATTGTCACAACTATACCCACTATAGGTAGGTGCAGAATTTGTTCTCAAGATGATCTTATAATAAAATTGCAAGAAAATTCAGTTCGCATTACTTGCTTATCTGCTGTTGAAACTGGTTTATAAGTTATGCACTTTTATGAAGTAGAGTTGACTCAGTTTGATGAAGTCGAGTTGACACCAGCCTACAGAAGCCAAACGAACAAATTTAGATATTAAACTTAACACAAAATATTCTACCAGTTAACCCATTCATAGATGAAAAGCAAAGATATATCAATTTCTTGCCATGATTTTTCATGCTATTTACAATTTTACATACATTATAACATGTATCTCTGCAATGCATCCATAGTTTTCTTTTTACAGACGACAATATCAAAAGTTTTTGTCTGTATAATTTCAGGTTTTAATGTAGAAACAGTTGAATACAAAAACATAAGTTTTACAGTGTGGGATGTAGGTGGCCAGGATAAGATCCGACCTCTATGGAGACACTACTTCCAGAATACACAAGGTAGGTGCTGCACATTAGCTCTAGACTTCCAGAGAGCCCCACCAGCGTGGTTTAGTCCCTGACTTCAGTGTTGTTGGCATAAGGTGAAAATAGTGCTTCTTACACAGGTCTCAAAGTACTTCTGCCCTGAAATTTGTTGAAATTGACCTGAAATTGATTGAAACAACAAAATGCCAGACCAAATACATCTGAGCCGCCTCGTGGGAAAACCAGCAATCTGCATAGGCGAAAACAGACGCAGATCAGCTTCGCGGTAACCGCGAATCTGATCAGCGCCTTTGTTTTCGCTACACGGATAGTACACTTTCTCTTCTTCTTAAATCCAAAATTTCAAGCTTCTAGCCTGCTTCTATGACTGCCCAGGCCGGTTTGTGTCAGACCTGTTTGGAAACCTCATTGTTGGTTTTCCCACGAGGTGGCTCAATTCTGTTAATGAAATAATAAATGATATTCATATAACACATAGACATGGATTCTGTAGTTTAGAACTTTAGAACTACGATCAGTTGTAAAATTTATAACTAAGACGTTTTTGTTGTTTCATTTTACACTGTGACTGCTACTTAATAGCACTAGCAAAGGTGCCACTCGTAGTTTCTTTTTATTTTGCAAATTTGGGAAAAAATATTTATGTATATAGAAGGTAATTTTCAAAATGTCGCAGTTGAATATAAATAAAAAAAGTTCTATTATAAAATATATATGTATAATTGTAACTAATCTCCAGATGCTCATCTCCCTTGTGTCTTGAAGCCTCTTGTGAAGTCTTAAGTCTTACTACACTTATCATCAGCAGAAGAAACTCTCCTGTTTTTGTATGTTCTGTCACATTCCTTAAGCCACTAAGGCATAGTGGTTAAGCCACTTGTGGTCATGTGTTTATGCCCCCAACTTTGAAAAAGTTGGAAGGGCATATTGCTTTCGGCTTGTCTGTCTGTGTGTGTGTTAACTTTTGAATGGTGAATGCTAGGGTTTTGAAATTTCATATGCACATTCCTCATGAAAAAATAGTTGACCCGTATTTTTTTTTATGTCCGAGTTACGCCCCTTTTCTGAGTTATGTCCCTTTGAAAACAAAATTTGAAAATCTTGTGTGCAAGATATCTCAAAAAGTATTTAAGCCAGAGCCTTCATATTTGGTACACTTGTTGGGGCTGAGGAGTAGATGACCTGATTAACTTTTGAGAACTTTCCGTCAATTTTTAACAAAAATACGGAATTTTGAATTTTTGATTGATTTTTCCACTTTTCGGTGAAATTTGAAACTTTTGAACGGTGAATGCTAGGGTTTTGAAACTTCATATACACATTCCACATGATAAAATAGTTGACCAGTATTTTTTCGTATGGCCAAGTTATGCCCCTTTTTTTAGTTATGTCCCTTTGAAAACAAAATTTGAAAATCTTGTGTGCAAGATATCTCAAAAAGTATTTAAGCTAGAGCCTTCATATTTGGTACACTTGTTGGGGCTGAGAAGTAGATGACCTGATTAACTTTTGAGAACTTTCCGTCAATTTTTAACAAAAATACGGAATTTTGAAATTTTGATTGATTTTTCCACTTTTCGGTGAAATTTGAAACTTTTGAACGGTGAAGGCTAGGGTTTTGAAATTTCATATACAAATTCCTCATGATAAAATAGTTGACCCGTATTTTTTTGTATGGCCAAGTTATGCCCCTTTTTTGAGTTATGTCCCTTTGAAACAAAATTTGAAAATCTTGTGTGCAAGATATCTCAAAAAGTATTTAAGCTAGAGCCTTCATATTTGGTACACTTGTTGGGGCTGAGAAGTAGATGACCTGATTAACTTTTGAGAACTTTCCGTCAATTTTTAACAAAAATACGGAATTTTGAAAATTTGATTGATTTTTTCCACTTTTCGGTGAAATTTGAAACTTTTGAACGGTGAATGCTAGGATTTTGAAATTTCATATACACATTCCTTATGATAAAATAGTTGACCCGTATTTTTTTGTATGGCCAAGTTATGCCCCTTTTGTGAGTTATGTCCCTTTGAAAACAAAATTTGAAAATCTTGTGTGCAAGATATCTCAAAAAGTACTTAAGCTAGAGCCTTCATAGTTGGTACACTTGTTGGGGCTGAGAAGTAGATGACCTGATTAACTTTTGAGAACTTTTCCGTCACATTTTTACAAAAATACAGAGTTTTGAAATTTTGATTGATTTTTCCACTTTTCGGTGAAATTTAAAACCTTTGAATGGTGAATTATAGGGTTTTGAAATTTCATATACAGATTCCTCATGAAAAAATAGTTGGCCTGTATTTTTTCATGTACGTGTTATGCCCCTTGTTGGAATAATGTCCCTTTGAAAAGAAATTTTGAAAATCTTGTGTGCAAGATATCTCAAAACGTATTTGAGCTAGCTAGCTAGAGCCTTCATATTTGGTATGCTGGTTGGGGCTGAGAAGAAGATCACCTGATTAAGGACTCTCTGTCAAATTTTGACAAAATTACTCAATTTTTAAAGTTTTACTTCATTTCTAACTCGCCTGCAAAAAAGCTTACATTCTGTTTCTGGATCGAGGTTAAAACAGACGCAACCGAACAGCTTCTTCAGGAAATTAAATTTGACTGCATTCGAATGAAATAAATGAATCATACAAACTGCCAGTTTAGGCACAAGCATACAGTTGGGGGCATAGTGTTTTACAAACACGCATTTCTAGTTTATTCTGGTCTCTAGTATATAAGATGAGACGTTTAACCCAAATTCTGTCTACATATGACCATAGCTGTTGGTTGAATGTTTAAATCTCAACTGAGTCTAAATGCTTATCCCTGTTTAAGAACTACGTGTAGTATGAACATTGAACAGGACAAAATTGGAAAAAAATAAAAAAATAAGAGGAGTTCAAGAAATGTACCAAAAAATCATAGAAAAGTCTTTTGTGGGCAGAAACAAGAAATGGCCCTTTTACCCACCAACTGGATAGATACTGTAGATCCAGAAATATTCGCGAGAACTTAATTTTTGCTAATATTCGCGAATTGGTTGCCTCGCAAATTCAAAGTTCTCGCTAATAAAGAGTCACTATTAACTTTATAGAATACATGGACACTCACACAAGAATTCTAGAACTCGCTAATAATTCGGAAATAGAAAATTCGCGAAATAAAATCATGCGAAAATTTCCGAATTTACAGTAGATGGATACATGTGTGTCTTAACACTGGAGTGAAAGACTAGAAAAAATACCCCAAAATAAACATGGGATGTACTTCTACTTTTCATGTGTATGCTACATTTCAATTCATTGCTTCATATTCTATTGTGATCACTATGCATTAGAGATACTCATTTTGTCTAACCTAGCTAAATTATGGTTCTTGAAAGGCCGTCAGTCTTTACAGGTTACCGTTTTTTGTCGCGGATTTTGTTTTTGTCTCATCGAGACTGGCGCGCTTCAAGAAGAATTTGTAATCTGAATGAAATGGTGTAATGGTGAGTGTTATTTTATGATTCCCCAATTTACACAAAATCACAAGAATGAGTGGTCAATCTTTTCTTATCCAATTACTAAAAACAACATAGTGACACACATTTGAAGAAAAAAAGCGTTGTTGCTTTAGAATTTTCATCTGACAAATTTACAGATCTATGTATTATTCTTGTGGTTTTGCACAGTTGTATTGGCAAAGGTTTTTCAAAATGGAATATAATAGAGATGCCTTTCAGGAATTATGTGCTTGTGACTTTGTGTGCACATGCTTATTATTTCGTATGCTTCTTTGCTCATACTTATCTTACATCATCTTTCTTCAGCCAATAGCATGCACACATATATGAAATTCATTTTTTTTTTTTTATGAAAAGCTTAGGCAAGCTTAAAACTAAGCCTTAGTCATGATAGTATGCTTATATACTATTAAAACATGTATAAGCATATCATATTTATTTTCTAACCGGTAATTTAAGCTAGTAGTACATGTATATCATTGTATTCCAGCTTATTATTTGGATAAAAAATGCCTGCTTTATTAACTAATGTTGCTTTCAGTGTTGTTTTATGGTTGAACTTGAAATGCTTTTATGTAGGTGGCTTATTGTCATTTTTGCTTCACCATAGACATGATAGAGAATTTTGAAATACTTTTGTAATGTGGATCTATACAGGTAGGAAGTTGTTAGAGAATTTTTTGTCAATTTTCTTAATGAACAGTCAGTCATTCTTTAGCACTCGGCGTTTCTTTTTTTTTTGCAATTTTTTGCAAAATTATAAGTTAAAGTTTAATCATTAGCAGTTTAATATCTATAATTTTTGTAGGTTTGATATTTGTGGTGGACAGTAATGACAGAGAAAGAGTTGGGGAGGCAAGGGAAGAATTAACCAGAATGTTAGCTGAGGACGAACTTAGAGATGCAGTCTTACTCGTCTTTGCAAACAAACAGGTGAGTGTACACACATAGCTGCAAAGCCATTTGAGTTTCGATGCGTGGTTTTCGACTTGTCACTAGGTCTTATACAAACCGGCCTGTGCAGTTACAGAAGATGACTAGTAGCTTGAATTTTTGGATTTAAGTAGAAGAGGAATAGTACTATCCGTGTAGCGAAAACAAAGGCACTGAACTGCACAGCTGATCTGCGCCTTTGTTTTTGCATAGGCAAAAAGCCGGTTTTCTCATGATGCGGCTCATTTGTTATTCTATTCAATTGATGACTGTCATTTCTAGTTTTTCTGATGAGACTTTTTGACATTATCCATGTCTGCCTGGCCTTTGCTGTTGGTTGAACATTGAAACAAAAACAAGTTCAGAGAAAATCAGTTGTTAGCATGGGGTAGTGCTATAATGTCTATTCCCAAAATGTAAATGTCTACTCCCAAAATGTCTACTGTGTCAAAATGTCTTCTCCCAAAATATCTGCTTTAATAAAATAGTTGTTTCAATAAATTTTATTTTTATAAAGGTTAAATTAAATAAAGAATGGACTGAAAATATAAAAATAACCCACAATTTTTAACTGGTTATTCAAACTTTTATACAGTAGACTAAGGGAATAGAAATTGTGGGAGTAGACATTCTAGCACTTACCCCTAAAGAATGGGCACCATGTACTGATAGACTGCCTCTGTTTTGCCTTTGAACAGTGTGGCTAGTCTTCTGGCAAAGTTGAGATGGTAAAGCATGGTGTTTTTTGTGAGCTTTAACACTTCTATACATGCCTTTTATTCCCATCTATTTATTCCAAAGACATGGTCACCATTTACAGGTGAGGTAAACTGCCTTTGTATACCTTGGAATAGTGACTGTGTGGTTAGTCACCTGACCAGGGCCCAGTTGTTCAAAACTTTGTTAGCTTAACGTTGTCCGACTTCGAAAGCAAAACACAATTATTTTTTGTTGAAAAAAATGTGAGAATGCAATGCAAAGGATTCTCACATTTTTTCAACAAAATAATAAATCGTTAACTAACGACATTATCAATTTTGAACATTGGTCCCAGCTCAACATGACTCATCTTTGACTCCCAACACAATCTTGTTTCTCTTATTAATAGGACCTGCCCAATGTGATGAATGCTGCAGAAATGACCGACAAGCTGGGTCTACACAGCATGAGACAAAGAAACTGGTACATTCAGGCTACTTGTGCAACTAGTGGGGATGGGCTTTACGAAGGACTCGACTGGCTGGCTAATTCTTTGAAAAACAAGAAATAATGAAGTGTTTTCAGTGCTTAAACTTCTTTTGTTGATGAAGATTTCAGTGATTCAGACGAGCAGAGGTGTCAGAAAACTGGAAGAATATTGTTAGCTTTCAGTTAAAATTTATTTTATGAATATGAGACAGAGTGCTCAATGCTCATATCACCTTTCACGTTTTTTGATTGAAACAAAGGCATCATATCCATTTTGAGTGTCTATCCTTCCTTTGTAACTTTATTGGCCGGTTTGTGTCAGACCTGGTGGGAAACCCTGAAGACAGTTTTTCTGGCATCGCAGCTCATATATGGATATGGAACTTGTTTTGAGAACATATCGGCCATGGTAACTAATAATGAGTACATATTGCAGCCTCTGATGTGCAGTTATAGCTGTCCGCCATGTTAAAGCAAGAAGTGAGATCTTTCACATCTTTGTACTCTGGTATGGGAACTGAAACAACAAGGCTCTTCCTCAGTGCCTCTGTAAAACCAAAGCTGTTTGTATTTTTTTCGTGAAAAGAAGCACTCACCACTTACCATAATGTTGAAACCATGGTTTATCTTATTCTGAATTGATACATGTACATCACCGCTTGAACCCCCAACATCCTAATGATTAATTGCTGAGAACAATTTCTTAATGTCAAGAACAATTTCTTAATTAAAACCCCTAAAAGTTCCAGCAAATAGTACTACCCTACCGGACAGCTTCATTATTGTTCTATTTTAGTGTGTTATCTTTTGTTCACATTTCAAAGAATTCCTTCTACATGCATCCGCCATTTGAAGAACAATTTTATATTATTCACATGTCTGTTGCCAACACTAGACTGCTGCAAGTGTATCGTTTGCTAAGGTTACCCTTTTTGATCAAGTTCAACAATACATTGTCTTATACTATTATTTAAAGATAATAAGAAATGTGCACAGCTTCATTTTCTTGTTTGAATATTTAACTTGTTTATTTTGTACTTTCTCATTTATTTTTTATAAGTTTATCATTTAATATGTCAATTATTGTGCAAACATGCAATCTTGGACTGAATGACATTTTGTGTGTTTGATCAATTCGTTCTTGGGTAATAGTTCTAACGAAGCATATGGGCAAAAATGCTCTTTCTTTTCAAAATAGCCCCTTTCATTTGGTAAAGACTAAACTCTTTATTTATCAAAAAAGTTCATCAGTCTGTAGTGAGGTATTACAGGATACATGTATAAGCATCACCAGGATCAGTTCCCACACCTGGCTGTAAACTGTAGCTCAGTAGGAGCGTGTCTGTTTGGTTATTATGGGCCCAAATAAGATCTCTTCCTCCGGCAAATTTCTTAACTGAAGATTTGGTCATAAGCTCTTGATATTCAACAGTTGGTCTGTATAGGAAGAGCATTTGTCAGGTAATGATAAACATGTACAGGGAGTTCAGTTAAAATAGCGAGCATAGATATAACTTCCTTTTCAATTGTTTGATGGCTTACATGCATGAATGTTAGATTTTTTTTTTGTTTTGTTTTTATGTATCAAGAGCTACATGATAATGCTCCTATTCCATTTAATAAAAACTCGAAGTTCTGAAAGACTCCTTTCTTAGTTATTAGCTCACCTGAGCCGTCAGGCTCACAAGGTGAGCTTATAGGATGGCCATGATCCGGCGTCCGTCCGTCGTCCGTCCGTCCGTCCGTCGTCCGTCCGTCGTCCGTCGTCCACCATTTTCAAAGATCTTCTTCTCTGAAACCGCTTGGCCAATCAAAGCCAAATTTTACATGAAGCATCTATGGGAAGGGGGAACCAATGTGTATATAAATAATCCAGGTCACATGACCAAGATGGCCGCCATGCCCATATATGGTAAAAACCCTTCAAAAATCTTCTTCTCCAGAACCGGTGGACTGATTTCAACGAAACTTGGCATGAAGCATTGATGGCTCAAGCACTACAATGTGTATATAAATCATGATCCTGTGATGACCTTGACCTATTTTACGGCAAGGTCAACATAGGTCGCCAATGCATTTGAATGGGGAAAACTTTTAAAATGTCATTTAAAGTGAAAGTCTTGCAGGAAATGGGCAGTAGGACTGAATATTAATGATTCTGAAAAAAATTGGACCCCAGGGGCTCATATGCCCCCACCCCGGGGCAATATACATGTATATTACCATAATATTCAAACATCATCTCCTCTTAAACTGCTTGGCCAATCAAAGCCAAATTTTATGTGAAGCATCAATAGGAAGGGGTAATCAGTGTGTATATAAATAATCCAGGTCACATGACCAAGATGGCCGCAATGCCCATATATGGTAAAAACCCTTCAAAAATCTTCTTCTCCAGAACCGGTGGATCGATTTCAAAGAAACTTAGCATGAAGCATCAATGGCTCAAGTACTACAATGTATATATAAATCATGACCCTGTGATGACCTTGACCTTTTTTACGGCAAGGTCAACATAGGTCGCCAATGCATTTGAATAGGGAAAACTTTTAAAATGTCATTTAAAGTGAAAGTCTTGCAGGAAATGGGCAGTAGGACTGAATATTAATGATTCTGAAAAAAAATGGACCCCAGGGGCTCATGTGCCCCCCACCCCGGGGCAATATACATGTATATTACCATAATATTCAAACATCTTCTCCTCTGAAACCGCTTGGCGAATCAAAGCCAAATTTTATGTGAAGCATCTATGGAATGGGGGAATTAATGTATATATAAATTATCTAGTTCACAGGACCAAGATGGCTGCCATGCCCATATAAGGTAAAAACCCTTCAAAAATCTTCTTCTCCGAATCTGGTGGACCGATTTCAAAGAAACTTGGCATGAAGCACCAATGGCTGAAGTACTACAATGTGTATATAAATTATGACCCTGTGGTGACCTTGACCTATTTTAAGACAAGGTCAACATAGGTCGCCAATGCATTGGAATTGGGAAAACTTTTAAAAAGTCATTTGAGGTGAAAATCTTGCAGGAAATGGGTAGTAGGACTAAATATTAATGATTCTGAAAAAAAATGGACCTAAGGGCTCATATGCCTACACCAAATTTTATGTGAAGCATCTATAGGATGGGGGAACCAATGTATATATTGATAAACTAGGTCACATGACCAAGATGGCCGCCATGCCCATATATGGTAAAAACCCTTCAAATATCTTCTTCTCTAAAACCAATAGATTGACTTCAATGAAACTTGGCGTGAAGCATCCATGGCTATAGTACTACAATGTATATATAAATCATGACCCTGTGATGACCTTGACTAAGTTTATGGCAAGGTCAACATGGGTTGCCCATGCATTTGAATGGGAAAAACTGTTAAAATGTCATTTGAAGGGAAAAGCCAGCAAGAAATTGGCAAATGGACAGAATATTGATTATTCTGAAAAAAAGAAAATGGCCCAAGGGCTTCATCTGCCCCTGCACTGGGGTTAAATACCATAATATTCAAACATGTTTATTGGTATTTGCAGCAGACTCAGGTGAGCGTTTACAGGACCATTGGTCCTCTGGTTTGATACCCTCTGACCTCATCCTTGCCAGTCACTGCAAAGAGTGAAAACAGCATGAATCTGGGCCTGACTGCTGATTAGGATCTTGACTGTTTGCAACTCCTGGATAGCACTAAGCAGAATCATCCCTGAAATTAAATATGAGCCACCACACCAGAAAACCATCAGTCTGCTTAGGCAAAAACAAAGACGCAGGTCAGCTGTGCAATATTGTACAGCGCCTTTGTTTTCGCGACACCGATAGTACAATTACTCTTCTTCTTAAATCAGAAATTTCAAGGTTCTAGCCTGCTTCTATGACTGTACAGGCCAGTTTGTGTCAGACCTGGTTGGAAACCCAAACTGCTGGTTTTCTCATGCGAAGGCTCCTATTAGAATGTTACCAGCAAAGTTATTTGCTCTTAACAGTGTATGGGTATTTGGTCAAACAGTTTATGGGTGTTTGGTCTAACAGTGCATGGGTATTTTACGGTTATTTTACGGTTATTTGTCTACTCAGGTTTGATATTCGTCGTGGACAGCAACGACAGAGAGAGAGCCGGCGAAGCGCGGGATGAACTGGCTAGAATGCTTGCGGAAGATGAACTTAGAGATGCTATCCTCCTTGTGTTCGCTAATAAACAGGTAAGTTTGTTTATGATTGCTATTGCAGAAAAGAGTTTGAAAGTTTCATGGTAGCATAAGCCTTAAGCTGCTGCATAACTTCACATAATCTTACTTAAACTGGAATTCTCGCAATGTGTGTGTGTGTGCATCGCTTAAAAGGGACATAGCTGGTAGAACATCATAAATGAATGGGGATAGATTCCTGGGGGCTTAACGTTTGCAACGATTATTCTGTTCTGTCTGATTGGGATCTTCATAGTTTGCTGTCCACTCTGTACTTTTATGGCATTTCATTTGAGGAAATATTTCTTACAATTTTTATTTTGTTCAAAAATTGCATATTTATATACAGTATATGACAAAAAATTTCTCCACATTATATGAGCTGTGTCATGAGAAAAACAGATTTTTGCCTATGCGAAAATAAAGGCGTAGATCAACTTCGCAGTAACTGAAAAGCTGATCAGCCCCTTTGTATTCGCTTCACTGATAGTACAATCTCTCTTCTTCTTGAATCCGAAATTTAAAGCTTGTAGCCTTTTTCTGTGACTGTACAGGCCGGACCTGTAGACCGGTTTTCTTGCATCGCAGCTCATATGTGAAATATTTCAGGATCTACCAAATGCGATGAATGCTGCAGAGATCACAGATAAGCTTGGACTACACGGCTTGCGAAATAGACAATGGTACATTCAGTCAACATGTGCGACCAGCGGTGATGGACTTTACGAAGGACTTGATTGGTTATCAAATCAGCTAAAGAACGCGAAATAATACATACATAATAAACTGTCAGTCTGTAAAAATTCTGTTATATAGACATATTTTGAGATGTTTGTTTAAAGTGATGAAAATTAAAATAGCGGATTTAAACTACAGGGATTCATTTGTTCATGCCAAACTACTGCATAACTTGGCAAAGTTGGAATATATAGGAAGGGGCTTGTTCTGACGTTGTAGTACACCCACATGTACTGTACTTCTCACATTACATTTCAACCATATTCACTCCTCAATTAGTATAATTCAAGACCGCTCGTTTGCAACAGCTAATAGTATTATGCCTCACTGCTGTGTTCATAGGCTTAATCAATGTGATAGTGTTCAATATATCTGTTTCATTTTTGACAGCCGTAAATTTATCTTTTTCAAAAGATTGGTACGATTTAAAAATATTTGAGACACAATAAGGTATAGTAGACCTTGCTGTAACAGATTATTGAAGAACTTTAATGCTCTATAGATTAAAAGTCATTCAAAAAGACATTGTGAAGTATATAGTATACTATGATTGTATTTGTGTATTATATGAGGTTTGCATGATAGAGTAATTGCATTGTAACATAATTTTTGGTGTAAATGTTATGCTTTGCTTTAATAGAGATGGGTTGAAGTGGCACATTGGATTAAATGGAAGTTATTTTTCAAGCATAAGAAAACCAACAAAATGCATTGGCGAAGACAAAGGTGCAGATCAGCTATGCAGTAACGGCACAGCTGATCAGCACCTTTGTTTTAGCTACATGGATAGTACTTTTATCCAAAATTTCAAGCTTCTAGCCTGCTTCTGTGACGGTACAGAAAACCTTTCCACAAACTGTAGTATGAGGTTCTGTTTTCCCAAAGGGTTGCTTATACATAGCTGAAACATATTTTTCTCAAAATCAGATGAATTGACTAGAATCAATTCACCGTTTAAAATGATTTCATGAGAATGTATTTGTGAACTAAAAAAATCCAAAGGGTTACATTTTTCACCCATAAAAACTTATGTAGGGTTAACGGTTACATTTTTCATCCGTCTCAACTAAAAAGATGCTGAAGAACCTCACTTTCTAATTCCTCTCCTGAAGATTAAGTGAGCCACATCATGAGAAAACCGGATTTCGTCTATGCGAAAACAAAAGGCGCAGATCATCTGTGCAGTCACTGCACAGCGCTGATCAGCTCCTTTGTTTTCACTTCAGGGATTGTACGATTCCTCCTATTCTCGTACTTAAAATTTTTCAAGATTCTAGCTCTCTTCTGTGGGTGTACAGGCCGGTTAGTGTTTGACCTGTCGGAAACCCCAAAGACCGGTTTTCTTGTGTCGCGGCTCAAGTGTGAATATCAGGGAAAATTTGTATGCATGAAATGATGTTGATTTGTATATATTTGGAAAGTGTGTCTGCAGGGTTTCTTTGTGGTAGTACATGTACATTATTGTGTTGTTCATCATGTGTATGTCTGTATGTATTTGAAATCATCTGGACTTAAATCATGTCTATTTATATTTGTATTTATATATATGACTGATTTTAGACTATTTCTTATTTCTTTCCTTTCGTTTTTTCACATTGCGACTACCTAACTGCCTGTTCCTACCTAACTGCCTGTTCCGTATAAAATGAGACGTGTTACTTGAACACCTACTTACAGTCTAGAGAGATTCTGCCTGAGCAGCCAAAAATCCAAGGAACTCGATTGACATTTGCATTTGTTAAGCTTATGTTAATATATGCTCACCAGCAAAGTTTAGTCAGTGAAATTACATGTAAAATCCCATTGGGACTGTTTAAATCGCTATAGCATGAAATCCCCTTTACAGTTTGGGATTAAAATTACCAGTCATTCTAACATTCCAACAAAGAAGATTAAAATATGGCATGTGTACACCAATTTTCGTTCTTATTTTAAATGAAAGTGAGGTAATCTAAAAATAATGAATTTTTGACTTGTTATTTCTCGAGACTGTGGATTAATTTTAAAGATTTTTTTCGGATTTTTCCTCTATCAGAAGACGCTATTAATCAAAGCGCCGATTTTATCATTTATCCGATAATCATAAAAATGATGTTTTACGAAAAAGGTCAATAACTCTGTCAAAATGGACAACTGTTTGAGTTGCTTTTCAAAATAAGAAAGAAACTGACTTTGCAAATTTAATAAAAGGGAACATCTTAGGCAAGTAGCAGGGTATGATAGAAATCAGGCTTGTCAAAGTTACTGACTAAACTTTATCCTCTGAGTATATAATAACTCCAGAGCTGATCAACATCTTTGTTTATACAATCCCTCTTCTTCTTAAATCTGTAATTTTTAGCTTCTAGTCTTCATATGTGACTTTACAGACGGCTTTGTGTCAGAACTTGTCGGAAACCCCCTAGTCTGGTTTTCTCGCGACACGGCTCAATTCACGCCACTTCTTTATTCATTCCTGAAGAGAAAACAATATTTCATAGTTTTGTAGTATAGATGTTGACATAATATGAGCCGCCTCATGGGAAAACCAACAATTTTCATATGAGAAAACAAAGGCGCAGATCAGCTGTGCAGTAACTGCACAGCTGATCAGCGCCTTTGTTTTCGCTACTCGGATAGTACAATTCCTCTTCTACTTAAATCCGAAATTTCTAGCTCCTAGCTCCGTTCTGTGCTTGTACAGCTCGGTTTGTGTCGGACCTGTTCGGAAACCACATTGTTGGTTTTCCCACGAGGCGGCTCAATATTATGTTGACATAAGAGAAAAAGGCACCAGGAAATAACGGTACTATTGAGATTAAGTACTTAAAATTTTAAGTCAAAGGGAGATTTTTCCCATCATCAATTTTAATAGCAGGTTTGTACATTTTGTACTGTACATAGCCATTTCTGTATCTTCTGAAAATAGATTTTCGAAATGAAAGATTACTTAAATTTCTCTCAAGACAAAATGTGAAGGTGGTAAAAGTGCACAGCATATTTGCTTATTGTAAGCCCATCATGAAAACATTTCAGTGCAATGAATACCCCCTTAAACCCCACTTTTATATAGAAAAACTGGGGTATGCAGGGGTATACCTATTTTTCTTATTTTTGCTCCAAAACATAGATTGTGGGTACTCGTTAGAACCGCCTCGGCGAGGCGGTTCTAACGTGTACCCACAATCTATGTTTTGAGCAAAAATGAGAAAAATACCAAACATTTTCCTCTGAAAATTATCGATTTTTGCCCTGAAAAAAAATACTGTATATCATATGGGCATGTTTTCGTAATGTTGTAAGCCTATTTCCTGGTGTCCTGTTAGCACTCACGGTTTATTTTGTAGCATTTTGTTTTGTACAGTATGCTATTAAAATTCATGTATTATTTTAACGTAGATTTTTGTTTAAAAGCTGGAATTTTCATCAATTAGATCACTTATTTTTCTGGTCTTGACAAAAACAGATCTGCAGACATTTTTCTGGTCTTAACAAAAAACAGATCTGCAGACATTTTTTTGGTCTTAGCAAAAACAAATCTGCAGATTACTTATTTTTCTGGTCTTAACAAAAACAGATCTGCAGACATTATTCTGGTCTTAACGAAAAAACAAGAACAAAATTGTAGCATGTTTCAAGCTCCAGCAAAATGAATGTTTGATTATTTATTCAGGAATAAATTTTACCTAAAGACATCAAATTCAAACCTGGAACTTATGATAAAGACAATGAACATGTTTCTCATGCTAATGTTTTATTTACTTGATATTAACTCATCTCATGAATGCTGTCATTTTAATGAGAAATAAAGTAATCCATGAACAAATCTCCTGTTGCTTTTCTTTTATCATCCCATTTATGGTAAAAAAAATTGGTTTGCCCATAAAACCAATGGTCCTCATCCGAGTACAAAGACACTCATATGAGTACAAAGTTGATCCTAGTACACATATACAATAAATAGATTTGGTTTTGCCAAAAATAGACCTACAGCACAGAAAATGAACTCTTGACAATACTGACTGGTACTTAGCCATTTTGCAGCTAAAGCCATGCTATGAGTAATATATTAGCCACTTCATGAAAAAAAACAACAAAAAACGGATTTTTGCAGAGAAAATCTGGATTTTTGCTTATGCAAAACAGACAGATCAGCTGGGCAGTAACTGCACAACTGATCAGTGTCTTTGTTTTTGCTTCACCGATAGTACAGCCCCACTTTAATCTGAAATTTCAGAGCTCTAGCTTATTATATGACTGTACAGGTTTGTATTTGTCTGACTTGTTCCGAAACCCTGAAGACTTTTTTTTCACGTGGCTCATATAAGCCCAGGGAGATGAGCATTATTCAAATCTAATGGATTCTCTGTCACTACTGAGAATCACGTGGTTTTGTATACATGTATACAAACCGATAAATTATGGGTGACACACTGCAATTGAGACAGAAGTTGAGGTTAGATTTTGAGTTTCCTTCTACAGCGTTTCTTCTACTGGCTGATAGATAGGTGCAGTCAATGCAGAAATTGAACATTTATTGAAAGAAAGTAACAGAAGAAATCCCATTTATTTTGTTTTCGCAAGCACTTCAATGTTATTGTGATGGAAGTACTATATGTTCATGGGGTGGAAGTGTTTTGCGAAAACAAAATAACCTGGATTCCTTCTGATACTTGCTTTGCAAACGTGTACCCACAATCTATGTTTAGAGCAAAAATAAGAAAAATACAAAGAAAAATTGTACTGAAAATTTTCCTTTTTTTTTTTTTTTTTTTTTCAACTTAAAAAATCTCTATATTGCATGGACATGTTTTCATAATAGACAAGGGGGTAATGTTTACTTCAGGTTTGATATTTGTGGTGGACAGTAACGACAGAGAAAGAGCCAATGAAGCTCGTGAAGAACTTCAGAGAATGCTTAATGAAGATGAACTTAGAGACGCTATCCTTCTTGTGTTCGCAAATAAACAGGTAGGTAACTAAGCAGAAAAGCGAAATTGCTGGTCTGAAGTACTGCAATTGGTTGTGCATGCGGTCTTGCACTCAGGCTTTCATGATCTAAAGTGTGTTTCCTAGTGTCTGATAATGATTTTTGCAGACATTTTGCAGCTGTTTAAATCTAGATTAAATATTTTCTTGGCACAATTGAGCATTTAGTTTGTTGCAAAATGTGCAGCAAAAATTTTGAAAATCGATTGACAAAAAAGCACTGGTTATTTTTGAATAGGGATTCTCCTGAAAGGGAGTGAATATTTTCTCGCAAAATTTTTAATTCTTGATATTTCATTATGATTGCTCGAAATCATTATAAAATGACAAAGTTTATTTACAAGAGATCATGATCAAGTAAAAATGTTTGAGAAGTACCTATTTTCATGATCATGGATTATCTCCCTTGCCAATGCAAAATATATATCCTATTCAAAATTCTTTTTAGCCATTAAAAAATAATCTGCTGACCGATTTTCAAAATTTTTGGTCCTATTAGGACGAACTAAGATCAAGATTTTGACATAAAAATAACTTTCCTATCGTTCTCCACACAAAAGTTTTCTGCAAAATAACATTATCAGAGGCAAGTCTTTAAACTTTAATTTTGAAACTTTGCATGTGGCATTTAGATCAGAAGCTTTACCACAAAGTTTGCATTAATCATGACATTGATCTATTTTATGGCAAGGTCAGCTTTGGTTATATAGGTCTGGTGTGCGTTGGAGCCCCGCACTGGCCACGTTAGACAAGCCAAGTTCTGCTTGCAGGTGTGCCAGGTGGTTTTTCTCGGGGTTCTCCCATTTTCGTCCACCTACTGATTTGCCCGTCTTAAATGAGCTGAACTAATCTCAAAAGGGGCGTAAAACTGAATTAAAAAACAAGATAATAATAATATTTGAGCCCCCTCATGGGAAAACCAACAATCTGCATAGGTGAAAACAAAGATGCAGATCAGCTTCGCGGTAACCGCGAAGCTGATCAGCGCCTTTGTTTTCGCTACACGGATAGTACAATCCCTCTTCTCCTTAAATCCAAAATTTCAAGCCTCTAGCCTGCTTCTGTGACTGCACAGGCGGGTTTGTGTCAAACCTGGTCGGAAACCACATTGTTGGTTTTCCCACGATGTGGCTCATATTTTTGAACACATTCTGACATCAGGGGGTGGATTGTTCCCACACAAGTTCTCAAAAACAGCTTATAGGGCTTTCACACTTACCACGATTCGACCACGATTGTAATCATGGTCATCATCGTGAGGGAATCGGGATTATCGCAACAGATCTTATCCGATCGTATCTCATCTTGGTGTCAATCGTGGCAATCGGGTTAATCGTGATAAAATTTTTGACAGCCAAAAATTTTTCCACGATTATCCCGATTGATAAATCAATCGTGTTCATTGCATCAGATCGTAATACATCGTATCAAATCGCAACAGATTGAATCTACTGGTGCACCTCAATCGCGGCTATTGCAACGAATCGTGAACAAGGAGAGCGCCACGATGTGATACGATCTCCTACGATATGTTGCGATTCGCCGCGATGCATTGATCGCGATCTAATACGATTGGTTCACGAGCAGATACGATATAATACGATAAGATAAGGGTAGATACGAGACGTTGCACTCAATAATTGGTGTTCACGATTAGTTACGAGTTCCTGCATTTTCGACACGATTGCTGCACGATTATCAAGATTATATCATCGATATACACAGTAAAATTCTTTTAATGGCTTTTAAGGGCTTTTCAAATGGTAAAGAGATAAATAACTGCCAGAAACTTGTACAGTGAAAGCCAAAATTCACCCCTAGATCCTGGAATGAAAATAACTATGAGCTAAAATAAAGTTATAGACTTTGAGATGTTGCAAACTTAGAACGTCATATAAAATAGAGAAATTTGAATGCAGTCCCACTCATTTGACATAAGCCAGTCAGACAATCACTGCCCTCTACTACTGTCATCAATAATGGCTTAGAAATGTAGTTTTAACCATGTACAAGTTCAAGCAAAAGAGACGATGCTCGGTAGCGCATTTAACACCACTGTTGCGTCCAATCGTGGCTTGAATCGTGATAATCCGTGTCCTTATCGTGAGATTTATTGCAGCACATCGCATCGTATCCTGATGAACGTGAAGAAACGTATCCAAACGTACCTGCTCGCAATGGATCGTGTCAAATCGTGGTGATCGTAGCCGCTCGTACTTAATCTTAGCAGATCGGCCAGCTATATCGTAACAGATCTGGTTATCAATCGTGACTTTATCGCATCAAATCGGAACAAATCGCATCAGAACGTATGGAGTCGCATCAGCTCGTGTCTAAACCTGAAGTTTTAGAGAAGTTCCACGATTCGATACGATTGGCGAATCGTGATGATCGCAACAGATCGTGCTCTAGTGTGAAAGCCGCATTAGTCAATCAAAGTAAAATTTCATGTGTAGCTCCAGATGTGTAGGGGCCAGTGGTCAGGGTGTTTGCCTTGCAACCAAGAGGTTGAGGTTAACCAAGATGGCTGCCATGCCCATATATGGTAAAAGCTTAAAAAAGCTGCGTCCCAAAGTCTTACAAAACCTGCACCCCAAAGTCTTACAATCTTAAAATTGAAAAATCATGACCTGTCTATTTCACAGCAAGATTAGCATTGGTTGATTATGTATTTAAATGTAAAACCTATACTTCTAGAATATTGGTAAATGCCAATGAAGGAAATAAAATATTTCAGGATCTACCAAATGCAATGAATGCTGCAGAGATCACAGATAAGCTTGGACTACACAGCTTGCGAAATAGAAATTGGTACATTCAGTCAACATGTGCGACCAGCGGTGATGGACTTTACGAGGGACTTGATTGGTTATCAAATCAGCTAAAGAATGCCAAGTGATCATGAATTCAACAGATGTAATAAAAATCTTTTAAGTGAAATAGAACAACACCACTGAGGTTCTTTCATACCTTGGATTAATATAAAAATTTGAGACCAAAGTACTGCACAATTTGGAAAAAGTGATTCCATTACAACAATTCTAGCATCAGAATATGCTTAGGCAGATAAGGTTGGAAAATTCATGCAAATGCAACCGTTACATTACTCAAATGTTTATTTCTTAGTATGTGTAGAGTTGCTCTTGATCAAATGAAAGATACTCTCAGTCCTTTTAAACTTCCTAGTTGTTCTTGATCAAAGGAAAGATACTCTCAATCCTTTTAATCTTACTCAGTTTTTTTCCTATGTGGTACCATACTTCATTGTGCACCACTCTCCTTGTAAACCAGGGGTCGTGGGTTTGATCCCTGGCTTCTCCAGTTTTTCAGATGAGACTAAAGTAAGGTCCCATCTTCATATGACTTACCATGTTAAGTCGGACATAAAACTGTAAATCAACCAACCGACTAAATTGTATATTTCAATTTCTAAGAACATATGCTGAAAGATGCTACTAATGTTTCTGAGATTTATATAAAAATTGAACTCATTCATAGTACAATTAATTGCATTGTAAAATACATGTGTGTGTTTAGCATGCTTTACTGGTGAGTGAATGCCTGAATGAAATGAGCCGCATCATGAGAAAACCGGATTTTTGCATCTGCGAAAACAAAGGCGCAGATCAGCTGTGCAGTAACTGCACAGCTGATCTGATCAGCGCCTTTGTTTTCGCTACTCGGTTAGTACATTTCCTGTTCTACTTGTAGCCAAAATTTCAAGCATCTAGCCTGCTTCTGTGACTGTACGGACCGATTTGTGTCGCACCCGGTCGGAAACCCCGAAGAACGGTTTTCTCACGTCGAGGCTCAAATAGTGGCTTCAAAGCTACTGCTCAAGCTTTAAATGAGCCGCGACGCGAGAAAACCGGTCTTCAGACATTCCGACCAGGTACGACACAAATCGGCATTTACAGTCAAAGAAGCGGGCTAGACGCTTGAAATTTTGGCTATAAGTAGAAGAGGAGTTGTACTATCCGAGTAGCGAAAACAAAGGCGCTGATCAGCTGTGCAGTTACTGCACAGCTGATCTGCGCCTTTGTTTTCGCATATGCAAAAACCCGGTTTTCTCATGATGCGGCTCAAATGGCAATCTCTATCTCCGTGTTTTTAACGGATGCCTGTTGTCCTTCTTGACATAATTATGACCATTAACTATAATGCCATTTTGTAAACATGTCGTGTCAAAGGTCATTTTGGTTCTGTGTTCCGTAAACTAAACAGTTTTAAAAACGGGACAATGCTGGTCACAGGGAGGCGACAATAAACAATGCGACCACTCAAACTGCCAAACTTTCCTTATCCCATTGTGTATGCTGTAGCTTGTATGCTATATTATCAATTTTTTTTAAAAAAAATGCTTTTTTGAAACTGCCTGTGTCATTTTTTAATGCGCACCAAAAATACATGTAATACTAGGGTATGATTAATACAGAAGAATTGCAGTCCCATTTTCAATGTAGAATAAAGTGTGACTTTCAGGGAAAATTTTGGTTTGAACATATTGTATGTCATTGATTTGTATATATTTGTAAACTTGTATGTCTGCTGGGATTTTTTGTGGTATCACATTTTGAGCCGTGATGCGAGAAAATCAGTTTTCAGGGTTTCCGACCAGGTCTGATGCAAGCTGGCCTGTACAGGTACAGAAGAAGGCTGGAACCTTGAAATTTTGGATGACATTGTAGGAAGAAGAGAGTTTGCACTATATATGGAGCGAAAACAAATGTGCTGATCAGCTGTGCAGTTACTTACTGAACAGCTGATCTGCACCTTTGTTTTTTCGCATATGCAAAAATCTGGTTTTCTCATGACTTGGCGCTTATAGGACTTATTTTTCACCTGCTTGAATACATTTTTGAATTCATCTGCAGTTTAATCATGTATATTTATATTTTTAGCTGATTGAAAGCTTAATTTTGTTTGTTTTCTGTCTGTTGTCAACATTACTAATGCTTATATATCTAGTAGTTTGAATCATATCTGGAGAAAGCCTATCTGCTGTTTTTAGGCCAGGTCCCAAGGTTATTAAACTTTTTTTCATGCTCAGCTCAGCTGAGACTAAAATTTATCCTGCTCATAAATGTTAAAATGCCAACAATTGTTGGCATTTTAACATTTATAAGCAGGATAAATTACAGCTTTGGTGATCTAAACCTGGAATTTCCATTATTTGGGCTATTTCAGTATTTATTAGCAGTTTAAATTTTATTCTCTTCTGAGTTGAGCATGAAAAAAATTTTATAACCTCGGGGCCAGGCAAGATAAAAATAGATGTTTGCAGCTACAGAACTAAGTATGTTAAAGCTTCATACAATGTATACATGTCCCTGAAATTTCAGGCTCATTTTGGTTCAGGTCTCAGTTTTGTCTGAATTCCAAAGTTCATATATTTCTGGCGTAACATATATAAACACTTTTTTTCCATCTGTATTCATTCCTTAGTTGAAAGCAATATTTCATAGTGAGTGTGTGAATGATAATTTGAGGGAAAGCAAAAGGCATCAGAAAGCAGTTGCTGTGTCCCAACATGACAGAAAAATTGTTGGCTGGGACATTAAACCAAGACAAACAAATCATGGTATAGTGTACATTATGGGCCACGTCAGAAGAAAACTGTATTTTTGCCTATGTGAAAACAAAGGCGCTGATCAGCTGTGCAGTTACGTGAAAACAAAGGCGCAGATCAGCTGTGCAGTAACTGCACAGCTGATCAGCGCCTTTGTTTTCACTACACGGATAGTACATTTCCTCCTCCACCTATTCCCAAAATTTCAACCCTTTAGCCTTCTGTGACTGTACGGGCTGGTTCATGTCAGACCTGGTCGGAAAGCCTGAAGACCAGTTTTCTTGTGTCCCAGCTCATATATACAGCATATAGTTGGCCTTTTGTCAGAGCATTACTCTGTGGTGTCTTTTGTTTGATTTGTGTTTCTTGTAGCATTCTATTTTGTATATGCTAAATTTCATCTGTTCTTTTAATGTAGATGTTTGTTTCTTGAGTATTTCCGTCTATAACAGTACTTTATTTTGGTTGTATTTTCTTATGAAGCATTGAAATTCATGAAAAAAGTCCATTTGAAACAAAAATAAATAAATATGAAGTAAAAATTGTTTTTTATTAATTTTATTTAGTGAACACCACTTGAAATTAAGGAGGAATAATCTGAAATTGTCAAGTCTAACTTTTCTCTCGCATTACACAAGTTTTATTTACGTCAAATTAAACTTCATAAATACTGTCAATTTTAAAACAAGAAATAAAGTAATCCACGAATAGATCTTGTTTTACTTTTCCTTTCTATCCCCTTTCTCATACAACGAAAACTTGCACATGCAATATACAGAGATTTTTTCAGCTGTTAAATTGAAAATTTCAGGGAAAAATATACTCAAAACATATCATCGGTACATGTTAGAACCTTCTCGGTGAAGCAGTTCTATGGAGTACCCCCAATCTATGGAGCAAAAGTAAGAACCAGATGACCATTGGTGCTGTAAACGCTCACCTGAGATCTGGGATATGCGACCTCAGCTGATCTTGCCATAAAATAGGTCAAGGTCATCCTGGGGTCATGATTTATACAAACTTTGTAGAGCTTCAAGCAAAGTTTCAAAATCATAGGTCTTCCGGTTCTGAAGAAAAAAAATTATAAAGGTTTTTGCTATTTATAGCCATGGCGGACATCTTGGTCACGTGACCTGGACGATTTATATTATCTTTCATTCCCCTTCCCTAACGATGCTCCACATAAAGTTTGGCTTTGATTGGCTAAGCGATTTCCGAGAAGATGTTTGAATATAATGGTCATATGCATGTAAATAGCCCAGGGGCAGGGGCAGATAACCCCCTGGGGACATTTCTTTTCATAAACATAAATCTTCTGTCGATTTGCATACTCCCAGTAAGTTTCCCCCATTTAATTACATCTTACTAATATTCCCCATTCACTATGATCTGCATGGGCAACCTATGTTGGCCTTGTCATAGAACAGGTCAAGGTCATCCCAAGGTCATGATTTATATAACTTTGTAGAGCTCCTCTCCCTGATCTTCATGCCAAGTTTCAAAATCATAGGCCTTCTGGTTCTGGAGAAGAAGATTTTTAAAGGTTTTTGCTATTAATAGCCATGGCGGCCATCTTGGTCATGTGACCTTGGCAATTTATATACACTTTCATTCTCCCTTCCTAAGAATGCGCCACGGGAAGTTTGGCTTTGATTGGCCAAGCAGTTTCAGAGGAGAAGATCTTTGAATATTGTGGTAATATACATGTATATTGCCCCGGGTTGGGGGCAGACCTGCCCCTGGAGTCCATTTTTTTTTTCAGAATCATCTTCAGCCAATTTGCCCATTTCCATAACAATTCCGGCCCATTTGATGGGTAGTGAAAACGAAAGTAGAATCTGGTCAAACACAGGTTAAAATGCCCTGATCGTACCTTTGCAAGCTTTCTGTAACCAATGGTCGTTGCAGTTAGTTAAATGAACACTAAATTAGCTTTTCAGACATAATTTTAAAATATTTCAAGCTTTCCTTTCAACACTTAGATCGATTTTATACCGGCGGTCAACTTGAAGTTGCGGTGGTCGTATTGATCAATGGGGATTACAATGTAAATTTTCATCGTGAGAGAAAGCCAGCAAAAATGCAACTTGATGTCGTTTTCTGTTAGGGGGCATGGCAACATTAATGGAGATGCATTCTAGACACAACCAAATCCAAATCAATGCCGTCGGTGTCCTCATAATTCAATTTCGTTTGTCCATTAGCCATTCAGTCACATACATGTAGTTTAGCAATATAGGATGTATTTATTACTAATTTTTGGTAACCCCAACAAAACAATACAAATACTACCTCATGCAAGATGCATTGAATTTATATACATAATTTGCATTGACTCGAAGAAAAACCACTAGTAATAATAATTGGCTTTGATTGGCCAAGCGGTTTCAGATGAGAAGATCTTTGAAATTCTGGACGAACAATGACGGACGGATGGATGCCGGAGCAAGGCCATCCTACAAGCTCACCTTGTGAGCCTTTGGCTGAGGTGAACTAAAAATAGGTACACCCTTGCATAACCCATTTTTGCAACATAATTTCTTGACCAGAGGCGGTAGCTCCATCTTGACATGACTGAAACATTGTTGACTGGGACGTTAAACATTGATACAAACAAGATGGGGTGGTTTACGGTTATGCTTGAGTTTGACAAAAGATCGACAAGTCTACTTAGTAGCATGTTCCAGATTGTAACAGTACAAATACTTACTGTGCGTGTAACCGAAGTTTAACGGAAAACTTGAAGCATTTTGTACTGACTTCCCTTTCATGTGCTACTTCGTGGACTCGTCTATCTTTTGACGCATCTGAGGTCAAAATCGAGCTATAGCAGCAATGTCAATGTATCCACTTAGTCTGCCAGGATTGACGAACTAATGCATATGCTGCTTCTGAAGAAATGTATCATATGAGCCGCATCGTGAGAAAGCCGGATTTTTGCCTATGCGAAAACAAAGGCGCAGATCAGCTTCGCAGTAACTGCGAAGCTGATCAGCGCCTTTGTTTTCGCTTCACGGATAGTACACTTTCTCTTCTTCTTAAATCCGAAATTTCAAGCTTCTAGCCTGCTTCTGTGACTGTACAGGCCGGTTTGTGTCAGACCTAGTCGGAAACCCCGAAGACCGGTTTTCTCGCGTCGCGGCTCATTTAAACCAGAAGATAGTGACAATCTACCCTTATATTTACTATACATGTATATTCAATAAGCCTGTGCATGAGAAAACCATCAATTTGGATTCAGACCAGGCCAGACACAAACCAGGCTGTACAGTCTCAGAAGACAGCTAGATGCTTGAAATTTCTGATTTAAGAAGAGGAATTGTACTATCTGTGTAGCGAAAACAAAGGCGATGATCAGCTTTGCTGGGAAGCTCATCTGCACTATGCAAAATGCTGATTTTCTTGTGGCTCATATATTCAATTATAGTGGCAACAATGTTCTTATGAAATTGTGAAAAAAGGACATGTTCTTAGAAAAGCATTAACAAACTGATCTGGAATTAAATACATTTATTTCAACTCCAAGCAAAACAATGATGGCAACAATGAAGGATCATGAGAAAATGTTTTTAGCTTACTGTAAATGGAAATTTTCACATTACTTTTATTTCACAAATTTTCAGTAAGCGTGCCTCATGCAGTCTTAAAAGCTTTACGCAAATCTTTCTTAGCAAGACCTTTTGTGGCAACAAAGTCCTGAATATTTGCAAAAATTAAGTTCTCATGAGCATTTCCAAACTTACAGTATTCAAAAACGGGTACTGAACAAGCTAGTCACGGATCAGATCAGCTACTTGGATAGATAGATTACTTGTTTCTCTGTTAAAATTTAAAGAATAGCTTCTGCAACTGTACAGGATTGTTTGTGTATATAACCTGGTAAATAATGGCGGATTTAGTGTCAAGGTTCAAATAATAAGCCAATTGTATTGTAGAGATGTCCATAATAACAATGGGCCCCAGTCCACTGGGACCTAAAGAAATAGATGAGCTGTTTGTTGCTACTGGCAAAGCTTCTAGGTACTGACTGACCATCTGATTACTGCAGGGATTCTGCTGGCGTAAAATGAGCCACCTTGTGGGAAAACCAACAATGTGGTTTCCGAACAGGTCCGACACAAACCGACCTGTACAAGCAGAGAAAAGAGCTAGAAGCTTGAAATTTCGGATTTAAGTAGAAGAGGAATTGTACTATCAGATTAGCGAAAACAAAGGCGCTGATCAGCTTCGCGGTTACCGCGAAGCTGATCTGCGGCTTTGTTTTCCCATATGCACATTGTTCGTTTTCCCATGTGGCGGCTCAAATGTTATCGCCTATCTCTTTACATTATAAAACTGGCCCATACTTGCAAAATGAAGGGGCCATTTTGAAAATTAAAGGGCAATTTTGCCCATGGCTCCCTGTTACTAGTTAACCACCCTTGTCTGAGCCTGCCTAGGAAACGTGGTCTTAAACCATCCGTACATATTAGCCTTGTTGGCTAAGTTGGGTGGTTATATTTGAAGCACTTTATGAATGTCATGACATCCTAATTTTGAGTACAAGACTAACAAGTCCCATAAAATGGAGGAAAAGTCCGGACATGACCATTGCTGTTGATTGTGATGTACAGCATCAATTCAAACAAACATAATAACAGCAGTTAAATAGCTTCAGACAGACATCTGTAGGTTCAAAAATCTCAGCAACAGTTAGTAACTGAATGTTTTTTCAAAGCAATATATAAAACAATGTAAAATGATTCTTTTCATAAATAATCAAACTGTAGTTGTTGTAAATAAATACATAAACAAAATTCATAAAAAAGACGCTTTGACTATGCCACTAACAAATGGCTGGACGGACTAAATGAACCATGCCATGGAAAAACCAACAATGTGGTTTTTGAACAGGTTCGACACAAATCAAGCTGAACAAGCACAGAAGATGGTTAGAGACTGGAAAATTTTGGATTTAGAAAGTACAGGAATTGTACTATCTGTGTAGCGAAAAAAAAAAGGCGCTGATCTGCGCCTTTGTTTTCTCCTTTGCAGATTGGCTTTCCCATACAGTGGCTCAAAAGGCTGGACGGACTAAATGTAAAGAACATCTGTTAATAAGGCATACATTGCCCCTAAAACACAGATCAAGTGGGGGGGGGGGGTCAAAATTTGCAGATCGTGAATATGGGGCTGGAAGGAGAAATATACATTACGAATACTTGCCCATGCAATATACAGAGATTTTTTTTCGGCTGTAAAAACTGAAAATTTCATTAGGAAAATTATGATATTTTCAACATTACTGCTAAAAACATTAATTGTTGCTACACCTTAGAACCGCCTCGGTGAGGCGGTTCTAATGAGAACCCACAGTCAATATTTTGGATCAAAAATAAGAACCAGAGGACCAATGGTCCTGTAAAAGCTCACCTGAGACCTGAGATATATACATGTACCAATAAACTTGTTAGAGTAGAATGGTACAATGCATGTATATAACCCTAGGGCAGGGTCAGAATAACTCCTGGAGTCCATGTCTTTTTCAAATCATAAAAAATCAGTCCATTTGCCAATTAACTGCAAGTTTTGTCCTTCAAATGACATTTTAACAGTTTTCTCCATTCAAAAGTATGGGCAATCTAAGTTGACCTTGCAGTGAAATAGGTCAAGGTCACCCCAGTGTCATGATTTATATAAATTTTGTAGACCTCCGTTCCTTAATGCTTCATGCCAAGTTTCAAAATCATAGGCCTTCTGGTTCTGAAGAAGAAGATTTTTAAAAAAATTTGCTATTTATAGCCATGGCGGCCGTCTTGGTCATGTGACCTTGACCATTTATATAAACTTTCATTTCCTCTTCCCAAGGATACTCCACAAAAAGTTTGGCGTTGATTGGCCCAGAGGTTTCTGAGAAAAAGCTGTTTGAATATTACGGTCATCTACATGTATATAGCTCCGGGGCAGGGGCAGACAACCCCTGGGCATAAAATATTTTCATAAGCATAAATCTTCTGTCCATTTGCTCATTCCTAACAAGTTTTCTGCCATTACATGACATTTTCCTATTTTTTCCCCATTCAAATGCATGGGTGACCTAAGTTGACCTTGCCGTAAAATAGGTCAAGGTCATCCCAGCGTCATGATTTATAAAAACTTTGTAGAGCTCCATTCCCAGATGCTTCATACCAAGTTTCAAAATCATAGGCCTTCTGGTTCTGAAGAAGAAGATTTTTAAAGGTTTTTGCTATTTATAGCCATGGCGGCCATCTTGGTCATGTGACCTTGACCATTTATACAAACTTTCATTCCCTCTTCCTAAGGATGCTCCACAAAAAGTTTGGCTTTGATTGGCCTAGCGGTTTCAGAGAAGAAGATGTTTCAATATTATGGTCATATACATGTATATAGCCCCGGGGCAGGGGCAGACAACCCCCTGGGCCCAAAACATTTTCTTAAACATAAATCTTCTGTCCATTTGCTCATTTCTAGCAAGTTTTCTGCCATTTAATTACATTTTCCTATTTTTTCCCATTCCAATGCATGGGAGACCTAAGTTGACCTCACTGTAAAATAGGTCAAGGTCATCCCAGGGTCATGATTTATATAAACTTTGTAGAACTCCATTCCCAGATGCTTCACGCCAAGTTTGAAAATCATAGGCCTTCTGGTTCTGAAGAAGAAGATTTTTAAACGTTTTTGCTATTTATAGCCATGGCGGCCATCTTGGTCATGTGACCTTGACCATCTATATAAACTTTCATTCCCCCTTCCCAGGGATGCTCCACATGAAGTTTGGCTTAGATTGGCCTAGCGGTTTCAGAGAAGATGTTTGAATATTATGGTCATATACATGTATATAGCCCAGGGGCAGGGGCAGACAACCCCCCAGGGGCTAAAATTTTCCATTAACATTAATTTTCTGTCCATTTGCCTATTCCCAGTAAGTTTTACCCATTAAATAGCATTTTACCATTTTTTCCCATTCAAATGCATTGGCGAGCTAAGTTGACCTCACTGTAAAATAGGTCAAGGTCATCCATGGGTCATGATTTATACCAGAGGACCAATGGTCATGTAAACGCTCACCTGAAACCCGAGATATATACCAATAAACTTGTTTGACTAGAATGGTAATATACATGTATATAACCCCAGGGCCGGGTCAGAGCAACCCCTGGAGTCAATTTCTTTTTGAAAACATAAAACTTCAGTCCATTTGCCAATTTACTGCAAGTTTTGCCCTTCAAATGACATTTTAACAATTTTCCCCATTCAAATGCATGGGCGACCTAAGTTGACCTTGCCGTAAAATAGGTCAAGGTCATCCAAGGGTCACGATTTATATAAACTTTGTAGAGCATCATTGCCTGATGCTTCATGCCAAGTTTCAAAATCATAGGTCTTCTGGTTCTGGAGAAAAAGATTTTTAAAGGTTTTTGCTATTTATAGCCATGGCAGCCATCTTGGTCATGTGACCTTGACCATTTATATATACTTTCATTCCCACTTCCTAACAATGCTCCTCATAAAGTTTGGCTTTGATTGGCCATGCAGTTTCAGAGAAGAAGATCTTTGAATATCACTGTAATATACATGTATATTGCCCCAGGGTGGGGGCAGACAGACCCATGGGGTCCAATTTTTTTCAGAATCATCAATCTTAAGTCCATCTGCCCATTTCCTGCAAGTTTTTCCCTACAAATGACATTTTAACACTTTTCCCCTTTCAAATGCATGAGCGACCTATGTTGACCTTGCCGTAAAAAAGGTCAAGGTCATCCCAGGGTCATGATTTATATAAACTTTGTAGAGCTCTAATCACTGATGCTTCACACCAAGTTTCAAAATCATTGGCCTTCTGGTTCTGGAGAAGAAGATTTTTAAAGGTTTTTTCTATTGATAGCCATGGCGGCCATCTTGGTCATGTGACCTTGACCATTTATATAAACTTTCTTTCCCCCTTCCCAAGGATGCTCCATATGAAGTTTGGCTTTGATTGGCCAAGCGGTTTCAGGGGAGAAGATGTTTCATTATTATGGAAATATACATGTAAATAGCCCCAGGGCAGGGGCAGACAACCCCCCAGGGGCTAAAATTTTCCATTAACATTAATCTTCTGTCCATTTGCCTATTCCCAGTAAGTTTTACCCATTAAATAGCATTTTACCATTTTTTCCCATTCAAATGCATTGGCGACCTAAGTTGACCTTGCCGTAAAATAGGTCAAGGTCATCCTAGGGTCATGATTTATATAAACTATGATGGGCCCCCGTCCTCGATGCTACATACCAAGTTTCGTGGAAATCGGCCCACTGGTTCTGGAGAAGAAAATTTTTAAAGGTTTTTGCTATTTATAGCCATGGCGGCCATCTTGGTCATGTGACCTGGACCATTTAAATAAAATTTTGTTCCCCCTTCCTAAGGATGCTCCACATGAAGTTTGGCTTTGATCGGCCAAGCGGTTTCAGAGGAGAAGATATTTGAAATTGTGGACGGACGACGGACGGACGGACGGACGGACGACAGAGCATGGCCATCCTATAAGCCTTCGGCTCAGGTGAGCTAATAAACTATGATGGGCCTGCGTCCCCGATGCTACATACCAAGTTTCGTGGAAATCGGCCCACTGGTTCTGGAGAAGAAGATTTTTAAAGGTTTTTGCTGTTTATAGCCATGGCGGCCATCTTGGTCATGTGACCTAGACCATTTATATAAACTTTCTTTCCCCCTTCCTTAGGATGCTCCACATGAAGTTTGGCTTTGATCGGCCAAGCGGTTTCAGAGGAGAAGATATTTGAAATTGTGGACGGACGACGGACGGACGGACGACAGAGCATGGCCATCCTATAAGCCTTCGGCTCAGGTTATCTAATAAACTATGATGGGCCAGCGTCCCCGATGCTACATACCAAGTTTTCGTTCCCCCTTCCTTAGGATGCTCCACATGAAGTTTGGCTTTGATTGACCAAGCGGTTTCAGAGGAGAAGATCTTTGAAATTGTGGACGACGGCCGGACGGACAATGACGGACGGACGCCGGAGCATGGGTATACTATAAGCTCACCTGTGAGCCTTCGGCTCAGGTGAGCTAAAAATAGGTGTAACCCTGTAAACCCCAGTTTTACTTTATAAAAGTGGGGTTTAAAGAGGTATAAATTACATGGACATGTTTTCCTGATGTATACTATGGTTCACAATATGGTTTGGCCGATTTATCATACAATATATGTAGTGCAACTTAATATTTTCTTCTTGACACAATGAGGAACACCTTGCTGAGGCACTCATGATGTGACTCATGGCTTTAATGCAAAAACAGACAAATACATGTCATACCGACATGTTTGCTTCAATTAGTTATGTGTGTAAATTGTCAATAAATGAGCCGCCCAATGGGAAAACCAACAATCTGCATAGGCGAAAACAAAGGCGCAGATCAGCTTCGCGGTAACCGGGAAGCTGATCAGCGTCTTTGTTTTCGCTACACGGATAGTACAATTCTTCTACTTTCTAAATCCAAAATTTGCAGTCTCTAGCCATCTTCTGTGACTGTACAGCCTGATTTGTGTCAGACCTGTTCGGAAACCACATTGTTGGTTTTCCCACGAGGCAGCTCAAATCATGTCAAGCCAGTCGGTTATCCTTTCCACACTGTTTCTGGGTAAGCCTCAGAGAGGCAGGTGACCAGTACTTGGTGCACATCTTTTATCACCATCATGAAAACATGTCCATGTTATGTATACCCCCTTGAACCCCACTTTTGAATAGAAAATCTGGGGTTTGTAGGGGTATACCTATTTTTCTTATTTTTGCTCCAAAACATAGATTGTGGGTACTCGTTTAAACCGCCTCGTCAAGGTTCTAACGTGTACCCACAATCTATGTTTTGAGCAAAAATAAGAAAAATATCAAAATTTTTCAGCTGAAAATTTTCAATTTTTAAAGCTCAAAAAACTTTGTTTATTGCATGGGCAAGTTTTCGTAATGCTATCTGACAAATGCTCTTTTTGAATGGGTAGAAGGGGAAGAATGGCCATTAACATATTTTCATAGCAAAATTTTCAAGAAAGAAAGCAAATTTTCATGAAAGAAATGTGACTCCAGGATCAATTGCAGGCCTGCTTTGTTACACATTGGACATGCTACCAATAGAGCCAGCAAGCCTGCCTAACCTACTTTTTGCTGATGAGCCGCGACGCGAGATAAGCGGTCTTCGGGATTTCAGGCCAGGTCCGACACAAACTGGCCTGTACAGTAACTGAAGCAGGCTAGAGGCTTGAAATTTTGGATTTAGGAAAAAGAGGAATTGTATTATCCGTGTAGTAAAAACAAAGGCGATGATCAGCTGTGCAGTTACTGGACATCTGATCTGCGTCTTTGATTTTGCATAGGCAAAAAGCCTGTTTTCTCATGACGTGGCTCATATAATGTAACATGAGATTTCTTTTTTTATTTTAAATTTTATATTTCCTAAAGTGCATCATTCTTTGTAGCCAGTAGGGCCAATAAATGTGCAAAAATGTCAGACTGATATTTGACAGAAAAGCAAAAGAAAGTTTCAAAAGCTGCACCTCAACAGCTTTTACCAGTGGTTATTTGCAAGCACTGATTTGCAAAAAGATGAAAATAAAGAATGTATTGGAAATACATGACCTTCAAATGTTGGCATTCATGGAAAAAAGCAGTTTCAGCATAAAAAGCACAATATGGCAAGATAACATCCAATAATCGAAAATAAAATCTGATATAGATACAATTTGCAACAAATCGAGAATGACATGAAGGTAATAACATTTGGCACATTTAAACTCTGGTTAACTGTAGAATGATATTCTTAATAAAATAAATAAATTTGACATAGAAAACAATAACTAAAACAAAATTTTTTGTCATAATTTGATTTCACTAGGCACATAGATCTAGCATACCATATTTGTTCTAATTAGCGCACATGCTCCAATAAATGCACACCCTGGTCATTTTCGAAAATAGTGTGCATAAGTGCACACTACTCGTTATGCACACTACTCGACTAATACATTGGTATTTTATACCAATTTTACACATAAATACAACATAAACCGCATTAAAAACAACCTTAGATGATCAAACACTAGTGTGCAATGGCTGGAAACTTAAATGACATCATCAATGGTATTTCTGACATGGTGGTTTATGTGTCGTTTTCGTTCCTAATGTTCGCTTATTAGAACAATATTTTGTTACCTAAACTTTAAGTTATTTTGAAAAACTAATCGCACTGTGCGCTAATTACAACAAATATGGTATTTTGTTAAATAATCCACAACTCTGAATAAAAGCCACTCTATATGTTTTGAAAAACAAATGCTAAAAATACTTAACATTTTATGTGACTGAATAAATAAATAAATCATGAAAAAATCTGCTTTTTGCGTATTCCAAATACAAAGGGGAAGACCACTGGGCTACACAGCTGTGCTACTGTAGAAACAATCTGCTCAGCTTCTTTAGTCTTCACCGCTCATATATCACATGAATTTCTCTTTATGAAATTGGATTTCTAAAGTGTATAAACCTGGCCCTGAGGTTATAAAACGTTTTTCATAGCTACTCATTTAACATTTGACATTTTAACATTGATTTATGAGCAAGATAAATTTCATAATCAGCTGAGTTGAGAACTGGACCAGGGCTTTTTTTCTAATTTAAAAAATCTGAATCCTGTGGTTCTCTCTATCACTAACCACTACATTGCCATTGTTGAGAATGGCGAGTCCCTCTAAGCCTTTAAACTGTCCACTATCACTGCCATAACTTCCAAACATACAGTAAAATCTGCCATCACCTCGAAATACTTGAATCCTGTTATTCCCGCTGTCAGCAACAACTACGAAACCCTGCTCATCTATGGCAATCCCTTTTGGGTATTTCATCTGTCCTTGCATTGTCCCTACTGAGCCAAATGAAAACAGAAAATCCCCATACATGCTGAAAACTTGGATTCTGTGGTTGCTACTATCACTGACATAGATCTTATTGTCCTTGCTTACAGCTAGGTAGTGGGGATTTTCGAACTGGCCACGGGCACTACCGAGTCGTCCAAACTTTCGTACAAAAACACCAGACGACTGGAAAACCTGAACCCTATGGTTTTCTTTATCACAGACATAAATGAAGCCCATCCCATCTGCAGCAATTCCCCAAGGATACAACATCTGACCATCACCTTGACCTTCTTCACCAAATTCAACCTTGAAGTTACCTTGGTGATCAAATACTTGAATTCTGTGGTTATACCTGTCCGTAATTAGTATATCTCCCATTGAATTTATGGCGATGCCTGCTAAACAGTCAAACTCTGATTCACCTTGTCCATAAGAGCCAAAAAACTTTATATAAGTTCCAATATTGTCAAATACTTGCACTCTGTGATTTGAGCTGTCGGCGATATAAACCTGATCTGACCTTGAAACAGCCACTCCCCTTGGCCACACAAATTGACTGTTATCACTTCCCCTTTTTCCGAACCTTATAATTGCCCTTCCTTTGTCTTGATAGTTATTTCTGGCAACATTTACACGGGTGCTTTCACTTCCATCGGAGCCTCCCATCTGGAGTGGTATTTCCTCATCATCATCAGCATTCAAATCAATATCAAACTGCACTGGTGACCTTGACCTAGTTACTGGCCCAGCAGAGCTTGACCTAGAGGATGAGCCCTCTTCTCTTATTGTTTGCATATCGTCTCTTGTAAATGTTCTACTTCTTATAATAGGTGGTCTATCAGTGGACGTGTCAGAGCTGGTGCTTGCAACTGGAGCAGACGGACCACTTGTGCGTGTGGTCTGACCAGTGGATCTAGATGTTGATGTAGTACTGCTGCTTGTATTTGTAGCATGGCTGCTTGAATTTCTGGTTCTCACTTGGATGTCTGTTTGGGACCGTCTTACATTACCCATAGCAGCTGATCTTGCTGCAGCACCTCCAATTTGGCCTGCAATTCTTGTGTCCGACAAATTATGTCTTCGCCTTTCAGCCATGCTTCGTCTGTTTCTGGCATTACTTGGGTTACCATTTCCAACTCTAATGTCACTCCTACGTGGGTATGAAAAATCTACCGGAAGCTCCCATGATAAATTTGGCGGAAGTTGTTGTCTGCTTGCACCAGGTGACCTTTCTGTGTCTTCACCCCCACCTCCCCCTAAACCCATCACACCAGCGACTCTTTCTCTTGGAGTTGGTCTTGGAAGGCTGAGTGGAGCTGATCTTGAAACATTCTGTGGTGAAGCCCTGGATGTATTCTCAATATTCTGAGGGGTTGACCTTGGTAAGCTAGTCATCTGATTCTGCGTATTTCCTCTGGCACTTGGTAAATTATTTGCAATATTTGCATTGCTCTCTGTCCCTCCTACAGCCCCACCTGCACTAACAATACCTGCCATTTGTTCTCTTGCTCCAGGTCTAGATAAGTTAGTTGCTGCAGATGATATTGCTCCCCCACCACCTCCCATCATCCCACCCATTCTTTCTCCCCTTTGTGGAGCTCTTGGACTTGGCCTAGCCATGGCACCTCCCTGGCTGCTGCCAATGAGAGCTAGAGCTCTGTCTAGTGCAGCTGCACTTGCTGACTGGCCACTAGGGGGCACTGTGGCACCACTTCCTGTTGTAGCACTACTTCCTGCTGCAGCAGATGGATTGGAAAATGGAGACTGCTCACGAGAGGAGGAAGAGGACCTCAGATTTTCAACTGAAGATGGGCCAGAGGAATTGGAGCCAGCATTGGCCTCTGAACCATCAACAACAACCAGCTCTCCGAAATTAGTAATAGTCTGAGACAGTCTGTTTCCTTCAAAAAGCACCTGTACCTGCCTTTCCCTTGGCAATCGGACACCATTTCCTTCTTCATATGCTCTCATATTTTCCATATGCTCAACACACTGTCTCCTTATTTCCACCAAGTCTTCATCAGGAATTGTTCCATTTGATCGCGAAAGTACAGATTCGGTAGAATCACAAAAACTTGCCGTACTTGCTAACTCAACTTCAACATTTTCTTGACACATGCGTAGTGACCTAATCTCACCTAACAACCACATTTGCACCTCACTATGAAGCAATCTTTGCCTGTTTCTCATTTCTGAAATGTAGCGTTCCATCATTTCGGTAATTTCAGCCTTCCCTGCTTCTGCCCTCTGATGCAACTGTTCAGATTTACTCTCAATGGTTGATATTGCATCAGAAAACGATGGCATCCCTCTTCTCAGTTGACTAACAAGCCTATTTATATCCAACCTTAGCTGATCCATATGTGAGCGTTTACATGTATCACAGATGACGTTATCACAGTGGGCACAGCGAGAAAGTTGACGTTCCCTGCCACAGGAAAAGCACCCAGTCCTTCGCTGAGACATTGCTTCTTGACCCTCATCATTTAGAGCATTCAAAGCATCTGAAAAAATTTAGCCACATGTATTTTGATAAAATGAACAACTACTGCATTGGCTTAAATCTCTGAATTTTCACCTAGTCTGACAGCTGTCATTGCTCTGCCCTTGAATACTTTTTTTTTTCAAGCAAACAATAACAATGTTGCAACACCCATGCCATTTTTTTTTTCTTTGTCCATTTAAGAACTTTGGTTGTGCTTCTTTTGTTTAATTTTGAGCTTACGTTAACACATAACACGGAGAACCAATGCTTGCCCAAAGACACAACATTCTTGCACACCCGACAAGAAAATATTGGTACACCCAAGGTTTTGGTAAGGGGTAGAAACTCTTATCTACCCCTTGTTGTCTGACCCTGTGTGCACGTGTTCCTCTTTAACATAGGTTGTACTGGATGTCACGTAACTTTGTCGTTAAGTGCGCACGTCACAACCACGTCAGCGTTGCAGCGTTTTTCAATGAAAATTTTATGAAAATCAAGCTTCACCACATTAAGGTATGCAAGAAAAAGAATCTATTATGTGTGTATTATGTCTGTCCCACGGGTCACAGTTTGGCATCACTTGGCGAGCCTGGTGATGCCAAAGTGACCCTCAGGACAGATTTGTCAATCTATACCTGACACCCATGTAAGATTCTTATAATGACATTCCTGGATTTGAACCCCAGACCTCTTGATCAGCAGCTCATCATTTTGCCACTAAGCTACCATTTCATGCTCCTTTTTAGCTTAATTTGATATCGGTTTCTGCTGAGTAAGCCTTCTGGGGAGATGTTTGGGTGGCTGTTTGCATGGTTTAAGCTGCCTTTAGTTTTTGTAGGAGTAGGGCTACTCCTTCAGTTTGTCATGCATTTTCTTTTATCATATGTTTGTGATTTTGGTTCTTTCACATCTTGCATTTGAGGTCAAGACTATATGAGCCGCGTCGTGAGAAAACCGGATTTTTGCCTATGCGAAAACAAAGGCGCAGATCAGCTTCGCGGTAACCGCGAAGCTGATCAGCGCCTTTGTTTTCGCTACTCGGATAGTACAATTCCTCTTCTACTTAAATCCGAAATTTCAAGCTTCTAGCTCTTTTCTGTGCTTGTACAGGCCGGTTTGTGTCGGACCTGGTCGGAAACCCCGAAGACCGGTTTTCTCGCGTCGCGGCTCATATTATACAGCTAGTTTCACTTTTATTTATTTCACACAACCTTGATGGGCAGGGTTTTGCTTTTTACGGAAAATATTAAAAACAAAGTGATTCCATGTGTACTCATTACAGATGATAAGACAAATGATCAAAATTATTCATATCAATATAGGGATCAAATATGATTTTCCATTCATTAACATTCGCTAGGTTCAAGGAGTGTTGAAAACCGAGGGCATAGCCTGAGGTTTTCAACACTCCCCGAGGGACCTAGCAAATGTTCATAAATGACAAAATCATTTTTGATCACTATTATTGCATAAATTCTGCAAAAACGAAAGAAGTAAAGGTGCGCTGTATTTTACAGCATCATAACCTTTTCATATGTGTAAAAGTTTTCATTCTAATGGTTGTTCAGGGCGGACTTCAGTTACTCATTATTAGCAAGTGTTTTATGTGGCGCCCGGTAACGAGCATAAATAAAAGCCATGTATTAATAGCACGCGCACATGAGAATTGCTATATTAATACATGACTTTCTTTTTATAAATATATGGCTGTTGATATCGTGTGACCGGGTATTTATGCAATAAAAAGACTTAACCTACCACCTAAGTTGATAGGTTCTGGATCCTGATTGGCTACTGGAGGAGGAAGTGGGAGTGTCTGAGTTTGAGTGGGTAGGTCCAAAAAGTTTAAGATTGTTCTATTGGTTGGAAAAGCTGAGACACCACTGTACGGCACTCTGTGTTCTACACGACATTCTGGGCATTTTATGCAGTGGAACCTGCAATTAGAGATGATACTATAACTAAAGATATTCTGAACATAATAAATTATTTAAGATAATAGTGAAATGCTCCAACAAAAAACAAAACGCTATTTAATCTGAATGATTATCCATTTTCAGTTTCCATATAACCAAAAAATTCAGTGAAAAAGCCTGTACCCAGTATCTTTATCTGGGACAAAATATAAGCCAGACATGACACTATAGAAAATATCGAAAGATAGTTCTCTGTTTTAGGAAAGTATCATTTAACTTATTTTAAAAGGTCTTCCTGATATATATCTAGCTACTTTCTAAACCAAAATCTAAATTTCCGATCTGGTTGGAAATTTTAAGAAATGGTGTCTTTGCCGCTGAAACATTAGTAGGCTGTCCACTATTTTTTAACAAGAGGACCAATGGTTCTGTAGCTCACCTGAGAAATTTTCTAATAGTAAGCTTAAAGGTCATGGGAATCAGATTTAATTAAATCTCTTAGTTCCACCTATCCATGGATTTTCCAACTAAAATTTGGCTTTCATCATTAAAGCATTTTAATTTTGATACATAAATGACTTAAATGGGCCAAGGTCAAGAATTGACCTTGACCTTAATTAATCACACAACTTCATTAACTCCATTAGTTGTTTGCATCTACCGCTTTTCAGGTCTCAGACTGCAATAGTTTTCAAAATATCCATTGTTTTCACTTTTCCCCATGTAAAAGTCTAAGTTTCCAAAATTGACCTTGCCGTAAAATAGGTCAAGGTCATCCTAGGATCATCATTTGATCAAACTATGATGGGCTGGAGACCCAAATGCTACATACAAACTTTTGTGAAAATCAGCCCAACATTTCTGGAGAAGATTTTTTGAGCATTTTATGAGTATGTGAGCATGGCAGCCATGTTGAGCATGTGACCTGGATTTCGCGATCAGACTTTCGCTCCCCCTACCCATGAAGGCTCCACAAAAAATTTCATAGGCCAAGCAGTTTCAGAGAAGAAGATCTTTGAAAAGTGTGTATACATGGACGACAGACAGGCCAAGGTTAAGAGATGACCTTGACCATAATTAATCACATACCTTCATATCAGAGTGCATCTACATGTACCACTTTTCAGGCTGCAATAGTTTTCAAAAACACCTAAAAGCCTAAGTTTCCAAAATTGACTTTGCCATAAAATAAGACAAAGTCACCCACAGGTCATAATTTTATCAAACTATGCTGGGCTGGAGCCCCAAATGCTACATACCAAGTTTTGTAAAAATAGGCTCATCGGTTCTGGAGAATTAGATTTTTGAGCATTTTTGAGCATCTGCAAGCATGGCGGCCATGTTCAGCATGTGACCAAGATTTCGTGATGAAGCTTTCGTTCCCTCTTATAATCCATGGAGGCGCCACATAAAATTTCACTTTCATAGGCTAAGCAGTTTCAGAGAAAAAGATTTTTGAAAAAAAAAGTGTATGGATGACAGATGGGCCAAGGTCAAGAGATGACCTTGACCTTAATTAATTGCATACCTTCATTCACTCCACTAGTTCTATGCATCCACCCCTTTTCAGGTATGAGGTTTTCAAAAACTCCATTGTTTTCACTTTTTCCCATGTAAAAGCCTAAGCTTCCAATATTGACCTTGCTGTAAAATAGGTCAAGGTCATCATTTGTTCAAACTTTGATGAGCTGGAGCCCCAAATGCTACATAACAAGTTCTGTAAAAATCGGCCCACCGATTCTTGAGAAGATGTTTTAGAATGGTGGCTATGTTGAGCATGTGATCTTGATTTCGCAATCAAACTTTCGTTACCCCAACCCAGGCTCCACAGAAAACTTCACTTTCATAGGCCAAGGAGTTTCAGAGAAGACCTTTGAAATTGTGGATGACGCCGGACGGACTAACGCCAGACCATTGGTATACTATAAGTTTACCATGTGAGCCTTCGGCTCAGGTGAGCTAAAAATTTCTGTGATACTGACCTATCAACCAGCTGTTCTAGACACGGTGACTCGCAGAAAGTATGTTGGCATGGCAACAGTTTGGGTGTTCTAAATCTGTCCAAGCATATAGGGCAGCGCAGTAATTCATTGATATGTTGTGCTGAGTATGATGCTCCCTGGTCATCAGCCATACTGAATTCTGAAAAAAAAAATATAAGAATATAAAAAGCATGTGATGAAAAAACGAAAACAATTCAATTTTCTTACCATAACACATGAGCTAAAAATCCTCACTGAAACAAGTTATTCCAACATTCTTTTCCAATGATATTTTGGGTGTGAATGAACAGTAAATTAGCTAGTGGTAAGAACTAAACAAGTTAAACATAAAGACATATAAAACAGGTAACAATTGTTACTTTAACTGCTAATCTGTTTTGATTTGGTTTTCGATTTTTTATCTAGCACTGAGTAGACTTGCATGACCCCATTATTTGACAATGTACAAAGAAATGAGAAAGTGAAGCGCAGAAAGTATACCTGGTTATTTACCTATGATTGTAAGCATGTGATATATCATGATTAATGCCACTAAATGACATACATAGGTAATCCATGCATACACCCAGTGAAGACTCCAATCAGCTTTGATTAAAAAGATTTCAGTCTCTTTTGAGTATTTTTGACCAAGTTTATGTCAATACTAAAACAGCAATTGATACGACTTGCAGATGCTGAAGTTGATATTTGCCTGCACTGTCAGTTGGTTTTGCCATGCCACTGCTCATTTAACAGCAGCTGCCACAGGTGAGGTTGGTCCAAAAAGACTTCAGTTCCAATTAAAGCGCAAGAAAGAAGAATTATTTCTACAAAGGCTGACAACTCCAAAACAGTAATCAGAGGGTCAGTCTTGGCTTCATTAAGAAGATTTCAGTCTCATTTCAGTTTTTGTTACCGAAATTACCTCTTTAAAGCACAAGAAAGAAGTATCCTTCCTGCAAAGGATGATAACCCCAAACAAATAGTCATAAGTTTGTTTATTTTAATAGGTCATACCAGTATAAGTATGGCATGCTTACTTTACTCTCTATTCTGAATGAGCAAGAATGTATTTGTTTATGTTTTTATGTCAAATTTTTGTGCTATTTTTGACTAGACCAATTTATGTGCTTCATATTCATTAAGTTTGGATAGCCAAGTGGCCACCTTTAGGGAAATAGTTGCTCACAAGCTTTTGATATGTTCTCTTTGCATTAGTACCTGATTGCCAATTTATTTTTTTTTCAACCTTTGTTTTAAGGGTTTCTAATACAGAATGATGCTTCTGGCTGCACAAGTCCCATATCAAATGCTTACTTTCTTACTTGTACATTTTTAGTCGGGCCCCCGCCCATTTGGGCCTGAGAAATATACGGTCTGTTTGTGTCTCCAGGCAAAGCTTATAAACTATTGACCAACCACCTGATTACTGGTTAATGGCCTAGGTTTGAGTCTGCCCAGGAAAAGTGGATAGGTCTGAGTCTTCACTGCCTCCAAATCTGTGATAGAATCAATGAACTATGAGAAATTAAAGTTCTGAGGATAGCCCAAAATCTTGGAAAAACTTACTTAGTTTACACAGTGTAAATCAGACCTTGTTTTCAAGCTCCTCTAGCTATCTTGGTTGTCACAAGGTGTGACTAAGGTATCTAATCATGGCCCTTATCCTTCATCCCCTGGTATCTTTGCTCTGTATGTAGTACTCTTACCCTGTAAGAAAATTAGAGAAAAACAATGATAATTAAATTTAGGTTTGAAAAGAAAGAAAAATAATGCTAATACCAGAGGACCAATGGTCCTGTAAACGCTCACCTGAGAACTGAGATATATACAAATAAACTTGTTTGACTAGAATGGTAATATACACGTATATAACCCCAGGGCAGGGTCAGAGCAACCACTGGAGTCAATTTCTTTTTTAAATCATAAAGATTCAGTCCATTTGCCAATTTACTGCAAGTTTTGCCCTTCAAATGACATTGTAACAATATTCCCCATTCAAATGAGTGGGCAACCTAAGTTGACCTTGCCGTAAAATAGGTCAAGGTCATCCCAGGGTCATGATTTATATAAACTTTGTAGAGCTCCATTGCCTGATGCTTCATGCCAAGTTTCAAAATTATAGGCCTTCTGGTTATGGAGAAGAAGGTTTTTGCTATTTATAGCCATGGCGGCCATCTTGGCCACGTGACCTGGACCATTTAAACAAACTTTCATTCACTCTTCCTAAGAATGCTCCAAATAAAGTTTGGCTTTGATTTGCCAAGCAGTTTCAGAGAAGATGTTTGAATATTATGGTCATACACATGTATATAGCCCCGGGGCAGGGGGAGACAACCCTCTGAGCCCAAAATATTTTCATAAACATAAATCTTCTGTCCATTTGCTCATTCCTAGCAAGTTTTTTGCCATTAAATGACATTTTTTCCCATTCAAATGCATAGGCGGCCTAAGTTGACCTTGCTGTAAAATAGGTCAAGGTCACCCCAGGGTCATGATTTATATAAACTTTGTAGAGCTCCATTGCCAGATGCTTCATGCCAAGTTTCAAAATCATAGGCCTTCTGGTTATGCAGAAGAAGATTTTTAAAGGTTTTTGCTATTTATAGCCATAGCAGCCATCTTGGTCATGTGACCTCGACCATTTAAATAAACTTTCTTTCCCCCTTCCCAAGGAAGCTCCACATGAAGTTTGGCTTCGATTGGCCAAGCGGTTTCAGAGGAGAAGATGTTTCAATATTATGGAAATATACATGTATATAGCCCCGGGGCAGGGGCAGACAACCCCAGGGGCCAAAATTTTTCCATAAACATTAATTTTCTGTCTATTTGCCTATTCCCAGTAAGTTTTACCCATTTAATAGCATTTTACCATTTTTCCCCATTCAAATGCATTGGCGACCTAAGTTGACCTTGCCGTAAAATAGGTCAAGGTCATCGCAGGGTCATGATTTATATATACTTTGTAGAGCTCCATTGCCTGATGCTTCATGCCAAGTTTCAAAATCATAGGCCTTCTGGTTATGGAGAAGAAGATTTTTAAAGGTTTTTGCTATTTATAGCCATGGCGGCCATCTTGGTCATGTGACCTGAGCCATTTATATAGACTTTTGTTCCCCCTTCCTAAGGATGCGCCACATGAAGTTTGGCTTTGATTGGCCAAGCGGTTTCAGAGGAGAAGATCTTTGAAATTGTGGACGGATGACGGACGGACGGACGACGGACGGACGGACGACAGAGCATGGCCATCCTATAAGCTCACCTTGTGAGCCTTCGGCTCAGGTGAGCTAAAAAGTTATCTGTAACTTACATTACAAACCAGAAAAAGTAAAAATAAGTGATCCCAACAGTTGTTCTTTTTTCAGCAGTTTTCTTGAAGAGTTTTACAGACCAGCAAACCACAATGTCATCATACTGGGTCATAAATGTCAGATACCCGTACGAAAAATACTACAATACTACAGCTATACTATTGCAATATGTCAACAAGATTCTTGCTAAAATTTGATTTTATAGCAATATTACAACAATAATAATATATTGCAATAAAATGAGTAAAAATATTGTAATAATTTGAACAAAAGTTTAGCAAGAATTTGGGAGAAAAACTACCACTGAAAATATTGCCATAAAACAGACGAAAAAGTGCTGAGTAATAACTTCCTGTTGCATCATAGTTTTGGAGGTTAACTTGAGATTAACACACAGTAAATACACATGCTGTTTAAATCTAAGGACAGAAGAAATGTGCTCCAAGTTAAATAAGCTTAAATTTTCTATAATTTGAAGAAAAAGTTAACAACATTTTGCATGAAATGGATATATAAAGGTTAGTGTGTTTTATGCATGTTTTTAAAAAGCAATTTCAATAACAATTTCAAGTTTTATATTGATTTAATGTTTATAATACCCCACCCACCTACACTGGCAAACAAATTTTAAATTTTATAGTGTTTGGAGTTGGGCACCAATTTTATTCAACAAACTGGCTAAGACTGGTCAACTTTAGCTAAGATGTTGCTTTGGAAACTTATCTCCCTAAATTAGCATGCTTCATGTTCTGTTAAATGTCTTCTTCTATATGCTATGAAGTGTGTTGAAAATTTGAAATAAAATGTCAAGGTCTTTGTGTGAATATCAATATACACATACATGTATGAGCAAATTATTGCAATATTTTTTGAAAAAGTTTTGCTAAACTTTTTGAAAAAATATTGCCATACTTTTTGAAAAAATATTGCAATAATTTGAGCATTAATTATGGCCATAATTTTCCATAGCAAGAATCCCGGCAATATTTTGGCTAGAATTATTGCAATATTTTTTGACAAGATTCTTGCTGATTTAAATATTTTACCTAAGATTATAGCTGAAGTATTGTTGTCATTATAGCTTGAAAAAGACAATTTCCTGCCAAGAATCTTGCTTTACTTTACAGCTAAAGTATTGTTGAAGTATTGCTGTATATTTTCGTACAGGTACAGCAATGTTTTTGTGAAAACCCCACAGGGTGTTTATCAGAAGTCTTTAGGAACTTATCTTTGAAGAAATTGTGCATGATTTAAGGGTGATGGGTGGGAATATGGGCCGCCAAATAGATGGGCTGCTTGTGTCTCCAGGCAAAGCTTCTTAATGACTGACCGACCATCTGATTACTGACTAACCGCTCAAGTCTGTGCCTGCCCAGGAAAAGTGGTTTAGTCAGACCATCCATACATATAGGACTTAATGGTTTGGCTAGAAAACTAAACCGCAAGTGTAACGCACACACGCATGAGAACGTAGATGATCGAGGTGCCTACAATAGCTCTATGCACTTCCATGCAGTCAAGCTAAAAATTAGTGGCATAACAGTATAATGGCTGTATGAATCTTCCGATGTAATTGATGTTTTCTTTGGAGCAGTGATAGCCACAATGATGAACAAATTCTGTTACACTTCAACCTCATTATAACGCGCCTCATTATAATGCGTTTTTCATTATAACACGGCCAAGTGATGACTCCCAAATTGATCATTTTGCTATATGTCTATACTTATAGCGCTATCTTTGGGGTCCATAACCATGTTATAATGAGGTTGCTTTAAGCAACCTCATTATAACACGGTTATGGACCCCAAAGAAAACGCTATCTTTGGGGTCCATAATTGTGTTATAATGAGCAACCTCATTATAACATGGTAATGGACCCCAAAGATAGCGTTATAATGAGGTTGTACTGTATTATCAAATTTCCATCACAACCTGAGTGCTATTAGCCTTTTTTCATGCTTCACAAAAAATATACTGAGATGTATGTAGATAGCAGTATATGAGTTGCAACGCGAGAAAACCGGTCTTTGGGAGTTCCAACCAGGTCCGACACTAACCGGCCTGTACAGTCTCAGAAGAAAGCTAGCCGCTTGAAATTTTTGATTTAAGACTAAGAAGAGAAAATGTACTATCCGAGCAGCGAAAACAAAGGCGCTGATCAGCTTCGCAGTTACTGCGAAGCTGATCTGCGGCTTTGTTTTCGCATAGACAAAAATCTAGTTTTCTCATGACACGGCTCATATCATCTAGTATCAAACTAACTAATTTGATTTGTTGTCATGGAAATGGAAAGACTAAAATATTCTATAATCCAGCTAATTACTGTTGCAGCTGGAGATGGAACTAATTATAAGTAATGAACATGCAGTTTATAGAGTTTCTGGAGGAAATTCTCTCCAAGATACCCTGTAGTTTAATCATGACATTTATGATAGTGACCTAGTAGCTCTCACCAAAAATGACCTCATTATTATATTACTCAGAGGCCAAAAGAACAAAATCTAAAAGCTGGTAAAAAATTCAACACAAAAATTCAAACCTGTAATATCAGAACTGGTTAAAAAGAATAAAAAGAAGTCAATAATAAAAGTGAACAAGATATTTTACCTGTATTTTTCTCCAATTAAATATAATATGCGTTCTAAGAATACAACTGTAAACAAACATTCAGAAGCACTTAGTTCCACAGTACAAGAGTAGCTTTGATCGACTTTCTGAGGAATGTTGTTGCAGAAATTCTCAGAGCACCAGATAAACACTGCATTTGATAGAATTCTCTCCACCAAAAATGAGATAATATGTTGAATTATAGTTCACTGTTAACCAATAGTACATTGTCATTTCTGAATACTTAAACTAAGTAAACTTATAATGAAAAACACAAAAAGCAGTTTTAAGAGTTCTCTGGTATTAAACTGAGTGTATATTGTCTTATATAAGAAAATTCTTTGCTTTTATTCTGTTTTAGTGAATATGGAACAGTCCGTAGCTTGAAATATAGGTCATCGTGACCTATTACAGGGAATCCTATCACAAACTAAGCTACCCCAAATACATGTACCAGTAGAAAACCATGAAAAAATAATTACATATGAAAATAGTATACCTTTATAAACATATAACTCCACAAAGAATGCAAGAACTGCATGTGTTACAGACAATTTGAGCCCTGTCATGAGAAAACTGGATTTTTGCCTATGCGAAAACAAAGGTACAGCTTTCGCACAGCTGTACAGCGTCTTTGTTTTCACCACTCAGATAGTACAATTCCTCTTCTTTCTAGATTTCAAGCTTTTAATCATCTGCTGCAGCTGCACAGGCTGGTTTGTGTCGGATCAGGTCGAAAACCCTCTCACATCGTGGCGCACTTAGCACTGTGTATTATGTCACCATCTGGTGAGTACTTTGTTCCACATTCTTCGTCCTTTTTTTCTAATGCAAAATGGAGCTTTTACGTCAGAATCTACCAACCTAAATCTTTTAATAGTAACTTTCTCTTTCTTTCTACAATATGAGCCTGTGCATGAGAAAACCAACAGTTTCGGTTCCGACCAGGTCAAACACATACCGGGCTGTACAGTCACAGAAGATGGTTAGAGGCTGGAAATTTTGGATTTAGAAAGAGGAGGAATTGTACTATCCGTGTAGCGAAAACAAAGGCGCTGATCAGCTTCGCAGTTACAGCGAAGCTGATCTGCGCCTTTGTTTTTGCCTATGCAGATTGTTGGTTTTCCAATGCCAGATTCACCACTTGTGCAATCAATTTCTGCAGTTTTCCCATGGAATTCAGTAATTTTCATGCCAAGAGTTATTAACTATATTTCTATTTGATACACATTCATATTTGAGTCATGTCATAGGAAAAATCTATTTTATTGCATATGCAAAACCAAAAGCATATAGAAAAGTTGTGAAATAATTATTGTACTGTTTCTGCATAACCCTTCTATGACAAATGGACTTGCCCATCATTATCATTTGGATGAGTCCATTGTCATTTTAGGGACATTAGGAGTGATTTTGAATTTTTTAATTCCATTTTTCGACGAAAATCCTCTAAGCAAACCGAATAGTCCCAGATGGGACGGCGCATTCTGCAGCGTCACATCTGGGGCTATACTGATAGTCAATGTCCCATAAAAAGGACGTCAGGCTTATATGAGTTAATCAAAAGTGAAAACTAGAAACCTCATTCCTAAGTCTCAAGCCTCTGGCTATCTCCTGTGGTGCACAAGCTAATTTGTGTCAGACCTCTGCAGAAACCGGGTGACAGGTTTTCTTATGATGCTGCTTATTCATAAACATCAACAGAAAATTCTGAGTTGGCAACCAAACAGACACTGACTGGCCTGCTAAGCCAGGTATTTAGATGTTTTGCAATTTTTTCGCAGTTACCCCAAAGCTGATCTGCATATTTGTTTTCACATATGCAAAATGTTGGTTTCCTCATGATGCCGCTCAAATGTTCAGTCATTTTGGGGTATTTGTTTGCTTGTTTTGAGGTTTAACATCAATTTTTCAGTCATATTGGGACAGAGCCACGGCTTCCTGGGTAACCAGTAGTGTGGGTTGTTAATGTGTCTTGCTCAAAGATGGTGCCCTGTGTGGGGATTGAACCCAAGACCTCTCAATTCAGTCTGATGCTCTACCACCAGGCCACCCCAATCCCCTCCTTTTGGGTAAGAGTCACCACTTCATGGGTACCTTATTACCTATAAATTACATAGTCTGACACTCCATGCCTCCAAGAGATAGGTTACATTTGAGCTGTGACGAAAGAAAACTGGTCCTTATGGTTTCCACCCAGATCCGACAGAAACCAGCCTGCACAGCTGCAGAAGAAGGCTAGAAGGTTGAAATTTTGGATTTAGGAAGAAGAGGAATTGCACTATCTGTGTAGTGAAAACAAAGGCGCTGATCAGCTTGGCAGTTAACCATCTTTCACCACTAACTACAAATCAGAGCAAAGTTGGAGCATGGCCATCAAAATATTTTCATGACCATATTTTCTTGTAGAACATGTAAGAAATGTGCCTGATGAGGATTGATCGTGGGTCTGCGCTAACACTTGAGTTTACGACCATATCTTCTTGAAAGAAATGTGCCTGACATGATGATTGATCGTGGGTCTGCGAGCTAACATACTTGGTTTTACGACCATATCTTCTTGAAAGAAATGTGCCTGACATGAGAATTGATTGTGGGTCTGTGCTAACATACTTGGTTTTACGACCATATCTTCTTGAAAGAAATGTGCCTGACATGAGAATTGATTGTGGTTCTGCAAGCTAACATACTTGGTTTTACGACCATATCTTCTTGAAAGAAATGTGCCTGACATGAGGATTGATTGTGGGTCTGTGCTAACATACTTGGTTTTACGACCATATCTTCTTGAAAGAAATGTGCCTGACATGAGAATTGATTGTGGTTCTGCAAGCTAACATACTTGGTTTTACGACCATATCTTCTTGAAAGAAATGTGCCTGACATGAGAATTGATTGTGGTTCTGCAAGCTAACATACTTGGTTTTACGACCATATCTTCTAGAAAGAAATATGCCTGACATGAGGATTGATCGTGGGTCTGCACTAACATACTTGGTTTTATGACCATATCTTCTTGAAAGAAATGTGCCTGACATCATGTGGACTGATCGTGGGTCTGCCCTAACATACATACTTGGTTGTACGACCAAATCTTCCTGAAAGAAATGTGCCTGACATGAGGATTGCTCGCTCGTCGGGGAGCTAACATACTTAGTTTTACTATCAAGTCAACTGGCTCAGTTACCTAATACACAATAAGACTGGAATACAGATTATCGGCTAGACAGCTCTATGTGCACAATAATATGAATCAGTCAAAAAGGAACACTTCCTAGCTTATTATTGTTTATTTCTAACAAGCAAAATTTAATACAATATCAGAATACATCAAACAATAAAAATTAAAATAACAGAAGATATGGCAAGTTGGTAGAAATGACTTGTTTTGCTATCTTAATAAAGATTGAGATCAGTAGGAAAAGGTGCTGGGTTTTTGAAAACTGGTGAATGATTCATTAATTTCTATTTCAATTTACATGTAATTTAAGTTAGTGTAAGTACATAAATTTTCCAAATGCAGACATATTTGTTTGTATGGCTCACTGTAACACAGTTGCATTACTTCTACACATCTGCCATTGACTTTCTCCAGAGGTAGAGCAGTGGGATATGCTTGGCAAGTGTATCTAAGAACAATTCTGAAACAAGTAGCCCAAAGGGCAATGATCCTTCACCAAGTGAGAGTCAAGATGTACAGTCACTGGACAAGTAGTTGGGGGGTTTACATTATATGGGCATGGTGGCCATCTTGGTCATGTGACCTGGATTTTTTTCATACATTTTGGCTCCCCCTTCTTATAGATGCTTCATATAAAATTTGGCTTTGATTGGCCATGCAGTTTCAGAGGAGATGTTTGAATATTATGATAATATATAAGCATATTAACCGAGGGATAAGGGGCAGATGAGCCATTCAAATCATTTGAAATGCATATGCGACCTATGTTGACCTTGCTGTAAAATAGGTCAAGGTCATCACAAGTCATGATTTATATTTACATTAAATATAGTACTTTAGTCATTAATGCTTCATGTCAAGTTTCATTGAAATAGGACCATCGATTCTGGAGGAAAAGATTTTTAAAGGGTTTTTATCATATATGGGCATGGTGGCCATCTTTATCATGCGACCTGGATTATTTATTGGTTCCCCCTTCCTGTAGATGCTTCATATAAAATTTGGCTTTGATTGGCCAAGCGGTTTCAGAGAAGATGATCTTTGAAAATGTGAACACACGGATGGACGCCGGCTCAAGTACCATCCTATAAGCTCCTCAGGTGAGCTAAACTTTTACTCCAATTATCAGCCCAAATGTTAAAATGTGTTGTCAAATTTCTAATTTCCCATATTTAAATCATGGTGACTTGCAAAACTCACAGAGTTGGGATTTATTATTCATCTGATTCTCCATATTATATCCCTTGGCTTGGAGAAGATACTACAGTAGATACATGTATGTATTACACTGTACTTATGTGTTATATAACTGGGTAACTTGACAACACCAGGCAAGGTTCGAAGGAACACTTTACCAGTATTAAGTCCCCATTCAAGCAACTGACAACTTTCCACCAAGATACAAGGCATTTCATGAAAGCTAGTTTTAAATACATGTCTACAGATACAACCGGGCAAATACCAGCTTAGCAGTTCACAATTTTCAGACATCTCAAAATCAGTTGTCAAAGACAAGAAATTGACAGTACACAACAGTCATCCAGGTGCAATTTAAATATAGAAAAAGTTGTTCATTTCTTTAAAATAGTCAAAAGCTGTCAAACATTCACCTTGGTCTGCTTCATTATTTTCAAACAACCAATGAAATTTTTGGAAAGAGAAATCAACATCTCTCAATTCCATCTCACTGTGGCCAATCAGAGATAAATAAGGTGATGATGTACATTTCAAGGTTAATACAAATATTGGACAGGAAATGTCAATTTCATGTTTTTGACAACTAGTTAGGAGCTGTTTGAAACACCTGGATTGCTAAGCTGCTATTTGCCTGGTTGTAATACATTCCTTGAAAAAAAAAATCAGAAAATTATCACTACAACATCACATTTTATGTTCGGCTTCATACTGAACATAACCACAAACTCATTTTGAGCAAATTGGTGGGGAAAAGACTTTTTAGCATATGTGAAACCAGAGGTCCAATGGTCCTGTAAACGCTCACCTGAGATCTGCTGTATATACCAATAAACATGTTTGAATATTATGGAAAAAAGCCCCAGTAAAGGGGCAGAAGAAGCCCTGGGGTCATTTTTTTTTTCAGAATAATCAATATCCTGTTCATTGGCAAGTATTTCCCTTTAAAATGACATTTTAACAGTTTTACCCATTCAAATGCATAGGCGACCCGAGCTGACCTTGCCCTAAAATAGGTCAAGGTCATAATAGGATCATGATTTATATACATATTGTAGTACTCGAGTCATTGATGCTTCATGCCAAGTTTCGTTAAAATTGGTCTGCCAGTTCCAGAGAAGAAGATTTTTGAAGGGTTTTTTACCATATATGGGCATGGTGGCCATCTTGGTCATGTGACCTGAATTATTTATATATACATTGATTCCCCTTCCTATAGATGTTTCATATAAAATTTGGCTTTGATTGGCCAAGCGGTTTCAAAGAAGAGGATGTATTATGGTAATGTATATGTATATTGCCCGGGTGGTTGCAGATGAGTCCCTGGGGTGCAATTTTTTTTTTCAGAATCATTGATATTCAGCCATACTGCTTATTTCCTACAAGATTTTCCCTTTGCAGTTTCAGAGACAAAGATCTTTGACAAGAGGACCAATGGTCCTGTAAACGCTCACCTGAGATCTGCTGTATATACCAATGATATAGAAAATAGTCACAGTATAGGGGCAGATGAAGCCCTTGGGCCATTTTTTTTTTCTTCAGAATAATCAATATGCTGTCCATACGTTTTTCCCTTCAAATGACATTTTAACAGTTTACCCATTCAAATACATAGGCAACCCATGTTGACCTTGCCTTAAAATAGGTCAAGGTCATCACAGGGTCATGATTTATACATATATTGTAGTACTTGAGTCATCGATGCTTCATGCCAAGTTTCTTCAAAATCGGTCCACCGGTTCCGGAGAAGAAGATTTTTTGAAGGGTTTATACCATATATGGGCATAGCGGCCATCTTGGTCATGTGACCTGGATTATTTATATACACATTGATTCCCCCATTCTATAGATGCTTCATATGAAATTTGGCTTTGATTGGCCAAGCGGTTTCAGAGGAAAGGATGTTTGAATATTATGGTAATATACATGCCTAATGCCCCGGGGCTGGGGCAAATGAGTCCCTGGGGTCCAATTTTTTTCAGAATCATTAATATTCAGTCCTACTGCCCATTTCCTGCAAGACTTTCACTTAAAATGACATTTTAAAAGTTTTCCCCATTCAAATGCATTGGCGACCTATGTTGACCTTGCCGTAAAATATGTCAAGGTCATCCAAAGGTCATAATTTATAAATACATTGGAGCACTCTAGTCCCCAAAGCTTCATGCCAAGTTTCCTTGAAATCGGTCCAGTGGTTCCGGAGAAGAAGAATTTTGAAGGGTTTTTACCATATAAGGGCATAGTGGCCATCTTGGTCATGTGACCTGGATTATTAAGAAACAAATTGATTCCCCCTTCCTGTAGATGCTTCATATAAAATTTGGCTTTGATTGGCCAAGTGGTTTCAGAGAAGAAGATCTTTGAATATTTTTGTAATATTCATGTATATTGCCCCAGGGTGGGGGCAGACCAACCCCTAGGGTCCAATTTTTTTTCAGAATTACCTACCTTCAGTCCATTTGCCCATTTCCTGCAAGATTTGCCTTTCAAATGACATTTTAACAATTTTTCCCATTCAAATGCATGGGCGACCTATGTTGACCTTGCCGTAAAATAGGTCAAGGTCATCCAAAAGTCATAATTTATAAACACATTGTAGTACTCTAGGTAAAACACATTGGTTCCCCCTTCCCATAGATGCTTCATATAAAATTTGGCTTCAATTGGCCAAGCAGTTTCAGAGAAGAAGATCTTTGAAAATGGTGGACGACGGACGACGACAGACGACGGACGCCAGATCATGGCCATCCTATAAGCTCACCTTGTGAGCCTAACGGCTCAAGTGAGCTAAAAATGGTGGATGACTGGTGGACGACGGACGGACGCCGGGTGCCTGCCTATCCTATAAGCTCACCTGTAAGCCTTCGGCTCAGGTGAGCTAAAAAGCAAAACCATTAGGACCTGTAATTTGTCACTAAAATTGCTGGCCAAAGCCTTATGTGTCTGACCTACTCAGACTTTAACCAGGCCTTCTCTCACAAAAGCAAAAATCTCTAATGTAGACTGTTTGTAAAAAAAAAAACAGTTTTTGTTTCCTTGATTTATTGCTTTACTTTCCAGTCAACAGTTTTGGCCATGTCGGGACCTTAGCTGTCGAAAGGGATGTAAAGCAATGAATCAACCAAACAAGAATTCCTTTACCCAATAAAATGCAAGTCTTTGTCAAGGGATTTTCATTTATGTGTGACTGACAAAGCCTTAAAGACCAATTTTGTTGTGAAATATTTCATATCATATGTACATGCTTACAAGCTGAGGCCATATATAAAATACAGATGCTCATTGATTACAAAGTATCAAAATTTCTATAATAAACTACAGTTTTTTTTCATACTACATGTACAATGTATAATAATATTCACTTTTCTTAACAGGCATATTACAAAAAAGCCCTTAACTCATACCATGATGATGTTTCATTTGCTTGGGTACCATGCAGTGAAAATCATGGATAATCACATTATCTTACATGGACAGAAATAAAGAAATTACACACTTTGTTAAGGAGTGGCTGGTTGTACTGCTCGGTTGGTGTAGAAAACTGTTTAGGGTGATAAAAACTTATAAGAACTGTCATTCAAAACTATGATTTTTGCAAAATCCCATTTCTTCTAACATGAAGCTGTATGCACATGCGTTTATTCAAACAAGAAGCTATGTCTCTGGTAATGCCTGTTCTGGTCTAACCTTGTTGGAAAGCCTGGAGGTTTTCTTGCCATGCAGCTTACAATCATGTGGCTCATAACAACTTTAATCGGAACAATTACACCTAAACCTCATCTGAACACTATTCTTGGGGTCAATTTTGGCCAAAATATGTGTGTAAATAGCTATCAAATAAGAGCTGCCGCAGGACAGCATAGATCGTCCAACTTGTGCTTTGCCACCAAATCTATTAAAATCTATGACCCATGACCTTGATCTCAATATCTCTTAGGTGGGCCATGATGGTACAGCATAAAAGTTCAGACCAATACATGTACAATGCATAGGGGCCCGTCGCGCTTTTTGGTTGATTTGTGACACATATTAAGCGAAAACAGGTATACATAGTAAAAATATTGACAATATTTTTACTATGTATACCTGTTTTCGCTTAATATGTGTCACAAATCAACCAAAAAGCGCGACGGGCCCCTATGGTACAATGTATCTACCAACATGCAAAGTATCAACTTGATCCATCTACATATTCAAGAGATACAGACTTACAAAACTTTAACCCAAAATCTTATTAACATAAAATTTCTAAGTCTGTGACCTTGACCTCAAGGTTACTCAGTTGGCTCAAGATGGTTCAGCATAAAACGTAAGAATAATATCTATCAATATGTAAAGTAACAACTTGATCCATCTACACATTCAAGAGATATTGACTTACAAAAACTTTAACCAAAAAACTATAACACAAAATTTCCAAGTCTGTGACCTTGACCTCAAGGTCACTCAGGTGGGTTATGATGGTACAGCATAAAACTTAAGACCAATATCTATCAATATGCAAAATATCAACTTGATCCATCCACACATTCAAGAGATATAGACTTACAAAAACTTAAACCAAAAACTTTTAACACAAAATTTTTGAGTCCATGACCTTGACCTCAAGGTCAAGGTCGTGATGGCACAGCATAAAACTTAAGACCAGTATCTACCAACATGCAACTTAATCCATTTACATGTTAAAGAGATATAGACTTATAAAATTTTAACCAAAAACTTTAACATTTGAGCAATGCCAATGCTAATGATAACACCAGGGTGACTGCAATAGCTCTTCCTGTACTTCCGTACAGGCGAGCTAAAAACCAAATCATGTTATATCTGAACATAAAATGTATAGATTTTAAATAATACGACATTCAGTTTAAAAGAAAACACATGGCACAAAATAACATGAAAAAAAAAACTATAATGGCACAACTAATGCAAAATTACATGTATTTACATGAGCCAAAACTATGAATCTTCTAATAAATGTATTCATAAAATTTTACAAATAACTGACTTTTGGGTTGGCATTTTCATATAAAAAGGATCATTATAGTGCTCCTACAAAAAATAAATTGTTGACTAATTTAAGAAGCTGACTAAATCATATGGGGGAAAACTATGTAAAATATCAAATACTTGTTCACATAAATCCTTAAAGCGCACGTCGTTGGAAGTTTGGAATTTTCAGGCCTAGTTTATTACGAAAGTGCACCCATGCAATATACAGAATTTTTTTTTGGTAGTGAAAATGAAAATTTTCAGTCCAAAATTTTGGATATTTTTCTTATTTTTGCTCAAGACATATATTGTGGGTACATGTTAGAACAGCCTCGACGAGGTGATTCTAATGAGTACCCACAATCTATGTTTTGCAGCAAAAATAAGAAAAGTAGGCATACCCCTGCAAACCCTAGATTTGCTATATAAAAGTAAGGTATAAGGGGGTAAACATTACACGAACATGTTTTCGTGATGTTATTTAAACTTTTTCATGATTAACTCAAATGACCATGTCAACTTGACATATATCTAACAAACAAAAACTTACAAAATTCACATTGGAATACAAAATAACTAAGAATAAACACACAAAAAATGTCAGTCCTTTAGTCAAGAACTAAGGTTGGGACAAGATGGTCATTTAAACCTAGCCATACTGTTCCAGGGAAAGAGGCAGAAAATGTGTCTTTAGTGCAAATTACTTTTCACCATTAACTGACAAAAATGCTCTTCTTAAATCAGCAGACGAGAGAAAAATGCAATACATGTACACATATTTTCATGACCAAATCTGCGCTGATGTGGGTGTCTATAATAACAAATTAAATCATGCAAAAGAAACATGCTATCAACAAATCTTATTGTACAAATCTTATTGTAGGAATGATAATGAACACAAAATTGGAATGGATGCATAAATACATTAATTCTGAATTTGGAACCAAGTAATTTTGGAACCTCTAGTATATTGATCTGTTGATAGTTTGTTGAAATTTTGTTTATTACAGAAAGTAGAAGGACTGTGTATACTATACTGACACAAAAATTCAATGAAGTAGAGGAAATTGCTACCACTAGATCATGCACATTAGTATCTTGATTTTATATGAGCCGCCTCGTGGGAAAATCAACAATGTGGTTTCCGAACAGGTCTGACACAAACCGGCCTGCACAGCTACAGAAGCAGGCTAGAAGCTTGAAATTTTGGAGTTAAGTAGAGGAGGAATTGTACTATCCGTGTAGCGAAAACAAAGGCGCTGATCAGCTTCAAGGTTACCGCGAAGCTGATCTGCGTCTTTGTTTTCACCTATGCAGATTGTTGGTTTTCCCATGGGACGGCTCATATTTATACAGTTATTTATGAGTAAACAGGTACAGATTCAGACTTGTGTTGAAAGTACTTTGTAGATGATCCAACAAGAAATATCTGCTTTTCGCCATATGAAAACTGCAGGAGTCCATGATGTAAATTTTTGGGAACTTGATTCCCAGGAACTGGTATACCAAAACATTGACACAGTTTAACAAGTAGAGAGTAATCTTTTTCACCCTCCTGTTTGTAAAATATAGCCCAGAATTTTTCTGGCCCTTCAATATGAATTTTTGGCAAATCACCTTTAAAACATCTATCTATGTCACTATTTCTTACAGGTTTTGCCTGCTCAAGTTGCATAGTAAGAAGTTTCTCATATTTTTCAGCTGTTAACTTATCAAGATCAGTCAATTTCACATCTCTTTCTAAGTTTGTTACTCTATGTGTGTTGAATAACTCAACTAGATAATCCTCGTCTTTATTTGATCCCTCATAGGGTTGTCTAAATACTCTTGACACATCAGGAACCAACATTTCACTCACTGACATATTCAAGAATGGGATTCGCCATCCATCCCAGGCTCTACTTTTACCAAAAACTTTGGCATTTCCCTTCAATCCATTCCAAAATACTGACATTTTCATAAGGAAACCCAGCCCTGGGAATTCTCCAACTCTATAAACTGTGGAATGTTTTGAAGATGTCAGTTTATACCCATGGTAGTTGAATGCAGATACCCCTAGCAGTGAATCATCATTTTCTAACACAGGAGGTAGTTGGGCGAGGAAATATAAAAAGTCAGGTGCTAGTATAAGTTCTTCTTCTAAAACTATGAAGTATTTGGAATGTTTGAAAGTTGGACACACTTTCTCAATTGCTTTGATCATCTGTTCAGGATATGATTTGCTACTGGTCAGACTGGTATTTTTGAATCCAAAGAGTCCTGCTAAGTCTGCATGCTCAGGAAACTTTTCATCCCAAGCAACTATGACATTTTTCAATTTCACTCCAGGCTGCATAACTGTAGTTTCCATGGTCTTAACAAGGGCATTATGGTTTAATCCTGGAACAATTATAATTGGTGCGTCAAAAACAGGATTAGTTTCAAGAATTTCATCAACAAGTCCAACTGGTTTTATGGGAGGATTGTCGACATATGTCGCATCACAAAATTCTCCATAACCGTCATATTTCTTACAAAAGTCACGTCTAGCATCATTCCGAGAGACAGGTGGATCAGGTATTACTTCACTGCCTTTTATAATATTTGGCACACAAAATGCATCCTGAATAGGTTCAGGCCAATCGGCATCCATTGCAACATAACTGATTTTCTCTAAGTTTGTAAAGCCTTTGATACCTTTCTGTGAAACAAAGTACCACACATCTCGGAATTTTAGATTCTGAACCATACTACTGCCTAGCCTGTTTAGATATTCTTTGGTCTCAAAACTAAGTTTCCTGGAGGCATCATCAAATGAAACTATAATCACAATATCTCCATGTTCTAAATCATCCAGGAATGTCTCAAGTTCTGAACTATCTTTATCATATGTGTCAAAATGCATAGCATGTTTTACTTTAACAGTGTGTTGGTTGACGATAACAACATTCATTCCTCTACCAGCATTGTTCAGATCTTTTTTCATGACCAAATACTCATTCACACAGATTTTTGGATAATCATCGCTTCCTTTGCCTGTATAAACCATGACTGGAAAACTCTTATCACCACAGGGCTTTGGCAGTCCACAGTTTTCAAGTTTATCTCCATGTCTTAAACTAGAAGCTGCTATCATAGACTGAATAACCTTCAAAGGGTAAACTGGTCCTAAGGGTAATGCAAAACAACCAGTTTTCTCGATGACTTCACTGTAACGTTGGTCACCTCTCAAAGTCCTGTATTCTATTGCATGTCCTTGTTGTAACCCTTTTTGTCCTATGAGCATGTATGAATCACGAAAGTTAAGACTGTCCGCTTCTTCACTTCCAAGAACTTTCAACCAGTATCTACTGCCTTCAGATAGACCGACAGCAATTTCATCAAAACTTGCAATCATTACAATATGTCCTTCTTCAATGTCATGTTCCACATATTCTTTAAAATCATCATCATAAATATATGTATCAAAGTATCTAGTTTCAACCACCTGTAATGTTTTATCATTTATAACAGCAACATTAAGACCACGGTGTATGTTTTCCTTTTTCTGAGACAAGAGTACATTATTCTGAAAGCAAACTGTTGGTCCTTCCTTGTTCTCAAAACCAGTTTTTATATAAAATGAAACTTGATCGTAGTAGCACTTAACACCACAAAATCCGGGTCCAGATGAAAAATTCTGTATGCTAGCAACATCTAAAATTTCTCTGGACTTGGGGACTCTGACCAGCACTGAAGCCAAGTACATCACTGCCAAAGATAGAGTTGCTACAATTAGAACCTTCTTGCATCCGAACTGTCTCCGACATTTTCTTCCTACTCCCATGTTTCACAATGTTCAGATGTTATGAGTTTATTGATCTGTTGATTAAAACTTCCTGGATGCTGAGGCTGATCTATATGTCAATCTTCCTAAATGACACACTTATATTTGTCCTTAGAAACAAGCACATTGATACTTTAATGTCACAGCAACCATGGACTTTGTTCAACTGGATGGTATCCGGATCGATGAAATATCAACTTCAGAATCAGTGGAGTGATGGGTAAGCAGGGAGCCAGCACATGAAAAATGAGGTTAAGCTCACTGGAATAAACATCATAAATGAAGCTTGATTTGTAGAAAACTGCACCTAAATTAGTCGGAAAAGGCAGTATTTTTTTTTAAATTATGTATTCTACAATTCTCAGCTACAGTTTAGTTTACCTAGTCCTTAATTTTGACGTTTTCATGACAAATATTCTTTTTCTCTTGTCATGACAGGCACTGTTCGCTTTTGTTAGTTGTCGTAAAAATGTAAACAAAATTTCCCGAAAATTTTCAATATAAAACTAATTTGTTTCAATAGATTTTTAATAAACAAAGAAGAGGATTCATAAAAGATACAATATCTTAAAAAAAATCATTTTAAAAGTGTGTTGGTATGTCGTCAAATTAAAGGTACTACGAAATACCGGAAACGGGAAGCTGCTCCAAGGCGATACTTCTGTGGTGGTTCTTTTTGTTTTATGTCTTGGTGTTTAATTTTTTTTGTGCTGTTGGCGCCTTATGTGTGTTTTCATAGTTTTAGTTAAGTTAAGGTAACTGAGTGGCCACCTATTGGGAAAATAGCTGCTCATTCGGCTTACGATATGTTTCATGGTATAAGTATACCATATACCTGAATGTTTGTTTGGTTTTTTCCCACCTCGGTTTTTGGAGTGGGAAGTGGGAATCTTTTTCTGGTTGCGCCTTTTCCTGATCTTTGTCTACTTGTACCTTTCCACAAGATACAGCTCTACGGCGTCGACGGCAAAATCAACTCTTGGCTGCGAGACTTTTTAACAAACAGGACAAAAAGAAGTCTTGGATGGCGAAGAATCAGAATCCGTCGGTGTTGACTCTGGTGTCCCACAAGGCACAGTCTTCGGCCCTCTACTGTTCTTATGCCATATCAACGACCTTCCAGACGCAATGAAGTCAACAGTCTGCCTATTTGCTGATGACTGCCTTCTTTACCGCAACATCCGTAACGTGGCTGACCACCTTGTTCTTGAGAGGGACCTGCAACAGTTAGAAGCATGGGTCAAGACATGGGGAATGCACTTCAATGCAATTGTACTTTGCTTGAAAATTTCTTTTCTTGAAACTTTTTGGCCTGAGAGCTGACAAGCTTTTGGACCAGAATTTGTTCAAGCTTCATTGACAGTGACATTGAACGGCTCTAGCAGGGCTGCAACGATCTTTCATAAAATTTAAAGAATCTGAATAGTTTTTTCTGGTTTGACCTTCCCCCACCCACTTTTTCATATAGTTATTGAAGGTCTTTTTGTTTAATCATTTGAATTGGAACTCATGGCTTCAGGTTTTGTCGGTCCAACTGTGGGGCGGTTGACTTGTCAGGGTGGAAAAGAGCTGGTATGTTGTTTCCATACACCGAAGTCTTGTCCGCTGCTCCTCAGGTTGGCTTTGTTGTTGGTTTTCGGGCTCTGTGTTTGGAAGTGAACAACATCAGGAGATATTTAATATACGAACCAGGACTGTAGTATAGGATGTGGTAAATCAGTTGGTGGAATTGCTCAGAGCTTGGCTTTCACAAGGAAAATTTTTGGTAACCGAAGAGGCTCCGAAGGATTACGCAGTTTCAATCCTTCAAAGGGAACAAACTTGTTGATTCTTATTATTTTGGCTGGAGATATAGAAATGAACCCAGGCCCCAGGTTCCAGTGCCGCACGTGCAAGAAGTATTGTAAGGCGGCCGAGAAAGCAGTTAAATGTGAAGAGTGCGAGAAACGCTTCCATGCGTCTTGCGTAAATCTTGGTCCCGTTGAGTTACAAAAAATTGAGTCCGGTAATGATTCTTGGTATTGTTCAAACTGCAAAGCTGAGTGCAGCCTATGCAGTGGTACTGTTTTGAATTCCCATAAGGCTGTCCAGTGTGACAAATGTGAAATGTGGGTGCACAATAACTGTTCTTTTATGTCAGACTCAGAGTATGAAACGATGCAAAACTCAAACTGTACATGGATTTGCCCAAAATGAGACTTTTTCAATTTCTCAGACTCTTTTTTCAATGAACAGTTTAACTTGGAAAGTGAAAATAGGTTTGACCTACTTGCAAGAGGTCATGAAACCAAGTTTTCTGAAACCTTGAATAGCAAAAACAGTTTTATTAGTGGTCTGAAATTTTCCAGTATCAACATAAACAGTATAAGAGGAAAAAAACTTGAGTTGTTGGCCTTCATTGATTTTCATCAATCTCAGATTTTGGCGATTCAGGAAACAAAAATTGACAATGCTATATTAACGTCTGAATTATTTCCGGAAACTTTTCCATACAGCGTGTACAGAAAGGATAGAACCTTAAATGGTGGTGGTGTTATGCTTCTTGTACACAAGGACATCCCACACATGCCCCTCACAGAATTGGACAATGACTCAGAGTCAGTTTGGGTCAAACTTTTTGTAAATAAGAAAACTCACTTTGTGGGTAGCTGGTATCGACCACCTGTCGATGGTCATTTACCAGTATCGGACATTGAATTCCCTGGAAAAGTTTGACAATTTATTTAGAGAACAGCTTGACAAAATCAAAAATATTAGTAAAGGCAACAACCCCCCCTTAATTCATGTTTAAGGTGATTTTAACTTTAGAGATATTGTATGGCCGGACAGACTCAGCAAATCTGGGCCATCATTGAGTCAGACGGAGGGTCAGATTTTGATAGATATCATGAATGACCATGGCTTGGAACAATTAGTCAATTTCCCCACCAGAGAAAGAAATACTTTGGACTTAATTTTGACCTCTCTTCCTGGTCAGTTTGTAGACATTCATTCCCCGGATAAGCTCAGTGATCATGACATTGTTTCTGGCACATTGAAAATTGCTATCCCCCCTATAAAGAAACCTAGGAGAAAAGTGTATCGTTATCAGAAAGGTGATTATGAATCTATGAGAGCAGAAACACCTAAATTTGCAAAGGAAAGATACTTCAACGGTTACTCAGATACTCGGTCGGTCCAGGAAAATTTCAATCTCATTACAGCGTTTATTCAGGAATCGGCAGATAAACATATCCCCTCAAAAACTAGTCGCTCATTTTCCTCTTTCCCTTGGATAACACCTGAAATAAGAAGGAAGATTCGCAGAAAAAATGCAACTCATGCAAAAGCTAAAAAGACTGGTAGTGCAAAATTTAGATCTAAATTTGAATCTTTACGGAAAGAGATCAAAGCTGATATCAGGAAGCAGCATGATCTTTATGTGAACAACTTGGTAGGAGATGTTAAGGCTAATCCTAGAGATTTTTACAGGTACATAAACAGTCAGAAAAAAGATACCCAAGGTATTCCCCCGTTGAAAAAGAGAAATGGAAGTTGAATAGCACAATCCGAATTAGACGGAATATTTCCATCGGTATTCCGTTAGACCCCTCCATACCGACGGAAATGACTTCTGTTGAGCCCTTGGTCGAAAATGAAAAATTCATTGGACTCCAAAGAAATGGAGAATTATGTTATGTTATATCTTTTCTAACTGATATGACTTAATTTATAAATAATCCAGATGTAAAAATACGCAAATTTGTAAAATATTTTGTGTTTTCTTTGGAAAATGTTACATACGTCTATAAATAGATAAGGGGAGACTACTGTAGAATATGAGACACAAAGTAGAAAATCGATTGCTTTTTGCAAATTTATTGAAATTCTGCAGGCTAACCAGATGTTTACTGAAAGATTTATGCATTTTCTAACAAAACATAACAAAAAATCAAACAATTATCACCAAATAAAGCAGCTATAAGCTCCTTACGAAATCCATAATCTGTTCGACCATAGTTTAAAGGCAACCTATGCTAAGCTGTCACGGGAGAGGAGCGAGGTCACGAAGTATATCGGAGTGCAGGTTAGCCAGCTGATCTAAATCCGAATCTGAGAAGGCGGAAGAATTTAATGGTCAGTTCTCGGATGTTTTCACTAAAAGTGAATACAAACAGGTCCCTCTTATGGATAGATCTGCCCCATTCATGCATGATATTGTGGTCACAAAGGAAGGGGTGACCAAACTTCTCAAAGGTCTAAACCCGTCTAAAGCCTTAAAGCCTGATGAGCTTCACCCCAGAGTCCTAAAGGAACTGGCTATGGAATTAGGGCCGGTATTCGCCCATCTCTTCCAGCAGTCAATTGATACAGGTGAAATTCCTAAAGAATGGTCTCTTGCTAATATTTGCCCCCTGTTTAAGAAGGGCGACAGGTCACTTGCCCGCAATTACCGCCCTATTTCTTTGACATGCATTCCTTGTAAGCTTCTTGAACATATTGTATGCTCTAATATTATGGCCCATCTTGATGAACATGAACTCCTGTCGGACAGGCAACACGCATTTAGGAAATGGCATAGCTGTGAAACTCAGTTGACTACAGCGATAAATGACTGGGCCAAAATCTTAGACAAAAAAGGCCAGGTCGACACTTTTATACTCGATTTTGAAAAGGCTTTCGATACTCCTCCCCATGAACTCCTTAAAAGCAAATTGTTCAGCTATGGAATAGGTGGAACAACACTGAATTGGATAAATGCTTTCCTTTTGTAACGTACGGCCGAGCCGAGCCACAGCAAACCCCGTCGGTGGAAAAGCATGCTCATCCACCAAGGGTGGTTTACTGCGCTATATACCCCACACTTACTCGATTCACAAAGTCTCGAGTTTGAAATTTGCATATTTCCAAGGGAGGCTATCCCGTCACATTACTTCCCCCTCCGAGAAGACTCGCCCCGAGTCTAGGCCTGGGGACTACATGGGTAAGGCAACTCCGGTCTGGCAGTTGTCATCATTCCACCGCTGCCACCAAATGTAACGTACGGCCGAGCCGAGCCACAGCAAACCCCGTCGGTGGAAAAGCATGCTCATCCACCAAGGGTGGTTTACTGCGCTATATACCCCACACTTACTCGATTCACAAAGTCTCGAGTTTGAAATTTGCATATTTCCAAGGGAGGCTATCCCGTCACACTTTGTTTCAAACAACAAAGGGTAGTGGTTAATGGTATTAAATCGGATTGGGCTCCAGTTGTGTCTGGTGTCCCTCAGGGCACCGTTCTCGGCCCCTTGCTGTTTTCCTTGTATATAAATGACATCTCAGCAGACATCGAGTCTGAAATAAGACTCTTTGCTGATGATTGTGCTTGCTATCGTGAAATCAAGAATGAAGAGGATACATTGAAACTTCAAAGAGACATTGATCGCTTAGGCAGTTGGGCTAGAAAATGGGGAATGAGATTTCAACTCGTCAAATGCAACATGATGCAGCTGACAAATAAACGGTCTAGTAAGATACAGGCTAACTACACCCTTGAGGGCACTTTACTGGAAAACGTTGAAAGCATAAAATACTTGGGTGTAACTATCATAAATGATTTGCAATATTTCCAATGTTTGTACAAAGGCTAACAGAACTCTCGGATTCTTAAGGAGAAATTTGTATTCTTGTCCCCCAGATGTGAAAGAAGCAGCTTATAAAGGACTGGTGCGGCTGGTCTTGGAATATGGAAGCTCAGTTTGGGACCCTCACACTCATGGCCTCCAGGAAGAACTGGAAAAGGTCCAAAATCGTGCGGCAAGGTTTGTGACGGGAAATTATGTTTTTGAAACTGGGAGCATGACTAGCATTTTAGGTCAACTGAAATGGGAATCTCTTAAGAATAGGAGGAAGGATAGTAGACTTATATTGCTATACAAAGGTCTAAAGGGTAAAGCGAGAATATCCACAGATGACCTTATCCAAAAGAATAGGCGTTGTAGAAATCAACACTCTTTGGCTTTTCAGATACCTTCAGCTAGCAAATAAGCGTACAAAAGTAGTTTCTTTCTTTCCACAGACTATCAGGGACTGGAATGACCTCCCTGATTCACTTGTCTCCTCTGCTGAAATGTCTGATGACTGTGTGTCCAAGTTCACTTCACTCGAGCGTTCAAGGGACTAATTTCTCCCCATCCGAACCCCCTGGTGAGATAATGTCATTTGGCGTGTCACCAGTAAACTATTCAGATTCAGATTCAGAATGTACATAATGAGCATAAATCAGAAATCGACGCACTTCTACCAACTTGATGACCATATTCTACAACAGGTTCCCAACAACCCATACCTGGGCGTGACGCTCTCTGATGACCTGACATGGAGTTCCCAAATAAACAAGATCTCAAACAAAGCCAATTATACTCTAGGATTCTTGAAAAGGAACTTAAAGCACTGCCCACAAGATTCTAGAAGAACTGCCTCACTCGTAAGATCCACACTCGAGTACAGCTCAATTGTTTGGGATCCCTACCTTCAAAATGATTGATAAACTGGAAAAAGTACAGCGTCGGGCCACCAGATTTATTACATGGGACTACACATTAAGGGAACAGGGCTGCGTCTCCCAGATGCTTTCCAAACTCAAGCTACCGCCTCTCCAGGATAGAAGGAAGGCCAACAGACTGGTGTTCTTCTTCAAGGTGGTGGAGGGGCTGGTGTCGGCAATGCAGTCTCATGACATTTTGACTCCTGTTCTGGGGAAAAGGCTTGTTAAAGCTAAGAAATTTACTGACTGTGTCACTAAAACATCATTGACAGCCAATCCACAAACAATAGTAAATGTTTTAGAACTGTGCAGTGCAATTCTGATATCTATAAAAACTCATTCCAGAGACAATTATAGACTGGAACCATTTGGAAGAGGATCTAGTGCGCGCTTATACAGTCGACAGCTTCAGGATAGCTGTTCATCGTTGGGACTAAATTTGTCCCAGCGCTCTCCCCGTTGCATCAACGCTGAAAGTCCCTGCAACGTATTTCATCAGAATCAGAATCCGACAGAATCAGAAAAAAACTTTTGACCGTGCCACGCCCGGTCTGTCGGGCCTGGATTGACTTAACATGGTGCATATAAGCTGATTATTCTAAAATATATATTGTGTTTTGTAAAAAAAACCACGTAAAATCTAAATCCACTGAGTTTGAATTCTTACATTCGTTTCAACTATTGCATATTAGGTTGAAATATTGTAACATTGGTGTTTTTGGACAATAGACAGTGATTAAATGGAGCGGACTGGCTCAGGTGTAGAGAGTCGGACTCTGGTTTTGGTGTTCACCAATGGTACCATAGGTTGGTAACATTTTTACAATTTGTACCAATTTAATTACCAATGGTACCATTGGTAAAAAAATTGGTTCAAATGGTAAAACCGGTAATGCCATTGGTACAAATGGTACGAATGTTACCAACCAATGGTACTGTAACGAACAGCCGAGCCGTTGCAAGCCACAGCAAACCCCGTCGGTGGAAAAAGCGTGCTCATCAATCAAGGGTGGTTTACTGTGCTACATTACTCCCGTCACATTACTTCCCCCTCCGAGAAGTCTCGCCCCGAGACTTGGCATGTGAAACACATGGGTAAGGCAACTCCGTTCTGGCATTTGTCATTATCTATCCCACCTTTGCCACCAAATGTAACGAACAGCCGAGAGCCATAGCAACCCCGCCGGTGGAAAAGCATGCTCATCCACCAAGGGTGGTTTACTGCACTACACACTCTACACTTACTAGTTTCACAAAGTTTCGAGTTTCTAATTTGCATATAACTGACATTACGAGCACTCCCGATGCCGCTAATTCTACCAAGGGAGGATATCCCAAGGAGGACAATCACGTGACTAAAATTGATTTTATGTACTAGTATTCGGACATAACCATTTAGCAAATCGGCCGTATTTTTCTTAAACTGAATGAAATTTCGTGGGGTGAAGTGCACATACCCCGCAATGGTACACTCTAAACTGTTGTACAACTGTCAGTATAATGATATCCCGTCACGGCACCATTTGGAGAACCCCGAACACACGCATCGTCGGCCATCGTGTCTTTTTTTTTTCTTCCTGTATTGATAATGGCCGACTTCGATTGGAACTATTCTAACTATGGTGTTGTTTTGGAGATGTGGTCTGGCACCCGACTTTTCCATAACAAATGAGATTGACCAATCACAGCCATCGTTAGAAGCCTCCATCACAGAAGAGTTTTACCAAACTAACCATGGTAGCTACCAAAACTAGGGGCTGGGTTCCTTTGGTAATAGCCTTTTCTATCTCCAATACAGAAGAGCTTTACTATAGTACGAATCGAACAACAATGGTAGCTACCATAGTCCTTACCATAGTCCCAATCGAAGTCGGCCAATATCTACATTTAATTGCTGGTTTCCAGCTTACAAACAATCAGTTTTAAAATACCCCATCAGTTAAGCTATGCTTACACAGACCTTGCAACCCCTTGCGACCTGGCTGCGACTGATTTTGTTGCAACTGACGGACGACCGATGAAACCTATGAAACGGCGACCGATGAAACTTATGAAACCAAAATATGTCCATATTTGAAAAAGGATTCGAATCGCCGACCAGTCGGCGACCGATCGCCGTAGACGTAAGTTCTGTTTCCGATTTTATGAAATGATCGACGACCTGTCGCCGACTTGTCACCGACTGTACGGTGTTTACGACTGTACTCGAGATTTTCAGCGATGTTGGCGCCACGGGATCTCCATCGCCGAGCAGCTTATTGAATCTATGAATCTTTGTTTTTGATTCACCATGGTGGTTATCCGAATATCATACTTTGTTTGTCCTTGATGGTTTATTGGTTAGTCATAGAGTCACAACGAGGACCGAATAATTAAATAATTGTTGTGAACCATTGCAGAAGCAGAGGGTGTGGTTGGGTACCTGTAAAACAGGTTTAAGTCCCCTGTAATTTTATCACTGCTGCCACACTATTGTGAGCATACGTAGCGCATACTCCTCCATACGTAGCTCATACTCTTCGTACGCGAGGTGCTACGTTGTGCGCACTTAGAAATACGTGGTACGCACGTGGCGTCCCCGATACGCCATGTCTACGTCATAAATACGTCGCAAATACGAAAAAAACAACGTAGCATGTATGCTGTTGATACCTACCTTATACTCCTGATACGTCACAAGTACCGTGATTTATATGCATCGTAATCATGTCGTATGCACGGCGTACCTTTCGTATCTGTTACGTATGTTTGGCGTATCATCGACTCTCTTTTCATATCTACGGCGTATCAGCGGCATACGTATAATATGAGAAAAGTCCCTTAAAGTAAAAAACGAGGGGTAATTTTTTAAAACACGTAATTTAAGCAAAATTTTAGACTGTATTACTGGGTGTAATTTATGTTAATTGTACAAAAATGGATTTCTCAGCGTTCTCAAATGCTAACAGGTAGAAATAATTCTTGGCTTGTGTATCTATCCAAAGATTTATAACTTCTTACACAGGTTAGGTTCATGGAGCAAAAAAAGTAGTGTCCCGTGTATTTGACGGCAAGTTTTTGCTATAAATCAAAGCAAAATTGATGTTGATATAAACCAGGGGATGGTAACTCAAAGCCATCTTAAGCTTAAGATCAACTTACGACCAACTTAAGTATCTCTTAGGTATTACGGTGAATAAATGAAAAGGACCTTACGTTACGGTGATAACTTAACAGCATCGTAACTGTACGGTCAACTCAAGTTCACCTTAGCGTCGTTTTATCTTACGAAGTAGCACCTTTCATTTCAAAAAGTTGCAATAGCTTAAAGTAACTGGAATAGCAAGGGTGTAAATTTTAAAGTAGACATCTTGAGAACATCGTAAGTATGTCGTAAGTAGGGGAACTAACGATGTCTTCGAGTTACTAACCCCTGTTTTGGTTTTGTTTGTTATTGCACATGTGCATTATTGGAACATGTCTGAATGTCATACTGTTTCCAATCTCGCTTAAATTCTTATGTTCCGCGGTTTGGTGAGCATCGTTCCCCTTTTCACCCAGCTTGTCGCTTACATATAACAGTATGTAAATATATATTAAGCGCATCCAATAAAAAGGATTTGCTGTGTCAAGGGGTGGGTGGGGGCATACTTTAACAAACGTAATGATCTCCATTTTTTCCCAATTGTAGAAGCAACATGTCCTTAGAGCAGGTTCCAACGATGCGCATGCGCAAAAAAACAAACACGGCCCATGACAAATTCTAGATCTGCTCTTGACAAACTCGTCCCATGACAAACTCGGCCACCAAATCTAGGATGATATACCAACTCGGCCCATGCCAACTCGGTCCCTATCTATAGACACTATGAGGGTCTCATTTCTGAGTATTATAGGAAGTTATAAACAGTGATTTGACGGGAAAATATCATTTTAGTATTAGTATTTTTGAAGATGATACATATTAGCAACTCTGGGGTGCTTTACAATTCATATTCTCAATGAATCATGATTGATATTAAGATTTGCAACCTTAACAAATAATTAAGTAATGCAGAGTTTGCCATTATGCTGTTTATTTTATCGATGATGGTCATAGTTGGAGGAAAGAAAAAAAGGTAGAAGGAAAGAAATGGTAGTGGGTATTATATCTAAACGAACGTCAGTCAATAAACTAAGACTGATCACTGTCTATGTTTTTCACACCTTACCAGTAATTTGGCAATGCTAGTACATGTATGTGTTTGGATGAATAACTCACCAAAGAATCACTGAACAAACCAATATAATTATCACAGTTCAGTCCACATGTATCCCATTTATTAAAAGATAATTAGAATACACTTGCATGACTTACATTGTTAAAATGTTTCGATGATAAAATAAAAATTTACACCTTATCGTGCGTTCTTTTTTATTTTTTACCTGCTTCCTTCTTTTTGTTCAGTACGTCTGTTCTAATGGAATCATGATGAAAACTTGATTTTCTGAAAATTTTGCAACTGCTCGTAATAGAAAATATTTATCCCAAAACACTGTTAATAAATTTTTCTGTTAATAAATACATGGCTCTTAATCTATCTATCTTCAAATACTGCCTACGCCCTCGCGAGCATTTTTGGCAGGTACTGCGCGTCAGGGTTATGAAAAAGAATAAAGGTAAAAGAATGATAGTGAGTCTATGTCAAGATGAAAGGTTAAAATCTAGATCGATGATGAAGGGGGGATAAAAACAACTGTCTAGGATTGATCAACACCTTATAAATAATATGAAGACAGTACATAAAATTGATGAGAAATAATGGGTCGAAAACTTTAAAATCAGGTTAAAATAAGCAGTGCACTGTCTAGGGTTTGGGATGATGCAGCTCCCCAATTGCTGCCTAGAACATTTCAAGGCTTGGGGAAACTACAACACTGGCTGGGAGGGCATTCCACTGGACAACTGCCTGTGGAAAGAAGGAATATTTATAATAGTCCTTGTCAGTATGAATTTGACGGAAAGTCATGTAGTGGCAGTATCTGGAGAGTCTGTGTGAGGGCTGTATGTAATCTGGAATGCGCACAGCTACAGGGCCATTTACAATCTTATAGAACAGACAGAGCCGGGCCACAGATCGTCTCTCTTCGAGGGTCTGCCAATTCAGTTGGCTAAGCATTATAGTGACACTGGACGATCTGGAATAGTCATTTAAGGTCCACCGGGCAGCGCGTCTCTGGACCATTTCAATTTTCTTGATCTGTTCCTTAACATGCGGGTCCCAAACGGCCGGACAAGGTGCTGATAAGCCATTTCTCTGATTTGGGGGGACTTGGTTTTAACATTGCCATCAATTGTTTCTAAAAATAATAATAAACAGATAAATAAATAAATAAATAAATAAATAAATAAATATTCCGCATTTTTATTGACACAAGTAGAGTACATGTATATACCCAGATGGTCACCACACCCACACGACAGGACAATATCTTGGATTTATTCTTGACAACAAACCCGACTTTGGTTGATGAGGTTGACTGCCAACCCGGCCTTGGTGACCATGACATGGTCACGGCTTCCTGCGCTCTAAAGCCCTCCATTCAGAAGCAGAAACCCCGAAAAGTCCCACTTCTCAATAAAGCGGACTGGCCCAAATTGAAATCTCTCATGAGAGACTATTAGAAAAAGTTCCTGCTTGAACACCCTAATAGATCAGTTGAGGAACTCTGGTCTGACTTTGTCACAGCCCTAGACACTTTTTCCTCAAAGTGTATTCCCTCGAAGATAATCCGAGGTAAATTTTCCTTACCTTGGATCACCCAAAACATCCGCAGACAGATCAGACGAAGAGATTACTTATACAGGAAATTAAAAAAAAACGGAGACCAGAAATATCGCGACAAATTCCTATCCCTGCGTAAAAGTATAAAGCATAAAATCAAAACTTCTTACATCTTATATCTTGAAGGTCTCCTTGGCATCATTGATGAAAACTCTGTCTGCAACAACAAAACGTTATTTTCATTCCTCAAGAGTGCTAAGCAAGACCAGACTGGCTCACCTCCTTTCCAAGACGATAATGGACTAGTAACAGACACAACTGAAAAAGCAGCAATTCCATTCAGTATTTACTACCAAGGCACCCCTTTCAATTTCTCGGCTGTGTAAGATGCAAATCCAGATATGGCAGATAGTGGTACATTGCGTCAAGCGAGTTTTCTTTGAATGCTACGTAGATCAATATGAGAAAATAGATCATGCTACAAAGACATAAAAACGAAGCACCAGTGACTGCTCCTGACGTGATCTAAAAGTCTATTTTACATGAAGAACCATAAAAGTATCAGAAAATTAGAAGTTGATTTACCATTATGTGAACTAAACTTTGCAGATCTTCTATGTCAAACCCTTCAAGGCAGCCGGTCCAGATACGCTCAAACCATTACTGCTCAAGGAACTGCGGGAGGAAATTGCTCCAAATATCCAAATAATTTTTGAGCGCTCACTCCAGACAGGCAAGCTCCCTGCAGACTGGTGTAAACCACAAGTCACCCCAATCTTTAAGAAGGGAAATAAATCATCTGCTGCCAACTACAGACCTATATTCTTGACTTGCATACTTTGCAAGGTCCTCGAGCACATTATTGCTTCACATGTGGTAAAGCACCTCAATTCACATGACCTCCTGTATGATCTACAACACGGCTTTCGGGAAAAGAGGTCATGTCAAACACAGCTTACCATGTTGGTCGAGGACCTTGCGAGGAATGTGAGTAAAGGCAAGCCAACTGATTTGATACTACTGGATTTTTCAAAGGCCTCTGACAAAGTGAATCACTCCAAACTCCTTTGGAAGCTCTACCAGTATGAAATCAGAGGAAATGCACTAGCCTGGATTCGTGACTTCCTGGGTAACCGGTCGCAGACGGTGGTCATTGATGGGGATGAATCAGAATCGGTCCCGGTGACCTCTGGGGTACCCCAGGGCTCAGTTCTGGGTCCGATCCTGTTTCTAATCTACATCAATGACCTGCCGGATGAACTGTCATCACAAGTTCGACTATTCGCAGATGACACGGCCGTGTACCTGACAATAGGAGATACGGAAGACGGCAAAGATTAAATGACCCGGACAGACTATCTGTGTGGGAGGACAGGTGGGACATGGAGTTCAACCCTTCCAAGTGCCGAGTAGTACGGATGACAACATCCAGGAGACTCATTGATGTAACATATACTTTGCATGGCCAAGTCCTGGAGGTTGTCACAAGTGCGAAGTACTTGGGGGTTGATATCTCCAGTGGCCTTTCCTGGAATCCCCACATTGACGGAATAACTAAAAATGCCACCAGGACGCTAAATTTCATCCAGCGTAACATCAAAACCAAGAACCAAAAGGTACGAGAGACTGCCTACAGCACACTGGTCCGCCCCCAGCCGGAGTACGCAGCCCCCGTTTGGGACCCCCACACTAAAGAAAAAAGACTCCAGCTGGAAAAAGTTCAACGCAGGGCAGCACGCTGGACCACTAGCAATTTCGACTACCGGTCAAGCACTACTGCTACCGTAGACAAACTCGGTTGGAGAACGCTTGAGTTACGACGGACAGATGCCCGTCTATGTCTATTTTTCAAAACAGTACATGGCGTGGTTGCTGTACCTCTTCCTGAATACAATGAACCTTCGAATAGAATCTCCAGATACTGCCATTCAATGACCTTCCGCCACTTACAAACAAGTACAAACTACTATAAATACTCTTCTTTCCACTGGCTATTGTCCAGTGGAATGCCCTCCCTGCAGATGTTGCATGCTTACAAGACCTTGAGTCCTTCAAGGTCGCAGTTAGTAAGCTGCAACATCCCAGGCCGTAGACCCAGAAATAGTTGTTTTTATCCTGATTTTAAACTCGTCTTAACTATTTTAACCTATCATCTTTTATCCGTCTTGATGAATGCTTTTAACCTGCCTTTTCTTTAATTTTCAGCCTTATTCTTTTTGACAGCGCATCTGCCTAGAATGTCCGTGAGGGCGTATGGCAGTATATGAAGATAGATAGATATAAAGATGAGTATATAAATGATGAGAATTGTTATGAAGACTTTGTAATTTGTATTTATCAATACATGTAACTATAATATAATCGTATATTCATGCTATAAAATCCACATTGTATCAGTATTATTAATAGAGACCGAGTTGGATATAGGTCGAGTTTGTCATGGGCCGAGTTTGCATGCGTCGAGTTTCAGTGTCATGGGCTGAGTTTGTCATGGGCCGAGCTTGTTATTGGCCGAGTTGTCCAGTTACATGCCCGCGAATGCCATACTGATGCAGTTCCAAATAAGTTTGCTATAAATGATTGTTGTAGGTATCATTTTTTACAGAAAGCAGAATTGATCAGTTGTTTCCTTAACTTGTACCCAGTTATCACCGATATACGTATAGGGCAGGTACTAGACTCAGGCCATCTGTTATTTACAATCTCCATGCATGTTTACACAAAAGCATTCCGAATGTGTCATACAGCCTCAGTGCCAAGCGTGTACTAACCGGTCAAAAATAGTTTTACTTTACACATCAAATTTTGAAACCCGAAATTCACTGTGAAAAACTAAATCCCGCTCACCCTCACTTCGCATACTGTTCACAGAGATATTAAATTTTCTCTCCAGGTGATGTTCCATAAGAAAAGTCTCTGATTTCCTGCTTAAAATCCATAATTTCTGTGAGATTTACACATTCAGCTAGCTCGCTTGCTTTCATTTTTTACGCGACGCAAAGCCAATCAGAAAGAAGCTCTCCATGCTCACTTGACAAAGCGCGCACCGTGACAACAAGGCACACACGTGACGTCAACAAGGTCAAGTTCGGATGCACTGACCACGAGTCAACCATGTGTAATCCTGTTTTATTCAATAGGAAATTGTTTTGATCAAATAGAACCATCAAGGTCCGCGACGGAACGTAGTGGAGTGAGGTTCCGCAACTAGGCAGGTACAAGCCTATCTTGTTCTTGTTCTGTCTTACATACGTATATTTACAAAGTCTATCTATCTCTATCTTAGACCATTCCATATCTTCAATAATATAGTTGTCTTATGACTATGCAGTGGAGCAGCTAATCTCTTTCAATCTTCATATACTGAGTCGATCAATTTCTGATCATCATCTCAGTTAATTCCGGTTTTTGCTAAGTACCGGTTTTTATTATAACGCCAATACTTCCGGTACCAACATGTTTTTGACAGTTTGTGTTTTCCAGAGAAAAGAAGAAATGTCCTCCTTTTAAGGTTCCAAAATTTCTGATACAACATTACATGAGTATCAAGCAAGTCAATTAGGAATAAGGAACACAAAGTATATTTAGTTCCTATGTTTTTGTATCCAGTGCGCTGGCACTGGTCTTGTTTTACCCACTTGCATCTGACCTGCACTAAATGCACTCTATGTGTTGTTGACCGATTTGGAATAGTTGTCCAACTTGGAATTCCAAATTTGATATGTCAATCTTGAGATTGACGATTGCCGTTCACTGGTAATAAAAACTATTTCAATCCATTTTAATGGTGACTATTTGTAATTTAAACGTTTTAAAACACGTAGTTAGCTTTATTTCTTTGTATTACCCTATTATTATATATTTTAAGTTGGCAATTTCTTTTAGCAAAATTGGACCAAATTACCGGAATAGACTACGAGAATTAATACTTTAATAGTGATAAGACGTACTTTATTTCACAGCTTTGGGTACATCTTATGCATTTCATTTGCAGTGCATACCAGCAGGGAGCTGTTAACCTGGAGTTCGTACTCAATTACATCAAAGGTTCCATCTCCTGCACCGCCACACCATATAATGAGTCAAGTGTCATTATTATTTGGCACCAATTAGCAAAATCTGCGGATAATTTACTTGTCTGGTTCCCGTTTTAGACTATCATTTACATGCATGTGCTGACAACCAGTTACTACCCGGATTTCATGAAATGAAAATAAAAAAAAATAATTTGTTATACATGCACGTAGCATACACATTCAATTGTCAAAAGCGATTGACTGAGCGACATGATAAATGTAAAAACTTTTGCTCTGGCATCTAATTTTTGACAACGAAAATAGGAAACATACTTTAATTAAATTGACGTCATTCGCTCTGTCAATACTTCAAATAATTCCTTATTTCAATTAGTTCCTTTTCGTTGCTGATGAGAATAAAAACATGTATAGAAAAGATAAGAAATAAATTTTGCATTAAATTTTACAAATTGTATTACTTTGTGCATGTATTTTATGTGAATGTATTTGTATTCAAGCGCTTTCATTTTATTTTTCTTAGTAATGTCGTTGAAGCTTTCGTTTGCACGTGTCACACACATGCGGTGGCTGTGTGTACACGTCATCATTATCATAGAAAAAAACTGCAAACTAGCAGTCTGCTTTATTTCGAATTCATTTTGGTAGGACTGTTTTGTCAAAACATTACCAAACACTCGACATAGCCGTGTGTCGAAATTTCACGGAGTACCTCCACTGTTGAAAAAGATTGTTGATTATAAGGTTTCAAGCTTATTTGACTGTTTAATCTCATAATTTTAAACGAACTCGGGCATACATATTCTTACTAAACGATTTACGATTAATATATATATATTCGTCTTATATTATTTTTTTCATGTATTAGACATTGTACGGGATGCGTCATAGTGAAATCCAAAACAGCGATAGGTCTATGTGGTACATATCGTATTCAACAGATAAAGACAAAAAAATCCACAGAACCATGTTTTAAAATGCGATAAAACAGCAATACGGCACTTCCCGGCATAAATGCGATGTTCATTAGATTAAATTGCAAAGTTTGTCCTACGTAAGTATTATATGAAAATTTGTCGCAAAGCGTCGGAACAATGTTAAATTTTAAAAGAAAAACACCACTTTTTTGAAAATTAGAAATGTCAGTTCTAGGCTTTTCGTCTTTATTCCACCGAACACCGAAGTTGTATCTACGCATATCATCTTAATTATGGTTCAGACACTTAATCGTAATTAACTTTCATTGAGTGCGCATACATGAAGACAGGTGTCACCCTGTGGTGACACTTGCGCATACGGCACTCTTATTTCCGGTAATAAAATTCAGGCGAAGTTCTGGAATTCTTAAGAAGCTACCGCGGTGCAGGAGATAGGGATCAAAGGCGATAACAATTAGGTGATAATGGCTCTCGACTGTTGGTATTTTTGCATTGAAGTGTATGGAGCACACAGCATGCTGCTAAAGGTGCTAATTTCCGCTATAATTAAGTACGAATTCCAGGTATAACAGTTCCCTGATACCAGTGAAAAAGTATACAGACACTCTACACCAGTTTAGCTACTTTTTGTTTTATTATTCCAAAATGGACAGTCTATCCAACTTGGAATGTAAGAATAGAGGGACCAAGAACGAATGCAATTAAATTTCAAGTCCCAACATAGACAGTGGGTGGGAAAGAAAATACATAAACACAACAAAACGTTTGCCGACAACACACTCGAAGAACAGAATGACTAGCTCTTTCCCAACAAGGTAGCCATCAGGCTAAGTTTCAACACTTACGAAAGGGAACGAGTACAACAGAGAAGTAGGCTCAATAAACAGAAGTATATGAAGATAAACCACTTTTCCTGGGACACCAATTATCGTTTTAACTGGGCACAAGCATGATGGAGACAAACCACTCTATCTGAGACACAACTTTATGTTTTACCGGGCACAACGCTGAAAACCACTTCTCCTGGGGATGTCCTCGAATTCATAAAGAAAGAAATGACAATCATCGCATTACTTTATAACCTGTGTCTCTACTATCGAATTTTACGCTTGAGAATTTACTTTGTTGTTTCTGTTCATATGAGGTTCCTCTCTCTGGATGCTTGGCCACATTTTTATTACGGAACTATATCTATTATTAAGTAATTATTCAGAGATCATTTATGAAAATGCAATGTATACAGACAGTTTACACAAATGCGTACTTTGTCAATATTCAACATTGCTACAGGTCGAGTACCTGCATTCTCTTTAAGGATTTTTAACACTTATTCCAAAAATGATGACACAATATATACAGAGAGATTTAACTAATGCGTATTTTGTAAATATTTCGAATTCAAGGAAAAGCGTATATTCCAAATTGCAGAGTCTATCCATTTTGGAATAACAGAGGTAAAGATGGAGTACTTGCGGTCTCTGTTAGGATTATGGAAATTATTCTAAAAGTGATGATGCAATGCATACAGAGAACATGCACTAATGCGTAAATTGCACATATTCCAAATTTGAAAGCGTTTGTTCCAAATTGTCCATTTTGGAATGATAATGGTTATAAATGCATTCTCTGTTAAGAATTTAGAATAAATTCCAAAATGATGACACTATGAACAAAGACAGATTACTTTAATGCGTACTTTGTAAATATTCCATACTCATTACGAAAACTTGCCCATGCAATAAACAGAGATTTTTTCAGCTTTAAACCTTGAAAATTTTCAGCTGAAAAATTTTGATATTTTCCTTATTTTTGCTAACAACAGGCGAGGCGGTTCTAACGTGTACCCACAATCTATGTTTTGGAGCAAAAATAAGAAAAATAGGTATACCCCTGCATACCCCAGTTATGCTATATAAAATTGGGGTTCAAGGGGGTATACATTGCATGGACATGTTTTCCTGATGTGGAAAACCTATATTCCAAATTGAATGTCTGTCCATTTTTGAATAATAGTGTTTAAGATGGAGTACTTGCATTCACTGTTCTGATTATAATGATGACACAATGTGTACAGAGAGATCACACAAATGCGTACTTTGTCAATATTCTTCATTGGAAAGCCTACCTTTCAAATGGGAATGCCTGTCCATTTTGGAATAATAGTGCTTAATGTGGAGAACCTGCATTCTCCTAAAGGATTTAAGACTTATTTTCAAAAATCATGATACAATGTATACAGAGAAATTGCAATAATGCGTACTTTGTTAATATTCCGAATTGGATAGTTTGTCCATTTTGGAATGAAAGTGTGAAATGTAACGGACCTATTTGGAATATACGCTTTCCAATACGAAATATTTGCAAAATAGGCATTAGTTAAATCTCTCTGTATATATTACGTCATCATTGTATGTATTTATTCTCAAATTCTTACAGAGAATATAGGTCCGTCACATTTCATTCCAAAATGGACCAACCATCCAATTCGGAATATTGACAAAGTACGCATTATTGCAATCTCTCTGTATGGTGACTCACCCGTTAACCGGTGTATACCGTTAACCGGTGTAAAACGTTAATGGGCTATAATTTATACGTCTCTCTGTTCACGGATATATATTTTTTTCAGGCAATAGACACGGAGCGTTGTTGCGTGTCAACATACTATTACTTACCATCTTTGTCATGAAGTATTCTCACAATCACGTGCTTTCTCGAAATGTGTGCATTTTCATGGTTTTGACACTTTTAGAAACCACAAACTATCATTGCATTGCCATTGTAAGAATGGTAACAAACATAGTGTATTTCAATTTGAAATATATATGTTTCGGATGTTCGCGTTTAATTATTTATATTCGTTTTGCTCGTCAAGTGATTTGTGTGCATTTATTAATCACTAACATTTACTACATTATTATCATCGTAATTTTCAAATGCGAGAAAAAGATAAATTGTGTAGGAGCTTCTTATTCAAAATAAAATAATGAAAGCGAATGCAGGGCGGGTCGTTACTGTGTTTGATAAAACCAAGGATGAGTAGTAAGTATTTTAGGATTTTATTATAGCTTTAGGAGAAAAAGAATAACGTGTGGCTGACCCATATTCTCCTCTACCCCCTCTTTCTTCTGGTGAAGACAGAAAAACGCGGGAAAATGCAACATACCACTTACTTTGAAGCAGAACTCCATTTTATTTATAAGAGAGGGAACATTCACTTTTTTCATAATTTCTGGCTATCTTTTCTTTTCCTTTTGTGGTTTTTATTTATACAAAATGTACATCGCTAAGAAAATTACCCAAGCATATATAAATACACCGGTTAACGTTAGGTTTTCATTTCTATGAAACAAAATGGACGAGACATACTCTGCTTGACCAAAATCACTAGCAATCCGACATCAGTTACTTTTCTATTGTTTTACATGCCTTATGTTGACTTCATGATTTTGAAGACACATATAGATCAAATGATTAAACTCTGTGTCTTAGCAGTGCCAAAAGCGTTTAGTACCCCGGTTATAGGGTGAACCAGCATATACATTGTATCATATTTTATGGAAATAAGTCTTAAATCCTTTAGGAGTATGCAGGTTCTCCACCTTAAGCACTATGATTCCAAATTGGACAGATGTTCCAATTTGGAATGTAGGCTTTCCAATGAAGAATATTGACATAGTATGCATTTGTGTGATCTCTCTGTACACATTGTGTCATAATTTTCGATTTCATTCTATTATCAGATTAGTGAATGCACTTCATCTAAAACACTATTATTCCAAAATGGACAGTGATTCAATTTGGAATATAAGCTTTCCAATATGGAATATTTACAAAGTACGCATTAAAGTAATCTGTCTGTGTTCATAGTATCATCATTTTGAAATTTATTCTAAATTCTTTACAAAGAATGCATTTACTCGACCTTAACCATTATCATTCCAAAATGGACAATTTGAAATCAACGCTTTCAAATTTGGAATATGTGCAATTTACGCATTAGTGTATGTTCTCTGTATTCATTGCATCATCACTTTAAGAATATTTTCAATAAACCTAACAGAGACCGCAAGTACTCCACCTTTACCTCTGTTATTCCAAAATGGACAGACTCTCCAATTTGGAATATACACTTTCCAATACGAAATATTTACAAAATACGCATTAGTAAAATCTCTCTGTATATATTGTGTCATCATTGTTGGTATTATTCTCAAATTCTTACAGAGAATATAGGTCCGTTACATTTCACACTTTCATTCCAAAATGGACAAACTATCCTATTCGGAATATTGACAAAGTACGCATTATTGCAATTTCTCTGTATACATTGTATCATAATTTTTGGAAATAAGTCTTAAATCCTTTAAGAGAATGCAGGTTCTCTACCTTAAGCACTATTATTCCAAAATGGACAGGCGTTCCTATTTGAAAGTTATGCTTTCCAATGAAGAATATTGACACAGTACGCATTTGTGTGATCTCTCTGTACACATTGTGTCATCATTTTAGATTTAATCTATAATCAGAACAATGAACACAAGTACTCAATCTTAAACACTATTATTCCAAAATGGACAGACATTCAGTTTGGAATATAGGCTTTCCAATATAGAATATTTACAAAGTACGCATTAAAGTAATCTGTCTTTGTCCATAGTGTCATCATTTTGGAATTTATTCTAAATTCTTTACAGAGAATGCCTTTATAACCATTATCATTCCAAAATGGACAATTTGGAAAAAAAAAAAAAAAAAAAACGCTTTCAAATTTGGAATATGTGCAATTTACGCATTAGTGCATGTTCTCTGTATGTATTGCATCATCACTTTTGGAATAATTTCCATAATCCTAACAGAGACCGCAAGTACTCCACCTTTACCTCTGTTATTCCAAAATGGATAGACTCTGCAATTTGGAATATACGCTTTCCAGTTCGAAATATTTACAAAATACGCATTAGTTAAATCTCTCTGTATATATTGTATCATCATTTTTGGAATAAGTGTTAAATCCTTAAAGAGAATGCAGGTACTCGACCTGTAGCAATGTTGAATATTGACAAAAGGTACAAGTAGGCAAAGATCAGGAAAAGGCGCAATCAGAAAAAGACCCCCACTCCAAAAACCGAGGTGGGAAAAACCAAACCAACAAACAGGCACCTATACCATGAAACATATCGTAAGCTGAATGAGCAGCTATTTTCCCAATAGGTGGCAACTCAGTTACCTTAACTTAAACTATGAAAACACATATAAGGCGCCAACAGCACAAAAAATTTAAACACCAAGACATAAAACAAAAAGAACCACCACAAAGTACGCATTTGTGTAATCTGTATACATTGCATTTTCGTAAATTAATGATCTCTGAATAATTACTTAATAATAGATATAGTTCCGTAATAAAAACGGGCCAAGCATCAAGAGAGAGGAACCTCATGTGAACAGAAACAACAAAGTAAATTCTCAAGCGTAAAATTCGACAGTAGAGACACAGGATATAAGTAATGTGATGATTGTCAATTCTTTCTTTATGAATTCGAGGACGTCCCAAGGAGAAGTGGGTTTCGGCGTTGTGCCCGGTAAAAACGTAAAGTTGTGTCCCAGATAGAGTGGTTTGTCTTCATCATGCTTGTGCCCAGTTAAAACGATAATTGGTGTCCCAGGAAAAGTGGTTTATCTTCATTATACTTCTGTTTATTGTGCCTATACTTCTCTGTTGTACTCGTTCCCTTTCGTTCGTGTTGAAGCTACCTTGTTGGGAAAGAGCTAGTAATTATGTTCTTCGAGTGTGTTGTCGGCAAACGTTTTTTTTGTGTGTTTATGTATTTTCTTTCCCACCCACTGTCTATGTTGGGACTTGAAATTTAATTGCATTCGTTCTTGATCCCTCTATTCTTACATTCCAAGTTGGATAGACTGTCCATTTTGGAATAATAAGGCAAAAAGCAGCTAAACTGGTGTAGAGTGTCAGTATACTTTTTCACTGGTATGTGCGTAAGATGTACTCAAAGCTGTGAAATATTCAAATAAAGTATGTCTTATCACTATTAAACTATTAATTCTCGTAGTCTATTCCGGTAATTTGGTCCAATTTGCTAAAAGAAATTGCCAACTTAAAATATATAATAAAAGGGTAATACAAAGAAATAAAGCTAACTACGTGTTTTAAAACGTTTAAATTACAAATAGTCACCATTAAAATGGATTGAAATAGTTTTTGTTACCAGTGAACGGCAATCGTCAATCTCAAGATTGACATATCCAATTTGGAATTCCAAGTTGGACACATGTCAATCTTAAGATTGACAGGATTCCAAATCGGCTCGCAACACATGGGGCATGTCGGCAAGGTACTCTTCCGTGAAAAAAAATCAATATCGGTCACCTTTCCCGCTATTTTCTTCATTCAGTGGAGGTGGTAACCTTGGTCATTATCGCTATGCGTTTACTACTTTCAGACGCTAATAAAACCATAATTTGACCAAAATATTACGCATTCCTTACATTGGAATAAATAATATCCGGAAATCTAACAGAATATGCAATGATTTGATGGAAAATTTCATTTTGATTCCATATTTTGCGCTCCAAATTTGGTATGGCATAGCAATAAACACCGAGTCATGTACCTCCGCCGAATGAACAAACTTACCTGTATGACGTCATCCCAACATACCCTATATCAGTGATTTTAGCATGTTTGAGCTTTTTAAAAAAGAAGACACTTGTATTGATATCTTAATAATGGCGGTGCTCGGTATTTTGATATAAAACAGTTTCTGATGTTTTCTTGTTCTAAACGAAATTTCTCTTACACGCCACTTCGCGGTTTCATAAAGCTAATATCCATTTACAATATACAAAAAGTAGAAATCCTGTACCCTCCAATGTCCTAAGAAAATCACAGTTTTATAGTCCAAAATGGACAGTAGACAATCCAAAGTACCCCGCTGAAACAGGTCCGACATATGCGGTTCCTTTAAACTTGGTTCCTGGTCATCTCGGCGCAAAATCTCCATTCTCAATCCGTTTTCCAGAGCACCTGGCTTTAACCATCAGTAAGTGTCATTCTTCCACCAGGTAAAGCTACAACTACATTTTTATGATAAAATAATTCCAACTTCACTAATTTCCTACATTCTGATTGGTTGTTTGCAAGACTTTGTACTTCGATAAAAGCAGTGCGTAAGAATACTCAGTTTTCATCTGAAAATTGGCGCGACGTTACGTGATAATGTGACGTTTATTCGAAGAAACATCGACGTCACCAAATTTAAACGTCATAAAAACAATGGATGAATTGCGTTTTAAAGGCGTCGAAATGATTATTTGGTATTTCTATAATAATGGACGCTTTTTCTTTTAACAGAACATTTTGCGGTAAGTGTTTTAATCGTCTTGTTGTGTGTTGAAATTTGACGCTTGAATTTCTCATGTTCCAAGCCCCAGTTCAAAATCGACATGTCTTTCAATCGGTCCAGACGGCAAAATTTTCTGCCAAAAGAACAATTTTGAATGAAGAAGAGGTGTTTATAAGCTCCCGCTTTTTCAGCCTGCCTATAGCAAGTCAGTTTTAGCTTCTATTAATTGCGAGAAGTGAGTTCTATGCTTTGGAAATTTTCAAGATGGCTGCCCCATGAAGATCCGTTTTGCTCTATTTTCCTTCCGCTGGCTATAAAAATTTTAATCAATGTAGATAAATGCAGTCTAATGAGACAAAGTTGGAATTATAAGGAATGAATTATTATTTTTGTTGATTTTATCGATGTGTAAACTCAGGCGAATCACTCACAAACTTTTTCATAAAGCCCTTCGGGCTTTATTTAGTTTGTGAGTGATTTGCCTGAGTTTACACATCGATAAAATCAACAAAAATAAAATTCATTCCTATATTATAATCAAAAGAACAGATACTGTCATAATGACATGTAGTTGTACCTTTGCCTCGTGGAATAAGAGGCCTCATTGATGGGTAAAGCCAAGTGCGCGGGAAAATGGAGTGACAATGGGTTTGGGGTCGAGATGACCATGAACCAAATTAAAACGAACCGCATCAATCGGAATGTTGTCATGGTGGTGACTTGAATGTTGGACTGTCAATTTCAGATGATAAAAGTGCTATTTTCTCAGGAGATTGGAGAGTACAGGATTTTTGCTTTCTGCATTTTTGAAACGGACATTTGCTTGATAAAATCGAAGTGGCATGTACGAGAAATTTCGTTAGGACAAGAAAATAACAGAAACTTATTTTCTGTCAAAATCATAATGTCCATGTTGTATCATGTTTGACAATAATAAATATAGAAGTACTAGCTTTTATAAAATATACAAAAATAGAGTGCATTTAGTAAAGTTCAGACGCCAGTGGTTTTACCTGTTTACAGTTACATTAAGTCTTGCTTCACAGTCTCAGCTCAGCAGTGGCGGATTTAAAAGGGTTCAAACGGTTTTGTCAAACCCTCCTTTTTGAATTTGAACACCCATATTAGATTGCCTGGATCCGCCCCTGCAGCTGGTCGAGGCTGTTGTTTACATCTCCATGTGCAGTATCGGCATATGTATTGGCATTTTGTATTTTTCACGACACTGGCTTATCAGCACGGCGGTTGTGCAGATTATTTTTTTGCTGAAGTTGGCTTACCTGTGACTTTACCTGTAAAAATCAACCATGCGCAAGTGTAAATAAAAAAAATGATTATCGTAACCTAAGTCATAAAAGACTATGGTAATCCAAAGCTTATTTTATGGTAATCCAAAGGAATAAATAACCTTTAATAACAATGGATCGATGTGTATGGAAACATTTCAGTAACATACACAATAAAGTATTTACTTTTACTTTTTAATGTTATACTTTTCTCCGCTGTTAGAAATCTGACATCAGATGAAATAATCAAATCAAATTAAAGTCCTAAGTTTTCTTATTCATAATTAACAAACCTGTTAAAATCAAATGTATTTCAATGTCTCAACACATTATTAATTTATTTAATGACAAATTAGCAGTTTAATGCATGCGTAAGATTGTTAGAAAATTTCATACTCCTGTCATGCTGATAGCCAATACCTGTAGCACTGGCTATCCACACGACTGTCATGCCGATAATGCCGCTTATCGGCACGAACGTCGTGGGTATAAAATAGTCAACTTTATTTCAGCACTGAAAGAGCACACCTGTCTAGCATGCATGCTAGTGCGTGAGGCAGTATGTAAAGAAAGAAAGACAGTTTAGAAAGAAAGAATGAATTTGAAACTTCTGAATGGTGGATGCTAGGCATTTGAAATTGTATATGTGTATTCATCATGAAAAAATAGTTGACCCTAATTTTTTTTATGTCCGAGTTATTCCCCTTTTCAGAGTTATGTCCCTTTGAAAACAAAAGATTGTGAGTTGGAAAGGTAGATAAAAACAAAGCTCTAAAGTTTTGGTCTAATTTGTCCCAAAACTTCTGACTGATGAAAGAACATTTCCTGCATTGTGCTTTTAAGAATTATTAAGTGGTCACCAAGTCAAACCTCAACCATCTAGTGGCTTTTCCTCTAGTGACATACATGTACTGACCAAACCTTTAACTATTCTAGGAGTTGTTGCCATGACAACAACATAGCTGTAGCAAGAAGTAACCATGTCAACTGCATTCTGTGAGATAGAATTTGAAGAACTTTTGTTCTTTGAGAAGTGTGGTGGTGGGACGTTCGGTAGTGTCTACAGGGCGTTATGGGTACCTCACGAGATGGAGGTGGCAGTGAAGAAATTACTGGTCATGGATAAAGAGGTAAAAAATCAGAAATCTGAAATGCTTGTTATAATTTGAAGCGACTCTAAAAGTGAAATTAAAACAATTTTTCACTCAGTATATGCATGATATGTATCATAAAGGGTATAAGATGATTGCAAACAGAGAAGACCCTGATCAGACTGCCCTAATCAGCATCTGAATGTTTGATTGGCCTGTTTGTCTGAAATCTCGGGACCATTTGACTAGTCACAAGAAAACCTGTCCTTGGTACGACACAAACTGGCTTGTACAGTCACAGAAGAAGGCTAGAAGCTTGGAATTTTGGATTTATGAAGAACAGGGATTATACTATCCATGTGGTGAAACTACAGGCGTTGATCAGCTGATCAGCACCTTTTGATTTATATAATGTAAAAAGATGTGGCTCATTTTATTGTCTTTAAATTAGAATTTATAACTTAAAGAAAAGATTCATATTTGAGCCGCCTCATGGGAGAACCAACAATCTGCATAGGCGAAAACAAAGACGCAGATCAGCTTCGTGGTAACCGCGAAGCTGATCAGCGTCTTTGTTTTCGCTACTCGGATAGTACAATTCCTCCTCTACTTAACTCCAAAATTTCAAGCTTCTAGCTCTTTTCTGTGACTGTACAGGTCGATTTGTGTCGGACCTGTTCGGAAACGACATTGTTGGTTTTCCCACGAGGTGGCTCATTTCTTTTGAGTGAATGATGAATTTTGTACCGTTTTTCAGGCTCAAGTACTGAATGTTCTGTCTCACAGAAATATTATTCAGTTCTATGGAGCAGTTACAGAGGAGCCCAACTATTGTCTAGTCACAGGTTTGTTATTAATTATTATGAAAACATGTCTATGTAATATACAGATATTTCTTAAGGATGTTCGCTGCCAATGAAAAAGTATTCAAACTTTTTTTCTAACTACTCTTTTTTGATTCCAAAATACAACACAAGACATTTGAAAACAAAATAAATATAGGGTAGTGTGCATTTTTTCAAGCTACAGGCCTCTTAATGAGACCTCTGAGCGCCATGTTTTAAATTTAGTAAAATTAATTTAATTTTTAATTTTTTGAAATATACCTGTCTTGAACAAAAATACACATATAATTCTTTCAAAAGTCACAATAGTTACGTAATTCAGACTATTTCGGACCAAAAGCATAGACGAATTTGCGACTTGAAGTGGATGACATAATTTTACGATTTATTTTCCAACCCTACCCCCATACATGAAAAGTCGGAAAAACTCAATATTTTGAAATGTGCCAAACCCATATTTGTTGATTCAAACTTTTTCTTGTATTTTCACACAACATAGAACGTGGCAATATTGTTCGAATAAAAGAAAGAAATATATAGGGTAGTGTGCATATAAGAGAGAACCAACAACTTGAAAATCACCATTTTCAGCCTTTTTTCGGCCGTTTTGTTTCGTGAAGCCCATTTCATAAAACCATCTAGAATTTTAAAACCAGCACACCAAAGACACAAAGACTGACTTAGAAGACCGTGTACACATATATTGCAGCTAAAATAAACATCGAACTAGTGCAATTAATTTGAAGATGTACAGTATTCAAGTTTAATCTACCCTACCCCCTAAATTTTACTGACAACTAAAATTTTCTGAAAAGTTGCAGAAAATGGGGTGAAAAAATGAAGTTTCTTAGATTGACAATTTTCATGGCTCATTCAATGCATATCATCAATATGTATCCAAATGTAAAATATTATGAAAATATCTGCAACCGTTTACGAGATATTCAACAAAAGAAAAACCGGAAGTTCCAAAATGTCAAATGTTAGCAGCGAACATCCTTAAGTCATTAAAATTGAAAATTTTTAGTATTTTTTCTTATTTTTGCTCAAAACATAAATTGTGGGTACACGTTAGAACCACCTCGCCGAGGCAATTCTAACGAGTACCCACAATCTATGTTTTAGAGCAAAAATAAGAAAAATAGGTATACCCCTGCAAACCCCAGTTTTACTATATAAAATTGGGGTTATAGGGGGTTAAACATTTCATGGACATGTTTTACTGATGGAATGTCTTGTCTCTCAAAATTTAGAAACTCATGTCTTTCAGTGGAATGCAACATCAGCATATGACAGCCTTTATTATAGCAATTACGTACATGTCAGATATTTTGGCCATTTTTTCTTATACAAAGTGAAGGCAAGTCAAGTGGGTGTGACAGAAAATACTTAAGTTTTCCCTTTAGCATTGAATGATTCATATCAGAATGTGCAAACAGCTGTCTTTGATAACACGTATACAAGTAACTTTGTTACGCATATACTTTTGCTTGAATAATATTATTCGTTGACATGTATTTTTGTTCCAGAGTATGCCTCTAATGGGTCCCTGTATGCATATCTCCAAAACCCAGAGAATAACCTTGACTTTGAATGCATTCTTCAGTGGTCAAAAGAAATAGCATTAGGTAGTTTAATAGATTATTGCTTTAACCATGGTCACATTTTTTGTATTATCATAAAAGAAAGAATCATCAAAATTGTGAAATGTTATGAAAGTCATTTGACAAATTATATGCCATGGTCAGCTTTAACTCCAATTAATAGAATTCCTTATGTTCATATGTTCATATATGGTTTATACGGTACATGTTTACTTTTCTAGAATTGGTATGAGTCAGTCAATAAGATATTTCATACCATTAAATACTTTCCAACAGATATCACATGTTACATGCCACATTATAATATACTATACTATTGTTGACTATTGAGTCACTGAATATTATACAGTTAATGACTTTTGAGGCATTGGATTTGATGTGATATCGACCCGAGAATACCAATATTGACCGAGGCTGTTTTATTATATAATTTTTGACAAAATGTCAAGCAATGAAAAGAAATCAACTGAGACAGATATAGAATAAACATAAACATTTAACATTTAAGAGGCGGCCCCCGTGGCCAAGCGGTTAAGAGCGCTGTTTCTTAATCACTTTATCATCTCACCGCTGTGTCTGGTGTGGGTTAGAGCCCAGCTCTGGCCACATGTGAGACAAGCCAAGTTCTGCTTGCGGGTGTGTCAGGTGGTTTTTCTCTGGGATTCTCCCGTTTTCGCCCCACCTACTGATTGGCCCGTCTCATATGAGCTGAAATAATCTTGAAAGGGATGTAAAACTGATAAAAAAAAAAAATAAAAAAAATAAAAAAAAATAAATAAAAAATAACATTTAATTCAATACTAATGATAATGAATTTGCCAATATGTGGTCAACAAAGAAACTGACTGATTCCCTGCGTTGGACACGCGATTATGCGCAGCGCTATGCGAAAACGGAACCAGAACGTCAGCTCTAAATTTAGTAACTAATATAGACCTGCCAGCATGCGCTAGCCAGTTAATATGACAATTTGAAGACTTGCCACGTGGGCGCTTTGGGCCAATGAAAAGCGAGATTTTCAGTAGCTTATATAATAAAATGTGATATTCAACAGAGGCTACCAATATTGACCGAAGAAAAGCCGAAGTCAATATTGGTAGTCTCTGTTGGATATCACATCATATTCAGTGACTCAATAGTCAACAATTGTTTTATTATATACAAACATGATAAAAATAATTTTAAAATAACTATTTTTATCTGTAAATGAATTAGTGTTTACATACAGTTTACATATAGTCCCAGCATGAGCTGCATGACTGAAAAATGTTCATTGGGACATTAAGTCTAAATTCAAATAAACAGTAATAGACATCATTTATACTTCATCAGCATTACTGCCTGACAGTAATCAATGTACATTTCCAATGACAGAGAGAGAGTTCTAAATTAAGTAACATATGAGCCGCCTCATGGGAAAACCAACAATCTGCATAGGCGAAAACAAAGGCGCAGATCAGCTTCGCGGATACCGCGAAGCTGATCAGCGCCTTTGTTTTCGCTACTCTGATAGTACAATTCCTCCTCTACTTAACTCCAAAATTTCAAGCTTCTAGCCTGCTTCTGTAGCTGTACAGGCCGGTTTGTGTCGGACCTGTTGGGAAACCACATTGTTGGTTTTCCCACGAGGCGGCTCATATATTCAATGGGAAAAAAACCAGGTCATAGAATATGACAAAATATGCAATGGGCTGAAAGCATTGTCTGAAATACTTTCTATTTATAGTTATATAATAAATGTAATTGTTTTAAATTAGCCACTTTGTAGATGCAATAATTTTGGTACAAGTGAAGTGTGTGGTCTGTAATAGCCTTTCAATTTTAAAAAAAATGTATTTGAAGTACTGGCTGTGTGAGCCGCATCTTGATAAAACTGGATTATTGCCTTTACGAAAACAAAGGCGCAGATCAGCTGTGCAGTAACTGCGAATCTGATCAGCGCCTTTGTTTTCACTACATGGATAGTACAATTCCTCTAAATCAGGAATTTCCAGCCTCTAGCCATCATCTTTGCTTGTGCAGCTCGGTTCGTGTCAAACCTGGTCGGAAACCCCGAAGACCGGCATGTCACGGCTCATTTACAGTTGCATTGCTATGTTAATTGTTATAATTACAGGGATGAATTATCTGCACAGAGAAGCGCCAATCAAAGTGATACACAGAGATCTCAAGTCAAAGAATGGTGAAGTCTATTATTTCTTAACATTCACTAAAGCCCCTATCTCACTGGAAAGCGACAATTGGAGACTAGTTCGCTACTATATTTCGCGACAAAGATTAACAGTTTAAACACAACTTTCACGTTTTCTTATTGAATTCTTGCATGTGTTGCAAAGTTTTTGCTGTGTAAATTCACCAAAATTTCGCTGCGACATGTTCACGACACTCACACAAACATCGTACGACAGTAGGGCTTTTTCTGACCTTTTTGGGAAATTTTTGGTACCGATGAAATTGGGAAAAAATTGTGTGATTTTGGGAAAAAATACAACGATTCTGGGAAAAAATAGTGCAATTTTTAACCAAATTGGGAAAGTTTACCTTTTAAATTCGGATTTTTCTGCTAATTGGGAATGTTCCAGGTCAATTGGGAATTTTTTCAGCCAATTGGGAAAAAATTTAGTTCTGGAAACCTGACCCAGTTTTGTATAGAGAAAAAGCCCTGGACAGTCGCGCTACAAATTTTGGTGAAAAGATTCGCTTACAAATTTTAAAATGTTTAAAACCTTTGCGACTAGTTTGCGACACATGAAAATTCTTGCGACACTCGCACGAATGTCGTGCGAAAGGTCTGCGAGTAAATTTGCAAAACAGTTGCGAAGAATTTGCATGCCAGTGAGATACTAGCTTAAACCTTGGTCATATATGTATCCCCAGAATGTTTGTTGAAGATTTGTTTCTTTATGTCCTAGTCAAAAGCTGTGGTCATGTTTTGAACGTTGCCTCCTTTTTGTGTGACTTCTACTCAGCATCGGAATGTCATGAAATCTGAAATGTGCTATAAAATATAATCACCCAAGTAAACAACTAAGGCTTTTATTGTATGTATAGATGGTTTGACTTAACCTTGGCAGGCTTTGACCTTCTAAGCGGTTAACCAGTGATCAGGTGGTTAGTCAGTCGCTTTGCCTGGAGGCACAAGCAGCCCATCTATTTCTCAAGACTTGAATTGGCAATTGCCATTGGGACCAGAAAAAATCTAAAAAGGTGATTTTACCTTTTTAGATTTATTCTGGCCCCAATGTAAACATTGATCAGTAACATGCAATCAGAATGAAAGTCCCACCCTAAAAACTGAGGGAAGGGGGGGGGGGGGAAATAAATGACAATAAAGTGACTCTAAGTAACAAATGAGCAGTAAATGTCTATTGGGCACATCCACTTAATGCAACACTGGGTCATATATGGGCTAGGGGAAAGAGTTTTATGTTTACATGTTAATTTCTAACTTTAACCGTAAGATTTGAAATGAACTGCTTGAAATTTCACTAATATTTTCGTTTGAAATAGAATAAAATGCCTATTTTGATTTCAATTTCAGTTGTCATTGCTAGTGATTGGACATGCAAGGTATGTCACCGTGACTTAGAAATTATTGAATCATTTCTTTAAGTCATATAAGTTGTGTAGATTGTAATCATTTTTGCTAGAAAAATCTGTGTTTTGAACCAGGTCTGATGCAAAACTATCTTTACAGCCAATTTAACCAATTTAGGTGACTTAGAGGTTTGATTTTTATCGCACCTGCTTATAGCAGGGTGCGATATAGGAGTTCAAATTTCCGTCCGTCCGTTCGTTCGTTCGTTCGTTCGTTCGTTCGTCCGTCAACATTTACGTCGAAGTTTAGTTTTCTCGACATCAGAGATAGCTGTGAGTCTGAAACCTTGCATAATAATTGTCCCTGACATATCCTTCAAGCACGCACCTTAACCCGGTGCCATTGACCTATATTTCACGGTCCACTGACTTTGAAAATTTTTACGTCGAAGTTTTGTCAACATTTACGTCGAAGTTTGGTTTTCTCAACATCAGAGATAGCTGGGAGTCTGAAACCTTGCATAGTAATTGTCCTTGACATACCCTTCAAGCACGCACCTTAAACCGGTGCCCTTGACCTTTATTTCACGGTCCACTGACTTTGATAATTTTTACGTCGAAGTTTGGTTTTCTCGACATCAGAGATAGCTGCAAGTCTGAAACCTTGCATAGTAATTGTCATTGACATACCCTTCAAGCACGCACCTTAACCCGGTGCCTTTGACCTATATTTCACGGTCCACTGACTTTGATAATTTTTCGTCAAAGTTTGGTTTTCTCGACATCAGAGGTAGCTGCAAGTCTGAAACCTTGCATTAGTAATTGTCATTGACATACCCTTCAAGCACGCACCTTAACCCGGTGCCCTTGACCTATATTTCAGGGTCCACTAACTTTGATAATTTTTCGTCAAAGTTTGGTTTTCTCGACATCAGAGATAGCTGCAAGTCTGAAACCATGCATAGTAATTGTCCTTGACATACCCTTCAAGCACTCACCTTAACCCGGTGCCCTTGACCTATATTTCACAGTCCACTGACTTTGAAAATTTTTACATAGAAGCTTGGTTTTCTCGACATCAGAGATAGCTGCGAGTCTGAAACCTTGCATAGTAATTGTCCTTGGCATGCCCTTCAAGCACGCACCTTGACCCGGTGCCCTTGAACTATATTTCATGGTCTATTGACATTGCCCGATGCAGGTGCGATATCGACCTCCGCGGAGTTCTTGTTTTTATTTAAGGTCCATAGTGATGGAGATCTCCTGAATTATTTTCTGTCAAATTTGTTTTCTGTGACCCATTGCACAGCCAAGAATTCATAGCTTGAAATTCAATTCCGAGAAAAAGGAATTCCACTTTCATAAAAAAAGTTGAGAGTCACATAGATAATTTTTGAACATAGATCTCTAATTTTGTTACAGTTATGTGATTTTGGAGCCTCTAAATTCCATGGTAGTACCACTAAGATGTCCTTGGCAGGAACTTTCCCTTGGATGGCCCCTGAGGTTTGTATTTAACCCATATGATGAATGGACTGGCCCATCATTATCACTTGGGAGAGTCCACTTTCATTTTTAGGTGCATCAGGAATAATTTTGATTTTTTATTCCAGTTTTCGATGAAATTCATTTCGGCAAACAGAATAGTCCCAGATAGGATGTTGCGTTCCGCAGTGTCACATCTGGGGCTATGCTGTTTGCCCATGTCCCATAAAAATGACCCAGGCTTACATGAGTTAAATGCACAGTTAATCTAAATTTTAGGCTTATAGAAGTAGGTGAACCTATAGAGTAAAAACTGACCTCCGATACTGCATTTTCCTACGGAACTTTTTACCTCTTGGAAACCAGGGTCATGATCTTGATTTATCCTTATAGGACCTGTACAAATTCGAAAAGGGGTCAGTTAAATTAAATTTAAGTTTCTATTGCCATAATGAATTTTAATAGGTGTTTTTGCATTGGCAGGGGAGGTAATCTGTGATAGTGCAAATTAATAGTTTATAAATTTTGTTGCTTGAAAATGAATACCAATTGAACAATTTATTTGATTTCGAGAGAGCATGTTTAAATACTTAGACTTTAAAGAAATTTTTGGGAAATAATTTCCTTTCTTCAATGATTTTTATACAGAAAATTTCTATATTTGATACCACAAATATATGTACTCAATAAATAACATCAGGAAACATGTCCATGAAAAGTATACCCCCTCGAACTCCTATTTTATATAGTAAAACCTGGGTTTACAGTACACATATTTTTCTTATCTTTGTGGTTCTAACAAGCACAGGTCTGTAATCAAAGTTTTGAAGAAAAATATCAAAAATTTTAATTGAAAAGCTTCAATTTTTACAACTTTGGAAAAATCTATATATTACATGGGTGTGTTTTTGTAATGTGTGTTTTTATCATCCATAGGTCATACAGAGCCAGCCTGTATCAGAGAAATGTGATACTTGGTCATATGGTGTGGTAGGTATTGTAAATAACTACTCTGTGACCAAAAATAAACCAATTTATCACGTGAGGATTAGTAAGCAGATAAAAGGGCGAGCTTTCAGCAAGTTCGAAAGCCAAGTTCTGCGTGCGGGTGTGCCAGGTGGTTTTTCTCGGGGTCCTCCTGTTTTCGCCCACCTACTGATTGGTCTGTCTCATATGAGCTGAAATAATCTTGAAAGGGACGTAAAACTGAATAAAAAAAAAAAAAAAAATCGTGAAAAAACTCAACCGATGTGAGGAGATTTACTTTCAGCCATTTTGTTTATTTAGTCAACAGCTCAGCAATCACTCCGCATTATGACTCCTCAAAATTCACCACCATAGCAGTAGATTTTGTTGATAATTATGTCACCCCCCGACAGAGTCGGGAGACATATTGTTTTTCCCCGTGCGTCTGTCCGTCTGTCCGTCACAAATCGTGTCCGCTCTATAACTTAAAAACCGTTAAAGATTTTTCAATGAAACTTGGTACACTTGTAAACCACGATGAGACGATGTGTCATGCACAAGAACCATAACTCTAGCTTGAGTATTTTTGGAGTTATTTCCCTTTGATTATTTTCGATACAATTTCGTGTCCGCTGTATAACTTGAAAACCGTTAAAGATTTTTCAATGAAACTTGGTACACTTGTAGACCACGACGAGACGATGTGTCATGCACAAGAACCATAACTCTGGCTTGAGTATTTTTGGAGTTATTTCCCTTTGATTATTTTCGATACAATTTTGTGTCCGCTTTATAACTCGAAAATCGTAAGAGTTATTTCAATGAAACTTGGTACACTTATAAAGCAGGATGAAATTACGTGTCGTGTTAAAGAACCATAACTCTTGCTTGCATATCTTTGGAGTAATTTCCCTTTGATTATTTTCCATACAATTTCGTGTCCACCCTATAACTTGAAAACCGTAAGAGAAATTTCATTGAAACTTGGTACACTTATAAAGCATGATGAGACGATGTGTCATGCACAAGAATTATAACTCTTTTGGAGTTATTTCCCTTTGATTATTTTTCCATACAATTTCATGTCCACTCTATAACTTGAAAACCATAAGAAATATTTCAATGAAACTTGGTACACTTATAAAGCACGATGAGATGATGTGTCATGCTAAAGAACCATATCTCTTGCTTGCATATCTTTGGAGTTATTTCCCTTTGATTATTTTTCATTCAATTTCGTGTCTGCTCTATAACTCAAAAACCATAAGAGATTTTTCAATGAAACATGGTACACTTATAAAGCATGATGCACAAGAATCATTACTCTTGCTTTCATATCTTTGGAGTTATTTCCCTTTGATTATTTTCCAAACACTTTCGTGCCCCCTCTGTAACTTGAAAACCGTAAGAGATATTTCAATGAAACTTGGTACACTTATAAAACAGAATGACAGGATATGTGATGCACAAGAACTATAACTCTTGCTTGCATATTTTGGACATGCACGTAGAAAGGGGGGAGACATCAGTTTTCACATAGAAAACAAATTCTAGTTAAAAATTTTCTTGTCCATTGTTTCATCTACGTAACGTTGTATAACAATAGCGGAGATTGACATCACAAAACATGACTAAATTTGACGTCACAGGCGCGCTCTTTTTGTTGTGTCTAACAAAATTGCAATGCGGTCTTTATTTAGTCAGTAGAGATGGCCTTTATTCGGTCAGTAGCTAAATAAAGCTTCTATTTATGAACCCCCCTTTACACTGTGTATAACCGTACAGTGAGCCAAAACGGAAGTGACACATACTGTACGCAAATACATCATTAGTGCCCTTAGGATTTCTTTAGGTAAGTGATCATTTATATCGATGTAAATTAAAATTCAGGAAACAAATCTAAACGCGGTTTTCGGTGTTGGAAAGAGAATTTAAAACTTAATAAGCGTATATGTTGCTTATTGTGATTTTGTTAACGCTTTCCAGAGTATCTTGTAAATTAAGTGGCAAATCACTGACTTTTCATTTTTATGACCCGTCAAATCTGTGTTTTGAAGTCCATTATGAGTAACTGAGTTCACATATTTTGATCAAACCAGTGATGGACGATAAGAAAATCATTTGTGTTGAAGCCCTACACCATGGTATTCCCCAAGTCATTAAACTCACCCGGGTATTCACCGAGGAATTGCACGTCTCCCTTCCGATCGCCTGTACGACTAGTGACAAGCGTACAGTATCACTAGTTAAAATGTATCAAGAAAAAACTGTATGACTTGTGTCATCATTGAATTTTATTTTTAGCGGATTTCGCCCATTTTTGTGCGTATTTATATATAATATGTTTTGAATATTCCGTTATCTCATATGCAGATTACATAGATATACTTTTTGGGCCCACATCCACATACCAAACGTCACAGTGTGGCAGCATAAATGTTCAATTTCTGCTTTGCCTGCACCTACATGTATCTATCAGTCAATAGAGTAAACGCTATAGTAGAAAACTCGAAAATCTAAACTCAACATCGGCCTCAATTACAATGGTTCTCACCGACCATTTATCGGTTTGTATGTAGACAATACCACGTGATTCTCAGTAGTGAAATAGTTGACTATTTTATGCTTGTATATATCCAAAACCATCGCTTCAACTTAATCGATAGCAATGACAAGGTATTATCCCCAAGAGAGCGATTTTAAACCACTGTCTCACGTATCTACGGCGTATCAAGATACGAAAGGTACGTCACGCGTACGTCGTACATACGTGAGCATAGGTAGCTCATACTCCTCGATACGTAGCTCATACTCCTCATACGCCGAGGTGCTACGTTTTTATGTATGCACTTAAAAATTCGTAGCACGTACGTGGCAGGTCCGATACGCCGTACATACGTCACATATACGTGGTACATACGAAAGCAACATGGCAGGTACGCCGTAGATACGTAGCGCATACTCCTGATACGCCACACGTACGTCGCGGTTAACATGCCATGTAACCGTGACGTATGTACAGCGTACCTTTCGTATCTGTTACGTAAGTGTGACGCATGTGTGGCGTATCCTCGACTCTCGTTTCGTATCTATGGCGTATCAGCGACGTACGTGTGGCGTATCTCACGTATCAATGGCGTATGTGCTACGTACGTTTCGCTACTGTGGAGTATGTGTGACGTATTAGGAGTATAAGGAATATTTTGTGGCGTTCCAAGAGACTCTTAATGCCTCTATTTAAATGTTTTCGTTTTTCCGAAGTCATGCACGGTTCGGGGTGCCGTGCAGGGTACTTTCAGGGCTACGCTTGGTGTAGCCTCTGCCTTTGTTCAAGTCGTCTTACGACCAGGATGGGGAGCTTGGAGATGCCCCCCCCCCCCACACACACACACACCTCAGGGTTTTTCTTCGGTGTTAATATAGATTATCTAGATTTCTCTGGTGGTATCTTCGACCTCTGATAATTTATAACTGTTCATGTAATGTGCAAATTGCATGAGCTAACTGAACATAGCCATTTGTTCTCATATGTATTAACCAGAGGACCAATGGTCCTGTAAACGCTCACCTGAGACCCGAGATATATACCAATAAACTTGTTTGACTAGAATGGTAATATACATGTATATAACCCCAGGGCAGGTTCAGAGCAACCTCTGGAGTCAATTTCTTTTTTAAATCATAAAGATTCAGTCCATTTGCCAATTTACTGCAAGTTTTGCCCTTCAAATGACATTGTAACAATTTTTTCCCCATTCAAATGCATGGGCAACCTAAGTTGACCTTGCTGTTAAAAAGGTCAAGGTCATCCCAGGGTCATGAATTATAAAAATTTTGTAGAGCTTCATTGCCTGATGCTTCATGCCAAGTTTCAAAATCATAGGCCTTCTGGTTCTGGAGAAGAAGATTTTTAAAGGTTTTTACTATTTATAGCCATTGCGGCCATCTTGGTCATGTGACATTGACCATTTATATAAACTTTCATTCACTCTTCCTCAGAATGCTCCACTTAAAGTTTGGCTTTGATTGGCCAAGCGGTTTCAGAGAAGAAGATGTTTGAATATTATGGTTATACACATGTATATAGCCCCGGGGCAGGTGCAGACAACCTCCTGGGCCCAAAATATTTTCATAAACATAAATCTTCTGTCCATTTGCTCATTTTTAGCAAGTTTTTGCCATTAAATGACATTTCCTATTTTTTTCCCATTCAAATGCATAAGCGGCCTAAGTTGACCTTGCTTTAAAAAAGGTCAAGGTCATCCAAGGGTCATGATTTATAGCAACTTTGTAGAGCTCCATTACCTGATGCTTCATGCTAAGTTTCAAAATCATAGGCCTTCTGGTTCTTGAACAGAAGATTTTTAAAGTTTTTTTTTCTATTTATAGCCATGGCGGCCATCTTGGTCATGTGACCTTGACCATTTATATAAACTTTCATTCACTCTTCCTAAGAATGCTCAACATAAAGTTAGGCTGTGATTGGCCAAGCGGTTTCAGAGAAGAAGCTGTTTGAATATTATAGTCATACACATGTATATAGCCCTGGGGCAGGGGCAGACAACCCTCTAGGCCCAAAATATTATCATAAACATAAATCTTCTGTCCATTTGCTCATTCTTAACATGTTTTTGCCATTAAATGACATTTTCCTATTTTTCCCATTCAAATGCATGGGCGGCCTAAGTTGACCTTGCTGTAAAAAAGGTCAAGGTCATCCCAGGGTCATGATTTATATAAACTTTGTAGAGCTCCATTGCCTGATGCTTCATGCCAAGTTTCAAAATCATAGGCCTTCTGGTTCTTGATAAGAAGATTTTTAAAGGTTTTTTCTATTTATAGCCATGGCGGCCATCTTGGTCATGTGACCTTGACCATTTATATAAACTTTCTTTCCCCCTTCCCAAGGATGCTCCATATGAAGTTTGGCTTCGATTGGCCAAGCGGTTTCAGGGGAAAAGATGTTTCATTATTATGGAAATATACATGTATGTAGCCCCAGGGCAGGGGCAGACAACTCCCCAGGGGCTAAAATTTTCCATTAACATTAATCTTCTGATCATTTGCCTATTCCCAGTAAGTTTTACCCATTAAATAGCATTTTACCATTTTTCCCATTCAAATGCATTGGCGACCTAAGTTGACCTTGCCGTAAAATAGGTCAAGGTCATCCTAGGGTCATGATTTATATAAACTATGATGGGCTCGCGTCCCCAATGCTACATAACAAGTTTCATGGAAATCGGCCCACTGGTTCTGGAGAAGAAGATTTTTAAGGGTTTTTGCTATTTATAGTCATCTTGGTAATGTAACCTGAACCATTTATATAAACTTTCGTTCTCCCTTCCTAAGGATGCTCCACATGAAGTTTGGCTTTGATTGGCCAAGCAGTTTCAGAGGAGAAGATCTTTGAAATTGTGGACGACGACGGACGACAGACGACGGACAGACGCCAGAGCATGGGTATACTATAAGCTCACCTGTGAGCCTTCGGCTCAGGTGAGCTAAAAAGCATGGTACAGAACAGATACACCACAGATAAGAATGGAACGTAGTACATACGCCGTAGATACGTCACGCGTACACTTCATACGCCTTACATACGTCACACGTACGTAGCACATACGCCTTGGTACGCTGTACATACGAAAGTGAAATTCCATATGAATACAGATCTATGCGTCACTGATACGCCACGGGAACGTAGCAGGAACGTCTCACGAGAGAGAGAGAGAGCTATAATGCTAGTGATACCATCACTTCAACTTAATCGATAGCAATGGCAAGGTATTATCACAGAGAGAGAGAGAGAGAGAGAGAGAGAGACATTTTATTTTATTAATTAAAAATTATAAACATACAGTTGAGAGCCCGGCTTAACATTGGAGCAAGCTTCCATCTACAATCTTCACAACATCGTTTTGACGTCATGGTAAGCCAATTAAGAAGTTCAACTATGTAGAAAATTGAGGCCACGTCCCGACATGACCATAGCTGTTCACTGGGACGCAAGCCATCAATTCAAACAAAAATAAAGTTAACATTGTCACCGCCAGGTAGCGCCCTAGGTCTTCAGTCTACTGACAAGCGGCATTTGACCGATGCTTGCTAGAATGCAAAACGAACGGTTGGACTATAAGTACATTGAAGATACCAAGTTGCCATGGCAATATATTCTGGAAAATATTTATTTTATATGCATTTGAGGTCACCAAATTTAATTTCTTACATGGACAGAGACCTATAATTATAGTTCCCATATAGTCCCATTGTAATTGCGCCCAAACAAGACTCATTCATATGCTTCACAGCTCATAGTGGACCCCAACACATTCAGCAGGCGAGAGATTGCCCTTCAACACAAGTGCAGCAAAAGATAGGGTGTCAGTCAGCATCTTAGAATCAGTGTAGGAGATGGTTAAACATGTATATTTTTTCAGAACTATTCGTACAGACACGAAATGTGTTAAAGTAACTACTCGTACAGTTGTTGGCAACAGGGCGGCTGTTTTCAAAAGCCAGTTATTTACATGTTAGAGTTTCTGTGCCCAAATCGAGTAAAGGGTTTTTGTGATAATAGATTATATGTCTGTTCTAGCAGCAAAACTTTCCAAATTGTATATCAGAACATACCTTTCTAGAGGAAAATCTGTCGTGCTTACGGGCGAAAAATAATAAATCTTAGTGATTTCGTGCATTATATGTTGATTTGCAGACAGATACATCGTGTTCGGGTGTTTTAAAAATCATGTATGAAAACTATGCTTAGTTCGCTATTCAAAACCGAAAACCGCTTTTAAAAGTGTCGCGTGAAAGTGACCTTACCTCGATATGAAAAACGTGAGCGTCTTTGTTTATCGCTAGGAACTAGTGATTATTTGCGTACAGTTGGTGTCACTTCCGTTTTGGCTCACTGTACGGTTATACACAGTGCTTTATAAAACCAATATGTAGGGTTGTTGCATTGTAAATTCATATTTCTCAAATCTTTAGACTTTGAAAATATTTCATTTAAGCACAAAACTATTCAGACAAAGTTGTTTTTAAGTTGGGAAATGCTTTCAGAGGATTGTGATGGTTGACACTTAGCCTTTTTCTCTCTCTGCAAGCAGTTTGATAAGGGTTTGCAATGTTTAGGATGTTTGGCATATACCTCTTATAAAAGGGGGTGTGGTGACATATTGGTAGAACAATAAACTCGGGGTCATATGATCCACCAGAGTGTTGTGTCTTTGAGAAAGACACACTCATTATGGAATTTAAGAGCTGTGTAAAGTTTTACCAAAAATACTGTGAACTCTATTTTTGCGAACCTGTTGCCTCACCAATTCAGGGTTATTCGGAATTTCTTGCTAATAAAGAATCACTATATGCCAGGAAGACTATCATGTCATGCTAAATATTGTAAGATACCCGCATCAGAAACCCAACAGTTGGGTTTGCGAAAACGAAGACAAAGATCAGCTGTGCAGTAACTGCACATTTGCAAAGCTGATTAGCACTTTTGTTTTGCACCATGGATAGTACAATGCCTTTAGGTGAGCTTGTAGGATGGCCATGATTCGGCATCCGTCCGTCGTCCGTCCGTCGTCCACCATTTTCAAAGATCTTCTTCTCTGAAACCGCTTGGCCAATCAAAGCCAAATTTTATATGAAGCATCTATAGGAAGGGGGAACCAATGTGTTTATAAATAATCCAGGTCACATGACCAAGATGGCCGCCATGCCCATATATGGTAAAAACCCTTCAAAATTCTTCTTCGAAACCACTAGACCAATTTCAACGAAACTTGGCATGAAGCATTGGGGACTAGAGTACTACAATGTGTTTATAAATTATGACCTTTGGATGACCTTGACCTATTTTACGGCAAGGTCAACATAGGTCGCCCATGCATTTGAAAGGGGAAAATTGTTAAAATGTCATTTGAAAGGCAAATCTTGCAGGAAATGGGCAAATGGACTGAAGGTAGGTAATTCTGAAAAAAATTTGGACCCCAGGGGTTGATCTGACTCCACCCCGGGGCAATATACATGTTTGTTATATGACTGAAGGAAATCCTGTCTCCTGATTGGTTCATTCAGTATTAGTAAATCCTTATATTTTTCTGAAACTAGACCAAACTGATGAAAACCAGATCAAACCAGTTCCTGGAGGTTAATTATTTTGACAGGTTTTCTATATTAACCTCCAAAATCTATATTACGCTCCTGAGTACCCAAAAATAGCACCAGCATGAAATCAAAATGGGCTTCATGAAATTGACATGATTTGATGTACCTGTATAAAACCTGCCAGTTAGCTATAAATAGCCTGAACTCAATCTACATGCTTTGCAGTAACAAATTTTTACAGGTAAACAAAGCACTAGATAATGAGGTGTATTTGGTGATAATTAAGGGATAATTTTGTTTATTTTTCATAAGAACCTATGTAGTTGGTACCCATTGGAATTGCCTTGTCATGGTGATTCTTATGAGTACCCATACTATAGGTTTTATTAAGAATTAACAATCTTATCTTTCAATCATAATCAATTGTTCTTCATTGTTTAGCCTTCTATAACATCTGATATGATTTTGTTTATTTATTTGTTATAAAATAAACATTAAAACACTTGAAAAGTCATATAACAAAACAGTTATTGACTTCAATTTCGGTAGATATAAGGATTTATCTACCCTCAAAAGTGATATTCACCTCGGCCTCCGGCCTCGGTGAATATCACTTTTTCAGGTAGATAAATCCTTATATCTACCCCATTGAAGTCAATAATTGTATAATATTACAAAAATATTCAAAGATCTTCTTCTCTGAAACCACTTGGCCAATCAAAGCCCAATTTTATAGGAAGCATCTATGGGAAGGGGGAATCAATGTGTTTATAAATAATCCAGGTCAGATGACCAAGATGGCCTCCAAGCCCATATATGGTAAAAACCCTTTAAAATTCTTCTTCTCCTGAACCAATGGACCGATGAAGCATTGGGGACTAAAGTACTACAATGTGTTCATAAATTATGACCTTTGGATGACCTTGACCTATTTTACGGCAAGGTCAACATAGGCCGCCAATGCATTTGAATGGGGAAAACTTTTTAAATGTCATTTAAAGTGAAAGTCTTGCAGGAAATTGGCAGTAGGACTGAATATTAATGATTCTGAAAAAATTGGACCCCAGGGGCTCATTTGCCCCAGCCCCGGGGCATTATACATGTATATTACCATAATATTCAAACATCTTCTCCTCTGAAACCGCTTGGCCAATCAAAGCCAAATTTCATGTGAAGCATCTATAGAATGGGGGAATCAATGTGTGTATAAATAATCAAGGTCACATGACCAAGATGGCCGCTATGCCCATATATGGTATAAACCCTTCAAAAATCTTCTTGTCCGGAACCGGTGGACCGATTTCAAAGAAACTTGGCATGAAGCATCCATGACTCAAGTACTACAATGTGTGAATAAATCATGACCCTGTGATGACCTTGACCTATTTTAAGGCAAGGTCAACATGGGTTGCCTATGTATTTGAATGGGTAAACTGTTAAAATGTCATTTGAAGGGAAAAACTTGTATGGACAGTATATTGATTATTCTGAAAAAAAAATGGCCCAAGGGCTTCATCTGCCCCTATACTGGGACTATTTTCTATAACGTTCGTATATACAGCAGATCTCAGGTGAGCGTTTACGGGACCATTGGTCCTCTGGTCTTACTAAATCATAAAATTCAAGCTTCTAACTACTTTCTGTGGCTGTAAGGATTAGTTTGTGTTGAACATGGTCGAAAATCCAGAATATTTGTTTCTCCAAGGCTCATATTCTTCATGTAGGTATTATGGGAGCTGCTGACCCATGAGGTGCCATTTGATGGTATTGAGGGCTTCCAAGTGGCCTGGCTTGTGGTGGAGAAAGGGGAGGTAACTAGTCATCACATTTTTTACTGCTGTGCAATACATAAAATAATCAGGCCTCGAGATTATAAAACTTTTTTCATGCTCAACTCAGCTGAGCATGAAATTTAAACTACTCATAAATGATGAAATAGCTCAAATATATTGAAATTTCAGGGTAACCGTTTAGATCACCAGTGCCTGTAATTTATCCTGCTAATAAATGTTAAAATGCCAACTATGGTTAGCATTTTAACATTTATGAGCAGGATAAATTTTAGTATCAATTGTGTTGAGCATGAAAATTTTTTTAAAACCTTGGGGCCGGGCAAAATAGCTCAAATGGTAACATGTCTGATTCTTATCAAAGTGGACTTGCAAGTCATTGTTACATTCAGCACATTTCTTTCCTGAAGATTTAGTTATGTAAGGCTTCTACAGCCTTACTTTCTCTTCTGCAGCTTAGAGAAAAGCATTTTCAATTAGTTATGCCCCCAACTTCGAAGAAGTTGAGGGGGCATATTGGTTTGGGTCTGTCCGTGCAGTGAGTGAGTGCGTGCAGTCAGTCAGTCTGTGATGCGTGAGCAGTACTGAGCACTCGGTCAGGAACCGTTGGAGCTAGGATCTTGAAATTTGGTATGTAGTTTGTATATGAAAATTAAGAGGACCCATATTTTTTCTTTCAGGTAAATTCAAGAGGCTAGGGGCCAATTCTGTGAGAGTTATTTCCCTTTTTAATTCTTGATAAGTGAATAGATAGTGGATACCTTGTGTGCGCAACTCCTCCTACAGTTTTATTCCGATTCTCTTGAAACTTTACAATTGTTGTGACCATGCTTTGAAGATATGCATGTGGTTTGGATATAATCCTCAGATTAATTTTTGTCACTTTTTTCGCAATTTGAACTTAGCCATTTTTCGGGCATTTTGACAATGAAAGTGAATGGGCAGTGGGTACCTTGTGTGCGCAACTTCTCCTACAGTTTGATGCCAATTCATTTAAAACTTTACATGTATTATGGGCATGGTCTGAAGATATGCATGTGGTTTGGATTTAATCCTTGGATTATTTTTTGTCATTTTTTTCACAATTTGAGCTTAGTCATTTTTTCGGGCATTTTAGTGGATGGATAGTGGGTAACTTGTGTGCGCAACTCCTCCTACAATTTAATACCGATACTTTTGAAACTTTGCAGACATTGTGACCATGCTTTGAAGATATGCATGTGGTTGGGATATACTCCTCAGATTAATTTTTGTTACTTTTTAGCTCACCTGAGCCGAAGGCTCACAAGGTGAGCTTATAGGATGGCCATGATCCGGCGTCCGTCCGTCCGTCCGTCGTCCGTCGTCCGTCCGTCGTCCACAATTTCAAAGATCTTCTTCTCTGAAACCACTTGGCTGATCTAGTAGAAATTTTATGTGGAGCCTCCTTGGGTAGTGGCATTTCAAGTTTGATCGCGAAATCCAGGTCACATGACCAAGATGGCCGCCACGCCCATATATGGTAAAAACCCTTCAAAAATCTTCTTCTCCAGAACCGGTGGGCAGATTTCCACGAAACTTGGTATGTAGCATTGGGGACTTCAGCCCATCATAGTTTGATAAAATGATGACCCTTGGATGACCTTGACCTATTTTACGGCAAGGTCAAATTTGGAAACATAGGCTTTTACATGGGAAAAAGTGAAAACTATGGATTTTTTGAAAACTATTGCAGCCTGAGGCCTGAAAAGTGGTAGATGCAAACAACTAATGGAGTAGATGAAGGTATGTGATTAATTTAGGTCAAGGTCATCTCTTGACCTTGGCCAGTATGTCATCCATACACACTTTTCAAAGATCTTCTTCTCTGAAACTGCTTGGTCAATCAAAGTGAAATTTTATGTGGAGCATCCATGGGTAGGGGAGACGAAAATTTGATCGCGAAATCCAGGTCACATGACCAAGATGGCCACCACGCCCATATATGGTAAAAACCACTCAAAAATCTTCTTCTCCAGAACCGGCAGGCCGATTTTCACGAAACTTGGTATGTAGCATTTGGGGCTCCAGCCCATCATAATTTGATCAAATGATGACCATAGGATGACCTTGACCTATTTTACGGCAAAGTCAATTTTGGAAACATAGGCTTTTACATGGGAAAAAGTGAAAACTATGGATTTTTTGAAAACTATTGCAGCCTGAGGCCTGAAAAGTGGTAGATGCAAACAACCAATGGAGTAGATGAAGGTATGTGATTAATTTAGGTCAAGGTCATCTCTTGACCTTGGCCAGTCTGTCGTCCATACACACTTTTCAAAGATCTTCTTCTCTGAAACTGCTTGGCCAATCAAAGTGAAATTTTATGTGGAGCATCCATGAGTAGGGGAGACAAAAGTTTGATCGCGAAATCCCGGTCAAATGACCAAGATGGCCGCCACGCCCATATATGGTAAAAACCACTCAAAAATCTTCTTCTCCAGAACCGGTGGGCTGATTTCCACGAAACTTAGTATGTAGCATCGGGGACTTCAGCTCATCATAGTTTGATAAAATGATGACCCTTGGATGACCTTGACCTATTTTACGGCAAGGTCAAATTTGGAAACATATGCTTTTACATCGGAAAAAGTGAAAACTATGGATTTTTTGAAAACTATTGCAGCCTGAGGCCTGAAAAGTGGTAGATGCAAACAACTAATGGAGTAGATGAAGGTATGTGATTAATTTAGGTCAAGGTCATCTCTTGACCTTGGCCAGTCTGTCGTCCATACACACTTTTCAAAGATCTTCTTCTCTGAAACTGCTTGGTCAATCAAAGTGAAATTTTATGTGGAGCATCCATGAGTAGGGGAGACGAAAGTTTGATTGCGAAATCTAGGTCACATGAGCAAGATGGCCGCCACGCCCATATATGGTAAAAACCACTCAAAAATCTTCTTCTCCAGAACCGGCAGGCCGATTTTCACGAAACTTGGTATGTAGCATTTGGGACTCCAGCCCATCATAGTTTGATCAAATGATGACCATAGGATGACCTTGACCTATTTTACGGCAAGGTCAAATTAAGAAACATATGCTCTTACATTGGAAAAGTGAAACTATTGATTTTTTGAAAACTGTTGCAGCCTGAGACCTGAAAAGTGGTAGATGCAAACAACTAATGGAGTAGATGAAGGTATGTGATTAATTTAGGTCAAGGTCATCACTTGACCTTGGCCAGTCTGTTGTCCATACACACTTTTCAAAGATCTTCTTCTCTGAAACTGCTCGGCCAATCAAAGTGAAATTCTATGTGGAGCGTCTATGGATAGGGGGAACGAAAATTTGATCGTGAAATTCGGGTCACATGACCAAGATGGCTGCCATGCCCAACTATGGTAAAAACCACTCAAATATCTTCTCCAGAACTGGCAGGCCGATTTTCTCGAAACTTGGTATGAAGCATGACTCCAGCCCATCATAGTTTGTTGAAATAATGACCCTAGGATGACCTTGACCTATTTTACGGCAATGTCAATTTTGGAAACATAGGCTTTTACATGGGAAAAGGCGAAAACAGTGGATATTTTGGAAACTGGTGCAGCCTGAGACCTGAAAGTTGCTAGATGCAGACAACTAATGGAGTCAATGAAGGTAAGTAATTAATGAAGGCCAAGGTCATTTCTTGACCTTGACCCCAGGTCATTTAAATATCAAAATTAAAATTATGGTTTTCTCAGAAATCACTGGGTTTGGAAACTATTGCAGCCTGAGACCTGAAACTTTGCAGATGCAGACAACTTATGAAGTCAATAAAGGTGTGTGAGTATTCAAGGTCAAGGTCATTTCATGATAACTTAATACTCCAAGATCAGGCTTCAGGTGAGCGTTCTCAGGACCAATGGTCCTCTGGTTTTACAATTTGAACTTAGTCATTTTTTGGACGTTTTTACATCTTGAAAGTGGCTTACCAGTTGAGGGCATAGTGTTTCATAAACACATTTTCTAGTTATGAAAGATATGTGCATCAAGAGCTGGTAATTTGCCGGTTTAGGAAAACTGATTCAGTAATGTTAACTTGAAAAATAATTTTAATTTCAGAGGTTGACTATTCCCAGCACATGTCCACCGTGTTTTGCTAAACTGATGTCCCAATGCTGGCTACTGGACCCAAAAGCTAGACCATCTTTCAGACAGATACTCAATAAACTGGATCTGCTCTTAGAAGATGGTAAGACGAAATATGCCATGTGGCAATATGAGCCGCCTCGTGGGAAAACCAACAATGTGGTTTCTAAACAGGTCCGACACAAACTGGCCTGTACAAGCACAGAAAAGAGCTAGAAGCTTGAATTCTTGGATTTAAGTGGAAGAGGAATTGTTCTTTTGGAGTAGCGAAAACAAATGCGCTGATCAGCTTCGCGGTGACTGCGAAGCTGATCTGCGTCTTTGTTTTTAGCTCGCCTGTACGAAAGTACAGGAAGAGCTATTGCAGTCACGTCGGCGTCGGCGTTGGCGTCGACGTTAGGGTCGGCGTTGGCGTCGGCGTTGCTCAAAATGTTAAAGTTTTTGGTTAAAGTTTTTATGAGTCTATATCTCTTGAAGTTGTGGATGGATCAAGTTGATACTTTGCATGTTGGTAGATATTGGTCTGAAGTTTTATGCTGTACCATCATGACCCACCTGGGTGACCTTGAGGTCAAGGTCACAGACTTAGAAATTTTGTGTTTAAGTTTTTGGTTAAAGTTTTTATGAGTCTATATCCCTTGAAGTTGTGGATGGATCAAGTTGATACTTTGCATGTTGGCAGATATTGGTCTGAAGTTTTATGCTGTACCATCATGACCCACCTGGGTGACCTTGAGGTCAAGGTCACGGACTTAGAAATTTTGTGTTAAAGTTTTTGGTTAAAGTTTTTATGAGTCTATATCTCTTGAAGTTGTGGATGGATCAAGTTGATACTTTGCATGTTGGTAGATATTGGTCTGAAGTTTTATGCTGTACCATCATGACCCACCTGGGTGACCTTGAAGTCAAGGTCACGGACTTAGAAATTTTGTGTTAAAGTTTTTGGTTAAAGTTTTTATGAGTCTATATCTCTTGAAGTTGTTGATGGAGCAAGTTGATACTTTGCATGTTGGTAGATATTGGTCTGACATTTTATTCTGTACCATCATGACCCACGTGGGTGACCTTGAGGTCAAGGACACACCTGTGGCCAAGGTCACAGACTTAGATTTTATGATATAATTCTATATCAAATATGTAGATGGATCAAGTTGAACTTAGCATGTTGGTAGTTATTGGTCTGAAGTTTTATGCTGTACCATCATGACCCACCTGAGTGACATTGAAGTCAATGTCTTTGGTCATAGATTTAGTTGATTAGTGGCAAAGCACAAGTCAGGCGAGCTACGCTGTCCTGCGACAGCTCTTATTGCCTATGCAGATTGCTGGTTTTCCCATGAGGTGGCTCATATCATCAATAAAATTGTGTATTTACAATATAAATGTAAGCGGAATTCAAAATATACTTTTAAGCACATCATCTCCTATCCAAAACAACATGAATCTGCTACAAAGGCTTTTAACCAAGACTGAAGTGATATCCAAAGAAAGGTATTGCTAATGTTACTCAGCTCAATCCCTCAGATGCAACTGGTTTGCTTGCAGCTGGCAAAAAGAGGATATACATATATCTGAAAATTGAACAATAATAAAAATAATAATGATAATAATAAAGACTTTATTTAAAGAGGAGAACCAGTTGGCTAAACATCCAATCTTCCCTGGTGTCCTCAAACTTATGTTTTATCATCATAAAATTAGGCTTATTTGATTGTTCTTAAATGAAATTTACGTAGTATTCTGTAAATTCGGAAATTTTCACATGACTTTTATTTTGCAAATATTCTTTTTCCGAATTATTAGCAAGTTCTTGAATTCATGAATGAGTGTCCATGTATTCTATAAAGTTTATAGTGACTCTTTATTAGCGAGAACTTTGAATTCGCGAGGCAGCCGATACGCCAATATTAGCGAAAATTAAGGTCTCTCGAATATTTCCAAATCTACAGTATCAGCAAAAAACTGAAGAAATGAAATAAGGTCAGGGTTGCCATGCGTCAGGGCTAAGTCAGGGAATTTTGAATTTTTTCAAGGTCAGGGAATTGTCAGGGAATTTTGCAAACTGTCAGGGAAATTTGGAATTTTTGGTAAATGTCAGGGAATATGTCAGGGAATTTTGAAAATATGAGATTCAAGTCCAGAGTAAAGTCATCATCATCTCATCAATTTTTAGTTCACCTGAGCCGAAGGCTCACAGGTGAGCTTATAGTATACCCATGCTCCGGCGTCCGTCCGGCGTCCGTCCGTCGTCCACAATTTCAAAGATCTTCTCCTCTGAAAGCGCTTGGCCAATCAAAGCCAAACTTCATGTGGAGCATCCATAGGAAGGGGGAACGAAAGTTTATATAAATGGTCCAGGTCACATGACCAAGATGGCCGCCATGGCTATAAATAGCAAAAACCTTTAAAAATCTTCTTCTCCAGAACCAGTGGGCCGATTTCCACGAAACTTGGTATGTAGCATCGGAAATGCGGGCCCATCATAGTTTATATAAATCATGACCCTATGATGACCTTGACCTATTTTACGGCAAGGTCAACTTAGGTCGCCAATGCATTTGAATGGGAAAAAGTGGTAAAATGCTATTTAATGGGTAAATCTTACTGGAAATAGGCAAATGGACAGAAGATTAATGTTAATGGAAAATTTTAGCCCCTGGGGGGGGGGTTGTCTGCCCCTGCCCCGGGGTTATATACATGTATATTTCCATAATAATGAAACATCTTCTCCCCTGAAACCACTTGGCCAATCAAAGCCAAACTTCATATGGAGCATCCTTGGGAAGGGGGAAAGAAAGTATATATAAACGGTCAAGGTCACATGACCTATATAAATGGTCAAGGTCACATGACCAAGATGGCCGCCATGGCTATAAATAGAAACAACCTTTAAAAATCTTCTTCTCCAGACCAGAAGGCCAATGATTTTGAAACTTGGTGTGAAGCATCAGGCAATGGAGCTCTACAAAGTATATATAAATCATGACCTTTTTTACGGCAAGGTCAACTTAGGTCACCCATGCATTTGAATGGGAAAAATAGGAAAATTTCATTTAATGGCAGAAAACTTGCTAGGAATGAGCAAATGGACAAAAAATTTATGTTTATGAAAATATTTTGGGCCCAGGGTGTTGCCTGCCCCTGCCCCGGGGCTATATACATGTATATGACCATAAAATTCAAACATCTTGTTCTCTGAAACCGCTCAGCCAATAAAAGCCAAACTTTACGTGGAGCATCCTTAGAAAGAGGGAATGAAAGTTTGTATAAATGGTCAAGGTCACATGACCAAGATGGCCGCCATGGCTATAAATAGCAAAAACCTTTGAAAATCTTCTCCTCCAGAACCAGAAGGCCTATGATTTTGAAACTTACCATGAAGCAGCAGACAATGGAGCTCTACAAAGTTTGTATAAATCATGACCCTAGGAAGACCTTGACCTATTTTATGGCAAGGTCAACTTAGTTCACTAATGCATTCGAATGGGAAAAAATAGTAAAATGGACTTAAATGGAGGAAACTTGCTGGGAGTATGCAAATGGACAGAAAATTTATGTTTATGGAAATATTTTGGGCCCAGGAGGTTGTCTGCCCCTGCCCTGGGGCTATATACATGTATATGACCCTAATATTCAACATCTTCTCTGAAACCGCTATACCAATAAAAGCCAAACTTTAAGTGGAGCATTGTTAGGAAGAGGGAATGAAAATTTATATAAAAGGTCAAGGTCACATGACCAAGATGGCTGCCATGGCTATAAATAGCAAAAACCTTGAAAAATCTTTTTCTCCAGAACCAGAAGGCCTATGATTTTGAAACTTGGCATGAAGCATCAGGCAATAGCTTTATAAAGTTTATATAAATCATGACCCTGGGGTGACCCTGACCCATTTTATGTCAAGGTCAACTTAAGTCACATATCCCAGATCTCAGGTGAGAGTTTATAGGACCATTGGTCCTCTGGTTTTGGTGCAGTCATAAACCAGATGGAATCCAGAAGTGGGTTTTATGTTGAATTAAGTTCTGATCGGTATGTTGAGGTAATTTATGACTTTCCAAAACTTAAGAATTGTCTTGATTAGCTGCCCTTAGAGACCGCATGCCAAGATGTTGTTGTCAGGGAAATTTGAAATTCTGTCGGGGAATTGTCAGAGAAATGTCAGGGAGTTTTGTTTCCGCCTGATTGTGGCAACCCTGAAGGTTTCAATTTATAATTCAAATTATTCTCGAATTCTATCTGTTTACTCAGCCAGTGTGTTTGAGCCACATCATTTGAAAACCGGGTTTTCGCCTATGCGAAAACAAAGCACAGATCAGAGCCTTTGTTTTTGCTACACTGATAGTACATCTCCTCTTCTACTAAAATCAAAAATTGCAAGTTTCTATCTTTCTTCTGTAGCTGCAAAGGTAGGTTTGTGTCTCATGTGGTTGGAAACCGCAAAGACCGGTTTTCTTGCGTCGCGGCTCATTTGTGATGCGATGTAAGTAAAACTGATGTGATTTTATGCAATGTTTCTTTCAGAATCCATCCAAGACATAACCAACTCATTTTTGGAACATAAAAATGTTTGGCAGTAAGTATAAATAGAAAATTCTGAAAAGTATTGTGTCGTGCATATATGGCCGTGGCTGTCACTGAGAAAAAAATTACGGTATCTCAAAAGTAATCTATGTCTTTAAAATTTAAATGTATGCCTTTTTAGCTAACGAAAGTAGATGATCCTTGTACATTTAGAAGTACTCATCTTTTGGATGTTTGTGCAACTATGTTTGAAATGATGAGATTGGTCAAAAAGATCATCTATTGAACACTTTGATATGTAATGATGTTATAAAGAAAGCAATCTATTTCATAAACCATCAGCTAACATTAGAATAAAAAAATCCCTAGAAAAACAAAAAAAAAATATTTTACAGCTGACAAATTTTGTTTCATTTAGTTGAAGTATTTGTACACTGTCTATTCAATATGGGCTGAAATATTGTCTTATAGGGCTGAAATTCAGACCACTTTAGAGAGACTGAAAGCCGTTGAGGGTGAACTCACGACGAAAGAACGAGAGCTGAGGGAACGAGAAGTGCAGTTGATGGCCTGGGAGAAAGATCTACAGCATCAGATGTATGTCTCTGTAAGTAGGGGACTATCAGGCATGATTTGGTTGGTCAGGATTTTTTTTTTATTTCTCATACATCATACCCTCTGAAGTTTGTTGTAAATGATCTAATACAAGTAAATAAGCAAACTTGTTGCATAAATGAGCCTCCTCTTGGGAAAACCAGCATTGTGGTTTCCGACCAGGTCAGACACAAACCAAACTGCACAGTAACAGAAGACAGCTAGAAGCATGAAATTTCGTATTTAGGAAGTAGAGGGATTGTACTATCCCTGTAGCGAAAACAAAGGCGCTGATCAGCTTCCCGCGAAGCTGATCTGCGCCTTTGTTTTCGCATATGCACATTGTTGGTTTTCCCATGAGGCGGCTCAAATATTGCTAAATTTAAAGATACATTATGTAAGGAAAGCAGTGAAGGCATTGTACAAAGTATCCTTCTAAAACATGAAAATTCTGCTGTGCTGAATTTGAAAAAGAAAATACAAACATGAATATTAGGAGAAAATGAAACAAAATATTTATACCCCCCCGCAAAACGAAGTTTTAGGGGGGTATACTGTTTTCAGCCTGTCCGTCATTCCGTGATTCCGTCATTCCGTCAACATTTGGACATCTTTGCTGAATAACTTGAGTAGCTTTTGCCTGATTTGTTTCAAATTTTCACCACACTTGCACCATCAGACAATACATGTGTGGTATGAATTTAGGGGCCAAAGGGTCAGTATTGCAAGAGTTATGGGACTTTTTAAGTCTTCCTATAACATGTTTGCCATAGTACTGAAAGTACATACTTTGTGAAATCAACTCCTCTTACAGCTTTCAATGTTTCCTTTTAATATTTTGCTGATATGTTTCAGATATATTGCAGATGTGCATGAACAATTGTCATGCTGAAAAAATAATTTTTGACAAATTTACAGCATTTTTAACTTAGCATATTTTCTATAATTGCTTATATTCAATAATGGTTGGTAGTGCATACTTTGTGAAATCAACTCCTCCTAGGGCTTTCAGTGTTTCTTTTCAGTACTTTGCAGACATGTTACAGACATATTGAAGATGTGCATGAAGAATTTTTATGCTGAAAATTTTAGTTTTGACAAATTTACAGCATTTTTTAACTTTGCCATTTTTCGACTATTGCTTACATACATACTTTGTGAAATCAACTCCTCCTAGGGCTTTCAGTATTTCTTTTTAGTACTTTGCAGACATGTTACAGACATATTGAAGATGTGCATGAAGAATTATAATGCTGAAAAAATAATTTTTGACAAATTTACAGCATTTTTTAACTTTGGCATTTTTCGACTATTGCTTACATACATACTTTGTGAAATCAACTCCTCCTAGGGCTTTCAGTATTTCTTTTCAGTACTTTGCAGACATGTTACAGACATATTGAAGATGTGCATAAAGAATTATAATGCTGAAAAAATAGTTTTTGACAAATTTACAGCAATTTTTAACTTAGCCATTTTTCGACTATTACTTACATACGATAATGGTTGGAAGTGCATACTTTGTGAAATCAACTCCTCCTAGGGCTTTCATTGTTTCTTTTTAATTCTTTGCAGATTTGTTCCAGATATATTGAAGATGTGCATGAAGAATTTTTATGCTGAAAATTTTAGTTTTGACAAATTTACAGCTTTTTAAACTTGGCCAATTTTGACCATTTCTGCTTATATTCAATTATGGTTGATAGTACATACTTTGTGAAATCCAACTCCTCCTGGGGCTTTCAGTAATTCTTTTCAATACTTTGCAGACATGTTACAGACATATTGAAGATGTGCAATAAGAATTTTATTGGTGAAAAAATAATTTTTGACAAATTTACAGCATTTTTCAACTTAGACATTTTTCAACCATCGCTAATATACAATACGGCTGGTAGAGCTTACTTTATGAAATCAAGTCCTCCTAGTGCTTTCATTGTTTCATTTGAATTCTTTGCACACTTGTTCCAGATATATTTCAGATGTGCATGAAAAATTCTTATGCTGAATAATTTATTTTTGACAAATTTACAGCTTTTTTTTAGCATAGCCAATTTTTGACCATTTCTCATGATAAATAATGATCAACAATAATTTTACTCCCTGAGCTTTCAGTATATTATTTAATACCTTACAGACATGAGTCAGACATTCGGAGGATTTTCATGAAGGATTATAATATTGAAAAGATATTTTTGACAAATGTTTTGCATGTTTGACTTAAAGGAAGTTATTGGCCTTAGATAATTTTGCGGGGGGTATACTGAAAGCCTTGCTTGCAGCCAATTTCTAGTTTTGGTTGGGGTGATTTTTAGGGTCAATGGAGAATGGGGTAAAAAATATAATTTTAACTTTGGCCTAAGTTACTGTTAAATCCCTGTATATTTCAGAATCTGGATTCACATGATGTAAATACCTGGAGTGAAGTCGATGTGGTAAGTCGGGGGTGGGTATAGGCTCTTGGTCAAAAAAGTGGCATGTGATGGCTCGGTGGTAGAATGTCAGGCTCCAGAGCAAGTGGTCTAGGGTTTGAAACCTACCTCTGGGTTGTGCAAAGCACTCTGAGCTTCCCATATGCTGGTTAAGTACATGTAACAAGGAAGCAGTAGGTCTATCCTTCAGGGCTCCCACAAGCTCTGGAATATATGAGCCGCGACGCGAGAAAACCGGTCTTCGGGGTTTCCGACCAGGTCCGACACAAACCGGCCTGTACAGTCTCAGAAGCAGGCTAGAAGCTTGAAATTTCGGATAAAGGAAGAAGAGGAAATATACTATCCGTGTAGCGAAAACAAAGGCGCTGATCAGCTTCGCGGTTACCGCGAAGCTGATCTGCGCCTTTGTTTTCGCATAGGCAAAAATCCGGTTTTCTCACGATGCGGCTCATATGGAAAATGGCTGATAAAAATTCCATGCATGGAAACCTCATGGAATGTGGTTTCTGATCATATATCATGGAAAAGTCATGGAATTTTGTTATGAGATGCCAGTTTGGATGTCGGCTATAGACGGTGAAATTAAATGTGCATTCTCTAACTTGAGTGTAAAACCTTGTTTGGGCAGATTAAAAGGAAACTTCTTTGTTCCAAAGCAAGTGATGTCTTTATCAGACTTGTAAAACTTGAGGAAACGTCTCATATTTGCAGTTTGAAAATGGTTCTGTAAAATGTATTATTTCAGTGCAACCTGTAAACATACAGTCGAAGTTCGATAATTCGAAACGCAAGGGACCGCAGGAAATCTTTCGAATGATCGAGAGTTCAAACTTTCGAGAATAATAAAAAAATCAGAAATGTTTGGTCATTTTTATTCAGACAATGGTATAGCCAGATTTGACAGCTTCATTTCAGCATTTTGGCGCATATATGAGAATCTGTGCACATGGAATGAAGAAAATGTGTTTATAAGAGTTTTATCATAATCTCATTTACGACCAACAGATTAAAACAAACGCAAAACAAAAAAGACAATTGAGACTCACATGTTTTATTAAATCTTGTCAACAAAGAAAGATGGTTGAATATAAAACAATGAATCATTTATTGACGAAATATTTAACATACAAAAACGAGCATGAATTGGCAAATATTGTCAAATAGCAAAGATCAGTATCAGACTGCAGCACACTTATTGGTACAAAACTAAAAGTCTAATTTAACATTAATAGACAGTCCTTTTACACTTTTTACCCCTACTTTCACTATCACCACAAACGCCCGATAAAAATTTGTCCATTATCACTTATTGGAATTGGTATTTTTAGCTCTCCTGCACGAAGTGCACAGAGCTATTGTTGTCACCTCGGTCGTCCGTGTTTACGTGTACGTCCGTGTCCGCGTCCGCGTCACACTTTCGGTTAAAGTTTTTAAAATTGTTATATCTTGATAGTCACTGACCAGAAATCATTCATACTGTAAATCCGGAAATTTTCGCGAGTACTTAATTTTCGCTATTATTCGCGAAGTCTTTGCTTCGCAAAAATAAAGTTTTCGCTAATAAAGAATTACTATAAGCTTTATAGACTTCACGAGTACTCGCTCGCGAATTCAAAAACTCGCTAATAATTCAGAAATCGAAAATTCGTGAAATAAAAGTCTCGCAAAAATTTCCAAATTTACAGTATTTGGAACATTGCTGCATATGAGGGTCCTCTGTGATTTAGTGTGAAGGGACCCGTGGGGTCGTGCCTGGGGGCCGGGCTAGAGGTCAATATCTAGATCACCTTTGTACAATGCTCAGATGCTGTGTTAGTTTCTAATCAACTGTAAAGCCTAGAACTGTCAAACCTTACATAAGGCTTCTCCTCGATGTCCCGACTAGGCACCCACATTGACCTACTGACCTTGACCTTTATTTCATGCTCCAGTGACAGTCATTTTTGAAGCCAATCCTTAATATCTCATCAACTATAAAGCCTACAACCATCAAACCTTGCATATGGCTTCTCCTCGATGTCCCGACTAGGCACCCACATTGACCTACTGACCTTGACCTATATTTCATGCTCCAGTGACTTTGTCATTTTTTAAGCCAACCCTTAATATCTCATCAACTATAAAGCCTACAACCATCAAACCTTGCGTATGGCTTCTCCTCGATGTCCGGACTTTGCACCCACATTGATCTAGTGACCTTGACCTATATTTCGTGCTCTAGTGACTTTGTCATTTTTGAAGCCAACTCTTAATATCTCATCAACTAGAAAGCCTACAACCATCAAACCTTGCATATGACTTCTCCTCGATGTCCCGACTAGGCACCCACATTCACTTAGTGACCTTGACCTATATTTCATGCTCTAGCGACTTTGTCATTTTTGAAGCCAACCCTTAATATCTCATCAACTATAAAGCCTACAACCATCAAACCTTGCATATGGCTTCTCCTCAATGTCCCGACTCGGCACCCACATTCACCTACTGACCTTGACCTATATTTCATGCTCCAGCGACTTTGTCATTTTTTAAACCAATCCTTAATATCTCATCAACTATAAAGCCTACAACCATCAAACCTTGCATATGGCTTCTCCTCAGTGTCCCGACTCTGCACCCTTATTGATCCAGTGACCTTGACCTATATTTCATGCTCTAGTGACTTTTTCATTAAAGTTTTTAGAAGTCTATATCTCTTGAACATGTTGATGGATCAAGTTGATACTTTGCATGTTGGTAGATATTGGTCTGAAGTTTTATGCAGTACCATCATGACCCACCCTGTATGACCTTGAGGTCAAGGTCACAGACTTAGGGTTGATTAAACTTGAATAGTACACAACTGCAAATTACTTGCACTGATTTGATGTTTATTTTAGCAAAAATAGATGTATACAATGTCTTTATCAGTATTTCTTTTTTTGCTGTGCTAGTTTTTAAATTTTGGGTGGTTTTATGAAATGGGGTGTTAGAAGAAAAACGGCCGAAAAAAGGCTTAAAATGGCGATTTTCAAGTTGTTGGTTCTCTCTTATATGCACACTACCCTATATTTTTCATTCTTTTATTCGAATAATATGAATAAGTTCTGTGTTGTGTGAAAATACAAGAAAAAGTTTGAATCTACAAAATATGGATATGACATATTTATAAATATTTTTCGACTTTTCAAATTAGGGGGTAGGGTTGTTCAAAGAGTCAAAAACAATTGCCATCCACTTCAAGGTGAAAATTTATGTATGTTTTAGGTCCAAAATAGATAGCGTTTGCATGTTGGTAGATATTGGTCTGAAGTTTTATGCAGTACCATCATGACCCACCCTGTATGACCTTGAGGTCAAGGTCACAGACTTAGAATTTTTTTGTTAAAGTTTTTTTAAGTCTATATCTCTTGAACATGTAGATGGATCAAGTTGATACTTTGCATGTTGGTAGATATTGGTCTGAAGTTTTATGCTGTACCATTATGACCTACTCTGGGTGAACTTGAGGTCAAGGTCATGGCCTTAGAAGTTTTTGGTTAAAGTTTTGGGTTAAAGATTTTTGAAGTCTATATATCAGATATCTCTATGTTGATGGATCAAGTTGAAACTTTGCATGTTTGTGGATATTGGTCTGAAATTTTATGCTGTACCATCACAACCCACCTGAGTGACCTTGAGGTCAAGGTCATGGGTCACAGATTTTGATGTTTAGTGGCAAAGCACAAGTCAGGCGAGCTACGCTGTCCTGTGACAGCTCTTATTGATACAACCACTCTTCTACAGCCAGTTTATTTTACAGCCTCTTTCGTATTGATTACACATCACGAATCACTAATTGTCTCTGCACTGATTTTTTTAATCAAACACGGTAATTGTTGCGATTGATCTCAATTAAAGACATCAATTACTCAATTTATGGATCAACACCTAATAGTGTGACCATTAATCCGATGTCTGTTACCTGTGAATTCACTCGAGTGTGTAATAATTGATCTCGCTCTATAAAGAAATCATGTTCATCATGCGTGACTTTGATTGGCAGTTTGCGGCTTCGAATTTCAAGGGGGTTTTTGATAGGAATTTCTTTGATCGCGACTGGCAAAATTGTTCGAAAAACTGAATTTTTCGAAAAATCAAAATTCGAAAAATAGGTAATAATTTAACAATAAACAATAGAGAAAAATTTCGGGACCGTCAGATGTCTTCGAAACATCCGGTAGTTTCAAAAAATTGGCGTTCGAATTATCCAAATTGGACTGTTAAGACTAGAAAACAAAATTGATGTGGTTTCTTTTATTTCAGTTTGAGTGGATTAGACAGATGTCATTAAGTAAGTTATGCTCTGTTTTTCATGACATTCATATAAATGTTGCTTACTTTTATTTTTTCCCAAGATAGTCACAGGTTGTTTGCATAATGTCATGTAAGGGTAGATTACATAAGATATTGCAGTGACAGAATTGTGAGTGATTTCTAATGGGTTTAAGAACCATGTGATGCCTATATTTTTGTTGCATAAAAATTATGAACATGTTCAAAATTCAAAAATTACTTATCACAAATTGTTAGCGACAAATGTGAATCCTCACCACACTTGCAGCAACATTGCATGACCGTTTTGCCACTCTGTTTACAAAAAGAATAAGCAAGTCTGTTGCATTTCAGTGAAGTAGGGGCTTAAATCATTCAATAACTTATATTTTGCTGATTTCTTTTTTAGGTCATAATCCTGATCTCATTCCCTACTGTGATTTATTCCTGGATAACCACATTTCTGGGAAAATATTGCTCAACCTTACCATAGATAACCTCAAGAATCTGGGCATTAAGTCTCTGGGACATGCCTTGGACTTGTTTGTAAGTACAGTGTATGTGCAAATGATTTGTGCAGTGTTAGTAGAAATGTTTCTGAAATTTGAGACTTCTTTAAAAAAAAACAACAAAAAAAAAAACAAGCAACACAAAAAATCTAAGGTGTTAAGTAATATTTAGAAAGCCATTTTGGCAAGTTATATTTTGAATTTATGGGAAGAATGCACATCTTCATCGAAACTTTTACATGGATGTTTTTCCTTACACCTTCAATTTAGTTATACTTGTTCTGTAATTTCAGCAGTTTTCATGAGCCTTAGATTGAAATTCTATTATTTCTTAATCTTGAGCAGATATTTGGTGTCCTTTATTGCTTTAAAGTTAATATTAGTGATATAAGTTCGATTTTAGAAAGTTATTGGAAGCACTCCCAAACATACCAATATTCACAATTTGTTTAGACAATAAATTATCTGTGTATTTGATGTTGCTTAAAAATAAAAATAATCAAAATTTATCTTTTCAGACTGAAATCGAATTATTAAAGGCTCATAATTACCGATTGTTAAATTTCCCTCCATTGCATAAGGTAAGATGGCAGATTGTCTTGCATGTTTTAATAGATGAGCAGCTTTTCATTCTAAATTTATGGGGTCACTTCTGTGCAAGTTGTCATATTTTGTGTGGGGATGGTTTCAAGAGAAGTGTCAGACAGAGAGAATTGTATCCGATAAAGCTGCCCTGTCAAGAAAGAGATCAGTTAAGCTCCCTTTTCGTATTGGACCTGACACATATCCTTAGGACTGCCAGGCTTTTCACAAAATGCACATAAATAGGGGGTAGGGTTGGTTAATCGTCCATAAAACCATTTCTGTGAGTCTTAGAAACACGCCGTATGTCGGTATTTAAAGCAGAAAGACTGCTCCTTGACAGTGTGTAAGTCATTTTGGTTTTACTACTGAAAGGTCATGGCGCAGGGGTCACCGTGGAAAAATCGATGCGCACAGACTTCTTTTTTTTTTTTTTTTTTTTTTTTTTTTTTTTTTTTTTTTTTTTTTGTGTGATTTGATTCCCGATTTTTTCCTCCTTTCTCCTCTCTTTCTATCTCTCTTTCTTCTCTCTCTTATTGTGTCTTTTTCAGCCCTAGCACTTTGGTCACACTTGTTTGGTTTGTGTGTGGTTGCGATTCAAAGATAACAGGGTAAACTCGACCTTTTTAACACAGAAAAAATCACGTTTTTTCCCAACTTTCTGGACCTCTAACTCGCTTGTTTGATAATCTTTGCAATTAAGCTTTATATTGGTTAAAGCCTACTTACTGGGTAATTGAAATATATAAAAAGACCGCACATGCTAGCTTTAACAATGCCGTGAGGGTCGATCAAAAAGTGTCTGGCAGCAATTACGCATAAATACGCTCTGGTAGTGGAAAGGATATCAAGAAATGACTGAAAATAATGTTAACCCAATGCTACAAGCTTGCTGCAAAAATTCTAAAAATCAGCATATGATAGATGAATTGTAATAACTTCAACTTTGATTCAGCTGCCAATATTTTATGTTGACTGAAATTTGTTAAATATAAACAAACTTTTTCAAGTCTTTACTGGTACAATATATTATTTTAGGCTCCTGATGGATCGGAAGTTGTGAAAGAGCCGAAGACCAAAACAGTAACTGTAACGCTCATCTTTGGTCACCATCTACGACTGGGACATACTCCAGAGGTAAGGTGTAGAATGCATTAGAACAGTGACTTTGATTACATGCATGAAAGTGATTGGAAGCTGTCATCCATAAATAATAATCGAAAGAGAATGACTATTGTAGGTATTTATTACTGTAAATTCGGAAATTTTCGCCTGACTTTTATTTCACGAATTTTCTATTTCCGAATAATTAGCGAGTTCTTGAATTCGCGAGTGATTGTCCATGTATTCTATAAAGTTTAAAGTGACTCTTTATTAGCAAGAACGTTGAATTCGCGCGGCAACCAATTCGCGAATATTAGCGAAAATTAAGTTCTCGTGAATATTTCGGGATCTACAGTAATCAGGCATTAGAATTTACTGTAAATTTGGAAATGTTGGCGAGAACTTAATTTTCGCTAATATTCACGAACCCATTGCCACTCGAAAATGACGTTCTTGCTAATAAAGAAATACTATAAGCTTTATATAGACAGCATGATTACTCGCTCGCAAATTCAAGAACTCACTAATAATTCAGAAATAGAAAATTCATGAAATAAGAGTCAAGCCAAAATTTCCGAACTTACAGTATCTCAGCATGATAAAAAGGTGCATGGTAGAAGAGCATGCTTGAGTGCACTTTAGTAAAACTTGAGCCACATCGTGAGAAAACCAGATTTTGCCTATGGGAAAACAAAGGTGCAGATCATTGTTGCGAAGCTGATCAGCGCCTTTGTTTTCACTACACATATAGTACAATTTCTCTTAAGTCCAAAATTTCAAGCTTCTAGCCTGCTTCTGTGACTGTACAGGTCAGTTTATGTCAGACTGGTCCGAAACCCCAAAGACCGGTTTTCTCGCGTCGCGGCTGACTTAAATGCTTGATCTGAGACAACCATGCCTCTGGTCACATGCCTCTGGTCACTATTGAAGATGTGCTGGTCACGATCTTTTCACTCTGTTACCTTGCTCTTATGACACTTCAGGAGTATTATGCAGAGGATTTCAGAAGATGCATAGTCCATGCTATGTCCACTCTGTGTTGTTGTTGCTCATGATTTTAGTAGTAGAAATTGTTTTTGCCACTTAATTGCTAATAGAAACCATTTGAGCCTCGACGGGAGGAAAACAGTCTTTGGGTTTCCGACCAGGTTAGATACAAACCGGACTGTGCAGCTACAGAAGATACCTAGAAGCTTGAAATTTCAGATTTAGGACGAAGAGGAAATGTACTATCCGAGCATCGAAAACAAAAGCTCATTTAGTTTCTGTGCTATAAGTCTGAATAACCCAGTGATGAAAAGTAAAATAAGGCTGTTCATATCATGATCAGGTAACTCTTCATTACTTTGAGGATTTGAAGTTGCTCAGGTTGCTACCCTTCCTCTCTGTGATGAGACATAAAATGAGCCGTGTTGCGAGAAAACCGGTCTTCGGGGTTTCTGACCAGGTCTGACACAAATTGGCATGTGCTGCAACAGAAGACTGCTAGAATCACAAAATTTTTGTAATATCCATGTAGCAAAAACAAAGGCACTCACTGATCAGCTGTGCAGTTACTGCAGAGCTGATCTGAGCCTTTGTTCACCTAGGCAGTAATCCGGTTTTTTCATCATGAGGCTCAAAAATTGCAAATCTGGATTTTGGCCTGATAAGCATGGTTACTAACACTGCCAGGCTTAGAGTGGTTGGGTCTCAATATTTGAATGCAACTCACCTCCAGCACATTTGACTGTGTAAACTTGTTTTAACAGTTTAAATTTTTTATTAGATTTAAAGAGTCTCAAGAGGATACTGGATCATTTTGGCCTGTGAACATTTTGTGGTAGTCTGATGGCAGAATGTTGGACTTTGAATCATTTTTTACCACTACCTCAGCCTGGTTGTGTCCTTGCCATTACTTCAAGGTTCATGAGTTCAAGCCTTGGCTTCCCCAGTTTTAGCCAAGGTCATGTCTCCATTGTATCCTTAGCTGTTGAGTGGGATGTAAAGCATGAACACAACTACATGTACAGCTCCCCATTATCCCAACATGACTGAAAAATTGTTGACTGTGCCATTGAGAATCAAATCATACATTCAAATTTTACCCTAAAACATTTTGCAATATGCTCTCTGCCATAATTAGTGTATGACATAATGGTCTGGATCTGCACTGTTACTTACTTTAAAAAAAAATGATCACAGACAAAAATCTGGAGAAAAAAAAAATGGAATCTCATATCTCAACTATCTTCTACAATTGTTTACACTATTTATCATCATTAAGTGCATCTTACTGTAAAAAAGATTCAAGATAAGATTGGAGGAATTTGTTTTTCATAATTAACTTACATATTCTTTGGGTACAGTATAAATTCTAAAACTTTGACCTTATCTTTTCCTTGCTTTTTAAATGTTTTGTATGCTTTAAGAAAGCGCAGAGAACAATACCAATGGGCCACCAGCAGATTCAATGACATTGACTTGCTCTACTTGCAACTGACAGTTTAGAGCTAGAATTGGCCTAGTCAGCCATCAAAGAACTCACCAACACACACGAACCTATTCAAGAAATAATGATCGTCTTTCTCACTAGTGAGAGACAAAAGACCATGCTTTAATGTTCTTTGTGAAATCATTAACCCGTTGCGACAAATGGACTTTCCCATCACTTTTATTTTGGTGAGTCTACCTTCATTTTAGGTGCATCAGGAGTAATTTTAATTTCTATTTCATTTTTAGTTGGAATTTCTCCCAGCAAACAGAATAGTCCCAGATGGGGCGGGGCGTTGCACTCTGCGATGTCACATCTGGGGCTATGCTGTTTGCCAATGTGCCATAAATAGGACAACAGGCCTAGATGTTGTAGAAAATTATGTTACACATTCTTAGAACAATAAAGGAGCTTTAATTAGGGCTTGGTATTGTGTGGTATTGTGGACCGAGTGGTCAAAGGATTACAATATGTTTGATAGTAGCCCTGCTGTCCTCACAATTATTTGAGGCAGTGTTTTGGAACAATATGGTATGAAAAAAGGTGGTTGCCTAAGGATGGTGTAAGAAGAGTACTCCTTTCCCCAACCTGATTTAGGTCACGAAGATCCTTCCTCTTCAATTTATTATTACTCCCTTTCTCCCACCCCAGTTAAAATCTAGAAAATATTGCTGTGTTGATCCTTCCTCTTCCACTGATTATTAAAGAAGAGCAGCTGTCAGAAAATGGTAAAAGAAATGGTAATCAGCCTCCAGGAGGCTTGACCATGGATAGTGTTGGTAGGACAGCACCATCTGAGCACGACCTCGACTGTTTACTGTGAATGTAACACATTAGCCAAAACCAAACTCAATAGGGAGCGCGGTGGCGTAGTGGTAAAGCATCAGACTCTGAATCGAGAGGTCCTGGCTTCGATCCCCACAGGCGGCATCGTGTTGTGCCCTTGAGTAAGACACATTTTAACTCCCGACAGTACTGGTTAAACCCAGGAAGTGTTGGCTTTGTCCCGACATGACTGAAAAATTGTTGACTGGGACGTTAAGCCTCAACAAAAACAAATAATCAAAACAAAACTCAAAACAAACATCTGAATGGCGACATCTGAAAAAATTCTGTTGTTGTGACCTTGACTTTTACCTTAGAATCAAGTCTGAAGGAATAAGGAGGCCAGATTTAAACTTGACAGCCCAAATGTTTATAGTGACTACTTCAGTTATTAAGAATGATATCGGATAAGTAGTAATTTTCTTTGGTGCTTATGTATTAAGTCCTACAGCATGATTGCAATGTCTGTTGCCAAAAACTGATGCAAAGTCTGTATAAAATTGGAATTTTTTCACAAATTATTGTATATGACTCCTACCTTAAGCTGTCAAACCTACATGTCAATGTTTTTGCATTTTTTCTACTTGCCTTTTCATGAATCTGCACTGATGCATTACTTAAACACGCCCATGTAATATACAGAGATTCTTTAAGTTGTAAAAATTGAAAATTTTCAGTCGAAATTTTTTGATATTTTTATTATTTTTGCTCAAAATATAGATTGTGGGTACACATTTGAACCGGCTCGCTGAGGCGGTTCTAAGAGTACCCACAATATATGTTTTATGGAGCAAAAACAAGAAAAATAGGTATACTAGGTATACTCCTGCAAACCCCAGTTTTCTTATATAAAAGTGGGGTTCAAGGGGGTATACATTTCATGGACATGTTTTCCTGATGGTTTCAGGCTGTGATTAAAAGCTTCTGACTGCAAAAGAACTCAAAAATGTTATGTCACTTGAGTTTATCCAGCATTTGGCTTGATAATAGACTTTGGCATTTGGTTGTACCTGTAAGGGTGTGGTGTAAAGTTAACCCATATTTGACGAATAAATTCTCCCATCATTACCGTCCACTTTCAGTTTTAGGGGCATCAGGGGTGATTTTTAAATCTTATTCAATTTTTTGATGAAAATTCTCTAAGCAAATAGAATAGCCCCAGATGGGACGCCGCGTTCTGCAGCGTCACATCTGGGGCTATTCTGTTTGCCTATGTCCCACAAAAGGGATGCCAGGCTTATATGAGTTAAATTAATAGTTCTGTCTAGTATTCTAGAACACTCTGATAATAGCTGCAATTATAATTTGACTTTTTTCTTAAATGAAGGCTAATAAAACCATTGGTGAACTAATTAATTCTAGGCAATACTCAAGATTCTAAACATAATTGAGCCGCTGCATGGGAAAACTAACTATCTGCATAGGCGAAAAACAAAGGCGCAGATCAGCTTCGCAGTTACTTTTGTTTTCGCTACACGACATGGATAGTAGAATTCCTCAACTTTCTAAATCCAAAATTTCCAGCCTCTTGAACCATCTCCTGTGACTGTACAGCCCGGTTTGTTTGGGACCTGGTTGGAACCCAAATTGTTGGTTTTCTCACACACAGGCTCAATTGAAACTAACTGATGGGTATTTGGGTTATGAATTCAGTTCCTGTCCTTATGAAATTGAGAATTTTGATTCAAATGAATAAGGGATTTAAGTTTGCATCTGTATGTATGCAGCCTTTCATACATACCTCTACCCAAACACCTGAAAACAGAGAAACGTTACAAAAACTTGCCCATACAATATACAGAGATTTTTTCAGAGGCAAAAATTGAAATTTTCATTGGAAAATTTTGATATTTTTAATGTTAAATTTGCTCAAAACATAGATTGTGGGTACACGTTAGAACTTGACAAGGTGGTTCTAACGATAACCTACAACCTATGTTTTGGAGCAAAAATTGAGAAAAATAATAGGTATACCCTATATACCCCAATTTTGCTATATAAAAATGGGGTTTAAGGGGGTATATATGAGCGGCATGGTGAGAAAACCGGATTTTTGCCTAGGCGAAAACAAAGGCGCAGATCAGCTTCGCGGTAACCGCGAAGCTGATCAGCGCCTTTGTTTTCGCTACACGGATAGTACAATTTCTCTTCTTCTTAAATCCGAAATTTCAAGCTTCTAGCCTGCTTCTGTGACTGTACAGGTTGGTTTGTGTCGGACCAGGTCGGAAATCCCGAAGACCGGTTTTCTCGCGTCGCGGCTCATATTACACGGACATGTTAGCATGATGTAAATCATATTCATTATTTCTTAATTATCCAGTTCAAATTCCCTACTTTGTGCACCCAAACAGGAAATGGTAGAAATACCAGTGTTGCAAAAGTCATCGATAATGATGCCAAGGTATTTGGACACTGCCGAGAATCCATACTGAAAGATGGTTTTTAGTCTAGAAGCTCAGTCTACTACTAATTGAGCCATATTGCAAGAAAAGTTGACCAACCAGGTCCGACACAAACTGGGCTGTACAGCCACAGAAGGTGTCTACATGCTTGAAATTTTGGATTTAGTAAGTAGAGGGATTATACTATCTATGTAGCAAAAACAAAGGTGCTGATCAGCTGCGCAGTGACTGCGCAGCTGATCTTCAACTTTGTTTTTGCATACACAAAAAAGAGGTTTTCTCTTTGTTCTACTAATTATTGTTTATTTGTTAATTAGTACTGGTATTTCTTGTTAGACGTTCCAGAAAAGAGAGCAAGAATGATAATTATTTCATGGCAGGTGTCATCATCACACAAACATCTTGAAACTGAATGTAAAAAGTATTCTTTTAGTTACCACTTGTCTAACGCCCACGTGATGCTCGGATTGGTCATGTAGGTCTCTGACTGAGAACGATGATTGGATTGAGTTTTGAAAGTGATAGCAAGTGATAGAATCACACTAGAATCACACTAAATAAAATTCACATTTTGTAAAAGCAATACCTGCTTGCTGGTTTACACTAAGAAACGGAGCACAGATGCAAAATATGGCTAAATAGGGCTGGTTTCATTTTCAAGTGACTGATCATTTGGAATATTTTGTTTATCGTGAGCGTAGTTAATTAAGAAATATTTTGTATACACAAATTGATATGCTAAAATTAACACAAACATTTATTAGATGTAATGTTCGGATATGTTATTTCATATGAGAAATGAAGGTAGCATACCTGATCTATTTGTATCCAGTGTGTAATCAAATTGAATCTTGAAACTCAAACCAATCATCATTATCACTGGGGCCTACATGTTGGTTCCTAGATCTGAGCATCAAGGGGGTGTTAGACAACAATGGTTACAGGCTGTTGGATAATGTATGCATAATGGCAAGCATTTAAAGACCAAATAATTTGAGCCTGTGCATGAGAAAACCAACAATTTGGGGTTCCGACCAGGTCTGACACAAACCAGACTGCACAGTCACACAATAAAGCTAGAAGCTTGAAATTTCGGATTTAAGAAGAAGAGGAAGTGTACTATCCTTGTAGCGAAAACAAAGGCGCTGATCAGCTTCGCGGTCACCGCGAAGCTGATCTGCGTCTTTGTTTTCGCCTATGCAAATTGTTGGTTTTCTCATGCACAGGCTCATTTAAGTTCTAAATTTTTTAGTTATTGCAGTTACAGCTTTTACAGTCTTAATTGACTTTTGAAGTTATGGACATTCTTGCCTCATTAATAAGCTTGCAATATTTTTTTCAAGAACTCAGAAAATTACCCAGAAATCAGGCTTGGGTGAATTTGATAATTGAGCCTTTGCATGAGAAAAACAACAGTTTGGGTTTCCGAACAGGTCTTACACAAACTGACCTGTACAGTCACTAAAGCAGGCTAGAGGCTTAAAATTTTTAATTTAAGAAGAAGAGGGATTTTAGTATCCGTATAGTGAAAACAAAGATGCTGATCAGCTGTGCAGTTACTGCACAGCTGATCTGCGCCTTTGTGTTCGCATATGCAGATTATTGGTTTTCTGGTGCAGTGGCTCGAATCTATGACAACTCACCGACAGACAACTGGCCGACATGACAACTCACCGACAGCAAATATTCACCGACAACCAACTCACCGACACGACTACTGATAGACAGGACAAGTCACCGACAAAGAATGAGAAAATTCGCAGATACTCGCCAACAGTCACCGACACTGATCGACAGAGAATGTCATAAAAAGCAATGAGAAATGGAACAGTTAATGATTTTCAGCTTTTTGTAAGTCCACATTTAGGTAATGTGGAGACAAAAACATGTTTATCACTGACTCATTTACGGCAGCATGAGTGTTAAAAGTCAAACGTCACTTAAGAGTACGGCAAAGAGTAGACACATTTACGTTATGACCAGTACATGTAAGCAACTTACAATGGCTTCAAAATCAAATTCTAATGTGAAATAAATATTATTTGAGAGAAAAATAGTTAATATCTTGACTTAAACACACCAGATAACATAATTTTCAAATACTAATTACACAGGAATGTAATAGGCGTTTGTCGTTGAGATGACGTGTCGGTGACTTGTCGTTGTCGGTGAGTTGGTTTGTCTGTTAGTTTTTTTCTGTCGATGAGTTTTTGTCAGCGAGTTGTTATTTGGTCAGTTGTCTGTCGGTGAGTTGTCGTGTTACCCAGTGGCTCAATTATGTGTTGTTGTTTGTTTTTTTTTGCCTTAATAAGACCAAGTTGCAGTAATTCACTTGCAAATTCAAGAACTTGCAAATAATCCAAAAATAGAAAGTATATGAAATAAAGGTCATGCAAAAATTTTCAGATTTACAATATAAAGATATGAAAAAAAATATATATTGTAGCAAAATGTTTCTCTTAGCTGGAGTTCTGTTCTGTTCTGACTTGAGCCATATACTGATAAAAGATCAGAAAATGAGATTTTGTTTTGGATATGGATAAATAGCAAAGATGCAGGTCGGTCACCATAACTTCCTCCCTCTCTCTCATTTGTGCCATATATTAATAGTTTTGGTAGTATCTGAAATTTCTTCAAGCTGGCTGCTGCTGGTGACTTAATTTTTTTTTCCAAATGAGCCGCAGCATAGGAAAACCATCAATCTGCATAGACGAAAACAAAGGCGCAGATCAGCTTCGCAGTAACTGCGAAGCTGATCAGCGTCTTTGTTTTCGCCACACGGATAGTAGAATCCCTCTTCTACTTAAATTCAAAATTTTAAGCTTCTAACCATCTTCTGTGACTGCCCAGTTTGTGTCCCACCTGGTCGGAAACCACATTGTTGGTTTTCCCACGAGGCGGATCAAATAGGTTTTGTGGGATGTTGTTAGGCTTAGTTCTCCTAATTGATAACATGCTCATCATGCCAAATATCTTATTATTGATGACAGCAGGGATCTTCTAGGAAAATTTAAGATGTAGCTTATATCCTTGATAAAACCTAATGTTTAGAAAGAAGTTTTGCAGAAGTTTTTTTTTTATCCCTGATGATGCATATGATTTGAATAAGTTCTCTAGAGAACTGTGAATATTATTTGAGCTGGCGCATAAGAAAACCAACAATCTGCATATAGGGAAACAAAGGCGCAGAATAGCTTTGTGATATCTTCGAAGCTGATCAGTGCCTTTGTTACCTATTTTTCATAATTCTAAAAACTCCAGCTTCTAGTCATCTTCAGTGCCGGTACAGCTTGGTTTGTGTCGAACCTGGTTGTAAACCCAAATTGTTGGGTGTGAAGGATCAAAATTTTGGTTGGAACTCAATGAAGATTAAAGCTGATAATGTAGGGATAATATTGTTTGTTTCTCCACTTCAGATAATTTATATGTTACTTTGTTTTGCTCTGATTACTAGCCATGCATTTAAACTGACATGTTTTTTAGTTAATTTTTATTTCTATTATATACAGCAGATGTTGCTGCAGAGATAAACAGCTGATTATGGTAATGCAAGGGGCCAATTTTTGGGAGAATTTTTCAATGCTCATCAAGAAACATTGTCTCCCATCTCCTTACATTATTAAAATGGCCCACACTTGCCAAAAGAAGGGCACATTTTGAAAAGAAATTGGCATTTTGACAATTGTTCCCTTCCAAATTATTATCTATGATTTTGGAATAATATTTTTGCATTTCAAACTATATTAATTATTTTACTGAATGGTAAATTATTTCTTTTAAGGGGAGCGTGGTGGCCTGGTGGTAGAACATCAGACTATGATTCGAGAGGTCCTGGGTTTGATCCCCAATCAGGGTGCCACCTTGTGTCCTTGAGCAAGGCACATTAGCTCCCAAATGGACTGAATAATATCAAGGAAGCAGTGGCTTCATCCGATATGACTGAAAAATTGTGGACTGGGAAACATCAATACAAACAAACAAACAAATTATTTGTGCCACATCATGAGAAAACTAACATGTTGCATAAGCCAACACAAAGACGCAGATCAGCTGTGCAGTAACTGCGTAGCTGCTCAGCGTCTTTGTTTTCGCTACACGGATAGTACCCTTCCTGTACTTACTAAATCCAAAATTTCCAGCCTCTTGCCATCCTCTGTGCCTGAACACGTGGGTTTGTGTCAGACCTGGTTGGAACCCCAAATTGTTCGTTTTCTCATACGTAGGCTCATTTCTTTAAAGAGAATTCTTAACAGTTTGTGGGCCTGCCCTATAGCCATCATATCATGGCATGCCGGTAGCACTGACTCACCAAAGAGAGATTAAATATATCTCTGGTTTACAAGGTACTTTGAAAATTGATTTGTATCATTGCATGACAGTATTAAAGATGATGAACCTAGACATACTAAGATGTATTTTGTGCTTTCATTATATGAGCCACATCATTAGAATAGCAGCCTATTTGAAATGGCAAAAACAAAGACGCAGATCAGCTGTGCAGTAACTATAAAGCTGATCAACATCTTTGTTTGCGCCTTCTGGATAGTACAATCACTTCTTCTCAAACCCAAAAATTTCAAGGATCAAGCCATCTTCAGTTGCTGCAAAGGCTGGTGTATGTGAACCTGGGGATAAGTCCGAAACCAGAGGACCGTTTTTCTCACATCAGGGCTCATATTCTGGTAAGGAAGCCACACAGCCTCCTCTGATGCTATCACAGAAACAACAATGTTCTTCTTGGCACCACTGAGAGACAGTTATATTCCTGTAGCTGCTTCCTGTGTGAGGCCAACAGAGTTATATGTTTGGTTGTTGGACTTGAGCGCATAAAAACGTTCTCAGAAAGTCAATTGAAATATGCATTAGACTGGTTCTAATGTTAAGTCAAAGGCATGTTCATTCACACTTTTAGCACAAGGGTCATATTCAAACCTTGGAGCAAATTTATATACCCTTGCTTTCTGTTAATAACAAAATGTCATAAACAGTGATGTTATTAGCTCACCTGAGCCGAAGGCTCACAAGGTGAGCTTATAGTATGGTTACGTCGAGTTGGCATCCTTGGATGCGTCCACACTTTGAAATGCAAATATCTCTGCAAGTAGTCAGCCAATTGCAATCAAATTTTATCTGAAGCATCATTGGGGTGGGGGAAAGGTTATGTTAGAATTTGTGGGCCAGGTTGGATCAGAACTCTGGTTTCCATGGCAGCAGATAGCTCCCATAGACTTACAATGGGAAAAACATAAAAAAAATCTTCTTCTACGTAACCACAAGGCCCAGAGCTTTCATATTTTGTGTGTAGCAATGTATAGTGGTCCTCTTTATAAATCCTGCCAACCATGCCCCTGGGGTCCATACTGGCCCCGCCCCGGGGGGCGTCATGGGAAAAACATAAAAAAAATCTTCTTCTCCGAAACCACAAGGCCCAGAGCTTTCATATTTTGTATGTAGTAATGTATAGTGGTCCTCTTTATAAATCCTGCCAACCATGCCCCTGGGGTCAAAAATGGCCCCGCCCCAGGGGTCATTAGCTCCCATAGACTTACAATGGGAAAAAGGCCCAGAGTTTTCATATTTTGTAAGTAGCAATGTATAGTGGTCCTCTTTATAAATCCTGCCAACCGAGCCCCTTGGGTCCCTACAGGCCACACCCCGGGGGCGTCATGGGAAAAACAAAAAAAAAGTTCATCTCAAAAACCACAGGGCCCAGAGCTTTCATATTTTGTATGTAGCAATGTATAGTGGTCCTCTTTATAAATCCTGTCAACCATGCCCCTGGGGTCAAAAATGGCCCCGCCCCGGGGGTCATTAGCTCCCATAGACTTACAATGGGATTAACGTAAAAAAAATCTTCTTCTCAGAAACCACAAGGCCTAGAGCTTTCATATTTTGTATGTAGCAATGTATAGTGGTCCTCTTTATAAATCCTGCCAAGCATGCCCCTGGGGTCAAAAATGGCCCCGCCCCTCGGAAATAGAAAGATGTACAAAAGACCATTTTGTCTTGTACAATATCATAGATTTTGTAAGGTCAGACATCCAACACATTGTATTGAAGAGGTTTCATTCATAATAGAGATACACCATATAGTCAAACATAGTTTGAAAAGACCCTAGCTGGTCCCGGGACAATTGAATCCGATTGTCCAAAAGAATCATATTTCAGTGTTCTGACAACCTATTGTTGTAGGTTACAATATTTTTGGCCTTAATTCCTAGCTGCTGAGTTTGAAGGAGTCACGTAGCTTTGGGAATTACAGCTTTGTAAGCTTTGATGTCCAGACAACCTACTGATTAAAGTATTCTTGGCCTTAATATTTCTTCTGCAGCCAGTGATTGTGATCTTGAAGGAGTCAAGTAGCTTTGGGAATTACAGAATTGGGAGCCATAAGTCTCATCTGAAATGTTATCTGCTATCATAGCTCTTCACAATTAATTTTCTCTGAGATAGTTATGTTTGCAAAAATAGATGAGAAAATCTACAAATTACCAATATCATTCTTTTTGGAGTACTCACAGCACAAGCTAAAGCATGACAGATCTATAGACATTGGGGCTTGCACTGAGCCATTGAACAATATTTGAACTTTCACTTTTTAGGAGTCAGCAAAATCCAAGATCAGTGTAGGAAAATGCCTTGTCTAGTTGAGGCCAAATTTGATTCCCCTGAAAAAAGTTTAATAATGGAGCATGAAAAAAGTTTAATAACCTCTGGACCTGATGTGACTGAAAAATGGTTAAGTCATATATCCAATGAATGCTTTAGTACTTGTCTCTGCATTTTACAAGAGATGCTTTTTATACTGTTGTGTTGTTGAATGAACTCTTGTATGCGCATGTTATTTATCAAAAATTAAGATTCCATTTTAATGTAGAGTAGTTTCTAGGAGATTTCAATATTGATTTATTGTAAAAAGTTTTGACGAAAACCATATGACCCCATACACAGAAACAAATGTATTTGATAGGAACTAAATTTCAAAAAGCAAGAGAACTGAAAAACCCTGGAGATTTCTAATGGGATCCTTTTAAGAAATAAATTCAGAAAGCTACGTCCAGGGAGCTCTTCAAGTTGAGTCATAATGTCTGTTAGCTAAAGTAGATATAAAAAATTCCCAAAACTTTGTAAATTTTGCATACTCATATTGCTGCGTTTTTGTTAAATGAAGCAAAATGTTTGGATTGGCTGTTGGTTTTTATCATACAACCCCATTAAATTTGGATCCCAACCCCTTCAGACTTTATGGATAAATTAAACAGTTCATTAGATTTTAGTGACCTTGACCTTATTTTACATGTTAATTATATTCTTATGATTAAACTATAGTATGGAGTCAAGATTCAAAAATTGGAACATAAATTATATTGTTTTTCTTCTTTTTCTATATGTCATTTTGTAAACAGCCATTTGATGTTACCAATTTTCAAGCTTATTATCCAAGGAGGATGAAAAACTCGCCCAAATATGTGACCTTGACCCTCATTTCAAGGTCATGATGTGATGATCACAGAGAAGACTGGATTTGAATTGATGAGGACTTTTATTTGTTTTTAAAACATTATTTTCCAATATGGGGTGAAAATACTGATTTTGTCACAGTATTTTAGGTTTGATTGGATCCAGGAAATGCATACAGGTTAGTAGGCTACCATTTTGTCCTTGAGTAGTAGAATTAAACAGGAAGGAAGAGAGATTTAGATAGCACAATAATGTGATGCTTATCTTTACTACCTGAATAGAAAGTTGATCTGTGCAGATATGTCAGATTCTTTCCTGTTTGTAAAGGTCTCCTGTGACTGGTATTTGGCTGCAAGCCTGGAAATTAGCCATTGTCTTTGAGAAAAATAAAAATAAAGTGACTATAAATCAGAGGGATATCATTCTGCGAGGGGAGCTATGAGTGTGTGTCCAAGTACATGTATTAAAGTCAGGAGATGCATGGTCCAAATGAATACATGACAATCCGTTACATGTGTTGAAACAAATCACACCAGAACAAAAATATGATCTTCACTCGCAGAAATCAACCTTTGCATTAATGTTGCAACCGTAACCAGTTAGTATCTTTGTTTACTAAGTTCACTGCCCAGGTAAATGCAGCCTCATCTTGAAATTTGAAGTTTGGAGGGACTTCTATATGCCGAATAGGCTGCAGTTTTTTTCATATTTTATTTAACTGAAAACGCTGAGAACAGTTTTTCAGCTAATAAGACAAACTATTCTGGAACCCAGTGATTGTCAGAGTCAGTTACCTCATTTTCTTTATCGTAATGCATACAGAGGTTAACATGAGACCTGGAAGACAGTTATTGTTTCTTCATTGAGAAGTGTCAACTTATATCTGTAGAACAGTTTCTGATACAGGTCTTCTGGTGCCAGCATTCACCAACAATATGTTTGAGCAAATTATATTCGTATTGTTATAGGCTGTATGATTCAAGAGAAAAGAGTAGTAGAAGAAAACTAAAAGCAGTCTTTGGGGTTTCTGACCAGCACAGTCACGGAAGAAGGAATAGCTTGAAATTTTGGATTTGAACTATCCATGAAGCGAAGCAAAGGCGCTGATCAGCTGTGCAGTTCACAGCTGATCTGCAGCTTTGTTTTCGCATTGGTAAATATTAGGTCTTCTCATGACACAACATATTATTCCTAAAAAGAGAGAGAGAGAGAGAGAGAGAGAGAGAGAGAGAGAGAGAGAGAGAGTACACCTTGGATGATGGTTGGTCCAGTTTTCGTGGTACTAATAATTAAAAGGCAGCTCCATCGTTGTAGAAACAGGTCAGATCTTAAATAAATATGGAATGATGCATAATAATCCTTGGTATATAATGTACAGTTTACCATTTCATTGCAATTCTGTTTATTGCTTACACAGAGGCCATTTTGTATGACGTATTGATCTTTGACGTCAGCAAAATTTAGGCACCAGAATCGTGGGTCATTCAAAAACAGACTATCAATTTCAATGCTTCAAAAAATTCTAGACATATTTTAATGTTCCATTATTTTATTACACCTTGTGAATTGAAATAAGTAATTTTGAAAATATTTCACAGTCAGATGTGATACTGAAAATATTTTAAAGACATCTACCCATTTTGAATAAAGCATAAGTCCCACATTCGTGTGTCACTATTGGTAGGGAGTGAGTTTCGAGTAAGAAAAGCGAGTTTCTGGTAAGAAAAGTGAGTTTCGAGTTAAAAAAGTGAGTTTCGAGTTAAAAAAGCGAGTTTCGAGTTAAAAAAGTGAGTTTCGAGTTAGAAAAGCGAGTTTCGAGTTAAAAAAGTGAGTTTCGAGTTAGAAAAGCGAGTTTCGAGTTAAAAAAGTGAGTTTCGAGTTAGAAAAGTGAGTTTCGAGTTAAAAAAGTGAGTTTCGAGTTAGAAAAGTGAGTTTCGAGTTAGAAAAGTGAGTTTCGAGTTAAAAAATCGAGTTTCGAGTTAACAAGCAAATTCAGAGAATTTATGTCCCCCGCCTTAATTGTTTAGTTACATAAACATATCTGACAATAATGTATATCCAAATCACATGCATTTACTTCATGTCACAGTGTCAAACATTAATCTGAGGATTATATTCAAACCACATGCAAATCTTCAAATCATGGTCAGGACATCTGTACAGTTTGAAAAGAATCAGAATAAAACTGAGGGAGGAGTTTGCACACAAGGTACACAATGTCCATTCACTTTCATTGTATAAATGCCTGAAAAACGACTAAGTTCAAATTGCGAAAAAGTGTCAAAAATTAACCTGAGGATTATATCCAAAGCACATGCATATCTTCAAAGCATCATCAAGACATCTGTAAAGTTTCAAAAGAATCTGAATTAAAAACTGAAGGAGGAGTTGCGCACACAAGGCACCCACTGTCCATTCACTTTCATTGTCAAAATACCGAAAAACGACTAAGTTCAATTTGCAAAAAAAGTGTCAAAAATTAATCTGAGGATTATATCCAAACCACATGCACATCTTCAAAGTATGATGAAGACATCTGTAAAGTTTCAAAATAATCGGAATAAAACTGTAGGAGGAGTTGCGCACACAAGGTACCCTTTGTCTATTCACTTTCATTATCAAAATGCCCGAAAAATGTCTAAGTTCAAATTGCAAAAAAAGTGTCCAAAATTAATCTGAGGATTATATCCAAACCACATGCACATCCTCAAAGTATGATGAAGACATCTGTAAAGTTTCAAAATAATCGGAATAAAACTGTAGGAGGAGTTGCGCACACAAGGTACCCTTTGTCTATTCACTTTCATTATGAAAATGCCCGAAAAATGACTAAGTTCAAATTGCAAAAAAAGTGTCAAAAATTAATCTGAGGATTATATCCAAATCACATGCACATCTTCAAAGCATGATGAAGACATCTGTAAAGTTTCAAAAGAATTGGAATAAAACTGTAGGAGGAGTTGCGCACACAAGGTACCCACTGTCTATTCACTTTCATTATCAAAATGCCCGAAAAAATGACTAAGTTCAAATTGCGAAAAAAGTGTCAAAATTAATCTGAGGATTATATCCAAACCACATGCACATCTTCAAAGCATGATGAAGACATCTGTAAAGTTTCAAAAGAATCGGAATAAAACTGTAGGAGGAGTTGCGCACACAAGGTACATACTCCTATAGGGGGACGGAAGGACGGAAGGACGGACGGAAGGACGGACGGAAGGACGGACGGACGGAAGGACGGAAAGCCAAAAACTATGTCCCTCCGCTTTTCTTCGAAAAGGCGGGGGACAAAAAAGTGAGTTTTCGAGTTAAAATAGCAAGTTTCGAGTTAGAAAAGTGAGTTTCGAGTTAGAAAAATGAGTGTCGAGTTAGAAAAGTGAGTTTCGAGTTAAAAAAAGTGAGTTTCGAGTTAAAAGAGAGAGTTTCTAGTTAATATATAAAAAATGAGTTTCGTGTTAAAAAGCGAGTTTAGAGTTAACAAAGCGAGTAGCAGGAACGTCACACGTACGTGGTATATACTTCGAACAAAATACGCTTCAGACCTCGGCTTTTCGAAATTCTCACAGATACGCGAGCGATGCGCCGCTGATACATGAATGTATGACAGAGCTGAGCCGCTGATACGTGAATGTATGACAGAGCTGCTATTATTATTATTAATATTGTTTCTTTTTAGTAAGAATTTAGCCACATCTTCTTTGACTTGACTAATTGTTAAATTGAAATAGTCAAATGGTCACCATTTTATAGGTCCATTTTCATAAATAACAGAATTCTTTAGAATATTAAACATAAACCTTCTGATACGGAAACTGAGGCCCTAAGAAGAAAGTAAGATCTGGTTTTATTGCAGCCTCGATCTGACCCCAGACATGCAGGATGTCTCCCATACAGTGACGAAGTTCTTGATCACATTCTCAAATTATTTTTTATCAAAAGTCAGCTTATTTTTGTTTTTGTGCACGAAAACAGCTTTTACATGGTGGAATCAGATATTATCGTGAAAGAAATTAAGTGTTGGCAGCTAGTTTTGACAGCTCTTGCAGGTTTAGTAAATGTTGAAAGTTTTTCTCCAAATTTGTTTCATATTAAGTGTCCCTATATGAGTGATTAATTGGTTACAATGTTTCTGTGATGCTGAGTCTCCAAGTAGTCATTTTTGATCGTATCAAATAGAAACAGACAACTGCCAATTTAGACATTTCTGATTTACTGTGTTCCAAGATTTTGAATACAGGACTGCAATTGACTTCTGTTTATTTTTGGGCGTTTCCCTAAAGGAATACAACAAAGAGCCAGATATATATGTATACATTTTTGCCTTATATATTACGGCTCTTCTGGTCCTGGCTATCGGTGTACCGTGTTTAAACATAAACAATGATTTTTCAAGATGGGTAGCATGCAAGTTTGTGGGACATACCATGGTGTTGTTTTTTTTATTTTAGGTCATTTTGGTCATTTACAAGTCTGCTGCGATTGGGGTTACTTAAATCAGAGGCAAACGATTATAAATTTGCAACGTATATCAAATACTTTATATGAAGCCACGCCAGGTCACGTGTTGTAAAACATACCGAATTGCAGCTGTAAGACAGAAAATGAAAAGGGTGGGATACATTTAATTGAAAATCATTTGGCTTCACAACCCTCGGACTATCGGGCCCTCGGATTAACGGGCCCTAGGACTATTGGTCACTCGGACTATCGGAATAAAAAAACAAAAACTTTAACACAAAATTTCTAAGTCCATGACCTTGACCTCAAGGTCACCCAGGGTTGGTCATGACGGTACTGCATAAAACTTCGGACCAATTCTACCAACATGCAAAGTATCTACTTTATCCATCAACAGGACCAAGAGATATATAGACTTATAAAAACTTTAACCAAAAACTTAAACACAAAATTTCTAAGTCCGTACCCACGGATGACCTTATCCCCAAAAAACAGGCTGTGTAGGAATCAGCACTCCTTGGCATTTCATATACCCTCAGCAAGTACAAATGCCTATTTGCATAGCTTTTTCCTCCAGACTCATCGGGAAAACATGTCCATACAATATATACCCCCTTACACCCCACTTTTATATAGCAAAACTGGGGTATGCAGGGGTATACCTATTTTTCTTAAGTTTTTGATCCAAAACATAGATTAAGGGTACTCGTTAGAACCGCCTCGGCGAGGCTGTTTTAACGTGTACCCACAATCAATGTTTTGAGCAAAAATACTAAAAATATCAAGTTTTCCAATGAAACTTTCAATTTTTGCTGCTGAAAAATATCATATTGCATGGGCAAGTTTACGTAATGTATTAAAGATTGGAATGAACTCCCTGATTCTCTGATCTCCTCTGCTGAAATTTCGGATGATTGTGTGTCTAAATTTACTTCTCTTGTGAGAGCTCCTAGACTAATCCCCTCCGGTCAAACCCCATCCTCCTGGTGTGGTATTGTCAGGTTGACGTTTCGCCAATAAACTATTCTAATTCTGGTGTCGTGACAAATGTCAGATTGGTTCCGTTAACTAAAAAAAGTTAAAACGGATTTCAGTCGGTCACGAGGAGGCGACAACAAACAATGCAAGGATTATACCAACCAGAGGACCAATGGTCCTGTAAATGTTCACCTGAGATCTGGGATATATACCAATAAACTTGGCAGGCAACCACCGTGGGGTAATTTTTTTTACATAAACATAAATCTTCTGTCCATTTGCTCACTTCAAGCAAGTTTCCTGCCATTAAATGACATTTTCCCAGTTTTACCCATTCAAATGCGTAGGCATCCTAAGTTGACCTTGCCGTGAAAGGTCAAGGTCACCACAGGGTCATAATTTATAAAAAAAAATTGTAGAGCTCCATTCACTGATGCTTCAAGGCAAGTTTCAAAATCATAGGCCTTAGAAGATTTTTAAAGGAATTTGCTATTTATAGCCATGATGGGTCATCTTGGTCATACGACCTTGACCATTCATACAAACTTTCATTCCTCCTTCCTAACGATGCTTCAAATAAAGTTTGGCTTTGATTGGCCAAGCGGTTTTAGAGAAGATGTTTGAAATTGTGGACGACGGACGGACGCCGGAGCATGGGTATACTGTAACTTCGGCTCAGGTGAGCTACAATCGATTTCACAAAGGCACGACGAAAGCGGTGATGCAAACATGAGAAAACTAGACCTGTCAATGAAATATTTTAGGTCACGAGATCAAATTGTACTAATGCGGAAGTCAAAAATACACATCAAACAAATTCTTTCTGATTGAAGTTTGTTCTTAACATCCGAACACAAGTGCAGTAAATGGTCATGTCCAGAGAAAAGGAAATTATATCAATGAATTTATCAATGTTTTTTTCTTGATTTACATCATTATCATAAACTTAAAGGCAATCAATTAGATACAGATCAGTTATAGGGTAGATTTATTATAGAACATTGTGACTGAATGAGATAAACTGTCCAGTCAAAAACGATTATTGGAAAATCAACGTCTTTTCGCATGACACAGCTCTGTACTAATGACCTTTCCTTTTTAAAAGTGTATCATTTTCGGAAAACACGCTCACTGACCTTGGTTCAAAATATTTTGGATTGACGCAATATGAATCGTCGTGGTGCACAGAAATTGATTGTAAAAAGCGCGTTTTTTAACATTGCGTCAGCACATCAATGACACACATAAAAATATCAAGGTTACATGTGATTTGCATAAATATTACATCAGTTTTATGTCCCCAAGGTCGAATTCAAATCATGTCAGAAACATGATATATGTCACGTACCAACATCAAAAAACCGGATGTTAGTCAATCAATAAACACAATCTTCGATGATTGTCAACCGAAAGTACATGTCATTCGAATTAAAGAGTATTTCTTCGATTGGTTAGCATAGAGATCATCTAACTCCTCTGCAAGAGATCATCTATCGCCATTTTTCTATTTTTCGAGTTAAAATTTTCGAGTTTCGAGTTACAATTTTCGAGTTTCGAGTCAAAATTTTCTAGTTTCGAGTTAAAATTTTCGAGTTTCGAGTCAAAATTTTCTAGTTTCGAGTTAAAATTTTCGAGTTTCGAGTTACAATTTTCGAGTTAAAATTTTCGAGTCAAAATTTTCGAGTCAAAACTTTCGAGTTACAATTTTCGAGTTAAAATTTTCGAGTTTCGAGTTAAAAAGTCAGACTCTATGGGCCCGTTTTACTATTTATTCACCAGTTTAGGATATCCATAATTCAATATCACTTAATCAAGCTGAATTAAGGAAATTTATGGATATCCATAAATCCATTTTTGGATATCCAACAATCAGCCTCAATTTTGGACTTATGGACATCCAGAATACGATTTATGAATTATCCATAATTTGACTTATTCATATCATTAAATCAGCTTGATTAATGAGTATCTATAAATACAGTTATGGATATAAATTGAATTATGGATAGCAACTAATCAATGCAAATCTTCACGCATCGTTGTAAACTTTCATACTTCAAATTGGCTTTATTATGTATTGATGTCGGTCAAGGATTAACGATTTTTTAACGAAAACAGAAGGGCTACTTATATTAAGCAAAACCCATAATAGTCTGGCAGATTCGGGGGTGGACCTGGATTTGCGGTGTTTAGAAAATGTTTTGACTGATTAGGACAGCCAACACCTTCAGAAACAAGAATCCACTTGATGCCACTTTTTCATCCTTGGGCAACTCTCATAATTCAAGATGGCGTCCAATAGGGTTATCATCTGTTAAAACTTCAAAGTACAATACCTGTATAGTACAAAATCCAAACTTTTCTGAGCATATTTTATCAATAATTGTTACAGATGTATCATTTTGTGAAAGAGTCATACTCTCAATGGTCTTTTGTGAGTGTAAAACAAAAATGGCATCCAAGATGGCCGCCTAAATTTAAAAAAAGTTGAATTTTCAACCAACTTTCATTCTTTTTCATGTTTTTGAACATTATAAGTGGTGTAGAGGATGAATATGCAACAGATGAACACAAATGACATCACCTTGTCACCCTTTGGCAATAAAATTAGTTCAAGATGGCTGCCATCTATTTCAACCACCCAGTACTAAACGCCCGTAGTGCAAATTCTTGTGTTTTCTGACCCAATATAGTCCAGTTATGTCATATTTGTATCATATTGTGTAAACGTTGCACACATATAAAATGAGATTTATATCATTGTGAAATATAAAATATGGAATCCAAGATGGCTGCTAAAACTAAATAAAAATGAAAATTTTGATCAAATTTTAGTCTTTTTACACACTTTTTATTTATCAGCAGTGTAGACAAATGATTACAGCTCACTAATCCAATACATGCCATCCTTATGTAACTCTCATATTCATAATCACACCCAAGAGGGTTATCATCTCTTAAGACAATACAGTTCTTGTGTATATTAACACTTTTGAAGGAAACCGTAGCGTCATTGACAATGTCCGTAACAACAATGACAGGGTGGACAACAGACCTGGGTTAATCTTAATCATTAATCATGATTACTTTTATTCGATTGAATTTTTTTTCAATCAAACAAAATTCTGTAATCGTAGATTTTACGATTGAAATTAATCTTATTCGAATACTTTTCAAAAATGCCTGTAATCGTGATTGATTTTATGAATAAATTCTGATTATATTTCAAGATGTGCTGAAAATTCTTTTTCTGAAAAAAAAGAGTAAAAGAAAAAAGCAAAATAAATTTATATCTAATATTATGTTCACAACAGCAATTATTTGACTTTCAAGAATTGTTGATATATCAAATGGGAATTCTGATACAGTAACAGATCAGACTGTGTACATTTGTCATTAATTTTTGTCATTATTTTTGGCTTCTAACTCTAAATGTCAAAAAAGCATTTTCTTTATTGATGTAATAAATTCGTCAGTTATATGGAACAGATTATGGTTTCAATGACATGGGCACATAATAAAGTTTATTCATGCATACTGGTCAACAATTTAACATTATTATATATTTTCTTGTCATCTTTGGGTTTTTAGCTCGACTGCACGAAGTGCATAGAGCTATTGCAGTCACCCCGGTCGTCCACGTTCCCGTTCCCGTGCGCGTCACACTTAAAGTTTTCTAGAAGTCCATATCTTGACAACCACTCATCAGAAAGCATTCATATTTGGACCATAGATACCCTGTAGGGTTAGCTTTCATTCCATGGCATCTGGCCCCTGGGTCCAGGCCAGGGGGTGGGGCTGGAGGTTAAAATCTAGAACACCTTCAAAAATGGTAATTCTTGTGTTAAAGTTTTCTAGAAAGGTACAAGTAGGCAAAGATCAGGAAAAGACGCAATCAGAAAAAGATTCCCACTCCAAAAACCGAGGTGGGAAAAAACCAAACTAACAATCAGGTACTTATACCATGAAACATATCGTAAGCCGAATGAGCAGCTATTTTCCCAATAGGTGGCCACTCAGTTACCTTAACTTAACTAAAAATATGAAAACATACATAAGGCGCCAACAGCACAAAAAAAATTGTATACACCAAGACATAAAACAAAAAGAACCACCACAGAAGTATCGACTTGGAACAATCAGTAACACAAAGTTACTGGCGGGCTTAAACCGATCCATATCTTGACAACCACTCATCAGAAAGCATCGATACTTGGGCCATTGACACCCTGTCGGGTCGGCTTTCATTCCATGGCATCAGATCCCTGGGTCCATGCCAGGGGGTGGGGCTAGAGGTTAAAATCTAGAACACCATTAATAATAATGGCTTTTCTGTGATATAGTATTCTAGAAGTCTATATCTTGAAAACTTTTTATCAGAGGGCTTTCATACTCGGACCATAGGTACCCTGTAGTGTTGAGTTTCATTTCATGGCATCGGATCTCTGGGTCCATGCCTGGGGGGTGGGGCTGGAGGTTAAAAACTAGAACACTGTAAAAATAGATGTACTGCTGTGTAACTTTTACAAGGAGTCCATATCTTGACAACAACTTATCATAAAGCATTCATACTTCATACACTTTAGGTTCCATGACATCGGACCTCTGGGTCGGAGTGAGGGGGGCGTGGCTAGAGGTCAAAATCTAGAACTCCCCGAATGTTTTTCTTTTTATTTCTTAATAGAAACAACTTAGGAAGATGGTTGGTCATTCATCTTTTGACTTTGTGACATTGACTTGTGTGTCATGACGGTAAGGGTCGTTTGAACTACTTTCCATGGTTCAGTGATTTTGCCTTATATCTTGACACTCAATTAGTATATTTTCTTACTTCTTTCAGATTATGAGTGAGTATGACCAGACCTTTGACCCCAATATACTTATAGGTCACTGTGACCTAATTTCACGGTTCAGTGATTTTGCCTTATATCTCGGTACTCAAATGGTTTATGAACAAACTTCTTTCAAAGTATGTTTGCGTATGACAAGACCTTTGACCCTGAAGTAGTCCTAGGTCACTGTGACCTAATTTCACGGTTCAGTGATTTTGCCTTATATCTTGACACTCAATTAGTATATTTTCATACTTTTTTCAGATTATGAGTGAGTATGACCAGACCTTTGACCCCAACATACTTATAGGTCACTGTGACCTAATTTCACGGTTCAGTGACTTTGCCTTATATCTCAGCACTCAAATGGTTTATGAACAAACTTCTTTCAAAGTATGTTTGCGTATGACAAGACCTTTGACCCTGAAGTAGTCCTAGGTCACTGTGACCTAATTTCACGGTTCAGTGATTTTGCCTTATATCTTGACACTCAATTAGTATATTTTCATACTTTTTTCAGATTATAAGTGAGTATGACCAGACCTTTGACCCCAATATACTTATAGGTCACTGTGACCTAATTTCACGGTTCAGTGACTTTGCCTTATATCTCAGCACTCAAGTGGTTTATGAACATACTTCTTTCACACTATGTTTGCGTATGACAAGACCTTTGACCCTAAAGTAGTCCTAGGTCACTGTGACCTAATTTCACAGTTCAGTGATTTTCCTTTATATCTCGGCACTCAATTGCTATATGGACATACTTCTTGCACGATATGTATGAGTATGACAAGACCTTTGACCGTAAAGTATTCCTGGGTCACTGTGACCTAATTTCATGGTTCAGTGATTTTGCCTTATTTCTCGACACTCAGTTGGTATTTTTTCATACTTCTTTCTGATTATGAATGAGTATGACCAGACCTTTAACCCAAACATACTTATAGGTCACTATGACCTAATTTCATGGTTCAGTGATTTTGCTTTATATCTCAACACTGAATGGGTATATGATCATATACTCAGCGTCAATGAAAAGTTACCACCACTAAAATTTCGATATTTTGGACAATATAAAATTTCTTTCACAAATGAAGCTTCTTTCATGATTCTGGTCAAAAGCAAATTGATTTAGAGAGATTCCACAGTTCTACTAACACTGGAACTATGGTGCACGTGCAACACGTGCACTTTGTGATTTTCGAAATTTTTGAGAACTAGAAAGCCTTGTTTTCACAATATGACATGTATTCTCATGCATGTAACACTCAAAGTTGAAACGCCACCAAATTGGTTAAAAAATTTCCATCGACAGCCGTAATTGAGGACCTTACTTTTTGGTAGTACCCAAATTCTGCATTTCCTCATACATTTCAATGGAAGCTTCTGACATTTGTCAAGGATTGCCTACAATCTTTTCGGCTGTGATGAGCACCGTTTTTAATAGCAATGATAGATGGCATTCTATGCCATAAAAATGAATGCTGAAGCACTGGCAGTTTTCTTTTCAGAATGAATCAAATATTGGCGTGTGTTAACTGAACCTGATTTACTGGTAACTTTTTATTGACGCTAAGTATATTTCTTTCACATTATGAGTAAGTATCACTAGACCTTATAGGTCAGTGTGACCTTATTTCTCGGTTCAGTGATTTTGCATTGTGTCTTGGCACTCAGTTGGTATATGAACAATATGAGTGAGACCTCTAACTCTTAGGTAGTTATAGTTAACTTTCATAGTTCAGTGATTTTGCCTTATTGCATCAAGGCAAAAAGATGTATGAGCATAATGCTTTGGGTTACTGGTCGGGTTTGACCTTATGTTTGACAATGGTCAGAAGCAGTCGAGCACGCTGTCTTGCGACAGCTCTTATTTTTATCGAAATTCTCTCTGACATTTTTCAAATCATTTCAGGACCCTTCTTACAAAGAGGTACAAGTAGGCAAAGATCAGGAAAAGGCGCAATCAGAAAGAGATTCCCACTCCAAAAACCGAGGTGGGAAAAAAACCAAACTAACAATCAGGCACTTATACCATGAAACATATCGTAAGCCAAATGAGCAGCTATTTTCCCAATAGGTGGCCACTCAGTTACCTTAACTTAATTGAAAACATACATAAGGCGCCAACAGCACAAAAAAATTTTAAACACCAAGACATAAAACAAAAAGAACCACCACAGAAGTATCGCCTTGGAACGATCAGTAACACAAAGTTACTGGCGGGCTTAAACCGGTTTTACAGGATCCTAACCTCACCCTCAGCATCTGCAGTGGTTCATAACATTTAATAAGTTCTTCGGTCCTCGTGGTGAATCTCTAACTAGTCAATGAATCATCAAGAACAAACAAATAAATTATGACAAACATCCTGATGAATCAAAAACAAGGACTCACAGATTGAGTAAGCTGCCCAACGATGGAGATCCCTGGGCGCCGAATAACCTACTAACTCCGGAGCAAAAGAAAAACACCAGTTGGACCCCGGTGGGCCAAGAAACAGACAAGAAGCTCCGGCCCCAACCAACTAAAATGAATAGCTTTAAGTCGGGGCCATTATAGAGTCTGACGCCCGACCAACCGGCGTGCAATTAAAGAAGGCAGCATAGTTATCAACCATGATTGGGTTAAAAACTAAGCATGCAGACTGTCGCATAACATTCAAGTTATAACCTATACGTCTGTAACGTGTTATGATTTTTCTGAACTGAAAAGAAAAATCTTCAAACACTTCTTCTTTGACCTCAGTGACCATGCTTATAAACATAGAATTGACCTCATTCTAAATAGGCTTTGAAACCTATTGCAAAAGTTCAAACCTATTCTTACCTGGTCACACCTTTACAGATTAACTAATAAACAGGTGTCATATGGGTTGTGTTGTCAAAACACCCTGGAACAAGTTGGTGACAATAAACAAAAGATTAAGGGAATCGATCTCCCCCTATCTGTAGAGAGGCCATGACAGAGAGTGATATTACCAAATTCAGTGATGTCAAAACATAATATTAGATCTCACGATGCTGTGTGTGTGTGTTTATAATTTGGGTAACAACTCCAAATTAGATAAAAAAAATGCCAATTGATTAGAGAGTTGCAGTAATTTTGATCAATCAATCTTAAGATAAAGTGCCCAATACACCTAGATGATTCTTATATGCCAATATAATACCATATACAGTTAAATCATAACTGCTTAATTCAAGACTGGCTAGATTATAAATGCAAAACTAATCGATTGATTATTCGATTACATTTGCAAATCAATTGTTATTGTAATCGATTAAATTCAGGAAAAAATATTTTTAATCGTAATCGTTAATCGTAAGATTGAAATTAATTGTAATTGTTAGTGATTAACTTTGAAAGTAATCGATAACAGGTCTGGTGGACAAAATGGCGGGGTAAACTAAACTGATACCCTGAGAGCTCGGGACTAATCCCCTCCGGTCAAGCCCCATCCCCCTGGTGTGGTATTGTCAGGTTGACGTTTCACCAATATACTATATTCTGATTCTGATGTCGTGGCAAATGTCAGATTGGTTCCGTTAACTAAAAAAAGTTAAAACGGGTTTCAGTCGGTCATGGGGAGGTGAGAACAAACAATGCAAGGATTATACCAACCAGAGGACCAATTGTCCTGTAAACGCTCACCTGAGATCTGGGATATATACCAATAAACTTGGCAGACAACCACCGTGGGATATTTTTACATAAGCATAAATCTTCTGTCCATTTGCTCATTTCAAGCAAGTTTCCTGCCATTAAATGACATTTTCCCACTTTTACCCATTCAAATGCATAGGCATCCTAAGTTGAGCTTGCCGTGAAAGGTCAAGGTCACCACAGGGTCATAATTCATAAAAAAAAAATTGTAGAGCTCAATTCACTGATGCTTCAATGCAAGTTTCAAAATCATAGGCCTTAGAATATTTTTTAAAGGAATTTGCTATTTATAGCCATGATGGGTCATCTTGGCCATGCGACCTTGACCATTTAGGCAAACTTTCATTCCTCCTTCCTAACGATGCTTCAAATAAAGTTTGGCTTTGATTGGCCAAGCGGTTTTAGAGAAGAAGATCATTACGAACACGTGTTCATGCAATAGGCTTTAAAAATTGAAAATTTTTAGCTGAATAAATTTCATATTTTTCTAATTTTGCTCAAAACATAGAATGTGGATACACTATAGAACCGCCTCGCTGAGTCGGTTCTAACGAGTACCCGCAATATATGCTTTGGAGCAAAAATAAGAAAAATAGGTACATTACGAAACCTTGCCCATGCAATACACAGAGATTTTTTTCAGTTGTAAAAAATGAAAATTTCTTCAGAAAAATCTTGATATTTTTGCTCAAAACGAAGATTGTGGGTACACGTTAGAACCGCCTCGGCGAGGCGGTTCTATTGAGTACCCACAATCTATGTTTTGGAGCAAAAATAAGAAAAATAGGTATACCCCTGCATACCCCAGTTTTACTATGTAAAAGTGGGGTTTGAGGGGGTATACTTTACACGGACTTGTTTTCCTGATGTACCCATGCATACGCCAGTTTTGCATTATAATAAAAGTGGGGATTAAGGGGGCATAAATTGCATGGACATGTTTGCCTGATGTGTTTGAGACGGACGCCGGAGCATGTGTATACTGTAACTTCGGCTCAGCTGAAAAGGGCGTTTTTAAACATTGCGTCAGCACATCAATGACACACATAAAAATTTCAAGGTTACATGCGATTTGTATAAATATTACATCAGTTTTATGTCCCCAAGGTCGAATTCAAATCATGTCAGAAACATGATATCCTTCACGTACCAACATCAAAAAACCGGATGTAAGTCAATCAATAAACCCACGATGATTGTTTTCCGCGAAAGTCATCCGAATTAAATAGTATTTCTTCGATTGGTTAGCTAAGAGATCATGAAACTCCTCTGCAAGAGATCATCTATTGCCATTTTTCTATTTTTCAAGTAAAAATTTTCGAGTTTCGAGTCAAAATTTTCGAGTTTCGAGTTACAATTTTCGAGTTTCGAGTCAAAATTTTCGAGTTTCAAGTTAAAATTTTCGAGTTTCGAGTCAAAATTTTCGAGTTTCGAGTCAAAATTTTCGAGTTTCGAGTTACAATTTTCGAGTTTCGAGTCAAAATTTTCGAGTTTCGAGTTAAAATTTTCGAGTTTCGAGTCAAAATTTTCGAGTTTCGAGTCAACATTTTCGAGTTTCGAGTTACAAATTTCGAGTTTCGAGTCAACATTTTCGAGTTTCGAGTTAAAATTTTCGAGTTTCGAGTCAAAATTTTCGAGTTTCGAGTTACTATTTTCGAGTTTCGAGTTAAAATTTTCGAGTTTCGAGTTAAAATTTTCGAGTTTCGAGTTAAAAAATTCTGTTTCTATAGGGTGCCGTTTTACTATTTATTCATCATTTTAGGATATCCATAATTCAAAATCACTTAATCAAGCTGAATTACGGAAATTTAGGATATCCATAAATCGAATTTTGGATATCCAACAATCAGCCTGAATTTTGGAAATCCAAAATTTGACTTATGGACATCCATAATACGATTTATGAATATCCATAATTTGACTTATTCATATCATTAAATCAGTTTGATTTATGGGTATCTATAAATACAATTATGGATATTATAAGTTGATGGATAGCAACTAATCAATGCAAATCTTCACGCATATTTGGAAACTTTGATACTTCAAATTGGCTTTATTATGTACATTGATGTCGGTCAAGGATGATAGTTTATTAACGTTTATTTACTCAAAACAGAAGGGCTACTTATATTAAGCGAAATCCATTAACCAGTTTATGGTGAATGGACTTTCCCATCGTTATCATTTGGGTAAGTCCACTGTCATTTTGAGGGGAATCGGTTTTGAATTTTATGTTTTATTTAATTTTTCAATGACATTTTCTTTCAGCAAACAGAAAAGCCCCAGATGTGTGCGTGTGTATGGTTGCGAGGAGTGGACCTTTTTTCAATTCTACGTAATGAAATTTGAGAATAAATATTACTTAAACCAGTTTTTGGATTTTTTTTTTTTTTAAATAAGCCACTTTTTTAACTCGAAACTTTTTTTTTTTTAACTCGAAACTCTCTTTTTAACTCGAAACTCGCTTTTTTAACTCGAAACTCACCTTTTTAACTCGAAACTCACTTTTTTAACTCGAAACTCGCTTTTTTAACTCGAAACTCGCATTTTTAACTCGAAACTCACTTTTTTAACTCGAAACTCACTTTTTTGACTCGAAACTCACTTTTTTGACTCGAAACTCACTTTTCTAACTCGAAACTCGCTTTTGTTACTCGAAACTCACTACTCGAAAAAAAGAACTCCTCCCCACATTCAGATTCAAATCAATGAAAAATATCGAACAACCCTCATTAAAACAATCTTTGTTATTTTTCTTGCACAATGTGGATGGTAGACGCCAGTCAACGTGACATCTTGTGTGAAAATACAGTTTCAGCTGAAATACACGTGGAACCCCCACGAAAAATGGACCAAGTACCAGACTAGTTGCATTAGGTCCAGATTTGAAGCCTGAAATTTCTTTCGATCCCTCATCCTTCTCTTCTGATAAACATTACAACTTTCTATTGGAAAGTCACTTGTGTGTGACACCAATTGGTAACCGTGTCTGCTCAGATACGAAGGGGACCTGCAATATTTTTAATCCTTACATTGGCACATCTCTTTTATGAAGATTTGGTCATGAAAATATTTCTTCAGCCAATATTCCTCTTCTGCTGGTTCAAGAAGAGCATTGAATTTTGTCAGTTAGTGGTGGAAGAAATGTGCACTGAGTACTGGTAACCTGTCTCTGTGAGGTTCAGTGCCCAAGAATAGTGTGGCTAGGATAACTGACTCGACATGACCTTAACTGATGAATGTGGACATAAAGCACTTACTTAACCGGCCTACCATGTATTACATTCAATCAGATTTAAGCCGCCTCATGAGAAAACCAACAATCTGCATATGCGAAAACAAAGGCGCAGATCAGCTTCGCAGTAACTGCGAAGCTGATCATCACCTTTGTTTTCGCTATATGGTTACTACAATTCCTCTTCTTTCTAAATCCAAAATTTCCAGTCTCTAGCCATCCTCTGTGATTATACAACAGGCTGAATTGTGTCGGACCTGTTCAAAAACCACATTGTCGGTTTTCTCATGAGGCGGCTCATTTGATAACCATTCTGTGAAGCATCACAACAATGAAAAGTAGAAGAGCTTTCAGCATAAAGATAATAATGACAAGAAATTATGTTACTTTTATATAGATTTTATATAGGTTTCATGACAAAAGCTAATTTATATTCCATTTTGACATAGGATTGATTTATGATTTTCTTTACTTAAATCTTTTGTTGCTTTATTTGTAATTTACTGCATAATTATTGCTTCTATACTACAATATTATTGTTTTGTTTTTCATATTTTGTAACAATTTACTTTTTTCCAAAAACTTGTATTCCAGGTATTTTTGATCATTGGTAGGTTTACCTTGTGAGCATATAGCTTACTCATGCTCTCTGGGGTCTGACTGACCCTTATCCAACATTTTTTAAAGATCTCTGAAACACCATGGCACCATATATTTCATGTAGAACCTTTATGGAATCAGGAAAGTGTAAAGCTAGATCATAGAGAAAGGGAGCACAGTGGCCTGGAGTTAGAGCATCAGACTCATAATCTTGAGGTCCTGGGTTAAATTCCCACTCAGAGTGTCATGTGTCCTTCAACTAGGCATTAACTTCCCAGAGTACTGGTTAATACCCATGAAGCGGTGGCTCCATCTTGACATAACTGAAAAATTGTTGACTGGGACATGAAACCTCAAAACAAATGAACAGAAAGAGAAAAATGAGTAAGGTATACTTTTGTTATTTTTTCAATGCTCTGTTTCAGGATCACAAGTGGAAGATGTACATGGAGATAGATGATGGATCGGATGATAATGATGATAATAATGATAATCTCATCATCTGTATTAAAGATGTTGTCTTTTCTCATAAACATGGATCATTTAAACTAACACATGTAAGTTGGTGCTTGTATTAATATAGATGATGCTGATGTTGTTGCTGCTGCTGCTGCTGCTGCTGCTGCTGCTGCTGATGATGATGATGATGATGATGATATTGATTAAAATGTCTTTTCACCAGTCCTATAAACAGAAAAAGAATCCCAGTCAAATTTATGTAAAGTGTGCAACAGAGCAGCAGAAAGTAGTTATCAGCTACTTTAAGATTACAACCATTAGTTGATTGCCAATTAAACCATTACTTTTCATTACCTCTTTTTCATTTGTCCATGAAAGATATAGTTCTTAGTTTGATATAGTTCTCAATTTGTCAAGGGTAACGTCGGGTGGGAATATGGGCCCCCGCCTATTTGGGCCCTAAGAGAAATAGATGGACCGTTTGTGCCTCCGGGCAAAGCTTTTAATCTACTGACTGACCATTTGATTACTGGTTAACCGTTCATGACTGAGCCTGTCCAGGAAAAGTGGCTTAGTTAAACCACCTGTGGTTTAGTCAAACCACCCGTACATATAAGCCTTATTGGCTAAGTTGGGTAGTTATATTTATGAAGCACATTTTTAGTGTCATGATATCCTAATGTTGGGTAAAAGTCCCATAAAATGGAGTCAACGTCCCAACATGACCATTGCTGTTGACTGGGATGTAAAGCATCAGTTCAAACAAACAAAAACTTAGTTTGTCTCTCTGCTATTTCAGCCCCCATACATCATGGAGAAATGGAGCACTGGTATTGTCCCTGACATGACAGTAGACTGTGTTGTCAACTTTGAGGTAGGAGGATTTATCATCTACGCTTTTGGAGTCAAACTTTTTTGAAGTTTTGTATTTGAAATTACATGTATCTTGCTCAAAATTGAAATGGTTCTAGATGAGCATTGAATCATCTTGTTATACAATTAAATGTTAGTTTTTTTGCAAAATGGTTTAGTTTGTGCTGTAGGTCAAACATTTCAGCTTCATTTTATGTGGTTAACTGTGAGGAAACCGATTTTTAAATGCCATAAAACCAAAGAAAAGTATAAAATATCATGGAGTATGATAAAAAGACCTTCAAAGTAATTGAATAAGATGTTCATTTGTTTTGTTCCCTTTCAGAAAAAGGTGAAGAAACCAAAATCAACCAAGTATATCCATCACCTGGTTACCACGGGAACCTCTGCTGGTCAGAAAGTGGTGACCTTGACCTTAGATTCTCAACAGGAAGTCCATGAAAGTGTGACTGCAAGCCCCAAAGCATCACCCAGTAGGACTGTGGTACAGTCCAAAAGTTCTCCACAGTTACAGGGGGTGTGGAGTAACCGGTTTATACCAGTACCAACCCCAGAGAAAAAAGGTATGATGTATGAGACTATCAGTAGACTAATTATAGTACATGCAACTTTTAGTAGAGTCTAAGACTTATTTCTCTATCAGTAGACTACTGTCCTTACTCCTTACACCATCTTTGAGAAAATTCCATTTTCAAAATCACTCTTTTTCTAAGACAACTCGGGGGAAAAATATCATGATTATGTCGCCCATTTTGCATTTGAAAAGCCACAAAAAATTTGAAAGTCAGTTAAATAAAAATTTTATGCCAGAGAATAATTTTGGATAGGGTTTCCTCATTGTGACATTGTGATCAAGGAAAAATAACTGTTTTCCAAGGGGGAAAAAAGAAATATAAGTTTGCAACAAACCAAAACAAAACTGTACTGTATACTTAAAATTATTGCACAGATTTGCTAAAATTTCAATTTTAATGTTTCTGGATTACCTCCCATTCAGATAATTTTGGTCGTAGATTTTTAATGAGCAAACTGATTTTCAAAATTTATGCAGCTTTAAAGGGACTTTTTTAAATACAAAAGGATGACGGGATCATAATTTTTTGGAGGTGTTTTCAGACAAGGGTGATTTTGAAAAAGGCAGTTTCTGAAAAAAAAAAAAAAAAAAAAGCGTAAGAACATTAACTCCTGTAGACTACTATCCAGACAGACCTATCATGTTGAAAATGAAGGAACATAATGGTTCTGCAGGTATTTAGAGATACAAAAAATTAGAAAAAGTTGATTTGAAATGATTAAGATATTCACGAAACTTGCATAATCATTTGAAGGGCTATATTAAGAATTTTCTTTGTGATTTTACGGTATTCCTACCCCACTGTGACTGCACTTAGGCACAAGCCATAAAGTCTGGTAGTAAGTAGGTTGTGTCATTAAAACGGTGTGGTATGCTGGAATATTATCCTGCCACTTTGTTTTAACATGTCTCCTGCTAGGAAAAAAAACGGTGATTAGGGAGAAAAAATGAGCCGCGTCATGAGAAAACCAACATTTTGCATATGCGAAAACAACGGCGCAGATCAGCTTCGCAGTAACTGCGAAGCTGATCTGTGCCTTTGTTTTCGTTATACGGATAGTACAATTCCTACTTCCTTAATCCGAGATTTCCAGCCTCTAGCTGTCTTCTGTGGCTGTACAGCTGTCCAGTTTGTGTTGGACCTGGTCAGAAATCACATTGTTGGTTTTCTCATAATGCCGCTCAAATAGCTCTTGGATGTTTTCATGGTGCAACCCACAATAATGTGTCGGGTCTTGAGATTTTTTTTTTTGGTATTGTAGTTGTTTTTTGTACAGATCAGCTGTGTTTCTACCCAAACTGATCATCACCTTTGTTTATCTCTACCATGTCTACTTTTAAAGATTTACTCTGAAATTCTAAATACATGTACTAAATTTCCAAATTCTGTTACACATGTGTTAAACCATTGTGGCATTTGGCTTCATGAACCCTGTGTGACACTTCATCATAAAGTTAGCACTTAGGTCTCTGTTCCAACTTAGGCAAGAATTGGGTATGGCTTGAAAGATTGTTGCCAGTAACCCCCTCCTACCCCCACCCCACCTGGAATTTGAAGCCTGCATGTCATAGTGATTAAGGCGCAGACGTCACAGGTTTGATCTTGGGTTTTCTCCTGTTCTTGGTATACAGTAAGACATTAAACTGAAGTCCCATCTGCATATGACATTACCTTGAGTGGGATATAAAATATGAACACCACTACTCACGCCCCCCCTCCCCACCACCACCACCACCACCACCACCACAACACCCCTTGACACACTTGTCCACACAGATTCCTATCAAAGCATAATGAAATTCAGTAATCTATTTACATACCAAATGATTAGGGTACAAAAATTCAGCCAGGCAAAGAAGGGTTGAGCCAGACTGGCATCCTATCAAGACATGCTAAGCTTTTGATCCTTCCTTAGTTCTCATAATTAAATTGCACAATAATTCAGGGTAAATATAGACATTTATAAGTGCCCCAGATTTCTAGCAATCTTATCATTTACATAATGGTTATAGAAATGAGTTTCTTTTTAGCTCACCTGAGCCGAAGGCTCACAAGGTGAGCTTATAGGATGGCCATGATCCGGCGTCTGTACGTCCGTCCGTCCGTCCGTCTGTCGTCCGTCCGTCGTCCACAATTTCAAAGATCTTCTTCTCTGAAACCGCTTGGCCGATCTAGTTGAAATTTTATGTGGAGCCTCCTTGGGTAGTGGCATTTCAAGTTTGATCGCGAAATCCAGGTCACATGACCAAGATGGCCGCCACGCCCATATATGTTAAAAACAGCTCAAAAATCTTCTTCTCCAGAACCGGTGGGCCGATTTCCACGAAACTTGGTATGTAGCATCGGGGACTTCAGCCCATCATAGTTTGATAAAATGATGACCCTTGGATGACCTTGACCTATTTTATGGCAAGGTCAAATTTGGAAACATAGGCTTTTACAAGGGAAAAAGTGAAAACTATGGATTTTTTGAAAACTATTGCAGCCTGAGGCCTGAAAAGTGGTAGATGCAAACAACTAATGGAATAGATGAAGGTATGTGATTAATTTAGGTCAAGGTCATCTCTTGACCTTGGCCAGTCTGTCGTCCATACACACTTTTCAAAGATCTTCTTCTCTGAAACTGCTGGGCCAATCAAAGTGAAATTTTATGTGGAGCATCCATGGGTAAGGGAGACGAAAGTTTGATCGCAAAATCCAGGTCACATGACCAAGATGGCCGCCACGCCCATATATGGTAAAAACCACTCAAAAATCTTCTTCTCCAGAACCGGCAGGCCGATTTTCATGAAACTTGGTATGTAGCATTTGGGACTCCAGCCCATCATAGTTTGATAAAATGATGACCCTAGGATGACCTTGACATATTTTACGGCAAGGTCAATTTTGGAAACATAGGCTTTTACATGGGAAAAAGTGAAAACTATGGATTTTTTGAAAACTATTGCAGCCTGATGCCTGAAAAGTGGTGGATGCAAACAACTAATGGAGTAGATGAAGGTATGTGATTAATTTAGGTCAAGGTCATCTCTTGACCTTGGCCAGTCTGTCGTCCATACACACTTTTCACAGATCTTCTTCTCTGAAACTGCTGGGCCAATCAAAGTGAAATTTTATGTGGAGCATCCATGGGTAGGGGAGACGAAAGTTTGATCGTGAAATCCAGGTCACATGACCAAGATGGCTGCCACGCCCATATATGGTAAAAACCACTCAAAAATCTTCTTCTCCAGAACCGGCAGGCCAGCAGGCCAATTTTCGCGAAACTTGGTATGTAGCATTTGGGACTCCAGCCCAACATAGTTTGATCAAATGATGACCATAGGATGACCTTGACCTTTTTTACGGCAAGGTCAATTTTGGAAACATAGGCTTTTACATGGGAAAAGGCGAAAACAATGGATATTTTGGAAACTGTTGCAGTCTGAGACCTGAAAGTTGCTAGATGCAGACAACCGATGGAGTCAATGAAGGTTAGTAATTAAAGAAGGCCAAGGTCATTTCTTGACCTTGACCCAAGGTCATTTGAATATCAAAATTAAAATTATAGTTTTCTCAGAAATCACTGGGTTTGGAAACTATTGCAGCCTGAGACCTGAATCTTTGCAGATGCAGACAACTTATGAATTCAATAAAGGTGTGTGAGTATTCAAGGTCAAGGTCATTTCATGATGACTTAATACTCCAGGATCAGGCTTCAGGTGAGCGTTCTCAGGACCATTGGTCCTCTGGTTCTGCATTTGAGCCACCTCGTGGGAAAACCAACAATGTGGTTTCCGAACAGGTCCGACACAAACAGACCTGTACAAGCACAGAAAAGAGCTAGAAGCTTGAAATTTCAGATTTAAGTAGAAGAGGAATTGTACTATCCGAGTAGCGAAAACAAAGGCGCTGATCAGCTTCGCGGTTACCGCGAAGCTGATCTGCGCCTTTGTTTTTGCATATGCAGATTGTTGGTTTTCCCATGAGGCGGCTCATTTAGTTCTTGAGATGTTTGTGATTATACTTCAATGTTTCTGGCACAGATCTCTGCAGTCAGTGGAAGACCTAATCAGGTCCCGGAGGTTATAAAACTTTTTTCATGCTCAACTCAGCTGAGACTAAAATTAATGCTGCTCATAAATGTTAAAATGCCAACAATTGTTGGCATTTTAACATTTATGTGCATGTTAAATTACTAGCTGTTGAGTATTGAACCTGAATTTGACTATTTCAACATTTATGAGCAGTTGAAATTTCATGCTCAGCTGAGCTGAGCTTTAAAAAAGTTTTATAACCTCGGAGCCAGGTCCCCAAAGTTATTAAACTTTTTTTTTTTTGTGCGCAGCTCAGTTTAGCATAAAATTTCAACTGCCCATAAATACAGAAATAGCCAAATAAATCATCAGGAAAACATGTCCGTGTAATGTATACCCCCTTAAACCCCACTCCACAATCTATGTTTTGAGCAAAAATAAGAAAAATATCAAAGATTTTCCACTGAAAATTATCGATTTTTGACCTGAAAAAATTACTGTTTATCATTTGGGCATGTTTTGGTAATGTTGTAATTTCAGGTTTAGATCATCAAAGCCTGTAATTTGTCCTCCTGATAAATGTTAAAATGGCAACAATGCAGTTGGCATTTAACATTTATGAACAGGATAAATTTTAATCTCATCTGAGTTGAGCATGAAAAAGGTTTTATAGCCTCAGGACAAGTCTGGGTTTGCTTGTTGTGTTCTGAGGTTTATCTGGTAGAACACAAACTTGGTACCTGTGGGATTCAAACCCAGTGGGATTCAAAACCAGGACCTCTCATTTGCATCCGCACTACCCCTGACTGGGTTTATAGAAAAAAAACTTAGGGGCTTCTCTGCTTATTAGCTCACCTCAGCTGAAGGCTCACAGGTGAGTTTATAGGATGGGAAGGCACCCGGCATCCGTCCGTTGTCCGTCAGTAGCCCACCATTTTCAAAGATCTCTTCTCTGAAACCGCTTGGCCAATCAAAGCCAAATTTTATATGAAGCATCTATAGGAAGGGTTAACAATGTGTATATAAATAATCCAGGTAACATGACCAAGATGGTTGACATGTCCATATATGGTAAAAACCCTTCAAAATTCTTCTTCTCAGGAACCGGTGGACCGATTTCAATGAAACGGCATGAAGCATGGATGACTCAAGTACTACAATGTATATATAAATCATGACCCTGTGATGACCTTGACCTCTTTTACGGCAAGGTCAACATAGGTGGCCTATGCATTCAAATGAGGAAAAGTGTTAAAATGTCATTTAAAGAGAAAATCTTGCAGGAAATAGGCTGTAGGACTGTATATCAATGATTCTGACACAAATTTGACCCCAGGGACTCATCTGCCCCTACTCCGGGGCAATATGCATGCATACCGGTATTACCATAATATTCAAAAATCTCCTTCTCTGAAAGAGCTTGGCCAATCAAAGCCAAATTTTATATGGAGCATCTATAGGAAGAGGGAACCAAGGTATATATAAATAATCCAGGTCACATGACCAAGATGGCCACCATGCCCATATATGGTAAAAACCCTTCAAAAGTCTTCTTCTCCCGAACCCATGAACCAATTTCAATGAAACTTAGCATGAAGTTTTGGTGACTCAAGTACTACAATGTCTATATAAATCTTGACCCTGTGATGACTTTGACCTATTTTACGGCAAGGTCAACATAGGTCACCTATGCATTTAAATGGGGAAAACTGTTAAAATGTCATTTAAAGAGAAAGTATTGCTGGAAATGGGCTGTAGGACTAAATATTAATGATTCTAAAAAAAATTGACTCCAGGGTCTCATCTGCCCCCACCCCGCGGCAATATACATATATATTACCATAATATTAAAAATCTTCTACTCTGAAACTGCTCGGCCAATCAAAGCCAAATTTTATATGGAGCATCTATAGGAAGGGGGAACCAATGTGTATATAAATAATCCAGGTCACAAGACCCAAGATGGCTGCCATGCCCATATATGGTTAAATCCCTTCAAAAATCTTCTCCTTCGGAACCCGTGGACTGATTACAACGAAACTTGGCATGAAGCATTGATGACTCAAGTACTACAATGTGTATGTAAATAATGACCCTGTGATGACCTTGACCTATTGTACGGCAAGGTCAACATAGGTCGCCATTGCAGTTGAATGTGGAAAGTTGTTAAAATGTCATTTGAAGGGAAAAACTTGAAGGAAATGGGCCATTGGACAGAATATTTATGATTCTGAAAATAAAATTGGACCTGTCCCTGCCCTGGGCTATACACAAGTACATGTATATGGCCATAATAGTCAAAAGTTTATTGGGGTATATCCTAGATCTCAGGTGAGCGTTTACAGGACCATTGGTCCTCTAGTAATCTTGATGGCACTTGCTGAAAAAGAAAAAGAAAAATGGTTAAATATAAACAAGTCAGTTAAAAAAAAATGTCTACAGCAATTTTGTGAAAAATTTGCTTTTGTCATCTAAAATTTAAAATGGGGAGGATGTTGGCTTGGTGGTACAGCAACAGACTCTGAATGGAGAGGTCTTGGGTTCGATCCCCACTCAGGGCCCTGTGTTATGTCCTTGAGCAAGATGCATTAAAATCCCAGAGTACTGGTTAATACCCAAGATGCGGTGGCTCTGTCCTGATATGACTAAAAAATTGTTGACTCAGGGATATTAAACCTGAATACAAACAAACACACAATTGAACTATAATTATTTCATTCAGTAACAATATGAAAACTCTTACACGGACTGCTTTATCTATACGCAACCTAGGTCTTTAAAGTGTGCAACCTAAGTCTTTTAAGTATGCAACCCAAGTCTTTAAAGTACGCAACCTAGGTCTCTAAAGATTTTATCATATGACGTTGCTGTTTTCCAGTGGATATTGTCATGTCATGAAAATCATATAACCACACGTGTATTAACACTTTTGCGGAAATACGTAACGTCATTGACGACGTCCGTTACACAACAACAATGTAAATTTTCATTGAAAATATGTCCACTTCAAAAATCCTATTTTAAAAGTCATATGATAAAAGGAATCTTACACTCGCCAAAGGCTCGTTTAATAAATTTCATATGAAATGACCATTCGTGTATAAGATCCTCCATGTCCAAACACTGCAAAGACGAATGAATAATTGACATACAGTTTTATACAATTTGTTTCTCGTTTCAAAGTTAAATGAGTTTTAAAAAGGCTAATAAACAGCATATGGTTTGTTTTAATGCCTCATGTGATGCTCTTTTGCATTGAATAATTTTCATTTATTGCATATTGGGACTCGTTTTGCTAAATGTGATAATTTGTGCTGATGTATGTCATATGCTATAAATTTTATAATAAATGAAGTTGGAAATTTTACATTTGAAAGTGGCAATAGCTCCTCTGGGATTTAAATGATGAAACTAACATTGACATAATGCATCAGTCACTTGTATCCACAGCCCCTCTGGGGCAGGGGAATAGCCGGGCATTTAACTTTTTCAATTTTTAAAGCCACGCTAAAAGCCCGGCACTGTGGGGTCAGATTTGTGGTAAAATCCCTGCTAAAAGCCCCAGCTCCCCGGAGGCTGACAATAATGTGGAACAACAGCTGGGAGTTGTCCTAATAAAACATACATGAGAGAGGGGCTTGAATTTCTACACGTAAATGCACAGATACATTTGCAAATTAAATAAGGACATTAAAAGTAATACAGTGTTAAAAATACAAGTAATATCTAATTTAAAAAATTCCGGCACATTAGCCCCGCTGTTTCCCCACTATCCCCGTCCCTGGGGGAGCCAGGGATACAAATGACTGGTGCATAAGAATAGAGGCTTTTTAGTTTGCATGCGCATTTATCTGAGGTGGAGATCATGCTGTGCTTAGATTGTATTTCTCCAAATGGGTCAAATGTTCATCAGAATTCTGTTAATTATATTTTGATTATCATAAAAGAAAATGGCGTCTTCTCAGTTTTCGTGTGAGAAATGGTGGATACTGAGCATGGTGACTCAATGGTATACTCTCACACTCTGGAGTGAGATATTGGGCATTGCCATTTGAGCCGCGACGCAAGAAAACCGGTCTTCGGGGTTTCCGACCAGGTCCGACACAAACCGGCCTGTACAAGCTCAGAAAAGAGCTAGAAGCTTGAAATTTCGGATTTAAGAAGAAGAGAAATTGTACTATCCGTGTAGCGAAAACAAAGGCGCTGATCAGCTTCGCGGTTACCGCGAAGCTGATCTGCGCCTTTGTTTTCGCCTAGGCAAAAATCCGGTTTTCTCACGATGCGGCTCATTTTGTGTCATTGAGGTGACATTTTATCATACCTCCCCAATACTACAGGTTAGGCACCTTTTGGCAGCAAGACTTAACTAACAAACAAGCAATTCTGAATTAATGGCCCCGTAGTACCATGAGTGTACACTTAGTATGAATTTAGCTGTCCTAGCCCTCATTTAGTGGAATGGAGGTACCTATTGTGGAGCTACTTGGCTGTGGTTTTCTACAGCTTTATAGTGGCACAGCAGAAAAAGAGATTATGAAATGCAGGAAATTTAATTACAAAAACAAAATTGGATTAAAGTAAGGTTATACCTTTGATTACTTTCACGTGTTTAGAATTATGGTTAAACATGAAATGCTAATAACATACAGAGAAGCCTCTCTCTTCCTTATCATGTATAGTTTGTCAAAAGGATGCAAAACAATAGTTTGTGAAAAAAGGTGCCAGATGCAGTAGGTTCGACTGAGTTGAGAGACTGTTTACATGTCTGTCTCATCTCGGGAAATTGCGATTGAAATAATCATGCAGATGTGCGACAGCTCAATGTATTTACCGGCAGTACAGGAGGTTCCGTATCTCAATAGAAATGCAGCAGTTTGGTCACGGCTCTGCCTGGTTACCTGTATTTCCAATATTCATTATTGCTAATCTGCAAGCCAGCCGATAATGCAAAAAAGGTGAATACGCATTAATTTCGGCCGCAGTTTACCTTGATGATCTAGACCTGGTTTACAAATTTACAGAGGGAGCACAGTGGCCCAGTGGTAGAGTGTCTGACTCGTAATCTAGAGGTCGTGTGTTCAAACTACACAGGTGCCAGTTTGTGTACTTGAGCTAGACATATTGGAGCTGCAACGCGTGAAAACAGGTCTTTGGGGTTTCCAACCAGGTCTGACACAAACCGACCTGTACAGTCACAGAAGCAGGCTAGAAGCTTGAAATTTTGGATTTAAGAAGAAGAGAGATGGTACTATCCATGTAGTGAAAACAAAGGCGCTGATCAGCTTCGCAGTTACTGCGAAGCTGATTTGCGCCTTTGTTTTTGCATAGGCGAAATTCCAGTTTTCTTGTGACAAGGCTCATTGAATCCACATAGCACTGTTTAATTCCCAGGATGTGGTAGCTCTGTCCCAACAGGACCAAGGAACCCTTCACTGGTCCTGAAATTTTTTCTAGGGCCATCCTTCTTAGAGGAGAATTTGTCAGTAATACTTATAAATAGTGGTAAAAGAGTTACAGTACTGGTGGCTAGCCTGCATTTGGGAGGCTTGCCCAAGAACAGTGTGGCCAGTCTCAAAACTTAGCTGTTGACTGTTTATGTAAAGCACCAAAATGAATAGAAAAAAGCAATGGGAATGGCCTATGAGAAATGGCATTGCCTTACATCAGTACTTCCAGAGCTGTGTTACAATGTGGTGCAGTAATATGGGTTAGTTGGCCATTATTTTCCACAAGCCAATCTGTCTATTTGTAGCATGTTCTTTCGCTGACAGATCAGATGCATGTGATGTAACCAAGTTTTGAAGGGTCTCTTAAAAACCATTATAGAACTTGTTTTAAGTGCTTTAACAGCAGTGCACTGGTGTGTGCTATCTCAAAATCACTTGTTTTTGTTTATGTATAGAAAAGTTAGAGAATTTTATTTCACCTTTTATCTTGAAATCATCTAGGTGAGTCAGAAATTTATAGAAGTGGTAACATAGAATGGTGCCTCTGGTATTGAACCCTTCTGTATCATTCATATGAAGGGGTGTCCAGTATTACTGGAGCCGCGTCATGAGTAAACCGGATTTTTGCCTTGGCAAAAACAAAGGCGCAGATCAGCCTCGCAGTAACTGCGAAGCTGATAGCGCCTTTGTTTTCGCTACCTGGATAGTGCAATTTTTCTTCTTCTTAAATCCGAAATTTCAAGCTTCTAGTCTGCTTCTGTGACTGTACAGGTCGGTTTGTGTCAGACCTGGTAGGAAACCACATAGGCTCTTCAGTAAGTTTGTAGGCTATATAGACAGATTTCAGTTTTGTTTCTGCAGAAATGTCTAGTCCCATATATTCCATGTCCAAATCACTTTACTTGATTGATTACCAGGGGTCATAATTTATCATTTTTAAAGAAAAGATATATATATGTAAGGCTCTCAATCGGGTCAGTCCCACAAACTGGGCCAAATCCCACAAACTTGGCTGATCCCACAAAAAGTGCTAATTTCAGAGCCAATACCCACAAGCTGGGCCAAACTATAGAATTTGTTTGAAGAGCAACATTAATAATATATCTAATTGGTTGTGATATGATTATTAAGTGGTGAAGCATAATGATATTTACTTTGTATAAAATCTATTATACATATGAAGGGCCTCCAGTCCTACTATGAAAATTACATAACAATGTTTGTTGAAATGTTTTCAGTCCAGTTTGTGGGATTGGCCCAGTTTGTGGGAATCAGTCCAGTTTGTGGGACTGGCCCAGTTTGTGGGAATCAGTCCAGTTTGTGGGACTGGCCGAGTTTGTGGGAATCAGTCCAGTTTGTGGTACTGACACAGTTTGTGGAAATCAGTCCAGTTTGTGGGAATCAGTCCAGTTTGTGGGACTGGCCCAGTTTGTGGGAATCATTCCAGTTTGTGATACTGGCCCAGTTTGTGGGAATCAGTCCAGTTTGTGATACTGGCCCAGTTTGTGGGAATCAGTCCAGTTTGTGGTACTGGCCCAGTTTGTGGGAATCAGTCCAGTTTGTGGGACTGACCCAGTTTGTGGGAATCAGTCCAGTTTGTGGGACTGGCCCAGTTTGTGAGAATCAGTCCAGTTTGTGGGACTGGCCCAGTTTGTGGGAATCAGTCCAGCTTGTGGGACTGACCCAGTTTGTGGGAATCATTTCAGTTTGTGGGTCTGGCCCAGTTTGTGGGAATCATTTCAGTTTGTGGGACTGACCCAGTTTGTGGGAATCAGTCCAGTTTCTGGGACTGACCCAGTTTGTGGGAATCAGTCCAGTTTGTGGGACTGACCCAGTTTATGGGAATCAGTCCAGTTTGTGGGAATCAGTCCAGTTTGTGGGACTGACCCAGTTTGTGGGAATCATTCCAGTTTGTGGGACTGGCCCAGTTTGTGGGAATCAGTCCAGCTTGTGGGACTGGCCCAGTTTGTGGGAATCAGTCCAGCTTGTGGGACTGACCCAGTTTATGGGAATCATTTCAGTTTGTGGGACTGGCCCAGTTTGTGGGAATCATTTCAGTTTGTGGGACTGACCCAGTTTGTGGGAGTCAGTCCAGTTTGTGGGACTGACCCAGTTTGAGAGTCTTACCTATATATTTTATTATTTATAAAAAAAATCTTCTTGGGAACAAGCAAATATTTGTTGTTGTTTTTTTTTCTAAGAATATAAAGATACCTGAAGACTTCCAATAAGCTACAAATGTTTTTGCTAAGAATATAAAGATACCTGAAGACTTCCAATAAGCTACAAATGACTATGTCCTGACAAATCTATGTAAGAATTTGTCTTTGTTATTCCTATCAAGTTTTGGGAAAAACATCATCACCTAAAGCATCTGGAAAATGTACCTGTCAAAAAACCACAGGCTTTCATTATGGTAAATTGTAATAGTGCATAGTAATTTATGATGATAATAGCTGCAGAATAACTTGGAAACATAATGGTAAATGCAGATTATGTTCCAAATGAAGAATAATACATCTAGCTTCTATGTAATACTTAAAACTGATAGAAACTTACTGTATGAAACAAGCACTAAAAGTTTGAAAGGTATCGCAATCAAAGAATTCTACTACAGATGAGTTCCTTTTGAATCTTAGAAAAATCTAAAACCTATTCAGACACTTGTTTTGTGTGATTTGGTGCTTTAGTTCCATGATCAACAGCTGATGATGTCATTAGGAAAACTTGCCCATGCAATATACAGAGATATTTTGAAGTTGTAATAAAAAAGGAAATTTACAGAAGAAAGTTTTTGATATTTTTCTTATTTTTGCTCAAAACATAGATTGTGGGTACAAGTTAGAACAGCCTCGGGGAGGTGGTTCTAACGAGTATCCACAATCTATGTTTTGGAGCAAAAATAAGAAAAATAGGTATACCATTGCATACCCCAGTTTTGCTATATAAATGTGGGGTATAAGGGGGTATTCATTGCATGGACATGTTTTCCTGATGTCATGTTGACAGTCTGTTAACCAGACTTCATTTCCTTGGCAAACTCCAGATGAGAAGCAGTTTACCAATTCTTAGTTGGCATTCTTTGGACATTAACTGAAACTGAAAGCTGCACTTTTTAGCTCACCTGAGCCGAAGGCTCACAGGTGAGCTTATAGTATACCCATGCTCCGTCCGCCGTCCGTGGTTCACAATTTCAAAGATCTCCTCTGAAACCGCTGGGCCAATCAAAGCCAAACTTCATATGGAGCATCCTTAGGAAATGGAAACGATAGTTTATGGCTATAAATAGCAAAAACCTTTAAAAATCTTCTTCTCCAGAACCAGGAGGCCTATGATTTTGAAACTTGGTATGAAGCATCAGGCAATGGAGCTCTACAAAGTTTATATAAATCATGACCCTGAGATGACCTTGACCTACAATTTTACGGCAAGGTCAACTTAGGTCGCCCATGCATTTGAATGGGTGAAAATAGGAAATGTCATTTAATGGCAGAAAACTTGCTAGGAATTAGCAAATGGACAGAAAATTTATGTTTATGAAAATATTTTGGGCCCAGGGGGTTGTCTGCCCCTGTCCCGGGTCTATATACATGTATATGACCATAATATTCAAAGATCTTCTTCTCTGAAACTGCTTGGCCAATCAAAGCCAAACTTTATGTGGAACATCCTTTAAGAAGAGGGAATGAAAGTTTGTATAAATGGTCAAGGTCACATGACCAAGATGGCCGCCTTGGCTATAAATAGCAAAAACCTTTAAAAATCTTCTTCTTCAGAACCAGAAGGTCTATGATTTTGAAACTTGGTATGAAGCATCTGGGAATGGAGTTCTACAACATGTGTATAAATCATGATCCTGGGATGACCTTGACCTATTTTATGGCATGGTCAACTTAGGTCGGCTATGCATTTGAATGGGGAAAAATAGGAAAATGTCATTTAATGGCAGAAAACTTGCTAAGAATGAGCAATTGGATAGAAGATTTATGCTTATGAAAATATTTTAGGCCCAGGGTGTTGTCTGCCCCTGCCCTGGAGCTATATACATGTGTAAGACCATAATATTCAAACAGCTTCTTCTGTGAAAGCACATGGCCAATCAAAGCCAAACTGTATGTGGAGCATCCTTAGGCAGAGTGAGTGAAAGTTTGTGTAAATGGTCAAGGTCACATGACCAAGATGGCTGTCATGGCCATAAATAGCAAATACCTTTTAAAATCTTCTTCTTCAGAACCAGAAGGCCTATGATTTTGAAACTTGGTATGAAGCATCTGGGGATGGACGTCTACAAAGTTTGTATAAATCATGGCATTTAGGTTGATCTTGACCCATTTTATGGCAAGATCAACTTTGGTCACCCATGCATGTCATTTTATGTCAGAAAACTTGCTAGGAATTAGCAAATGGACAGAAAATTTATGTTCATGAAAATATTTTGCCCCAGGGGGTTGTCTGCCCCTGCCCCGGGGCTATATACATGTATATGACCAAAAATATTCAAACATCTTCTTTCTGGAAAGGCTTGGCCAATCAAAGCCAAACTTTATGTGGAGCAAAATTAGGAATGGGGAATGAAAGTTTGCATTAATAGTCAAGGTCACATGACCAAGATGGCCACCATGGCTATAAATAACAAAAACGTTTAAAAGTCTTCTTCAAAACCAGAAGGCCTATGATTTTTAAACTTGGCATGAAGCATCAAGGAATGGTGGGCTACGGCAAGGTCAACTAAGGTCGCCCATGCATTTGAATGGGGAAAATTGTTAAAATGTCATTTGAAGGGCAAAACATGCAGTAAATTGGCAAATGGACTGAATTTTTATTATTTGAAAAAGACATTGACTCCAGGGGTTATTCTGAGCCTGCCCTGGGGTTATATACATGCATATTACCATTCTAGTCAATCTAGTTTATTGGTATATACATGTATCTCAGGTCATAGGTGAGCGTTTACAGGACCGTTGGTCCTCTGGTTGAATATATGGTAGACTGGAAGAACAAAGAAATATTTTCACACCCTAGTGTTCACAAACAAATGTCCATGACATAAGGGCCAGTCTAGGATCATTTGTGTGGCAAGCAGTTTCACTAATAACCAGGGGAAGCACGTGGCCTGGTGGTAGGGCATCGGACTCCGAATCGTGAGGTCCTGGGTTTGATCCCCATGTTGGGCACAGAGTACTGGTTAATACCCAATGGCTCCTTCCCAACTTGACTGAAAAATTGTTGACTAGGACTTTAAACCTCAATACATGGACCTGATAAAATCTCATATTCATAATCTTTGAAAAATCTATAACAGGTAACATGAACGACATGGCACAAGTTTTTGGACCATAAAATCTTTGCCTTTATCACAAGGTTATGTTATTTTTATCCAATGCTGCCATATTGTATTGCTCTGAAATGTTGTTAGTTGTCAATCAGGGGTAACTGATAGGGCAAAAAGCATGCAATGTAAGAATATGAGCCACGACACAAGAAAACCTGTCTTTCGGGATTTCGGACCAGGTCTGACACAAACCGACCTGTACAGTCACAGAAGCAGGCTAGAAGCTTGAAATTTCGGATTCAAGAAGAAGAGAAATTGTACTATCCGTGTAGCGAAAACACTGATCAGCTTCGCAGTCGCAGTTACTGCGAAGCTGATCTGGGCCTTTGCTTTTGCATAGGCAAAAATCGGGTTTTCTCACGATGCGGCTCATATGGTTAAGCCAAATCTTAAGAATTTTACTATGCACTGGTTTGCTGCATTGTCACAAAACAGCAGCTGATCTGCACCTTTGCCTTCATATGTATATGAAACCGGCATTTTCATGATAAATGGTTACCAGGAGGATACAGTGCTGTTTTATTCACATATACCAGAAGTTTTATTTTGCTATGGACATGGTTCGTGTACCTGTCATTGTCAGCAGTTGATAAAATTGATAAGACACAGAACAAGAAATATTAGAAAGATTCCAAGAGCCCAGAGAAAAACAAATGTTCCTCATATTTCTGACCACCAAGCTCATGTATTTGATTTTTAGTTGGGGAGATGCCGAGATGGTTTGCGAGATGGTTTGCGTGCTGGATATATTTGATACTTGCAATGTGTTCCTGCCTTCTTACTATTTGCGTAAAGTACAATGCAAGCAATAAAATTCATCTAAAAAGCAGCCCACTCCATAAAAAGCAAATAGTCAACTTTAAGATGAGCAGTCTGATTTGGGTTCACATTGTTCTCCTTAGCACATTTATCAAAAACCTTTTAAACAAATCATGACGATAAGAAACTTTTCTCTGTTTCAGGTGCCCCAGATGCATGGGCCAGTATAGTTGCCGGGCGTAGACCTTCAGTCGGAGACCCATACAAACCCAAGCATGTTCCAGGGACCACCATTACCCTACATGCACCACCTCACTCCCAGGGGCAGTCATACCTAACCTCACAGTCTCTACAAGTTGCCTCCCCTGCCTCTTCAGGAATTGGTTCATATCAGTCACCTGGCCAGGTGTCGCCAGGACAGGTGTTACCATGGCGACCTGCAGTTCAAGGTCATCCAGGATTAAGTCATGCACATACTTCACCAGATGTGTTACATAGCCAGGCCTCTCCATGGCAACACTTGAAGACTGAAACTGCAGCTGTTCAAACTGATCAACGGAAAAATCCTAGTGACAATCCAATTCTGAAAATACCAGTGACTGACCCCAAAAGTGCCAAAGTGACCTTCACATTGACAGATTCGGAATCCTCTAAAAGTTCAGAAAGTGGATTTTGTGAACATGTTAGCAAGCCAATTGTGAACAAACCTGTGGCAGAATCATATGCTTCTGTGTGTTCACATTGTATGGCTCAGATCAAGGCTGAGGAAGGTCATCCAAGTGCAAGTAAAAGTTCAAGGTCACCAAACTTGACTGAATCACATCAGGGCATTCATGAAGAAAGAAAAATAATGGAGGATGAAGTATTTCATAAAGGACAAAGTGAACAATTGAACAAATCATATCATGAACGACCACATTCTAAAAGTGATCCTATGTACTATGAAGAGTCACATTCCAGAAGGGGTCAGAGAGGTCAGAGAAGGGGTCAAGGACAATATAGGGGTCGTGGTTATGATCATGGGTATTCCAGGGAACGAGATTACAATAGGGGACGGGGCAGTGATGATAGTTTTTCCAGGGATCAAGTTTATGATAGTGGAAGGGGTCATAATAATGGGTATTCTAGGGATCAAAGGCAAGATAAGGGAAGAGTTAATGATTATGGATATTCTAGGGGCCAGGGATACGAAAGGAGTAGAGGCCAAGATTATGGGCAGTCAAGGGGCCAAGGTTACGATAGGGGAAGGGAGCGGAGATTTGATAGAGGGAGGGACCATTCCAATTTTAGAGGTAGAGGGAACTCAGATTATTATAGGGGCGATGTTCATCACAACAGGGGTCGAGGGAGGGGAAATTATGATTTTCATGTCAGTCATAGTGAACCTCAAACTTATGGGCAGGTTGGAGCAAGTGGAAGAAATACAAACATGAGAAGAACTGTAAGTGCTCAAGAAAGAACTAGTTCCGAAAACCTTCATGATGACAGTATTCATAGGAAATTTTCAACAGGAAAACATGATTGGACAGAAACAAGCTCAAATTATAGCGATCGAAGTGATAATTCACAAAAATTTGCTGAATTAACGTTGAATGACAAAAAGACAGAAAATCAAGCCAACGAAAGGACAAGTTCAGATGTTAGCGATAAGACTTCTGACACGTTATTTCACTCGCCCAGTAATGAGAGCAATCAGAGCAATCAAAGTTTATCGTCAAACTCGGGCGAGTGGTGCAGTGTCACGAAAAAGAGCAGTAAGAAGAAAGGGTATACTGATTCACCTGATAATTACCGTCAACGTGATCAATATCCTGGTGACAGATATAGAGATAGGGGGTATAATCATTCGAGCAGGCATTATGATAGGCGAGGTCGCGGTCGAGGCAACAGGTTTTATGAGACGCGGGATCGAGATCAGCAAAGATATGAGCGGGGCTTTGACAGAAATGAAAGGCCTTCCTGATGAAAGGATTACAAAAGGGTCTAATACCATAGTTGTTCTAATAATTTGAAAGCTTGAAAATTAACAAACAGTTTTAAATAGTCATAGTTTCTGGAAAGTAAGAAATCAATTGCATTCTTTTCCTAAATTTATTTATATCAAGTTTTTGTAGTTTATATTTTAAAAATCGAGAGTTGATTGTCCAAATTATTATAGCAATTACAATCTACCCCGGACAAAAAGGTTGTTCTTTTGAACATTTTAATGATCCTGCTGCAGAGTTATTAGAAATATTCTCTGTCTCTAGCAAAAAGCTATAGACCTGTTAAACTGCATGTATGCAAAGGCTATACAAATATATACAGTTCAACCTCATTATAACGCACCTCACTATAGTGCGGTTTTCAATATAACACGGCCATGTCATGGCTCCCAAATTAATTATTTTGTTATATATCTATTGTAAATAACCTCATTATAACACGGTTCACTTATAACACCGTCTGTTTCCATGGACCCCAAAGATAGCGTTATAATGAGGTTGACCTGTATGTATACAATTACTGCTAAACCTAGTTACAGCCATTATGATAATTAAGTTCCTTTTAGCCATGACACTCACCATAGAAAAATTTTTACCTTGTTATGGTTTAAATTGTGATTGTTGACTAGTCACTTTGTGGCAGGTATAGTAATTATGATATATTGAATTGTTGTAATTGAAGGACAGTTTCTTTTTATCTGATACTGTTCAACTCTTAGTGCACTATTTGCATACAGTTTGAAAGCAAAGAAGTTTTCTTTATTAAATGCAGACAAATCAGAAGAATTGTGATTTCAGTAGTTGAAAAATGAAAGTTGTGATTCTTTATCCTTGCAATTACATCATGTAGATAATTTAATTCAAAGATGTTCTGAGCAAATGGCTATTTTAATGCACTAGTCATTTGTAACCATGGCCACATCGGCAGTACTGGAAATTATAAGAGTTTGTCTGACTTTTCATCTGGCAAACCCCTGCTTGCTCCGTTTTGCAAGGACATTCGTTTGGTAAAACCCTGCAGAATTTTGGCTAGGATGCTGAAAATGCAGGGACTAAAAGAATCTATGATGGTGTTGAGGCCTCAACAAGGAAATCTCAGGCAAGTTTTCAGATTATTCAAGTCTTATCCGAGGCTCTGCCAAGGATGAGACTTGAATAACCTGAAAACCAGCCTGAGATTTCCTTGTTGTGGCGTCAACACCGTCACTGATTATTTTTCTCACCCACCTTTTAAAACATTTTGACTCTGAATAGGCTTCAAGTTCTGTTCAGGCGGCCATTTTGCTTGGACATAAAATAATATGCAAATTAACCAGAGAAAAACTAAAATTAATTTTGTATTTGCACTCACCTTACAAAAATATTAAATCATTTTTTTTTTTTTTTTTTTTTTTTTCTACAAAATTTCCTGCAAAATTATTTATTTTTATTTTTTTTTTAGATTTTTATCAAAGCGGCAGACTACAATTCCTTTTGATATCTATCTTTCTGAAATTAACACCTGCTAAGCTGTTTTGTCTCTGACTGTTGACACCCAGCTCATCACTTCCTTATATGGAAGTATGGAAGTAAACGCTAGGTGTATATTTCTATTAGCTAAATACAGAAATGATTGACATTTTGAGACAGCTAAAATGTACTAGTACTGAGATAGAAAAATCTCTGACAGGCACACGAAGGAATATGCTTGTCTAATGGGTAAGAAAACAAGGTAAAACCCCTGTATCTCCTGCCTTCCTCTGGGGTTATGCGGTGACATGGTTACAAATGTCTGATGCATAATTTGAATGTGATGTCAATTCATGCATGTCATTTTCTTTCATATTATTTATTTCATTAAAACTTTTATGGATTCATGATGTCATTATGTTGTTTTCACCATTTAAGATTTTTTATCCTGAAAAATAGTTATTGAAAGCTTTTTTTATTTATTTGAAACTGTGTATTTTGATGAGCCGAAAATATTTTCCCTGTAGAATAGAAAACAGTGAAGACTTTAATCTGAGTGTATTTCTCTCAAATATGTGTTTCTATCAGAACAATCTGATCTTTATATACAATGTAACATGGCAAACATGTACATGTATGCCTGAATTCTTTGTTTGAAAATGGCAAGTTGAATTCATGGGGTATCCCACTATTGTAAGTCCTTCTCGAGAGTACATGTTGATATGCATTTACTTACATCTTTTTCATGTAAGCATTTAGGAACTATGTGTATGACTTGAGTTACTTAATCAGCTTCACCTCAACATTAGCTACACTTAGTTGGGTAGCATACCAGATGAATCAAAGCAGACACTAGAAGTACCTGTGCCCACATCTTATACATTCTTCATGAAGATTTGGTCATGAAAATATGTCTATAGCCTTTTCCTCTTCTGTTGATTCAAGATAAACTGTAGTGAGTTATTGTTTGAATAATGTGCAAAAAGTTCTGGTAATCTGCCTTTGGGAGGCTTGCACAGAAGTAGTGTCATTAGGACTGACCACAGATTCGGAAAACAAAGCATGCTGGTCACGTTTTACCCTTCTCATGCGACTAGTTTCATTTCACTAATGTTTCATAAATTCAGCTTGTTCAATCAAGTTAAATGGAGAAAAACATATCTCATGAAAACTAGCGGGTACTTTTGAAATGCTTAAAATGTGGTAATATTTTTACTTCCTTGTCTTCAAACATGTTGTTATTTGTTCCTATCAAGCAATGAATTTTTGATAAATTAAACTTTGATTTTATTTATTTATTTAAGATATTGTTAATCATGATAATAAAACAATACCACAGCACGTGTTATTGTTGTTATTTATGTCCAAAATACATGTAAATACAGATAATTCAAAGATGCATGATAATTAAGTGGCTGACATCACTACAGACTGATTCATTGGCTGACATCACTACAGACTGATTTATTGGCTAACATCACTACAGACTGATTCATTTGCTGACCACTACAGACTGATTCATTGGCTGACACCACTACAGACTGATTCATTGGCTGACACCACTACAGACTGATTCATTGGCTGACATCACTACAGACTGATTTATTGGCTAACATCACTACAGACTGATTCATTTGCTGACCACTACAGACTGATTCATTGGCTGACACCACTACAGTCTGATTCATTGGCTGACACCACTACAGTCTGATTCATTGGCTGACATCACTACAGACTGATTTATTGGCTAACATCACTACAGACTGATTCATTTGCTGACCACTACAGACTGATTCATTGGCTGACACCACTACAGTCTGATTCATTGGCTGACAGCACTACAGACTGATTCATTTGCTGACCACTACAGACTGATTCATTAGCTGACATCACTACAGACTGATTCATTAGTTGACATCACTACAGATTGGTTCATTGGCTGACATCACTACAGACTGATTCACTGGCTGACATCACTGCAGACTGATACATCAGCTGACATTACTACATACTGATTCATTGGCTGACATCACTACAGACTGATACATTTCCTGAAACCACTACTGACTGATTCATTGGCCAGTATAGACTTATTTATTAGCTTACTTCACTACTGATTCATTGGCAGACATCACTACAGACTGATTCATTGGCTGTCACCAGTATAGACTTATTTATTAGCTGACTTCACTACAAACTGATTCATTGGCTGACATCACTACAGATGGATTCATTGGCTGACAACACTACAGACTGATTCATTGGCTGACATCACTACAGACTGATTCATTGGCAGACATCACTACAGACTGATTCATTGGCTGACATCACTACAGACTGATTCATTGGCTGACATCACTACAGACTGGTTCGTTGGCTGACATCACTACATATAGTTAAGACAGGAATTGAGAAAAGTTAACAAGTACAGGCATTTTGTGAGGAAAAGGGTTTGACACTTGAACTAGAGGTAATTTGGTGTGCTGAATCCAAAAACCAATGTTGGCAAGTTGAGAAATGACGTCTTCATGTCCTAATTTGCATATTTTCAAAATGGCCGCCAAAAATATCTAGAATCTGTTATATTGATGAAACGTTTCATTTGTTTGTCATGATCTGAGCCTAAAACCACTTAAAACATATTGTTAGATGATTGCTTGACTAAATAACATAAATTTAAATGCAAAGAATTTTAGCCCGCAAAGATAAACTCAATTACACTATGAAAATAATGCATGGTTTCCATGGCAACTATTAATGTGTTTCTTGAGGAGGGGTGTAGCTACAAAATTGACCATATCGCCACCGTTGCTCGTCCTATGCCGCTGAGCCTGGTCTTGTTGTTAAGCTTAGACATATCCCTTTTCTCCTGTGGTAAGTAATGCAACTTATCTAATTTGCATATTCATGAATTGCAATGAAAACATTAAAAATGGTTTAAAATCCATAAATAAATAAACAATTTTCAGGCCCAAGCCATCATTATGACACTGTTATTGCACAATATATGTGACAATTATATTGATGTCATGGACCTATTTGAAAATTTTATCTCATTTGCATATTCATGAATATTAATTATAATGCTGAAAGCTTGGGCCAACTGAAAACCAGGGGAAAACTATTGTCATTAAAGGTTTTGGTGGGTTATAAGATCTTTCTTGCAGTTTAGGACAAATTTTCATGGCTGCCAGTTTGGTAAGAGGGATCACTTAAATGCCTTAAAATATTGTCCTTAACAATGAACATATGTGCATGATGTAAAAATATTGTTTCCACGCCCATCCATTGTGTGATTCTACAGAATGGGGTGCACTTACAAAAATACCCATATCCTACCAATAGCATACTCTAGAATACTATGATTGACCTGATAGTAGTGCTTGGACATAAAGATTTAATGGTAATCCTAATATTCAAATCATTGAATTTGCATTTACATGAATATTAATGAAAATCGTAAGAAATGGAAAATCATGGAAAAAATGTAGGGTGTACATACAAAATCACTTGTACCTGGGCTGTAAATAAACATAGGACGTTGAGAATGGTATCAAACTATAAATGATAAGGTATTGTATTATCTCTTTGAAGTGTGATATAGGAAAAAAATGATTTTCAATTCCATGTATATCAATGAAAACTTATGAAATTGAGAGAAAAAAATGGAAAAAGATTAAACAGATACACCTTCAAATACACTTGTATCTTAGCAACCAAAAGCCCCAATGTGCTGAAAATGGAATTAAATGGTAGCTAGGGCAATATTATACCATCCATACTATAATAGATAAGTTATTTGAGTTTCATTTTCATGAATATTAATAAAATCTTTAGGAATTGGGGTAAAAATGCAGAAAAATTAGGAGGTATACATTTAAACACATGTGCGTATCTTGGCTACTTAAGGACCTAAAGAGTCGAAATTGAAATCAAATGACTGCTATGACAATGTTCTATAACCATATGATTTTGATATATAAGACATCTAGATATTTTTTGTTGTATGGCTATTAATGAGATCTTTCAAATTAGAGAAATATCACAGAAAAGTAAAGGCGGTATACCAACAAAGTTGCTTATATCTCCACCGCTAATAACCTTAGAGGGATGAAAATGGTACCCATAGAATGTTAGGACAATGTAGTCTGATAGATAAACAGCATCTAATTAAAACCATGTAGTCTGATAGATAAACCATAGCTTGAACCAAAAGCCATGAATGCTACGAAAAATTGTAAAAATTACATACATAAAGTTGAAGGTTGTGCTCAAACAAAATCGCTTGTATCTTGGTTGCTAACAAATACATGTTTGCTTTATAAATCTGAACATATGGCAATAATAAATTGTACGTGTACTAGCAATAATTTGCCACTTTGCAATTGCCACTTTGAACTCTCTAAGTCTATTTGCAGTCCAGATATAAGCAATTTTATTGGTAAACCCCCATCATTTTCTGGTCATTTTTTTATTATTTATAAAGATTTTCACAAATATTTCAGATAAAGCAAATAGCAGATCATACGGTTATAAATAGAACAATGTTTAAGCAATTGTTTGATAATTCAGCTCTCTAGGTCTATCGGTAAGCATGATATGCAAGTTTTTATGTGTATACCCCCTTATGCTTTCAGCATTTTACCCCAATTCCTAAAGATGTTATTAATATTCATGAAAATAAAAATCAGATGACTTATAAATTGTAATATAGGATGGCATAATATTGCCTTAACAAACATTCCCTTGATCATCATTCAGCTTTTTAGGGCTTTGGGTTACCAAGCTACAAGCCATTTCTTACATTTACCCCTTTAATTTTTCCATTTTTTCTGTCATGTTTTTAAAGATTTCATTAATATACATGAAATTACAAATCCGATTATTCTTATATTTCAGAGTTATAGTACATTGCCACAGCATTCATTTGATATCTCTTTCGGCATCCTAGGTTCATTAACAGCCTGGGTACAGGTGTTTTTGTATGCATACCCCAATCTTTTTTCACGATTTTTCTCCCATTATGATTTTTATTAATATTCATGAATATATGTAAATTCAATGATTTCAATATTAGTTATGAAGGTTAAATTGCTATGTCAATGCAATACTACCAGACCAATCATAGTATTCTAAAGTATGCTTTTGGTGGGACATGGGTATTTTTGTAAGTACACCCCATTCTATAGAATCACACAAGGGGTGGTTGTGGAAACAATATGATGTTTACATCATGTGAATGTGTTCATTGTTGAAGAGAACTTTTTATGGCATTTAATTGGCCCATCTGACCAAACTGGCAGCCATAAAAATTTGTCCTAAAAGGCAAAAACGATCATATAACGCACCAAAAACCTTTCAATGGCAATTGTTTTTCCCTGGGTTTCGCCCCTATGTTTTGACATTTCAATTAATATTCATGAATATGCTAATGAGATGAGTTTCATATTGACCATCGGCATCAATATATTTGTCATATATGGTATTACTGGTGCAATAACAAGTTGTCATAATGATAGCTTTTTTTTGCCTGAAAATTGTTTACTTATAGATTTTAAAGCCGTTTTTAATATTTTCATTAAAATTCATGAATATGCAAATTCGATAATTTGCATAACTTACCAAATGATCAAAAGGCTATATCTATGCTTTACAGTGAGACCAGGTGCAGTGATCTAGGACTTGTTACAGTGGAACTATGATCACTTTTGTAGTTACAAGTAGAAAAGCCCACTCCCCTGCCCCCTCTGCACCCCCACCTCAGCCTTTTAACTTTTGAGATTTTTTTCATTCATTGAAGACCTTCTAATCATTATAAAATGTTATTGTTATTATTTTGTAGCAGTTTGGAATCCTAAACATATACAAATTTGCAGTAATTGATGTTTTTCTTAATTTTGGCGGCCATCTTGGAAATATGCAAATTAGATGGTGAAGGAGCCATTTCTCAGCTTGCCAACATTGGTTTTTGGATTTAGCATACCCGAATACCCCTAGAAATGATCTCAAACCCTTTTCCTCACAAAATGCCTGTACCTTCATAACGAAGTGTCTTTTCTCATTTTCTGTCTTAACTAATACTGAATCATTGGCTGACATTACTACAGACTGATTTATTGGCTGACACCACTTCAGACTGATTCATTGGCTAACATCACTACAGACTGATTCATTGGCTGACATCTCTACAGACTGATTCATTTGCTTACACCACTACAGACTGATTCAATGGCTAACATCACTACAGACTGATTCATTGGCAGACATCACTACAGATTGGTTCATTGGCTGACTTCACTACAAACTGATTAATTGGCTAAAATCACTACAGACTGATTCATTGGCTGACATCACTATCGATTCATTGGCTGATACCACTACAGACTGATTCATTGGCTAACATCACTACAGACTGATTCATTGGCTGACAACACTACAGACTGGTTCATTGGCTGATACCACTACAGACTGGTTCATTGGCTGACACCACTATAGACTGATTTATTGGCCGACATCACTACAGACTGATTCATTGGCTAACATCACTACAGACTGATCCATTGGCTGACATCACTAAAGACTCATTCATTGGCTGACATCAGTACAGACTGATTCATTCGCTGACATCAGTACAAACTGATTCATTCGCTGACATCACTACAGACTGATTCATGCGCTGACATCACTACAGACTGATTTATTGGCTGACATCGCTACAGACTGATTAATTGGCTGACTTCACTACAAACTCATTCTTTGGCTGACATCACTACAGACTGATTCATTGGCTGACATCACTACAGACTGATTCATTCGCTGACACCCCTTAAGACTGATTCATTAGCCAACATCACTACAGACTGATTCATTGGCTGACATCACTACAGTCTGATTCATTGGCTGACACCAGTATAGACTTATTTATTTGCTGACTTCACTACAAACTGATTCATTGGCTGACATCACTACAGATGGATTCATTGGCTGACAACACTACAGACTGATTCATTGGCTGACATCACTACAGACTGATTCATTGGCAGACATCACTTCAGACTGATTCATTGGCTGACATCACTACAGAATGATTCATTGGCTGACATCACTACAGACTAGTTCGTTGGCTGACATCACTACAGACTGAATAATTAGCTGACATCACTACAGACTGATTCATTGGCTGACACCACTACAGACTGGTTCTTTGGCTGATACCACTACAGACTTGTTTATTGGCCAACATAACTACAGACTGATTCGTTGGCGGACATCACTACAGACTGATTTATTGAATGACACCACTACCGACTGATTCATTTAGACTGATTTATTGGCCGAAATCACTACAGACTGATTCATTGGCTAACATCACTACAGACTGATTCATTGGCTGACATCACTAAAGACTCATTCATTGGCTGACATCAGTACAGACTGATTCATTCGCTGACATCACTACAGACTGATTCATTCGCTGACATCACTACAGACTGATTTATTGGCTGACATCGCTACAGACTGATTAATTGGCTGACTTCACTACAGACTCATTCTTTTGCTGACATCACTACAGACTGATTCATTGGCTGACATCACTACAGACTGATTCATTCGCTCACACCCCTTCAGACTGATTCATTAGCCGACATCACTACAGACTGAAAAATTGGCTGACATCACTACATACTGATTCATTGGCTGACACCAGTATAGACTTATTTATTAGCTGACTTCACTACAAACTGATTCATTGGCTGACATCACTACAGATGGATTCATTGGCTGACATCACTACAGACTGATTCATTGGCAGACATCACTACAGACTGATTCATTGGCTGACATCACTACAGACTGATTCATTGGCTGACATCACTACAGACTGATTCATTGGCTGACATCACTACAGACTGGTTCGTTAGCTGACATCACTACAGACTGATTCATTGGCTGACATCACTACAGACTGATTCATTGGCTGACATCACTACAGACTGATTCATTGGCTGACATCACTACAGACTGAATCAGTGGCTGACATCACTACAGACTGATTCATTGGCTGACATCACTACAGACTGATTCATTGGCTGACATCACTACAGACTCATTCTTTGGCTGACATCACTACAGACTGATTCATTGGCTGACATCACTACAGACTGATTCATTCGCTGACACCCCTTCAGTGTGATTCATTAGCCGACATCACTACAGACTGATTCATTGGCTGACATCACTACAGACTGATTCATTGGCTGACACAAGTATAGACTTATTTATTAGCTGACTTCACTACAAACTGATTCATTGGCTGACATCACTACAGATGGATTCATTGGCTGACAACACTACAGACTGATTCATTGGCAGACCTCACTACAGACTGATTCATTGGCTGACATCACTACAGAATGATTCATTGGCTGACATCACTACAGACTGGTTCGTTGGCTGACATCACTACAGACTGATTCATTGGCTGACATCACTACAGACTGATTCATTGGCTGACACCACTACAGACTGGTTCATTGGCTGATACCACTACAGACTTGTTCATTGGCCAACATAACTACAGACTGATTCGTTGGCGGACATCACTACAGACTGATTTATTGACTGACACCACTACAGACTGATTCATTTAGACTGATTTATTTGCCGACATCACTACAGACTGATTCATTGGCTAACATCACTACAGACTGATTCATTGGCTGACATCACTAAAGACTCATTCATTGGCTGACATTAGTACAGACTGATTCATTCGCTGACATCACTACAGACTGATTCATTCGCTGACATCACTACAGACTGATTCATTGGCAGACATCACTACAGACTGATTCATTGGCTGACATCACTACAGACTGATTCATTCGCTGACACCCCTTCAGACTGATTCATTAGCCGACATCACTACAGACTGATTCATTGGCTGACATCACTACAAACTGATTCATTGGCTGACACTAGTATAGACTTATTTATTAGGCTGACATCATTAAAGACTGATTCATTGGCTAACATCACTACAGACTGATTCATTGGCTGACATCACTAAAGACTGATTCATTGGCTAACATCACTACAGACTGATTCATTGGCTGCTATCACTACAGACAGATTCATTTTAGCAAGCCCCTTCTAATGAGTGGTCCCAAATAAATGCAGTCGGTAGCGGAGAAATGGATGTATATGAACCTCTTAGCGGAATCTGACTTTGGGTTCTTCGGTTTAACTGAACTTGCATATGTTGTATTCTGCAAAAGAAGGCAAAAACACATTAATCCTTGCATTTTGATCTCTATCTGTTCAACGTTTCCTATAAATCTAGACAGGTGAACATTACAGGTTACGTCAAGCACAAATTCACGGTATGTTGGGAAAGAAAATTGGTGTGTCCGTACGACTGTTCCGTGATTAGTACAAATGGATTTTCTGGCGATGAACGACAAGATATATTGTTCGATTTTCGAAAGTATTTGCTATTTTGCTATTCTGCATCTTGCTTGGGAAACGTTACATGCTTTGGAAAGAATACATCAGTTCTCGTAATAGTGAAGAACGAGCCTTTTTATGGTTGCGGCGCAACCACACAGTGTCGCAAGACATCAAGAAAAAATGTCCGTGAAGTTTATACCCCATTAAACACCACTTTTATATAGCAAAACTGAGGTATGCAGGGGTATACCTTTTTATTCTTATTTTTGCTCCAAAACATAGATTGTGGGTACTCGTTAGAACCGCTGTAGTGATGATTTTTTTATTTTATTTTATTTTATTGCATGGGCAAGTTTTCGTAATGTGCAACGGGCTTCGGAAGCAGAATTTTCTGAAGTTATGTGAAAAATGCATTAATCTTGTAAATGCTCGTAGACGAATGTTTTACCCGGTCTCGTTTCACTTTCACTATTGTTTTTGCAATCGCAAAATCATGTCAGAATTTGTATACACTAGAGTGGTCAGCTAAAACGAGAATCTTTTACGAGTACAAAGTTATGATTTTAAATATGTGTCCCCATTGAATAGTACGAGAAGTTTAAGTAATAAAACGAAACTTTATAGCTTCAAATTGTTAAATGATAGGTGAAGTTTTATTGCAAATACCACTTACCGCAGTCATTACGACATTCCTTGGCTGCTCAAACGTTAATATTTTAATCTTGATTAAAGTGATAGATTTGTCATACAGCATACATGTATAGTGCAAACTTCATTTAGTTGCCCAATTGTTTTTCCTTGTGCCTCCGGTGGATTCTTATGAGAATTTTAGAGTATTTCAGAGAAAGAGTTGGTTCTACTGTAGAACGTTGACCGTATTGGTTAGACAGGAAAACGCCATTTAACATTCACTCAGTTGAGCAAACGGTGTCCCGGTCGTTCCTCTCGTTTAATATCGCTGCTAGGTTCTTTCCACGCTCAATCCAATTAGAAGCTATAAAGATAAATAGGATACAGATATTATCAAACAAACATACCCCACCCCGACTGTCTCCAGTTCAATTACTTCGTGTCTAGTTTCAAAGCCGATTTCTACCATGGGTAATCAGTCAAATTACTTTTGCTGGTCAGTTTAGGGTATGCTTGCTCCATGATGGCCATCTTGATTTTTTTTAGTCAAGTTTGATCAATACTTAAAATAAGCTAATCATGGGAAGAAACGTTGTGACACACTGTGTTTATGATTTTTAGATAAATGAAAAGCTCTTATCTAAAGTTTGGCTACTTTACCACACCGTGTTTAAATTGCGATAAACACAAATAAATACAATTTTAATGGTTAACTTTTATCAGCACACAATGCAACATTTTTGTGTATCTATGCACATCGTGGGGGTGTCGGTGCTTTGCGAGTTAAGGTCATATCTGCACCACGAAGTAGATTAGGGGGTTTTAGAGGGGCTTACGTTAATGGATTTCTGTTGCCCTATCATCGCGGTGGCCCTGATGGTTTGTTTATGAATGTATCAAAAGTTTCAACTTTCATGAAGTCGTGGTTATATCAATTTGATTTTCATTGCAATATCTGCATTTTCTTGTCGTTACGAAGTCAGGGAAAGTAAAATTGCTGTGAAGATGTCGGTTGAAATAGAATCGATCGCTAATATTAAGCTAAATTATTAAATGCAATATCTATTATGAGCAAAGTTGGTCAGCAGTAACTTGGTCAGTAGCAATCCATCTTGAGCTAAGTTGGCCAGCAGTAACTCGTCGTGAGCTGAGTTCATCGTGAGCAAAGTTGGTCAGCAGTAATCCGTCGTGAGCAAAGTTGGTCAGCAGCAATCCATCGTGAGCAAACGTGAGCAAAGTAGTCCAGCAGCAATCCGTCGTGAGCAAAGTTGGCCAGCAGCATCCGTCATGAGCAGCAATCCATCGTGAGCAAAGTTGGTCAGCAGAATCCATCTCGAGCAAAGGTGGTCAGCAGGAATTCATAGTGAGCAAAGTTGGTCAGCAGTAATCCGTCGTGAGCAAACTTAGTCAGCAGCAATCCATTGTGAGCAAAGATGGTCAGCAGTAATCCGTCGTGAGCAAACTTGGTCAGCAGCAATCCTTTGTGAGCAAAGATGGTCAGCAGCAATCCATCGTGAGCAAAGACTGTCAGCAGCAATCCATTGTGAGCAAAGATGGCCAGCAGCAATACATCGTGAGCAAAGATGGTCAGCAGCAATCCATTGTGAGCAAAGATGGTCAGCAGTAATCCGTCGTGAGCAAACTTGGTCAGCAGCAATCCATTGTGAGCAAAGATGGTCAGCAGCAATCCGTCGTGAGCAAAGTTGGTCAGCAGCTATACATCGTGAGCAAAGTTGGCCAGCAGCATCCGTCGTGAGCAACGTTGGCTAGCACCAACTCGTCGTGGGGAAAGTTGGCCAAAAGCAATCCGCCGTGAGCAAAGTTGGTCAGCAATGCGCTTTGAACTCAAGAACACAACGGAACTTGGTTTTGAAGTTAGGATCTCTCGCTCCGGGGCCGACCTCTACACTCCCAAAATGATTAATAACATACAAAGAAGCGTACACAATTATAAAATCCAGTTAAACAGGCATGGTCATGATGAAAAAGGGAAAACTGAATATGATTATTATCAGGCTAGCTAGACACACAGTCTGAGCTTTGTGCTCGTTGTTCGGCAAGATATAATAAGCTGTTTCTCAGGATCTAACAAGAATGATAGCCAGACTAATAATCTGATCGCTCCAGCACCAAACAGTCTCTAGAAGTTACATAGTTAGGGATTTATATATTATTTGCAGCCATATAGTCTAATTCATTAAGTGCCTAAAGATCTGCCATAATTAAGTACTAAGTAGCCATAATACATGTTAATTTGAGCCGCCTCGTGGGAAAACCAACAATGTGGTTTCCGAACAGGTCCGACAAAGACCGACCTGTACAAGCGCAGAAAAGAGCTAGAAGCTTGAAATTTCGGATTTAAGTAGAAGATGAATTGTACTATCCGAGTAGCGAAAACAAAGGTGCTGATCAGCTTCGCAGTTACTGTGAAGCTGATCTGCGCCTTTGTTTTCGCCTATGCAGATTGTTGGTTTTCCCATATGGTTGCTCATTTACAAGATACTAGACTGTCGGAAAATCGGGGAAATGTTTCTTGTAGCTTCGTGTGTTTGGGAAAAAATGGGCTGGATGGGCGTGTTTGTTGCCAGTAGGGGATTGTGGGGTGAAGGGACGGGTGAACATCTGAATGTTTGAAATTTCCTTCGCGCTCTAAGCTGTTACTTACATCATTTTATTATAATCCATTAGCAACCATTGTCGTCGTTTGATGTTATTTTGATAAAAAGTTTATTTTACATATTTTCGATGTTCAAAGTGTTTAAATCTTTTATAGCGTTTTAGGACGTAGAGCATGACCGATTATCCTTCATATTTCGTTATTTTGTGAGAAAATACAAAATTTATGGCCTCTCTCCTGGTGAAACGATCATATTTTTCGGAAAGGATCAAATAAAAAGGGCTAAAATTAAGGGGCAAGCCATATACAATATACAAACAGAATTCACATCGTGCACCTACGCAAACTAATCCCCGTCCTGGAGCGGTTCAGACTGATCAGTCGGGTTTTATTGGTGGTGGCTGTGGCTCATAATGAAAGAAAAACAATTTTCGCGGCGCCAGTTGTTTTAAATAGTGTGTCTTTATAGCGCACATTACTATGCCAAATCTGATATTACGATAGAAAATGTGATTTATTATAAACAAATGTTTACAAAAACTTAAGACAGGTAAATTTAGAATGTTAGTTTGATGTTTTACAATGTGAGCCTGTGCATGAGAAAACCAACCATCTTGGTTTCCGACCAGGTCTGACACAAACCGGCCTGTACAGCCACAGATGTAGGCTAGAAGCTTATAATTTTGGTTATAAGTAGCGGAGGAATCGTACTATGCGCGAAGCGAAAACAAAGGCGCTGATCACCTGTGCAGTTATTGCACAGCTGATCTGCGCCTTTGTTTTCGCCTATGCAGATTGTTGGTTTTCCCATGCGGCGGCTCATGTACAAAATGTTTTCAAAGGTTGAACAAAAACTTAATTGGCGACAGATCTGTCTTAACAGTAAAGCCATGTCATGGAAAACAGCAAAACTAAAATGAAAACCAACCACATGCGGTTTCGAATCTTTGGGTTTCGCTTGACAGGACACCAAAATGTTAGTGTCAAGCTAGCTTCGGTAGCTGCGCAAGTGGGTTTTTGTCTGATATGAAAGTTAATTTAAGGCGGACCCCATCAGCATAAACGTTTTTACGTGAATATGTATCTTGTATGTGGAGACAAGTCGCCTGCATTACATGAACATCTACATAAAAGAAAGACCCCCAATTTTACATTTTCCGAAACAGAAAAAAGAACTACCGGAAGCCTGGGATTAGACTCGTTCGCGATCTCACTGGGGATTAGAATCGTTGTCGAACTCAAGCATATTTCGGTCCAAGTTGGTTTAAGGTTTTAAAAGTATGGAGGTGTGAACTCGCGAAATTATCTAATTAATTAAGAGAGAGGGTGGGGTGTTGTGAGAATCAATAAATTATTGTGTTGACACAAAGAATGATCAACATAAATTGACAAAATCCATACGAGTAGAGAAAAACAAAGACCGTTTGTAAAATAGAGAAAAAATCTTTTTTACGTTCCACTTGAGTTTAGATACACAGGTAGCAAAACTTTAAGCCAATCGGCTTCTTTTTCTCTTATCTGCCATCGCTCATTCAGTCATAATAATAATGAGTCCTTGCCAGATCGTGGAAAACCCGCACAAAACCCATACCAACCTCCCGACAAGTGGAAGTCAATATTCGCGGTTACGCATGCGCAGTTCCATCAATTCCGATACCCTACACCAATCTAGTCTTCAGAGCTGAAAGCCAAGTACTTGATTAGCCTTTGTCTTTTGCGCAGTCTGCCTTCAGTTTCAGCCGATCTCAATGAAATTTTATTGAGTTGTTCGTGAACTGGCTGTCATAATGGAGCAGTACGTTCAAGTTTCGTGGTTAGAGCATTTATATACACCGAACAATCTATAAAGTCGGCTGTGCTATATGCTACACTGTATATAAATGTACGTTGCAGTTGTTCCAAAACATTCTTTTTACAAGTTTCCTATCAGCTGAGAGAGAAAATTGGAACAGAAAAAAATAATAACACGATGTGAGAAAATATTTTGAGAGAAACATATTGGATATACCTGTAAATTTCTGACTTAAAAGTTGGAATAAGTTTTGGAAACCAGAAAGTTGGAGCTATGAATCTCTGGGTGTACGTGTACGCTGTCTGTCTGTGGGGGTCGGAGTTAATAGCCTACGTGGAAGGTAAGAAAATAATGAGAAAAACACAACCATGACTTGTCTAGGCATTAGTAGAAAAGATGTTTTCTTATTATGGCCTCAGTTGTAAGAATCAAACCGGTTCATTTCTAGACAGAGGTCATGCATAGTTTAGCATACGTATATATACACAGACCAGGCTGTGGTTATGCCTACGCATAGCTTATTTGCTCCTCTGCTGGTTGCACATACTTCAACAGGTAACAGACTTTCATCAGCAAATTATAAGTCATTTGTATTTCTCGTTGTTTTCTCGAGAATGGTTTGTTTGTATGTATTGTAAGCATGTAGACAACATTATGTTGTAAAAGTACAATTGCTGAAAAAACAAACGAACAAAAACAAACCAACTGCTCATAAGTGTTTGACACAAAAATGATTAACGTCCCGACATGACCTTAGCTGTTGACAGGGACGTAAAGCATATTTCAAACAAACAAAATGATTAAACAAAAACGCTCGAAAAAATCCGTTGATCTTGCACATTTACTTAAGAGTTTACTTCTAAAATTCAATTATACAATTTGCTATTTTGCTGCTTTTTAAACCAGACTTGTTCCGCTAAACTTAAGATTATGTCTGTTACTTCATCTTAACATTTTAATGTGTAGTAGGAGTAACGGTAACTCTGAATTCCTGGTCTTCTCTGGCTGAGCAAATGGGGGATATTTGATTCTCGACTTTTCAAACAATTTTTCAAACAAACTGTTATCAAATAAAAATGAAAACTTTTAAAAATCTTGTCAGATGCATGTTGCTCATGATAAAAACGCCCGTTTAAAACCAAACATGAACATATATACGCATACCTGCCACCACCCCCTATTTGACATGTACAATGTACTTATATGGATGGGTATAGACACAAAGATAAAGATACTGTATGTGTGTCCAGTATATGTATTCTGTCTCAGTGTCATTAATTTTTGCCTGGTCATCGCCCTTTTGATTGCGGTTCGTCACCCTTATTTGACAATGTTAAAAAAGAATATTCATTGTATAGAGCATACTTTGTCATCCTCTCATATATTAAACCACTCCTTGACAAACGCATGTATACCCAAGCGTTTCCCCACACCTAATGAGATTTATTTACCTATTAGTGCCCAAAACGCTGTCTATCTGTCCAACTGTCGAAGGCTATCTGTCGAAAGCTATAAATGGAATTCAATTGCTGGATTCTAACAACATTTACAGAAAAAAAAAGTTCTGACAAAAAACAAGACAGGTTATAATACAAAATGTGCTGAGAATGAAATTCAAATTGCACAGAAATGTCAAAATGCCCAAATTTTATTAAATTTTGATTGTTGAATTATATTATCCGACCGTGCGACTGCCTTTCTGGTATGAATTTCTGAGAGTTTCAGCCAGGGGGCCATGATTTGTGAGACTTCATATTGTACAATCGGTTCTCAGCTACGTAATACCTTACAAACCTGCACCAGAGGGCGCATGTAAGTTACAAAGTATCTAAAATCAAATTGGTTACTATAGAAACTGTGCTTATATTTCTTGGCGCCTCTATAGAAGTTCCATATTTCAAGAAATAGACAAATCTCTATAGTTCATGCGCTATTCATTATTCAAAGAATCCCTGACAGTTTAGCAAGAACAGTTTCCAACAAAATTAATTTCATTCTTTCTTTTGATTTATCTCGACTGGGTAAAAAAAGGCGTTATTTTCTTTCAAAGATTTCTTCTGCTCATTTTGTCTGCGATAATTCCGCAGGAGCTAATTCTTGTGTAAGACTACAAAATGTAGTTTCAATGTCGGCTTTGTATGAGGAATAATAAATTCTTCTGATGAAAACATTGATTAAATGCTCGAATAAAGCAAAGAAGGCTTAAGTTGTCTGATTCTGTTATCAATCCAAGAGATTTGGAGACAATTTGGCGTCAGTGTTAGCCACGTTAAGACGCCAATGACGCTATTTACATATTGGAAACGTTTCAAGTCCTCGAGATTGATATGCCTAAATGTCCGATGAGAATTGAGCCGCATCACGAGAAATATGCGAAAACAAAGACGCAGATCAGCTTCGAGGTAACCCGCGAAGCTGATCAGAGCCTTTGTTTTCGCTATACGGTTAGTACAATTCCTCTACTTCATAAATCCGAAATTCCAAGCGTCTAGCCGTCTTCTATGCTTGTACAGTTCGGTTTGTGGCGGACCTGTTCGGAAGTCACATTGTTGGTTTTCTCATACCGCAGCTCAATTATTATTACATTCCATGTCCAAAGAAAATGCTATGATTTTGATGAAAATCATTTCTGATGTATTGGAGCCCATTGCTATGTACAGGACATGCTCTTGTGTTCTTATGAAAAACATGTCTACGGGATATGTTCTAAAATGCGTTTATTTATCTTGTCCCCAAAATTAAATTCATACATGTTGGTTTCTTAATTTTGAAATGGCACATTTTTATTTGAACAAAACCAACATACGCCTCCATCTTTGATTTTTTTTTTCAGCATAACTGAAACACCGTGAATATAATCTGACAAATTGTCACAAATGACTTTACAACAAAAGCTCAAAAGAGTAAATTTTAAAATAAAAGCACATGATGTAAAAATGCTCTTGAAACTACATCGGGAAAATAGAATCCAATGGTTCGCACCATGTATTTACAAGGGAAAAATGGCGGTTAGTTCTTTTAGTGCAAAATAATAGTGGTCTCGAATAACACTTAATTGGATCGGACCGTCAAACCCAATTTGTCCAATTTAATCTTTTGATCAAGTAATGAAAACAAAATTATTTGCATCACGATTCCTCATTTTTCAAAAATACTTTCATGAAAACATAATTTCTTGATCGAAGCAGAGATAAAGATGACACTTAATTTTCCTATTATTCTACCATGGCTACATTGGTGCCATTATTGTACACACTCAAAGATGGCAACCGCAAGCTCGGAAAATATTACAAAAACTCGCCCATGCAATGTACAGATTTTTTTTTTTTTTTTTTTTTTTTTTTTGTAAAAATGAAAATTTTCAGTTGAAAAATTTTGACATTTTTCGTATTTTTGCTCAAAACATAGATTATGGGTACACGTTAGAACCGCCGAGGCGGTTCTAACGAGTACCCGCAATCTATGTTTTGAAGCAAACATAAGAAAAATCGGTGCACCCCTGCATACCCAATTTTGGTATATAAAAGGTATTCATTCCACGCCGCACGGACACCTGGGTCACTCGTTGCTTGCGTTGGGTTGTAGAAGAGCATTTCCTGATGGACAACTCCAGATCGCATATACGCGAAATGCAGTACGGTAGCAATGGACGAACATGCAAAGTTTGAATATTTAAATGAAAGAAAAATGTAATTCCTGAACACTGACCATCTGAACACGGATTCTGCAGTTCAATTTGTCCATTCGTCAGCTAAACAGTCATAGGTTTTAATAAAAGTGAGCGTTTAAGCACGTCACTCGGCGCGACATCCCAGAAATGCTTCTTCAGAACTATTTGAAAGGACAGTTTGTCAAAGTAAGTTACAAAACCAGGCTTATTAATAAATATGAAGATCTTAAAATGTTTTTGGATGACAAATTAACTACGAAATGTACTAAATAGCACCATGATAAGCACCAATTCACATTCTATATTATATTTCGGTATTTTCGTTTCAATTTTGTTTTCATTTTTTTCTTGCACCGAAAAGTTGGATCGCACTCATGGGAACTCACGATTTTGTTCGAAAGTTTTCATCTTTTTAGAATAAGTACTGTAAATGACTAAATGTATGAGCTTGTTTTTGTTGAAAGTTTGCAATTCTATGATTAATAACGAGGCTAATGTTTTGGAAAGAACAACCTGTTTATATCCCTAAAAATGAAAACATTGATATAATTATTATGATGAAAGATAAGTGCGAATTATTTGTTGGAACATCTTGCGCCGTGCCTCGCAACATTACGAAAACTTGCCCATGCAATATACAGAGATTTTTTTCACCAGTAAAAAATGAAAATTTCATGAGAAAAAAATTTGATATTTTTCTTATTTTTGCTCAAAACATAGATTGTGGGTACACGTTAGAACCGCCTCGTCGAGGCGGTTCTAACGAGTACCCACAATCTATGTTTTGGAGCAAAAATAAGAAAAAATAGGTATAAAATATATACCCCTGCAAACCCCAGTTTTACTGTATAAAAGTGGGGTTTAATGGGGTATATATTGCACGGACATTTTTTCCTGATGAAGTGGTACTCTGACTGTAGAATAATGGATTGGCGGCTAATTATACTCGATCGTATGAAATGCGAATATTCGAACTTTCGAATATTCGCTGAATATTCGCTGACATCCTTTAGCTGCTATGGGCATATTGATATGTTTTTGGGATTTAAATTTCAGTCATATCGGGAAGGCCCAGTTGGGAAATCTACCACTCACATATGAACGAATTGGGTTGTCGCGGCATTTCTAATCAATTTTAGCCTAACATTGGTAACACTGGCAACATATGATATGGAAGCTTGTTGAATATATTTGCTTTGCATTTTATGGCCACTTCTGCAATCTGTCATGCTTATTGGAAACTCGATTATACTCCGACTCCATATTGATGTGATTTTGTCGTATATTCTTTACAAAAATGTTAAATTTCTCCCTATGAACTCTCCAAGCAAGCGTTCTAATCGATTACCCTTGTCAATTGTACGCACATTAAGCCCTGAATCACAGCGACAACCCAGTCTGTTTAACGCCGTGTTCGTCTTTTCAAGTTCATTCATCTTCAAGTAACTTACACTTCATCAAATTCAAAATTTTCTTTTGATCGTAATGGCAAATACCATTCTCTCTACTTGTGCTTTCGGCAATGTCAATCATTTATCATACGTGTGAGCCAGTTTATCGACAGTCATACCGATTGTTAGCGCCGACTGTCGAAAGGAACAGGGGTTGGTAACTCAAAGCCATCTTAAGCTTAAGATCAACTTACGAACAACTTAAGTATATCTTAGGGATTATGGTGAAAAACTGAAAAGGACCTTAAGTAACGGTGACAACTTAACAGCATCGTAACTTTGGCGACGTCTTATCTTACAAAGTGGCACCTTTCATTTGAAAAAAGTTCCGACAGCTTAGTGAAACTGGAATAGCAATGGCGTAAATTTTAAGGTGGTCATTTTAAGTTTGTCGTAAGTTGGGGAACTTACGATGCCTTCGAGTTACTGGGCCCTGGTCAGAACGTCGCCTTTGACGAAGCTAATATATGAGCCTGTGCGTGAGAAAACCAACAATTTGGGTTCCGACCAGGTCCGACACAAACGATGCTGTACAGTCGCAGAATAAAGCTAGAAGCTTGAAACTTTGGATATAAGTAGAAGAGAAATTGTACTATCCGTGTGGCGAAAACAAAGGCGCTGATCAGCTGTGCAGTTATTTGATTTAAACATACAAGGTTTTTGGTATATGATCGATGCAAGGTGCAACCAATTCTCTACCTGGTAGATTGTCACTTTACCCATACATGAAAATTTGTTGACTGGGACGTTAAATCACAATACAAACAACACATATTTTCCTTCCTTCCCTCTTTCCCTTTGGTAACCTTTCTGCCACGTCAGATTTTAACGATAAAATTGTGGCGATTTTAGATTGAACCTCAGACAACATTCAGTCCCTTTGTCTGGGCCGCGACCTGACAATAACCAAATACACCAAGTGTACCCAGTGAAGACCAATTGAATTTTGTATTGTCTCCCGTTCTTGCAGGCTGTGCAGATTCATCAGTAGAAAAATGGCAGTTTACCGATTTTAGGCAGGCATCGCCGAATGAATAGACAGGCATACTGATCGGTAGTCCTTTTTGCCAACTTGCAGTTTTGGTAGTTTTCGACAATTCGAATAATTATTTGTAAAAACTCAGCCAAAAACAGTAATCTTAATACGCATCTAGGTTAAGGATTGAACAATTCTATTGACGACATCATAACAAAGGTATTAAACCGAACCCTCAAGGAAACAATATCGAATTTTACACCTTTAAACTAAAACCTGGCTCCAAATAACGCAAAGCATTTTCGACCGCGACAGAAAGACCCAAAAATTCCAAAACGCGCCAAAAACTAGCGCTGAGAAATGTGGACTAAATTTCCCAACAAAAGGTCTAGATGCAAACTACAGGTACATGCATACAAAAGATAGTCACAAATAATGTTTGACCTAGGGACAATAATTAGATAGTATGCCCAGAGTATCCACAAACACAGTCTGCCTATACACTGGTTCTCACGAAAGTGGGCATTTTGAGTGGCGTAAAAAAGGAGAAACTATTTGGACCAAAAAGATATTCAATGCCTGTCGTTTACTTGTTTCATGTCTATTGTAACAAGTTTTAAAGTTTTTGCACAGTAAATATCACATAGTGCATAAACACATGGGACGGCATTACAACACTACTTTATTTTGGTTTGTATTCTACGAGTCAGGCATATGAAACATTACACAATCTTGTATGAAAATGTGCAATCGCTAACGAAAATCATTTAGTGCTTCTTATTCGGACTAAATACTGCTTTTGAAATATGCAACCAATTTATGGATATCTAGAAAAATATTTTTCTGTTTTTCAGTCCGAAGAAGTACAAATATATTGTACTTTCAGAAAAAACTAGTGTCAATTTCACAGAAAGCCTGCACTTTCAAAAACCTACAAACAACAGGAAATCCCTTTGCCTTATGGATCATTGGGCACAATGGCTGTTTTTAAAAAAACAAAATTATAGTTTATCTAAATGGCAAAATTCAGCTATTTCTTTCTTCTTACTGTTCTTACGGTTGTCCCGTAGAATACATGTACTTTTGAAAATTCACCAATGATTTTTGCATTATTTGCTGGTTCCCAGCTTTCACACAATCAGTATTGGAAATACATATAATAATCTATAATCCAAGCGGGGTTGGTTACCTGTATCTCCAATACTGATTACAATAAGCTGGGAACCAGTAGATAATGAAAAAAAAAAATGGTGAATGCTCTAGTACATCTTAAGGATGTTCGCTGCCAATGAAAAAGTATTCAAACTTTTTTTTCTAACCGCTCTTTTTTGATTCCAAAATAAAAAATAAGAGGTATGAAAACAAAATAAATATAGGGTAGTGTGCATTTTTTCAAGCTTCAGGCCTCTGAATGAGACCTCTAAACAACATGTTTGAAAATTTGAAAAAATTGATTTGATTTTCAATTCTTTCACATATACATTCCTGGACAAACAGTACATCACGAATACTTTCAAAAGTCATTTCAAAAGTCATTTTCGTTTAAGTAACGCTGACTATTTTGGACCTAAAACAAACATAAATTTTCATCTTGAAGTGGATGACAATTTTTTCGACTCATTTAACAACCCTACCCCCTAACTTGAAATGAGAAGTCGGAAAAATTCAATATTTATAAATGTGTAAAAACCATATTTGTAGATTCAAACTTTTACTTGTATTTTCACAAAATATAGAACTTGTTCATATTTTTCGAATTACAGAATGAAAAATATAGGATAATATGCATATAAGAGAGAACCAACAACTTGAAAATCGCCCTTTTAAGCCTTTTTTTAGGCTGTTTTATTCCTTACACCCCATTTCATAAAACCACCCGAAACTTTTAAACTAGCTCACCAAAGAAAAAAAATACTGATAAAGAAGACCTTGTATACATCTACTTCTGCTAAAATAAACATCAAATCAGTGCAAGTAATTTGAAGTTGTGTAATATTCAAGTTTAATCTACCCTACCCCCTATATTTTGCTGACACTTAAAGTTTTCAAAATGGGGCGAAAAAAAATGAAGTTCCTTCAATTGACAATTTTCATGACGCGTTTAATGCATATCATCAATATGTATTCAAATATAAAACATTAGGAAAATATCTACAACCGTTTACGAGATATTCAACAAAATAAAAACCGGAATTTCCGAAATGTCAAATGTTAGCAGCGAACATCCTTAAAGTCAAACTTACGCGCAAGCAGTATATTTTTTATGTCAGTATTTCTTTTAAAATGAGAAGTCGGAAAAAGACTGGAAGAAGACTGAAGAAACGCTTGCTCCTTCCTGTAGGTATAGGTTCATCTCAGTCGAGGCGTTTTAATGTGTACCCTCAATCTATGCTTTGAGGTTTTGTACAAAGGCATGGATTGTGGGTACCCGTTTGAACCGTCTCGCTCATACGAAGCTAACATATATCCACAATCGACGTTTTTAACAAGAGGAAGAGAAGAAAAAAAATCTCCTTTTTTTTCGACTGAAAATTATCATATTAACACGTGAGCAATCCATCCAGGTGCTATATACCTGTAATGGACATGATTTAAGCGAAAATAAGAATAACAAAGGTACAGATCTGCGCATGCTGATCAAGGTCTTTGATGTTCGCTGGTCAGTAGATTCACAATTTGATTCGAGACATTATAAGACTGCTGAAAACCACTTGCCCTATTGAAGATGTTGACTACTATATTCATTCTAATTATCGCGCATGCTCCAATAACCGCACACCCTAGACGTTTCCGAAAAAACATGTTCATGGCTCGACTAATATAGTTAACACCAATTTTACACATAAATACCGTATCAAAACTTAACATTAAATGATGAATCGCTGTTTTTAAACGAATGGAACTCTTGAATGACATCATCTGACATTGATATTTTTGACATTGTCATTTCAGCAAATTGTATGTGATGCTTCCGTTCGTAGTGGGCGCTCATTAGAACGATATTTAGTTACCTATTTTGAAAAGTTGCATGTAAGTGCACTGTGTGCTAATTAGAACGAATTTTTATTACCATTCTGCTCGAGCCTAATGATAAATATTGACACGAATTTTGAATACCCACACAAAATCCCTATCAGAACAACCGATTTCATTTCTCAATAAATTCGAGTAGATCTACCCGAAATGCATTCTTCTGACAATTAATGTATTGCACCGACCATATGCAGAATCCAAAGTTTACACTCATTATTGATTGTTGAGCACACAGCATAGCATCGATTTTGGTGTAATTAAAAACATACGTAATCGACACTATTCCGTGCATAAGTTTGTCTCGTGGCATCTCGTTAAAAAGAAATTTCTATCTGTTTTATGAATAATGTTTGTTTTCACAACCTCTTTCAGCTTCTAGCAGCTTCGAAAATTGTCGTCCGTCCACAGATTATGACGTAAATTTCCATTTTAAGATATGGTCAGCTAATCGCTTGGTTCCACGCCCAAGCCACTGTCCCGTAAAATACGTCCCGTAAAATACTTACGCGATTTCAGATTCATTTCCGACGAACCGTAGCATACAAAAATTATGAAATGTCTGAAGTGACCAATACGGGTTTTCTCCCTTTCACTATAGTGACGGAGCCTTATCTATAATTAAGCACTTCCTTACTATTGATGGGCTCGTAGAATACAACAGAAAAATACGATTTCATGATAAAGAATGCGGCATCATACCCAATGATTAGTTTAAAATATAACATTAAAATACTTTCATTTTTTGTCGAGATAAGTGTTTGTGACTCTCTGGCGAAAACAATCATAATGCATTATCTCTTTTTGAAAAAAATTATTTAAGCTTTTATATCTGGGCTCGTAGAATACACCAACGGCAATGACAAAAATACTTTGATTTTGTTTATTTCCATTTATCTCTGGTCATTGGGCATTTATTGTGGATCAGAACAATACTTCTGTAGTAACATTTTCCGAGCGTGTATGACTGTTTTAATGCGAAAAGTCAATCAATTAAATATAAGTGAGAATCGACATATTTAACTATGACATTTTGATTGAATAGGGGCCTTGCATCAACACACGCTAGCATATGTACCGTGCGGTATGTTAGACTAAAATTTTCTGTTCAAATATTTCAATACGAGGTAGATACTTCAAAACGCAAGCTTACTTCAAGTCACCTATTCATTAAAATAGCATAAGATGTGCATTTTACGCTATGACCCAATTTGGCCCACTTTCGTGAGAACTAGTGTATAATTATAAGTACCACGTGCACAAAACATTGAAGTCAATAATTTCATGGATTATTTAGGGACAACTCATTACAGGCATTCCAATACCAACTTTTGCTCACTCGAAACATTTTTTCTGTAAATTTTTATAAAACAGGACAAGATGACACTCAAGATGGATACCACGATCCACACTCCGCTCCACACACACTATTTATGCCAGTATGGGTTAATTTGTGTAATGCATCCGTGTTCGTGAAATACACATTGCGCTTGTTTATACAGAGAAGAACAACATCGTGGACTACGTTTAATTTTCTTGTCCAGTGCATATAAAATCTGCGGCTCTACTGTAGTATAGCACTCACTTTTTTTTCTACTGAAACTGTAAATTCTGTTTGCGAGAGCGCATATATAATTGAACAGGGTTGGAATCTTGTTGTTAATCGACCACCGACTTCCGGTCGTACTTGATTGGACGAGGCAGCTCCGATTGGGTCACACTAAATACCGCATGCCGGTTCGGGTATAAAAGCTCACGTTGAACCGAGCTGCCAGAGTCTTTTCGGTCTGTGGTTATCACCGTGGGTTTATATGAGATCGCAAACGTTTTGAAAACGCTTGTACTTGTACGGTATCATATTTGCACAAGCGTGTTTACGTTTTTCAACTGCTCAGCAATACACCTAATTCTGTGCCTTCTTTGTTTTAACATCAAAGAGACTAGATCTAGTTGTTGATTATAGAAGTGTTTTACTGTCGAAATAAATCAGATGCGCTCGGCTGTTACACAGTTTTCTCCAATTAATCATGTAGATTTGCAGGTTTGCTTGTTTTACAGCATTCAAGATCATGTAAAATGCATATATAGGTTGGAGTATTTCACAAGTAGAATATTGAATTGCTCTATAACTCAGACTGTTAAGCACTGTAGTCACTTTAAACTAAACTATGGTGTATCGTTGGGGTCAGAAATGAAGTAAACGACAACAAATAGTCAGGAATTTTCCTTGTACAAAACTCGCATACATTATAATTATAGACAAAATAAGAAACACCTTTCAACCTATGATTGCATGACACCTCATTTATGATCAGGTCAAATACAAATTCATGTTCAATGCATTTGGACATGTGTATGTTAATGTTTTTTTTTCTGTCACGTATGTGACCTTTTTCCGAACGTAAAAATAGAGGTATTAAATTTTAAGCAACAGTCTTCAGCACTGATGCAGCCCTTGCAGGCTTATCATAGGCTAAATTTATTATATACTATAAAGATATGTGGAACGCTACACATTTTCTTCTTGTCTTACCCAATGCCTAATGAAATATCTATTGTTATTATCTGTTGTTGACTAAATAATACATTTATGGGGTTTAAAAAAGGCATACAAATAAGCATATCGTGCTGCAAAGGCCAAAATTAATTAAACTATATATCAGATCTTGAGCCTTATGTGAGGCCATTCTAATAGTTATTGTATCTTATTATATCTTAAGACAAAGAAGGATCTGTTTGCGGAATGCAAATAATATGCAGACGTTTCTTATTTTAGTAATTCATTCATAATTAAAGTAAACAAGGTAAAAAAATAAATCTGACTATTCCATTTCAACTCTAGTTCGCAGTAGTGCGACACTTACTAATTGTCAAGACTTACGAAGTACTGTAGCAAGGGGTAGCAAGGCGGTCAAGTATTTCATGAGTTTTCCAAAGACAGAATTTACAGAAAGGTAGAAATTGATACACGACGTTAACAGATTGTAGGATGCCTGTATTGGCATCAAATAGGGAAGAAAAAAGGTTCTATAGCTGCGATCAAAACCCTGGAGTGACGAGTCAGAAAAAAATATAAATGCTAAATCACTATCAATTTTATTAACTAAAATGTCACTGTTATGCCAATAAGTGGATCTTTAAAATAAACATGACTATATTCACCGTGTCCATTCGAAACGCATGAAAAGAGGTCGTAACGCATGATCGGCGGCATTTCCACGTATGATTGCGGTAGTTTCCTTCGGATTCGCCGCCATTTTTGGAGGAAACTTTAGCGGTAAGTTTTTACAAACTTTTATTTGAATTATTTAAATAAATAGACCTTTCCAACGAACGATCTAGCCTATCCGGATCTACATACATGCCTCTAATTGCCGAGTGTTCTACTGATGCATAGGCTTCGATAGGACTCGCAAACATTCGAGGAGATTATTGTTTTGCAAGTTCGGCCATACACGAAAATAACATTCGCCCAAAAACGTTTCGTACTTTTCTCATTTTCTTCAAAGTTTTGACTAACTGTTGGATGATTTTGCTTTTTGACATCACACTTTAACTTAAGAAGCCAATTTCTCATGATTTGTTCCCCGAACAACCACGGGTTAAAACAAAATACATCAAAATTAAAGTAACGCACGATAATACGACAACCTGGTCTTTCGAACTTTGCAAGTATTTACAATGAATAACATATTTTAAGGGGTAAAAGCAAGCCAAATGCTCATTTGTTGTCAAGTCCCGTTGTAGTTTGAAGTAAGGTCCAGGTTACTTCATTTCCAGGTGTAATATCTTACTGAAGTTGCATTCCATCCCTTGTCCATAAACAGCATATAAAAGGGCTTCAGCAATTTATGAATGTTGACTCTGTGCGACGTCTTATTTATTTTAACATTAATTAACATTCCATAGTTAAATCTTAAATAAAATACCGTATCATGTGCTTCTGGACTATGAGGGCAGCAAGGTCTGAGGTCGGTAGCCAATAGAACAAAAGCCAATCTTTGTAAGAGGCATGCGCGTAAATTTTGTTTGTCCTCTTTTTCGTTAATCTCTGTGTCAATCTTGATGAGATAAACATAGGTCATATTAACATAGTGTGTTCATGTGCCAGGTGCATGTGCTTGTTGGTTATGGACCCCTGGTCTAGAGTGTGTTCATGTGCCAGGTGCATGTGCTTGTTGGTTATGGACCCCTGGTCTAGAGCGCATTGCATAAATAGTCACGCCGCATATACGCTCAATCATCTTTGCACAATGTATATTCAACAAAAGTTAAGCTTTTCCAAGAGATGCTCGCAATCTCACGTCGCTATCTTAAGTGTATGATCATGTGTCAACCATCATCAATAGCAGAATAGTCAAAGATCAGGAAAGGCTCGGGCAGATCTCTCGGCATGCGCGTATGGCCTACTGCAATTGCATGGTCCAATCAAGATGACCCTTTTGCGGATATTTTGGGGTTCTCACAAAAATTTATTTGGGGGGCTGTTTAATGTCAAAAGGGGTTATTTTAGTGGGGTATTTTCAGCAATTTGGTATTTTTCTAGGGTATGGTCAAAATTATTTATATTTTTTTAGGTGCTCCGTCGTATCCGATATGTTTGACTTTTGGGTTACAGAGTAGATGGTGGGACCGAACCTCTTTATAGGCAAAATCTCAGAGTACCCCCTCCCCCACCCCCGAGACAATACCTCAATAGGGGAAGTGCGCCTGGGAAAAATTAGTCTCTCACAAGAGATGAAAAGTTGGACACACAGTCGTTTGACATTTCAGCACAGGAAATCAGAGAATGAGAGGTAATTCCCCCGGGGGCTAATCTGAGAGTTGCTGGATTCCAGCACCTACCTTGCTCTGTACAACCTTAAAATAGCGGGTATGACGGGCTATCCCCCCACCCAATTAATGAAATCTTAACCTTTTCAAAAAGATATTTGAAATTGCAGAAAAAAAATGAAAAACAACTTAAATTTGACATTAAACAAACCCCCCCCCCCCAAAAAAAAAAAAAAAAGAAATAAACAATGGGTAACAAAGTATCCATTTAAATCTCCCTACCCCCAAGAAATCCATTTTTTCTGAAAACCCCAAAAATACCGAAATTCGAAATGTTGACTCAAAAAAAAAAAAAAAAAAAAAAAAAAAAAAAAGGCCATGCCTATGTATAGAGATGGCGAAAATGTCAGAGTACCCACTCGGGGTCATTCCAGTAATTTATATGACTCAGTCAACATCAGAATATAGATAAATTGTAGAAAGGGAGGAGATTTGTCCATATATTTGATTTAATCTCTCTGTAATTTATTACTGACAGTCTCAAAGTAATGGACTAACTATATGCTCAAACGGTAAGAGAGAGACCCTTGGTTCGTGCCCTGGTCGGGTCTGCTTCTTTGATAGCTATGCCAACAGAGCTACCGAGCAACATGGTCAGCAAATTACTGTTTTACAGCAAGGATTCAGCTTTGTACAATTGACGAGCACCAAACGTGTAAACTGGAGACAAATGAGCGTTTGGCTTGCTTTTACCCCTTAAAATATGTTATTCATTGTAAATACTTGCAAAGTTCGAAAGACCAGGTTGCCGTATTATCGTGCGTTACTTTAATTTTGACGTATTTTGTTTTAACCCGTGGTTGTTCGGGAAAAATATCATGAGAAATTGGCTTCTTCAGTTAAAGTGTGATGTCAAAAAGCAAAATCATCCAACAGTTAGTCAAAACTTTGAAGAAAATGAGAAAAGTACGAAACGTTTTTGGGCGAATGTTATTTTCGTGTATGGCCGAACTTGCAAAACAATAATCTCCTCGAATGTTTGCGAGTCCTATCGAAGCCTATGCATCAGTAGAACACTCGGCAATTAGAGGCATGTATGTAGATCCGGATAGGCTAGATCGTTCGTTGGAAAGGTCTATTTAAATAATTCAAATAAAAGTTTGTAAAAACTTACCGCTAAAGTTTCCTCCAAAAATGGCGGCGAATCCGAAGGAAACTACCGCAATCATACGTGAAAATGCCGCCGATCATGCGTTACGACCTCTTTTCATGCGTTTCGAATGGACACGGTGATATTAGAAAAACCAATAAAAACATGCGAAATCACTTCATAAATGTTTATCTTTTGGCATCGATACTATATTTGCAAATGGAAAAGATATTTTCTTAGTGTTACTTTTTGTCTAAAGTACATATTATTTTTGTCCGTTTAGTAAAGAAAATGGACGTTCTGGCGAGTCTGATTTTAAACCAACATACATGTAGTAAGCGTTCCTAAGAAGGTAAACGCGATCCCACACTACGTAAATTGTGGTGCACCATCTGGGGTAATTAAAACATGTGAAAATGACAACTTGAATAATTAGCATAATCCTAGTCGTTGTTTAAGAACATTTTAGTTGATTTACACGCGTGTCAAAAAGTATATGAGCAAGTGTCAGCAGAAAACTTGATGTTTTTGCATACATATGCGTAAAAACATAGGCGCAGAATACAGCTTGCTTTTATGGCTGGGTGCAACGATTTTCGCCTGACTGGTAGGAAAAATTCAAGGCAAGTTTTGGCGTACCCCAACTCGAATGAACAACTCGGTTCAGGCACTAAAAGACATATTTTGCTGCCCCGTCTGTTTAGTCACCCTTGTTAGGTAAAAAGGATGACATTCAAGATGGCTGCCAGGACCCCCACTGCTCCACCGACAGAAACACTAATTGAATATTGTCAGTGATTATTGGCTTATGAAATTTGCATTTGGACAATACAAATGACAGTGTGTACTCAGTGAACTTCGCTAATTTATTTACCATGTTAAACCTAGCACCGGGTATATTTGAGCCGCCTCATGGGAAAACCAACAATCTGCATATGCGAAAACAAAGACGCAGATCAGCTTCGCGGTAACCGCGAAGCTGATCAGCGCCTTTGTTTTCGCTACTCGGATAGTACAATTCCTCTTCTACTTAAATCCGAAATTTCAAGCTTCTAGCTCTTTTCTGTGCTTGTACAGGCCGGTTTGTGTCGGACCTGTTCGGAAACCACATTGTTGGTTTTCCCACGAGGCGGCTCATTTCATGAATGGAAAGGAAAAGCATATGATAACAAAACATGGTCCATGACCTAAAGCCAAATTAGGACGAAAAATGGTCCAGTAAGGACAGAATTCGGAGTCCGACGCTCTACCGGAGTCCGACGCGCTCCCTCAGAACTGTTGTAGGAGAATACTATAAAGTATAGATATTCTGAACACATCGACACAGGAACTAAATGATTGAATTAAACATTATTAAAATGTTTCTTCTGGTAAATTAATTCTGGTGTGTGTGGTTGTGTTTGGTCTAATTTCTTTTTCTATGTAGGTAGCCTTGGTACATGAGAGCAAGGTTGTAGATCTCAATTTCTAACTGATATGTCAGTTGGTGCAAATATATATGGTTTCCCAGGCCTAGACCGTCAGGTTTCTCGTGATTGGTTTACATGTCGGTGCACATGTACATGTATCTGTCTACTGATAGGGACAGCATCTAAAATAAGGGGAGAAATATCATAATTTCACCACAAAAAGTAAGCTTTCTAATCCCATTAAAAACATATCGACACCCATAATTTCATACTATCATCAAGTCTTGTTTACTAGAGCCGCTAAAAATTATCAATTATGTGATTGCCTGTGAAATTAAGAGCTAATTGCAGTTTAAATGTGTTCTGCTTATATCAAGTATTTTCATCTGAACAATCCTAAAGCATCTTCAGTTTGCTTTTATTTCATTACTTTAGGCTGTAATTTTCATTTACTACTATTAAAACAAGAAATGAGGCTACGCATGTGTATGGTACACACACTGGAAGAAATATGACCACTTAAAATGGTGTATACAGCTCTTCAAGTTGAATACATTTTTTTCGAGAAAATTCCACAAAAACGATTCTCAGAAAATAGATAAAACAATGTTAGCAATGCAAGCGAAGGTATCACGCTACCGATCTTTTCTTTAATCAACGAGTCGATTTATAAGAACGTCTACTACAGCTGTTTCTGTACATAATGCGACCAAATTACCACCCTGATGTTATATGTACGATTTTGCCAATGCCAAGGAAGGTATAACGTAAAATCAACACTGCCTTGTTGTGATAACGATATTACTTCTAATGCTTTGAAAAGACGTGAGTTAAGCCGTTTTTCAGACACCACCCCCTTGCCTAGCCTGCTTCGTTCTGGCGAGTTCATTATCAATCGCTTGTGAAATTGGATCTCAAAATCAGACATATGCGCAGTGGAGCAGTCTACTCCTTGCCCGGCATCATAGCCAGTTGTATATTTCCTGCACGGTGTTTGCATTTTCTACCGTACATCATTTTATGCTGGCTGAAGTTGCCAAGTTTCTTATTTGTAATTTCGCCTTAAAACAAAACTAACCATTTGTCACACATCATAAAGAAAAATGAGCTTTTAGCTACAAATTACTTTTACCTCACTGATGCATATATCATAATTAGTTACCGCCAAGAGTATAGAAAAAAAAATGTTAAAAAGAAACAACGTACGAAGCGTATCGGGCAAAGTTAAGGTGAAATATTTTTTACAACCTTCAAATAAAAGAACACGCCAAAAATACAAGAAAACAGTAATGATCAGTACATCAGATTTTCAGTACATCAGAAATTTGAGCCGCCTCATGGGAAAACCAACAATCTGCATATGCGAAAACAAAGGCGCAGATCAGCTTCGCAGTAATCAGCGCCTTTGTTTTCGCTAAACGGATAGTACAATTCCTCTACTTTATAAATCCAAAATTCCCAGTCTCTGGCTATCTTCTGTGATAGTACAGACCAGTTTGTGTCGGACCTGTTCGGAAACCACATTGTTGGTTTTCCCACGAGGTGGCTCATTTATTGTCCATATAGTCCATACTATCTCCATTTGAATGTCTTACTGCTTCCAAAGGATCAAACCATTATATTTTATTTAAACAGTATTTTCAACTTCTTCTCGATAATATTCAGAGTCACGGTATTTATTGGCGTATTTTCTTCCCTATAATTGAAAATATAGTGTAATTGTCGTGACAGCTATAACTTCATTATAAACTCAAGATATTTATTAGACATAATCATAAACTTTTATGATATAATATCAGATGTCTATTAAAAATTGTTGGGAGTCTGCCCAACTGCATGGTGTATCAATGGAAAGTTACTTTCAATTCGAGTTTCTTATGGGCCACCTTTACGGGTACTGGCCCCTTCAGTTGTTATTCGGTTTACCATTAAGAAAACTTGCCCATGCAATATTCAGAGATTTTTTAGCTTTAAAAATTGAAAATTTTCAGCTGAAAAATGTTGATATTTTTCTTGTTTTTGTTCCAAAACAGAGATTGTGGGTACTCGTTAGAGCCGCCTCCCCCTCCCCGAGGCGGTTCTAACGTGTACCCACAATCAATGTTTTGAGCAAAAATAATAAAAATGCCGATTTTTTCCCAATGAGATTTTCAATTTTACAGCTGAAAAAAAAAGAACGTTACATGTATTGCATGGTCATGTTTTCGTCATGAGCATGTCTTGCTTTTGTGTAGTCTTCAAGCGGTATGACTAAAAATGTCTTATATTGACGCCTTTTACCCTGGAAATGTGACGAGACACAGTTTAGATAACCATGGCGGCAGAACTCATCAACAGCATTAGCTGAGTTCAACAAATTAAGTCGAGTGCGCCTGCTTATGGCTCCACTGGAAACCTGCAGACTAATTTCCAGGAATTTTATGACCGGAGTAGCAATAATTCCGTCAAGCGTCTGTTAGCCATAGTTGACATAGGCGCCGAACAGATGCTCGCAGACAATTAGATAATGAATGCAATTATTGATCAACAATCATGTCTCTGACCGTGATTTTTACGAGCTATATACCAGAGAAAAATGTTCCTCAGTTTCTTGTTTTATAAAATGACTTTTTCGCCCCAAAAAGTTCACGAAATGAAACCATAGTTTTTTGTGCAATCTAAATCCAGCATATTCGGAGCTAAACTAGGTATAAATTGTCAATGAGGTAATAAAATTATGACCGTATGGTCAGATTGGCATTTTCTCTGCTTCTTACTTGTCGGCTAACGTGCCAAAAAAGGTGTAAGATATTCTGTAAAAAGATGATGAAAAAAAGAAAATTCTATAAACATTCTTGAACTCGAATTTATCTCATCATCAGCGAATAGTATGTGCTTTCGAGTTTTGGCATAAAAACAAAAGAGCAAAAACTACTATGAATGTATGCTATTTGGAGAATGGTTTCTCTTGGATGATAGACTTCTAAAAGAATTTGTCTCTCATTTGCAGAAAAATCGGTTATGTCTGACTGTATAATAGAAACGATGTGTTTACTAAGTAAAGCCTTTGAGAGAGAAAAAATAAATAAATAAAATAATAAAAAGTTTGACTGTAGAATTTCTTCGACTAGCTTTCAAGCTTGCTTTAAAACGGTTAAGCTACACTGTAACTTCAGTGCACACGTCAGATTTTGTACTTGTATATAGTTGTCCATGAAATAGCAATTTTCAAGACATTTTTATTTTCATATAATATTTCCTGTCATCTTCTATAAAATATGACAGCCCATGCTGAGTAGTTTATATTTCTTTTCTTTATCCACCCCGCAATTTTCCAATTTCTACTATTCTACCTAGATTATGTTACGTTTTACCTTGTAAGAGTCAGTTGTAAATGTCTTTTCAGTAATTAATCTACGATTTATAACTGCTAAAATTTCTATTATGTCGTTGACAAGTAATCTTATACATTTAAAAACAGCACAATGTATTCTTGCTACTTTTTGCTGTGACCTTTGTCAATATAGCAATATTTTATTTTGTAAAACATATATTACATCGTATGTGGTAAATTAAGATGACATATACCGGAGTTATTCAAGAATAAAAAGAAAAATGACTCAGTGCATTGAGGGCTAAAATGGCGGGTTTAGTTTTCAATTTAGTCCGATTGCCATAGTATGGATAAACAGGCAAGTTTCCCCAGACATTGTCTTCGTAGAAATGCTTAGCTATGTGTACAAACACGCAAAATCACCTTTACTACCCTTATATCTAAGCTGTAGATTCTATCTATTTTTCGACTTTTCAAAAACCCTTCTACTTACGACCTGGGAGGCAATTTTACCATATACAGATTTTACCAAAACGAGACCCATATCATAAAATCTTGACGACAGTATGTATTATACTTTACTACTGGTCAAAAGGCATTAATTTTACTTCTGTCCCGTCTAAAACCATGAAAAATTCGCAGTGAAAGCCTGTTATCAAAGTTGACCATCTCGTAACATGGTGGGCCCATGAGTTGATAATTTAAGGCTTTTTAGATAGTTTGAAAAGATCATGATCTTTGTGGGTTTTTGATGCTCAGTTTTCGAGCACGAACCACCCTTTTCTTTGGTGTTTTATACGACCTAGTAATTATCATGAAGGGTATGTTCAAAGGGGCTGTTTTGTTAACTTCGGTGCAATTATATGACGGAAATCTAGATAATAATTATTTGTTGTAACGTCTGTAAAATTGTTCGTTGCAGTTGTAAAATATTTTACGTGAAAATCATTTATCTTTTAACCTGATGTTATCAATTGCATTTTATCAAATATGAATGTTTCAGATACCCAAAGTTTATTCTGAAGCAACTTAAGTACTCCCGTATCTCACTTTTCAGTTACACGCGGCGAAAAGGTTTATGTTTCATTTTATCAGTTAAAATCGGTGTATTAAAATGATAAAATGCTGTTAAAATTACATCAAGGGAAAAGGAACATAAATCTTATCTGCTGGATGCCCCAAAACATAAACTTCTGAAAATAATCACTCAGAGATTACCTTCTGTACATTCTGTAAAATCCACCCAAAAGTGTATGTTAAATAATAATGGTGGGCATATATATATATATATATATATATATATATATATATATATATATATATATATATATATATATATATATATATATATATATATATATATTGGGAGAAATAGGACAAACATCAAACAAAAATCTTCCCGGTGGCACTGGATCCTAAGAAAGGATTCGAAAATGATTGAAATAAGTATATAGGGGGATTAAACCATTAACAGTGCAAGAATAAATCAAACTAAGCGCGCTTTCGGCTTTCGCCTTCTTCAGAGTCAATATGTATTTACAGGTAAAAACTGGAAAAAATGAAAATAGGTAAATAAACAAAATGAATAAAAAGTTGACATGCAGACCGTCATCTGTTCTCGGTTTGTAGCAATGATTCTTTCATCTTACCAGTTTTCCTGGGTTCTCCCAGTTTACCGGCATTCCTGGGTTCACCCAATATACCAGTTTTCCTGGGTTCCTACAGCTTACCATTTCTCCTGGGCTCCCTCCACAAGTTACAGTTTCACACACATTTCAGTGATATGCAGACTGGCATCTGTTCTCGTTTTGTAGCAGTAATTGCTTTATCTTACTCGTTTTTCTGGGTTCCCCAGTTTTCCTGGGTCCCCACAGCTTACCAGTTATGCATTCTGTAGCAGTGTGTCAACCTATGGGCCATTTCAGCTACATACGTATATCTGTCTCGTCTCTCTGCATAAGACATGGTTTTCGCATCCCCCTTTTCTTGCTTGTAGCGGTGTGTTCGCCTCCTCTTCTGACCACATAAATGTGATTTTCATCTAAATTCTTCAAACTTCAATAAATCAAATGTTCGCCAATTGAGCACAAAGGCAATTTTTATCTAAATTTCTATATTTCAAAAATCGAGGATGGCCATTTTCGCCGTCTCTCCTTCCAAGCACCGTCCATTAGATGATTTGCATTCATGGAAAGTACTCTGTTTGACTCTATTTTGTGCTTATTACCTTGATTTTTATCTGGTTGCCTCCAGCCCTGGTTCCCCAATGTTTAACTTACATAGCTAATACACAATTACCGAGTAAATTAAACACACCGCTACAAACTGACTTTATGTAGTAAAGTGACGCGCAATTTTTGCCGCCGTTTTTAGCAGATACTGGGCCCTTTCAAAGGGCGTTCATGAATTAATTTTAAGTCGTTTACCCACTGCCGAACATACAGTGGTGTCAACTTTGTCACATTTCATGTGATTTTTGTGTATTTGTGTATTTTTGCATTGTTTTTTATTCATTTTGTTTATTTACCTATTTTCATTTTTTTCCAGTTTTTACCTGTAAATACATATTGACTCTGAAGAAGGCGAAAGCCGAAAGCGCGCTTAGTTTGATTTATTCTTGCACTGTTAATGGTTTAATCCCCATATATATATATATATATATATATATATATATATATATATATATATATATATATATATATATATATATATATATATATATATATATATATATATATATATATATATATATATATATATATATATATATATCTTCTGATCGACACCACTGAAGATAGGCAAATTCGAAGGTCATTTTTATCTGCACTGTGCATCTATCTGTGCATGATAATCAGCTATGTTGTTCCTCTTAAACGTTCACATTTCAACACTAACTTGTATAATTATTTTCAATACTTGGAAATCAAAAGTACTGAAATTAAAATTATTTTTCGACTCTATTTGCGTGCCAGTAGTAAAAAACAAACAGAATCCTTTTAATACACTGTGCATGTGCATCCATCATACAGTTGGTTGCTATTTTAGTTGCTATGGGGCCCAGCTGCACTTGAAAAATGTAACAAAGATACAAGTTATGATGAACCCTATAATTTCTCAACCGATAACAAACATTGGAATGCACCATACATCAACATTTAACAAAGTCTCATATTAAATTCACCACAATGGCTTTAATAAGGAAATTTAAATGAGCCGCCGCATGGGAAAACAAACAATCTGCTTAGGCGAAAACAAAAGCGCAGATCAGCTTCGCAGTAACTGCGAAGCTGATCAGCGCCTTTGTTTTCGCTACACGGATAGTACAATTCCTCTACTTTCTAAATCCAAAATTTCCAGCATTCTACCATTCTCTCTGACTGTACAGTTCGGTTTGTGTCAGACCTGCTCGGAACTCAAATTGTTGGTTTTCCCACGCACAGGCTCAAATATCAAATATTCAGATATGTCGTAAACTACTTATCACTTTGAATATCATTAGGCGATATCCATACAAATAAGGCTGCTGAAGCAATAAAAACAAAAAGCGAAAAACAGATTTTATGATTTCAACAGGTGTCGCGAGGCCATAAATTTAATCTAATTAACTTGATAATTTGAAGCCTGAAACGTAAACATTGAATAAAAATTAAGTTAATTCCATACCTTTCTTTTAGTTAGTACTTAAATGGAGACAAAATATACTTAGTATACCTACATGCTTTTTTGATAATTGAACTTTGTTCTTATGTTGTCAAATGCCAAATCTTTTTGATTGTAATTATGTCTATTATATTTAGAAATTAAAAAGATCTATTTTCTAACAGAAACATACATGCTTATCATTAAGACCAGTTGCCATGACGCCTGGCTAAAGACTCTAGTATGGCATCAATGTTGTATGTCATAATCAGCCTAGTGGAGCTTGAAATCTTACAAATCCTTTGTACTTGAGTTTTGAATCTAATGTATTTTCGTACTTCATTTACTTTTAACTGCTATAAAATCCTTTCAATAAATGCTTCAATTTCTTTCTTTTTTTTTTTTTAAATTCAGTTTTACGTCCCTTTCAAGATTATTTCAGCTCATATGAGACGGGCCAATCAGTAGGTGGGGCGAAAACGGGAGAACCCCGAGAAAAACCACCTGACACACCCGCAAGCAGAACTTGGCTTGTCTCACATGTGGCCAGAGCAGGGCTCGAACCCAAACCAGTCACAGCGGTGAGATGATCGAGTGATTAAGAAACAGCCACGGGGGCCGCCTGCTTCAATTTCAAAAACTGACTGAAATTCTAATGGAAATCAAGAGCGCGAAAAAGCTATTGTATCATGACCTCGAGATAATTTTATTTCACGTGCTATACGTTATATTTGCAGGAAAACTTCTATGTGAGTGTACAACAATAGACTGTCAGCTAGAACGACGTAGAAGCTGTGAGGCGGACTACTTCTGTTACGTAGAAAACATAAACAATGAACTGACTCGTGGCTGCATCAACGACAAGACGCCATTGTTGTGTGAAAATCGAAAACCATCTAAACTTCCATCAGGGGACTTTGAAGAGTGGCCGTTGTTATTCTGTTGTAAAACTGAGGATTATTGTAACCGAGAAGTTCAGCCTGTCAAACCTACAGAAGAAGGTAAATTATCGCAAACACAAACACATAAGATTAGCCCAAAATCAAATAAATCTGTTAAAAGAACGACTTGACACTTTCAAAAGCCTTTATGGGAAAAAAAAAATCATGAGAAGATGGATGACGGAATGACGAATAAATTTCTAGTAATTTCTTATTAATTAAGAACGATTCTGTAAACGTTTTGTTTATAATTATGTTAATTTCCGATATTGGCAGCCATCTTGGACACCATCTTGATTTTTTTTTTTTTTTTTTTTTTTTTTTTTTTTTTTTTTTTTGTTGTTGTTGTTTACCTACATTCTGTTTCCGCAAATCGACTCGGCTTATTGTCAGTAAAAACCTGAAAACTGGACTGTATTTTAATGATTTGACTTATTTAGATGCAACAAGTTCTACCGTCCAAACAAAGAATGAAGGTCTCGAGCCTAGTTCTTTGACAACTTTATTTTTGCGTTCACTGAAAACCAAAGCCAGCTTGTCTTGGAGTTGAAAACTTTATTCTCATTATAATTGATGGTCACACTAGTCCAAACACGCGTATCTAGTTATTAGCAATTTTGTAATTATTACAAACCTTTGACTCAAAATTTCAAGATAGCGCCAAAGACGGCTGCCAAAATTATTGGTTATCCTTGAAATAAATAAATAAATAAATAAATAAATAAATAAATAAACAAATAAATAAATAAATAAATAAATAAATAAATAAATAAATAAGAACGGCTTCTGAAATGCTTACTTCTATAATATCTTTTGTTCCAGTCACAGTTACTCAAGCAAACATCATTCCAGACGACAAAAACAACCCATACGTTATAGAAGATTACGACGATTCGAACACACCTTGTCCGAACGCATCCAACAGTGACAACTCGAGGCTCAATCCTATCTATATAGCTGTACCGGTTGCTGGAGTCTGTGTTTTATTAGCACTTATAATATTTGCAATGTATCTTTTAAGACGAAGAAACGATTTATATGCAAATTACGAAGCATATCAATACCATGAACAAATAGCAAAATTGCAAAATGCCAAACAAAATGAAACCAAAAGTACTAGTTGTAACGGAACGCTAAACAGGTGTACGGATAGTGAACGTTCTTCACAAGGAAGTGAGACAAAGTTATTTTTAAACGCATGAAAATTGCATAATCATGTGATACGTTGCCATAATATTAGGCCTACTAGCAGGTGGCCACTCTCAAGGCGCCATAATAGAGGGTCGTTGTTTCACTTTGGTTTGTGGAAAGATTTCAGCATGTGAGACAGTCGCAACATTCGAAACTATTTTGTGGTTATGGGTAACTTCGTTTTGGTGTGCAGATATTCGTTAGCATCCTGGTGTTCGTGCGTCTGTAAATATTGTCATGAACATTCATTATTCATTCGTCCTGGAATTAAGTCCGATGGTCCAGATCTAGAAGCCGCCCAGGGATAGATAAGATGGTGCTGAAGCAAAACGAATGCTACTTTGATTAGATTGTCGAAGCCAATCACTGGTCTTCGTTGGCGGTGCGTCGTTCGATGACGGACAGTGACTGAAAAAATGGTTTGTTTGAGAGGCTCAGCCAAATGCCAGAGTGGTGGCGCCCACACAGATCTAGGACTGATCCGCCTCCAAAGCCATATTACAACCAGATTAAATGCATATTCTATGTATTTTGATTTATAAATTTTCATGAGACAGGCAAACAGTATAGCCGCAAATGTGACGCCACAGAACGCAGCGTCCCATTTGGGGCTATTCTGCTTGCTCAGAGGGGTTTCATAAGAAAATTTCAATCCATCACGAAAACATGTCCGTGTGATGTATACCCCCTTAAACCCCACTTTTAAGAAAATTTGGGGTTTGCAGGGGCATACCTATTTTTCTTATTTTTGCTCCAAAACATAGATTGTGGGTACTCGTTAGAACCGCCTCGGCGAGGCGGTTCTAACGTGTACCCACCATCTATGTTTTGAGGCGGTTCTAACGTGTACCCACCATCTATGTTTTGAGCAAAAATCAGATAAATATGTTTTTCCTATGAAATTTTCAGTTTTTTAAGCTGAAAAAATTCTCTGCATATTTCATGGGCGTGTTTTCGTAATGAAAAATCTAAAATCACTCTTGGTGCCCCCAAAGTGAAAGTGGGTTCTCACAAGTGGGTTTATAGTGGGGGCTGAGTGTTCATGGCCAAATCGCACAAATGCATGTCTCAGGACACAAAAAGTGACTGTTATAATGCGTAACATCGGTAATTTTATTCTCAGTTGTGGAGTGTGCTATGACGTGGGTCATTTCATTTTATTCTTGTTTAGCATAAAATGCTCAGGGATGTTTTGTATTATATGTAATTATGTAAATACTATCATTGTACATACAGGGCTATTGTCTCATGCCTTTAAACGAGTGTAGACATTGTAAATAGACTGCAAATGGGTTAAATGCTTGTCATTTCATGAAAACGCAGAAAACGCAGAAATTCATACAGATTGTATTTAAACGTCTATCTGTCAAAACTAATTTTAAAGAACGCCAAAATGATTTTAGACGACTCTGGTAAGCAATTTTGGTTTAAAAAATACGAAAGAAAGGTATTTAGCCTTAGTTCCTTTGGTTCTGTTTGTTAAAGATACTTTGTTAAGTAGCAGTTTTTAAATTTTCATTCTGTTATAGGGTCTCCCGCATTTTTCTGCTGAAGTTCGCTATCATTTCATCACGCAAACATGTCCATGCAATGAATACCCACTTAAACCCAAACTTTATATAGAAAAACTGTTGTTTGCAGGGGTGTACTTATTTTTCTATATTTTTTCCATCTCATATATACATGATATAGATTGTGGGTACTCGAAGTTAGAACTGCCTAGCCGAGCGGTACTTACGAGTACCCACAATTTATGTTTTGAGCAAAAAAAGAAAAAAATATCAATTTGTTTCTACTGAAAATTTTCGTTTTTCACAACTTTAAAAACCTCTGTATACTGCATGGGCATGTTTTCGTAATGTGAACGTGTTTATTCTACGACGGAATCGGATTCCGATATAAAGCATAATAACACCGACTCAATGTCTGGATTATTTTCTCTCAGAAAGTCTCATTTTACTGACAAAGATGAATTAGTCTGCATTTGGAATTGGCATCAAACATGCAATATACATCAGATCAAAATACACCAAGTTGTAAACCCACTAAATAAATGAGCCGCCACATGGGAAAGCCAACAATCTGCATATGCGAAAACAAAGACGCAGATCAGCTTCGCGGTAACCGCGAAGCTGATCAGCGCCTTTGTTTTCGCTACTCGGATAGTACACTTCCTCTTCTTCCTAAACGCGAAATTTCAAGCTTCTAGCTTTCTTCTGTAGCTGCACAGCTCGATTTATGTCAAACCTGTTCGGAAACCACATTGTTGGTTTTCCCACGAGGTGGCTCAAATGATAGAATTTAAGTTTACTTTGTTACTGAATAATTACCTGAATCAGAATTCTTTACTCTTGGACGGGCCGAAAACAGTTCTGTCGGTAGCTAGCTGCAAAGACCGCCCTAATGTATTTTCTAGATATTTTTCATAGATTATTTGAGCCGCCTCGTGGGAAAACCAACAATGTGGTTTCCGAACAGGTCTGACACAAACCGGCCTGTACAAGCACAGAAAAGAGCTAGAAGCTTGAAATTTTGGATTTAAGTAGAAGAGGAATTGTACTATCCGAGTAGCGAAAACAAAGGCGCTGATCAGCTTCGCGGTTACCGCGAAGCTGATCTGCGTCTTTGTTTTCGCCTATGCAGATTGTTGTTTTTTCACGGGGCGGCTCATTTGTACGTTCATTTTGATTTACGAAAAGTAAACATAGACGTGAGTTACTGGAGAAAGGACTCGCACTTACTAATGGTAAATTATTGCATAAATACCCGTGTCACACGATATTAACAGCCGTTTATTAATGAAGAGAAAGCCATGCATTAATATTGCAATTCACGTGCGCACGTGCTGTTAATACATGGCTTTTACTTATGCTCGTTACCGGGCACTACGCAAAGCACGTGCTAGTAATGAGAAACTGAAGTCCGCCCGGAACGAGCATAAAAACGAAAGCTTTTACGCGTATGAAAATGTGATGAGGCTGTAAAATATAGTGCACCATATTTCTTAAGTTTCTGCACCTTATTTCTTTCGTTTCTGCAGAATTTATGCAATAATAGCGATCAAAAATGATTTTGTCATTCATTAACATTCGCTAGGTCCCTCGGGGAATGTTGAAAACCTCGGGCTACGCCCTCGGTTTTCAACACTCCCTTCGGGACCTAGCGAATGTTAATGAATGGAAAATCATGTTTGATCCCTATATTGTTACAAGAGCCGGCCATGAACAGCGTACAGTATAACCGGCATCAGCTGTTTATCTTGTACGGACGTAAAACAACTATCAAATAATTAAAATGAATGTAAACGATCTATATTTTCAGAACTTGTATATTTGAGTTCGGGTTTAACATCCTATTCATCATTCATTTAGGAATGAGCACACTTTTCTTCTCGTAACTTCACCAGTGTTAGGATACAACCCGGTGAGTGTAGGGTTCGAACCCCAAACATGTCGAAACAGAGTGTAACTCTATATAATTACCATGAGCCACTGCGCTCTCTAACTTTCATTCAAACATGATTTTGTTTACAATTTTAAGGGTTTTTTTTTTGGTAGTTCATGACTATGTTATTGAGACTGGGGGTGGGTCAGTGTGTAAGTGCGTTTGTGACTGCGAGAGAGGTGTGAGTGTCATAGACATTTCATTGTAATCATTGTTTTGTTGCACTTGCAAAGGGTACTTTGGTAAAAACAAAGAAATTTTGAAACAATTTTTGCTTTCCTGTTATCATTTGTTCACCATCCTTTTACTGTTACGTGCCCTTTGAGCACAGAGTGATCAAACAACATTTGCTTTCGATTCACGTGTACACAGGTGCTGGCATGAAAAGGTAAAGACAAACAATGATCAGGAACTGGTGGAATCAGAACAAAACTCCCGACCTAATAAAGTATCATCAGGAAAAGATGTCCATGAAAAGTATAAACCCTGAACCCCACTTTTATATAGGAAATCTAGGGTTTGCAGGGGTTTACCTAATTTTCTTATTTTTGATCCAAAACATATATTGTGGGTACACGTTAGAACCGCCTCGGCGAGGTGGTTCTAACGTGTACCCACAATGTATGTTTTGGGCGAGAATATTAAAAGGATCATACTTTTTTCAACGAAATTTTCGAAAAAAAAAAAAAAAAAAAAAAAAAAAAAAAAAAATCTGAAATAAAAAAAAAATCTCTGTATATTGAATGGACAAGTTTTCGTAAATATGTGATACAAAGAGAACAAGCGGCAAGCAGATGGAGCAGCTATTTCCCCAAAGGTGGTCAATCAGTTGACAGTCTACATTACAAAAAAAAAAAACATGCCTATGTAAAATAATATACATGTTTCTCTTAAGTTGTAAAAATGAAAATTTCCAGTGGAAAGTTTTTGATATTTTTCTTATTTTTGCTCAAAACATAGATTGTGGGTACAAGTTAGAACCGCCTCGCCGAGGCGGTCCTAACGAGTACCCACAATCTATGGTTTGAAGCAAAATAAGAAAAATAGGCAAATCCCTGCATACTCCAGTTTTTCTATATAAAGTGGGGTATAAGGGGGTACATGTTACACGGAAATGTTATCATGATGTAGGGAGACTCAATTTCATAAAATCAACTCAGTTGAAATTTTTATCTTGAAACAATTTCAATTTTTCAAGAACAGATAATGTTATTAGATAACCATATACCTTTGCATAGAAAAGTTCCAGGTATGAACACAGTTTATCAAATGAAACATTTACAAGCTGCATTTGACATAGAATGAGTCCTTTGGAATATAAAAGTGCGTAGAATGAACACCACACACATGAACAGTCTAGTTGCATTCTTTTTACACTAACATAACGCAACTCACATTTTGCAAAAGGGAAAAAATCACTGAATATAAACGATTTTTTTACTTATAACCGATTAGTGACAGGAACAGTAGCTGAACCAGAAAGCCTTCAAGATAATGAGACAATATCTAGACAATATCTTTTCTATACAGATTTACGGGCTCTAATCTGAGCAGTGAATGATGATTCAGTCCTAAGACTGTTAACTGAACTGAACTTAGTATATAGGCCTATATACGCACAATTTTTCAAGTCACAGGCTCCAAAACTGTCTTGAAAATCCATTGCCATTGCAAAGCCTGACCACATTTGACTTTGCATCAATGTCAACCCAATGTCAAGGTTGTTTTTAAACTATGATGGACCAGAGCCCACGGTCTCTGATGCTACATACCAAGTTTCGTTGAATTCGCGAAGAAGATTTTCCATGTTTTTTGCAATATATGGGCATAGCGGCCATCTTGCTCATGTTACATGGTCAGTTAAACAATCTTTCGTTCCCCAGGCTTTACAAAAAAATGGCTTTGAATGGTCATAGGTAATGGTCAACCTGATGATATGATACATACCGATATCCGTTGAAATTGGTGCATCGGTTCCTCAGAAGAAGATTTTTAATTAGGGGTTGGCGTGGTTGCCATCTTGTTCTTGTGACCTTGATCATTTATACAAGTCCCAGCCCCCACCCTTCCCTAGGTGGCTCCACATATTTGGTTCTGATTGCCCAAGCAGTTTCAGAGAAGATCTGTTTAATTGTGGACGGGTACAATACGATAAATTGTACGATTATACATGTCACCTCCATAAGTAGTCCAAGATAGAAATGGGCGTGGTGGCCATCTTGATCATTTATACAAACTTTCGTCCCTGCCCCCACCCTTCCCTAGGTGGCTCCACATATTTGGTTCTGATTGCCCAAGCAGTTTCAGAGTTCTTTTTAATTGTGGACGGGTGAAAGACGACAAACGTACAATACGATAAATTGTACGATTATACTGAGCAGCCCAAGATAGAAATTGACCCATACTAGAGAGAAACCTAGAAGTTCGTATTCGTAAGAGCTCTTGTGAATACAAAGCTTTTAATCTGGGACACGCAAGAAAATTGATGTGACTCGAGGTCAAAACTAATGTTGAAACACCAGGGATCATGAAGTAAGTATAACAGATGTAGAGATTGATTGTGCTATTACATTAAATTTAAAATCCCAACCCAGAAACCACAGGCGGGAAAGATATTACACAGCACATAACAGCGGAAAAAAAAAAGTTAAACACGCATGATGAGCAACATGCCTAGCTCTTTCCAAACAAGGTAGCCAACCAAATACAAAAGTGGCCAGAACAACGGTGAGGTAAACAGAAAAGATAAATCACAGTAGAACCGACTTGGAACGGTCAGTAAATTATTTGAGGGTTTAAATCGATTTAACACTTTTACTGCCACGCCTCTCAGAAAATCAATATCTCACTGCCAAGCATATATTTATTTTATCATTTTTATTGATTTATTAATTAATTTATTAATTATTATATTTTAGATATATGCGCAGATCATATATCACTGGAAAGGGCTTTTTACGCTGAAAAATTTGATATACAATACAATTACCTCCCTTTAAAAGTTTCATCTATAACCCGGGACATACCGGTATACCCGTAAAACGACTACAGTCGTCGGTGGCAGCGAACGGTAACCAGAGGACCAATGGTCCTGTAAACGCTCACCTGAGATCTGCTGCATATACCAATAAACATGTTTGAATATTATGGTATTTAATCCCAGTGCAGGGGCAGATGAAGCCCTTGGGCCATTTTCTTTTTCAGAATAATCAATATTTTGTCCATTTGCCAATTTCCTGCTGGCTTTTTCCTTCAAATGACATTTTAACAGTTATTCCCATTCAAATGCATTGGCAACCCATGTTGACCTTGCCATAAACTGGGTCAAGGTCATCACAGGGTCATGATTTATATATACATTGTAGTACTTGAGCCATCGATGCTTCAAGCCAAGTTTCCTTGAAATCGGTCCACTGGTTCCGGAGAAGAAGATTTTTGAGAGATTTTTACCATATATGGGCCTGGCGGCCATGTGACCTGGATTATTTATATACACATTGATTATCCCATCCTATAGATGCTTCACATAAAATTTGGCTTTGATTGGCCAAGTGGTTTCAGAGGAGCAGATGTTTGAATATTATGGAGATATACATGTATATTGCCCCGGGTGGGGGCATATGAGCCCCTGTGGTCCATTTTTTGTCATAATCATTAATAGTGAGTCCTAATGCCCATTTCCTGCAAGACTTTCACTTTAAATAACATTTTAAAAGTTTTCCCCCTTCAAATGCATTGGCGACCTATGTTGACCTTGCCGTAAAATAGGTCAAGGTCATCACAGGATCATGATTTATATACACATTGTAGTGCTTTAGCCATGGATGCTTCATGCCAAGTTTCATTGAAATTGGTCCACCGGTTCCAGAGAAAAAGATTTTTGAAGGGTTTTTACCATAAATGGGCATGGCGGCCATGTTGGTCATGTGACCTGGATTATTTATATACACATTGGTTATCCCTTCCAATTGATGCTTTACATAAAATTTGGCCTTGATTGGTCAAGCGGTTTCAGAGGAGAAGACGTTTGAATATAGTGAAGATATACATGTATATTGCCCCGGGGTGGGGGCACATGAGCCCCTGGGGTCCATTTGTTTTCAGAATCATTAATATTCAGTCCTACTGCTCATTTTCTGCAAGATTTTTCCTTTAAATGACAATTTAACAATTTTTCCCATTCAAATGCAAGGACCAAGGGACCAGAGACCTAGGTCGCACTTGATATAGCCAATCCGATTGATCCGATCGACCTGAGCATAAGGATTCTAAATCAAGTAGTTGCAATGGAACGCGACGAAGCGCTCCACCGTCCAAGGTGGTGTGGTCGGAGCAAGTCACGTGACCTGCTCTAAAAAACATGTCGTCAACAATGTTTCAATGTGAGGAGTGCAAAATTTATTTCTTCAGCATGGAGGTGTTTGTGAGACATCCATGCGTATTGCAGGGTAATAAACACGCCGTAAATCAAATTTGACCTTTTTCTTTATTGCTTTTTCCTCAGTTGTTTTAGTAATGGGAATGCACTCCGTTTGCCCACTTTCCCTTGATTTAGCGTACTGCTCGGACCAATCCGATCACTCTTAAAATTTCTAAATCAAGTACGCCCCTAGTCCCTAAAGGACCAAGGGCTATAAGTTAGGGACCAGGTAAAGAGGGACCAAACACAAAATATGTGCATATATGGCATATCCATGTGCAACTAATTTTTGGAAAGGGCTATAGTGTGGACCATAATCAGTCCGTGCCAGTCCCTGAGGGAGGTTTGTCTCTATATTCTATACTTTATCTTTTAATAATTGGCAAATAAGTTTCATATAGATATGACATGTATGCACATATTTTGTATTTAGCACCTCTATTGCCTGGTCCCTAAATTATAGCCCTTGATCCTAGAGGGACCAGCTCCTTTGGTTCTTCAAGAAAAGTCCCTAAATTATACATTACCGTCTCTGAGTTTTCTTCTCAGCTCAGTGCCAAAAACCATCTTCTGGTGTTGTATTGTCAGTTTGGCATTTCACCACTGTATTATTCTGATTCTGGCGGTTTGTGTTTGACAGGCATAATCGAAAGACAAAATGTTCATGAGAATCAATTGGAGTGCCAGAAGCCTTCGTGGTTAACCCGCTTGTCTTGTAAACCAGGGAGAGGGGGGGGGGGTGGGGGGTCGGGGTCGATACAGGCCGAGTGTGGTGTCACAGGGTGTTTCCATGGACCGCCGAGTAATCCTTCGGTTGTTAGTAGTACCTTTTGTAAGCATTTGAACGACTTGGAACGTTATTGGATTACTTCGGTTTTTACCGTAGGAAAAACGTGTGTTTCGTAAAACAGCTGTCACAAGTGAAATGACAGAATTTGGTATACATTAAATGGGCCTCGCTTGTGATAATGACTGATAAATTATTGTCTGTAGACAATGAAGTACACGAACTAAAGATTGGAGACAGTTTTGACCCCAAAAATCGAGTTGCTTTTCATTCCATACGTTGTGAGTTTACCTTGTATTTTTTCATGATACAAGTTTAAGCTTTACTGAAAAGCTTAAGAATTTCATCGCTATTTTGAGTGTATGGAGGTCACTGCGAACTAGTGGTACCTGAATCTGCCAGATACTCCATACACCTCATAAAGAGTATTACGTGGAATGGGTTGGTGCTACGAGTTACTGTACATCCACCACAGTATTTAATTTGTCCTTATTTCAAAACTTGCTTAACCATGTGGACAATGGCTTCTTTTGGCAGTTTTGTGTGTGGTTGATAAATTCCCAGGTGTCCGTGTGAATCTTTTGTGTATTAAGTCAGTCCCACAGTCTACGTCATTAGGCCTAGTTTCTAGAATAATGACCTGTGATGCTAATATTAAAACTGGTCTTTGGGGATTTCCAACCAGGTCCAAACAAATTGACCTGTTCAATTACAGAAGAAGTCTAGGAGCAGATCAGCATGTTTTTTTTTTTTTTTTTTGTTTTTTTTTTTTTTGTTTTTTTTTTTGTAGTTGTTGTTGGTGTGTGTGTGTGTGTTTTCTTTTTATCTCATATGTAAAAATCAAGTATTTCTTTACACAGGATCTTGGTCAAAGTCAAACTGAGGGTTTTCATGCATGATGCCACTCATGTGTCTCTATATGTAGTATACACAATGTTTTATTGTAGATGATTTCAAGCCAGCATCTGTGGACACAACTAAAGAAGCTCTGGTAGATGTAGGTGAGGGTCATCATGTGACCTTGACAGTGCCACATGTAGAGGTTAGTAAGTTTTAGGCCTTGTTGTACAAGTTCTGACATTGGCCTTGTAACTCCTTTTCAAAATAATAGTAGCTTATAAATTTTGTATAAGAGCCCATTCGTCATGTATGGGTTAAACCATTGACTTCTTAACTTTCAGGGTTCTGATAAAACTCATACCGTCTACAAGGGCAACAAGAAACCTGTATCAAAAGAATGTGTTCTAATCATAGACCATGAGACTGGAACTTTTACCCTCGAACGTCTTTCAAATAATATAACTGTGAAGAAAACCAGGTAGGTACATACTAATGGAGCCGCATCATGAGAAAACCGGATTTTGGCCTATGCGAAAAAAAAAAGGTGCAGGTCAGCTGTGCAGTAACTGCACAGCTGATCAGCCGATTTGTTTTCGCTAATCAGATAGTACAATCCCTTTTCTTCTTAAATTCAAAATTTCAAGATTCTAGATTTCTTCTGTGACTGTACAGACCGATTTGTATCGAACCTCATCGGAAACCCCAAAGACTGGTTTTCTGGTGTTGGGCTCAGTGAGAATCAATGTATTTGTGTTAAAAGTAACACTTGAATTAATGTCAGCAATTAGAAAGACGCCTACATGGTGTACAGTAATGGTTAAGACACTTGCCTTGTATAGCAGGACACACGAGTTGGATCACTGGTTTCACCCTTCGTTCAGATGATACTTTAAATCGAGGTCCCATCTACATATGAGCCGCGATGCGAGAAACACGGTCTTTGGGAGTTCCGACCTGGTGCGACACAAATTGGCCTGTACAGTCTCAGAAGACAGTTTCTCATGATGCGGCTCATATGACCTTATATGTTGAGTGGGACTCACCACTACAACCTTCCAACCACCAGTTTTAAATTTGTATATCATAGTGAAAGGATAAACACTGTGCTGATTAAAAGGCGATAAGATTAGCCTACTGAAAAAATATGAGTTAAACTTTTTTCTGTGGACCATGAGACAGAATAGAATGAGACAAAAAAAAATTCTCTGCACTGTCCTGAATAGCTCTGACAGTTAAAAGCAAACTTAAAAGTTAAACTTTTCAAAACAGGAGCTGACAAATCTTTGATGTGACTCTTGATAAGAGCAAGAATTAAGTGGCTAAACCTGTTCTCTATAGCTTTACAGGCATATTCATTTTACATTTCTTCAACCTATAATGATCCATATGCTGGATTTATGTTATCAAAATATAATTTTGTATACAGGTTAGATGGTTCAAGTAAAGCTGGCCGGCCGTCTACTCCCGTTGAGATCGCCAAACAGAAAACATCCCCAGCCAAGACAAAGCCATCCCAAGCTGCACAGCATCATGTCCAGGATGCTGCCGCTCACAAACCTGCCTCCGCCCACGATACCTCACACAGAGAATCTCCTCTAGTCATGAACGATGTGAAAAATAGTAAGTAAATACATTAACCTATTAGTGACGAATAGACTTGCCCATCATTTTCATTTGTATAAGTTAACTTTCATTTTTGGGGGCATCAGGAGTGATTTTGATTTTTAGCTCACCTGAGCCGAAGGCTCATGGGGAGCTTATAGTATGGTAGTCGAGCCAGAGTCCGTGCGTGTGTGCGTGCGTGCGTCCGTTCACATTTTCAAAGATCTTCTTCTCTGAAACCGCTTGGCCGATCAAAGCCAAATTTTATGTGGAGCATCCATGGGTAGGGGGAACGAAAGTTTGTGTTTTTTATCTTGATCGGATAAGAACTCTGGTTACTATGGCAACTTGAAGTTTCCATTGACTTGTATGGAGAAAAAGTGGAAATTGGCATTTTCCGTTGTCAGGCTGGGGATATTTGAATTTTGTTTTTACATAAATGTTTATTGAGTAGTCCTTCACGTTTAAGGCAACTTTTGTAAAAATCCCTTTATTTGTTTTGTTGCTATAGCAACATAAAGGGTAAATTTTCGAAAAAAATATTCAAAAATCTTCTTCTCAGAAGCCATATGGGGGATGAAGCTGAAATTTAGCATACATGCTTATGACATTAGTCTGTACAAAGTTTGTGTTTTTTTGTTGTCTTTGTCCAACTACTTTGGTTATTATGGCAACTTAAAGTTTCCATTGACTTATAAGACGAAAAGCGGAAAATTGCAATTTCTGCCATTTCACTTGAAATATTTGAGTTTTGTTTTTACGTAAATGTTTGTTGACTAGTCCTAGTATCTGTAGGAAGTGGGAACCAATGTATATATAAATAATCCAGGATACACGACCAAGATGGCCGCCATGCGCATATATGGTAAAAACCCTTCAACAATCTTCTTCTCTGGAACCAGTGGACCGATTTCAACGAAACTTGGCATGAAACGTCTACGACTCAAGTACTACAATGTATATATAAATCATGACCCTGCTATGGTAACTTGAAGTTTATATTGACTTATAAGGCAAAAAATGGAAATTTGCAATTTCTGCCGTTTCATTGAGGATATTGAAATTTTGTTTTTACATAAATGTTTATTGAGTAGTCCTCCCCATTTTAGGCAACTTATGTCAAAATCGCTTTATTCGTTTGGTTGCTATAGCAACGTAAAGGGTAAATTTTCGAAAAAAAATATTCAAAAATCTTCAGAAGCTATAAGGCGGATGAAGCTGAAACTTTGCATACATGCTTATGATATTAGCCTCTACAAAGTTTGTGTTTTTTATTGTCCTTGTCCCACTACTTTGGTTGCTATGGCAACTTAAAGTTTCCATTGACTTACAAGACGAAAAGCGGAAAATTGCAATTTCTGCCATTTCACTTGAAATATTTGAGTTTTGTTTTTACGTAAATGTTTGTTGACTAGTCCTAGTATCTGTAGGAAGTGGGAACCAATGTATATATAAATAATCCAGGATACACGACCAAGATGGCCGCCATGCGCATATATGGTAGAAACCCTTCAACAATCTTCTTCTCTGGAACCGGTGGACCGATTTCAACGAAACTTGGCATGAAGCATCTACGACTCAAGTACTACAATGTATATATAAATCATGACCCTGGGATGACCTTGACCTATTTTATTGCAAGGTCAATTTTGGAGACATTGGCTTTTACATGGGAAAAATTGAAAACTATGGATTTTATGTAAACTATTGCAGCCTGAGACCTGAAAAGTGGTAGATGCACACAACTAATGGATTAGATGAAGGTATATGATTAATTTAGGTCTAGATCATCTCTTGACCTTGGCCGGTCTGTCGTCCATACACACTTTTCAAAGATCTTCTTCTCTGAAACGGCTTGGCTAATCAAAGCCAAATTTTATGTGAAGCATCTGTAGGAAGTTGGAACCAATGTTTATATAAATAATCCAGGATACAGGACCAAGATGGCCGCCATGCCCATATATGGTAAAAACCCTTCAAAAATCTTCTTCTCTGGAACCGGTGGACCGATTTCAATGAAACTTGGCACGAAGCATCTATGACTCAAGTTCTACAATGTATATATAAATCATGGCCCTGTGATGGCATGACCTATTTTACGGCAAGGTCAAATTTGGAAACATTGGCTTTTACATGGGAACAAGTGAAAACTATGGATTTTTTGAAAACTATTGCAGCCTAAAACCTGAAAAGTGGTAGATGAAAACAACTAATAGATAAGATGAAGGTATATGGTTAATTTGGGTCAAGGTCATCTCTTGACCTTGGCCGGTCCGTCATCCATACACACTTTTCAAAGATCTTCTTCTCTTAAACCGCTTGGCCAATCAAAGCCAAATTTTAACTACTTTTCTTTAGTCCAGTGACTGTATTTCTTGAACTCTCAGGTGAGCAATCGTTGCCCTTGGGCTACTTGTTTATTTAATTTAACAATAAAATTTCTCTGTCAGAGCAAAGCCCCAGATGGGAAGCTGCATTCTGTGGCATCCCATCTGTTTGCCTTTGTCCCACAAAAAGGATGAAAGGCTTTGTGCAGGTTAAGTATATAAGTGTTTAAAATTAAATGACAACCTTAGTGTTTAAGATCACCCTTCGTAAGATAGGGTTTTGATATTACAGCTCTGCAATTTAAGAAATTTAAAATCTGATCCAAAATGAGTAAAAATTAGTTTGTTCGTCAGATACATGTCTGTTTTTTTGTTGTCATTAATTATTGTTGAGTGATGTTGAGTCCAAGAATTAAGAATTGAGCTGCATCATGATAAAACCCAACATTTTGCATTTTGCTTTCTAAATCCAAAATTTCCAGCATCTAGCCTGTGCTTCAGTGACTATACAGGGTGGTTTTTGTTGGACGTGTTAGAAAACCACATTGTTGGTTTTCTCACGAGGCAGCTCATATATTTTTTACAGCATTGATAAATGCAAGTATGAAATATGTTGTGGATATAGGAACTAGCAAAGTTACTTGTACAGTTTCATGGCAGGATTATAATGCTTAGAACAGTGCTGGGTTGCTTTGCTTATGATTTGGTACCGGTACCGTATGTTTGATCGTTATAGCAGACTTTCTCAGATGATTGAATCAGGTTCTCTTATAATGTGAATGGATTCCAAGTCCTTGTCCTACAATTTTACAAGATTTAACCCTTCTGCAACGGTGAAGAAGATAAATAGAGGATCTTACACGAGCGGTCATTTCATATGAAATTTATTAAACGAGCCTTCGGCGAGTTTAATAAATTTCATATGAAATGACCACTAGTGTAAGATTCGTCTTATCATATGACTTTTAAAATAGGATTTCTTAGCCTTCGAAGTGGACATATTTTCAATGAAAATTTACATTGTTGTTACGGACATCGTCAATGATGTTACATATTCCCGCAAAAGTGTTAATACACGTGTGGTCATACGATTTTTATGACATGACGTTATCCACTGGAAAACAGCGACGTCATATGATAAATACTATATACAGATTATTTTATAACTTTCTAACGCAATTAATTATGTTCCAAGGCTGGTTGCCAAAGTAACATGCATTATCTTTCAGACCATTCCCTGATTGGTCATATCAGCGACAGTGATTCCAGTGGAAGTGATTCCTCTTCCGACAGTGAAGAAGAACCCATGGAGACAGGTGAGTTGGGTCTGGTTGCCATAGAAACATGTTATTTCTGTGAGATCATTCCCTGATTGGGGACCTAGTGGCTGAGCCTGTGAAATTGGACTCTGAATCAAGAATTCCATTGTTCTGGGCTCCCATCCCACTGGCATCGGATTGTATCCATGAGCAAGGCATATTAATAAAACCCCATAATACTGGTTAAAACTCAGAGTGTGGTGCCACAGTCTCGGCATGACTGAAAACTGTTGAGACATAAAAAACAAAATCAAGATTCCCTGATTGGTCTTATCAGTGACAGTTATTCCACTGGGATGCTTGTTTTGAAAACAAAAACAATAATTGGTGATGAAAAGAAGGGACTTTTGCATATTCCAAAACAAAGACGCAGATCAGCTGTGCAGTAACTGATCAGCACCTTGTTTTTTGCTTCAAAGATAGAATAATCCCTCTTCTTCTTTAATTGGAATTTTCAAGCTTCTAGCCTTCTTCTGCGGCTGTACAGGCCAGTTTGTATCAGACCAGGTCGGAACCCTGGAAGACTGGCTTTCCCTTGTCACAACAAAATTAACATAGAAATCTTATGTTTTTCAGGAACCACGACTAAAGCCTCAGCCCCTCCCCCAACTGCCCGACCCTCCGTGAAGTCTCAACCTCAAAGTGCCAAACCAAGTTTCATGAACCAACTGGGTAAGGAATTTGTTTTCAAAGGAATTTACAATTAAGATATATACCTTTGCTCAAAATGCATTTACATATTGTTTATAAGAAGCATGTTTGAAATGAAATGTTAGATCAATACTCATATAAGCCTAGTATGAAAGAACTTCTGTCTCCATGGTTGTTGTGGTTAAAGAAAACATACATCTCCGGTATTGAGCTAGGACTGCTTAAAGAAGTGTTTAACTTACATAGTTAACATTTCAAAATATTATGTGTTGATCATTATGGCACACACTACTATAACAAAAATACTGATTTTGACTTCATTCTCTGCTTTCAGGTGCAGATTTACATCTAAGTGATTCTTCGGACAGTGATAGTGATTAACAGACAATACTGGTGGTGGGGGAGGGTTTCCATGACAAAACCTTGGTGTGAAACATGCAGTGATCATTTTATGATGTTTAGGGTTCAAAGCTCCCAGGGTTAATTGGATCATGCTGTGCATGTATGTCAAAAGATTTGCCTATGTAAAGTGGTATCAGTTTAATCAAACTATCAAACAGTTTTCATGCTTATCTCAGCTGAACATGACATTTATCCTGTTCGTTTATGTAAAATGTAATGTGAAAATACAGCAATTGTTGGTTTCTTAATAGTCATGATCAGGTTTAATGACAGGTACCGGTACATGTTACTGTACAAGTAAACATTACATTGATTTGAGCTATTTCAGAAGAAAACTTTACTTTTCATGCTCAGCAGTGAAAAACATGACTTCAGTTTGATAGGTTATAATTTATACCTAATGAAGTAGGATGTATATTTCAGTTTCTGGCTTTCTGGCCTGAATGTAAAAGTTGCAGTCATGACATGTAAAGTTCCTACATTTTCAGTGATCAACCTTCATTGGATTTGAGTTATGAGAAAACAGTTCTTTGGTGTTTCTGACCAGGTCTGACACAAACTGGCCTGTACAGTCTCAGAAAAAATGCTAGAAGCTTGAAATTTTGGTTATTAGTAGAAGAAGGATTGATACTCTTTGTTGAATCTGATCTACACTGTTTTGCACAAACCAATGGCTGTTAAAAAATGTATACTGTGATTTGCCTTGTATTTATTATAAATAATTGATAGAACTGAATGTGTGTGTTAAGATGTGTTTAAAAGATGCTGGCGTGCTTCGTGAAATAGATACAGTAACATGAAAATGAATCTGAACTCTTTTCTTTATTCTCTTTGCATTTTCATTACGAAAACTTGCCCATGCAATAAACAGAGTTTTTTTAGCTTTAAAAATTAAAAATTTTGAGCAGAAAAATTTTGATAGTTTTCTTATTTTTGCTCAAAACATAGATTGTGGGTACACGTTAGAACCGCCTTGCCGAGGCAGTTCTAACGAGTACCCACAATCTATGTTTTGGAGCAAAAATAAGAAAAAATAGGTATACCCCTGCATACCCCAGTTTTGCTATATAAAAGTGGGGTTCAAGGGGGTATACATTTCATGGACATGTTTTCCTGATGTGGACCAATAATTGCTGATATTATATACGTACCAAAAATAACCATTGATACTACCCATTTTCCGACACAAAAATACGGAATCTTGTATCACGCTACTAACCTGATAAGATTCCGTATCACCATCCTACATTTTTTACCCAACAATATAAAATCCAGCACCTAAAAGCCGGAATCTAAATCTGGATGACAGAGTTATTTTTGTTTTATTCATTAAAACAACAAATGTTTCAAAAGTGTCGGTGGTTCGTTTGTCATCAAAGAAAAATAATTGACAAAATTTAACAACTTTTCTAGCTCTGACTTAAAAACTGACACAATGTTACATCATCAAAATTTTGGCGCAACGTCGTATGGTATGCTGTCACGTCGCGATTTTGTAGAATTCTTAGCTTCATTGCTGATTGTAGGTATATGATAAATGCGTTATTGCATCAGTAACTTGATCTGATGGGTCGGATCATGTCTCATAGCTGGGCCAGGAAAGACCGGACTGCAGAATTGATATTGATATTTTCACTAGTGATTGATATCAGCCGATATTTTCACTGTAGAGTTTGGATTACTTCTGACGTTTCCATTCACTTGACGTCATTAAATGTGCCTCACTTCAGAAATTCAAATGCCTATAACTCAGTTATTATTTACGAACGAAAACATAAAGTGTGGGTATTCATTTTCTTAGAACTTTACGAACAATGTGGTACCAAAATTATTTGTGTTTTCAAAAATTTTTGGTTTTTGCATTTTCACCGCCTGCTTAATGAATAGGAAAATGCCCTTGTATTGTATAAAATAAAAAGAAAATTTACTTTTTATCGGTAAATACCAAATATATTTCATCTCGTGACTTGAAAACATCTAAATTTTCATGAGTGCGTAGCATTCGTGAAAATTTGGATGTTTTCAACTCACTCGATGAAATATATTTGGTATTTACCGATAAAAAGTAAATTTTCTCAAAAAAGTAAATATCCTATATTTATGTACACTATAGCTGTTTGGTCCTAATACAGAATAGTTTATTGTCTACTCACATTAGTTTTTGTGGGTCAGATATTAACAGGTTCTATATTTCTATTGTATGTATAGCAAATACATACATCCTGAATAGTGATGTTTATTTAGTGAAACCCCTTGATACATCACGAATATGCTGGAATGTTGTCTCCAAGGGTAATTGTACACCTTAATGAGCTAGCGCAAATCATAGTTCATCTGTCGAAATACTCTGAACCCAGAGTCTGGTTTCCATGGAGGAAAACCGTTCAATGAACCAGCTCATCTAGGTATGCTGATCCCAATAACACATTTTCATCGTACACATCAGGAAAACATGTCCATGCAATGTATACCCCCTTAAACCCCACTTTTATATAGCAAAACAGGGGTATGCAGGGGTATACCTAATTTTCTTATTTTTGCTCCAAAACATAGATTGTTGGTACTTGGCGAGGCGGTTCTAACGTGTACCCACAATCAATGTTTTGAGCAAAAATAAGAAAAATATCCAAATTTTTCCACTGAAAATTTTCATTTTGTACAACTTTAAAAATTTCTGTGTATTGCATGGGCATGTTTTCGTAATGCATGTACATGGTTCATTTTACAGACTTGAGTTCATCTTTTACTGCATAGGAGACAAAGTCTGTCAGTAACACTTGGAGGTTACGTAGTCCAGCTGGAATAGAAAAACTCATCGTGGCTAGTTGTTAGCATTGTTACTCTGAGTTTCAATCTGCAAATACAGCTCAACCTCATTCTAATGTTATCTTTGGGGTCCATAGATAAGTCAAACTGTGTTATAATTAGGTTATTTAAAATGGGCATAATATAGTAAAATGGACATTTTGGGAGCCATGACATGGTTGTGTTATACTGAAAACTGCTCTATAGTGAGGTGTGTTATAATCTGTACACAGCAAAAACTTTGCGACAAAAACAACTTTTGTGTGATATTGCAACTTTATATGGCTCTTTAAACAGATATTGAGACGTTCAACAAACTTGTTCTTGCCTAACATAGATATTAGCAGATGGTAGAGGATAATGCTTTGTCAATTCAGCAAACATTAGAGAAACAAAGCATTGTCACTGTAATCCATTACCCACAGTGTCTATTTGTCTGTCTGTATACTTACATTGTAACGGTAGAGGACAGTGCTTCGTCAGCTCAGCAAACAGTAGACTAACAGCATAAGTGAAACACAGCAGTGTCACTGTAATCCTGGCCTTACAGTCCTGGTGTTGTTTGTCTTGTTGTATCTGATCCAGAACTAGTGATCTGACCCAGATCAGACTGTCTCTAAGGTAGAACCCATCAGTCAGGGAGGCTTGGAATGTTGTCAGTCCTAAAAGATTCCCCAATCATAGTAGTAAAGTGATTAATTATCCACAAACCAGTGACTGATTTAGCCTTTGAAATCTGCTAAGTCTTGAACCAAGTTCTGTAGGCCTGAGCCCAAGTTTCATGCAAGAAGACGCCATATCATTTTGGGCATTTAAAATACCAATATTTTGATGTATACAGTAGGGATGATGGGGATATTTTAAATTTTTGATGCTACATTTAATGGGGACCAGTTGTAAAATATTGCACATAAAGTGTAAGCTACAAACTGCATAAAAGTATATCTGTCAAACAATATATGTAAGAAGAAGTAAAATAGAAAATGAAAGCTGAAAGGGATCTACCTTTCCTGAATGTTTTCTCTGTGATAATGAAGTCTGATTTCTTCATAGCAAAAGCAAATCTGCACTTGGTCATTAAACTGTTCACATCTAGTTTTTGGAAAGCCTTTTTTAGTATTTCTGCCATGGGCTTTTCTTCGATCCACTCTTCAACTTTGTTTACAAGCTGCATGAAGTTCAGTCTCTGGATCATATCGATAGAGAACGACTTGTACACTAGAAATACAAGAATATGTCTTATAATATTGGGATTAACATCTGCTGGGCTGCGAGAGAGGCGTTGAAACCCGAGCATGAAAGGAGAGGGTTTCAACCCTCCCGAGGGGTCTAGCATATGTTAATGCATTAGAAAGAAAGGTTGATCGTTATTATTGCATTACACAACTATTTCTTGCGAAAATTTGGAGAAATTGTCCAGATTTTGCAAAAATTCATTGACCTAAAATGGCGCAGAAAAATGACATTAGCTAACGATGTTTTAAAAATGCTGCTTTCGGGGAACACTTACTTATAATGACGTCACAATATAACGTTAAATGCATGTTACCCGATGACGTCAAATTTTGCGAGAGGCCATGTAACAAGCACAAGTAAAAGCCATGTATTAACAGCATACGCTCACGAGAATTGCCACATTAATACATGGCTTTCTTTTCATTAATTTATGGCTGTTAATATCATGTGACATGGTTATTTATGCAATAATACAGCGTCGATAAGCAATGCTTAATAAATACACTGTGGGGATGGGTGTATCCAATGGGTGTACATCATGAAGGCACGATATCAGATTGTTTCGTCAAAAACTGTGGAAGGAGTTGATAGGCTCGTGAATACTCATGAATACATAGGGGAATTACTCTAAAAGGATTGGCCACTAGTCGTTATATTTTTACCTGTAAGTTTTTGTCTCAAAAATAACAAGATGCCTGCAAAATTTCATGAAGTTCCACGTATGTGTCTTCAAGGTATTAAAGAAACAGAATGTCACGGACAGATGCATGAACGGATGGATACCCCCTTAAAACTTCGTTTTGGCAGGGGGAGGGTGGTATAAAAACATGCATTGCTGGGTAAGCATGCTTCACCCTTCTTGCTTATGCAAAAGTAGAAAGCATGTTATATACATATACACATATGCCTTAAAGTTCAATGCAATTACTACAATTCCTAGTGTATCTAAACCAGAAATTCAAAATATGCATCTGCTATGGTTTTGCAGTTGATTTTGATTTACTGGGCTTTGCAGGTGGTATTGAAACGAATGTCTCGGGTTATGGCAAGTGCTATTAGCTCCTATAAATAATTTTGCAGAAAGTTTACCTTTCCTCTTGGTCTGCCTGACTTGTTCATGTGCTGGCCACACAGCAGCCATCATTTCTCTCAGATAAACGCCACCAAACAGTATCGTCAAATTCTCTGTCTTCCTTCAACCAAATATAATCATTTTAAAACATGATAAAGCAGAAATACATGCTCTTGACAAAACAGTCCTGTTGATGCCCATACTTTATAACCTCGAGGTTTAGGAGGGGATTCTGCTCTGTTATTTTATTGTTTCCTTCATAAAAGATTGGCTGTGGGTATGTATTAGCCGCGTTGAAATCAAAATTTCAAGTCCTGTGTTAGTACATGTTTGTACCATTTAACAGTGAAAAAGTGAAAACGTAAAAACATATATGGACATTGCTGAACATTCACGAAAAGTACATACTCCTCTGATACCGGTGCCAAAAGGTCAGGTAAAACGATGTTCTGCATTGTCCTCTGGACCTGGATGTCACATTCAGACATCAGCTCTAGTATATCAGGATTGGTCAATTCTGTATCGTCTAGAGCCTTTGAAACTGTACTCCAGAATCCAGCAGTGGCGAAGAACACCTGGAATACATTAGTGGCCATATAATATGTAATGTTAAATTGATATGATACACTCCTTGTAAAAATAACAATTATTTAAAACTGATTGTATGAAGATGTTTTAGTTTAGGAATGAGAGGCATCATAGTTTTATGTTTAAAGAAGTCAACAGATCAATGGGGTGAGGCTTCATAGCATCTTTCACAGCCTTATTTGAAACAATGCTCATATTGTTAACATTACATGTGTATTTAGAATTCCGATTAAAATGCAATATATTGAAAAATGTAATTACACACTTCTTTAAAATCTGGTTTCTCTGAGACTTGCATCAGAGCCCGTAGGATGTCAAATGCATACTTTTCCATGCAGCCCAGCAAAGTGTGTGCCTGAAGATAAAAGAAAATTGTATGTATATTGTAAAATACTTGTAAAGCTGTTTTCTTGATTCATAAATTTCTTAAACTCACTGCTATAACAACGCTGCAATTCCATGATAACTCAACTTCACAGATTGAGATTAATTTTATATGAGTAGTATTGATTTTTATTACTTTTACTCCAATCTAAGCATTGGTAAAACTGTTTTGATCACATTTTAAGACTATGATAAAGAGACTGCTCCATAGTAACTTTATTACCTCAGTGGCGATTTCCTCTGGTACATTTAGATCGTCATGAGTTGGGAAATTTGGTATCAAAATCTTGATCAACGCTTTAAAATCATCACATTCTCCAGATTCTGATTTGATCTGTTCTTTTGGTACATCCACTTTGTTGGTCTGAAATGTTACCATAATAAGTAATAATTAACCCGCATTTGGTAGTTTTTGAGCAGATCAATTAATTTAATGGCAGAACTTAGTTATGAAACATTTAAATTATAATTTTGAATTTATTGTATAGTGGCCGACTATTTCATTTAGTATGTCTTGAGGTTTGATTGTGCTGGTGTAAAAATATAAGCCTAAGCAACACATATTTGCCAGACAAAAATAAGACAAGGTAACCTGTATATGTGAAGGCCTTACCTCATGACATAAATTCTCCACATTCATTGTTTTCTGAAGTGCCCTGGTTGATTTTCGATGACTGCAAAAGTATTCATACATACATATGAGCCGCGACGCGAGAAAACCGGTCTTCGGGGTTTCCGACCAGGTCCAACATAAACCGGGCTGTACAAGCACAGAAGATGGCTAGAGGCTTGAAATTTTGGATTTAAGAAGAAGGGGGACTGTACTATCCGTGTAGCGAAAACAAAGGCGCTGATCAGCTTCGCGGTTACCGCGAAGCTGATCTGCGCCTTTGTTTTCGCATAGGCAAAAATCCGGTTTTGTCACGATGCGGCTCAATTATACAGTCAGTGCAGTAAATATAATGTAACGTACATATTATATGATCGCTTTAATTTCCTCTTTACAAAAAGTCTTGTTATTTTCATTTGTCATATTCAATTTGCATCAATGTTGTACAGCTTCCGAAGTATTTAGCGAACAAAAGAGGCACGCTTCTGTAACTTTGCTGTTAGCATGTCTTCCCATTCTGGCGAAACTGTAATTTTATTTTAAACATGTCTTTCATCTCATTAATATGTGCGACAGTATTGATAATTCCAAAATTGTGCTGTTGCCGCACATCACACATTCGCGCGCGATAGGCGAACACTCGCGACTTCTCGATGGCTGTACTGTACGTATAAACTAAAAATATTAACCCAATTGTGACAAATGAATTTACCCATCATATTCAATTAGAGTGCACTTTCATTTTTAGAGACTGAAAGAGTGATTTTTCTTAAATGAATAAAGCAATAAATAAAGGGATTTAACTTACAAGTAATAGCAATGATCTTACCGCGATTCTCTCTCAGCGAAGAACTCGGTGGTCTCCGTTCCTGGTTTCGGTCGTATCCCAAAGTAATGGTACCTGAAATACCGGGAATGTGTGTGACCTTCGTATTCTTTTCATGAAGACGAAAGCCATTTTTATGTCTAAATTTATATATCTAGATGCACCAGAGCTCTGCGTTCTGATTTTAGGCTAAATTTATGCGAATGTCCTCGAAAGTACATGTAGGAAGGGGGTTAAACATAGAAATCATGCATCGCAGTTAACATTACGAAATCACACCCATATAACATATACAGATATTTTTTAAGTTGTAAAAATTAAACTTTTTCAGTAGTAAACGTTTGTTATTTTTCTTATTTTTGCTCAGAACATCTATGTTTTGGAGCAAAAATAAGAAAAATAGATATACCCCTGCAACCGCCACTTTTTCTATATAAAAAGTGGGGTTTGAGGGGGTATACTTTTCACGGGCATGTTTTCCTGTTGAGACGCGATTCTGCAACCGAGATGTGCTACTTACTTTGAGTTTCCTCGCCCACCAATTCTGCGTGTTTGGAGGTGCGGGAACGTATTCCGTACAACTTTCCCGAAGCATGCCTGGTTAGACACGCAATGTTTGTTTACTCGGCAGAACTCGAGGTAGGCGTTGTACATCAGGCCCCGGGGCACAGAGGCACCATCGTCTCGCTCAAACTCGGAGTCCAACCTGGGTTAAGAGAAAGTTCGCGCTCTTGTTGAAACAAAAATATTAATTCTTGTTGAAAAAGCGTGACAAACTTGTTTTTTGTGTTTTCTAATAAAACTCTACAAAGTTTATCAGCTGAATTGATTAACGAGTTTCTAAATCAACTAAATGTTAATGAATTTTATGAATGTTTTTGTCATTTTTGGTTAAGTATTTAGCCTTCAAATTCTTTTACCTCCTTTTCTAACAAATAAAGTGGAAGCTAATTATAAGTGACTATACTTTTAAATGCATTTTCAAACGTTTTTATTTATTTCATTTTTTTTTTTTTTTATATTTTAAGCCAGTTTGACAAGGTAACAGCCTCGTTTCCAAGTATTCTCGATTATATCATTTTACTTCTTACCATGTTGCTATGACAGGGTCATGGACCGACTTCTGTGATAGTTTACCAAATGATGAGAGTCGGTATTTAAAACTGTTACTGCCAATATCTGTACTTGTAATCACGTGCGGAAGCCTCTGGACCTTTTTCAAGGACTGTGACTCCGTTTTCTTTGGCTGGGAGGAAGTTATTGCCCCTGATCGTTTCTGATCTTCATATGATTTTGCAAGGGCACGATACTCTTCATCTACATGTATAAAATGATCAATGCGCCATTCAAACCCTGGCTAAAATATGACAACTATTGACCGAAAATGCAGGCTAGCGAATAAGCTGAAATTAATATTCGGTCTGAAATTCATTGTGTCATACAGAATAAATTGTCAAAGAACGTTTGAGTCACCATTTAATATGTTGGGAGAAATAATAGTTATTTCACAGAACACACAATGTAACATAAAATCGCTGAAATCACGCGAGAGCAGTGTTATGGTCGAACAACTACATGTATTGACCACTTTATTACAATTTTCCTTACCTAGCTCACTGGTATCTTCCCCGTGTGGTCTGACAAGTGACATGAACGGATCATAGTCTCGCAGTAAAAGTTTTCTGGCATCTTCCACCCGCATCATTGTTACCGCGTTATTCTATCTAACATTTGTTACGGACAATTTTCATACCAAAATCTAAAGAGGAACCCTCTTTGTTATGTTTTTGTTTCGTGACGTAATGAATGCCAAATTAATTGCACCAATTTACCGTGGACAACTATTGGCGCGTTCACACCACACATTTTAATCCGGATAGAAGACTGAGTCGGATTAAAATGTAGTGTGACCGCGCCCTATTTCAAGAAAGGCGTCAGCATACATAAGCCTACCTGTAAATCTGAGAACCTCCGTCGTTCGAATCCCAGTGCCTGATTATACCGATCTACAACAATAGTTGAACGACCAAACGTCATAACTTCAGCACTGACCAGTTGTTTCAGCTTTTGGAATGGATGGAGAAACCTCGTAAAATGTCTTTGTAGGCATATGACTGGCATATTTTCATTTAATAAATGACAAAGCATTTTTACCAAACGCCAGACCACAACAAATGATAAGCCACAATTAGACTATGTCAATCCTGATTTCATATGTCACTTCTGAGTGGGATCCTTCCTTTATATGAGGTGCATCATTTTTATTGAAGTGTGATCATTGGAACTGGCGGAAAAAATGTTGAGAATATTCTTTGTTGCAGCTATGTTGGTGAGTGATTGTTTCTTTTTACAGCATAGTGACTCTCTTTACATGATGAAAACTGTTGTTGCGGCAGAACTAATCACGTCTATGCTCCTTTGATCATTCCATTTCATTATGATAACATTCACTGGATTCGAACACCAGGAAAACATGTCCGTGACATGTACACCCTATAGATTCACTGTACACCGTAGAATCAGTGAAAGACACTGTACCAGTTATTGAACGCATTTTTTGGGCAAAAGATGCGAGATAGTGGTAAGAATTTTGCATGTTTTCGTGTTATCAGTTTTGTTTCTGTGCCATAGTTTTCAGTTGATCACTTTGGTACATGTTCTTATGTCATCTTATGGTCATCAAACCGCAAAAGGTGTTTGTGGGAGCATACAGGAGGCATTTGTTTTGGATAAGAGTTGTAAAAAGATTAAATTCGTTGCATTTTATCCTCTAGTTTTAAAATCCAACATTTTTGAGAAAATTAAATATGCACAGGAGAATGAAATACCTCGGCACTTTCAATATAAGTAAGCGCATACTGATCCGATTCGTCGATTTCGAAATTTCTGACCATAAAGGACTGTACGTTCGAATTTCAGTGATAGACACTACTGTCCCAGTCAATGAGAGATATTGTACGAAGTAAAAGCCACACAATGTTAGAGTTACTGTACCCAGTGATAGGTACAGTCGTTCAAACTTTCGTTAATTAGGAAGTGAGCAATGCGTATGAGGCACTTGAAAAATATGCTAATGTGTATTTTATCCATACCCTATGATGATTAACGATATATTTGAAAATGGTTTTGTATAATAATCTATTTTCTTTTCTTTACTTATTTTGATTCCCTCTATATACCTATCAGATTAACATCATATTCCATGTATAACTGTCTTCACTTATCGGGAGACAACATACGTGACTAAAAACAAGCAATGCAGATGGAATCAATGAGCAATAAATGTGATTATGCACCTATCTTTGATTTGTTAGCATACAGTACACAGCTATTAAAAAAATCTGGCATGAACATTATTAGGACAATGTCTTTTTTCACGAGTGGTCATAATAAGACTCTGGTACGAGCGTTATGCGGACAATGTATCTTTACCTACATGTATATCTCTATTTAGAACTTTTTAACTAGAAGATCGCATATTTTGTGCATTGAAAATTATGTTGTATAAGTACCATTTTTGCTTGCATTTGTATATAATTAAGTTTACATGCCTGTCCTATATCTATACTCACGGACTTTAATAATGCAACACTTGTATTATCGATTCTTTTTGGCGCCTGTAAAATCGATTTAAGCCCCCCCCCCCCCCCAAGTAATTTTATATTATGATCGTTCCAAGGCGATACTTCTGTTGTGGTTTCATTTGTATTATGTTTTGGAGTCGACTTTTTTGTGCTGTTTGAACCGTATGTACGTTGTCATATTTTGTTTAAGTTCGAGTAACTGAGTGGCCGCCTATTGGAAAATAGCTCGGCTTACGATATGTTTTATAAGTATAAGTACCTAATTGTCAATTTAGTTTTTTCCCACCTAAGTTTTTGGAGTGGGAATTTCTTTCTGATTGCGCCTTTCCCTGATCATTGGCTGCTTGTACCTTTTTAGGGGCAGATAACACATTGCTTGGCTCCTTACGAAACACCTTTATCGGTTGAATTGTCATTTACGAGTACTTTTTTGCCAATTGTTTTATGCAGTAAATGGGGTTGACAAAATGCACAGATAAATGGAGAAGATGTAATTTATACTTATCCGCAAAAGAAACGCGAAAAAATAGGAAACACATTTTCTTGAAAAGGATCATTTTGATGGCGTTTTAAATGAAATGGCTAATGAGTAATTACAGTAAGAAATGATCGATAAAAAAATGAGTTGTGTAGAATGTTTCATTACGACGTTAAAATGACGTTTGTGTACAAGCTCGTGTATTACAAAATTGCGTCTAAAACATTCATGATTAATGCGATGTGAAAACAGATGGCATGAAGTAGTGGCCAGAAGACTGAACTAAAGAAATCGTAAGAAAGATTGGAAAAATACCGTTGTCGACGCTCCCAGTGGTCGCGTTTATCTGTTGGCGTCAGCCTATTGCAAGCGTAAGTCTTAACTTCATGAGTTTCAAATTGTGTGATAAAGGATCAACGGGTCTATCGAAAGGCCTTTATATTACTAAAGTAAATTTTGATGTTATAGGGAAAAAAAGTGAATTATTTTTTTTCGCGTTTCTTTTGCGAATAAGTATACCTGTACTAATATGTTTTTTTTATACTGGTCCATTATTCTGAATTAAGGCATGTTTCTTCGCTTAGAAGGCAATTTTACTCGCTAGGAGTTTCAATAACTTCGTACAGCCAATTGATATAACTGGGTACAAAAAATAAATCGACCTCTCTTTCACTGGAACAGAAGTGTGTATCATTGAAATTCGAACGTACAGTCCTTTATGGTCAGAAATTTCGAAATCGACGAATCGGATCAGCATGCGCTTTCTTATATTGAAAGTTCCGATGTATTTCTTTCTTCTGTGTGTATTTTATTTTCGCAAAAATGTTGGATTTTAAAACTAGAGGATAAAATGCAGCGAATTTAAACCTTTTTACAACTCTCATCCAAAACGATTGCCTCCCGTATGCTTCCACGTACACCTTATGCGGTTTGTCGACCATAAGATGACACAAGAACATGTACCAAAGTGATCAACTGAAAACTATGGCACAGAAACAAAACTGATAACACGAAAACATGCAAAATACTTACCACTATCTCACATCTTTTGCCCAAAAATGTGTTCAATAACTGGTACAGTGTCTTTCACTGATTCTACGGTGTACAGTGAATCTATTGGGTGATGTATACCCCCTTGAACCCCACTTTTATAAAGCAAAACTGGGGTATAGTCCTACCTATTTTTTCGTATTTTTGCTCCAAAACATAGATTGTGGGTACTCACCCACCATCTATGTTTTGAGCAAAATTAAGAAAAATATATTTTTTTTTTCTGGTGAAATTTGAATTTTTTTTTTTTTCAGCTGAAAAAATCTCTGTATTTTGCATTGGCAAGTTTTCGTAATGAATATTTTGTCTTCTATATCCCACAATCAATGTTTTGACCAAAATATTACAAATACGTGTATCTTTCTTTCTATTGCAATTTTCAATTTTTACTGCTGAAACAAATATATGTATATTGCATGCATGGGCAATACCTGGTTTTAGTAAGTAAATCTCAAACCTCTGTGACAATACCTTCACCACGTTCACATAAAACATAACTCATTTCACTTCTCTTTTGTATCAGTGCTTCGGCGGCGTGCAGTGTCAGGGGTGGTGCGTAGACTCCTACAGTGGGTGTGCTTTTGGTAGCTGTTGTGTGAACACCAATAACAAAATATTGTCCTTACAGTTGGGAGCGTTTGGTAGGTAAAAATCAACATATTCGCGTGTAAGTACTTCCTTTGGCATTCATTTTCAAATGAATGTACTCGCAGTGCGGAGCTTTTAGCAGGGGTTTGTGAAGCTTGGGAGGGGTCGTGGTTACCAATGACTAGTGTTTTTTTTTTTTTTTTTTTTTTTTTTTTTTGTTTTGTTTTTTTTTTTTTTTTTTTTTTTTTTTTTGTTTTTTTTTTTTTTTTTTTTTTTTTGAAAAGAAAAAGCAGACATTCTAAAGACGAAGTGCCTGTCCTTTATCTTGTATTGTCTGGAACTTTGTTACTCAAACAACAATTTAACTGACTCACATTGCAAAATAACCCTGGCAATATTGCATCGTTTTTTCATTCGTTTTTCTAGGACCTCAGACGCACAATGGACCCTATGGTGGCGGCGCGATCAATGGCACATGCGTACAGAGGAAGGCACAGAAAGGCGAGATGTGTGATGCTAAATGTCAGTGTGCTACTGGTAGGTACAAGAACCCAGATTTGTTTTTAAAACCCATTTTTATAGCCTCAACCCTTCAATGTACTTTTCTATAGCTATAACTAATGTGGAAAAGGCCCATATAGATATCCATCCGAGAAAAAAAGAAGTCCGGTTTTACAAGATTGTTTATTCGTCAATATGATTATTTAAGGATGTAAAGCTGTAGACATACAAAAAGTAAATCGATTGTTTTGTCAACTGGGACACTTAAAAGTTTGAAAGTTACTAACGTTTCAAATTAAAAAGAATGCTTAGAGGCCATGGGTAGTGATTCGGTCGGCGGTCATCAGTCTGCGGTCTTTGCAAGCCTTAGGCATATTCGTCCCCAATTATTTCGATACAAATTGTTATTTCGGTTTCTAATATATAAACGACATGCTTAAGACATGATTTCTATCATTGATTATGCCTGTAGTGCCTGTCTGTTCTTCATAATAATAATAGTTCATCGCGGTTTGTATTTAGCGCTACACTGCCGTGGTCACTTCAATAGTTTTTTTATGATAACCTCGAAGGTACGAATGAAGCCGAGATAGCCTGATTCTCTTTCTAGTAATCAAAGGCGGGAAAATGATTCGGTATCAATTAAGCATGGCACTGGTTCCTATTCCGAATATATTTACATATAACATATACCTGATAACGGGAAACCAGCCGATAATGGCAACTATTTTTAGATTATTATTTATAGACCATAAATGTCAATAATAACATGAGTAATGCCGTTAAAATTCTGTCGGCCCCATTAGTGTGTTAAGCATCGGTCTTCTAATCAGACTCTTACAGGTTCGAATCTCGCCGCGTATCCGCTATTCATTTTTTTATTTATTGTTATCATAATAAATTTCTTTTCTTTCTTCATTCGTTTTTATTCTTCCTTTTTATGGAGTCTATTTAGCAGTACGCTGAAAAAAGTTGTTCAGTACTGGCGATAACTGGTAGGCCCAGACAGATGAATGTTGCATTATCAAATGAGCCGCGTCACAAGAAAGCGGATTTTTGCCTATGCGAAAACAAAGGCGCAGATCAGCTTCGCAGTAACTGCGAAGCTGAATAGCGCCTTTGTTTTCGCTACACGGATAGTACACTTTCTCTTCTTATTAAATCCGAAACTTCAAGCTTCTATGCTGCTTCTGGGTCTGTACATGTCGGTTTGTGTCAGACCTGGTCGGAAACCTCGAAGACCGGTTTTCTCGCGTCGCGGCTCAAATATTGAATTTTGAAATGATGTATAACCGTATCTTCAATGGCAAAAAAGATAAATGTATTACAAAGGTGTAAATTATGTAAAGTGTATGTTGAGATATCTGATGATTTTCACAAGTGATTGATATCAGCCGATATTTTAACTGTAAATTTCTGATAACTTTGACGTTTCCATTCACTTGACGTCATTAAAAAGTGTTTCACGTCAGAAATTCTAACGCCTTTAAAACGTAAGGAAGAGTGTACCAAAAATATTTGTGTTTTCAATATTTTTTTTTTTGTTTTGCATTTTCACCGCCTGCCTCTTCAATGGGAAAATGTACAAAATCAACACACTCGATTAAATATATTTCATCAGGAAAACATGTCCGTGCAATGAATTCCCCCGTAAACCCCACTTTTATATAGTAAAACTGGGGTTTGCAGGGGTATACCTATTTTTCTTATTTTTGCTCCAAAACATAAAATGTGGGCACTGGTTAGAACCGCCTCGGCGAGGCGGTTCTAACGTGTACACACAATCTGTTTTGAGCAAAAATAAGAAAAATATCAAAATTTTTCAGCTAAAAATTTTCAATTTTTAAAGCTCAAAAATTCTCTGTATATTGCATGGGCAAGTTTTCGTAATGTGGTATTCAATTCAAAAAAGTAAAATATCCTCTAAGTATATACCCATATCCATACATACACGTCAATCTTGAAAAGTCAGTCGCACATTAACGTTCAAGACAAACGCGACCCTGGCGTATGAAAAAATCTCAACACGCTGAATAAGAAAATTTGCTTCACCTATAGTATAGGACTTACGGCTTATCAATTACTAGAATCTAGTAAAACCACAACATGGAAGTATGGAGAGATCTCCGACCACTTTTGCAACCTCTTGGCGTGATTTCTTTGTTTGAATTGATGCTTTACCTCCCAGTCAACAGCTAAGGTCATGTTGGGATGTTGCGTCCATTTTACAGGACTTTTACCCAAAATGAGGATGTCATCACATCCAACAAGTGCTTGAAATATAACTATCCAACTAATACCCAAAAGGCTTATACGTATGGATGGTTTGACTTAAAATGTTTCCTCGGCAGGCTCAGACAAGCGCGGTTAACCAGTAATCAGACGGTCAGTCAGCAGTGTATTTAGCTTTATCTGGAGGCACAAGAAGCCTATATCTATTTCTTTAGGCCCCAATGGGAGGGGGGCCCATAGTCTCTATGGTGTAATTAGCAGTCACAAATGATTAACGTGTGTCTAAGGTGTGAACAGGTCGTATAATAATCTCAGCATGCTGAAAATTTTGGATTGCATGTACTTTTGTACAGTTATGTTAAGCACACAATACAGTATAGGCGCGTATCAAACGTTTAATGTAACGCGTGTTGAACTTATTCGTACAAGACACATACCCGAGACACGTCGAGCTTTAAGCATGCTGCATGTTTAAAATACTTTAACGTACACCAAGCGTACAGAACGCACATGTACGAGGTTTGTGGACACCTTGGCTAGCAAGAAAAGTAATGATGTTGTTTAAGTTTTTTTTTGTTTTTGTATAAATATAAGCAGCAATATCTTATGAGCATATTTGAGGAATTTGTTTCAATTGGAAGTATCAACACTTTAAATATGACATATTTTCTACTTAAGCGTACGTAGGGCCACACGGGACAGGTGCCAAAACGTCAACAAAATGTGACGATTTTCATATTGTGTTTTTGTTCCTGTCAAACGGCACTTAAATATGTTATAACATTAAAATATTTTGTCCTAAAACCATATAACACTGACTTCAGTTTCAGAAAGATTCCGACTTGGCGGCAGTGTAGTTTGATTTATGTGAAAAAAAAAAAATCAGAAGCAGACCGAAAAATCTGTTTGAAATAATGGCGTAATTTGACGTCGGAGAACAGCCGACGCCGATTGTATGTTTCGTTAAGGAAATCACCCACAGATACGATGAAAATGTTACAAACAACAGAAACGTGATCGGTCTGTCATTTACTATTTAGTTCACAGTAGTTGTGGCACAGTCGATTTTCAGCTGCTCAGAAGTCCACCTATGATGATAAACGGAAGATCACCTGTCTGGCATGCTCGCCGCAAGAAATTGTTACACATGTTCAACAGGTGGACGAACAATTTTGCGAGAATTGGTACGGCGTATCTGCATTTGACAGCTGGATACACAGACATAAAAATGTTGATAGCCGAGGATCTTTTGTTAAAAAACACACACACCCTGAAACAAATGTATAAGCGCTGGCGGCTTAAAATGTCAAGTAACGTCATATAGAGACGTTGACCTTTGCCCCGCACTCGGTTCGGAAGTGCAGGGAAAAGGCTGTAGATGACGTGTTTTTGTCAGATTTCAATAAAACTTCTTGTATATTTGCTTATAAAATACTTTTGCAAAAGCAGATATATTCATTTTTCTGTTGAAAATATAAATGGTGTACACGAACTTTTCTGACAAACCACGTATGTATTAAACGCATTTGTAACGTGTCTCCGACGTGCTTCTGATGTTTGTTGAATCAAGGTATCTCTATGTCTATGGAAATACATTGGTTGAATTTGCGGCATATTTAAAAAAAAAAAAAAAAAAAAAAAAAAAAAAAAAAAAAAAAAAAAAAAAAAAAAATCACCCACGATCCAATAGTTTTGTCTCTATAAGATTTTTAATTTTTGCTTAACTGCTGCGTTCACAATTACGGGGCTGTTTTTGCCCCTGTCACATTGTATATTTTTTCCGCTAGTTTCTCACAACGTATCTGACGTGGCGCGCTGTCACACATTGCGTTTTACGGTGCGCGACGCCATATACTTGTTAACTATATCCCTGAAGAAGCCAAGATGGCGAAACGTTGGATAAAGTGATCAATGTAATTAAAACTGGACTTAAGTTCGTGTTGGTGTTGTTTCATTTATTAACTATTCGGCATATTTTTCCACACGCTCGGTGCGTGGTTTGTCTTATACGTTATTGACTGCGATAGAAAATTGAGGCTATTGATGAGACACTTGTGTCATATCTTTTCTTGTTACGAATGGAGTTTCCCATCATTATCATTTGGGTGTGTCCACTTTCAGTTTTTGGGGCATTAGGAGTGATTTATTTTATTCTAATTTTGAATTAAAGAGAATAGCCGCAACCGATACCGAACTATTTCAAACAGACAACGTCAGTTTTTTCGAGAAAAAAAAATCATTGGGTGTAATTTAGGAGAAAACGCAGTCTATTTGCGCATTTCGACATTTTTTTTATTATCCCCACTGGCTGAGTTGAATGACTAAACATGAAGCTGTGTGGGCAGCTGGGTAGGCCTCGCATTCAGCCACTAGTCTGCAATGACACGGCTTACGCTTCCAAATAAAAAACATGAAAAATGTATTATACATATTATTATTTGATCTGAAAATTGACATTTTACAAGCTAAAGCAATGACGTATTATAGAATGTTATGGAGTTAAACTTTCAATTCTTTGTCCACCATTCACAGGACTGAGGTGCTATCGTAAGCTTGGTGGAGCTCGTCTTCAGCCATTTGCCTGCTATGATACGGCTTACGTCATCCAGCAAGAACATCACTGGGCAAGGTGTATGGCGGATCCTGTCTGCTCAAATAAAATTTTGACACAGGGAGGAAAGTGAAATAACTTGTACAATCTACATGGCATTTTTAAAACAAATATTGAAATAACTTGTACATATTTATAAAGGGTTTGTTATATATTATTTTGTGATTTCATTCGTAAATAGAATGATATGGTCGCCTAGATTTTTACATGATAAATCATTAAAAATGTTGGGCCAATTTCAAGAAGAGCAGCCAGTTAGTGGTGAACGAAATGTGCACTAGATATTGGTCATGTTGATAGTCTGTTTTGTGGGGGATGTCCAGGAACAATGTGGCTAGGGGATAACTGACCTTTCCGGGCATGCTATGAGCCGCCTCATGGGAAAACCAACAATCTGCATAGGCGAAAACAAAGACGCAGATCAGCTTCGCGGTTGCCGCGAAGCTGATCAGCGCCTTTGTTTTCGCTACTCGGATAGTACATTGCCTCTTCTACTTAAATCCGAAATTTCAAGCTTCTAGCTCTTTTCTGTGCTTGTACAGGTCGGTTTGTGTCGGACCTGTTCGGAAACCACATTGTTGGTTTTCCCACGAGGCGGCTCATATTATTGCGATTTTCACGTCAAGGTGAATTGTGTGATAGTATACTACCGATTCATTGGTGCCACTTGACATTTTAAAGTCAGCTTTCACTTCTGTAAAAGGATAACCGGACACTACTGTCATTTCACATCTAGGCAAATCCGGTATTCTCATGGCGGGGCTCAGATAACAACAGAAAGTTATCTACAAAGGAAGGGCATACAAGTTATATTTTGGCACTGCTTAATTTAGTGCATTGACGATACTAAAATGAGGATTTTTCTTTTTTGTGTGATTGCAGTGATCTTGGTAAGAAGATATAACCGGGAAATGTGGAAGTTTTCTGCTTAACGTCCCAGTCAACAGCTAAGTTGCTAAGTTCTCGTCGAGACGTCGACTCCACCTAATGAGACTTCTACCCAACAAAATGGTGAATTCGACTTATCCACCTTTTCTGTGCTAAGCTGTTAACCAATACTCAGGTGGTCAGTCAGTTGATAAGAAGCTTTGTCTGTGGCACAAACACACAGTCCCGGTCGACGGGATTCTTTCTTTCGTTCTTTCTTGTTATTTCTTACAGATTTAAAATCTTTTTTTGCATCTTTTCAGCTCATTTGTGTAAAAGCGTGCACCGAATCGTTCAGTTGTGGGCCCGGGCATTGTTGTGTTGACAGTAACCGACAGACTATAATCGATCAGCAGATAGGGGGCTTCTGTGAGTAGCCTATGGGCTTGTGAAAAAAAAAAAAAAAAAAAACGCACAACATTTTCTGAATTCTCGGGAAGCATGGGAGACATATGAGCCGCCTCGCGGGAAAACCAACAATGTGGTTTCCGAACAGGTCCGACACAAACCGGTCTGTACAAACACAGAAAATAGCTACGAGCTTTAAATTTTTGAGTTAGGTAGAGGAGGAATTGTACTATCCGAGTAGCGAAAACAAAGGCGCTGATCAGCTTCGCGGTTGCCGCGAAGCTGATCTGCGTCTTTGTTTCGCATATGCAGATTGTTGGTTTTCCCATGAGGCGGCACATATGTTCGAGAACCGAAAACCGGCGCTCTGAACGATGTACTCGCGAACGTAAAATTCTAGAAAATCAAAAATTAGGTAGTGGTAATAACAACAGGCTTTCATGGTGACCATACCTCAGTATTCTGGTATTATTTTAGTTATGTCCCACACAGAACAAGTAAGTTTGGGTTAGAACAGTGCAATGCAAAAGATAATTTTCAACAATAAACAGATGTTCATGTCTTTGTGATAACTGCATTTGAAATGTTAACGAGTTTGTTAATGTTGCACACATTTCGTAAATAACGAAACCTTTCTTGTTAACCACATTTTAGCTAACGAAGGTCTAACGAAGACATAACGAAGAAAATTGGGCTAACGAAGCTTCTTGTTACCCACCTCTGGACCATTGTCTTCAATAGTATATTTTTGCAGGGCCCTCAAACCCTAAAAATGGAACATGTGTAAAAATGCAACAACAGAAAGGGCAGATATGTGACAACACATGTCAGTGTGGCGCAGGTAATGTCTTCGAATCTGCTACATGTATGGTCACGGAATCAACTTCTTTGAGTCTCTTAGAATTTGCTAGTATGGACCCGCTATATTCACGAAATAATTTCTATGAACCCGCTTTATTCACGAAATAATTTGAAAATAATTTCTTTGTATTTATTGAATAATTTTTATAAATCCACTTTATACGCGGAATATGTTTAACTCCACTACACTGACTAGTCTATATTCGCGGAAAACTATTCACGGAATGATTTCAATTTGACTCGACTGTGCATTCTCTTGATTTGAGCCGCCTCACGGGAAAACTTACAATGTGGTTTCCGACAAGGTTCGACACAAACCGACCTGTACAGTCACAGAAAAGAGCTAGAAGCTTGAAATTTCGTATTCAAGAAGAAGAAGAGGAAGTGGACTATCCGTGTAGCGAAAACAAAGGCGCTGATCAGCTTCGCGGTTACCGCGAAGCTGATCTGCGTCTTTGTTTTCGCATGTGCAGATTGTTGGTTTTCTCATGAGGCGGCTCAAATACTGATTGGCTGTTACCAGTCAACTGGCACTGTTCATCTCCGGAGAAAAAAGCACAAACGTTTTATTGTTAACGTGATCAAACTGTTCACATGATTTCTGCGTTCGTTGAAAAATCGCACTTTTTTCTAGGACTGAAATGTTACCAGACGCTTGGTTCAACTTGGCACCCAGCTTTATGCTATGACGCCAGCTTTGTGAGTCAACGGCAACAATATCTGTCCGATTGTTATTCCGGGAAGATACCGGGGTGTACGATGCCACCCCCCTGAACACTTGTCGTAAAGGACCAGTTTCGATTTAATGTAATTCGCCATCTCATTAAAAGAATACCATTATGAATTCTAAAGCAACGAATTACAACTTCCGTCTATCATCATAAAGATACCATTTTTTTTTCTAGGACTGAAATGTTACCAGACGCTTGGTGGAACTTGGCATCCAGCTTTATGCTATGACGCCATCTTTGTGAATCAACAGCAACAATATTGGTCAGACTGTAATACCGGGAAGATACAGGGATGTACGATACCGCCATGAACACTCATAAAAGACCAAATAATTGTCGTTATACTTTGTGGCTGTGATTCATTTGTGAATACATGTATATATAATGATATAGCATCATTCAAGATTTTTTCTAGGCGTTAAGTATTACTGTTATAATTATTCAAAATATAAATAATTCTCTAGATTAATTAATAGAATAATTATTTAAAGAATTAGTCTTATAGTGCCTAATCTTATAATCAAAATTCGATTGGTATCTTCTTGGTGGGTGTTTAGATTTGACTAGCTGTTTATTTTAATAAAATTCGAAGAAGATAGAGAACTATAATGTCGGAACAGCTTTATATTGTTATTTTGTAGGATGTTATTATGGTTAGTCACTATGAATTCGTTATTTGATGTATTGAAATACAGTTAAAATAACCTGTTGTCCCCCTTTAAATGGATCAGTCCAAAATTACGCCATAGAGAGCCCTCTGGTACTCGTTTCAATAATTTTACAATGGGTTTCAATACCTGCTGCGGGGAACCAATCAGTTGGGTTTTTGATTCATGACAAGCTTGACTTACGTCGCCATTTTGTTTTCTCGAGTCGATGATTCCATAGCTTATCCTCGACGGAAATTTCGTGCTTTTAATTGGCGAATTTGTGTGTTTATTGGACTGACGTGCGGTGAGTAAATTTTTCTTTGCATGTTTAGTGAGTTTTTCGCAAACGAGGGTATAAAACGTTAGATTTGGGTCTCGATTTGTGTTTGACCTGGTTTCGTTAAATCACCTACGGCTCTGTAGACCAATCAAATGCCGTCGATTTGGAGGTGTGGCTCTGTCGACCAATCAAATGCACAACTGACGTGAAGAATGTGTGTCAAGCTGCTGTGACCTGCACTATAATGTAACAACATGATTTCCGATTTTATTCAGACTGGCTTGTAATGGCATTATGATTAACTAAGTTTTCTTCGATGTCAATTCAATCTAACAAGTTTACCACATTATACAGTTTATGCTGAATCTGAATGGTTTACTGTTGATACGCTAAGTTGACAATACGTCAATAGAGTGGTCGGAAGAAGTGATATCAGTATCTGGCTAATTTTCTTAATTGGCCCATTTATTTTTCATTCACTACTTTAGGTCACTACCTCAGCCTTGGTTAAGGGTGTGTTTTAACAGGCAGAAAATCGTTTGTAATTTTGTTAAAAATCGCTCCGATGTGGTTCGTTTTCTACTTTCATTTTGACCGGAAATAACACATGGCCGAGTAGCTCTCATACATTCTATGTCAGCTTGAAGCATAATGATGCTTGAAGTAGCTGATATTTGTAAGTTTCTATCTGCTCGATGATCAGTTTATTTAACAGAGTCAGTGAAGTCGAACAAAACGAATGACAAGTTAAAACTTTTCGCACATGCTTTATACTTCTCTGCACTGTTTTGCATTGTGATTGTATGAACATTCTGGGACAATAGAACTTGGGCTAAGATGCATTGTTTGGCTTACAGATTTTTCTCGAGATGCATGCCTGTGTTTTTTCAAAGTGTTTATATGTTTATTTAATAGCCTAACGCATCAGTTTATTAAACTGAGTTAGGCGTAAAAAAATAAAAGCTGTGTTTCCGCTAACCCGACCGACCCTGTCTCAACCCGCCGACTCTGCTATTTTTATGGTTAAAATAAAAAATAAAAATAACGACATCCGACCCAGCCTTTTCTGTAGCCTGACCCAAGCATTTCGTGTCGCGGGTTTTGTTGGTTTTTCTGATATGTCTCTGATAGTTTCAGCGTCTATTCTGTTGATCGAAGAGTTCCCCCGATTATTAAGCGAGACTCCGTCGAAATGACGTAGAATTTGGTGTCATTTAGAAGCCACCGTGGTGCTGTGGTTAAGCCATTTGCCTTGTAAACCAGAGATTGTAGATACGATCCCTGGTTTCTCCAGTCCTTCGTATTGAGACTATAAACCGAGGCCCCATGACAATTTTCCAGAACAAACTGCTCACAAGGACATACTGTGACGAGGCTGAAGACTGTGCTGTGAATAGTCTTCAGACATGACTTACAGACAAAATCTGTACCCACACGCACTCACACTGACTTCATGCTTCTTCAACTGGCATACAAGTTAACTGAGCCATTCAGGAGTTTTAGTCCACTGTGAATTAGAAATGTCTTGTTCTAAAAGTGAATATACCGAAGGCATGTCACAACACTTCAAAGTGTTCTTAATTAAACAAATTTTTCTCATCTGGGTCTAACCTGTCTTTCTGCAATATGATATACCGGTCCCGATAGCGTAATGGTTACAGGGTCCGCTGCAGAAGCGGGAGGCTGTGGGTTCGATCCAAGGCCGCGTCATTCCAAAGACGTTAAAAAATGGTACCAGTGGCTATCTTGCTAAAATTCGCTCAGCATTTATAAGGCGAACACTGGCTTCTCTCCACCTACTTCTACCTCCCCCGCAAAATAAAATGACTTCAATGATAGAGTATATGGCATACTGTAAATATGTTAAGATGATAGTAAGTGGCGGGTAATGTAGTTCTATCATCGGAGATTTGTGATGGTAATCATATCGTAACTCGGTGATAGCAGAGACCTCCTAGCGGTTGGAGGATAATACAATCAGAATAAACAGGTGTTGCTTTCAGAGAATTCTTCAGTTGTGCGTTCTAGGGACTAAATACTCCCCCATCCAAATCCCTGGTGAAATGATGTAATTTGGCGTGTCACCAGTAAACTACATGTATTCAGATTCAGTAATCCCTTATAAAGGGAGTCCCTGCATTTGGCATTTTCGTTGGTTCAGTTGCAGTTGTACATTGGGCTGAGGTGACGCGGAACAGATATGCAGTTACAGTTATAGTTTTGAATTCGGGAGTAGTCTTTTTATCGAAATTTACATGTTGATGGTTTGTGCAGACCTGTTTATAACTACGTTTTTTGCGTAGTTTCTACGTATTTGGGCTTTAAAATACGCTCTACGGATCGCTAGGTCAAAACTACGCATCTTGCGAAATTCCGATTTTTCGGTCATTTTTTGTCTGTTTTGGTCCATTACCCGGACATTCGTCTATTCTATTCTCAGCTAAGGGAAGTAACTCGATCTTCGATCTCGATCATTTAGGCGCAAAATTGTTGGAGTAGAGGCTCGATGAACAGATTAGCAAGCGTCTGGTGGAAAATATTGCACTTTTCTCGCGAATTCTCGCACTGATTTTAGCCTCCATTTTTAGATGATAGATTTTTAGAAAAAACTTTATATTTTTGTGGAAATGTCAAAAAGAAAGAATGAAAATGAACTTGAAGAACATGAAAAACCCTCAACTAAAAGGCAGAGATTCGAAAGTGGTCCGGCTAATCAGAAATTCCTGCCCCTTTAAATGACCATGCTTCTCCTGGCCATGATTTCATAACAAGCAAGTCAAGGTCTAAACATGGTGATACAATCATGCAGGTCATTGAACATATATATTTATTGTACATTTTTATAGTTTTTATCGTTTTTTTTTTTATTTCTATGATGAATTTTTAATCAATTTTAATGCCTAATCTGATTTTATGCTGATATTATGTATATTAAATTGCGTACAAAGTTTTTTGTTTGTTTTAGCCTTTCGTTTAAGGCAATCGAAGATGTTTGACGCATCCTGTGATGGACTACACTTAATAATTAAGTACCCAAAACTACACATATCCTCATTAGTGACTACACACGCCATGTTTTGAATGTAAACAGGTCTGTTTGTGTTCTTCAGATTTCGTTTTGAAAATAAAGCTGTTCATTTCTTATTAGTTTGTCAATACTGGCCTTTCCTGCTAAGTTGCATGCAATAAGAGTATTGTTGTGTGAAATATGTCAGATTATACCATCCCCTAAATTGTTTGTATTGGGGTTTTGCATCGCAGTCAACTTTATTTAGATCATGTTGCCATTGTTGGGATGCATATCTGAGAGAAGGTTTCTTTCTGGAGGACAAGACCCAGTGCTGGTGGGATTCCAACACAGTACTTTACAGTTCAGCGAGCTCTACCACTAGGCCACCCTTCTCTCAGATAGTGGTCTATGAACAAGATGAGACTGAAAGTTTATCAACCTCATTTGAGGCAAGGAGACTGAATCTTATTATAAAATATGTTGCCAGTCTTTGACATTGATGGGTTCACATGGCTGAAGAACGTAGACCTCATACCTTTGCCCGGCATTGACCATTTTGACCTTTTTCAATAAAAACTGCGTATAAAAAAATTACATTTACCCACCTACCCTGGATTTTTTGCGTAAAAATTAAAATGAAAATAAAAAGATTTTCCTACCTACCTACCCTAATTTTTTTCAGACCGGTAGCGGAAACACAGCTATTTTTTTTTTTAGGCCTTATGATGTTGGTTCACCCTATAAAAACGGTGGTACTAGATGCTTTTGGCGCTGATAAGACACAGATAGCTGTAAAAATGAGCGGGGCTTAGACCAAAATTTTGCCATGGCAGTGCGGGGAAGATATTTCCAGGGTTTGCTTTATATAGTCAAAAAGGGCTGTGAAAAAGGAAAGATAGCAGGCTACGGGGGGGGGGGGTCATCTTTAGGAAGAGGAAATGAAAGTTTATATAAATGGTCATGGTCACATGACCAAGATGGCCACCATGGCTATAAATATCAAAAAATTTAAAAAATTCTTCAGAACCAGAAGGCCTATGATTTTGAAACTTGGCATGAAGCATTAAGGAACGGAGTTTGTATAAATTTGTATAAATCATGACACTGGGATGACCTTTACCTATTTCATGGCAAGGTCAACTTAGATTGCCCATGCATTTGAATGGAGCAAATTGTTTTAAATGTCATTTGAAGGACAAAACTTGCAGTTAATTGGCAAATGGACTGAATTTTTATGATTTGAAAAAGACATTGACTCCAGGAGTTATTCTGACCCTGCCGTATAGTTATATACATGCATTGTACCATTCTAGTCTAACAAGTTTATCGGTACGTGTATATATCTCGGGTCTCAGGTGAGTGTTTACAGGACCATTGGTCCTCTGGTTTGCAGGACAAACCCCAATTTTGTAGGACAGTTCTATATATAATCATAGTAATTTTGGTATTTTTTTGCCAGACATTTGTCTGACAGAATAAATATTTTTTGTCAGACAGAATGAAATTTTGCTGGTTTTGACTGACAGACTGGCACTTTTCTCAAAGACTGGTGTAGTTGAAATCGGATTTCAGTACTTGCTATAAATTGATCAGGGCTTGCTAGTCAGTTTCCAGGATGGCTTATGACCTAACTGACTTAACAGAACACAGTTATAGATTAGACATGATACATGTATAAATTTGTGGGAGAAATAATGCTATCATGATTTTAAGTTTCTGTTTAGGTAATGTATGATAAACACAATGTATTTAGTTGTTTTTTATGACCCCAATTTTGAAAAAGTTGGAAGGGCATATTGTTTTCGGTTTGTCTGTCTGTGCATGTGTGAGTGGGTGTGTCTGTAAGTCACCTTTTTTAAAACTTCTGAATGGTGCATGCTCGGGATTTGAAATTTTGTATGTATATTCTTCATGAAAATATTGTTGACCCATATTTTTTTTGCATGGCCGAGTTATGCCCCTTTTCTGAATTATCCCTTGGAAATCTTGTGTGCAAGATATTTCAAAAGGTATTAAAGCTAGAGCCATCAAATTTGGTACACTGGTTGGGGCCAAGGAGTAGATGACCTGATTCGCTTTTGAGAACTTTCTTTAAAATTTTGACAAAATTATGCAATTTTGAAAATGTCATTGATTTATTCACTTTTCAGTGAAATTTGGAACTTTTGAATGTCAATTTTGACAAAATTATGCAATTTTGAAAATTTCATTGATTTTTTTTTCCACTTTTCGGTCAACTTTAAAAACTTTTGAATGGTGAATGATGGGTTATGAAATTTTATATACAAATTCCTCATGAAAAAATATTTGACCCATACTTTTTCATGTCTAAGTTATGCCCCTTTTTGGAGTTATGTCCCTTTGAAAACAAAATATGAAAATTTTGTGTGCAAGATATCTCAAAAAGTACTCGAGCTAGAGTCTTCATATTTGGTATACTGGTTGATGCTGAGAAGAAGCTCACCTGGTAAACTTTTGAGGACTTTCAGTCAAATTTCGACAAAATTACTCCTTTTTTTGATTTTTTACTCCATTTCTAAATTGTCTGCAAAAAGCTTACATTCTTTTTCTGGTCCGGACAACTTCTTCAGGAAATTAAATTTCGATTCATTCATATGAAATAAATGAATCATACAAAGTGCCAGTTTAGGGACAAGCATACAGTTGGGGACATGGTGTTTCACAAACACGCATTTCTAGTTCTCTTTTTTTCAGGTCAATCAGTCATACAGAGTCTGTAGACAGTTTACTATCTGACATGAACACTTGAATGAATTTGTTTGATGGGTGGCACAGATGTAGTAAATGGGTAAGAGCATGTTGGAAAGTGAAGATGGTCATGAAGTTTATTTATTGTTGGAAAAGACTAAATTGACAATCAGGTACTTGTACCAAGAAAGCATATGGTAAGCGAATGAGCAGCTGCTTCCAAGGTGGTCACTCAGCAAACTGAACTTAACTATATGAAAACATGCATAAAGAGCAAACAGCACATAATGTGAACCAATAACCATAAACAATTAGAACCACAACAGAAGTATGGCCTTTGAACAATCAGTATAGTAATATAAAATGTTTGGAAACCACCTTTTGTATTTCACCTTCTTCAGAAATAGTTACTGACAAATATAATTCACCGAACTGCCAATGTATCTGAAAATGGTTATCAAATAATCAGTAAAGGCTAAAAGTGAGCTTTACCATGCATCATATATATATATAAGGGAGGTAATCTAAATACATGCATATTGACAATGTTATAGGAAATTCCAGGACTTCATTCAAATGTTAGCATCTCATTTAATGGGACCTAATGATGAAAGGCATATAGCAAACATATCGTACAGGACCTAAGGGGACTGGAAGTTTGATATTTTGTGGCATCATATTAGATGAAGCATTTGATAAAAATCTTTTTGAAAAAAATAATGGCATGCTACTTTAGTCTTAAATTATAAACAAATACATGTAGTTACAAAGAACTTCTGCAAAGGTAGGTATATTGATATAATGTACATGTTCATGACATTTGTAAACTCTTTAGCTGTAGTTTTAGTAACTTTTACTGTTTTATATGAGCTGCCTTGTATAAAAAGCAATAATGTGGTTTCTGAACAGGCCTGACACAATCCGACTTGTACAAGCACAGACAAGAGCTAGAACGTTGAAATTTCAGATTTCAGTAGAAGAAGAATTGTACTATCCGAGTAGCGAAAACAAAGGCGCCGATCAGCAGTTACTGCGAAGCTGATCTGTGCCTTTGTTTTTTACTATAAAGATTGTTGTTTTTCCCATGTGGTGGCTCATATATCATTCATTGATTTTTCCAGAGGCTTTCAATTTGTATGACATTGACAAGAATGGTTTTATCACCATGAAGAAGATGACTGACATCATTGATGCTATTTCAAGCATGGTTGAGAACACAAAGATGAAGATATGCCAGAGAAGAGAGTCAGGAAGAGGTTTCTCTCAGATGGAAATGGTAAGCTTTTGTCAAAGCTTATCAGCTCGCCTGAGCTGAAGGCTAATGGGGAGCTTATAGGATGGTACTCAAGCCGGCATCCCTGCATGTGTGCATTCACATTTTCAAAGATTTTCTTCTCTGAAACAGCTTGACAAATCAAAGGCAAATTTCGTATGAGCATCTACAGGATGTTGGGACCAAAGTCCAACGTCTATATAAATAATTCAGGTCACATGACCAAGATGCTCAACTTTGCGTGAAACATGAATCACTAAAGTACTACAAAGTATATATAAATCATGACCCTGTTTAGACCTTGGCATATTTTACTGCAAGATCATCATAGGTCGCTTATGCATTTGAATGGGAAAAACTGGTTAAATGTCATTTAAAAAGAATATCTTGCATGGAATGGGCAGCAGGACTGAATATAAATGATTCTGATAACTTTCCACCCCACAGGCTCATCTGCCCCTCCCCCCATTTTGTGAAGAAGTAGGACTGAATATCAATGATTTTAAAAAAGATTAGACCTCAGGGGTTCATCTGCTTCCACCTGGGGGCAATATTATGTATACAACCATAATTTTTAAACCTCTTCTCTGAAACTGCTTGGCTTATCAATGCCAACTTAAAGGAAGTGGGAACCAATGTGTATACAAAAATCCTGGTCAAGATGGCTGCCATGCCCATGCATGGTAAAATCCACGACTTCTTTTCTTTTGTCCAGTGAATGTATTTTTTGACTCTCAGGAGAGCGTTCATTGTATTTGGGCTACTTGTTGAGATTCCTAATTCCTATGAATGAGTTGCTTGATTCTAAAGCACCTTTAAATATTTTTCACAAGGGGCGTTGCTGGTATTTCAGACAGGATGTAGCTGCGATGTCAGGCCAAAACTAATATCATATACTAACTCAGCTTTTAATCTCAACTGAAAATTTGTAAAAACCTGTTTAAAATCATATTGATTCCTAATTTGATTAGAAGAAGAGTGTCAATACAAATGCTGTAAATGCCATGTACAGATAATTTTGAGCCTGGGTCAAAAGTTAGAAAGTCCAATGGATAGACACTCAAAATTAGTAACTTTTTAATTTCAGGCTGGAGAACGTTTTTCTGCTTCCTGCAATTATAATGTTTCAACTTCATGGTAATATGTTTGATTAGCACTGAGGTGAACCCAAGAACAGCCCTAAATCAGCAAATCTTTTATTGGTATGTAGATTTGCTCATGAAAATATTCTTCCTCTTCTGCTCATACAAATGTAACATTTGTCTGTTGTGAAAGAAATTTGCAGTAAACACTAGTAACCTGCCTATGGGAAGCTAACCTGTGAGCTGGAGGGTTTATAGGATAGAATGGACCTTAGCTGTTTACCATGGGGGACCGGTAAAGTATTGTAAGCCAAATGAGCAGCTATTTTCTCAATAGGTGGCCACTCGGTTACCTTAACTAAAAATATGAAAACATACATACATGTAAGGCGCCAACAGCATCAAAAATTTTAAACACCAAGACATAAAACAAAAAGAACCACCACAGAAGTATCTAAAATCTTCTACTCCAGAGCTAGTGCACCAGTTTCAACAGAACTTGGGATGTTGCAGGCGGAAAGAATCTATGCTTATAAATTACGACTTTCACTGTCATTGACCTACTTGAGGCAATAGTGAACTCTAGGTTCCCTGGGCAGTTGGTTTGGGAAAACTGAAGAAAATGTCATTGAGAGGGCAAATCTTGCACAAAATTAGCAAATTGACAGAATATGCTGCACGAGTCTGACCAACAACAACAACAAAAAAAAAAAGGATCCCAAGAATTTATCTGTCAGCACCTTGGATTTATATACATGCATTTGACCATTTATAGTATTCATACATGTTTTAATATTGTTATACATGTATATACCAGACCTCAGGTTATCATTTACTAGACCATTGACCCTTTCGTTTCAGAGAACCTGCCAGTCTCAAATTAGGCCAGTTCCTTCAACCACCAGCTCATCAACTCAGGCAGTGCTAAATGCAGAGATATTCCTTGGAAAAGATGACTGAAAGAAATAACTTTGTCATTCATGGAATTTGATGATAATTTTCAAAATTTGTTGAGCTCATTGGCTTGAAAATGACAAGTATACCAAAAACCATGACAGTTTTAGTAAATGGTGAAAAAATATGAATTGAGATGGACTGCAAACATAACTGAAACAGTAAGAGTGTATGATGAGAATGCTTCAGACAACGCGGCTATTCTTGGTCTACACATTAATGTCCAGTACAAAAGAAAATATTGAAATGCTCAGTTTAAGTAAATGATAAATGGATACTGTGTCATTTTCTTATTAAAACCGGCAATGTCTGTGATATTGAACTCTAAAAATCTGATTACATATCATAACATTCTTCACAGAACACATACAGTATTTAAAAAAAGGTACAAGTAGGCAAAGATCAGGAAAAGGCACAATCATGAAAAGAATCCCACTCCAAAAACCCGAAGTGGGAAAAAACCAAGCTAACAATCAGGTACTTATACCATGAAAACATTTCGTAAGCCGAATGAGCAGCTATTTTCCCAATAGGCGGCCAATCAGTTAAATAAACTAAAATATGAAAACATACATAAAGCACCAACAGCACAAAAGTATTAAACACCAAGACATAAAACAAAAAGAAGCACCACAGAAGTTTGCATCTGAATCTGAATGGTTTACCAGTGACTCGCCAAATTGACAATACTTCACTAGGGGGTACACCAGAAGGGAAATCAGTCCAACACATATGCCAACTCAAAAACAAGTTCTACCTCAACTGAGCCAAAGACTCACTGGTGAGCTAATAGGTGCTAGTTAAGCTAAAAGGATTGGCATGTCATGGCGTCAGTCGGCTTTGTCAATTTTATTTGTACATGATAAATGAAAATCTCCTCTAAACCTCATGGTGTATATTAACCAACTTTCAAATCGAAATCTTATTCCAATTTGTTACATCGTTTCCCACAGTAATATCTTAGAAATGCCTAAGAAACAAAATTTGACATCGCCACAAAATGGGTTAAAGTCATCGTTGGATCAAAAAGTGACTGCTTTCCCAGTTTTGTTTGGTTTACTTTAGTTAAATGATGGCTTATTTAACTTTCCAGTCAAATTATTTTGTCATAGTGAGAAGCCACTACTTTCTGGGTTATAAACTATGTCAAATCTTCCTACGTTTCTAAAAACTTTCTAGTAATATGATGGAGATAATTCATTTTGCATGTAGCAACGCCATATATAATATGAATACTTCATATTATATTTTTCTTGTTCTTTCTCACTTTAATTGCATACACCATAGCGGATCTATAGATGATCCGGATCAAAACAATTTTCAAAAGAAGTTTACAAAAATAAAAAAACAAGATTTTTTTTAAAACGAACTTGGCCATCTGTTCTTGACTGAAACGTTTCATTCGTTCAATGATCGTGGATAATGACGTCAACATCTTGTTCACGTCAATGGTTCCCGACTCATATATAGAAACACGATGGAAACAAGAAAAAATATAACATGAACTATCATGTTATTTTAGGCGGCTTCGTAGATGCATTGTCATAACAGTAGCCCAAGGGCAACGATCCCCCATCCCGAGAGTAAGGAAGTAGTCGCTTGGCATTTTGTTGTTGCTTTTTTTATACATTATATGAGCATTGCATACGTCTTGGTCATGTGACCTGGTCTTTTAATATACATATTGGTTACGCCTTCCTAAAGATGCTTCATATAAAATTCGGCTTTGATTGGCCGAGCGGTTTCAGATGAGATGGTTGAATATTATGGCAATATACATGTATTTTACGCAGGGTGGGGAAAGATGTCTCCCCTACCTCAAAGGTTCAATTTTCTTTTCAGAATCAAAAATATAGCCAAATAATGAAAGAAAAGTAACAAAACTATTGATGATAAAATTGAATGTCAGCACGCTAATACAATCATTAAAACATACTGGAATCATAACGGGATTCAATATTATGTAAATGACCATTATTTTATTTAATACATAGAGGATATTTACTTTTTTGAGGTGATAACCAAATATATTTCATCAAAATTCACGAGTGCGTAGCACGAGTGAAAATTTAGATGTTTTCAAGTCACGAGATGAAATATATTTGGTATTTACCTATAAAAAGTAAATTTTCTTTTTATTTTATACAATACACGGGCATTTTCCTGTTCACAAATCAGGCGGTGAAAATGCAAAAACCAAAATTTTTGAAAACACAAATAATTTTGGTACCACATTGTTCCTAACGTTCTAACTAAGAAAATGAATACCCACACTTTATGTTTTCGTTCGTAAATAACGGAGTTATAGGCATTTGAATTTCTGAAGTGAGGCACATTTAATGACGTCAAGTGAATGGAAACGTCAGAAGTAATCCAAACTTTACAGTGAAAATATCGGCTGATATCAATCACTAGTGAAAATATCAATATCAATTCTGCAGTGAAAATATCACTTTTATCCATTTTTGATATACATTAATTTCACTGCTAAGTATAAAATAAATAGAGGATATTTGCTTTTTTGAGGTGAATACCAAATATATTTCATCGAGTTAGTTGAAAACATCAGAATTTTCACGAGTGCGCAGCACGAGTGAAAATTTTTATGTTTTCAACTCACGAGATGAAATATATTTGGTATTCAACCGGGACAATAGTCGTATTTCAATATAGGCACATAAGCAAGCAATCGATATTACTAGCGCTCAGGTAAATTTACGGAGACTTTCCGATAATATCCGATATTGGCCGGCGATATTCGAGTATCATTCGGCTAATCTGTCCAGGTAATGTCAGTGTTGCCTGGGTACAGTTGAGATTTGATCGCTTTATTTTAACAGCTTTCTCTGCAGCTTTCTCTGCGTGAAAACTTGATTTTAATTAAGCGCAGTTGAACCCCACTTTTACATAGCAAAACTGGGGTATGCATGGGTATACCTATTTTTCTTATTTCTGCTCCAAAACATAGGTTGTGGGTACTCGTTAGAACCGCCTCGGTGAGGCGGTTCTAACGTGCACCCACAATCTATGTTTTGAGCAAAAATAAGAAAAATGTCAATTTTTTTCAGATGAAAATTTTTCAATGTTTATAGCTAAAATAAATCTCTGTATATTGCATGGGCAAGTTTTCGTAATGCAGGGACAGGGACCGGGGGTATTCATCTGCTACCCCCATGTCACTTCGGATGATTTTATATAGGATATAACAGAGAACCAACGTAAACAAAATCATTCGTCTTGCAGATGCATTTTCAAGATGATTTAAGAAGCTGCATTTATTATTTTAATAGACTTCATTAGTTGTTTGTAATCTTATATGGAGAATAAACGTGTTGTTCCCCTTTTGAAAATATTTGCGCAGTAGTAATCATATTGTTAAAAATAAATTTAGAAGGCTATCAGAATCCGAATGTGAAAGACACATATAAAATATTAAATAAATTCGTTTTTCTTTATATAGAAATTAAATGTAATTCGTGCCAAATAAATGAATTTAGAATATTTATACATTTTCGCTGGGTAAAAAAAACTTAGATATTCACAGTCTATATATATCGAATTAAATTCTTCACTTCTATACTCAAACGGGCGGTATAAGGGCGGTGTAAGGGCGGTGATGACCTGCACAGCGCTGAAACACTATTTTCCATAAGACCCAAGTATGCAGTTCAACCTTGATACAGTTTTAATGATAACCAATCCGGTCTTTGTCTGACATGGTCAGAAATGCCGACCAGAAAGTAGGTTTTCACGCTTTGGTGATTATAAGGTAGTTAAAAGGATTACACCTGACATCCAGCGTATTTAGGCTGTCGCCGCAAGGTATTAAAGTCACGCTTCTTATAAAAACATTCTCACATGATAATTTGGCAGCGTCATAGAAAAGCTGTTTTGACAGACAAAACTGATTCTGCATATCAGGCAGGCTACTCTTAGCCAAGTCTGCATATAGAGATCTAGAATCTTAAAACGAAATTCCACGTTTAATTAAACTACATTTTTTGTTAAAGCACCATGCGGTGTAAACCTGACACGCCTCAATAATGCAAACGGTTTTTCTAAGGTAGGCCAAGAAACAGTCTCATGTACAAGAATAAAATACCAAATGAGCCTTCGCATGAGAAAACAAGTTTGGTTTCCGACCAGGTCAGGCACAAGCCGGCCTGTACAGTCACAGAAGCCGGCTAGAAGTTTGAAATTTCGTATTTAAGAAGAAGAGGAATTTGCTATCTATAAAGCTTCGTATTTAAGAAAAAGAGGAATTTACTATGAAGCGAAAACAAAGACGCAGAAACTTGTCATTTTCATTGAGAATTATCTCAAATTATTTCTTTGTCGTCAAGAATTTCATATATCGCATATAAGAAAGAAAGACAGATAGAAAGAAATGAATAAAAGAAAGAAAGAAAGAAAGAAAGAAAGAAAGAAAGAAAGAAAGAAAGAAAGAAAGAACTGAATGAATGAATGAATGAATGAATGAATGAATGCGTAATTACACATATTTAGGTTGATAAATGTAGGAGTCGTCTCTACTACTGTAAATGTATAATGATTAAATGTTTTTGTTTTGTGTCAAAATGCTTTGAGAAAGGTAATATTAAAAAATAGATTTTAAATATCTTTGAATTCTTCACCTTGGTTAAATAAGGCATGCATAATGTGTTATGGCACAGTGTCATCACCATGCACCGCTTTCGGTAAATGAGTAATTAAACTCGTTCAGTTTGCTCAATTATATCTCGAGTATGTGTGAAATACTTAAGTTAAATGGATTACATGTACATAATTTGATTTCTTTAATTGTTGTCGGGATTCAGTTGTTCAGGCGATGATCGCTTTAAACGTTTATGTGTGATGTTTTTGTTCTTTAATTAAAGCTAATAAAAGCTGCTATTTTGTTTGGATTGACTTTAAATGACAGATATCGAGCACTCGTCCTGTTGCGGATTACAGCATCAAAAGAAAAATACAAATACCTCACGAAATAATTATAAACAAGAAAAATATAATATGAAGTATTCATATTATATATGGCGTTGCTACATGCAAAATGAATTATCTCCATCATATTACTAGAAAGTTTTTAGAAACGTAGGAAGATTTGACATAGTTTATAACCCAGAAAGTAGTGGCTTCTCACTATGACAAAATAATTTGACTGGAAAGTTAAATAAGCCATCATTTAACTAAAGTAAACCAAACAAAACTGGGAAAGCAGTCACTTTTTGATCCAACGATGACTTTAACCCATTTTGTGGCGATGTCAAATTTTGTTTCTTAGGCATTTCTAAGATATTACTGTGGGAAACGATGTAACAAATTGGAATAAGATTTCGATTTGAAAGTTGGTTAATATACACCATGAGGTTTAGAGGAGATTTTCATTTATCATGTACAAATAAAATTGACAAAGCCGACTGACGCCATGACATGCCAATCCTTTTAGCTTAACTAGCACCTATTAGCTCACCAGTGAGTCTTTGGCTCAGTTGAGGTAGAACTTGTTTTTGAGTTGGCATATGTGTTGGACTGATTTCCCTTCTGGTGTACCCCCTAGTGAAGTATTGTCAATTTGGCGAGTCACTGGTAAACCATTCAGATTCAGATGCAAACTTCTGTGGTGCTTCTTTTTGTTTTATGTCTTGGTGTTTAATACTTTTGTGCTGTTGGTGCTTTATGTATGTTTTCATATTTTAGTTTATTTAACTGATTGGCCGCCTATTGGGAAAATAGCTGCTCATTCGGCTTACGAAATGTTTTCATGGTATAAGTACCTGATTGTTAGCTTGGTTTTTTCCCACTTCGGGTTTTTGGAGTGGGATTCTTTTCATGATTGTGCCTTTTCCTGATCTTTGCCTACTTGTACCTTTTTTTAAATACTGTATGTGTTCTGTGAAGAATGTTATGATATGTAATCAGATTTTTAGAGTTCAATATCACAGACATTGCCGGTTTTAATAAGAAAATGACACAGTATCCATTTATCATTTACTTAAACTGAGCATTTCAATATTTTCTTTTGTACTGGACATTAATGTGTAGACCAAGAATAGCCGCGTTGTCTGAAGCATTCTCATCATACACTCTTACTGTTTCAGTTATGTTTGCAGTCCATCTCAATTCATATTTTTTCACCATTTACTAAAACTGTCATGGTTTTTGGTATACTTGTCATTTTCAAGCCAATGAGCTCAACAAATTTTGAAAATTATCATCAAATTCCATGAATGACAAAGTTATTTCTTTCAGTCATCTTTTCCAAGGAATATCTCTGCATTTAGCACTGCCTGAGTTGATGAGCTGGTGGTTGAAGGAACTGGCCTAATTTGAGACTGGCAGGTTCTCTGAAACGAAAGGGTCAATGGTCTAGTAAATGATAACCTGAGGTCTGGTATATACATGTATAACAATATTAAAACATGTATGAATACTATAAATGGTCAAATGCATGTATATAAATCCAAGGTGCTGACAGATAAATTCTTGGGATCCTTTTTTTTTTTGTTGTTGTTGTTGGTCAGACTCGTGCAGCATATTCTGTCAATTTGCTAATTTTGTGCAAGATTTGCCCTCTCAATGACATTTTCTTCAGTTTTCCCAAACCAACTGCCCAGGGAACCTAGAGTTCACTATTGCCTCAAGTAGGTCAATGACAGTGAAAGTCGTAATTTATAAGCATAGATTCTTTCCGCCTGCAACATCCCAAGTTCTGTTGAAACTGGTGCACTAGCTCTGGAGTAGAAGATTTTAGATACTTCTGTGGTGGTTCTTTTTGTTTTATGTCTTGGTGTTTAAAATTTTTGATGCTGTTGGCGCCTTACATGTATGTATGTTTTCATATTTTTAGTTAAGGTAACCGAGTGGCCACCTATTGAGAAAATAGCTGCTCATTTGGCTTACAATACTTTACCGGTCCCCCATGGTAAACAGCTAAGGTCCATTCTATCCTATAAACCCTCCAGCTCACAGGTTAGCTTCCCATAGGCAGGTTACTAGTGTTTACTGCAAATTTCTTTCACAACAGACAAATGTTACATTTGTATGAGCAGAAGAGGAAGAATATTTTCATGAGCAAATCTACATACCAATAAAAGATTTGCTGATTTAGGGCTGTTCTTGGGTTCACCTCAGTGCTAATCAAACATATTACCATGAAGTTGAAACATTATAATTGCAGGAAGCAGAAAAACGTTCTCCAGCCTGAAATTAAAAAGTTACTAATTTTGAGTGTCTATCCATTGGACTTTCTAACTTTTGACCCAGGCTCAAAATTATCTGTACATGGCATTTACAGCATTTGTATTGACACTCTTCTTCTAATCAAATTAGGAATCAATATGATTTTAAACAGGTTTTTACAAATTTTCAGTTGAGATTAAAAGCTGAGTTAGTATATGATATTAGTTTTGGCCTGACATCGCAGCTACATCCTGTCTGAAATACCAGCAACGCCCCTTGTGAAAAATATTTAAAGGTGCTTTAGAATCAAGCAACTCATTCATAGGAATTAGGAATCTCAACAAGTAGCCCAAATGCAATGAACGCTCTCCTGAGAGTCAAAAAATACATTCACTGGACAAAAGAAAAGAAGTCGTGGATTTTACCATGCATGGGCATGGCAGCCATCTTGACCAGGATTTTTGTATACACATTGGTTCCCACTTCCTTTAAGTTGGCATTGATAAGCCAAGCAGTTTCAGAGAAGAGGTTTAAAAATTATGGTTGTATACATAATATTGCCCCCAGGTGGAAGCAGATGAACCCCTGAGGTCTAATCTTTTTTAAAATCATTGATATTCAGTCCTACTTCTTCACAAAATGGGGGGAGGGGCAGATGAGCCTGTGGGGTGGAAAGTTATCAGAATCATTTATATTCAGTCCTGCTGCCCATTCCATGCAAGATATTCTTTTTAAATGACATTTAACCAGTTTTTCCCATTCAAATGCATAAGCGACCTATGATGATCTTGCAGTAAAATATGCCAAGGTCTAAACAGGGTCATGATTTATATATACTTTGTAGTACTTTAGTGATTCATGTTTCACGCAAAGTTGAGCATCTTGGTCATGTGACCTGAATTATTTATATAGACGTTGGACTTTGGTCCCAACATCCTGTAGATGCTCATACGAAATTTGCCTTTGATTTGTCAAGCTGTTTCAGAGAAGAAAATCTTTGAAAATGTGAATGCACACATGCAGGGATGCCGGCTTGAGTACCATCCTATAAGCTCCCCATTAGCCTTCAGCTCAGGCGAGCTGATAAGCTTTGACAAAAGCTTACCATTTCCATCTGAGAGAAACCTCTTCCTGACTCTCTTCTCTGGCATATCTTCATCTTTGTGTTCTCAACCATGCTTGAAATAGCATCAATGATGTCAGTCATCTTCTTCATGGTGATAAAACCATTCTTGTCAATGTCATACAAATTGAAAGCCTCTGGAAAAATCAATGAATGATATATGAGCCACCACATGGGAAAAACAACAATCTTTATAGTAAAAAACAAAGGCACAGATCAGCTTCGCAGTAACTGCTGATCGGCGCCTTTGTTTTCGCTACTCGGATAGTACAATTCTTCTTCTACTGAAATCTGAAATTTCAACGTTCTAGCTCTTGTCTGTGCTTGTACAAGTCGGATTGTGTCAGGCCTGTTCAGAAACCACATTATTGCTTTTTATACAAGGCAGCTCATATAAAACAGTAAAAGTTACTAAAACTACAGCTAAAGAGTTTACAAATGTCATGAACATGTACATTATATCAATATACCTACCTTTGCAGAAGTTCTTTGTAACTACATGTATTTGTTTATAATTTAAGACTAAAGTAGCATGCCATTATTTTTTTCAAAAAGATTTTTATCAAATGCTTCATCTAATATGATGCCACAAAATATCAAACTTCCAGTCCCCTTAGGTCCTGTACGATATGTTTGCTATATGCCTTTCATCATTAGGTCCCATTAAATGAGATGCTAACATTTGAATGAAGTCCTGGAATTTCCTATAACATTGTCAATATGCATGTATTTAGATTACCTCCCTTATATATATATATGATGCATGGTAAAGCTCACTTTTAGCCTTTACTGATTATTTGATAACCATTTTCAGATACATTGGCAGTTCGGTGAATTATATTTGTCAGTAACTATTTCTGAAGAAGGTGAAATACAAAAGGTGGTTTCCAAACATTTTATATTACTATACTGATTGTTCAAAGGCCATACTTCTGTTGTGGTTCTAATTGTTTATGGTTATTGGTTCACATTATGTGCTGTTTGCTCTTTATGCATGTTTTCATATAGTTAAGTTCAGTTTGCTGAGTGACCACCTTGGAAGCAGCTGCTCATTCGCTTACCATATGCTTTCTTGGTACAAGTACCTGATTGTCAATTTAGTCTTTTCCAACAATAAATAAACTTCATGACCATCTTCACTTTCCAACATGCTCTTACCCATTTACTACATCTGTGCCACCCATCAAACAAATTCATTCATGTGTTCATGTCAGATAGTAAACTGTCTACAGACTCTGTATGACTGATTGACCTGAAAAAAAGAGAACTAGAAATGCGTGTTTGTGAAACACCATGTCCCCAACTGTATGCTTGTCCCTAAACTGGCACTTTGTATGATTCATTTATTTCATATGAATGAATCGAAATTTAATTTCCTGAAGAAGTTGTTCGGACCAGAAAAAGAATGTAAGCTTTTTGCAGACAATTTAGAAATGGAGTAAAAAATCAAAAAAAGGAGTAATTTTGTCGAAATTTGACTGAAAGTCCTCAAAAGTTTACCAGGTGAGCTTCTTCTCAGCATCAACCAGTATACCAAATATGAAGACTCTAGCTCGAGTACTTTTTGAGATATCTTGCACACAAAATTTTCATATTTTGTTTTCAAAGGGACATAACTCCAAAAAGGGGCATAACTTAGACATGAAAAAGTATGGGTCAAATATTTTTTCATGAGGAATTTGTATATAAAATTTCATAACCCATCATTCACCATTCAAAAGTTTTTAAAGTTGACCGAAAAGTGGAAAAAAAAATCAATGAAATTTTCAAAATTGCATAATTTTGTCAAAATTGACATTCAAAAGTTCCAAATTTCACTGAAAAGTGAATAAATCAATGACATTTTCAAAATTGCATAATTTTGTCAAAATTTTAAAGAAAGTTCTCAAAAGCGAATCAGGTCATCTACTCCTTGGCCCCAACCAGTGTACCAAATTTGATGGCTCTAGCTTTAATACCTTTTGAAATATCTTGCACACAAGATTTCCAAGGGATAATTCAGAAAAGGGGCATAACTCGGCCATGCAAAAAAAATATGGGTCAACAATATTTTCATGAAGAATATACATACAAAATTTCAAATCCCGAGCATGCACCATTCAGAAGTTTTAAAAAAGGTGACTTACAGACACACCCACTCACACATGCACAGACAGACAAACCGAAAACAATATGCCCTTCCAACTTTTTCAAAATTGGGGTCATAAAAAACAACTAAATACATTGTGTTTATCATACATTACCTAAACAGAAACTTAAAATCATGATAGCATTATTTCTCCCACAAATTTATACATGTATCATGTCTAATCTATAACTGTGTTCTGTTAAGTCAGTTAGGTCATAAGCCATCCTGGAAACTGACTAGCAAGCCCTGATCAATTTATAGCAAGTACTGAAATCCGATTTCAACTACACCAGTCTTTGAGAAAAGTGCCAGTCTGTCAGTCAAAACCAGCAAAATTTCATTCTGTCTGACAAAAAATATTTATTCTGTCAGACAAATGTCTGGCAAAAAAATACCAAAATTACTATGATTATATATAGAACTGTCCTACAAAATTGGGGTTTGTCCTGCAAACCAGAGGACCAATGGTCCTGTAAACACTCACCTGAGACCCGAGATATATACACGTACCGATAAACTTGTTAGACTAGAATGGTACAATGCATGTATATAACTATACGGCAGGGTCAGAATAACTCCTGGAGTCAATGTCTTTTTCAAATCATAAAAATTCAGTCCATTTGCCAATTAACTGCAAGTTTTGTCCTTCAAATGACATTTAAAACAATTTGCTCCATTCAAATGCATGGGCAATCTAAGTTGACCTTGCCATGAAATAGGTAAAGGTCATCCCAGTGTCATGATTTATACAAATTTATACAAACTCCGTTCCTTAATGCTTCATGCCAAGTTTCAAAATCATAGGCCTTCTGGTTCTGAAGAATTTTTTAAATTTTTTGATATTTATAGCCATGGTGGCCATCTTGGTCATGTGACCATGACCATTTATATAAACTTTCATTTCCTCTTCCTAAAGATGACCCCCCCCCCCCCGTAGCCTGCTATCTTTCCTTTTTCACAGCCCTTTTTGACTATATAAAGCAAACCCTGGAAATATCTTCCCCGCACTGCCATGGCAAAATTTTGGTCTAAGCCCCGCTCATTTTTACAGCTATCTGTGTCTTATCAGCGCCAAAAGCATCTAGTACCACCGTTTTTATAGGGTGAACCAACATCATAAGGCCTAAAAAAAAAATAGCTGTGTTTCCGCTACCGGTCTGAAAAAAATTAGGGTAGGTAGGTAGGAAAATCTTTTTATTTTCATTTTAATTTTTACGCAAAAAATCCAGGGTAGGTGGGTAAATGTAATTTTTTTATACGCAGTTTTTATTGAAAAAGGTCAAAATGGTCAATGCCGGGCAAAGGTATGAGGTCTACGTTCTTCAGCCATGTGAACCCATCAATGTCAAAGACTGGCAACATATTTTATAATAAGATTCAGTCTCCTTGCCTCAAATGAGGTTGATAAACTTTCAGTCTCATCTTGTTCATAGACCACTATCTGAGAGAAGGGTGGCCTAGTGGTAGAGCTCGCTGAACTGTAAAGTACTGTGTTGGAATCCCACCAGCACTGGGTCTTGTCCTCCAGAAAGAAACCTTCTCTCAGATATGCATCCCAACAATGGCAACATGATCTAAATAAAGTTGACTGCGATGCAAAACCCCAATACAAACAATTTAGGGGATGGTATAATCTGACATATTTCACACAACAATACTCTTATTGCATGCAACTTAGCAGGAAAGGCCAGTATTGACAAACTAATAAGAAATGAACAGCTTTATTTTCAAAACGAAATCTGAAGAACACAAACAGACCTGTTTACATTCAAAACATGGCGTGTGTAGTCACTAATGAGGATATGTGTAGTTTTGGGTACTTAATTATTAAGTGTAGTCCATCACAGGATGCGTCAAACATCTTCGATTGCCTTAAACGAAAGGCTAAAACAAACAAAAAACTTTGTACGCAATTTAATATACATAATATCAGCATAAAATCAGATTAGGCATTAAAATTGATTAAAAATTCATCATAGAAATAAAAAAAAAAAAACGATAAAAACTATAAAAATGTACAATAAATATATATGTTCAATGACCTGCATGATTGTATCACCATGTTTAGACCTTGACTTGCTTGTTATGAAATCATGGCCAGGAGAAGCATGGTCATTTAAAGGGGCAGGAATTTCTGATTAGCCGGACCACTTTCGAATCTCTGCCTTTTAGTTGAGGGTTTTTCATGTTCTTCAAGTTCATTTTCATTCTTTCTTTTTGACATTTCCACAAAAATATAAAGTTTTTTCTAAAAATCTATCATCTAAAAATGGAGGCTAAAATCAGTGCGAGAATTCGCGAGAAAAGTGCAATATTTTCCACCAGACGCTTGCTAATCTGTTCATCGAGCCTCTACTCCAACAATTTTGCGCCTAAATGATCGAGATCGAAGATCGAGTTACTTCCCTTAGCTGAGAATAGAATAGACGAATGTCCGGGTAATGGACCAAAACAGACAAAAAATGACCGAAAAATCGGAATTTCGCAAGATGCGTAGTTTTGACCTAGCGATCCGTAGAGCGTATTTTAAAGCCCAAATACGTAGAAACTACGCAAAAAACGTAGTTATAAACAGGTCTGCACAAACCATCAACATGTAAATTTCGATAAAAAGACTACTCCCGAATTCAAAACTATAACTGTAACTGCATATCTGTTCCGCGTCACCTCAGCCCAATGTACAACTGCAACTGAACCAACGAAAATGCCAAATGCAGGGACTCCCTTTATAAGGGATTACTGAATCTGAATACATGTAGTTTACTGGTGACACGCCAAATTACATCATTTCACCAGGGATTTGGATGGGGGAGTATTTAGTCCCTAGAACGCACAACTGAAGAATTCTCTGAAAGCAACACCTGTTTATTCTGATTGTATTATCCTCCAACCGCTAGGAGGTCTCTGCTATCACCGAGTTACGATATGATTACCATCACAAATCTCCGATGATAGAACTACATTACCCGCCACTTACTATCATCTTAACATATTTACAGTATGCCATATACTCTATCATTGAAGTCATTTTATTTTGCGGGGGAGGTAGAAGTAGGTGGAGAGAAGCCAGTGTTCGCCTTATAAATGCTGAGCGAATTTTAGCAAGATAGCCACTGGTACCATTTTTTAACGTCTTTGGAATGACGCGGCCTTGGATCGAACCCACAGCCTCCCGCTTCTGCAGCGGACCCTGTAACCATTACGCTATCGGGACCGGTATATCATATTGCAGAAAGACAGGTTAGACCCAGATGAGAAAAATTTGTTTAATTAAGAACACTTTGAAGTGTTGTGACATGCCTTCGGTATATTCACTTTTAGAACAAGACATTTCTAATTCACAGTGGACTAAAACTCCTGAATGGCTCAGTTAACTTGTATGCCAGTTGAAGAAGCATGAAGTCAGTGTGAGTGCGTGTGGGTACAGATTTTGTCTGTAAGTCATGTCTGAAGACTATTCACAGCACAGTCTTCAGCCTCGTCACAGTATGTCCTTGTGAGCAGTTTGTTCTGGAAAATTGTCATGGGGCCTCGGTTTATAGTCTCAATACGAAGGACTGGAGAAACCAGGGATCGTATCTACAATCTCTGGTTTACAAGGCAAATGGCTTAACCACAGCACCACGGTGGCTTCTAAATGACACCAAATTCTACGTCATTTCGACGGAGTCTCGCTTAATAATCGGGGGAACTCTTCGATCAACAGAATAGACGCTGAAACTATCAGAGACATATCAGAAAAACCAACAAAACCCGCGACACGAAATGCTTGGGTCAGGCTACAGAAAAGGCTGGGTCGGATGTCGTTATTTTTATTTTTTATTTTAACCATAAAAATAGCAGAGTCGGCGGGTTGAGACAGGGTCGGTCGGGTTAGCGGAAACACAGCTTTTATTTTTTTACGCCTAACTCAGTTTAATAAACTGATGCGTTAGGCTATTAAATAAACATATAAACACTTTGAAAAAACACAGGCATGCATCTCGAGAAAAATCTGTAAGCCAAACAATGCATCTTAGCCCAAGTTCTATTGTCCCAGAATGTTCATACAATCACAATGCAAAACAGTGCAGAGAAGTATAAAGCATGTGCGAAAAGTTTTAACTTGTCATTCGTTTTGTTCGACTTCACTGACTCTGTTAAATAAACTGATCATCGAGCAGATAGAAACTTACAAATATCAGCTACTTCAAGCATCATTATGCTTCAAGCTGACATAGAATGTATGAGAGCTACTCGGCCATGTGTTATTTCCGGTCAAAATGAAAGTAGAAAACGAACCACATCGGAGCGATTTTTAACAAAATTACAAACGATTTTCTGCCTGTTAAAACACACCCTTAACCAAGGCTGAGGTAGTGACCTAAAGTAGTGAATGAAAAATAAATGGGCCAATTAAGAAAATTAGCCAGATACTGATATCACTTCTTCCGACCACTCTATTGACGTATTGTCAACTTAGCGTATCAACAGTAAACCATTCAGATTCAGCATAAACTGTATAATGTGGTAAACTTGTTAGATTGAATTGACATCGAAGAAAACTTAGTTAATCATAATGCCATTACAAGCCAGTCTGAATAAAATCGGAAATCATGTTGTTACATTATAGTGCAGGTCACAGCAGCTTGACACACATTCTTCACGTCAGTTGTGCATTTGATTGGTCGACAGAGCCACACCTCCAAATCGACGGCATTTGATTGGTCTACAGAGCCGTAGGTGATTTAACGAAACCAGGTCAAACACAAATCGAGACCCAAATCTAACGTTTTATACCCTCGTTTGCGAAAAACTCACTAAACATGCAAAGAAAAATTTACTCACCGCACGTCAGTCCAATAAACACACAAATTCGCCAATTAAAAGCACGAAATTTCCGTCGAGGATAAGCTATGGAATCATCGACTCGAGAAAACAAAATGGCGACGTAAGTCAAGCTTGTCATGAATCAAAAACCCAACTGATTGGTTCCCCGCAGCAGGTATTGAAACCCATTGTAAAATTATTGAAACGAGTACCAGAGGGCTCTCTATGGCGTAATTTTGGACTGATCCATTTAAAGGGGGACAACAGGTTATTTTAACTGTATTTCAATACATCAAATAACGAATTCATAGTGACTAACCATAATAACATCCTACAAAATAACAATATAAAGCTGTTCCGACATTATAGTTCTCTATCTTCTTCGAATTTTATTAAAATAAACAGCTAGTCAAATCTAAACACCCACCAAGAAGATACCAATCGAATTTTGATTATAAGATTAGGCACTATAAGACTAATTCTTTAAATAATTATTCTATTAATTAATCTAGAGAATTATTTATATTTTGAATAATTATAACAGTAATACTTAACGCCTAGAAAAAAATTCTCATAAAAATAAAATGATAAATAAAATGAGTAGAACTTGATTGCGAATTTAACACAGTGTCATTACTAATTGACATTATGCAATCATGAGCGAATTGACATCTGTGTTTTCAATTCAGCATCTACTGCCGAAAAAGGAGAACAAAATACGGTAAAGCTTAATGTTTTATTTCCGCAAAATATCACTCTCTAAACTTAAGCCTATTAATTTATTCATATAAATAGAGGATATTCAAGTTTTTGGAGAGAATATGAGTTTTATTTCATTGAGTGAAGTGAAAAAATTTTATATTTCATGAGTGCCGAAGGCATGAATGAAATATATAATTTTTCACTTCACTAGATGAAATAAAACTCATATTCACGACAAAAACTTGAATTTTCTTTTTATTATATTGCATGCAGTCATTGTAACGTTGCGCGCTAAAGCATATGACGTCAAAATCTTAAATGACGTCATTACGTCAGGTAATTACGTCGCTATTGTGTGTGAACGTTCATTGCGTCAACAATAGCATAGATTATAAAATTTAGTTATGTATAAATTAGAAATGAAACGGTGGAATCGTAATTTGCGTATTCCCAAATCTTATATTTTCACATGTGAAAATATAACTTTTTTTATATTTTCACATGTGAAAATATAACTTTTTCAAATATTGGTTATATTTAGTACATATTTCTCTATATTTCATCACTTGCCATATAATAAAATTCTTTATTACACTCTCAGTCATCAAATACATTTCATTTTCATATTAGAGCGATAATCTTCGCCCACGGCATTAAGTGCCGGTTCACATAAAAATCATGCAAAATTGAAAATTCACTCCACATCGAGTATAACAGATTTTGATGAAATTTATTTTATATGAAGGCCGTTATGGTAGTATTTGACCTCTGAAATATGTTTGAAAATTGTCCAGCAGTTTTAGAGAAAATTACGATTGAAGTTTTAAACACACTTTTACAAGTGATCACAAGTTTGCCTTGAAGTCTATGGGAAAATGTCGTCAATTTTCAAGTCAAATTTTGGTCACTTCAGTAGACGAGTTATTATACATAATATACATGAAAATGCAGCTTAACCTCTCTTCTACATTTTCCAAAAATAAAACGCGTTGCCAAATCACTTTTGATGCCGTATTTTGTACATGTTTACGCCTAGGTATTTCTTACTGCGCTGGTGTCCCGTTTAGCAGTAGAATTTCTTCTTGAAGCCGGTAACCAAACCGCGCGACGTTGCTAAGACAAAGCGTCATGTGACAAAAATCATGTGACAATACTTATTGAAAACACAACATGAAATTCTTGTGTTTTTAAGAAGCTACGAAATAAGTAAAAAGACGGAAAAGAATAGAAAGATGGAACGCATTTGACGTCACAAGACGTTAGATTAGTATGACGTGACGTCAGTCGTCACGTGCTTTCATCCTCACGTGCCAAGTCGCGTGGACCCTTAATTGACAATTAAGACACGTAAAATGTGGTCTTATTAGAAATAACATGCAACAATGTGGGAATTACGTCTTCCATTAAAACACGAATTATTCCTTTCGTCAGCGTGATATTTCAGTACACTGACACGAAGATAACCCAGTAAGGACGTTCTATTATTTTAAAAATAAACAGTAAAAGTAATAGAAAACGGCAAAAAAACCTAATAGGACGTTAAAAAACCAATCTTGTAAAATCATGAATATATAGCAGCAAAAATAAACTGTATTATCATGTTAAACTTACTCCCGGTGGTGTCACTCTTGAATTTTTTTGGGACCATGCTTGTTCCAAAAATCGCGGAAAAGGGGGTACTTTTGAGGTCAAAACGCGGACCGCGTTTTCGGGAAAAAGGGGGGTAATTTCAGATCGGGTTCCTCGTTTTCCATATTTAGGGGTGTTTTTCATTTCACTGTATTTCCGCGTTTAGGGGTGTTTAAAATCTCTCGCCGCATTTTTCGATGGAAAGGGGGTGTTTTTATCTGATTCTAATTCCGCGTTAGGGGTACTTAAATTCCGCCCCTCCGCGTTAAGGGGTATTTTAATTCCGCCCCTCCGCGTTTCCCACAGAAATGGTGTTTTCGTTTACGCTTACGGGAACGGGAGGACTTTCCGTAATTTTTTGTGGAAACCAAACCAGTCAAATTTTATAAAACGTTTTTCTATTGGACAATGATTTTTAAAATCAACAAATAAATGATGAGATGCATATAAAATCAACCAATCAATGAGGACATTCCATCTTGTGTCGGATTTTTTCTCGGCTCCAAAACTTACTAAGGCGTAAAAAATAATAGCTGTGTTTCCGCTAACCCGACCGACCCTGTCTCAACCCGCCGACTCTGCTATTTTTATGGTTAAAATAAAAAAAATAAAAATTACGACATCCGACCCAGCATTTTCTGTAGCCCGACCCAAGCATTTCGTGTCGCGGGTTTTGTTGGTTTTTCTGACACGTCTCTGATAGTTTCAGCGTCTATTCTGTTGTATCGTAGAATTCCCCCCGATTATTTAGCGAAGTTCCATCGAAATGACGTAGAATTTGGTGTCATTTAGAAGTCATTTAGGGGTCGCATATACGATCACGGGTTTCTCCAGTCATTCGTATTGAGACTAAACCGAGGCCCCATGGCAATTTTCCAGGACAAACTGCTCACAAGGACATACCGTGACGAGGCTGGAGACTGTGCTGTAAATAGTGACTTACGGATAAAAACTGTACACACCCCGGGGTACACACACGCACACACACACTGGCTTCATGCGTCTTCAACTGGCATACGAGTTAACTGAGCTATTCAGGAGTTTATTCCACTGTGAATTAGAAAAGTCTTGTTCTAAAAGTGAATATACCGAAGGCATGTCACAACACTTCAAAGTGTTCTTAATTAAACAAACTTTTCTCATCTGGGTCTTACCTGTCTTTCTGCAATATGATATACCGGCCCCGATAGCGTAATGGTTAGAGGGTCCGCTTCAGAAACGGGAGGCTGTGGGTTCGATACCAGGCCACGTCATACCAAAGACGTTAAAAATGGTACCAGTAGCTACCTTGATTTGCGCTCACTCATTTATAAGGCGAACACTGGCTTCTCTCCGACCCCCTCCCCACCTCCCCCGCATGATAAAATATAAAAAATAAATAACATGACCTCAATGATAGAGTAGTGTAAATATGTTAAGATGATGATTAGTGGCGGGTAGTGTGGTTCTATCACCGGAGACTTGTGATGGTAATCATACCGTAACTCTGGGATAGCCGAGGCGCTCCTAGCGGTTGGAGGATAATACATTCGGAATAAACAGGTGTTGCTTTCAGATAGTTTTTATGAATTACTAATTCAGCTGTGCGTTCTAGGGACTAAATACTCCCCCATCCAAACCCCTGGTGAAATTATGTCATTTGGCGTGTCACCAGTAAACTATTCAGATTCAGTAGTCCCTGATAGAGGGAGTCCCTGCATTTGGCATTTTCGTTGGTTCAGTTGCAGTTGCAGTTGTACAATGGGCCGAGGTGACCCGGAACAGATATGCAGTTACAGTTATAGTTTTTAATTCGTGAGTAGTCTTTCTATCGAAATTTATATGTTGATGGGTTGTGTTCTTCAGATAAAGTTGTTTATTTCTTATTAGTTTGTCATTAATGGCCGTTCCTGCTAAGTTGCATGTAATAAGAGTATTGTTGTGTGAAATATGCTAGGTTATCATCCCCTAAATTGTTTGTATTGGGGTTTTACATCGTAGTCAACTTTATTTAGCCTTTAGGTCATGTTGGGATGCATATGGGAGAGGTTTCTTTCTGAAGGACAAGACCCAGTGCTGGTGGGATTCAAACATAGTACTTTACAGTTCAGCGTCTGAGGCTCTACCACTAGGCCACCCTGCTCCCAGATAGTGGTCTATGAACAAGACAAGACTGAAAGTTTATCAACCTCATTTGAGGCAAGGAGACTGAATCTTATAAAATATGTGGCCAGTCTTTTTTATTAATGGGTTCACATGGCTGAAGAACGTAGACCTCATACCTTTGCAAGGCATTGACAATTTTGACCTTTTTCGATAAAAACTGCGTATAAAAAATTACATTTACCTACCTACCCTGGATTTTTTCGCGTAAAAAATAAAATAAAAATAAAAAGATTTTCCTACCTACCTACCCTATTTTTTTTTCAGACCGTTAGCGGAAACACGGCTATTTTTTTTTTTAGGCCTAAAATGGACGTCGATTGTCGGGGCAATCGGCGTGGGGCCTGCCGAAATTGCCCTGACTGTAGCTTCATAAGTGAAATTGGGGCAGTTAGGTGTGCATACTGCGGTTGCCCACCGGGGCAGCACGAGCTTGGTAAGGATGTAGAGTTAAAATAGCAATTTTGCACATGAATTTGGATGGTTCAAAAGTTGGTCAATCACGGAGTTGGTGGGTGGGGTGGGTGGGTTTGACTTTACTAGTTGGTTGGATAAAAGGGGGTGATAATTTTGTACAATGTCCTGGTTTTCGAAAAAAAAGGGGGGTATTTTGACAGTAGGTTGTCCTTGTTTTTACGATAAAAGGGGGTGATAACTTTGTACAATGTCGTGATTTTGCCAAAAAAGGGGGTATTTTGACAGCAGGTTGTCCTTGTTTTTGCGATATAAGGGGGTAATAATTATGTACAATATCCTTGTTTTTCTGAAAAGGGGGTTATTTTGACAGTAGGCTGTCCTTGTTTTTGCGATAAAAGGGGTATAAAATCTGTCAAATATCCTTGTTTTCGCGCGAAAGGGGGTATTTTTACAGCAGTTAGTCCTTGTTTTTGCGATGAAAGGGGGGTAAAAATGCTCCAGGAAGTCCTTGTTTTTGCGACATAAGGGGGGTGTTTTCAAAAACGTGTAACGAGCATGGGGTCAAAAAAATTTTAAGAGTGCCACCGCCGGGAACTTACTTAGAATTATAATTGATATTTTCAGCTGTAAACGCGTAAATCACTTTTAAACTATTAAAAGTATACTTGAAAAATAAAACTGATTGATTGTAATCTAAAAAAATACAATAATATAAATCAAAATTTGTTCATATTCTTGACCTTAAAACATTGAGGTCTTGTTTTAAGTTACTTCCCTTGAAATCTATCATAAAGATTATGCTTTAGTAAAAGCAGTACGCATTTTTGACTTGAAGTTTCCTGTCTATCGTATACACCTCCACCTTTGGATTTGTATTCCATCAGTGTCATGACAGCTTAGGTCGTGACATGGGTTAAAAGACTCATCCGAACGACTGAAGAAGAGCGGGGTAGAACCTGCAATCCACGATTCACACGGCGAGTAGCTAAACCATTCGTCCGCGAACATGAGGCTGTAACGGCGTGGAACGGAGTTGGCTCCGCCTCACTGAATTCCATTCAAGAACACCCTCACCCTGAGTACATATAAATTCAAGTTAACTGTCATAAAAGCAACGTGTATCGACATAAACTGTGTATTTGACGATCACAGGTGAATGACCATGTTGATCGAATCATGCACAATATGCCTAGCCGCTTCACACCAGTCTTGCAGTGTTTTGACGTATCGTACGCCTACCTTCAGGTATAACAAGACAGCTGTACCTTGAGAGTCGCACGCCGGTCACGGTTTGCAGCCTCGGAGAACGGGTAGAAAACAAAACAGTCGCATTCCGTTGCGGGGCAGGCGATAGTATGAATCGCGACCTGTCGTAAGAGATCGCACATAAATTACAAGACAGTCTTTCGACTTGCACGATTTGCAATGCATAGAGTGCCAATACGAGTACATTGCGAATTCGCCACCTGACAACGCTTATGTGACGCGTTTCTAACGTGTCTCTCGTTGAACTTGCTTTGAGCGTTGTTGTTGCTGGTTTTTTTTTTTTTTTTTTGTTTTTTTTTTGTTGTTTTTTTTTCTCAACACACCTGGCGCGCGTTTGTCCATAGACCAGTGTGTCACTCACTGTTTTTTTTTTTTTTTTTTTTTTTTTTTAATCCATTCCTGGGTCCTCATCAATGCCTTGGTTACATTTACCCCGATCATCGTGCGATTTTCAAGTTGGTCTGCTATTTTAGACATCGTAGGTGATCACGGGCATGTTAAGAATTCATACAGGCATCGTACGATTTCTTGCTCTTACTTTCGTCCACGTTCTGAGTGAAAACCATACGGAGATCGTCGGAAGATGTCTATGACGAATCCCTACGATTTCTGACTGAGCCTTTTCGGTCTCCTTACCGGCGATCACTGTACGGGCCCCGCCCATTGGGGCCCGAAGAAATAGATGGGTTTCTTGTGCCTCCAGGCAAAGCTTTTACACTGCTGACTGCATCTTATTACTGGTTAACCGCTCATGATGAGCCTGCCGAGGAAAAGTGGTTTCAAGTCATAGCGGTTGTGGCTTTGTTGTATGGTTATATATCAAGCACTTGTTGGATGTTTTGGGTAAAAGTCCCGGAAATGGAGACAACATCCCGACCTGATCTTAGCCGTTGACTGGGACGTTAAGCATCAATTTTAACATCAAACAAACGATGTCTGTACAATTTTTTGTCACCAAATTATCATAAAAAAACATGCGGTGGCTGCACGATCATCGCAGAGTCTCTTGACGATGCTCCCTACGGCGTGGGGCGTGGTAACGGTCTAACGTTTTTAAACACTTGACGTTGTAGCAGTATAGACTAATTCAAAATAGGAGCTAGGACATCTAAAGCCTGCGGGAGACCGCACGAAAAAGGAAAATCACAGAACAATTGCGCCTCGTGCAATGTATCTTGAACTGCATTCATTTTATTACACAGAAGTGCACGTTGGAAAGAATTTAGAGGAACAGTATGAAGAGTATAAAGGAACGAAAAAAAATATATATATTGAAGTGTTTACTATGAAATTTGTTTGTTTCAGCTTGAAAGTAGTTATATATTTTCCGAAAATTCAAGAATAACTAAAATTTAAAGAAATCTTATTTTCAAGGGGAACGACTTCATTTTTCAAGTTAAAGCTTTTTTTAAAATTAACAATAGTTAATTCAGGAGCATTTTTAATTGTGCTTGTTTTATGCACTTTCACTCGTACCTGGAAACACATTTTTGAAGATCTAGTTGATTCGCAATTATAGTAGAATTTCATATCGATATCAGACAACTTAGGTTACAAGTTTTTGGTTTCAAAACAGCAGAAAAAAATCAAGTTTTGAACATTTGTCTTCAGGTGTTTCTGTTGTTGTGATGTCAACCAGGTATTTGAGTTTGCAAAGGGTTTTATTTTTCCGGACACGTAATATCAGAGACACTTTACATGACAAAACTTAATTTCAATATCAGTCTACTGAATTTGCAATAAATGAGTTTCAAAACAGCAGAAAATGCCAATTTTGGGCGGCTGTCAAAGAATGACATTGTTGTTGTCATGGTAACCAGTATTTGAATTTTCAAATGGTTAAATCTTTTGAACAAATGATGTATTTGATACTTCTAGATCATTATACATTTTCATAGCAAAAATTGTCTACAGAATTTACAAGAATTGAGTCTCAAAACAGCAGAAAATTCCAATTTTGGACATTCATCTTCAGGTGTGACTTTGTTGTTGTCATGGTTACAAGGTAAGTGATCATACTGTCTTTTCATCATCGAGCATGATAAAACAATTGTTGGTTTACTGATGCAATGTGACAAAATAAATACCGATAATTTTCCAGATGCCGATATAAATGATCAGAAGGCTCCTCCACCCTCCCGCACCCACCCACCCTAAAATGTCACGTTTAAATATATTTCTCCAGTGGTGTTCAACTTGTTGCTATAGCAACCATGCATTTTAACTTGCAAAGCGTTTTATTATATAAACTTATAATAAAATACTTACTTTATAATTAATATTCAATATCATGTTAACATCAGTCTACTGAAGTCGCAATAATTTGGTGCGAAAACAACCAAAAAATTCTTTATTTTAGATATTTTCTTCTGTAGCATTTTAGTTGTCGCCATGGCAACCTGGTAAGTGACCAAGTTGTCATTTTTATTATCGGATATGATAAATCACTATTTGCTTTCTTGGTTCAATGTTACAGAACAAATCCACATGTGAAAAGAAACTGGTATAAACTTACCTGTAAACCCCCAAAATGTAAATTTTAGCCGTTTTTTTTTTCCTCCAGTGGTGTTCGGTTTGTTGCTATGGCAACCACACGTATTAATTTACGAAGTGTTGTACTTGTAATATAGTACTTACTTTATAATTCTAAATCAATATCATGTTCAAATTAGTCTACTGAAGTGGCAATAATTTGGTGTGAAAACAACAACAAAAAAAATCAATATTTTTGATATTTGTCCCTTGTAACATTATAAATGTCGCCATGGCAACCAGGCAAGTGACCAAGCTGTCTTTTTTATTATTGAATATGATAAATCAATAGTTGCTTTCTTTGTACAATGCTACAAAATAAATCCATCAGTGATTAGAAGTTGACATAAACTTACCTGAAAACCCTCCAAATTGTAAATTTTACATTTTTGCCTCAAGTGGTGTTCGATCTGTTGCTCTGGCAACCGTGTATATGAAAAGGCAAAGGGTTCTGTTGTTGAAACTTGTAATATAATACTTACTTTACAATTAAACGGCAATATCATGTTTACATCAGTCTATATCTTGGTGTGAAAACAACCCAAAAATCAATATTTTAGATAATTTTCCTTTGTAGCATTATAGTTGTCGCCATGGCAACCAGGTAAATTACCAAGCTATTTTTTCTATTATTGTATATGATAAATCATAAGTTCCTTTCTTGGTACACTGCTACAAAATATATCCACCAGTGATTAGAAGCTGATATAAGCTTACCTGAAAACCCTCCAAAATGTAAATTTTAGATTTTTCATTTCAATGGTGTTCGATTTGTTGCTATGGCAACCGTGTATATGAAAAGGCAAAGCGTTTTATTGTGGAAACATGTAATATAAGAGTTGCTTTATAAATTAAGTGTTACTGCATATCAATATCAGTCTACTGAAGTTGCGATAAATTGATCTGAAAACAGCCAAAAATGCCTTTTTCATATTTTTTGACTTAGTGGTATAATATGCGTTGTCATGGCAACGCCAAGCTGAATAAGATCAATGTTGTTTTGGCTTAAAAGCTTTAAGCTATGTTAAGTGTTTCTATTCGAATTGTTCCATTCTACCTAACATTTATCACATTCATAAAATATTATTTTGAATTATACCATTTTTAGAGCAGAATTTAGCGATTTTTAGGCAAAATACTTGTTCCCGTTGCCATGGTGACGAGAATTGAAAAAAATTGAAATAAACCTTATTTTTCTTGTTCTGTCATCAAAACCTCTCAGACAAATGAAAATCAGCCAAATCCGTTACCCACCATGTGGAGTCACCTGCATGATTTTTATCTGAGTCAGCACTTAATACCTGGAAATTAAGTCGGGTCTTATCGGTGCATTTTACGGATACTCACGGAAATTCCAGATAGAAAATAATATTTATTATTTTTTGGTCCTTGCTCAAACAGACCAATTTATCGTTGAGCTACAAAAATAAAAAATACACCAGATTAAAATATAATATTTGTACTAAATTGGACCGTTTGTGACGCCTAACATTTATGTAAAATTATAGCTTAAAATTGTTGCTGAAGTAATGTACCTAGGCGTAATTAACCGCGTTTTACGGAAATTTTGCTATATATTTAATTAAATTGCGTACAACAAGACGGCCGTCCTCAAACAGACCATTTTATAATAGTGCTACGTCAAAAATTTAAAAACTATGGTAAAGATAAAGAATTATACTTTCTAACGCCGTTCGTGATATAAAAATATCATAAGAAATAAGAAAGTTATGAAGTGTTAAATATTTTTTCCCTATATGTGTTATACAATTTATTGGCCAATACCTGTAGAAGTGCTAGTACGACTAAAGTACCCCATGCACCGAAAAAAAGCAAATTTTCTTTTTATTTTATACAATACACGGGCATTTTCCAATTCACAAGGCAGGCGGTGAAAATGCAAAAACCAAAAATTTATGAACGAAAAATTTATGAACGTGTATTGTATAAAATAAAAAGAAAATTTACTTTTTATAGGTAACGTGTACTTTCGAGAATGTTTTTAAACTTTTTATATATTTGGAAGGTACAATAATATTTGTCGCCATGACTAGCACAGACCTAAACCTCAACGAAACCTTGTAGTTTTCGTTGATTATACAAATGTAATTAATGAAAAAATAAGCCAAAACAAGCCTTGAAAAGTTTTATTCTCTGTTAACACATCTAAAAAGTATGCCTTGTTATGAGTCTATATTCAGTTCATCAGGAAAAGATGCCCATGAAAAGTATACCCCATTTAACCCCACTAAAACTGGGATTTGTAGGGGTTTACCTTTTTTTTTATTATTTTATGATCCAAAACATATATTGTGGGTACTCATAAGAACCGCCTCGCCGAGGCAATTCTAACACGTACCCACAATCAATGTTTTGTGCAAAAATAAAAAAAAAATCATTTTTTTTTTTTTTTTGCATGGGCAAGCTTTCGTAATCATGTCCTTCCTAAAATCAGTTATTGTACATGTACACGACAGTAAATCCATGACCCTTTTTCATCGAAGTTCTTTCTGGTCAGTTCCTGTCGGGACAATCTGAAGATAAAATAAATTCGTAAGAGCAAATTCTTTATCAAAACAAAATAGGTTCTATTGACTCATATTTAAGCCTGGCGTCCTTTTTGCGGGACATAGGCAAACAGTATAGCCACAGATGTGACTCCGCAGCACGCGGCGCCCCATCTGGGGCTATTCTGTTTGCTTATAGAATTTTCATCAAAAATGAATAGTATTTACGACCCTAGAAATAAAGGAGGACTCACCTAAATGATAATGATGAGAAAATCCATTTAATTACTTAGCAATGTTACTGTACCTGAAAACACTTGAGCCTGTGCATGAGAAAACCAACAATTTGGGGTTCCGACCAGGTCTGACACAAACCCGGCTGTACAGTCACAGAAGACAGCTAGAAGCAATTACTGCAAAGCTGATCTGCGCCTTTGTTTTCGCCTATGCAGATTGTTTGTTTTCCTATGCGGCGGCTCACTTATTGAATAAAATTACACTGGAGGAATCTGTTCCTAAATCCAAAGTAGAGGAATTTGTATCTGTTGAAATTGTACAGTTAGAGACATCCACTCTCGACTGTTGTTTTATCACAGTTTCTTCAATGTTGTTTTGCGAACAGGTAGTTTCTATCCCGGAATTAATTTCCATCATTTTATTTCTGGATCAATGTTACGAATATGTTTAGTGACGAGAAATTTTATCGCTCTCCTGATTTCATATCACATAGCCGTAATTATACATGAGAATTTCATATGCATGTGAAATTCGCGAAAAAGTCTAAATGTTTGACGGCGACAGTTGCCAGTATCACAACAACGGAAACTGTTACCTCATTTTATTTCGAATTTCCTCCATAGAATTTCATGAAAACACTAGATCCGTATAGAACATATAAAACACACTTGAAAACTATCTGTCTCTATTTCTTGCAATCAATATATCACTGTTTTTGTCGATTTTTCTTCTTAATTCTCAAGTGGTGGTGGTGGTAGTGGTGGTAATTCTTTTGCCAATATAACACTGGCTATATCCTCTAGGTGCTTCTCAATTATTTTGCTGTCTCTAGGTACTGTTAGATCTTCGAGCGAGTTTACTTCAAAAGGTGTTTTACTAGGAGTTTATTTAGTTGAAAAATTGAATTTAATTTTGACTTTTTATAAGTCGTTCTGTTGATCTCAAGAATGTTCCGAATGCCTTCTTCAGCTGATTAAGTCCCACTTGGCCCGTAATTATCTGATTTATGATTGACTCTACTTTCCTGTCTCCAATGGTAACTTGTGATTTGCCAACTTCAGAAATAATTTCTTGCAGCAAGTCTTTTTAGAATTTGCGTATATCTTCTGCCATTTATATTTCAACCTTTAGAAGTTCAGATCTGTCAGCAACCCCCTCATAGAAATCCTCCCTCTTTCCCTCCATTTGTTTTGCTCCCTCTTTGGCTAACTTGTCAGCTAACTCATTGCCCTTAAAATCTTTATGACCCGGAATCCAATGTACAGTGAAACAGTGGCCATTGTTTTGTAATTGTGGTGATAGTTGTCTGATATTAAGAATCACATCCACATTGTGTCTGGGGATATCTATACCAAATGCTGAAGTTATAGCTGGTTGACAGTCAATAAAGAAGTGTATGGTCTTCTTCAGATTTTCTTGATCCACAAGGTGTTGTAAAGCCGTTAAAATGCCAATAAGTTCTCCTATATAGTTATTACCATTGTAACATACTGGCTTTGATACACACATGTGTTCTTTGTCCAGTCCATCATGGTAGATAACCGCTCCGGCTCCAGTAGGTCCTGAATTGGCTAAAGCTGATCCATCTGTGAAAACCGATAAAGTTCCAGGGTCTAGATTGTCTAGAATAAGTTTAATGTTTTCCTCTTGTACAATTTTTCCTGTCTCAAATTCTTCCCAAATTCTAACATGACATATTAGGCTGTCTGCAAAGACCCATAAGTTCTTTTATACTGGAATTCCTTTGCTACATTTTCAAGGTTGAACTTAGCTTTCATTTCAGTAAAAGCAGACAGTAATAAATTGAAAGTGGCCTTTTTTTCCTTTGAGTTTTTGATCATTTATGCATATATCAAATTCTTGTTTAACTGGTTCTGTGTCATGTTTACTATGAATTCTCAGTAACTCTTATGCCTGCCTTAGCTTCAGATGAAGGTGAAGTGGGTTACGGTTAGATAAAATTTCTACAGTACTGCTTCTGTACTGGAGTTAGATAAGCATCCTGTTGCCTTTAGTAAAGCCGCTCTTTGAACTTGATTCAACTCCTTGCTGGCCTTATCTGTAACCGTTGACAATGCAGCGATTCCATAGTCCACAGTAGGTAGTACCAGTGATTTGTATAGCCTCACGAAAGTGTTTTGTGAATATCCATTGTTATTGTTGATGAAATGTTCAATACATTTGAGTACATTCTCAAGAGCGATTTTTAAATGCGGCCATTGTCGACGACGTCATTTCCGCCAGTTTAACACAGCTATTTTTTGTTTTCACCTAAGCATTTTGTTGGTTATCTTATGCAGTGGCTCAAATCCTAAGCGGACAATCACGATGGTTGCGGAAAGTTAAAAGTTTTTGGCCTTTCTGATCAGTAACCCCGAAACAAGAGAACGACTCTTGACAGATATTCATAAAGCCCATTGGTATTTAGTTAACAGGGCCCAGTTGTTCAAAACTTCGTTAGTTTAACGGCGTCGTTAAGCCCTCAATTTGTTAACTATATAGCCATTTCAAAAGCAAATGCACTGTTATTTTTGTTGATAAAATTCGAAAATTGTTGATAAAATGTGAGAATCCTTTGCAGTGGATTCTCACATTTTTTCAACAAAAAAATTACAGTGTATTTGTAATATTCACGTTTGAAATTCTAACGAAGCGCTAACTAACAATGTCGTTAATTTTGAACAACTGGACCCAGGACTTTATATAGCCCCTGTTTAGCATTTTTTCACATAATAAATAGTATAGTAAGAAACATGTTTTACTAGTATCATTTTCATGTTTTAATCGGCGATCTAAGACAGAAACTAAGACAGAAAATAAACAGTTCGAAAATTTTAAACATTATTAGGCGGCTAGCCAGAGGGTCGATTGCTCCCCCGTAGGGAATTTTGCAGAAATACCCTATCTTAAAGAACAATTCAAGCTGAGTTTGCACCCTGAGCGTTGGGGCGTTATCCTGTAACAGTCTGTTACATACGTTACCTTAACAAAATTAAGAAATTATGATATAGTGCTTTTAGCTACAGAAAAATGACAATAGCTTATATCGATATATTTTACTCAACTTTTTTTCATATTGTCTGCTTGCTGTATGTATATACTACATATTAAAATCGCCTTAACAAAAATTTGACCCACACTAACTGTAACGTACGTAACGTAAATTAAAAAAACCCTTCGAAAAGAACAGTTTTGAGTGATATCAATCACTTTTACAGTTGCACTATGCATTTTTCCAAGAATATGAGATTTATTTCCATCAGCAAGCTCAATTTACAGATAGAAAAACCAAGGTTTATTTTCCTATGGTGTATATATTGCCTTAAATGAAGTAATTTAGTAGCCCTACTCTCAATTACAAATGTGAAATGTTCTATTGCAATGAATGTGAATAAAAATTAAAGTGAGATCCTTTAAGAGCAGTATGTAAAATACTTGAAACTGGTGGATATATCTCATAGTTCCATACTTTCTTGCTCATTTTATCATGAACCATGCCTCTGAGGGTCTGTAACCAAATATCTAAAATCTAAGATTTTAATCCAGAATGTAACATATGTAACAAACATGTAATGAATAACGAAGGGCATTATACATAGCAGGAATGCCAGTACATGCCGGTAAAATGCTGTATCCCATAATAAGTTTTGCAAACATATTATATCTTAAAGGACAATCCAAGTTTCCTCCAATAAGAGACGTTTGCTTTATGTACGTCGGCGCATTTGTCTGTTACAGTCTGTTGCAATAATATGTATAAAAGAAATAATGAGCGTCAGAAAAATTAACATTTTTATCATTCTATTCACCCTTCTCATATAGTCTGCATGAAATATGCCCAATCTACACTCTTTTAAAAGTTGCTTGGGCAGTAATCTAGCACCTACAATGTAATGTCTGTAACATGTATTAAAAGTGTCCTTTCAAAATTAGCATTGTGGCTGACATCGTTTAGTTTTCAGTTACACATTCCAGTTTTTCCAAATATATGTGATTTTTCCATTACCATGTTCAACTGACCGATGGAAAATTCCTATACTGTATATATAATACTAAATGGGTTATTTAGCGTTACCCTACCCCCAGTTTCATAAGCCAACTATGGTATTGCTAATCACGCAAAATGTGTAAATACTCATTTCTAATGGTTATATCTAATGTTATTAACTATTTGCTTATATTTCATGCTTATTGAGAACCATAGTTCTGAATGGGTGTTACCAAGTGTTTATGCTCGGACATCTTAAGGAGGAATGTAACGTATGTAACATATATGTATGAATAAAAAATGACGTGGTCTATAGTAGATATATATGATGCTATTTCAAAATTAGTGTCAACACTTCACGTTTCCCTTTGAATAATTTAGTTTTTGGTGTAAAACACAACTAGAAATCTTATTCACTTCTGATAATCATGTCTTTGGGCCCCATAAATACTATTGATAAAACGTTAGGAAACCTCTTAAAATGCAGACAATGGTATTACTACAAAATCATTTGTACCTGGGTTGTTAATATACCTGAAATGCTGAAAGTGGTATCAAATAAGTGCTACGGCTATGGACTATCGTCCTCAGTCTTCTAGATACATCATCTGAATTTCAGTTTCATGAATATCAATGAAAACACATAACAAATAAGCAGGTATACCAACAAAATGATTATGTATTTCAGCATGTGCTGAAAATAGCATCAAAACGATTGCAAGGGCAATTTTCTATCACCCTGCTATAATATCAAGTCATTTGATGGGCATTAAGTCTTAAATTAACCGCCGAAGAATTAAGGCAGTGTCCCTATTAAACCAGATGAATCTTGGACTAGAAGACCTAGACAGCTGAAACTAGTATCAACCGGTTGTTAAGATGATGCTCTTTAACCATTTGATGTTATGAATAAATCATATGAATGTTTGTTTCATGAATTGCAAAAAGAACTTCGGAAATCAGAGAAAATTTGCATAAACGTAAGGGGTATACCAACAAAATCACTTATGTCTCCACTGTCAATAGCTGTCGAGAAGTCAAAATGGCATCAACTGTTACTATTGGATCACTTTAATAATGAATTATTGCCATGTTATTACAATATTTATGAATTATTGTCATGTTGTCATGTATATATACCACAAAACATATGAAGTTGTAACTAAGGTACATGTGTCTCTGTTGATGGACACCCTTAATTTTCTCGTGTTTACCATTTTATCAACGTTTTATGAATATCCATGAAACTAAATCTTAGCAGGTCATAGCAGGTTTTTTTTTTCAGAGGGGGCCCACTGGCCCTGGCCAGTAAATTTTAGTATTGGACCAATTAAAATGTGGTGCAGCTGGTCCTCCGGGCCAGCTTAATTTTTCAGAAAATAAAGTGTTTGTTCGAAATGGTGCTGCTTATTTTCAAAGGGAAGGTGCAAGTGTGATGTAAATAGTTTAACCAACTGAATGTAGTGTTGGAAAGCTGTTGACTTGTAATTGCTGCAATGACTGGCTACATTAGTATTGTGTGCAAATAATTTATGTGCTGTTATGGCCAGCTGTTTAGACGAAAATCATCTTAATTTGTTTGTGCTATATTTGTCTTGCATTGCGCTGACCTCAGTATCCAAAACAACTTCGACCTGGAAAGAATAGTTGGGCCTGTTGATAATTCAGAGGGCCAATAGATTTTGAGACCAGTTGGCACTTTTAGCATTCCATGTCTATTGACATGCCAGACACTAGTAATTATGTAAGTATACATCTTATTTTTCAGCGATGTTCCCAATTTTTGATAGTTTTTATATTAATATTGATAAATATGCAAATGAGATCAAATAGACCAAAGACATCTGTAAAATTGTAAATTGGTATCACTGGTTTAAAAACTATGTGCAACGATGATAGCTTGTGTCTGCAAGTAGTTTTTATGGGTTTTAATGATTTTTGGCCACTTTAATGTTTTAATTAAAATTCACAAATATACAAATAAGATAATTTGCATAACTTACCTTAAGATGAAACGGCTATATTGAAGAAGCTTTAAAATGAAACCAAGTTCAGTGGTCTATGATAAGTCATAACGAATAAATGATCAATTTTGTAGGTCAAAACCCCGTGTGGTATTGGTAACGTTGTAAAACTACATGGGAAATATAAAAATGCGTTACATTGTTACACCTGAGGAACATATAGCAAATAAAAATAACACAATCGTGTCATTCTTACCCTTGCACCAAGGTGTTTGTATCTTTGTACTCTACAGAAACTGTCACAGAAGCCCTTATTTGCTTATAAATGTAAATTCACATATTTTTGTTACATACGTTACACAAATTGAGAACAACCTATACAAACTCGGTACAGCTATGTATCCCACATATTGCCCTTGAAGAATCTTGCAGACAAATGGGTAGAATTATGGTATAACAACATATTGTTCTTTCCCAATCAAAGAATATTACAAATATATTCAGCTGGTAACGGTTGTTAGTTTTAAATGGCCGTTACACTGTTACACCCCGGTGTACAAAGTGCGAACATCTCTCAGTGAATGCAAATAACACAACCATTTCATTGGTATTTGCAGATTTGTACTCCACAGAAACAATTACTGAAAACCTTAATTGTTTATAAACATAAATTCGTATATTTTTTATCATATGACGTCGCTGTTTTCCAGTGGATAACGTCATGTCATAAAAATCGTATGACCACACGTGTAATAACACTTTTGCGGGAATACGTAACGTCATTGACGACGTCCGTAACAACAATGTTAATTTTCATTGGAAGTATGTCCAATTTTAGAGGCGATAAAATCGTATTTAAGAAGTCATATGATAAAACGAATCTTACACTCGTGGTCATTTCATATGAAATTTATTAAACTCGCCGAAGGCTCGTTTAATAAATTTCATATGAAATGACCACTCGTGTAAGATCCTCTATATACGTTACATGCTCGTAATACAAATAGAGAACCATCTATATCAACTTGATAAAATTATGCATCCCACACACTGTTCTTAAAGAATCTTTAGAAAAATGGTAGGGTAAAACAACCTATTGTTCATTCCCAATTACAGAATACTACAAATATGTACAGCTGGTGTTACAATTGTTACTTTTAAATGGCTGTTACACTGTGACGCCCTGGCGTACAAAGTACAATCATCTCTCATTTGAATCAAAAAAGACTGCTTTTTAAGATAGACTATGTCTGCAAAATTCCCTAGGGGGAGGGGAGCAGGACCTTTTTTAGCCAGAAGTCTATATTGACTTACCATTTTCTCCTTGTGTAAATAAGAACTCATAGATCCCTGGAATTCCTTCCATGCTGATGCACGTGATCTCTCTTATGTCACGTGCAGCCTTTTCTAAGTTAACGTTATTGGGCGGATTCCTGCAAGTTCAGAATAACTATTTAGACTGAAACACTCCCATGTGTTTGTTAAAATAAATAATTTTTTACAGCTGTAAAAATATCTTTTTTATTCATCTACATTTATATATATGTATTTATTGCTCTTACTTAAAACATAGATTGTGGGTAAACGTTACAGCCCCCTCTCCGAGGCGTAGAAGTTCCATAAAATGGATACAATGCCTCGACATGACCTTATCAGTGGATTGGGACGCAAAGCAACAATTCAAACAAACAAACAAACAAACAAACAAACAGAACTGTATATATTTCAGTAGATATCGTATCGGGAAAACATGTCCATGAAATATATTATACAATTGCCGCCCTTGAGTGAGGGTGACATGACGCTTTGTTCACCCGAGGCAGGTAATATTGCCCGAGGGTAAAGCCCGAGAACAAATCGTCATGTCTCCCTATCCCAAGGGCAACCAGAGGACCATTGGTCCTGAGAACGCTCACCTGAAGCCTGATCCTGGAGTATTAAGTCATCATAAAATGACCTTGACCTTGAATACTCACACACCTTTAATGAATTCATAAGTTGTCTGCATCTGCAAAGTTTCAGGTCTCAGGTTGCAATAGTTTCCAAACCCAGGGATTTATGAGAAAACCATAATTTTAATTTTGATATTTAAATGACTTTGGGTCAAGGTCAAGAAATGACCTTGGCCTTCATTAATTACTTACCTTAACTGACTCCATTGGTTGTCTGCATCTAGCAACTTCCATGTCTCAGACTGCAACAGTTTCCAAAATGTCCATTGTTTTCGCCTTTTCCCATGTAAAAGCCTATGTTTCCAAAATTGACCTTGCCGTAAAATAGGTCAAGGTCATCCTATGGTCATCATTTGATCAAACTATGATGGGCTGTAGTCCCAAATGCTACATACCAAGTTTCGCGAAAATTGGCCTGCCGGTTCTGGAGAAGAAAATTTTTGAGTGTTTTTTACCATATATGGGCATGGCGGCCATCTTGGTAATGTGACCTGGATTTCGCGATCAAACTTTCGTCTCCCCTACCCATGGATGCTCCATATAAAATTTCACTTTGATTGGCCCAGCAGTTTCAGAGAAGAAGATCTTTGAACAGTGTGTATGGACGACAGACTGGCCAAGGTCAAGAGATGACCTTGACCTAAATTAATCACATACCTTCATCTACTCCATTAGTTGTTTGCATCTACCACTTTTCAAGCATCAGGCTGCAATAGTTTTCAAAAAATCCATAGTTTTCACTTTTTCCCATGTAAAAGCCTATGTTCCCAAAATTGACCTTGCCGTAAAATATGTCAAGGTCATCCTAGGGTCATCATTTTATCAAACTATGATGAGCTGGAATCCCAAATGCTACATACTAAGTTTCATGAAAATCGGCCTGCCGGTTCTGGAGAAGAAGATTTTTGAGTGGTTTTTACCATATATGGGCGTGGCAGCCATTTTGGTCATGTGATCTGGATTTCGCGATCAAACTTTCGTCTCCCCTACCCATGGATGCTCTACATAAAATTTCACTTTGATTGGCCCAGCAGTTTCAGAGAAGAAGACCTTTGAAAAGTGTGTATGGACGACAGACTGGCCAAGGTCAAGAGATGACCTTGACCTAAATTAATCACATACCTTCATCTACTCCGTTAGTTGTTTGCATCTACCACTTTTCAGGCATCAGGCTGCAATAGTTTTAAAAAAATCCATAGTTTTCACTTTTTCCCATGTAAAAGCCTATGTTTCCAAAATTGACCTTGCCGTAAATTAGGTCAAGGTCATCCTAGGGTCATCATTTTATCAAACTATGATGGGCTAAAGTCCCAAATGCTACATACCAAGTTTCATGAAAATCCGCCTGCCGGTTCTGGAGAAGAAGATTTTTGAGTAGTTTTTACCATATATGGGCGTGGCAGCCATCTTGGTCATGTGACCTGGATTTCGCGATCAAACTTTCATCTCCCCTACCCATGGATGCTCCACATAAAATTTCACTTTGATTGGCCCAGCAGTTTCAGAGAAGAAGATCTTTGAAAAGTGTGAATGGACGACAGACTGGCCAAGGTCAAGAGATGACCTTGACCTAAATTAATCACATACCTTCATCTACTCCTTTAGTTGTTTGCATCTACCACTTTTCAGGCCTCAGGCTGCAATAGTTTTCAAACAATCCATAGTTTTCACTTTTTACCATGTAAAAGCCTATGTTTCCAAATTTGACCTTGCCGTAAAATAGGTCAAGGTCATCCAAGGGTCATCATTTTATCAAACTATGATGGGCTGAAGTCCCCGATGCTACATACTAAGTTTCGTGGAAATCGGCCAACCGGTTCTGGAGAAGAAGATTTTTGAAGGGTTTTTACCATATATGGGCGTGGCGGCCATCTTGGTCATGTGACCTGGATTTCGCGATCAAACTTGAAATGCCACTACCCAAGGAGGCTCCACATAAAATTTCAACTAGATTGGCCAAGCGGTTTCAGAGAAGAAGATCTTTGAAATTGTGGACGACGACGACGACGGAAGGACGGACGACGGACGACGGACGGACGCCGGATCATGGCCATCCTATAAGCTCACCTTGTGAGCCTTCGGCTCAGGTGAGCTAACAACTGTTTTATAATACCGAAGTACTTTTGAAACTGAATAGCGACATGCATATGAGAAACGCATGTGACTACAAGTGCAAATGCACATTTAGACGGATGTGACGTTAGAGGGTAATTTGTCCATGCGACATGATAGAATAGCACCCTCCATGTGCACTGTAAACAAATACATGTACATGTGACTATAAGTGCAGTTGCAAGTTTTAAGGCAGATATGACGTCAGAGGGTATTAATATGATCATGGGACAGGCCAGAATAGCACCCTCCGCGTGACCTGCTCTGGACCAATCAAAATCCACATTCAACCAATGAATATTAATGAGGTATAACAAACCCCTTTATATCCCACTTTTATATGGCAAAACTGGGGTATGCAGGGGTAAACCTATTTTTCTTACTTTTGCTCCAGAGCATACACTGTGTGTACCATCAATCTATGTTTAAAGCAAAAATATCAAAAATATTCTCATGAAAATTTTCATTTTACTGGTGACAAAATCTCTGTATATTGCATGGGCGTGTTTTCATACTGTACACTTACTCCAGCGTTGTCAAGAGCAAAATGATATTAGTTAACGGACAATATCCAGTATTGAGGGGTTTTGCCCCAGCGCAAAGACAAACGTAGGTCCATAAGTATTGTGACGGCTCAGAGGAGAAAAATGCAATGACGTAATCTGAAAAAAAAATAATAATAAAGAAGTGAGAACAGAATAAAAAGAATTTGATCAAAAATATGAGGGTTCATAATGTTGCCACTTCTAGTGTGAAATTGTTAGTTTACATATTGTTCCATGTACAAAGAAAATGCCCGCTTTAGAAACATCTGAAGCCTATGCAGAGTTACTACATAGGAAAACATGTCCGTGCAATGAATACCCCCTCAAACCCCACTTTTATATAGTAAAACTGGGGTTTGCAGGGGTTTACCTATTTTTCTCATTTTTGCTCCAAAACATAGATTGTGGGTACTCGTTAGAACCGCCTCGGCGAGGCGGTTCTAACGTGTACCCACAATCTATGTTTTGAGCAAAAATAAGAAAAAATATCAATAATTTTCCAGTGAAAATTTACGCATTTTTACGACCAAAAAATTTTCTGAATACTGCATCGGAAGATATGAGGCAGCGTGCTGCACTGTTCGTGGGACACAGGATGTAAGAAAAATATCAAAAAAGTTCTCCTGAATTTTTTCATTTTTTACAACCTTTAAAATCTCTGTATATTGCATGGGCAAGTTTTCACAATGAAATGTTTAACAGATCGGTGGGGAAAAAAAATGAAATAATCAATGATGGTGTTGAGGCCACAAAAGGAAATCTCATGCTCGTGTTCAGATTGTTCAGGTCCCGACGTTATGAAATATTTTCATGCTCAACTCAGCTTAGCATGAAATTTGATCAAGTTTATAACCCAAATAAACTTAAATTTCAGGTTTACATCATCACAGCCTGTACTTTGTCCTGCTCATAAATGTTAAAATGCCAACAATAATTTGTATTTATTAGCGGGATAAATTTTAGTCTCAGCTGAGTTGAGCATGAAAACGTTTTATAACCTCTAGGCCAGATCTTATTCTAAGCAACGCCTCAAATCGCAGATGAGACTAGTATATTGAATAATCTGAGAACTTGTCTGCTCAGCTTCAATCCTATCAGAGGCTCTATGTATCAGGAAAACATGCCCATGAAAAGTATATCCCCTTGAACCCCACTTTTATGTAGAAAAACTGGGGTTTGCAGGGGAATACCTATTTTTCTTATTTTTGCTCCAAATCATAGATTGTGGGTACACGTTATAACCGTCTCGCAGATTTGTTCTCCCGAGGCAGGTAATATTTTCTTCTGAAAATTTTCATTTTTTTACATCTTTAAAAATCTCTGTATATTGCATGGAATATAGTTTCCTTAATGGGTTAGGGTAAACTCTGGTGTGATCTAAGTGAAAACAACCTTTAAATATTATTTGAGCCGCCACATGGGAAAACCAACAATCTGCCTAGGCGAAAACAAAGGCGCAGATCAGCTTCGCAGTAACTGCGAAGCTGATCAGCGCCTTTGTTTTCGCTACTCGGATAGTACAATTCCTCTTCTACTTAAATCCGAAATTTCAAGATTCTAGCTCTTTTCTGTAACTTTACAGGTCGGTTTGTGTCGGACCTGGTCGGAAACCACATTGTTGGTTTTCCCACGAGGCGGCTCATTTACTGATACAGTGAACATGGTGAATAGAATTCTTACCATTGCTATTTGTAATCATCCGATTTCCATAAAGTCTCACTTGTCTTCCGTTGAAATTAAATTCGTCTTGCGAGGGAAATGGAAATGTATTAGAACAGAAATAGTTCGTGTCATTTTCGTATATACACGAACCATCAACGCTGTAATAATAATAATAATAATAATAATAATAATAATAATAATAATAATCCTCTCTAAAAAAACAAAACAAAAAAAAAACAAACAAACAAACAAACAAACAAATATTTCGTTGGCTGAGTCCTATTATACAATTGTTGCCATATGGCTTTTTGTTCACCAACGGCCGGTAATATAACCCGTCGAGACAATTAATTCGATTCTGAATCTAACGGTATACGGGCTCGTACAGCACTCAATATTTTCGATAAGTGGAGATAGTGTACAGTTATTTCATGCCTCAGCAGGCAACAGTGCAAAATATTTTCCCCGAGGTGCAGGTACCGACTTGACAGGCTATTGCCCGAGGCCTCCATATTTCAGCCTCCATATACAAAAAATTTTATTCTTTCATAATTTATTAATAAAATTACAATCAATAATCGTGGTTCCTTGTGGAATCTTTGAAACTCGAATATCAGCGAATTTTTGTTTTTAAAAGTTTGGCTCCATATAATATGTAATCAATCATTAGGCATACAACATCACAAGATCTGGAAGTTTTATATACTGAGTAAATATGTATACTCATACTTAACATATAATATATAAACAAATTCATCCAGTTGTCCATTTCTTGCCAGTGATGATTGTTTAAAAACAAGAAGAGTGGTCAATTTATTTCTGAATATTGCAGGGGTATCTTAATAACTGAACGCAGCTGTAAATACAGTAAATATTCTGACGCGGCGGGTATCGAGCAACTTACGCTATTCCTTTGCTAATGAAGCTCAAAATGGTTTCGTCGTCGTTGAATGACCAGACAAACTCTGCCGCCGTTAGCTTTAGTCCCTCTGCGACCTTTGGGAAACCCCCGTAAAAGCCATGCTGTACTTTGCCATTGACCTGGAAGAAAAGTTGTATTTGCATTACGAAAACTTACCTATGCAATAAACTCGTATAGACACTTTCTTCGGCTGTAAAAATTTCAGCAGAAAAAAATGGTATTTTTCTTAGTTTTGCACAAAACATAGATTGTGGGTACACACAATCCATGTTTTGGATAAAAAGAGGTATACCCTTTATACCCCAAGTTTGCTATGTAAAAGTGATGGTTAGGGATTAAAAGAATCTATGATGAGGTTGAGGCCGAGACCAGGAAATCTCAGGCAAGTATTCAGATTATTCGAGTCTCATCCGAGGCTCTTCTCGTTCTTATTTTTAACCAGTTTGACTCTCAAAGGCTTCAAGTGCTGTTCAGGCAGCCATTGTGTTTTTACATGGAACAATATGTAAACTAACCTGTGAAAAAAATAAATGTAATGTTGTATATGCAATATTCTTACAAAAATATTTAATCAGCATTTTGTTTTGGCATAAAATGCTCAGCAAAAATAAATTTTGAGATTTTTATAAAAGCAGCAGACTCACACTGGTCCATCTTTCATAACAGTAAACTAAAACTCCGTACAGCGAACTAAACTTTAGCGTATAGTATAGGAAATTAAAAGATGGCTGATTTTGTTCGAGGCGAATCGGTTCGTAAGATTTGTTTATTTATTATGAGCATCTATTTTCGTTAATGCGCACAAAACAAACGTTACGGACCATTAAAATCATCATGTTATTAGATTAGACCATACTTTCTGCAGGTTACCACGCATTGAGTTTTAATGCTGAACAAATCTTCGACAGGTGATTGCAAGAGCAAGCTTTTAGTAGGTCATCGTGAAGAAATGCCTATTTTGCAGCTCAAATTCGACAATTTATGGTTTGATTTCTTATTGCGAACATAGGCACTGATCAATTGAAGCGATTTCATCCAAAAAAAAATTCAAAGTGTCCTTCGATAGTAAAGTTATCAATGATTTTTTTTCAATACAGCGTATTCGACACCTAAATCGATACAACGAAAAAACGATTAAAACATTCTTAATTTGGTTAAAAAAATCGAACTATGATTATTACTGGGACATTTTCGTGTTACGTTTACCTTCTGTTTCATTTATCGCTTTGTGTAAATTGTAAATAACTACCCCCGTGACCAAAAATGAACCGCTTTATCACGCGAGAATTCAGCGAGCCATTTCATCTGCTTAGGGTCCGAGCGTGATAAATCGGTTTATTTTTGGTCATGGGGTAGTTATTCACTTTGTAATTAACGAAATGTAACATCAATGGTTTTGAGATATTAATTCAAATTCACGCAACAATAATAAAGGAGCAACAAAATATACTAACTACAGTACTGCTTATAAATTTGAAATTTTTCATAATCGTGTGTCCATCGCGTGTTAACATCGGCTAGGTATGACGCCTACATTAAAAAAATGTAGGAGAAAATATAGGAAAATTTTCAAAGACATGTAGAAGGTTTCAGCTCATTTTTTAGGAAAAACATAGGATTTTTTCATGTGAAAATTTCTTCATCCTTTACTCTTATACTAACAATTCTTATCTCCATACTCATTTTTCTGCATTAATCAATGTCTAGATAAACCAACCATCCAGTTCCATAGCATCACAATCCAGACAGGTGACCATTCATGTGATGATGAAATGTGCCAAAGCATTATGCAGGATGGTGACCATACTACACAGGTCCCCTGGCTGACACTCACAATATTAAAGGCATAGGCTTTCACATTGAAAATATAACAAAAATTAAGGCAAATTCATTTTTTCTCTACTTCTATACTTAGACCTGCTTTTATTTTTCATTGTTTCTTAAAAAAAGTAGAAACTATTAAAATTCATGGTCAAATAGTTTTCACTTTTTCCCCCCAGTTGTAAAGTTAATCAACAACTCAAAAGCTTAGCTGAAATTACAAAGTTCATAGTAGAGAACAGAACCTTTACTAATATGTACATATAACAATTTCTTGAAATAAGGTGGGGTCTGCACCCAGAAGCTCATGGGTACATGCCTTTGTCTTCTGTGATCTCGGCCTTTCCTGGGATCAATTGTGTACTGTACAGTTGCATTTATATAAGAAAAATAAGGCATTGAAACACAGAAAGAATAACCAGAAATAGGTAAAACAATTGTATAAAAATGTGACAACTTTGGTGTAAACTAGAATATACAATTTGAAAATGGGACATGCTTTGGACTGAGTAACCCTGACTAAAGACTCGGACATAATGACCATCAAACTCTATAATAAGAGCCTATGCGTGATAAAACCAACAATTTGGGTTCCGACCAGGTCCGACACAAACCAAACTGTACATTACAGAAGAAGGTTAGATGCTAAGAAAGGTTTTACTATCCGTGTAGAGAAAACAAAGGCGCTGATCAGCTTCGCAGTAATTGCGAAGCTGATCTGCGCTGTTGCAACCAGAAATGTAACAATGTAACAATTGTTACATTTTGGACAGTGTGTTACATTTTGGGCCGACAACGTCGACCAGAAATGTAACAATCATGTAACAAAAAATTTGTTACATTTTGGGTCGATGAGTTGCATATTTTGAAAAAAAAAAACGGAGTGGCTATTACCAGTCAACTGGTAATAGCGATTTTACGTTAAAATGGCTGCTGCCAGTTGACTGGCAATAGCGATTTTACGTTAAATTGGCTGCTGCCAGTTGACTGGTAATAGCGATTTTACGTTAAATTGGCTGCTGCCAGTTGACTGTCATCAGCCATTTTTACGACAAATCGCTGCTGCCAGTCAACTGGATATAACAATTTTAACATAAAATAGCTGCTGCCAGTTGACTTTCATATTTTACAAATTATTATTTGTACATAGATGAAGTAAAGACAATGTAAGAGTTGTCAAAATATTAGTAAAAATGTATCAAATGAAAGGGTATCTACACAATTTACATTTCTGTGTTGATAAAAGTGTCCCATTTTAGTTCAAAGCATGTATATTATGCTTGTAGAAGTCTTCTTAGTTTCAGTTTTGGACTCGTAAACCCGTGTGTCGCGTGTTCAATGCATAATTTCGGATTTCTTAATTATTTTGAATGAGCCTTTTTTGAAGCTAGCACTTATCTCACTTGACTTAGACGCCCACTTTACATTCAGTGTAACATGTTACATGTTGGTATACATTTATTATTATTCCCATAATTTGCCGACATTGAGCGCTGGTCTATCTAGTGCATGTACATGTAGTTTATGACTTGCTTTTTGCATTGTTGCAACAATGCAAATTTACAAAGTTCAAGCCTCTGTAATGCACCAGCCTGACCCCGAACATGTTAAGGTCGATGGGTCTTTCTAAAAATGTGCAAAAATCTGTTCGATTCCGGAATTGTCCGTGCTAACAGTAGGAATCGGGACAAATTAAGAATCTATTATTTTCCTTGCACAAAGTAGGTTTGGGGACAAAAGTAGGAATAATATCTCTTCTTAGAGCGTTTCAAGCTACAATATACTTCTCTGAATATTATTGCTTTTTCGTGACTGCTCTGTTGTCATTTTAGTGGTTTGCATTCTGATCATTGTTGGTCTTTGCCAATGTTTATGAACATATTTATATGATCATTCTTCCTCTCCCCCTGATCCAAGATCGGTACTTTAATGTGCACTAAGTATAGGCAATCTGCTAGGATAAAGGTGTGACTAAGATAATTGATCGTTGCGGCATCACATTAGCTGTTGACCATGGACGTACAGGCATTTATTAAAATAAATAAATGCTTAAACATTGCAGTTATTCAGCCAACATCCTGCAAAGCCAGAACTGGTAACTTCTTAGTGACTGACTTGATCGGATTCTATGGCTTAAATCGCTTTCTTGCAACGGCCTGTTGTCAAAACGGTGGACGTAAAAATAACAATACCTTAGACCTAACCAGAAGTAGCGAATAAAGCCTAATTCTTTTATTTTCTTTTGACTTTTTTTCTTTTGACTTTTTATTCCTTCCCAACTCTGCTACATTTTACATGATTTTTTTTCCTGTGACCTTTATGTCCTCCATCCGTTAAATCAGAAGATTACAATAAGGATATGGCCTAAAACGTTTTAGGTACACTGACGTGTGTCAAATATGTTATCATTAAAACATGGTGTGTCGAACGTCTTCTTTTTGTTGGGCCTATCCCGATTCAATGACACCTTTTTCTGATATAGCCAATCAAGCATTATTCGATCACATGGTAAAACTATGGAGCCGCGTCATAAAAATGTCTTCGGGATTTCTGATTAGCCCGACATGCAGACACAGTTAATGTCTGGAGGTTTGATATAAAATGCATTGTGCTAAATAAGTAGTGAAAAGATGGGGCGTTGGCTAAAGCTGTGTTTAGGCTGCACATATGTTTGGATTGAAAAGGTCAAATATAGTTTTCTTGTGGTGCGGCTCAGGTGTCATTAAAAACAAGAATACCCCTAAAATGTTTTTACAGTACGCGTGTTAGAACTTCTCTTTTCACACCTTGAGAAACCTTCAGGCATTTTATGACAACTTATTAAGTGTTCGCCCCAATTTTGATAAACCGCATCCTTGAGAAGAATTGCAAAATTTGATTAAATACGCATTTCAGTAAAGAATTAAAAAATTAGGGATGCATACTGTGTGTTTACCTCATTTTTTTTTTTTAAACTGACTGTCTGAGTTTCGATATTTTTTCCGACTTTCATTTAAATAAACAGTGCAACGAACAGGACTACCGGGATAAACCGGGGAACTTTTCAAATCTTGCTAAAATTCACGGTTGGAGACTTGTGGACGGACGCCGATGATGACGGACTTTGGATGCCTGCCTATCATAGGCTCGGTCAAGTTAGCAGAAAATTACGGATCCTATAAGCTCACCTGTGAGCATTCGGCTTAGGTGGGCTAAAGTGTAACGCTAAAATGTAAAGCTTTAGTTGTATTTCACAGTTGAAAATCAAATCAAAGACAAAACACTTTGAAGTTGAAGCAAGTAACCGTGATTGTGTCAAGTCGCATTCAGCAACTGTTAATTTTGATTGCGGGCCCCCGCCCATTGGGACCTAGGAGAAATAGATGGGCTGCTTCTGCCGCCTGGAAAAGCTTCTAATGTATTGACCGACCATCTGATTACTGGTTAACCGCTCATGGCTGAGCCTGCCCAGGAAAAGTGGTTTAGTCAAACCACCTTATAGTCAAACCACCTTATAGGCTTAGTTGGGTGGTTTTGTTTATGAAGCGCATTTTGAGTGTCATGACATCGTAATGTACATGTAGGGTAAAAGACCTATAAAATGGAGGCAACGTCTCGACATGACCATTGCTGTTGACTGGGACGTAAAGCGTCAATTCAAACAAACAAACAAACAATTTTGATGGCACCACCTGATGACCCTCACCGAGGGGTCGAAATAATTATTAACTCTTTTTGGTGTTGTAAAAGAATTAAGCCTATAAAATGCATTAAAATCGTCTCCCTTGTCGAAGAATTTTCTCGGGGGATAACCCCCGAACCATCATTAAGAGAGAGAGAGAGAGAGAGAGAGAGAGAGAGAGAGAGAGAGAGAGAGAGAGAGAGAGAGAGAGAGAACCCCCTTGTGCCCCCCCACACAATTATGAAACGTCTTTGAAGTCTCATGTCCGGGCAACTTTTTAAAGCCGACGGCCCTGAGTATACATGTACTGCAGCAAAATTAATGAAAGCAAAACAAAGTAAGCCCATATTAACATTGCTACTGAATTCCTACAGAAATAACAACTGAACATATTTTTCGACTGGAAAAAAACTACATACATCAGTGCTTTGAAAATTTCAGGGGCATCTTACAAAAGCAATTTTACAAAATCCTTCAAAAGCAAAATGAATACAAATAGTTTTGATTGTACGGCATCAGGTCGCCTACAATTTATACGTTTGAAATAGTACCTATTAGTGTGTCAATTTCATTTACGTCATATATTTCGATGCAAAGGTCAATATCATTGGTCATCATATTGCATTGTTTTCCATTAATGTAACAATTACATACTGGAGATAAACTTTAGAAACCGAGTATTCTAGTCAAGAAATGCAGAGCTAGATGCAGTCATTATGGGACCTATACTAGTACAAAAGGTGTCTTTCAATCAAAATTCACAAGCTAACCTCGTTTCATTTTGATTATTGTTTGATGTGTCAACGTGTCGGTACAGATTGAAAGTGCACGGCCGATGACAGACTCTTCCAGTTGTGTTTAAATCGCACCAGGGCTGCGTTTGAGTTCAAGAAAATTAAGATTTTTTTTTTTTTTTTTTTTTTTTTTTTTTTTTTGCTTTTGAAATCGACATTTTTTAAAATATGTCCAGTGTCAACAGCTATATATGTTTTTCGTCATCCATGCATCAATAATGTTTGGACCATCGAGAATATTTAGGACATTTTTGGCCATAGGAACATAAGCAGTATGTGCAAAATAACATGTTATGAACTATTCTACACATAGTTTGGATCCATTTAAATTCATGAAACAAACTTTTTCATATCCGAAAACACGCCCATGCAAAATACAGAGGTTTTTTACGCCGTTGTAAAAATAGAACATTTTCATACTTTTTTCCTATTTTTTTTTTTTTTTTTTTTTTTTTTTTTTTGTTCAAAACATAGATTGTGGTTCAGGCCTCAGGTTCTAACGAGTACCCTCAATCTATGTTTTGGAGCAAAAATAAGAAAAACAGGCATACCCCAGTTTTGCTATATAAAAGCGGTGTATCTAACACGGACATGTTTCTAGTCAATTTCATGTATTTTCATTACCCGAATTTTTGCCACAATCCCAACAAAAAAGATGACTAAAAAAGTAACAGAAACCAAAAATACCCTTTCATTTGATACATTTTCTACTCGTATTCAGTTGACAACTCTTAGACTGTCTTTACTTAACATAAAAGTCAACTGGCTGCAGCATTTTTAATTATGATAAAACTGTCATAACCAGTTGACTGGCAGCAGCGATTTATCGTAAAAATGGCTGGTGACAGTCAACTGGCAGCAGCCAATTTAACGTAAAATCGCTATTACCAGTCAACTGGCAGCAGCCAATTTAACGTAAAATCGCTATTGCCAGTCAACTGGCAGCAGCGATTTCAACGTAAAATCGCTGCTGCCAGTCAACTGGTACTAGACCTTTCCAAAAAAAAAATGAATATTTAAACAAACACTTTAGCATCTATTATCCGTCAAAGACGATGAAGAGAAACACGCGTACGTTTATCTTTCACTTTCTTCACTCAATCTACATTTTCAACAAACTATAATATTAAGACTTAATATTTTGAATTAAAACTTAGAAAATGACTTCCCAACGAGTACTATCCCCTACCATCGCATGTCGAAACTTTTCCAGTTATATCCAAAACTGATGAAAGAATAAATTGTTCTATCATTTTTTCTTATTCAAGACATTCGTGTTGTTACATTGTTACAATTTAGGTTTTCCATATACAACCCAAAATGTAACAATGTAACAAAACCTAAACTTTCTCTTCCAAACTACTAGCGTTTCCTAACCCTTTTCCTTTGTAAGGTTTTGAAAAGAAAAGTAGCTACATCAGGATAACCAGTCTATAATCAGATATTGAATACCCAAGTCTTAAATAGTACGTGATTTTGGCCCGGGATTTTGGCCATTTGTTACCACTTGGGAAGGAAAAATCTATACATGTGTTTTGTCGATGAGCCTGATAAGTACAGAGAATTTTTCAGTATGATAGCTGTCTCATATCGATAGCTTTTGTCATAAAAACTCGTGTTTCGACATGTTACCTAGTTCGTCACTTTCAATTGAGACAATATGGTGTACCTACGAAATCAGACATATCTTACATGTACAAGCTATTATCCTTAACATGTGAATATGATACCAAGTTAAGGTTTAGGCGCCGAACCTTTGTCTAGTTGTCATACACGTAAATTATCTAATTTGCATACTCATTAATATTTAAGAAAACTTAAAAAAAAAAAGATGCCAACTATGGGAAAACGAAAATCTTCGTATGTTACTCATTTAATCAGTCCTATATTACCTACAGTTTATCATAGACAGTGGAATATGGTAGGTCTACCAAATTCAAGCGTGTGCTAAGAACATTCATTTGGCGTATCACATGTTCAAAAAAAAAAAAAAAAAAAAGAAAAAAAAAAAGAAAAAAAAAAAACATTTTTTTTGGACCGACAGCGTCGACAGCGACAAACTGCCCAAAATGTAACTGTTGTTACATTGTTACTTTTTGGGTGGATAGGTACTCTATCGACCCAAAATATAACAAAAAAAAAAATGTTACATGATTGTTACATTTCTGGTCGTCGTTGTCGGCCCAAATGTAACAAACTGCCCAAAATGTAACAATTGTTACATTGTTACATTTCTGGTTGCAACACTGCGCCTTTGTTTTCACCTGTGCAAATTGTTGGTTTGCCCATGCGGCGGTTCATAAACAGTATGAATACGAATTGGAAGATTGTTTTCTCATATGAATCAAATTAAAGTTTATTAAATAAGTTAAACCAAAATTAAAGGTTTTTAAAGGTTCCCCTGGGGCAGTCTCTTAACTGAAGAATAATGATGCAAATATCAGAAGTTATCAATCGGCAACCGTGAGGCTTTCTTCAAAATATACCTCAAATATTTTCAAAATATAGGAGAATTATAAGAATATAGGAGGTGCTTAACATTATATGATTTGGACCCAAACTATACCCGAGTTTAATAGGAATATACATGTTATAGGAATTGCTTAACAGCCTCCAATTGATCCTAATTATAGAAAATTTTAATGCTTACAAATTCACGGAAGTCCCGTTTTGTAACAAGCTTGTATGGTTCCGGTAAATATACACGGTCTCTTCTTCTCAAACATTCACGTAAAGAGGCCCCGCCGTATGCGAAATGTGACACAGAAATTACGATCAGTACCGAAAGCGCTATTCCAAGTTCATGTGCCATGGCTTCATCAACTGGTGCTAAAATAATTCCGTGTTGAGTACCCAAGATTTGGTTAGATTATACTTTAATGCGGAAACGTCCTGTTACATGTAGGTGTTACACGTATCTTTCCCAAGCAAAATGTGGCAATGATGTGGACTTAATGTCCATGTATAAAATAATATTTTTGCTCGTGACTAAATTACAAAACATTTTACCAAATCTGAGCTCGCGATAGCCCACGAGCATTGTGAACTTGTAAAAATAAACAACATTTTCAGATATTATGTAAAGCAGAACTGCGTCACATTATCTTGAAAAAAAAAAAAAAAAAAAAAAAAACAACCAATGTCACGTACGTATTTATATCGAAGACTTTGTTTGAAAATGCTGATGTTACAGACAGTCATCATCTCAAAATATAATTCAAAGTATAGCAACTTGAGGGGACGAATTTTCGCGAAGTTGAATCTTCTGTAACTTGATGATTGATAAGAAACGAGCCGCCTCATGAGAAAACCAACAATGTGTTATGATCAATTTAGTATGTATACCACCATCCTCAAGAATCACGTTAACGGTTGCCATGGAAACCATGCATTGTTTCATAGTGCAATTGAGTTTATCTTTGAGGACGATTTTTTTTTTTTTTTTTTTTTTTTTTTTTTTTTTTTTTTTTTTGCATTTTTGTGGTCCCAGTGAATGATTTGTCATGGCAGTGCATCAAATTTAAGAAATAGATCAGCTCTAGCAGTGAATTGTTGAGTAATAATTCACTGTTTGGAGGTCAGTTGTAAAGAAGATCAAATCACGAGCGCGTAGCGCGAGTGATTTATCTTCTTACAACTGACCGACAAACAGTGAATTATTACTCAACAATTCACGCACTTGAGCTGATCTATTTCGATTCTAACACACAATAAACGGAATAAATGTTGCTGAAACCGTCGATATCGTTCAGCTTTCCGCCATTGCATTGCAGATATCCCGCCAAATATTTGACTGTAATGCTGGTATTTACACACAGTTATTACGTTTGTTGTGCGCTAAAACGACGTTTCACCGTCTAACGCTGCTTTGTGGGATAGCTGACGTCACAAATGCCGCAAAGTAACGTCACGCTTATTCGCCCAGTGAAATTGTTGCACAATATAACACGTTTTTTTACCATTGGCTATATAGGCGAGGTGTGTTAGAATAGCTCCCAGGGTACTTAGGTTGTGGGCAGTTTTAGAAGAAAAACGTATGTCCAACGTATGCACGACAGATAAAGCAAAATCCTTTAACCAATCGACTTAATTCGTCTATCGTGTGTATAATCAGATGCATTTCATAAATTTTCTTTAAAAAAGCAAAAATGCGATGGTTTCAATTGATTTTGATGGAAATACGAATATTTCATATAAAGTAAGATAGCCGCCATATTGATGACGTCATAAATCGACTCTGACGCGTATGCAAATGCGACGAACAGGTTTAATGTTATACATATACCCCATAGATAAGTTTTATATAGGTCGTCATAAATCGTCAAAAAATCGCACGAGATTCCCATTCGACATGGACTATGCGATTTTCCCTACGATTTTTAGACATCGTAGGTGATCGTGGGCTACTACGTATGTGTTTACAATTCATACGGACATCGTACGATTTCTTGATCTGCCTTTTGTCGACGTTCTGATACAAAAACGCAAGACGATCGTACGGTAGTCGTAGGTCTCCGCAGATTTTAAGTGGATATCGCACGAAGCCCGTGCGATGTCCGTACGGGGTCCCTATACGTTCTGATACAAAACGCAATGCGGTCTTACGGTAGTCGTAGAGTCTCCGCAGACTTTAAGTGGATATTCTTACGGAGTCCCTTGGACTTCTGACTGATGCCTTGGTTACATTTGGCCTACGATTAGCTTGCGATGATAGTACGATGCCAATTTTTGCATTTTCGGCGGTCTCCACAGGGTGACCCTACGATGTACCTACGATTCTACGACTTCCTACGATCTCCGTAGCCTCTATGATTTGGTAATATTAGTCTGCACTATTACAAATTTTAATCGTAAGACCGTAGCCCGTAGACACGTCGTACGTCATCATACGGGCGCCGTACGGAGACCCTGCAATGATCGTGCGGTCACCTCACGATTTTTTTGTATGATAGTTTGGGGACAATCGTACAGCGATCGTAGGGTGTCCGCAAGGGGTCATGCCTAGTAGGTTACATTTGCCCCGATTATTGTACGATTTGTCGGTATGCGGTATTTTAAACATCGTAGGTGATAATGGGCCACGACGTAGGTGTTTACAATTCATGTGGGCATCGTACGATTTCTTGTTCTGGCTTTTTTCGATGTTCCGAGTCAGAACCGTTCGGAGATCGTAGGGAAATCGTAGGGTCTCCGCACACTTTAAGTGGAAATCGTAAGGAGCCCGTGCGATGTCCGTGAGGACTCCCTACGATTTCTGATTGAGCCCTTGCGGTCTCCCTACGATAGCCGTGCGATGTTAGGTGTCCGTCCGCCGTATACTACCAAACGTGTACAACTTTACAGTGCATCATGGCTCCCCCGAAAGGAAAAGGCAAGCGGTCCTACTGAAAGCTAATGGTGAAATGCAAGCATATCCCATCAAAAATGCACAGCAATCACATGGCGGCCGCACGATAAACGTGCGGACGCCATGTGGTATGTCCGTATAATGACCGCATTATATCCGTACTATTTTAATAACCTTGCGATATGCCGTATGGATGCCGTATCACCCTAAAGTTCTACGATTATCTTACGATTTTAGTCCCAAAATTATCATAAAACCGTACGGTGACCGCACGATCATCGCAGGGTTTTCCTTACGGCGCCCGTACGATGCTACCTACGACATGTCTAGGGGCTACGGTCTTGCGATTTTTAAAAACTTTTAAAAATGCAGACTACTACAAAATCGTAGAGGCTACAGAGATCGTAGGAAGCCGTAGGAAGCCGTAGAATCGTAGGGACATCGTAGGGTCACCCTGCGGAGATCGCGCGAAAGTGCAAAAAATGGCATCGTACGATCATCGCAAGCTAATCGTAGGCCAAATGTAACCTAGGCTTTAGCACATGAATACTCAACTCTCTTCTGGGCCATAACTGTAGTCAAATTCTTTTTCAAAAGCAGTTTGAATTCCCTTATCTTCAAACAATTCAGAAGATAACAAATTCATCTAGTCTTCAGGAGAAAACACATTTTCTTCAATACTTTACTAAAGGTGACACTCTTAACAGAAGCCGCATTGGCAATTTATCTAGATAATGCATGAAAGAAGCATTATATACAAATATACAACATGATCTTGATTCGATTGCATGGACACTTGTATGTGGTCTTCAAGGATGTTTTCACTTGACACGATTTTAAGGAATGACAGAACCGTACTTATTTGACACCACCTAGTTGATATTTTGAGGTTAAGGCCTAAGGATACTAACATGGCGAATATACTGTTATTTGCTTCTGCAGTGATTTTGGTGAGGCTTTTTTTAATTATTGGGTTTGACAGCATGAACAAACATCTTGGGGGGAAAAATTTTTTAATTCAAGAAATGAGATGAAACATGACATTGATGAAAAATTATGAAGTATTCATTGACAATTATACAATTGAAATGAAATACGATCAAGCCCAGGGAGGGTGGGCGGGTCAAAAGTCAGATTGACAAGCACATGTCCTCCATTGAAGAACTTAATAACTGATAAGCTCCCCTTGCTAAGAACGGTTACTCTAAGAGGTATAAAATTAACTCCCTTACACCCACGTGACCAAGAAAACGAAAGTAGGGGTCGTCTCCCCAATAATTAATGACTTTCGCTTGAAAGACCACAATTATTGGGTTTGACAGCATGAACAAACATCTTGGGGGGAAAAATTTTTTAATTCAAGAAATGAGATGAAACATGACATTGATGAAAAATTATGAAGTATTCATTGACAATTATACAATTGAAATGAAATACGATCAAGCCCCAAGACCCCCAAGAAAGCTTGTTCAACACTTTTCGAACTCAGTAAAAGAATTAAGGGACACCAAAATTCTAGAACAAAGAACCGCTGACTAGCTAACCCATGAGCGAGGTCGTCAGACATAATCTAACAAATAACTAAAACTCAATACTGATCAAACTATCTTCCAGCCATTCAAATACCGGAAAGCATGGCTTTTGAGACCTGAAGCCTAGCCCTCAAGTCGGGTTCCAAATAAGACTGATAAGCATTAGAACGCCAGTGTCCATGCAATTTAAGGGTATCCGCATCTAAACCCACGGAGTGGCCATATGTGCAGCCTCCCCGGCGAAAACTGTGCATGGCGAAGGATTTAGGATTGTAACCCAACTTGAGGAGGCAGGCTTTCAGAAAATCATTTAAAATTGGGTAAATTAAAGGCTTCAGTGAACCATCGCCAGCCGGAATCAGGAATGCTGGGCATGATAAACCGGCAGGAAAGGTTATAACCATTGTCCTCAAAGCTGCTACTGGACACAGCTTAGTACTCTGCTCTGCCGCTAAAGGCAAAACATAGGAATGTTCCTTATAATTGTCTGTTTTTGATGATCGAATCGTTAAGAGAGCTGCATCACGCAAAATCAGTAAATCTCGCCTGCGCAAAAAATGACCTTTACCTGAATTTGCTTGTGTGTAAGAATCAGCCACAAGATTTGATTTCCGCAGAAAAGAGAAAAAGGCAACTGTAAAAACAGTCCAACAAACTAAATGTAATGGAATAGTGAAATCCATAATGCCATAAAGATCTTGCAGAATGTTTGGAGTGATGGGCAATTTTGGAGCCGGAGGCGAGCAACTGATTCTGCGTAAACCAGCCAAAGTGGTTTTCACTTGTAAAAATTGCGTTGGATTGAAATCTATACCATAACATGCATGAAGCAATTTCACATGGCTGACTAGTGTGGTTAGAGTCTGATGTGATTTGATGTGCCGTGACATAAATTGAATAAAACAAGCTAAATCTTGCGCAGATACTGGAACTGCCTGCACTTGAAAATAATAACAAAATGACAAATACGCCTTCCAATGATTATGAATGTTCTTTACGGTTCCTTCCGCAAATGCATGTCTCTGTGTTGCAATGCTCTCCTGCTGTAAGGCCTTCCACTGCATTGTTGGATCTGCAAAAAATGTAGAACCAAAATACAGCACAAAGCATTACACGCCCTGTAACCACATATCTTTTGAACACAATAGGTCTTTTGAACCTAAACATCTGAAAGCCTTCTGGCTAGTAATAAGAACTTGTAAAATAGTAAACAAAATCTGACTTCCTTACAGATCTGTGTTATTAGCTATAACCTGAAACCGTTTTTTTTTTTTTTATTGTCATGTAAAGAATTGAAATCCCATATTCCAAGCCTACCAGTCGTGCTGAAAATGGAACAACAAAGGCTTGTAAGGTAGTAAAACCATATCTGGGTGCTCACGAAAGAATTCGGCCAATCTACCCCTACTCAAATTATCCGCTGCACGGTTGGTAGCCCCAGAAATATGTGATGCTCTGATATCAAATTCACACTGAGCAGCTATGTACAGCAATTCCCTTGCACATTTGTTCAAGAATTGAGATCTGGATCTTCCATAATTGATAACATTCGCTGACACCTCATTATCACATTGTACTATAATCCGCTGGCCGGTCCAGCCACGTCCCCATAATTTACAAGCAACCACAATTGTTAAGAGTTCAAGGCAATTTATATCTAGATTTTGCTCCAGAATAAATCCTGGGAAATGCCAGGAAAAACACTCTTGATTGCATACGCCCCCACATTGAGTCAAACAGGAATCTGTTTGGAAAATTTGCCCCGGATTGGAAAAATGTAAATCTCCGAGAACCGAGACCCCATTATACTGTTCCATGAATCTTTGCCACCAAAATATGTCCGCCTTAAAGGCTTGAGAAATATGGATTTTGTCATTGTTATGTGAAATAGACCTTAAAACCTCTAGCATTCTAGATATAAATAGCCTACCAGGCCTGACACATTTCGCGACAAACTGTAATTTACCAATTAAACTTTGTATTTCACGTTTTGACGCAAACTTTTTCTTACTATTCCACAACTTAAGTTCATCTAAAATCTGCTGTAATCGTTCGGGTGTAACCTCCATGGTCATATTCAGTGTATTGAACAAGACACCCAGAAATATCATAATCTGCGTGGGGAATATAGCCTTATCTGCAGACTCTTGCAGACCTAAATCTGATAACAATTGTTTCAATTCATAGAATTGGGAAACTGCATCTTGAAAGCGTTTATTCGCGGATGCAAAATCATCTAAATAATTAATGAGCGAATGTCCCTGTTGACCGAACATATATGACACTGCATTAGTAGTTCTCTGACATGCCATGGCTGCAGAAGCCAAACCGAAGGGAAGACGCGTGTCTATGTAATACATCCCGTCCCAATGAAATCCGAGTAATCTATAATCGAAGGGATCTGTAGGGATCTGTCTATATGCCCGCGCTAAATCGAGGCGAAACAAATAGCAGCCAACCCCTTCCTCCTTGATTAATGCTGCTAAGGTATCTACCGTAGGATATGATAAATGGAATGGTTTGCCAAGATATTCATCACGCGGAATGCCACTATTCACAGAATGTTCTGGTGGGAAACTTAAATCAATAACCACTCTCCGCTTGGTTGTGTTTCTAGAATCCTTTGGTACAGTTTGTAGGGGTGAAGTTACAAAATGACCATTAAAGGGCTTAAAATGATAAGGGCCAGAAATTGCCCCAAATTGTATCTCAGAATTTATATAGTCGTTCACCACAGTTCCATACTTATAAGCCGAGGGATGATTATCATAACTGTACAATGGAATATCTGAACTGGTGTAATTCACTGGCCAACCGTACTGTAAAAATTCACAAATTACTTTGTCATGGTAATCATCGAGGCGTTGCAGCCATGTGACAATCTTTAAAGAAGTCTGAAGCGGAATGCGGGCACCCTGAAAATTATATTTTCCGGTCCTATAAACTGCTAAATGCACGCAACTGGCACATGCACAAGAATCTTCAAAATTATGAGATTGATTATCAGGTAAGGCAGTAAAATTGTTATGCTCGAAATCGCTCTGAAGCTCCGATTGTTCATGTTCAGTGCTCTGATGAGGCAGAGCCTCTACGCTCCTATAAACAGGTTCTGATTGACAATCAACTACACTGTCGTAAATTGCGGAATGCTCATAGTCATGCTCTTGCTCAAAAACAAACGTGTGATCCGAGGACCACTGCTCAGGTTTATTATGCTCTAAAAAGTTAACATCTTGCAATTGCTCTGGCTCTAAACGCGAAATTTGTGATGAATGCTCTGTATTTACATGCTCGTTAAGCTCTAAAGTGTCTGGTGACTCAGCGAGTCATTTACGCCTGGTACATTTACGTTCAGAATGTCGGAAACATAAACCCTGTTTAGCACAAGACATGCAAACGTGCACTTTGTTACATGTTCGACCCTCCTTTGAATAAGCACACTCTGCTCCTTGAGTATTATCTGCGTTAAAACTGCGACAGATTATGTTGAGCACTTTATCCTGGTCCTTCTCCGTTTTACGCGATTTATCGTCTTTCATGTCAAGATCAATCCCGGAGTTGCCGGCGGTGGTTGCGAGTTGTGATAGATGTGACCAAGATGTTGACCAAGAGACAGCCCCTGTCTCTATACCCTGTAGCACACAATTATGTAGTTGTCTTGCCTGGGGCCAGCCACGGAGAATAGCCAAACTCATTAAATGTTTCAATAATACTAGTCGACACTGCTTCTCCTGTTGAGAAACATCCCCATCCGGTAACAGAAGTATATTCACAAATCCAAAAATGAATGCCTCTAGGTCAATATTTGTGGCTTTTCTAGTTTTAGTACAATGCGATAGTTCACTGGTGAAGGCATGAGGCCAATAAATAATGCGTCTGACCAGCTCCTGCGAATCTAGATCCAGCCCCGATTTAATTTTGAGTTTACCTGAGGCTTCCTTAACCGTGTCCTGAACCAACTGTCTATAAAACGTTTCCCTGTCTTTGGACTGGCCTCCCAATGGGAGTTCATTTAGGTCTGCTTCCACACGCTGCATCAGTCCTGGAAGCTGATACAAATCATTAAGCGAATTGACTGAATTATCCTGTGGCTGGGTACGGTTAGTCTTAGGCACTGGTAAACTAAGGGCAGAAGGAGATTTAACTGCAAGCTCCCTAGCAGCTTCTTGCTGAGGCTGAGGTTGTTTTGAGTCAGTAATCTTGCTCTCAAGGATTTTCATTTTAAGATCAATCTCTTGTGATAATTTGGCCACCTGGGCAGCTAATTCAGAGTTCTTTATTCTAGAGGAGTTTGGGACAGTCTTGGGGCGGGCGCCAGTCCCGGTATTCACAGTTATTCCTGGTGTATTGTTTAAATCATTCCCTGCGCCCGACCACATGGGAGCAATTCCCGACCCTTGCGAAGCCATGGTTCTGTTAACTGGCGTATTTGCGAATTGATCCTCGGTGTTAAGCGTGGTGTAATCGTCGAAACTCAAGTCCGATATCATTGCTCCTCTTCGAATGCACAAAAAGTCTGTCACACGCCAAGCAAGCGGAATAAAGCTCAAAATCAAAAGTCAGATTGACAAGCACATGTCCTCCATTGAAGAACTTAATAACTGATAAGCTCCCCTTGCTAAGAACGGTTACTCTAAGAGGTATAAAATTAACTCCCTTACACCCACGTGACCAAGAAAACGAAAGTAGGGGTCGTCTCCCCAATAATTAATGACTTTCGCTTGAAAGACCACTTTTTTTTTTTTTTTTTTTTTTTTTTTTTTTTTTTTTTTTTTTTTTTGTGTGTGTGTGTGTGTGTGTGTGTGTGTGTGTGTGTCTCTCTGTGTGTGTGTGTGTGTGTGTGTGTGTGTGTGTGTGTGTGTGTGTGTGTGAAAATGATCAGAACAAGTTTTCTTCTCACTTCCTTGTTTGTTGTAAGAAGCAAAGACAAAATGAACTCAAATTAGCTAAACTTATGTCGTTGCTTAAACCTCTCAGTGCAGCTCGCTTTTGTGTGGGTCGGTGTGTGGCTCGGCTTAGGCTGAGTCTCCATCACGCTGGAGAGAGAGTTTTTCCTTCTCTTTTTTTTCTTTAATGAAATTCGCTTTGACACATATTATTTTTTTCTAGTTTGTGAGTGTACAAGCCTGCAGAGATTCCTACCATTGCGGGGCGGGGCATTGTTGTGTAGATAGCAACAATCAAGTTATATCCAGTCAGCAACATGGGGGATTCGGTAGGTGTATTCATTTGAGTCGCCTCGTGGGAAAACCAACAATGTGGTTTCCGACCAGGTCCGACACAAACTGACCTGTACAGTCACAGAAGAGGGCTAGAGACTTGAAATTTCGGATTTAAGAAGAAGAGGACGTGTACTAACCGTGTAGCGAAAACAAAGGCGCTGATCAGTTTCGCGGTTACCGCGAAGCTGATCTGCGTCTTTGTTTTCGCCTATGCAAAGTTGTTGGTTTTCTCACGAGGCGGCTCAATTTTATACCCAGAAGACTTACGCTATATGGGTTTGAAAAGTGAGTGTGTCTTTTCTCTCTAGTAGCTGATAAGCTGTTAGTCCCACATATATTTCATCCAGAAAAGTGAAAACTGACAATGCCCAAGGTACTTTGTAGAACCAGTGTTCACTCAGTCGATACCATGCAATTTCTGTGCACGTGCGTTCAAATTAAGTAGGCAAAACAAAAACGGTGTGTGAGTCCACCACTTTGCCACTATTCCTTTCAACCACCTGTATCATCTGCATTACCCTGTATTGCTCTAGGCAAGAGCTACTTGCTCTAGGTAATTAACATTCCTTTTGCTGTATCTTTCATGTAGGGCCTGTAATAGGTATAGGTGGACCTCAGAATGGAACGTGTGTTAAAATGCAGGCACAGAAGGGGCAGATGTGCGACTCAACTTGTCAGTGTGCGGCAGGTAAGAATTTATTCGCACAAATTATGAAGACTGTCACAGTACTGATTAGCCCTCAATCCGTAGAAAATACACTGAAAAAAAGTTATAAGAGGCCACTTTTCAGACTCATTTTTTGTTTCTAAGCCATGTTTAAAATTGCACGATTTTTTGCCAAAAGACGTGTCTTTTAAGTAAGTAAAGTTCCAAAGTGTTAAGAAATAATTTTCTTTTACTAAAGGCGTTTTTGAGTAAAAATGCAAAAATCAATGTTTTTTAAAAAAAGATTGGATACAGCACACCATTTATTGAAATTAGGAACGGGTGTCATCAAAGGGGTCGTTACGGCTCGGAAAAACATCAAACATTCGAATTTTCTCTACTGGTAGAATTTTTATGCATTTTTAAAAATCGCAAATTTTGAGATGTTTTGGAAAATTCATAAATGTGCCTCTTAAACATGTTGACCCCTGTTAAATTCACTTGATGAGGCCTGGAAATGAGAGATATAACTCGACTGAACTGTTTTAGACCATTTTCGAGGACCAACAGGTCAAGGCTGCCCCACACTTCCGGTTTCAATGCCAATTTTTAACGAACAAAATAACAAAATTTGTGGACGATTTTTTAATTTTCAAAGTTTATCAGAGTCTAGTATTTGACCTTAATAATCGCTGAAAATTTCAATGCCGTGCTGCTGATAATAACGCAACTGGAGAAGAACAAAGTTGGTATGCAAATTGCATACAAAAGCTGAATTCCTGTTATTCAGGTTGTTGTCTTCTTGCATGTACAAAACAGAAACGAAGATTCTTATTGCAGCAACACTTTTGACTTAATTTTATCTTGCATCATCGCAGTCAGTAGCACTTTCAAATAAATTAAAATGTAAAAACACAACGTCATAATATGACATTTAATTTGATGTTAATAAAGTGTGACTTTTTGAAATAGGGTACCTTTACACATGCTTCGTCTGTGTGAGAAGTATCACGCATTTTGGAATGCAGAAACTCACAGAGCCACTGTTAGACATTGGTTTATTCATATGATCATGAATTTTAATTGATCGTATTTTACTTTCTGAACTAGAAGAAAAAATATGAGGTGGCCTCTTATAACTTTTTTTCAGTGTATTCCATGCAATATATACAAATACAATAGACTATATAGATCACAAACAAGTATCAAAATATATCATAAGATGATTAAGATTATTTTGGTGCATAAATTATTAAAGCATATTGCTTGGAATCAATGTTTTAAAACTTCTCTGGTAAATCTTAATTATTTGGTCCCTGTGGCAGTTTTCTATTTTAGCCCATTTTGGTAGCCATAACTATTACAACCATTAGAATCGAAACACATTCGACATTCGACTGTTTATAGTATTATCTATTCTAACACACCTCGCCTATATAGCCAATGGTAAAAAAACGTGTTATATTGTGCAACAATTTCACTGGGCGAATAAGCGTGACGTTACTTTGCGGCATTTGTGACGTCAGCTATCCCACAAAGCAGCGTTAGACGGTGAAACGTCGTTTTAGCGCACAACAAACGTAATAAGTGTGTGTAAATACCAGCATTACAGTCGAATATTTGACGGGATATCTGCAATGCAATGGCGGAAAGCTGAACGATATCGACGGTTTCAGCAACATTTATTCCGTTTATAGTGTGTTAGAATCGAAATAGATCAGCTCAAGTGCGTGAATTGTTGAGTAATAATTCACTGTTTGTCGGTCAGTTGTAAGAAGATAAATCACTCGCGCTACGCGCTCGTGATTTGATCTTCTTTACAACTGACCTCCAAACAGTGAATTATTACTCAACAATTCACTGCTAGAGCTGATCTATTTCTTAAACAATACATATAAAGTTATAGAAATTATGAGCTGCAACTGTCGAAAAGTCTGCTTAATGACATTCTACCTGCCCAACTTCACTACGGAAGTAGTTTTAATAAACTATCACTTGGGGGCAGTTTCATCTCTTAACCAAAGCGACAGTAAGAATCCAAAATTTCAAGCGTCTAATAGTTACAAAGCCCGATTCATTTCGCATTGTTAAGATGTATATTTCTGATACCCATAAAAAGATGTCTTATTTTGACATTTTTTCTGCCCAGAGGTCTGAAATGAGCATAAGTAATGTATACGTTGCCTATGCAAGCTATGCTACGACGCCACCTATGTTACTTGTTCAATTGTATGGGCTGCAGAATTCTACCATGACATCACCAAACTCTTTAAAAATAACCGTTTTTTTCTTCAGGTTTGAAATGTTACCGCCCTATGAGTGGTGTATGTTGTCCACCCATGCTGTGCTATGATGCCACCTATGTGAACCAACAACAACATTACTGGTCAAACTGTCTGAAGACACCAGGCTGTGCTCTTCCACCATGAGTTTTCAAAAATAAATATAACATTCGAGTGTCAAGTGCCATTTCTTGTCCTTTTATTTTGATAAATCATGTTGTCATAGCCCAAAACTACGTTAACAGAGCTTGCAAATTAATGCTTGACATATAGGAGGACGGAAAGAACATAACTTATTTAATGCCCCACCCCCTTGAGGTAGATCAACTCGGACATGGACAATCAGTCCAGTTAAAGTTACTGCTGGCCTAAGAGAATTGGGCTGTCAATTGTAAACTTCGCTCACTTAGAGCTCTATATTTTTCGTCGAAATCATTCTTGAAGGCAGTTAATGTACCTGATAGTCCCTGGGCCAGCTGTTCAAAATTAACGATGTCGTAAGTTAATAGCTCTGTCACACATTCACGTATCAGCGGCGTATCGCTCACGTCGATACGCCGAGGTCTGAGCCGTATTTTGCTCGAGAGACGTATGTACCACGTACGTGTGACGTTCCTGCTACGTTCCCGTGGCGTATCCGTGACGTATCTGTATTCGTATGGAATTTCACTTTCGTATGTACGGCGTATCAATGCGTATGTGCTACGTACGTGTGACGTATGTATGGCGTATGAAGTGTACGCGTGACGTATCTACGTCGTTAACTAGTACGGCGTATGTACTGCGTTCCATTCTTATCTGCGGCGTATCTGTTCTGTACCAATTGCTTTTTGATACCTATGAGAACAAACGGTTGTGTTCACTTTGCTCGTGCAATTCGCACATTATAGTTATCAAATATGAGCCGCCGCATGGAAAGAACAACAATCTGCATAGGCAAAAACAAAGGCGCCGATCAGCTTCGCATTAACTGCGGAGCTGATCAGTGCCTTTGTTTTTTCTACATGGCTAGTACAATTCCTCTATTTTCTAAATCAAAAATTTCCAGCCTCTTACCATCTTCTGAGACTGTGCAGGCCGGTTTGTGTCAGACCTGGTCGGAACCCAAATTTTGGTTTCATACAAAGAGGTCGAAGATGCCACCGGAGAAATCTAGATAATCTAGATTAACACCGAAAAAAACCCGAGGTGGTGGTGGTGGTGGGGGAACATCTTCAAGCTCTCCATCCTGGTCGTAAGACCACATGAACACAGACGGAGGCTACACCAAGCGTAGCCATGAAAGAACCCTGCAAGACACCCCGAACCGTGAGAAACATTTGATCCATGACTTCGGAAAAACGAAAACATACATATAGAGGCATTAAGATTTTCTTGGAACGCCACAAAATATTCCTAATACTCCTAAAACGTCACACATACTCCACAGTAGCGAAACGAACGTAGCACATACGTAGCACATACGCGATTGATACGCGAGATACGCCACACGTACGTCGCTGATACGTCGTAGATACGAAAAGACATTCGAGGATACGCCACACATACGTCACACATACGTAGCAGATACGAAAGATACGCTGTACATACGTCACGGTCGCGTGGCATTTTAACCGATACGTACGTGTGGCGTATCAGGAGTATGAGCTACGTATCTACGACGTACCTGCCACGTTGCTTTCGTATGTACCACGTATGTGTGACGTATGTACGGCGTATCGGACCTGCTACGTACGTGCTACGAATTTTTAAGTGCACACATAAAATAACGTAGCACCTCGGCGTATGAGGAGTATGAGCTACGTATCGAAGAGTATGAGCTACGTATGCCCACGTATCTACGACGTACGTGTGACGTACCTTTCGTATCTCGATACGCCGTAGATACGTGAGTCGATACGCGAATGTGTGACAGCCCTATAACGATTAGTTAAAATTTCAAATGGCAATATTACAAATACACTGTTATTGTTCAAAGGATTCTCACATTTTTTTTTCAGCAAAAACAACAGTATATTTGCTTTTGGAGTCGATATATAACAAATTGAGGGCTTAACAACAGCGTTAAGCTCACGAAATTTGGAACAATCTTATCTTCAATCGGGAACAATTCAGAAGATAACGATTTCATCTTCTCTTCAAGAGAAAAACACATTTTCTCAAAGTATGTGCAGCGCAAGGGCGATTTACATCTTGGTTGAAATCTCGAAATTAGAAAAAAAGAGAAAGAAACAATGTACATTATTGAATAAAGAGTTGATTCGAATGCAATGTGCGATTCAATGCATACATACCTTTTATGTATGAGCAGAAGGAAACGCACATTTATTGCCTGTATGCAGCGATCTTTGTGGACGTTTTCTCTTGGTTTAATTTCAAGGGATGACAGAACATGCACTAATTTGAAAATGTTCAGTTGATGTTGTTAGGTTAAGGTATGGATACTAAAATGGCAAACTTCTGCACTGATTTTGGTGAGCGGGCTTCTTCAAGTAATGAAACTAATCAGAAACTGATCTTCTCACTACTTTGTCTGTTTAGTTGACATTTTAAGTTCTACGTAACTAGTATAGACATATAGATTTAATCATATTATTATATACATATTTTATTTCAAACTATTTAAAGTGTATTGCTCTACGGAAGTATGTACAGAACCCATGATCTTTTGTTCCGGAGTCCTGTACTCTGCCTCTACACAGCCACACTGATCTGCGTCTTTGTTTTCGCCTATGCAGATTGTTGGTTTTCTGAAACGTGCGACTTCGTGATTTTTCTAGTTTGTCAGTGTACAAGCATGCACAGATTCCTACCATTGCGGAGCGGGGCATTGTTGTGTTAACAAATACAACCAAACAGTATCCGGTCAACAGCTTGGGGGATTTGGTAGGTACTCCTGAAACCAATTTTGTTTGTTTTTCTATAAGTGATAAGCCGTCAGAGCTACATTTATTTTGTACAGAAAAGTGAAAATGCCGTACAAAGTTGATGTTTATAAATACACTATAAGTTACATGTAACGCTATCATGGCTATTGTATATACGCCGTCTTTCAGAAACTGCCGTTTTCAGAATCTCATTTTTCTGAAACACCCCAAGAAAAATATGACACTGAATGCCACCATTTTGCATTCCAAAAGTCTATTAAAGTTCAGTAATCTGGCTTTGCTTCATAATAAATCACTGTTCGAAGGTAAATTGTAGTAAAAGATCACGAGCGCGTAGCCACACACACACACACACACACACACACACACACACACACACACACACACACAATCAAATTTACAGGATATGTCCATTACCGCACGAAAGACCGAATTCCATAGCTCAAAAGGATGGCCAATTGTCTGGCACATTATAGAAATACGTGTCATAAATAAAAGTTTGGCCTTGGCTGTAAACAAAAATCGGTTGTGAAACTTACTCATTTTTAAAATGGCGAATCTTTAAAAACAGCTAGCTAAGATTTGAAAATCATTATAATTACGCGAAAAAAAAAAAAAAAAAAAAAATGAAAATTGTATTGATTATATTTCGATTCTAATACACGATAAAGCTCCCTCTGATGTATCTTTTATGTAGACACGGTTGCTCTTTATGGGCCCCAGATTAGGACGTGTGTAAAAATGCTGGCGCCGAAGGGACACATGTGCGACTCGACTTGTCAGTGCGCGGCCGGTAAGCAAACCAAAGGCCTGAGGGTCACGTGGTCATTTGTAATGTAGAGGACTACTACAAGAACGTTCTTTACTTTAGTAACAGAACTCTATTTTTGAATTTGTGTCAATTTTCGCTGTTTGCATGCGCGGATCCAGAGGGGGGGGGGGGTGCGGACCCCCCTGGAATTTGAAAATTTTACCTAAAAAAGGTAATTTTGGGATTTTTTGGAAGTTGGACCCCCCTCGTCTGTGACCAAAAATTACCATTTTCATTGGACCCCCTCTCATGAAAATTTCTGGATCCGCGCATGGTTTGTATGTACTTGTATGTGTTGTTTTGATAGAGGACCATAGGGAAGATTGGGCATGACTTGTCCAACTGAGTCTGCTCTTTAAATAGTCATTATTATTTGTAATTCAGGGATTATCCCCATCTTATCCGTAGATGTCCTTTCAAGCGCTGGTTTCTAGTTCTGATACCAATAAAACAGGTTTTAATGGGTGGGACTAGATAGCGAAAAGAGGCTCTTTTTGCGAAAAGATGCGAAAAGAGGCAAAATAATGGGAAAAGAGGCAGTACTTACTATCAAATGTGTATATATCATAATTTTTGCAAATAGAAAAGGAATTGATAATCTCCCATTAATCAAAGTGATATTTATCATAATATTTCATGAATTATTTTAGCTAATGTCGACTAAAAAATTAATGAGTGTTGTAAATTTAAGTTATTTCAACATTTTAAATTTACATTTTACGGGAAATCTATGTTTTGTGTATGCTAGGAAAGAACGCAGCGTAGTAGAGCCGCCGCGCGGGAAAACAAACAATTTGCATAGGCGAAAACAAAGGCGCAGAACAGATTCGCAGTAACTGCGAAGCTGATCAGCGTCTTTGGTTTCGCCATACGGATAGTACTATTCTTCTTCTACTAAGTTTCTAGCTTTATGATGTGACTGTACAGACTGGTTTGTGTCGGACCTGATCGGAAACACAAATTGTTGATTTTCTCATGCACAGGCTCAGTAGATTTTAATTAGTCAGATCAATGCTTCTTGTACCCATTGGGTATTATATCCTGGTCATTGCTTACTTGTACAGCCTGGTTTGTATCGGACCTGTTCGGAAACCCAAATCGTTCGTTTTCTCATGCACAAGCCCATTTGATTTCAATTAGTCGGATCGAATCTACTTGTACACATTGGATACTATATCCTGGTCATTGCTTACTTGTACAATACACTTGTACCCATTTAATTTGGACAAGATGTGTGGTCCATGAGCCAATACCGTAAATTTTGGAGGTCGGTACCATCCGGCCTGAACAAATCCCCTTATGATTTTCATGTAGGACTATGTTTGTAGACTTGTAAAAAATCGGGGGGACTTGCATTGCTGGTAGCTTTAAGGGTGAAATTACACGTTATTTATGATACCCCAGAATTAAAAAAAACGTCATTTTAACACAAACAAATGGTAGGAAATAGTTGTCTAGCTACCCATACCTCCATCCCTCCCCAGGGGAAATTTTACACTATGATTCTCTAAAAGTACATTGAAAAAGCTATCAAACCCTGTTTTCTGCCTTCTGGAAGTGGAAGCGTTTGCGTTTTACACTATGTCTACTTAAATTACTCTAAATATTCAAATTTTGCGTTTTAATAATGGGGGTACACATAGAAAATTGAAAATATCTCAATTGTTTTTTATCCAAGACCATTGAATTTGGTCTCATATTAAAGCTTAGACAAAGCCCTTTCATCCTATGATAAGTAATAGAAAATATCTTATTTGCATATTCATGAATTTTCATTAAAATATTAAAGTGAAAAAAGAAGCAGTTAAAATCAATTATCCCATAAAAACTAATTTCAGGCCTAAACTGTCATTGTGGCTCATTGTTATTGTACCAATCATACTATTTGACAAATTCGTTGATGCCATGGGCCTAAATAAAAAATCAGCTCATTTGCATTTTCATGAATATTAATGAAAATGACGAAAATCAGGATTTACAAAGGAAAAATATATTTCCATTTGAAGGGTTTGGTGTGGGTTATAGAATGTAACTTGCAACAAATGCTCAAGGGTACCAGTTTGGTCAGAGGATCACTTTAATGCCCATTTGTGTCACGTAAAATCACAGTGTGTTCACATCCACTCCTAATAAGCACAGGAAACAAGGTGGTATACCTATAGTACCACATGTATCTTGGCGATTGATAGACCTAGAGAGCAGACATCAAATGATTGCTTTTGCAATGCTATATAACCATGTAATAAGATTTAATTATCAAACTGACTTCCTGGTGTTCGAATATTAATGAAAACTTTATACATTAGTCAAAAATCACAGAAAATGGAATATACCAGCATAATTGTTTATATCTCATCAACCAAAATCTATAAAGAGCTTGAATTTGTATCAAATGATTGCTTTGGCAATGCTCTATAACCATGTAATAAGATATATTAACACGCTGGCCATCGTAATGCTCAAATACTAAAAAGAAATTCAGATATTAGAGAAAAATAACAGATAAATGAAGGGGGATATCAACAAAATTCTGATATCTCAGCAACCAAAAATTCTAGATTCCTGAAATTTGTATCAAATGGTTGTTATGATAATGTTCTATAATAATGTGAAAAAGATACAGAAAGATTTGACTTCCTTGGTGTTCAAAAATTGATGAGATAAATCATATACCAATGTAGGGGGTATACCTACAGAAACGTTTATAGCTCAGCAACCAAAAGGCATAGAGAGCTGAAATTGGTAGCAAATGATTGCTATGATAACATTTTGAAACCACTAAATAAGACACATTAATAATCAGACTTCCGTGCTGTTCTAATACTGAGGAAACTTTTAATATAAGAGAAAAATCACAGAAAATGGAAGGGGTATACCCAGCGAAATAGATAACGATGCGTACTGCGTATGTACGCACGATTTTTCGCCCTGTACGCATAGAAATATCAGACCTGTGCGTACCATGTACGCAGTAAAAATCAGCGGTACGCAAACAGTTTACGGTTTAATGCGTACGCAGATAAAAAGTACCTTTAAAATTGTCACAAAATGACAATTTGTCAACTAGTATTGTGAGGCTGCTCTGTCAACAATCGAAAAGCAGTTACAATATGAATGCAGCTTCTGATCGTTTCATATTACATACCATGCAATATATTATGTATCTTCAGTAGTTATACCATAAACGTGTATTCCGTTCAGTGTCTGTTAACCAAAGGTTTATTCATAAATTTATTAGTAGTGTGTCACTTTGGTTTATTGAATAGGCATTTTGCATCGATTTCTGGTCATATTATTTTAATTCAAAACTTGATGTATTCCATGTTCTACAGCCATGCCAGTTATGTTTTTCCTCACTTTTGCTCTCTTATTATCTATACCGGATACAAAAGTATGGTTTAACAAGCCTTAATGACAGAATAATATGTAATTTTAGGATTATCAACCAGTTTACTTGAATTTTCATACTTGAATAAATGGTCTTATCCATACGTGTGCATATCTATAAGTTTGATTCTGAATGAGAGGTTAGAATATGAACCTTCAGAAAACGCGTACACAGTAATATTGTCGGTACGCACTGTACATTTATTCTGATGCGTACAGTACGCATTGCGAAAAATAATTATCTACATCACTGCGGTATACCTACAGAAAGGTGTATTTCTCAGGAACCAAAAGTCATAAAGAACAGAAATTGGTATCAAATGATTGCTATGACAATGTGCTGTAATTATTTAATACGATATATACAATAAGTTGACTTTCTTGTTGCTAAAATATTAAAGAGAACTTCAGATATGAAAGAAAAATCACTGGCAGACTAAAGGGGTATACCAATAAAACTGCTGATATCTCTAGAGAGCTCTAGAGAGCTGAAATTGATATCAAATAATTGCTAGAATAATGTTCTATAATCATGTGATAAGAAACAAAAATAGTTTGACTTTCGCGTTGTTGGAATATTGATGAGAACTTTGAATATTAGATAAAAATCTCAGAAAAATAGAGGGGGGTATAACAACGGAAACATATATATCTCAACAACCAAACGTCCTAAAGAGCTGAAATTGCTATCAAATGATTGATATGACAATATTCTATATTCATTTAAAGGGTTATAAACAAGCTGACTTTCATGTTGCTCAAATATTTAAGAGAACTTAAGTTATAAGAAAAAATCACTGGCAAACGAAGGGGGTATAACAATAAAACTGCTGATATCTCAGTGACCAAAAGCTCTAGAGAGCTGAAATTGGTATTAAATGATTGCTAGGATAATGTTTTATAATTATTTGATAAGAAACGTAAATGATTTGACTTTCTCGTTGTTGTAATATTGATGAGAACTTTGATTATTAGAAAAAAAAATCTCAGAAAAATATAGGGGGTATACCAACGGAAACGTATATATGTCAACAACCAAAAGTCCTAGAGAGCTGAAATTGGTATCAAATGATTGCTATGGCAATATGCTATATTTGTTAAAAGTGTATATAAACAAGCTGACTTCCTTCTTGCTCAAATATTTAAGAGAACTTAAGATATAAGAGAAAAATCACTGGCAAACTGACGGGGTATACCAATAAAACTGCGAATTCCCCAGTGACCAAAAGCTCTAGAGAGCTGAAATTGGTATCAAATGATTGCTAGAATAATGTTTTATAATCATTTAATAAGAAATATAAATACTTTGACTTTCTCGTTGTTGTGATATTGAAGAAAACTTTAGATATTAGATAAAAACCTCAGAATTTTAGAGGGGGTTATACCAACGGAAACGTATATATCTCAACAACCAAACGTTTTAGAGAGCTTAAATTTCTATCAAATGATTGCTATGACAATATACTATAACCATAGTAAGGGTATATAAACAAGCTGACTTTCTTGTTGCTCAAATATTTAAGAGAACTTAAGATGTAAGAGAAAACTCACTGGAAAACGAAGGGGGTATACCAATAAAACTGCTGATATCTCAGTGACCAAAAGCTCTAGAGAGTTGAAATGGGTATCAAATAATTGCTAAAATAATGTGTTATTCTCATCAATTAAATCTATCCTCTTAGTACCTATCAACTTAGTATCAATTCTTATTTGTTCATTTTATGAACATATGTTAAATGACACGACATGAAAACATACCCTAGAACCCGAAATCCTGTATCTCGCATATTTAGAGTTGGAGGTGACATCATCTGCTATAGTTGGTTTGAATGCATTTTTGGCTAGTCCTAACCTTCCCTAAGAAGGACTGGAATTTTTTTTGGCACGATAGTCTAATCAGGTGATATTTTATGGTACTGCTATGAAATAAGCTTTAAATCTAATAAACAGACAACCACATACTTCTCCATTATCCAGTCATTTTCTCTGTCTGTATGACTTGCTTTTGTATTTTAAACAATTTTAGAAACTATTGATTTGATTATGAAACACCTGTATTGCTAAAACATTTTTCTGATTTTTCTGTATTAATATTTTTACCACTGTACATGTAAAATTACCCCACCCACCTTAATATAATGCATGTATGCGATTTTAATGTTAATTTTCTTATGGTTAGCTTGTTTTTAACAATCTATCCTCTTTAACATGCTTAAACAATAGCCTGAAAAGCAATAAAACTGTTTACTAAACTGTATTGACATATACTTAAGGGTATACCTAAATGTGGTAATGTATCAATGGTATAAAACAGCATAAAATCAACTACATGCACATTTGTACTGGTGAATATTTTGACGAAGTCTTGGTTTGAAAATATGTCTAAATTAGACATTCTTCCTTTTCAATGTCAGATTCAAGTTAATGGCAAAAGAAATGTGAACTAAAAACTGGTAACTTGTCTCTATGCACAGGAGCGGTGTCTGCTACGGGACTGACAGCCCGACAAGACCATAACTAATTACTGAGGGCGTAATGCATTAAAACAATCAAGACTATAACTAACATGAAGTTTGTGACATTTTCATAGAGCTGTATGATGCATATTAAATCAATTTAGGTATATTTGCTAATGGTCAAGCTCAGTACAAACACAAGATACCAATTGTATGGACGCTTTACCATTATTTGTGATGCTTACCTAACTATACACTGAATTCAAATATTGTCTCTTGCCCTAGAACACAAAAACCTGTATCTCTCATATTTTTGAGTTTGAGGTGACATCTCCTGCTATAGTTGGTTGGAATGTATTTTAAGTAGTCCTCGCCTTCCCGATGAAGGATCAAGTGGGCTGCTCTTTGCTCAAATTCATTGATGTATGGAGGTAGTGCTATGACAAAAAGCTATATATCCTATGAAAAATCGGCTAAAATGTAGTATATAAATTTGTTCTTGTTTCTTATTTAATAGTTACTTTCCAATGCATTGTATATTGTTTGTAAGCAAAAGTAAAAGGTGCAGTCTCATTTTACACTAAAACCTCATGATCTTTTGAAAGTATGGCATTATTTCACACAGAATTACCCCACCCACTTTAAAACTCTGCATATTGTTGATTGTAATATGACAGTTAGCATTTTTCAGAATATAACTGTATTATAAATATATTGATAGAACATTATCATTCACAATATTAGTCTTCAACTACATTACAAAATACCTCGATATAACATTAATGTTTATAGAGCTTGCTTAGTTAGAGGTAAGTACTTTTGATGATTCTCTGTCTTAAACTTTCCTAAGTATTACTCCCATTTCAATGAAACTATAAATTATATTATGTTATTATATGTCACAGGCAACAGTGCACTGCCTTAGCAATACATGTAATTGGATGCCATTTGAAGCCTTATAGGTCAATAAGCACCCAACTTACAGGTAATTTTGTGAGTCAATTCCTTATTTGTCTGCATTTTGCTCTTATTTCTTTAAATTATTGCAAGATAAAGTCACACGATTTGTATTTGAATACGGACCAATAGAGCATTGCCTTAGCAATCTCAGTATGATGCCATCTACATCTCTATAGGGCCATAAAAAAAACAAGATGCAGTAACTTTTGTTAGTATACCCCTTTAATTTTTCCTCGTTTTTTTTTTTTTTTTTTTTTTTTTTTTTTCTATTCATTTTAGTTTTCATAAATATTTTTGAAAATTGAAATCACATGATTAATTTATTTGAACATATACAAATAAACAATGTCAATGTCTTGGATATCATTTTGCACAATTTTCAGCTCTTTATGGTCATTTGAGGTCATGCAAGAAGGACTTTTGTATGTACATCCCATTATCGTTTCCGCGTATTTTTCATATAAGTTTTACGCATACATTATTAAACATTTAATCGTATGGTTAATATATCTGAATACCAGCTAATGTGCCTAGGTCAAAGCAATAATTTAACACCATTTTCAGCTATTTGGGGCCGCCAGAGGCCGAGACACAAGAACTTCTGTTAGTATACCCCTTCATTTTTTCCTCAATTTTTCTTTAAGTATTTATGTTTTCAATAATATTTTTGAAACTTGAAACCATATGAATGATTTATATGATTACAATCCAATAGATAATTGTCTAAACAATTATTTGATGCTATTTTCAGCTCTTTATAATCAATGGTTGACTAGAAACAAGAACTGTAAGTATATCCCTTTATTTTATCCGCATTTTTCCTCCATCTTCTAGGCCTGAATTAAAAAATTGTTTGTTTGTCCTTTACCTACCCAGAATTTTAATCTTGGGTAGGTTGGTAGTTGGTTGATAATTAATATATTATATTTTGCTTTCTGTAAAAAATATGTAATTAACTTTCAACAGTTTAGTGTAGTATGAATTGGCCTTTATTTTACCTGAAATATGACTTGTACATGTAAGAATGGCAAGTATAAATCGAATGAATAGATATTTCACATACATTGCACAAATTTTCCAGGAAAGGCATTTAACAACTTGTAAACAAGCATTTGAATAGTTTAATAAAACCCAAGTCGTACATTTCAGCCATAAAAAATAATAAAAATATTTTTCCTCACAAAATTGCAATATAATTTTTTGAGTAGGGGGCTAAATTGTGGGTAGGTAGGTAAAGGACAAACAAATAAAATTTTATTTTCAGTCCTATGCCTTCACAAAAATTATTAGCACTCAGAGTCACTTTGATTTATATATATGAATACAAACTTACAGAACAAAGTAAAAGCAATCTTTTGACGCCACTTTCAGCTATTCAGGCCCATCAGAGGCCAAGATATAAGATTTTTTTGTAAGTATACCCCATTTCATTTTCCTCAATTTTGCTTTAATTATCTATATTTTCAATAATATTTTAAAACTTGAAATCATTTTATTAATTCATCCGATTTCATAGCAAAAGATATTTGTCATAGCAATTATTAAACAACCATTTTCAGCCCTTTATGGTCATCCCATGCCATGATACAAGGACTTTTGTATGTATACTTTGTCTTCGTTGCCGCATTTTTTTCTATAATTTTTGCGTATTCAAAAAATCATTAATACATTTAATCATTTGGTTTATATATCTGAATACCAGTCAAAGCAATCATTTAACACAATTTTCAGCCATTTTGTGCCGCCAGAGGCCGAGATACAAAAACTTAATAAGGAGGTGTCACCTCAAACTAAAAAATATGAGAGATAAGTATACCACTTTATTTTTTCCTCAATTTTTCTTTAATTATTTATGATTTCAATAATATTTTTGAAACTTAAAAGCTTATGATTAATTTATCTGATTACAAACCAATAGATAATTGTCTGATGCCATTTTTTTGCTCTTTATAATCATTGTTTGACTAGAAATAGGAACTTTTGTAAGAATACCTCTTTATTTTTCCGACATTTTTTCTCCATCTTCTATGCGTTCATAAAAATTACCACCACTTTGAGTCATGTGATTTATATATATGACTACAAGCTTATAGAACAACGTCAAAGCAATCATTTTACACCATTTTCAGCTATTCAGGGCCGTAAGAGACCAAGATACAAGCTTTTTTGTGCGTATACCCCTTTACTTTTTCTACACTTTCCCCATATTTTCTATGCTTTCATAAAAATATTACATCTTTGAGTCACATGATTTATGTATATGAGTACAAGCTTATATATTAAAATCATAGCAATCATTTGACACCATTTTCAGCTATACAGGAACGTCAGATGCCAAGATACAAGATTTTTGTTAGTATACTCCTTTTATTTTTCCTCATGTTTTTTTCTTTAATTATCTATGATTTCATTATTAGTTTTAAACTTTTAAATCATAATGATTAATTGATCCGATTTCATACCAGCCTATAGAACCAAGTCTAAGTAATCATGAAACACCATTACAGCTATTTAGGGCTCTCAGAGGCAGAGATACATGAACTTTTGTAGGCCTAGGTATACCTCTTTTATTTTTTTCCACTATTTTGCGTTTTTGTTTTTCATAACTTTTTTGACACTTTAAGCCTAATGATTATATATCTGACAGTGACCATATTTATATTGTTTCAACATTTTTTCGATATCATTTCCAGACTTTCAGGACCGTGAGAAGCTGAAGTGCAATAACTTTGGTAGATATAGCCTTTTATTTTTATAGACCACACTAAAATACATAGATAGGGGCATACCTGAAATGTATTGAACAGGGACCGATACCTTTTTGATGTACGAATGTGGCCCATTTAGTACTTCTGATTTTGCCTTCCAAATGTTGTATTATAACTAGATGAATATATAAATTGTTTTATACATAAAAGAACTGATTTCGGCAAATTACGTGCTATAGGCATACAGTTGAACAGACCAAAACGGTCAGCTGTATATACAAATACCCAGGTAGGCACAAAGACAGAGTGTAATCTCAATCAATGATAATGTTTCAAATGAAGGTATCTAAAAAGCAAAGCTATAGATAAATTTCGAACACGCACATTGCTTGAAAGTGGGTGGGGTAACTTGGCATGACAAAACCCTGCATTATAAAGGATTTATAGCACTTTGTGATCTTTAAATGCATTTTGAAATGTGTGAAGTTATTCATAATCAAAGTATTTGCATAAATATGCATTGTTTTATGAATCAAAAAAGCACAATGACCCCATAAATGATGTAAAAGTCTGCTTTGTATGGAATGCATATTTTCCCATGGTACCTCAGAACATGGTGTGAGTAAACCTATCTGCCAAAAAAATTTCCAGAGCAGCCCACCTAAACCATTTATGGGAAGGTTAAAACTATTCAAAAATACATTCAAACTAACTATAGCAGAAGATGTCACCTCCTTCAAAAATTACCCTGGCTGGATCCTAGGGTAACATCTCAAGATCAATTACGAAATTTAATATCGGATAATCTCAGTCAATATCCCAGGCGTTTTGAAAATACCCAAAATGACAAAATAAACGTACTAGGTCCAAAATCTTCTTTATTAATAATATTCCATATTTTCTCCATCTATATGTCTTGCATACATCTTTTCCCCTTTCTTTTTTGCACTTTTCCCATTATTTTGCCTCTTTTCGCATCTTTTCGCAAAAAGAGCCTCTTTTCGCTATCTAGTCCTACCGGGTTTGAATAGTTATTGACAATTTCTGCCTACAGGTCTGAAATGTTACCGCCCTATGAGTGGTATATGTTGCCTACCCCAGCTGTGCTATGATGCAACCTATGTGAACCAACAGCAACGGTACTGGTCCAACTGTATTAAGACACCAGGCTGTACTCTCCCACCATAACATTGTCTTACTACTTACATGAAATAAACCATTGTGTAATTTATACATGGATCAATTCTTTTATTTTAATTACTAATTATTACATCAAGAAAACATGTCCGTGTAATGTATACCCCCTTATACCACACTTTTATTTATCAAAACTGGGATATGCAGGGGTATACATTTTTTTCTTTTCTTTTTGCTCTAAAACATAGATTGTGTGTTAGTTAGAACCCCCTCAGCTAGGCAGTTCTAACATGTACACACAATCTATGTTTTGAGCAAAAATTAGAAAAATATCAAACATTTTCTACTGAAATTTTTCAATTTTTACAACTTAAAAAATCCCTGTATATTGCAAGGGCATGTTTTCGTAATGCATTCTTTGTGTTTTGTTCTTGTCAACAGTATTTCAGTCAAGTCATGGCAGTCACAGCTTCCTAGGCATTAACAAGAAATATGAGGTGTTTAACATTTAGATCAAGGATACAACCAAGTGCCAGCGGGGTTCCAACTCTCGACCTGTAGCCCTACCCTCTAGCACTAAGACACCATGCTACCATGTTTTTTGTGTAATAAACATGTTTGCCCAGATTTTTAATATAAATCTTCAGGAATGCCATCTGTGTCAGCCAGGGAATAATCTACAAGGCGACCATCAGGAAAACATGTCCGTGCAATGAATACCCACCTGAACCCCACTTTTATAAAGCAAATCTGGGGTATGCAGGGGTATACCTATTTTTCTTATTTTTGCTCCAAAACATAGATTGTGGGTACTCGTTAGAATCGCCTCGTCGAGGCGGTTCTAACGTGTACCCACAATCTATGTTTTGAGCAATAATAAGAAAAAATTCAAAATTTTTCTATTGAAAATATTCATTTTTTTACAACTTAAACAAACTCTGTATATTGCATGGACATGTTTTCGTAATGAAGGGAGAAATAGTCCTCCTAAATGAGCAAACTTCTCCCCATTTCAAGCTGAGGGAGAAGTGAAAATGTATACATTATATTATAGGAAAACCTGAAATTCAGGTCCACACTTCTCTCATATTTTCTTTGAGAGAGAAGAAACTTCTCCCTACAATTCTTGGCTAGGATGAACCCTGTCAGTTTGGATACAGATCCAAATGACTGCAACAAAGTGCAAACATATGCTGGTACAATGTTCGGGAATCCATTTGACAGTGCATAATTCTGTGTGAGTGCATAATGTTTTGATGACATTCACATGTATGCAGTCACAGCAATCAGGCAAAACAGGCTAAAGCCGTGTTCATATGCAACCGGGTGTATTTTTGTACCCGGGTGCAGAACTGTATATGAACACCGCTTAAGATTGTGTAGAATTAGACAGGTATAAAAAATTGGTGTAAAACTTGATCACTCTGCTCCATGAGATGCAGTCTAATCACGGTCTTCATGGTTTATTTTTCCATCTGTGATTTTCAAGAGCATTCTGTGCGTGTTAGAAACAACACAGTCCAAAACTTAGAAAACCCTGGGCCCAGTTGTTCAAAACTTAGTTAGCTTAACGTCATCGTTAAGACCTCAACTTTTTAAGTAAAAGCTGAATACATAAGCAAATACATTATTATTTTTTTGTTGATAAAATGTGAGAATCCTGTGAACTATTCATGTTTGAAAGGACCAGGGCATTTAACGCCTGATTTTGGCCTCAGATTTTGCTAAAACATAAATTTTGGAATTAAGGTAAGAAAACTTTTCCTTTTTTTTTTTTTTTAATAACAACATGCTTCGTTAAAGGTCCTGCAACCTGTCCCAAATTTCGTGGAAGTATTCTGTGCGATCATTTTCAAGGGCTATTTTGTGTTCAAGATTTTTTCTGTTCTTAAGTTTAGTACTAAAAGTGTTAAAAGTGGGTATCATGTTTCTGAACTTACACTGATAAATGTAGAATTTTGCAAATATATAAATATAAGACAATAAGCGGTCCCCTGTATATAAAAATATATTGAATTTATTCCCAATGTCAATAAAATGATGTTGTGATAGGAAATCAAAGAGTTTGTTCCAAAAGTATTGTACAAAATGGCATTCCCAGAACAAATGATCGATAGTTTCAATAGCCATGTTACAAAAGGAGCATAAGCTCGATTCTGTATATTTACACTTTAACAGGTACTTGTTCGTCGCAATGTTACGATGTACAAAGTTATATTGAAAAGTTTTGGAGTTTGTTTTCTTTACAAATGGCAAATATGTTACGAAATATAGATTTCCAGTCAAAAGTTACATCTTGGAAGTACGATTCCCATTTACGCTGTGCTTTAGTTTTTTCATTACTATTACTTTTTTTCATTTGAAAGTCTGTAATGTATTTGCAAATGTTATTTTGATCTTTTGCTTTGACGACTGTAAATAGAGCTGGTTCTTGTTTTATCTCTAGTGTTTGCGCTTTTAACTGTCTTAGCCATTCTTTCGGTATTGGTGATATTAACTTGTAATAATTTAAATATTCATTTGGCGGTAGTGCAAACTCAGTCTGTAGTTCTGCAAACGTTTTAAAACGCTTATTTTGATTATCAAAAATGTGTCTAATATGATTAATGCCCTTTTCAATCCATGTTAAAAAAGCAAAGGGTTTTGACTGGTTTCTTACATGACTATTGTTCCAAAGAATCTGCGCTTTAATTTCCTGAGGGTTTTTGTCATAGTTGAGATAGCACCAAGTATATAAGATATCCTTTAGAAACAAGTTTTTAATGTGTAAATATTTTAAATCTGCAGGGTTTAGATTACTTTCAAAAACCAGAGACCCACCATGTTTGCTTAGTTCGTTTTCGTAACATATTTTCCATGCTCCCTTATTTTGTTCATCAATAAGGCGTTTAACCCATGTAATTTTTAACGAATTTACATAACAGTTCAAGTCAACCATCCTTAAACCGCCTTCTTCATATGGTTTTATGAGTGTATCTCGTTTTATTTTGTCCCTTTTATTATTCCATATGAATTCAAAACTTTGCTGTTTTAATGATTTTATAATTTCTGATGATGGATTAGGGAGAACTGAGAACAAGTATGTTAATTTAGATAGAATAAAGGTTTTGAACACGGTTATATTGCCTATCGTTGTTAGTTTATGTTTTTTCCATGATGTAATATCTCTGCGAAATTGTTCTATTCTTGGTTTAAAGTTCAGCTCCATTATCTGTTCAGTTCGCGAATGGAAGTGTATTCCTAGAGCTTTAGCCGTATCTTTGTTCCATATGATTTCTTTCTTTTTGCTATAAACTATATCGTGCACGTTTCGTAGGGAACCGATTTTTAATGGGACACACTTATTAAAGTTCAAATTTAATCCTGATAGTTTACCAAATTCTTCGAATAAATGTATAGTTGCATTGTAACTTTGTTCAGAGCCATCCAATATAACAGTGCAGTCATCGGCGAACAAAGTAGTTTTTACTGTTTTGCCATAAATAGTGATACCGCGTATATCTTTATTTTGTCTAATAGCGACTGAGAGGATTTCAATACCCAATATAAATATGTAAGGCGAGAGGGGACACCCTTGTCTTACTCCTCGTTGGATGGGGAAAAAAGAGGTTAAATATCCATTGTAAAGGACACAGCTTGTTGCGTTGTTATAAAACAATTTTACCCATGATTTAATATCTGGACCGAAGTTAAATACATCTAAAATTTGTTCAATATATTCGTGATTTATACTATCAAAAGCTTTCTCGAAATCCGTGAAGAGTAATATACCAGGTAAGTCGTGTTCTTCCGTATATTCGATTATATCAAAAAGGAGACGTATGTTTTCGCCAATATATCGACCTTTGATGAAACCTGTTTGACTGCTGTCTATCAAAATTTTGAGAACCTTTTTTATTCTATTTGCAATCGCTTTGGTCATTATTTTGTAATCGACGTTCAAAAGACTTATTGGTCTCCAATTAGAAAGATTTGTCAAGTTCTTGTTACTTTTTGGAAGAAGAGTTATAAGACCTTGCTTTTGGATGTCCGACATTGAATTAACTTGAAAAGAATGATTGAATGAGTTCAGCATGGTGTCTTTGAGATCTTGCCAAAATATTTTATAAAATTCGACCGTTAAACCATCTGAACCGGGAGATTTGCCGTTTTTCATGTCTTTTATCGCGGATTCACATTCTTTGTCGGTTAAAAGGCCTTCGCATTTTTGTTTTTCTTGTTCGTTTAACGTCGGTAGATCATGATTTTGAAAAAAGTTGTATGTCGGTTCACAGCTGTTGCGTTTTTCATAGAGTTTCTTGTAATATTGCATCTGCGCGGTCCAAAATTTCATTCTGATCATTTACTGTTTTCCCATTTATACAGAGTTGGTTTATTATTTTACTCTCGGCTTTATGCGTTTCTAAACTTTTTAGGTATTTTAAATTTTTTTCACTGCCTTGTAGATGCGTCATCTTAAGTCTTGTTAAAATTCCAGCTGCCTTAATTCTATAAATTTCTTCCAGTTGTTCTTTCTTATTTCTAAGATCGTTATTAATATTGTTTTCAAGAGTTTGCAGTCGAACGTTATTATTATTATTATTATTATTATCATTGTTATTATTATTATCATTATTATTATTATTATTATTATTATTATTATTGCTGTTACTATTGTTGTTAACTTGTATTAAGCGTTCTTCCAAACTATCTATTTCATGTTCCAGCTTTCTTAAGTTTTCCTCTTCGGTTTTATGCTTTTTGCTTGAATAAGATATTGTTTCATTTCTGATCACTCCTTTGATAAGAGACCATAATACCGCAGGGTTTGCCTCACTGTTAAGCTCTTTTATATCTCTTATAGCCTTTTTAATTTTTTCTTTATATGCCCCGTCTAACAGTAAGCTGTTATTTAATTTAAATATCCCTGGCCCTCGTATTATTTCGTTTATTTTTAAATCTATTAAAACTACAGAGTGGTCTGATTTAACACTGTTCTTTATCTCAGCTTTAACCACTGTGCTCATCATATGTTTTTTAAGTAAAAAATAATCTAATCTGCAAAATATTTTTGGACGTGTGTTCGAATGCCAGGTAAAAGCTTTTTTGTCCTGATTGAAAGCTCTCCACACGTCTACTAAATCAAATGCATCCATTATTTCTTTCAATTTGGTCCTACTGCGAGGATGAGTATTTTTGTTTCCTCCACTTTTGTCCACTTCAGGATTTAAAACTATATTAAAATCGCCTCCAAAAATGCAGTTGTCGTTATCATTACAAAATGTTTCAATATTTTGAAAAAATGTGGTATCTTCTTTGTTTGGTCCATAAATGTTAACTAAAGTCAGTTCTTTTTTGTTTATCTCAATGTCTAAAGCAAGCATGCGGCCTTCAATTATTTCTTTCATGCTTACAACATTAACATTTAAAGTTTTATTAAAGAGAAAACCCACGACCATGCTTCTTGAATTATTACCGCTAAAGTACATATCCCCATCCCAATCTTTTGCCCATATGTCTTTACATGCGTTTGTATAATGTGCTTCTTGTATAAAGCATATATCAACGTTTTTGTCTTTTAACCATTGAAAAATTGTTTGTTAACATTGAATGAACATAGTTTAACCATTGTTATAAATATAGAAGTGTATTATATTTCTGTCGAAGCATGAAAACACAAAGATGTCGCCAAATAAGAAAGAAAACATAATAAGCAGTGGGTGGCATATCGATAGGCAGTGCTATTTTGCCTACTTTTCAACATAAGTTTAAAGTTGAAGTCAAAATAACTGTATGGAGGGAGGTGTTGAACATTTCCGCAGTCCCGTCGGGGTCATCGCATTTTTTCACGCCTATAGTGTATAATAATATTTCATGTGAAAGCTTTGCTTTCACATGAAATGATTTTTCTTTTCAGTTCAGAAAAATCATAACACGTTACAGACGTATAGGTTATAACTTGAATGTTATGCGACAGTCTGCATGCTTAGTTTTTAACCCAATCATGGTTGATAACTATGCTGCCTTCTTTAATTGCACGCCGGTGGGTCGGGCGTCAGACTCTATGATGGCCCCGACATAAAGCTATTCATTTTAGTTGGTTGGGACCGGAGCTTCTTGTCTGTTGCTTGGCCCACCGGGGTCCAACTGGTGTTTTTCTTTTGCTCCGGAGTTAGTAGGTTATTCGGCGCCCAGGGATCTCCATCGTCGGGCAGCTTACTCAGTCTGTGAGTCCTGGTTTGTGATTCATCAGGATGTTTATCACGATTTATCTGTTTGTTCTTGATGATTCATTGACTAGTTAGAGATTCACCACGAGGACCGAACAACTAACTAAATGTTATGAACCACTGCAGAAGCTGAGGGTGAGGTTATGGCCATGTAAAACCGGTTTAAGCCCGCCAGTAACTTTGTGTTACTGATCGTTCCAAGTCGATACTTCTGTGGCGGTTCTTTTTGTTTTATGTCTTGGCGTATAAATTTTTTTTGTGCTGTTGGCGCCTTATGTATGTTTTCATATTTTTAGTTAAGGTAACTGAGTGGCCACCTATTGGGAAAATAGCTGCTCATTCGGCTTACGATATGTTTCATGGTATGAGTACCTGATTGTTAGTTTGGTTTTTTCCCACCTCGGTTTTTGGAGTGGGAATCTTTTTCTGATTGCGCCTTTTCCTGATCTTTGCCTACTTGTACCTTTTTGCATCTTCCTTTTCCTTACAACAGTCATGTCTCCTCTATTAAAAACAAGAACAAGTATTTCATTTATCCTACAAGCATTGTCATGGCAACGCCCAGAAGAACCATAGATAGAGCACTTTTTGGTCTATTTTTGACCATTTCTGAACACATTTTTTAATTTTTAAGTGCCAGCCCACATGACAAACAAAATGATACTTAGCATACAATATCTCTGGATGATACTTCATAATTATTTGAGCCGCGACGCAAGAAAACCAGTCTTCGGGGTTTCCAAACAGGTCCGACACAAACCGGCCTGTACAAGCACAGAAAAGAGCTAGAAGCTTGAAATTTCGGATTTAAGTATAAGAGGAATTGTACTATCCGAGTAGCGAAAACAAAGGCGCTGATCAGCTTCGCAGTTACTGCGAAGCTGATCTGCGCCTTTGTTTTCGCATAGGCAAAAATCCGGTTTTCTCACGGTGTGGCTCATTTCATAATAAGAAATTGTTTGTCGCATGGGCCTGTAGTTGAAAATGATGTTAATTGGTGAAAAATAGACCCAAAATTGCAAAAAGTGGTATTTCTATGCTTTTCAGAACGTTGCCATGGCAACGTGTAATTTGAAAGTGATATTTGTGCTAGAATTTATAAGCGGGGACCTATACCTGCTATTTGCAATACTTCTCTCCTCAAAATTCCAAAATTCACTTTTTTACCAACACATGAGGCCGAAATCAGGCCTTAAATTCCCTAGCCCTTTTAACGAATCGTTAACTAACGATGTCTTAATCTTGAACAACTACTGTCTGCACAGCATCTTGCAGAAACTGCATTTTTCAAAATCTCACTTTTCTGAAAGACCTCAAGAAAATTATTACCAAGCCACCATGTTGCATTCCAAGTCTTAAAAAGTGCCACAAAAAATTTGAAAATCGGTTAACAGAACATAACTTTGAATAGGGCTTTTTCCTTTGCAAAAATGTCAGCAAGGGAAGTAACTATTTTCCCGGAAAAATCTAAATTGGTTAATTTTCACATAAAATGCACCAAACCAAAACAGAATTGTATTGTATGGATAACTGAGTGCCAAACTCTTAAAATCATTCCACAGATTTGCTTGATTTTTATTTTTAAGGTGTTTGGATTACCTCCCTTGCACATGCAAAAGGCCTATTCAAAATAATTTTTGGGCATAACTGTTTTATTAATGAACTGATTTTCAAAATTTTTGTGGCACTTTTTAGGACTCTTGGGTTGCAAAAAGATGACATGGTCATATTTTTCTTGTGGTGTTTCAGAAAAATGAGATTTTGAAAAATGCAGTTTCTGAAAGATGTTAGGCCCTGGTTATTAGTGAATCAACCCCTGCAACAGAGATAATGTATAATGGAGAGAAGACAAAATGCAAAGAAGTTACTTTTTAAAAGCATTTATTTCTCGGTCAACCCAATGTCATTTTTTTATTCTCATTCTGTTCTAAAGAAAACTGACAGTATTAAACAGTTATCAAAGTGAGCATTTGTGATACTTGAAATGTTTGGTTTTCCCTAAAAACTGAAGATGTGTTTTTGCATCGGGAGCACCTCTTTACTTGGCAACTGATATCACAATATAAAATGAGCCGTGTCATGAGAATATCGGATTTTTATCTATGCGAATACAAAGGTGCAGATCAGTTGTGCAGTAACTGCACAGCTGCAGTAACTGCACAGCTGATTAGCGCCTTTGTTTTCGCAACATGGATAGTACAATTCCTCTTATACTTATATCCGAAATTTCAAGATTCTAGCTTTCTTCTGTGACTGTATGGACCGGTTTATGCCAGACCTGGTCGAAAACCCCAAGACAGATTTTCTCACGTCAAGGCTCAACTGGGCCTGTCAGCTGACAGTTGTACCAAGAGGTCCATGGTTTTAATCTTGTCTAATAATGATGTCTACTTACATTTCAACTTGTGTAGGCACCATAATTGCTTGTCCTGATTAAAGAATATTCAATTTGACAAAATAAGTATCATTGTTAATTAGAATCTTGTTTCCAAATCAGTAATTTAGCGAGATCTCCACTGGTTTGTCCAAATTAAATGTGTGTGTAGTCACTCCACAGCTGATCTGCGCCTTTGTTTTCGCCTACGTATGTTGTTTGTTTTCTTATGCGGCCGCTCATATGTTATGTCAATCACCTGACACATTTGGACAAAGATGTGTTCTATAAATGAGCCATCTCGTGGGAAAACCAACAATGTGGTTTTTGACCAGGTCCGACATAAACCGGCATGTACAGCTACAGAAGCCGGCTAGAAGCTTGAAATTTTGGAGTTAAGTAGAGGAGGAATTGTACTATCAAAGTAGCGAAAACAAAGGCGCTGACCAGCTTCGCGGTTACCGCGAAGCTGATCTGCACCTTTGTTTTCGCCTATGCAGATTGTTGGTTTTCCCATGAGGCGGCTCAAATGCTTTGATGCATGAAGGCCCTTATTTGTGCATGAAAACATTAAAGTGAAGGACAGGTTTTCTCTGTACCAGAAATTATTTCCCTCCCAAGAGAATTATGTAAAATTACATCTGAGTTTTAGGAAAATACATAATTGAGCCACATCATGAGAAAACCAACATTTTGCATTAGTGAAAACAAAGGCGCAGATCAGCTTCGCAGTAACTGCACAGCTATTCAGCGCCTTTGTTTTCGCTCCATAGACAGTATGATGGCTCTTCTTCTTAAATCTGAAATTTCAAGCTTTTATCTGTTTTTTTGCAGCTGAAAAGCCTTGTCAGTGTCGGACCTGGTCAGAAACCACATTGTTGGTTTTCTCATGTCGCGGCTCACATATTAATAATATATGAACTGTATGGAGTATAAAAAGTTTCAGAGTGCATTTGATGTATATCTACAGACTGCATCTCTAGACTTCCTAAGGAAAGTAATCATATCAGCTTTGGGTCCAATACGACTCTGATATCATCAAGAGTGTGCATCTGTCCAGTCTTATCAGCCTACTATCTAAATGTGCTAAGCTATCCAATTCATCACACAGTGAGGATTGATCAGACTGGACAGGAGGTCCTAAGTCTTTGCTCTGCACAATATTAAACTTAAGTCTTACTGAATTGACCTTTTGCTTAGCCCATATTTGACAAATGGATTCTCCCATAGTTATCAATTGGCTTTCATTTTTATGGGTGTTAGGAGTTATTTTCATTTTTAGCTCATTTTTCGATGAAATTTCTCTATGCAAACAGAATAGCCCCAGATGGGACGCCGCGTTCTGCGGCGTCACATCTGGGGCTATACTGTTTGCCTATGTCCCACAGAAGGGACGCCAGGCTTATATGAGTTATATAGGCTTCTATAGATTCTACAAAGAACTTAGTATGGATGAAAATGCCACTTTATATAGATTGCTGAAATTTTCACATCATTTAAACAAAAAATAAACTACATCTTAAAAACTTATTCATGATTAGAATGGTGATGGATGCGTTTCTTGAAGTCATGACTGATTTACAATGTCCACAAATAATGATAATCACAATACATAGTCCAACTCGTATCGCACATAGTTATTTTTAGTATCATTTTGCACCCGTGGGAATGCGGGAATCATTCCATCTTGTGCCCCGATATAAACTGTATTGTAAACCTTCCAGTAAACATCTCTGACTTTTCTTGCTGGGTGAAATAAGCCCTGAAAATATATACATAAATATAAGTGAAGAAAAAATGGTCTTTGGAGTTTCTGACGAGGTCTGAAACAAACTGGCCTGTACAGTCACTGCAGAAGGCTAGAGGCTTGGAATTCGGGATTTAAGAAGATCGATTGTACTATATGAGTAGCAAAAACAAAGGCGCTGATCAGCTGTGCAGTTACTGAGCTGTGCATTTACTGCACAGCTGATCTGCATCTTGGTTTTTGCATAGGCAAAAATCAGGATGACTTGCAGAACATGGATCTGAAGCTCCCACTTGGCCACTTCAATTCCCAAAATTAAGCTTTTAATCTTAACTTACTTGAACTTACAAAATTTATATTAAATCAATCAATAGTGCAATGACCAGACCAAAACTCTAGTCATGTTTTGATGGATTCAAACAGAACAGGAAGCTATACAAACCATGTTTTTAAAACACAGTATCAAATCTTTCACTCAGTATTGAGCCAGAATTCTGCTATACTTTTCCAGTTTATGTTCATTGCTTACTTCAATTGTGAAGTTACGACTTAACCTACCTGTAAAGCATACTATAACACTTTAGACAGTCCCAGTCCCACTCTCATGCCCTCTACAGCTCCCATAAAGGCCTGAACCACAAGAGGGGAGTTCTCAAACACATTATTATGACTAAACATACCTGTAAAAAGCATACTGTAGCACTTAAGACAGCCCCTGCCCTCTATAGCTCCCATAAATGCCTGAATACATTATTATGACTAAACATACCTGTAAAAAGCATACTGTAGCACTTAAGACAGCCCCTGCCCTCTATAGCTCCCATAAATGCCTGAATTCAGTATGTGAGGGGTGTTCTCACATAACTACCTACCTGTAAAGCATACTGTAACACTTTAGACGGACCCAGTCCCACTCTCATGCCCTCTATTGCTCCCATAAAGGCCTGAACCACATGAGGGGAGTTCTCAAAAACATTTGGCCAAACATAGTTCAGTAAGTGTGTGAGAGCGTCTTCACAGCCAAACCCATACACTCCGAGGGCCATGTGTTGTATTGCTGCCATTGATGTTTGTCTGTGTACCAGGTCTCTGAAAAACAACATAAGACAGTTAAACTAGAGGACCATTGGTCCTGTAGCTCACCTGAGAGATTATCACATTGTAAGCTCATGAGATTTAAATTAATTGAGAATCGACCAATGAAAGTCTATGCATGGACACTATTGACCCCCTGGGCATGGCCAAATTTGACCCAGGGGCATGACTGGCACAATTTATAATGGGGACTACCAAACATTGCTACATACAAAATATAGAAGCTCTAGGCCTTTTGGTTTCAGAGAAGAAGATTTTTGTTAGTTTTTCCCATTGTAAGTCTATGGAGACTATCTACCCCCAGGGCGTGGCCAAATTTGACCCCAGGGGCATGGCTGGCACAATTTATGTAGAGGACCATTAGCCATTGCCACATACAAAATATCAAAGCTGTGTGCCCTGTGGTTTCAGAGAAGAAGATTTTTTAATTTTTTTCCCATAGCAAGTCTATTGAGACTATCAACCTCCGGGGCCTGGCCAAATTTGAACCCAGGGGCATGAATGGCACAATTTATGTAGAGGACCATTAGCCATTGCTACATACCAAATGTCAAAGCTGTGGGCCTAGTGGTTTCAGAGAAGAAGATTTTTTAATTTTTTTCCATAGTAAGTCTATGGAGACTATCAACCCCCGGGGCGTGGCCAAATTTGACCCCAGGGGCATGAATGGCATAATTTATGTAGAGGACCATTAGCTATTGCTACATACCAAATATCAAAGCTGTGGGCCTAGTGGTTTCAGAGAAGAAGATTTTTTTAGTTTTTCCTATTGTAGGTCTATGGAGACTATCGACCCCCGGGGCGTGGCCAAATTTGACCCCGGGGACATGATTTGCACAATTTATGTAGAGGACCATTAGCCATTGCCACATACAAAATATCAAAGCTGTGGGCCCTGTGGTTTCAGAGAAGAAGATTTTTTTCCCATAGTAAGTATATGGAGACTATCGACCCCCCGGGGCGTGGCCAAATTTGACCCCAGGGGCATGAATGGCATAAGTTATGTAGAGGACCATTAGCCATTGCTACATACCAAATATCAAAGCTGTGGGCCTAGTGGTTTCAGAGAAGAAGATTTTTTTAGTTTTTCCAATTGCAAGTCTATGGAGACTATCGACCCCCGGTGCGTGGCCAAATTTGACCCCAGGGGCATGGCTGGCACAATTTATGTAGAGGACCATTAGCCATTGCCACATACCAAATATCAAAGCTGTGGGCCCTGTGGTTTCAGAGAAGAAGATTTTTTAATTTTTTTCCCATAGTAAGTCTATGGAGACTATCGACCCCCCGGGGCGTGGCCAAATTTGACCCCAGGGGCATGAATGGCAAAATTTATGTAGAGGACCATTAGCCATTGCTACATACCAAATATCAAAGCTGTTGGCCTAGTGGTTTCAGAGAAGAAGATTTTTTTAGTTTTTTTCCTATTGTAGGTCTATGGAGACTATCGACCCCCGGGGCGTGGCCAAATTTGACCCCAGGGGCATGATTGGCACAATTTATGTAGAGGACCATTAGCCATTGCCACCTACAAAATATCAAAGCTGTGGGCCCTGTGGTTTCAGAGAAGAAGATTTTTTTCCCATAGTAAGTCTATGGAGACTATCGACCCCCGGGGCGTGGCCAAATTTGACCCCAGGGGCATGAATGGCATAATTTATGTAGAGGACCATTAGCCATTGCTACATACCAAATATCAAAGCTGTGGGCCTAGTGGTTTCAGAGAAGAAGATTTTTTTAGTTTTTCCAATTGTAAGTCTATGGAGACTATCGACCCCCCGGGGCGTGGCCAAATTTGACCCCAGGGGCATGGCTGGCACAATTTATGTAGAGGACCATTAGCCATTGCCACATACCAAATATCAAAGCTGTGGGCCCTGTGGTTTCAGAGAAGAAGATTTTTTAATTTTTTATCCATAGTAAGTCTATGGAGACTATCGACCCCCCGGGGCGTGGCCAAATTTGACCCCAGGGGCATGAATGGCACAATTTATGTAGAGGACCATTAGCCATTGCTACATACCAAATATCAAAGCTGTGGGCCTAGTGGTTTCAGAGAAGAAGATTTTTTTAGTTTTTCCAATTGTAAGTCTATGGAGACTATCGACCCCCCGGGGCGTGGCCAAATTTGACCCCAGGGGCATGGCTGGCACAATTTATGTAGAGGACCATTAGCCATTGCCACATACCAAATATCAAAGCTGTGGGCCCTGTGGTTTCAGAGAAGAAGATTTTTTAATTTTTTATCCATAGTAAGTCTATGGAGACTATCGACCCCCCGGGGCGTGGCCAAATTTGACCCCAGGGGCATGAATGGCACAATTTATGTAGAGGACCATTAGCCATTGCTACATACCAAATATCAAAGCTGTGGGCCTAGTGGTTTCAGAGAAGAAGATTTTTTTAGTTTTTCCCATTGTAAGTCTATGGGACCTATCTGTTGCCATGGAAACCACAATTGTGATACAATCTGCTCCAAAACCTAATACCATCAATCCCCCAACCCAATTATGGTTCACATTAAATTTGATCAAGATCGGCCTACTAGCTTCAGAAATATTCTTTGAAATTGTGGACGGACGACGACGACGGACGACGACGACGGACGACGGATGCCTGCCTATCCTATAAGCTCACCTGTGAGCCTTCGGCTCAGGTGAGCTAAAAACTTTTCACCCTTTATAAGACCTGGTTTTGTATCTAAAGGGCCCAGCTAAATGCCTTCTAGTTAAAAAACAGTATTTTTTCTATATTTGCAACATAAAAAAGTGCTGATGGACCTGCATAGGTTCCTAGATGATCTGAGCTTAGCAATTTTTTGCATATACTCAAAGCCATTTTTTTTCATATATGACCTTCATTTTCTTAATAGTAAGTGACTGATTTTTTACTTTTTGAATGAAAACTATCTTTAACAGAACATGCTTGGGGAAACAAGCACATTTACATACATTGTAGAAACATTTTCTTACCTGTCCATTAGAGCATCTTCAAACAATGGCGTCACAGCATAAATATAGTCTTTTCCCATTTCGCCGATATATTCAAACATAAACGATAATGATTTCAAAACACCATTCTGTACATTTAACTCCGGAACTCTGTACTCGTTCATGAGAGCGGGTAACACTGTGAATGGGGAGCATGTCTCTGCGACTATAGCGATAGCCACCGTCGTACAAACTCTGTTCTGTCGTTCCTGAACCTTGAGATTGTTGAGTAATGTGGCCAACACATCATGTGGACTGAAAATAAAAAGGTCATTTGTAAAATTTCAATATTCAAGCTTGTTACAACAGAGGAGCTTAAGGCTTAACCAGGAAACAATGATTTGGTTGTTTAACGTCCCACGCAACAGCTAAGTCTATATGGAGAAGGGACTTTGGTTTAAAGTCTTTTCTGAAAATCATTCTTGGAGCTCATAATTTCAAAAATTTCACCTAAGAAATGCTTTCAGATTTGAACTTCAAATACAAAAGGTGCTGCTTGTTCATCAGCCTTGTTTATGGATTAGTACAGATTTTCTTTACTTTTTAATGACAACTTGAAAATAACATCAAATGAGCCGCCTCATGGGAAAACCAACAATCTGCAAAGGCGAAAACAAAGACGCAGATCAGCTTTGCGGTAACCGCGAAGCTGATCAGCGTCTTTGTTTTCGCTACTCGGATAGTACAATTCCTCCTCTGCTTAACTCCAAAATTTCAAGCTTCTAGCTCTTTTCTGTGCTTGTACAGGCCGGTTTGTGTCAGACCTGTTCGGAAACCACATTGTTGGTTTTCCCACGAGGTGGCTCAAATGGTAATTGGACACGATCTTACCCAATAGCTTTAGCAATATAACCGAAGGTGTTGACTGTTGCTCTGCGGATAGCTTTCTTGTGGGCCTTCAACAACTCAAGTAGTTCAAAACAGATCCTCATCCACTCCCTGGCCGACACATACTCCGCACCACGATCCGCAATTCTTCCCACCAAATCTATACAGTTCTCTTGTACTTTTTCGTGTCTGGAAAGAAAAATGTCATTTTGATCAAAATAAATTTTGATTCAGAGATGAATAATGATAATAATAATATCTGTCACTGCATTTTACCTGTATTTGTCAGAATGTAACAATATGTGTGAGAGGTTACTTTGAAAGCAAGCAAGAAAAGCCTACAAGTTACTAGCAAGAAGAGTCTGTAAAAACAGGCCGATGGATCATATAGGTGAGTGTGGCCATGAAACTTATCAAATCTAAACTGACCTGAAGTAAAGTTAAGTCTTCAAACAAAATATAACTAACACAAAAGACACCAAAAAATGGAAAACATCATAGTCCCAAAGAAAGATATAACCTTTCTAACGAAAACTCCAAAGCTTCATGATTGTCTCATAACTGTGACAGTATCTGACATTTTGGGTCTTATGGAGTCAAAGTCGGAAATTTAGTTTTTAACATTTTTACAATTTTTATGTTAATAATCCATGTCCAAAGCTTTAATATAAATAATGCTAATGAATTATAAGAAAAATAGAGGAAAGACGCACCACCCACAGTTTGCATCTTAGGGTTCTTAATTGGTAAAAAAATAAGAGCTGTCGCAGGACAGCGTGCTCTACTGCTTCTGACCTTTGTCAAACATAAGGCCAAACCCGACCAGAAACCCAAAGCATTATGCTCATACATCTTTTTGCCTTGATGCAATAAGGCAAAATCACTGAACCATGAAAGTTAACTATAACTACCTAAGATTTAAAGGTCTCACTCATATTGTGAAAGAAGTGTGTTCATATACCAACTGAGTGCCAAGACACAAGGCAAAATCACTGAACCATGAAATAAGGTCACACTGACCTATAAGTATTTCAGGGTCAAAAGTCTAGTGATACTTACTCATAATGTGAAAGAAATATGATCATATACCCATTCAGTGTTGAGATATAAAGCAAAATCACTGAACCATGAAATTAGGTCATAGTGACCTATAAGTATTTTTGGGTTAAAGGTGTGGTCATACTCATTCATAATCAGAAAGAAGTATGAAAAATACCAACTGAGTGTCGAGATATAAGGCAAAATCACTGAACCATGAAATTAGGTCACAGTGACCCAGGAATACTTTACGGTTAAAGGTCTTGTCATACTCATATATATCGTGAAAGAAGTATGTTCATATACCAATTGAGTGCCGAGATATAAAGGAATATCACTGAACCATGAAATTAGGTCATATTGACCTAGGACTACTTTAGGGTCAAAGGTCTTGTCATACGCAAACATAGTGTGAAAGAAGTTTGTTCATAAACTACTTGAGTGTCGAGATATAAGGCAAAGTCACTGAACCATGAAATTAGGTCACAGTGACCTATAAGTATATTGGGGTCAAAGGTCTGGTCATACTCATAATCTGAAAAAAGTATGAAAATATACTAATTGAGTTTCAAGATATAAGGCAAAATCACTGAACCGTAAAATTAGGTCACAGTGACCTAGGACTACTTCAGGGTCAAAGGTCTTGTCATACGCAAACATACTTTGAAAGAAGTTTGTTCATAAACCATTTGAGTACCGAGATATAAGGCAAAATCACTGAACCGTGAAATTAGGTCACAGTGACCTATAAGTATATTGGGGTCAAAGGTCTGGTCATACTCATAATCTGAAAAAAGTATGAAACAGACCTGTTTACATTCAAAACATGGTATGTGTAGTCACTAATGAGGATATGTGTAGTTTTGGGTACTTAAGTGTAGTCCATCATAGGATGCGTCAAACATCTTTGATTGCCTTAAACGAAAGGCTAAAACAAACAAAAAACTTTGTACACAATTTAATATACATAATATCAATTTAATATACATATATTACCACAGTGCAAAAAGAAGTAAAATCCAAAAGTAAGGACTGCATTACAAAGTAAAACAGATCTGATCCGTTATCATTATTTATTATTTTTTTTAAAACATACTGAAGAATTGTTGGAGCTATTTTGCTAGATGTGGGTCCTTTCCTATACTCCCACTCATTGAAAGCTTTATCAATATTAATAGTCTTGTGAAAGAATATTACTACATGTATTTAAGAAAAATAAACTTGTGAATATACCAGCGGCAATTTTCGAATCTGGAAACATGACCTTAAAAGATCTCGACAAAGGGTTGGCTGTGCTTAACGACAAGTTGTTATCCGTAATAATCTCACAAGTAATGGTTTCAGCCTTTACAATCTGCATATCAAGGTTGGTCTTTGTCTGGTTTTCAACACAATAATTTGCTATCGAACGGCTAGATTGTTTCAATTTTATGAAGTCTTTATGCTGTTTACTTTCAATATGTCTTTTACAATAATATCGTCCAGAATGAGCACAACAGAAGTGCGAATTACACACAGTACATTTTGCAAATGTGTCACCCTTGTCTGATCGCTCCAAACATGGCCAAAGTTCGTGATAAAGGGGCAGGAATTTCTGATTAGCCGGACTACTTTTGAATTTCTGCCTTTTAGTTGATGGTTTTCCATGTTCTTCAAGTTCATTTTCATTCTTTCTTTTCGACATTTCCACAAAAATATAAAGTTTTTTTTTTTTTCTAAAAATCTATCATCTAAAAATGGAGGCTAAAATCAGTGTGAGAATTCGCGAGAAAAGTGCAATATTTTCCACCAGACGCTTGCTAATCCGTTTATCGAGCCTCTACTCCAACAATTTTGCGCCTAAATGATCGAGATCGAAGATCGAGTTACTTCCCTTGGCTGAGAATAGAATAGACGAATGTCCATAGTCCGGGTAATGGACCAAAACAGACAAAAAATGACCGAAAAATCGGAATTTCGCGAGATGCGTAGTTTTGACCTAGCGATCCGTAGAGCGTATTTAAAGCCCAGATACGTAGAAACTACGCAAAAAACGTAGTTATAAACAGGTCTGATGAAAATATACTAATTGAGTGTCAAGATATAAGGCAAAATCACTGAACCGTAAAATTAGGTCACAGTGACCTAGGACTACTTCAGGGTCAAAGGTCTTGTCATACGCAAACATACTTTGAAAGAAGTTTGTTCATAAACCATTTGAGTACCGAGATATAAGGCAAAATCACTGAACCGTGAAATTAGGTCACAGTGACCTATAAGTATATTGGGGTCAAAGGTCTGGTCATACTCACTCATAATCTGAAAAAAGTATGAAAATATACTAATTGAGTGTCAAGATATAAGGCAAAATCACTGAACCGTGAAATTAGGTCACAGTGACCTATAAGTATATTGGGGTCAAAGGCCTGGTCGTACTCACTCATAATCTGAAAGAAGTAAGAAAATATACTAATTGAGTGTCAAGATATAAGGCAAAATCACTGAACCATGGAAAGTAGGTCAACCGACCCTTACCGTCATGACACACAAGTCAGTGTCAGAAAGTCAAAAGATGAATGACCAACCATCTTCCTAAGTTGTTTCTATTAAGAAATAAAAAGAAAAAAAAAATTCGGGGAGTTCTAGATTTTGACCTCTAGCCCCTCCCCCCTGACTCCGACCCAGAGGTCTGATGTAATGGAACCTAAAGTGTATGAAGTATGAATGCTTTATGATAAGATGTTGTCGAGATATGGACTCCTTGTAAAAGTTACACAGCAGTACATCTATTTTTTACAGTGTTCTAGTTTTTAACCTCCAGCCCCACCCCCCCCCCAGGCATTGACCCAGAGATCCGATGCCATGAAATGAAACTCAACCCTACAGGGTACCTATGGTCTGAGTATGAAAGCCCTCTGATAAAAAGTTTTCAAGATATGGACTTCTAGAATACAAAATCACAGAAAAGCCATTATTATTAATGGTGTTCTAGATTTTAACCTCTAGCCCCACCCCCTGATATGGACCCAGGGATCTGATGCCATGGAATGAAAGCTGACCCTACAGGGTGTCAATGGCCCAAGGATCAATGCTTTCTGATGAGTGGTTGTCAAGATATAGACTTCTAGAAAACTTGAACGCAAGAATTGCAATTTTTGAAGGTGTTCTAGATTTTAACCTCCAGCCCCACCCCCTGGCCTGATGCCATGGAATGAAAGCTAACCCTACAGGGTATCTATGGTCCAAGTATGAATGCTTTCTGATGAGTGGTTGCCAAGATATGGACTTCTAGAAAACTTTAACGCAAGTGTGATGCGCACGTGCACACGCACGGGAACGCGCACGGGAACGGGAACGTGGACGACCGGGGTGACTGCAATAGCTCTATGCACTTTGTGCAGTCGAGCTAAAAAAATAATTGGCCTTGGAAATCGTTTGTAACACAGAGTTATAGTATCCTATTCTGTTGTCCTTCACAGTGAATGTTGTCTAAATATTATAGAATCAGAAATTGCAAAAGTCTTGCTGGAAATATCCAACCTATCTAATTAGGCGGCGTTTTGAAAGTAATGACTGAGTCCGCAAAAACCCAATTAACGTCGCATGCAGTTTTGTGAAGTCAATTTTAGTTCACGTTTTTTGACGTCAACGTCCTACCTCCACAAGACCGAAAATCTCAGAGAATGTCACATATATGGTCTCATCTGTTTTCCAGTATAGGTGTCAGTCTTAGGAGAAAATATTTGATAGGTGGGGTCATCTTTTTACCATCACAATAACATGTCCGTGCAACAAACATGTATACACCTATATACCCTATTTACAGGGGTAAACCTATTTTCTTACTTTTGATTCAAAACATAAATTGTGGGTTCTCGTGGTTCTAAACCGCCTAATCGAGGTGGTTCTAACGTGTACCCACAATCTGTTTTAAGTAAAAAAATTGTATTTACACTTAAAATCTCTGTATATTGCATGGACATGTTTTCTTAATGTACAAACTCACCTGTTTTTCAGTATAGGTGTCAGTCTGGGTAGAAGATCTTTGATGGGTGGGGTCATCTTAGTCATACCAATAACATTGACGATAGACTTGAGAGCCCCCAGGATACTCCCTAACACCTCGGGGTATTCTTCTCCAAGGTACTCATACAACACCACGCCCAAATGACCCATCAGTTTCTCCTGCAAACAGGATATGAAATGAATCAAATATTTTTTTCAAATTTTCGCAATACTTATGAATGGAAATGCATTCCACTAGAAAATATATATTTAGTCATATAATAGTCAAGAGTTCTGAAAAGCAATAAAAGTTTTGGTTTTGTTATAATTTAACATCCAACTCAACAAGATTTTGGTCATGTCAGGACACTGCTTCCTATGTATTAACCAGGACTATAGCACGCTTAAAGGGTCTTGCTTAAAGACACAACATGGCAATGGAAGGCAATGAACCCAGGACGTCTCACCCCTCTACATGCTTCCTAGCAATGGAAAGATCTATGGTTGACTTACTTAAATATCAGAGATTGTACCACGTACCCGTGACATCCCCTACAACACTTACCTCCTGACAAGTTTTCATGACTATTGCAATCCTGGAGATGAGATCAGCCGCCTGTTGTCGCACCTTGGCCGACTTGTTGTTGAGACGCCAGAGGATCGTACCACAGATCTGTGGCAGATAGGGCTTCACTCTCTTACCCAGGGCATTGACCACTGTACCAAAACCGTTCAACATTACTACATCCTGGAATTAGTGAAACATTTGGAACTTCATTTATTTCAAGTTTGTTATACAATTTACACAAAAACGGATAATTCATCTACAACAGGCTATTGAATAAATCTAGTCTGTGCTTTTAGCCTACGGAAACAACAGAAGTAGATCTGGGATCACGTCATCAGAATCATTTAGTTTGATTAGCAAACTCTCTCTTATCTCTATACCAAAAACGTCATTTTGTGTGCTTGTCTCTATAGATCTGAAGACTTGTGTGATTTGAGCTGCCCCATGGGAAAACCAACAATCTGCATAGGTGAAAACAAAGGCGCAGATCAGCTTCGCCATAACCGCGAAGCTGATCAGCGCCTTTGTTTTCGCTACTCGGATAGTACAATTCCTCCTCTACTTAACTCCAAAATTTTAAGCTTCTAGCCTGCTTCTGTAGCTGTACAGGCCGGTTTGTGTCGGACCTGTTCGGAAACCACATTGTTGGTTTTCCCACAAGGCGGCTCATTTGTCAAGAATTGAAATATTCAAGCATTGGTACAATAGTTTATGGAAAATGAATGTCAATAAAAATCTCAGACACTATGCTTACTTCTAAATATTCAATTACAAAAGCTTTTTGCAAAAAATAAAGGCAGCCTTTTTTGAAGATCAACATTAAAAAAACTAACCTCTGTTGTCTGTTCCTGGAAGGCATACAGAATGCCGTCGATCAGCTGTTCCTCGAGCCGCGAGTCAATATCTGCCGCCCCTAGGTTTGACATGACCTTCTCAATGGTCTCCATCACCATCTTTCTGTATTGTTCCGCTTCATCTTTCAGGTCGTCAACAACTCGAAGAACGATTTCTGCGGCACCAACTTTATTGGCAATCTCTACTGTTGTGTCAACAAGCTGAAATTGAAAAACAAACATAACAAAAATTTTTAAGTATTGTAAAGATTCTGAGAGTTAATGTGCCTACCTAAAGGCCACAGCCCAAAACTCTACACACTAGGACATCACACTTGCCTTGTTTGAATGATTATTTCTTTAAATCCACAGTAAACAGCTGAACTTGTGTAAGTACAGTCTGGAAATATCCCTAAGCAAACACTCTGTGGAAGTTAACCAGCATCCATTAATTGGCAAGTAACTGACAACAGGAGAATTGGGAAAATGTTCCTCAAAATAATGGGCCTTATCTGACCATACTGGTCAATATTGTGGCTGCTGAATTGAAAGTAGAAATGCTACTGACATGGCCTCGAGGTTATAAAACTTTTTTCAAGCTCAGGTGAGCTGAGCATGAAATTTTAACTACTCATAAATGTTGAAATAGTTGAAATTAGTGGAAAATTACAATTAGTTAAAATGCCAACAATTGTTGGCATTTTAATATTTATGAGCAGGATAAATTTCAGACTCGGCTAAGCTGAGCATGAAAACAATTTTATAAGCTTGGGGCCTGGTCATGCTGGGCTACAGTTATCAGTTTGCAAGCTAGATCTGAATAATTAGATCTGTTTGTTCGCACTGTGGTTTATTAACCCAATAAACAATTTTATTCATGTGGAGACCAAGCCACCACTTCTTTGGCATAGGGTTAAATGTGCCTTGCTGAAGGCAAGAGACAATTTAAGTGATGCAATACAGTCAATAACTGCCAAGATCTTTAACAGAAAATAACTATTTCTACCTGGTTTATGTGATAATATCAACCATGACACATACCTGTCTGTAATTTCTTCTGTCGAGGGCCATTCTCTGGTTCCAGAAATGTTTGAAGAACGGTGGTAAAATGTCATCTTTGATATACTGTGGTTCTACACCATCTGTAGCACAACACTGCTTCACCACCTGTGGAAATAAATCATAAATTACAGATGAATGTACACAAACATAAAATGCTGGTTGGATAATTTGGCGTTTTACAGAAATGAGCCGCCTCGTGGGAAAACCAACAATGTGGTTTCCGGACATGTCCAACACAAACCGGCCTGTACAAGCACAGAAAAGAGCTAGAAGCTTGAAATTTTGGATTTAAGTAGAAGAGGAACTGTACTATCCAAGTAGCGAAATCAAAGGCGCTGATCAGCTTCGCGGTTACCGCGAAGCTGATCTCCGTCTTCGTTTTCGCCTATGCAGATTGTTGGTTTTCCCATGTGGCGGCTCAAATGTTTGAAGAACGGTGGTAGAATGTCATCTTTGATATACTGTGGTTCTACACCATCTGTAGCACAACACTGCTTTACCACCTGCAAGATTGCAAGTTGTTTTATATGAAATGTTTGTGTGGTTTAATGGCCGAGTAAACTATTTTTCAGTCATGTCAGGATGGAGCTACAACTTCCTGGGTATTAGTATGTACTACAGGGAAAGAATGTGTGTTGCTCAAGGACACAACTTGACGCTGGAATCTCACACTCTACCACTAGGCCACCTTACTCCTGTGAAGATGAAATGTGTAAGCAAACAGAAAGTATCAACTAATTGATAGACATTGGGGGGTTTACTACATAGTGGAAGATCTTGAATCAGAGGAAGAAAAAGAATGTATGTAGAATTATTCAAGTCATTCATTAAAAATTTCACAATATGATGAGTAAATAATCTTGATTTTGCTTACATTTTTATTGGCCTCCTTATCGACCAAAAAACTAGAGTACCTGGTATAACGATTAAGGCATGTACTGCAACATGGTTAAAACAAATGCATGGTTTTTGTGGTCAAACATAAAATTTAGAATCCAAAGAGAATCTATTGAAAAATGGACATACAAAACAATGACACTACATAGGATAGTTATCAAGCCAATATTTTTACACACCTTCAAGACAATTTTCTTCATTTCTTCATCGGGAGACTGAAACTCTCGAATAAGAATCAACATCACTTCTCTTGTGTAGTAGTTGGCATACTCAGCGTCCATCAACGGAATAAGGTAGCCAATAGCTTTCAAGAAGGCCGCCAAACCCTGTAGATAAAGAGGTGTTTCAATTTAGTAAATCAGTCAACAAACATTGTACTTAAGAAATGTTTTCAACAAAAAATCATACTGTTTCAAAAATTCAAAATCAGTATATCAGAGGAAAAGAATGATTTCGAGATGTCAGACGTCATCATTTTTGTTTACGTTAGCAAGTTTACATGTGTATTCCATAACATTTTAAAAAATGAATTTGAAAATACATGTACAACATATAATTTCACAAACTATGCTACAGCATATCATCGCAAACAAGATGAAGATCAGCTTTTACACAATATAATCACCACCTTATTGTTTCTAGAGGGTTTTCAGGACATTGTCAAATGACAAAATAGCCGACTCAGCAAGTGAAATATAATACTGACCTTTCCTCTGTGTTGTCTAATACCCTTCCAGAGGGGTTTAAGAACACTGTCAAATGACTCGATACCGTACGGAGTAGCCGACTCAGCTAGAGCGGCCAGCGCCAAAGCTGTAATAGTTCGTACTTTCTGCTGTTCATCAACAAGACCTGAAGGAGAAATTGGCTTTAACTAGAAATGCGTGTTTGTAAAACACTATGCCCCCAACTGTGAGCTTGTCCCTAAACTGGCAGTTTGTATGATTCATTTATTTCATTTGAATGAAGTGAAATTTAATATCCTGAAGAAGCTGTTCGGTTGCCTCTGTTTTGACCTCAATCAAGAAACAGAATGTAAGTTTTTTTTGCAGGAAATAAATGGAGTAAAACATTCATAATGAAGTAATTTTGTCAAAATTTGACAGAAAATCCTCAAAAGTTAATCAGGGGATCTTCTTCTCAGCCCCAACCAGTTAAACAAATATGAAGGCTCTAGCTCAAACACTTTTTGAGATATCTTGCACACAAGATTTTAAAATTTTGTTCTCAAAGGGAAATAACTCCAAAAGGGGCATAACTCGGACATAAAAAAAATGCAGGTCAATCATTTTTTCATGTCAGAGGGATCTGTATATGAAATTTCAAAACCATAGCATCACCGTTCAAAAATTTCAAATTTCACCGAAAAGCGAAAAAAATCAATCAAAATTTCAAAATTCAGTAATTTTGCCAAAATTTGACGGAAAGTTCTCAAAAGTTAATCAGGTCATCTGCTTCTCGGCTGCTTCCAGTATACCAAATATGAAGGCTCTAGCTCAAATACTTTTTGAGATTTCTTGCACACAAGATTTTCAAATTTTGTTTTCAAAGGGACATAACTCAGAAAAGGGGCATAACTTGGACATGAAAAAAAATATGGGTCAACTTTTTTTTCATGAGGAATCTGTCTATGAAATTTCAAATCCCTAGCATTCACCGTTCAGAAATTTCAAATTTCACCGAAAAGTGGAAAAATCAATCAAAATTTCAAAATTCCGTATTTTTGTCAATATTTGACGGAAAGTTCTCAAAAGTTAATCAGGTCATCTACTCCTCAGCCCTAACAATTATACCAAATTTGAAGGCTCTAGCTCAAATAGTTTTTGAGATATCTTGCACACAAGATTTTCAAAATTTGTTTTCAAAGGGACATAACTCAGAAAAGGGGCATAACTCAGTCATGAAAAAAAATACGGGTCAACTATTTTTTCATGAGGAATACACATATGAAATTTCAAATCCCTAACATGCACCGTTCAGAAGTTAACGGACGCACACACACACAGACAGACAGACAGACAAGCCGAAAGCAATATGCCCTTCCAAAGTTGGGGGCATAAACAGGGAATGCAACAATATCACTGTAAGGTGTCAGGTAAAGTAGAAATTGTTATTTTTGAATTGATATAATGTGCAACATAGTGCTTAAATACTGAGACCATATTTCTAAGAACAAATCGTCGTACTGAAAAAGCCTTTTCTGATAAAAATATCAGAACTCAGTGCTAGTGAGTAGTCCATTCACTAGTAACTGACAACAGGTAGAGGACTGTTACAGACAAGAGAATCAAACCTGCTAAAACAAGACAGTGCTTTACTGCTTAAATTTCAGCTTGGTTACAATAATGTTTCTGATGTCCAAACTTAAGGAAACTTTTGGATAAGCCACAGTTTGGACAGCAAGATAATTACTTAACTCACCATGTTCAATAATTTCCACCAGAGATTTCAAATGCGGCAGAATAGCACAGCCCATGAGGATAGCAATCTGTTGTACGATCTTAATTCCTGTGTGTCTGGCCTGCCAAGATTTCTTACTCTTACACACAGCCTTCAGGAATGGCAGTAGCGATGGGATACCTAGAGCCGAGGCGACCACGGCGAAGGCTCGAGCTGTTGTGTTACGGACGTATTCATCCATGTTGTCAATATCGGGTCTCATCGTGGAGATCATGGTGGCTAAACCTGCAGCCTGGAATTCAAAAACAAGTCTTTATTGTGAAACATCAAGGAATCCAAGAATGCAAGATATGCAAGTGTGTGTGTGGTTGTTCTTGCTTAACATTCAAGCATTTAGAAAGTTATGTTGGGACCATCACCCCAATTTTGTTCGTATTTATCAACCTGTCACCCCCAGTAAAACAGTAACTGTTGAGGCTTCAAGGCAATTAATAAACTGCACATCTAGGCAGACTATAAAGGCCTTCTAAGCATTATAACAGTACAAAAGTGTTTATTCACAACCCTACGTTGACGTCTATGCAGTCGTCTCTAATCTGGCCATGAAGGGGCCTAAAACATTATTAATATAATTATTTTTTGATGTTGTTGTTGTTTGTTTTTTGTTTGTTTTGTTTTCATTTTTATTGTGGTTTAACAACCCAGTTAACAATTTTCAGTCATGCCGAGATATAGCTATCACTTCCTGGATATTAAACAGTACTTTACTTAGGAATTATGTCTTGCTCAAGGACAACCCATAGAACCCTAGCACGTTTGTAACGCAGGACTGCTCCATTCCATGTCTGATGCTCTCACGCTAGGCCACCATACTCCCTCAGTGAACAATTAGAAAGATGAGATGGTTATTGACGCTAATGCAGCCATCTGACTCACCTTTGCTAAATTTGAGATGATCTCCCTGCCCTCTACTCTGGCGTAGTAATCTTCATCAATCAACAACGGCTCAATCACGACCAGTATCTTGTGTACGTACGGCCGTACAAGATCATCCAGCTTGTACAAAATTCTGTCAATGACCTTCACCAATAGATGTCTCTCTTGGTCTTCTAGGGTCGGGGACATGAGTAAGGGGAGGATCTGGTTGAACATGGGCCCAGCACCAAACTCTCGGGCCTTGTCTGTGACTTGTCTTAGAGCAGCCTACAATAGATCGAGAACGATTTTAGATACTTTGCAGAACTTTTACTGTTTGCAAAACTTTTACTGCTTAAAGTCCAAATTTTACTTGTATATATTGCATTGCTGTTACACGTTAAATGCTATCAATCAGCTTTGAAGCAAGAAAAGCCTACTTCCAAACATTGATCTATATACTAGGGATGTCAACCGGAGTCCGAACGTTCGGACTTCGGATCCCGTACCGAAGTTCGGATCCAAATTTTAGCATCCGGACATTCGCTAAAAAATCAACATTTCCCATATTTCGGTAAATTTCCATTAATTTATGACAAAAATACACAATATCTACTTAGCAGAATAGGAATCAAGGTATTTAATACGAATTTCCAAACACATGTAGCGTCAAAGGTCACTAAGGTGTAACAGATTAATGGGACAATAATTGTAATAAACACAGAAAGGATTAAAGATGATAATTGGCCTCTTTTGTTTCCTTTTGAAAACGATATGATTCACACTTATGAAAATAATAATTATACAGACCGTCGCCCAGCAAAACAACATGTCAGAGAAGAAGAAGAAGCAAATTCAGAAAACTAAGATTTTATACATGTATAATGTGACTAAAATGAATTTGTTTGCTGACGCGCCAGTTCGACAAAGTGGGAACTCGGTGAATGCTCATGAACTTTTGATAATGGCATTATTCAATTTTGCATTATAGAGGTAGTTTGGGTAATGTTGTTCTAGTGTGATGTTTGTTACTTTTGTGAATGTTCTGCGTCACATCAACGGAAACAACGCCAAGCTCAGTAACTCTTGATTATGAATGTTCTTTTAAGGGAGCACTTGATTGACACTTATGTAAATGTACATGTAATATATGGCATGATCTGAAAAATTGCGAACGTTCGAACCATCCGGATGTTTGTTTCTGAACGTCCGAACCTTAAATTTGACACCGAATGACATCCCTACTATATACTCAGATTAGCTGAGACATGTACTTATAAATTCTATTAGATTTGCTGGATGAAACCCATCGAAGCACATCACGAAATACTTCTTTTTCTTTTTCAAGCAAATGATACATGTTTAAACAGACTGATTCATTCTCTTCCATGTTATTCCCCCAACTGACCTTTCTCATAGGCGGTGTCCCGTTCTTAATTTTCAGTAACAGTTTCATGATTTTTCGTTCCTTCTGCTCCTCGGGCGACAATGATTCTTCATCAACCTCATCCAGAAGCTTGTCGAAGTACTGCATGTCGTCGGGCTTCATCATCGGCAGATTGCCCTTTGGCTGCATGTCAACGACGGACGTCTTGCTGTCGGGGGTCTGCATTCTGAAGCCCTGGGGGGTACCCGCCATGGGGGTAGGGGTCGCGATGAGCTTTCGTGCTGGGGTTCTGATTGGTACATAGCCTGTTGGTGGTTGTAGGACCTGTAACACAAAATAAAATTGATCTGTTATTATAACTTCTATGTAGTGACATTGAAGATTAAAGTCATCCCCATGCCAAGTAAATTAACATACAATCAATTGACTGGTTTACTGTCTGATTACCTGACATCTTCAGCTACCTTGACTCGTAGAGAAACATGTATCTCCAGTTTTCTATACTGGTCTGAGGAGCGCACAGTACTATATAGTCAGAACAGCCTGATCAGGGTCACAACTGTAAACCATTTCATCTTTGAACTACACTGCTTGGTTTCAGCTTTTAGAGTACTTACAATATAGGTATATGATTATCCCTGTATTTCCACATACCTTATATCCTGGTGGGAACATAGCTTCCAGTTCCTCATCACTCAACGGCCTATTTCGCTCGTCAATTTCACGTTGCCATGTATACGCCTGCAGCTGTTCAGGTGTCATCGACATCAAGTGACCGGGGGTGGGCGTGGCCATGTTCATCGCCTTGGTTCCCGTCGGGGTTACTCCACTTGGAGTGAAGCCAGCGGGGGTCATGCCTCCGGGAGTGAAGCCCCCAGGAGTGTGACTAGGGGTGTGGCCTGGTGTGCTGTGGCCGGGGGTTGTCATACCGCTGGGTGTCATACCTAAATGGACAAATTATTTCTTTTATTGGCAAAGGATATAGAATTTCCTACAACTAGCCCAAGAAATCATACAAACCCAGATTAGACAATAGTGAAACCATTTGAGCCAGCTCGTGGGAAAAACCAACAATGTGGTTTCCGAACAGGTCCGACACAAACCGGTCTGTGCAGTCACAGAAGCAGGCTAGAAGCTTGAAATTTTATATTTAAGAAGAAGAGGAAGTGTACTATCCGTGTAGCGAAAACAAAGGTGCTGATCAGCTTCGCGGTTACCGCGAAGCTGATCTGCGTCTTTGTTTTCGCATATGCAGATTGTTGGTTTTCTCATGAGGCGGCTCATTTCTAATTCAATCTTCATCAATTTTCACTCACAGGTTTGTTTCTTGAAAAATTTGATCCAATTTATTTTTAGTCTTTTAACATTTATTTTATTTCTTTTTTTGTCATTTTTGCTTAGTAAGTAAATAGAACTTCTTGGAAACCAATATCATTCAAATACGAGCCACGTCATGAGAAAACCGGATGTTTGCATTTGTGAAAACAAAGGCGCAGATCAGCTTCGCAGTTACTTCGCAGTGCCTTTGTTTTTGCTACACAGATAGTTCAATTCCTCCTTTACTTATACCCAACATTTCATGATTCTAGCTTTCTTCTGTGACTGTACAGGCCGGTTTGTGTCACACCTGGTGGGAAACCCTGAAGACCTGTTTTCTTGCATCGCGGCTCATCTTTCAAATGCAATGTACTTTTAGTTTTTTGTCTGTTTGATAGTGACGTTTTTATGCAGTTTAAGCGTAATTGTGACGTTTTCATGCAGTTTAAGTGCAATATATCTTACTAACCTCCAGGTGTAGTGCCGCCAGGTGTCATACTGGGTGTCATTCCTCCTGGGGTGGCCCCTGCCCCCTGTGCTCCTGGTGTCTCATCCCATCTGGACCTTCTCTTACTGGCCCCTGGGGTGGGTGTGTCTTCAATGAGGTCGGCCCCACGGTCTGTCTTAGGGGTCTCAGCCCAGCCTGCTTGGTGGCCTCCAGGGGTAGTGTGACCAGGAGTTTCTAGAAGTGAAAATAAATGAAACATATGAGACAAGCTGTCTTTTGGGGATTTTAGGTTAATAAAAACCGGGTTTGTTACAAAGTGGTCTAAAGAGCCATTATAGAAGACATTTCTATTCTAGAAGCACTATCACTTTAACATAAAATTTTACCAAATGTCAACTAGCATTCTAAATTTGTAACAGCCAACCATAGGTCTATGGAAAAGAATCCAATTACCTCTTTCAGTCCTTGGTGTCTCATCCCATCTGTTTCTCCTGGCACTGGGGGTGCCCTGATGACCCGGGGTCTCTCTCCCTGGGGTAACAGCCCCGGGGGTAGCATGGCCTGGGGTGGCATCCCAGATTCTGGTGCTCTGTCCTGGGGTAGCTCCTGGGGTGGTAGAGCCTTTTGCTTTTCCTGGTGTCTCGTCCCATTTGGCCTGAAATTTAAGTATGCCAAACCTTTTATCTAGTATGTCCTTCAAGAGGGAGAGTGGTGTGGTCTAGGTGTATATGTTGGTTGATTGGGGTTTAACGTCTCATCAACAGCTAAGGATATGGAGACGGGACCTCGGTTTATAGTCCCATCCGACGGACTGGAGAAGCCCGGGATCGAACCTGCGACCCCTAGTTTACAAGGCGAGTGTCATATCCACTGCACCTAGGCTTCTCTAGGTGTATAGCACAGGTCTTGGGTGCCATACAGACCTCCACTGTTTAATGTCATTCAGCATGACACTTTAAGCTCTCCATGGTACTGGTTAACACCCAGGAAGAAAGGGATCTGTTCAGACATGACTGAAAAAAATGTTGACTGGAATTTTAAGCTATAACCAAATCAAGTCTTATTCATAATTAACGCTACTAACAGAATGGAATATTTTTCAGTCTGATATCTGATATTTTCTGTTTTATTACAGAGAAATAAATTTAGATGATCGTAATTATATCTTTTGAACAGTTTTGGTCATCATCTAAAATCTTTTAAGTAAAACTTTGATATCATTAAACCATATTTACCACCTACATTTTGTGAGGGTGTGGCGCTCTCGGCCTGGTCCCAGGTTGAAGCCTTCTTCTTGGCTGGCGTGTCATCCCCACCTGCTCCTGCCTGGTCCCAGCGACGCTTCTTCTTGTCCCCGATCTTCTGTTTGGGTCCGTCCACAGCCTTCAGCTCCCCAGACTTGGCCTTGTCCCGCATTTGTTCTCGCATCATTTTCTGTTAACAGATGATAATTTTCCATAAACAATCAATTTTGGTTAAAAAATTGATGATTGACAGCTCAAAAGAAATCTGTACACATTCAATTCCAGCAATATCCTTAGCATCATTAATCAAAAGAGATGTGGTGTATTGACAAGTGAGCCTGTGCATGAGAAAACCAACAATTTGCATAAGCGAAAACAAAGCCGCAGATCAGCTTTGCGGTGACCGCGAAGCTGATCAGCGCCTTTGTTTTCGCTACACAGATAGTACAATTTCTCTTCTTCTTAAATCAGAAATTTCAAGCTTCTAGCCTGCTTCTGTGACTGTACAGCCTGTTTTGTGTCGGACCTGGTCTGAAACCCAAATTGTTGGTTTTGTCACGCACAGGCTCAAGTCATGTTCTGAGAACCTGAAATCATGGCGTTGATAAATTAATAGCATAATTATCCAATCTTGATATATCAGCTTGAAGTAAATTTATTTCTTGGCGAGGATACTATTACTACATGTATAATGCTATTTGTTACATGTACAGTGCGTAACTATATTTCTCATCATTATACATTGTTTCTAATTCTTTATTTTTTACTTTGTTTTAATTTTCTTACCTCCTTTTGTGAGAGATTTTTCTCCTGGAGAATCTGCTGGTATGTTCTGGCCGCGGGGTCGGGAGTTTTTCCACCTGTAAGCAGAAAGAAGAAATGTCACGACACAAGGCCGCGACATGGAAAGAAATCATAAGTATTTTGCTTATAAAATGTTAAATAGTAAACACATTTGAACATGGAATATTTTGAAATGTTTTCAAGTTTAAAGACACAAATATTCTGATGAATACAATATCAATTTTATCACGTCACACAAATGTTTATAAACTTTTACTGATGGCATGAACAAGTTTTTTTTTGTTGTTGTTGTTTTTTCTGTCTATAAATTTCTATATAAGATGCTTGAATTTTTTCTGACTTCTCGATGCAAACAACGCTAGTCGTTTTCAGCATTTAATTTCAGGAAGCAATAGTATTCATAACCAAACACAACTATGCCTCACATTAAAATTGAGCGTCTGCATGAGAAAATCCAACAATCTGGGTTTCCGACAAGGTCCGATACAAACTGGGCTGTAAAGTCATAGAAGCAGGCTAGAGGCTTGAAACTTCAGATTTAAGAAGAAGAGGGATTATATATCGTGCAGTTACTGCACAGCTGATCTGTGCCTTTGTTTTCACATATGCAAATTGTTGCTTTTCTGATGCGGCAACTCAATTGAGACTTGTTCATACCATTATCAAACGGGCAAAACAAAACATAGCTATGGCCATATCCTTTTGCAAAAGCTTGACAAATACATGCATTAAGAACTGCAACTTTTCCTTTTTTTTTTTTTTGCTTTATTAAGGTGCAATCTATATAACTGTGTGCAGTTAGCAGTATTATTCACTTATCAGCCAAAAAAATAATGCACTTTTCCGGAATATTAGTGCCTTTTCTGACAGACATAATTTCCATTGTTGTTGATATTTTATAGCCGGACAGTAGAGTACCTATTGGGCACCAGTTCAGACAAGTCAATTCAACAAAATGATGAATTAGAAAAAGTTCCTGCTGTCGGATTGTATCATAGTTATCCCTCTCAGAAAGTTTTATCAACCCTAAACAAAATAATGCACTCAAGATTAAAAGCTTTTGTCAAACTTTTGCGGAATATGGTCATGCTATCCACATGTATACGTACGATCCCATAGTTTCAGCTACAATTTACCGGAACAACGTCTTAACGACTCTGTAACGACTTGATGCCTACAATTATTCTGGAATTAGTGTAGAGCTATTCAAAACACGCTCACTTTCACACACCTTTCACACCATGTTGGAATCAAAAGGTTCCTAAGTTTTTACTGTTTGCCTCAAACTGCAGCATTATTGAGTCAGTCATTGAGCTAAAGATTATTTTCAATCCTGCCAGGCTTATTTGAAATTCAAAATGTTTAACATTTAATTTGACAAAACTAAATTAATAACAGAAATAACTTGACCATAGTCCAGCATTTTACCCAAAAGTATGCTTACTGTGTTTATTAAAGTAATTCAAAATGCAACTCATCTTTAATACATTATTCAGATTTTGTCAATTTTCAGTTAAATTTTTGATAAAATTTTTAAGAGAGAGACAAGTTGTTGACATCTAATGTAGGTCATCCTCCGGTGTCCAAGTCGCTAGAAAGGAAATGTAAATGAATTAGTCTCGGTTTGACTATAAGCTGTTTATACAAAATAACATACAGAATCACACACAAAATTGCTCTACATCAGTACATTTAAATGTTTCATATTCAAAAATTCAGGTTGATCTTACTCTTGCAATAACACTTTCACCCATCTTTCAACATTTCCTCTCTCCCAAACTGCCAATATAATCTCCACAAATTATCAACAGAAAGAAACATTATCTGTCACTCTGTTTTACTGTTTTCAATATATCTTTTCTCCATAAGTCACTCTTCACCTACATATATATTTCTTTCAACAAAAAATAGAGCAATAATTAGTGGCACACTGATATTTCTGAGAAATCCAATCATATGAGCCGCTTCGTGGGAAAACCAACAATGTGGTTTCCAAACAGGTCCGACACAAACCGGCCTGTACAAGCACAGGAGATGGCTAGAGGCTGGAAATTTTGGATTTAATAAGTAGAGGAATTGTACTTTCTGTGTAGGGAAAACAAAGGCGCTGATCAGCTTCGCGGTTACCGCGAAGCTGATCTGTGCCTTTGTTTTCGCATAGGCAAATTGCTGGTTTTCCCAGAAGGCGGCTCATATTTTACTTCTGTTGCAGAAGCAACTGTCAGACATAAATTGTTTTTTTAGTCGTTGTTTTTTTTTTCTTTCTTATGTTATATCTTGTTTTAAAGTATCACAAAAAAGAAAGTGTGATAAACTTTGTTTCTTTAAAATGAGGGAAAACATCAGTTAACCACTATAAATGGTAAGTCAGCCCATCAGAGCTTCAAACTTGTCTAAATTTCTTACTTTTTTAAATTAAGTTTTAAGGTTTAAGTTCTGTGACATTGGTGTCAACGATGCCAAAGAGCAGGTTTTTTGTTTTAGCCAAAGAAGTTTTAAAACAAGTTTGTAGCTCTGAAGAACTGTCTGATACTATCGCACAACAGCACTCACACTATAGGAATATTCAACAGTAATACTGACCGTCAGCAAAAGGATCATATCGCTCAGGGGAAATGATCATCATTCTTCTTCTAGCTCGGTACTCGTCTTCTCTGTCTGAAATCTTGGCTCGCTTGTGTTCTGCCATTGGGTCATAGTCCTGAAATCAGATGTCTTCTTAACTTTACAAACCAGGGATTTTTTCTGCAATTTTGGGAAGGGGCCCTAGGGCCTTTCTGATTGGGAAAATTAGCGACATAACCAAGAATTTGGGATTTTTTCAAAACATTCAAAGATTTTGATATTTTCCAATTTGACATAGTTAATTAAGTTTAATCATTTTAAATCATTAAATAATATCTTAAAATCAAAGTTTAACATCATTTTAAACAGCAGAGTTTGATTTTCACAATGTTTAGGAACTGTTGAGAATTATTTTCAGCTGTGATTGGGAATTTTTTCCTTCAAATTGGGAAAAAAGTCACCTAATTTGCATTGGGAATGGGGCCTTATTTCGGCCCCTGAGACACTCAAAAAAAAATCCCTGCAAACTTACTCTAAAATTCTATTTTTTTTTTAATTCAGTTTTACTTCCCTTTCAAGATTATTTCAGCTCATATGAGATGGGCCAATCAGTAGGTGGGCGAAAACGGGAGGACTCCGAGAGAGAAAAACCACCTGGCACACCCGCAAGCAGAACTTGGCTTGTCTCACATGTGGCCAGACACAGCGGTGAGATGATCCACACCAGACACAGCGGTGAGATGATCGATTAAGAAACAGAGCTCTTAACCGCTCGGCCACGGGGGCTGCCACTTACTTATTTTTTCCCATATTATGCTTCAAAGTGTTACCACTTTTCACATTATCTTGACATGGTAATCAGAAATATTACCCAACTTGTTCGCTTATATTTTTAAATATTGTGAATGCTTTTTTTGTTGTTGTTGTTGTTACTGCAGTGTCCTATCAGCTAAATCACATCATTCTCCTGAATAAACACAACATAGTGGAAATGAAATCTTAGGTCAGTGTTTTCATACTTTTTGCTAACCAAAGTTTGATGAGGGGAAATTATTTTTTTTATCAATTTTAACATTTAAGGACTTATGGGCACATGACAAAATTCAACCTTCCTAAATAAAATTTCTTAATTCTCTACAAGGTAACCTTTCTTTGTCTATTTAACTTTAATGTACCCGGTATTAATTTTACAAGTAATTAAAACCGTCTTTAAATATTACCTTGTCATTAAGTGAGTCTGTGAGAGCATTAAGTGGAGCTGTGGCCCTGGTTGGGTGATCAGCCACGGCGGGAACATCCTCATCATCCTGCAAACATAAAATTATCCTTGTTTGTAATAATGAATTGTTAAAAAAAACTCTTTATTTTTATTGCTTACTTTTCTGCTTATAACCTCTACAGTATACAGAAACTTCTATAGAATTTATAACGTATGTCAAAATCTCCTGAAAAGCAGATTGCTTTTATCAGACGATCTAATCTGGAGTATATTTGAATCTATCAAAAACTCATTTAAAAAGAACTCCTGTGCTATGGATATACATTTAGAGGAGTCATTTTTGTCGTCTTTGTTTATGAAATATATAGGCTAGTGTTGTGACTTGTCTCCACCATGTGATCATGCAGCTATTTAATAAAAAATAACATTACCTCTGCATCTTCATTCGGTGCAATATAGGTGTGATATCCCTCAAACTTGCTTCTCGTCGAGCCATATATGTCTGTGTCAAAATGTCCCCCAGCTCCTAGCCCAACTCGCTGCTTCTCCCCATTCTCCTCACTAATGTTTTCTTTTAGCGCTTGTTTCTTGGCTTGGATGTTTCGTACTTGCTCCTCAATACCTGAAAATAGTGAATTCAACCAATAATGGGCCATTTGTGACAAACAGACTTTCCGAATATTATCATTTGGCCACTTTCATCTGTTCATTTTTTATGTTTCAGCAGGGTTCTTACTAACCAAGAAATTTTGGGAGAAGTTTGGTGTAGGAGCAAGGGTAGGGTACGGTAGAGTAGGGTGGATATGGTAGGGCAGTACAATGGCACAAGGGGAACAAGACAACTCACCGACAAGACAACTCACCGACATGGTTTTTGAGACAATTCACCGACAGATTTTGAGACAATTCACCGACACTTCTGAAGACAATTCACCGACACTTTTAATCAAAGTTAATGACTTGTAACTGATGATCTTGATTGGTGATCATACATTCCCCATTAATGCAAAGACAGTTTAATCACGTTTTCACCGACAGATTAAAGGTTTTTAAGGCAATTTATCGGCCCATAAAAATTTGAAATAATTTAAAGACGATTCACTGACAGATAGAATTAAGATTTGATAGAAAATATTTTCAGACAGTCCACCTGCATTTTAACTTTTAAAAGACTATTTTATGATATTTCATCACCAAATTTGAATATTTTGAAAGACAATTTTAAGACAATTCATCGTAATATAACATTTTGGAGGACATATTTAAGACAATTCACCGACAGATTTAAGATTTTAGAGACTAGTTTTTAACAACTCACCGTCATTTTTAACTATTGAAAGGCACTTTTAAGACGATTTACTGACATATTTAGATTTCAAAGACAATTCACCGACAGTTTTAAGATTTAAAGATTTATGAGAATTTAGAAACATTCATTGACAAAGTTAAAATTTTAAAGACTTTCGGATAAGAAAATTCACCGACAGTTTTAAGATACATGTAAAAGATTTATAAGAATTTAAATACAAAAATTTGGAAAACTTTCATATAGGAATTTAGATGCAATTTAAAGACAATTTGCGGACAGATTTAAGCTTGTATTTACAAGTGTTGCCATTATAGAAACTTCACTGACAGGTCTCTAATCTAATTAATTACTTTAAAGTGTATTTACAGTAAACTCGCCGACACGATTTCTGAGACAATTCACCGACAGATTTTCATAAATACATATGAAGGCATCTGACCAAAATTTAAAGTGTCATAAAAATAAACTCACCGACACGATTTTGGAGATAATTCACCGACAGATTTTGATATTAAAATGCACATGAAGGCATCTGATCACAATCTGTCAGTGAATTGTCTCAAAAATCGTGTCGGTAAATTTTAGTCAGATACCTTCATATGTATTTCAAGATCAAAATCTGTCGGTATATTGTCTCAAAAATACATGTAATGTCAGCGAATTTTGGTCAGATGCCTTCATATGTATTTTAATATCAAAATCTGTCGGTGACTTGTCTTATAAATTGTGTCGGTGAATTTCAGTCAGATGCCTTCATATGTACATGTATTTTATATAATTAAGCGACACTAATTAAGGTTCATTCAAGTCACCTCATATTAATCAAACCTGTAACTAATAATCGGTCACAGGCTAGTAATTACCCTTAATTGCTCATGATTACAGATGATAATCAACAGTAACTGTTACAAGTCATTAACTTTGAACAAAAGTGTCGATGAATTGTCTTCAGAACTGTCGGTGAATTGTCTCAAAATCTGTCGGTGAATTGTCTCAAAAACCGTGTCGGTGAGTTGTCTTGTCGGTGAATTGTCTTTATTCCGGCACAAGAACTGTAGGGTAATGTAGGGTAGTTTAGAACCAGATACCGCGATAAATCAGAACCCGCGATACCAGGAGACGTCAAGCAATTCATTTATTTCCTGAATACTTGGAAACTACATTCGGAATGACTATGGATTCGATACTGTTCGTTACTCAGTCAAGCACTGAGTATTTTCAAATAACTGGGAAGGAAAACTATCTTTGATTAACCATGAAATATCTTGTTTTCTTACCGTCGGTAGCACGGTTTGGAGCCGACATTTTTTTCTTTGTAAATTCCCACAATGCAACGTTTTAAAACGTTCTAGTATACCTAAATGCAGAGAATTTTTTGCGAACCATTTCGTAACCTACAGTCAAGTTGTACGTATATCACTTTATGTGATAACGGGGTACCGGTTAAACAGTCAAGGTCCAAAAGTATTTCCACAACGTCAGAAACTCAATAGACTTTCTTTTTCTTTCTTCAGATACTGAGTCGATCAATTTCTGATCATCACCTCAGGTGGGGAACAAGACAGCTCACCGACAAGACAACTCACCAACACGGTTTTTGAGACAATTCACCGACAGATTTTGAGACAATTCACCGACACTTCTGAAGACAATTCACATACACTTTGATTCAAAGTTAATGACTTGTAACTGATGATCTGTCGGTGAATTGTCTCAAAAACCGTGTCGGTGAGTTGTCTTGTCGGTGAATTGTCTTGATTCCCCTCAGGTGTGGGGTGGGTGGCTAAATTTTGAATTTAGCAAATTAGGAGGAAAACACCCGCGATGGGCCACCAAAACCACCCACAAGAAGCCAGACAGAGGCATACTTTAGACCTCAGCCTGCGGTCCTCCGGGGACGGCCAATCAAGATCATCAAGCATTTCATCGACGCTACTGGTATTCGCCTGCAGATCCACCTGGCTTACATGTATTTTCATGTTTACAAGAAAAAATATCCTGTCATCTTCATCTCATCTTCATATACTGAGTCAATTAATTTCTGTTCACAATCTCAGGTGTGGGATGGGTTCTAAATTTTGAATTTAGCAAGATGGGGAGAACATTCGGGATGGGCCATTAAAACTATTTACAAGAAGCTAGGCATACTAAACGTACACCTCTGTACACTTCTGACTGCTTATCTGATTACTGGTTAACCGTTCAGGTCTGAGCATGCCCAGGAAAAGTGTTTCAAGTCAAGCCATCCACACAGACAAGCCTTTTTGGCTTTGTTGGATGTTTATATATTAAACATCATGAGTAGATGACTATTTTTTACATAAAATACTAATTTTATCTATATTTCAGGTCTTTGTATATAATAATGTTTTCCTATTTTAGACTTTAAATTAATTCTGTAGCTAGTTTGCATGTTTTAGACGGTCAAAAGCTCATTAGAGCTTATGTTTATTATGTTTATTGTTATATACTGTCATGCCGTCTTAAACTATCTTATCTTATCTTATCTTATCTTGTCTTGTCTTGTCTTGTCTTGTCTTGTCTTGTCTTATCTTATCTTATCTTATCTTATCTTATCTTATCTTATCTTATCTTATCTTATCTTATCTTATCTTATCTTATCTTATCTTATCTTATCTTATCTTATCTTATCTTATCTTATCTTATCTTATCTTATCTTATCTTATCTTATCATGAGACTCATGACATCCTCATTTTGGTAATAGTCCCTACTTGACCTTAGCTGTTGATCGGGACATTAAGCATACTGCGTATGTACGCACGGATTTTCGCTCTGTACGCATAAAATATTCATACAATACTCATAAAATATTCATATTCGGCACACGTTAAACGTCATTGGTGTTTCATGGCCGGACCACTTTTAAAAAGCCGACGACGGCCCTGTACGCGCAATGAGTACTCAGATAAAACACCAACACAAAACAACATTTTGTCTGGCTGCTCTGTCAACAGTTGAAAAGTAGTTACAATATCAATGTAGCTTAATATGATCGTTCCATACTGCATATCATACAATATATCATGTATCTTTAGTAGTTATACTAGATACAAGCTCTGTGTCCAGTGCCTCAGTCAGAAAGGTTGTTAACCAAAGGTTTATTCATGAAGTTGAATGGTAGTGTGTCTCTTTGGTTTATAGAATAGGCATTTTGCATCGGTTTCTGATCATTGTTATCAATTTAAATCTTGATGTTTTCCATGTACAGTGAGTACCGACAATACAACTGTGTACACGTTTTCTGAGGATGCTTATTCTAACCTCTCATCCAGAATCGAACTTATAGATATGTACATCATCCATAGTGCAGATTATATTACTTCTTTCGGTCCGTTGAGATCAGTTAGAATATTCATAGTATTAAAACTTTACGTTTAGAGTCATCTTCTAAACAATGGTTTAATTTTTGGCCCCGTTTAGGCATGTGTCTTTGATTTAGACTTACCTTGTGCTCGGATCCGAGCCTTGTGTAAATTTTTGAAATTGCATTTTTTATATGGCTATATATATCGTCGCCGGTTTATAAAGGGTCACTGATTAGGGTTCAGTACCGAAATTGACTCCTCCGCCAGCAAGGTATAGCCACGCCCACCCCTATTTCCTTAGACAAACATTGTGTTTTTGCACCTATATTTACCTGTAAAAAGCACGTGTTGGTTTGTTTGTCTAACCCACGTGTTGTCTAACCGTCATTGACCGTTAGCTAATGTGGTGATTTGAATGGTCAATATAAAATGAATATTAATGATGGGTGGTTTGACGGAGGACTCAATTGCGCAATATGGCCCATACTACTTATCTTTGAACGTTTTCGCTGTTCCCAAAAGATCAAATTTTTTTATATTTTATTTACATGTATGGATAAGATCATTTATTCAAGTATAAAAATTCAAGCAAACTGGTTGATAATCCTGAAATTACTTGTTATTCTATCATGTAGGCATGTTGCACCATATTTTTGTCCCTTGCATAAATAATAAGAGAGAACAAATGAGTAAAACATGATGAACTGGGATGGCTGTAGAACATGGAATACATGGAAACTAGTAAGCTGAGGTTGTCAGACTATGTACAAAGTGTGACTTGCATGAGGTTGAAGATCGAATTTCTAGATTGATTATTTCGGCTCATCTAAGACGGCAAATCGACAACTGGAGAATTAAGCTGTCCCATACGTATATATCACCTTTGGTGATAACGGGGTACCAGTTTAGTGAAATGACTAACATGATAAAAGTACCGTTAGACCACCGTGGTGGAAGGACGTGTTCGATATGAGCTCTCTGGATTTTAAATGAAATATTATGGAAACGACTTTTAATCGTCCAGATATTTTACCAGATGTGTTTGTACGCGTACTAAATGTTTTAGAGAGGGAAAAATCTCCGATTTCGTGGACATTATCGAAGTCATGGAATGGACACCTCTCGCTGAACATTGTTCACTCTCCTATTAAACATCTCACCACTGGACAAAGGCTATGCGGACAGGGACAGGACCGAGCCCCCCCCCCCCCCCCCCCCGTTAGCAGCTCTTTCAAGAGGAAGAGAAAATCCCCCTCACGGCGGAAGCGTGACCGAGAGCGTTGGAACCGATGGCGTCAGAAGCGTAAGCTCGGTACCAGAGCGGACCCTAAACCTGCTACGGACCCAATAACTCTTGATCAGGTTGTCGCCAGCAATGTGGATACCAACCCGTCTGCTTAGGACATACAGCCCGTCATTCGTCCCGAAGAACAGGATGGCTCCCCACAACGTCAGGAATCCCGACGTTCGGAACACCAAGTTCATGCCTGTGAGGAGGAAGGAATTACCTCTGCCCCTTCGGGTTCGAACCTGGACAGTGACGATGATGTGAGCGATGGTGCATGTGAGTTTGAAATGCCAGACATTTGTGCAACGTGCAACATGGGACCGCCAGAAGTGAGCCTTCGGAAGTGTTCTAAATGTAAACTGTCAAAATATTGCAGTTTACAGTGTCAAAGAGAGAACTGGAATGAGCATAAATTCGCATGCTCTATTGTGGCTGGTCAACGGTTGTGTAAATAAACTGTATATACTGTGCATGTTTATCCAGTATTTTATTCGCATGGACCTAGTTTTAGTGAACACTTTTAACAACTCACTCGTTTTAACGTAGTTACCTATGGATTAGCCTCGGGCAATTTTATCCCCTGTTGATTTAACAATTATTTACTCTTTCATGTGATTCTATTGGAGTTTTGTGACTTTTTGTTGGATTATAGCATGACAGTTTTAGATAGATAACTTTTATTGTGACACTTTACGATTTTATCAACACCTTTTATGATCTTAAGGATTTACTCGTTTCACGAGGTTCGCCTGAATCTGAATCTGAATCTGAATAGTTTACTGGTGACACGCCAAATGACATTATTTCACCAGGGGGTTCGGATGGGGGAGAAATTAGTCCCTTGAACGCACGAGTGTAGCGAACTTGGACACACAGTCATCAGACATTTCAGCAGAAGAAATAAGTGAATCAGGGAGGTCATTCCAGTCCCTGATAGTCTGTGGAATGAAACTACTTTTGTACGCTTCTTTGCTAGCTGAAGGTATCTAAAAAGCCAAAGAGTGTTGATTTCTACAACGGCTATTCTTTGGGATAAGGTCATCTGTGGGTATTCTGGCTTTACCCTTTAGACCTTTGTATAGCAATATAAGTCTACTATCCTTCCTCCTTTTCTTAAGAGATTCCCATTTCAGTTGACCTAAAATGCCAGTCATGCTCCCAGTTTCAAAAACATAATTTCCCGTCACAAACCTTGCCGCACGATTTTGTACCTTTTCCAGTTCTTCCTGGAGACCATGAGTGTGAGGGTCCCAAACTGAGCTTCCATATTCCAAGACCGGCCGCACCAGTCCTTTATAAGCTGCTTCTTTCACATCTGGGGGACAAGAATACAAATTTCTCCTTAAGAATCCGAGAGTTCTGTTAGCCTTTGTACAGACATTGGAAATATGAGTATTCCATTTCAAATCATTTGTGATAGTTACACCCAGGTATTTTATGCTTTCAACGTTTTCCAGTACAGTGCCCTCAAGGGTGTAGTTAGCCTGTATCTTACTAGACCGTTTATTTGTCAGCTGCATCATGTTGCATTTGACGGGTTGAAATCTCATTCCCCATTTCCTAGCCCAACTGCCTAAACGATCAATGTCTCTCTGAAGTTTCAATGTATCCTCTTCATTCTTGATTTCACGATAGCAAACACAATCATCAGCAAAGAGTCTTATTTCAGACTCAATGTCTGCTGAGATGTCATTTATATACAAGGAAAACAGCAAGGGGCCGAGAACGGTGCCCTGAGGGACACCCGACACAACTGGAGCCCAATCCGATTTAATACCATTAACAACTACCCTTTGTTGTCTGAAACAAAGGAAAGCATTTATCCAATTCAGTGTTGTTCCACCTATTCCATAGCTAAACAATTTGCTTTTAAGGAGTTCATGGGGAGGAGTATCAAAAGCCTTTTCAAAATCGAGTATTAAAGTGTCGACCTGGCCTTTTTTGTCTAAGATTTTGGCCCAGTCATTTATCACTGTAGTCAACTGAGTTTCACAGCTATGCCATTTCCTAAATGCGTGTTGCCTGTCCGACAAGAGTTCATGTTCATCAAGATGGGCCATAATATTTGAGCATACAATATGTTCAAGAAGCTTACAATGAATGCATGTCAAAGAAACAGGGCGGTAATTGCGGGCAAGTGACCTGTCGCCCTTCTCAAACAGGGGGCAAATATTAGCAAGAGACCATTCTTTAGGAATTTCACCTGTATCAACTGACTGCTGGAAGAGATGGGCGAATACCGGCCCTAATTCCACAGCCAGTTCCTTTAGGACTCTGGGATGAAGCTCATCAGGCCCTAAGGCTTTAGACGGGTTTAGACCGTTGAGAAGTTTGGTCACCCCTTCCTTTGTGACCACAATATCATGCATGAATGGGGCAGATCTATCCATAAGAGGGACCTGTTTGTATTCACTTTTAGTGAAAACATCCGAGAACTGACCATTAAATTCTTCCGCCTTCTCAAATTCGGATTGTGCAATTCCACTTCCATTTCTCTTTTTCAACGGGGGAATACCTTGGGTATCTTTTTTCTGACTGTTTATGTACCTGTAAAAATCTCTAGGATTAGCCTTAACATCTCCTACCAAGTTGTTCACGTAAAGATCATGCTGCTTCCTGATATCAGCTTTGATCTCTTTCCGTAAAGATTCAAATTTAGATCTAAATTTTGCACTACCAGTCTTTTTAGCTTTTGCGTGAGTTGCATTTTTTCTGCGAATCTTCCTCCTTATTTCAGGTGTTATCCAAGGGACAGAGGAAACTGAGCGACTAGTTTTTGAGGGGATATGTTTATCTGCCGATTCCTGAATAAACGGTGTAATGAGATTGAAATTTTCCTGGACCGACCGAGTATCTAAGTAACCGTTGAAGTATCTTTCCTTTGCAAATTTAAGTGTTTCTGCTCTCATAGATTCATAATCACCTTTCTGATAACGATACACTTTTCTCCTAGGTTTCTTTATTGGGGGGATATCAATTTTCAAAGTGCCAGAAACAATGTCATGATCACTGAGCTTATCCGGGGAATGAATGTCTGCAAACTGGCCAGGAAGAGAGGTCAAAATTAAGTCCAAAGTATTTCTTTCTCTGGTGGGGAAATTGACTAATTGTTCCAAACCGTGGTTATTCATGATATCTATCAAAATCTGACCCTCCGTCTGACTCAATGATGACCCAGATTTGCTGAGTCTGTCCGGCCATACAATATCTCTAAAGTTGAAATCACCTAAAACGTGAATTAAGGGGGGTTTGTTGCCTTTAATAATATTTTTGATTTTGTCAAGCTGTTCTCTAAATAAATTGTCAAACTTTTCCAGGGAATTCAATAAGTCATTTCCATTGTCCGATACTGGTAAATGACCATCGACAGGTGGTCGATACCAGCTAGCCACAAAGTGAGTTTTTTTATTTACAAAAAGTTTGACCCAAACTGACTCTGAGTCATTGTCCAATTCTGTGAGGGGCATGTGTGGGATGTCCTTGTGCACAAGAAGCATAACACCACCACCATTTAAGGTTCTATCCTTTCTGTACACGCTGTATGGAAAAGATTCCGGAAATAATTCAGACGTTAATATGGAATTGTCATTTTTTGTCTCCTGAATCGCAAAATCTGAGGTTGATGGAAATCAATGAAGGCCAACAACTCAAGTTTTTTGCCTCTTATACTGTTTATGTTGATACTGGAAAATTTCAGACCACTAATAAAACTGTTTTTGCTAGTCAAGGTTTCAGTGGACTTGGTTTCATGACCTTTTGCAAGTAGGTCAAACCTATTTTCACTTTCCAAGTTAAACTGTTCATTGAAAAAAAGAGTCTGAGAAATTGAAAAAGTCACATTTTGGGCAAATCCATGTACAGTTTGAGTTTTGCATTGTTTCATACTCTGAGTCTGACATAAAAGAACAGTTATTGTGCACCCACATTTCACATTTGTCACACTGGACAGCCTTACGGGAATTCAAAACAGCACCACTGCATAAGCTGCACTCAGCTTTGCAGTTTGAACAATACCAAGAATCATTATCCGACTCAATCTTTTGTAACTCAACGGGACCAAGATTTACGCAAGACGCATGGAAGCGTTTCTCTCAGTCTTCACATTTAACTGCTTTCTCGGCCGCCTTGCAATACTTCTTGCACGTGCGGCACTGGAACCTGGGGCCTGGGTTCATTTCGATACTAGTATCTCCAGCCAAAATAATAAGAATCAACAAGTTTGTTCCCTGTGAAGGATTGAAACTGCGTAATCCTTCGGAGCCTCTTCGGTTACCAATTTTCCTTGTAAAGGCCAAACTCTGAGCAATTCTACTAACTGAATTTCCAAATCCTATACTACAGTCCTGGTTTGCATCCAAAATATCTCCTGATGTTGTCCACTTCCAAACACAGAGCCCGAAAACCAACAACAAAGCCAACCTGAGGAGCAGCGGACAAGACTTCGGTGTATGGAAACAACATACCAGCTCTTTTCCAACCCGACAAGTCAACCGCCCCACAGTTGGACCGACAAAACCTGAAGCCATGAGTTCCAATTCAAATGATTAAACAAAAAGACCTTCAATCACTATATGAAACAAAGTGGGTGGGGGAAGGTCAAACCAGAAAAACTATTCAGATTATGACAGAGGCGGGATTTACAAACAACAACATGACTTGGAGACGAAACGTCTCGTGTTCTTTTTAGATACACCTCTGGTGCACGTGATACATGACAATTATCGACCTTGACATTGAACTTGACACAAATAATTTGACAGCAATGGCCCGTCCAACTTTTTCTCGATTAAACGGTCTCCGACTGTACAGTGAGGCACATCGCATTCCGAAAACAAGAAATATGAATCGGTAATGGTCCTGCTATTTGAAATTCTCTTCAGTAGCGCTTCAGATCCCACTATTTCTAGAAAAAATAATTGATGGTAAAAGTGGGTGGGGTATTGATAATTATGAAAGTGAAAGTAGGTTTTAATCATAACTGAAAGCTTTGATTTTTAAAATTATTGATTATGTAAAGGGAGGCATCATTTTCTCGGTATATTATGTTCAATTAATCCACAATTTAATGCTGAAATGTTTTTTCTCTATTTTTTATCATTATGTAATTTCTAATGGTTCAGTACTGGGTCAGATATGTACATATATGTTTCTTCTGGAGTCAGTCTACCATGTAAGACTACAATAACACAGTTAGAAAACTAATTTCATTAGTAATCCTTTGGTGGATATGTGGAACGTTTTGTCTGATAATGTGTTTAATGCACTCTCTTAACATGAGTTGTAATCAAGTTTCCATATTAAGGCCAGACTGACATTATTGTGATGGACTTAAGCAAGGCCTTTGATAAGGTCGACCATCAAAGGCTACAGCTGAAGCTCCACTGTCTTGGCATCAACCATGATGTTATCACTTGGATTCGGTCCTTCCGCTCCGGCAGAACACAGCGTGTAGTTCTTGAAGGCGAAGGGTCTGAGTCATGTCCCGTCATGTCTGGTGTACCACAGGGTTCAGTATTGAGGCCCTGTCTGTTTCTTCTGTACATAAACGATATGCCTGACACAATACAGAGCAATATTAGACTCTTCGCCGACGACACAATCATGTACCTGACAGTTTCAAACCAGACTGATTGCCAAGTTCTACAAAACGACCTTATTAAACTTGAAAACTGGGAAAGAGAATGGTTGATGTCGTTTAACCTGGACAAATGCAAGGTGATTAGAGTAACCAACAAGAAAAAACCCACTGTATACTAGTATATGCTCCATGGGGTAAGACTGAAAGAAACTGATTCAGCTAAATACTTGGGGATCAATATCTCTCACGATTTGTCATGGGGTAAACACATTGACCATATCACCACTAAAAACAAACAACTCACTGAACTTCATCAAACGCAATATTAGAACCAACAATGTTAGACTTAAAGAATCAGCATACGAATCCTATGTCCGTCCCTTAGTTGAATATGTGGCCTCTATATGGGACCCCTGGCAGAACAAATATATAGAAAAAATTGAAATGATTCAACACAGGGACGTATGTTTCATATTCAACAACTTTAGCTACACAAGCAGCATTAGCAACATGCTATCTAAGCTAAACCTTCCAATACTCCAGAAACGTAGACAAATCTCAGCTTTGACTGTGTTCTACAAAATAAAACATCAGCTAGTTAACATCCAATTTCCTAATAATATCCAACCAGCACTGAGACATAGATACTTATTCCCACGATCTAGCATAAACACTCACAAACACTCTTTCTTCCCACGGACTGCTAAGCTTTTGAATGCACTCCCACCTGACATCTGTGACAGCCCTGAACTCGGTTCATTCCGAGCAGGGCTCCTTAAACCTTGTAATTTCCAATAAGTAAAACCAGTATCATTTTTCATAACACATCAGATCATATTTTCATGCATCAATCATCACTTTCCATTAAATCATTCATCAATCACAACAAACTATTCCATACTACAGGAAGCCACACTACTGCAAAAAAAAAAGTAATCCAAAATTCAAAATTCCCTACCAATATAGAAAACTGAGCCTAAATTATAATATTTTTGTTTTGATATTTTTGGAACCGCCTTTTGCGCACGCACTCCATGTAATACTCTTTTAGAGGTGTTTGGAGTACCTGGCAGATTCAGATTCAGAAACTATCACAATTGAGTTTTGAAGAATTTACAGGGTGTCATGAAACAAAACTGTGCTACACAGCATACAGAAGTTGAATTTATGTTGAATGGTCTCAAGTTATAGATTCTATAGATTATTTTTGATTATTTTGAAGCTGTCTATGTCAAGAACATTTATATAATGTACATTGTGTATCAAATATGAAATTTTCTGGAGTGCTCCAAAGATTTACAGGTAGTGATGCTGAAGGGGCTGTATGTTTGTTTTGACAAAACATGTATCTCAATGAATCTTTTCACACCGATAAGAATTGTATCCAATTGTTATTCCATAAAAAAAATCATATTGATATCTAAACTATGACTATCCCCATTAAAACTTGTAAGTCTTGAAGGGATATTAGACATACTACACCCCTTTAAAAGAACTGTAGGCCTTCATGTTACAAAGACACACCCATGCCATTGCCATATACAGATGGTAAAAATGTATTTTTTTCTCTTGCTCAAAAATATACCCATATTCATTGTTTTGGAGCAAAAATAAAAAATGTATAACCATATACACACTATGACAGTTTTACTGTATGAAAGTGTGGTGTTAGGGTATTCGTTAAATAACATAGACATGTTTGCATGATGCCTTCAGCTCATTTTAATGTTCTACCACAAAACATGAAGGAAGGTAGCATTTGTCTTGTTCTAACAGTTCATATGAAAATTATTATTCTTGTCAAAAACTATGAACAGTAATCTGGATTTCTGTCGATGGCCAAAATATCTGAATACAGTGGAGTTGCCTTCATTCAGTACAATGCATCAGCTTAACTTCTCAAAACATCTTATGACTATTACTGGCTATTATGTGAGCTCTGTGCCCCTTTTAAAACCCCTTGCCAGGGGATTTTCTGTGTATCTCCGCAGGGCTTTTTCTCTAAACAAAACTGGGTCCGGTTTCCGGTACCAGATTTTTTCCCAATATGCTGAAAAAATTCCCAATTGACCTGGAACATTCCCAATTAGCAGAAAAATCCCAATTTAAAAGGTAAACTTTCCCAATTTTGTTAAAAATTGCACTCTTTTTTCCCAAAATTGTCGTATTTTTTCCCAAAATCACACAATTTTTTCCCAATATCAATGGTACCAAAAATTTCCCAAAAAGGTCAGAAAAAGCCCTCCAGATGTAAAAAAAAAAACAGGCCCATTTTACAATCATTGAATTTTTCTAAAAACATCATGCAAAATTTCCAATTTCGGAAACATCGACCTAGAATTTTATTTCCAAAATATTCTATTTTCCCAATTTAAGGAAAACAGCACATTACCAAATTACTTGGATAATGCCTTGCTTAAGTGTGGTTAATGTTACACCCTCTGTTTAGATTTAGATTGACCATTGTCTTGGCATTTAATAGCTTCATTTTTGCTCTCTACCTTTTTGCATTTTAATAGACTTTCTTAAAAGTTTCTTGAAGCTTAAATATCAGGAAGAAGCAGTTTATGATTATAGATTAATCATGTATTACAAGTATTAAGTATGTCTAAAATTGTTTTACTCTTTAAGATTTGTGTATTATTGACAGGGACTTTCTGAAATCTCTTTTTTTAAGAATTGATTTGTTTAGAATTGCTGTCAGATGGTTAAACTTGATGGTAAAATTTGGTGAAATAATCACAACTAAGAGTTTAAGACCCTTTATTGACTTTTACAAAAATGTATTTTGCTCTATATCTTTTAAGCAAATTAAGTCTTGAGTTTATTCAAATGGCTAAATTTGATAATTTTTCAAAATGTTTTGATTTAATTGTACCTATAGAAGATGTTGTTGGAGAAATCTTTAGTTGACTTTCGTTAGTTGTGTATGATTAATGTTTTATGGCCCTCTCAATAGCTAAGTTGAGACAGGTACTTAATTTTTGTAAATTTTCAAATGGGTGATTGCCCTTCAAGTAGGTAGCAAGTATTTTGTTTCTACAAATCTGTCCAGCCCATTAGGCATGTAAATGTGAGTGAACTGCTACTTTAATTCAATCATTGATTGAGGTCATTAAACTATAGAAGCTTTTAAGCAATCAGCAGCTAATTCAGGTGGAGAGATGATATCCTTGATTGCCATTGGTCATGGATGACTTCTGTAAGTAAAATATCATAAGTAAAATAACAGTAGTTGGTTAAGAGCACTAGTATGGTGTATGAAAACAAATTGTTGAACTTTTCTAAGTCAATGGTAATAATGCACTAGTCATTTGTAACCATGCCTGCCCCCCCCCCTCCCCCCCCCCCCCCCCCTCTCTGCTATGGACAAACAAGCTGATTATAATCCCCGCTATTTTGGCCCGAAAACAAAACCACTGCATTCCCACGGCACTGCAGGGACAAGCTGAAGGTAAAATCCCGGCTCTATTCCTCCGCCATTCCCGACCCTCCCCTGGGGATGGAGGAGCCATGGTTACAAATGACTAGTGCATAATGTCATTTGTTTTCTTTTTTTGGAAGCTGGCATGCATAAAAAAGTGTTGTCCATGGCATGAAGCATCCACCCCACAAAAAACATCTATATTGAATTTGTCACTCAGAAATCAGCATAGCATTCGAATTCGAAAGTCTGAATAAGCATGCAGAGGTTTAAGATAAAGCGGCTCATTTTAATTGTTTTCTTGTATGAAAATAGTTACATGTATTTATTTTTTGTGAGGTATTTTTCATTATGTAGATAATAACTCAATTTATGTTTTTTTTTTAATCAAATCAAAATCTTTATGAGGCCAACCTTAGAAATATTTTTGTTTCACCTTACCTGACCCTGATTCTCAGGTGTGGGTCGGTCGGTCGGAATGTTATTTTATTTTTATTTTTAGTCAATGTCGAATGGGAATCTCGTGCGATTTTTTTGACGATTTATGACGACCTATATAAAACTTATCTATGGGGTACATGTATAACATTAAACCTGTTCGTCGCACTTACAGCCGCGTCAGAGTCGATTTATGACGTCATCAATATGGCGGCTATCTGACTATATATGAATTATTCGTATTTCCATCAAAATCAATTGAAAACATCGCACTATTGCCTTTTTTGCGAAGAAAATGTATGAAATGTATCTGATCATACACACGACAGACGAATTAAGTCGATGGGTCAAAGGATATTGCTTTATCCAGTCATACGTTCGTTCGTACATGCGTCGGACATACGTTTTTCTTCAAAAAACGCCCACAACTTAAAGACCCCGGGAGCTAATTTGATGCACCCCAGGACATTTTTTCATGGGTGCCAAATCATTTCCTGGGACCCCAGAAATACAAAGAATTTTTGTCCACAAAGATAAACTCAATTGCACTATGAAAAAATGCATGGTTTCCATGGCAACCGTTAACGAGATTCATGAGCATGGGGGTGTACATACAAAATTGATCATATCTCCATTGTTACTTATCCTAGACTACTGTATTTGGTCTCATTTTAAAACTTAGACACAATCCCTTTTTATGGTAAGTAATGCAAATTATCTAATTTGCATATTCATAAATTTTAATGAAAATATTAAAAATGACAAAAAGTCGTTAAAAATTCATAAATGAACTAATTTCAGGCCCAAACTGCCATACTTGCACTTTGTTATTGCACCAGTTATTTCATATGACAAATTTATTGATGAACTGGCCCTATATGAAGATTACCTCATTTGCACATTCATGAAAAATAATAAAATGTCAAACAAGTGAGGAAAAACGAGGGGAAAACTATAACATTGCAAGGGATTGCATATGCTATATGGCCTAACTTGCATCCCTGTGACAAATTCTCAAGGCTGTTAGTGTTGTCAGAGGGACCACCTTAATGCCATCAAATACTGTCCTCAGCAATAAAATCATTTGCATTATGTAAAATTACTTAGTTTTCACACCACCTCTCATGCGATTCTAAAGAATAGGGTGTACTTACAAAAATTCTCATATTCCACCATAGAATGTTCTAGAATACTATAGTTAGTCTGATAGTGATACATGAACTGAACAATTTAACCCTTATGCCTCATATTTAAATCACTGAATTCATGAAAATTAACAAAATAAAAAAAATGAAAAAAAAAAAAAAATAAAAATAAATAAATAAATAAAAAATAGAAACATTAAAAATGGAAAAGAACTGCGGAACAGTAGGGGGTATATGTAACAAAATCGCTTGTACCAGAGCTGTTTATCAACCCAGGATGCTGAAAGAGGTATTCAATGAATGCTATGGCAATGTACTATGGCCCTGACGTATTATATAAGAATAATCTGATTTCCAATATCATGAATTTTAATGAAAACTAAAGAAATTTTAGAGAAAAGACAGTGAAAAAAATGGGTTAACCTACAAAATGACTTATATTACGGCATTCGAAAGTCATATAGTGCTAAAATGGCATCAAATGGTGTCTATGGCAATATTATAACATCCTAAACATCAATTTACGAGTCATTTGGTGTTAATTTCATGAGTTTTAAGAATATAAACAAAACCTTTTGAATTTAGTGGGTGGGGAATACGGAACAATTAAGGGGGTATACGTAGAAGGGCTATAATTGGCATCAAATGATTGCTAGGACAATGTTCTGTAACGATATAATCAGCTATTTTTGTTGTATGGATATTACTGAGATCTTCATAAATAAGAGAAAAACGGGTACACCAAAGAAAATCGTTCATATCTCAGCTGACAATATCATTAGAATGCTGAAAATGGTTCCATTAGAATGATGGGAGAATGCACTAATGCCATGTAGTATGATAGCTTAACCACATGTTATTAGATTTTCTGAAAATTACATAAAAGTTTCGAAAAATATGAAAATTGAAGGCTGTGCCTCAAAAAATTTATTAAATTTTGTTTGCCAGAAAGCATGATTTATACATCTGAGCACATGACAATAAACCATTGTCCTAGCAATAAATTGGGACCATTTTGAGTCCTTCACGGCTATTGGCAGCTGAGATATAAGCAACGTTGTTGGTGTACCCCTTCATTTTTCATTGATTTTGCTATTATTTATTAAGATCTCGGTAATATCAATAGATCTACAAGAAAAATAGCTGGAAACCGCGGTATGACCCATGACCCATATTTCTCATTAATATGTTACATGTAACTGCTCTTCAAGGATCTCAGTTCTACTCTTTTTCTTACTTCGTATATCGGATTATATGGTTACAGAACATTGTCCTAGCAATCATTTATGACCAATTATAGCTTCCTATGTCTTTCAGTAACCCGGATATGTGCGTTTTTTAATTGTTCTGTATATTTTCTCTAAATTCAAAACGCTTTGTTAATATTCTTAAAACTAAAACACAAATGATCCATACTTTATAGTACAGGATGGTATGATAATGCCCTAGACACCATTTGATGTCATTTTTCAGCACCATATGACTTTGATTGCCGAGATACAAGTAGACACCATTTGATGTCCTTTTTCAGCACCATATGACTTTGATTGCCGAGATACAAGTTATTGTGTAGGCTAAATTGTTTGGTTCATGTATCACTATCAGAACAATTATAGTACTCCAGAGCATTCTATTGGTGGGATATAAGTATTTTAGAAAAAACGTCCTATTCTTTAGAATCGCATGAGGAGCGGTGTGGAAACTATGTAATTTTACATCATGCAAATATTTTTTCATTGCTGATGACAATATTTGATGGAATAAAGGTTGTCCTTCTGAAAACACTGACAGTTTTGAGAATTTGTCCCAGGGATGCAAGATAGATTGGATCCTATCCAATACATTGCAATGGATATAATTTTTCTCTTGTTTTCCTCACTTTTTGGCAATTTTATTATTCATGAATACACGAATGAGATAATTTTCATATAGGACCATGTCATTAATAAATTCGTCATATTACTGGTTAAATAACCAAGTGTCACAACGACAGCTTGGGCCTATAATTACTTCATTCATGGAGTTTTAAAGATTTTTCTGCCATTTTGCATGTTTTCATGAAAATTAATGAATATGCTAATTAGAAATTTTGCAATACTTACCATAAAAGAAAGTGCTATGTCTAAGCTATAAAATGAGACCATGTTCAATAATCTAAGATAAGTAACACTGGAGATATGATCAATTTTTTATGTATACCCCCATCCTCAAGAATCACGTTAACGGTTGCCATGGAAACCGTGCATTTTTTCATAATGCATTTGAGTTTATCTTTGGGGACATTTTTTTTTTTTTGCATTTCCGGGGTGCCAGTAAATGATTTGGCACCCATAAAATGTCTGTGGGGATGCAAGCTAGGGCAAATTAGCTCCCGGTGTACTATGCATAGTTTGGCACTTTGTATGCAGATTTTGTCGTGACGTGGTTCATATCTTTAGTGCTATGCTCCTTGTGAGAGATACTTTTTGTGCTAAAATAGCTTTTATAAATACAATTGGTAAAATCCACCGCAGCGAGAAGCTGGAAATCAATTTTTATCTGACAACATAGTATGAAAATGGTTGTTTAAAATGCATATTATGAGTGCGCTGGTCGCCATTTTGATGACGTCATATTTCAGCCCAGACGCGGGTCTCAGGGCGACGAACTGGTTTAAATTGTTGCACATGCCCCAAAGTTTGATTTAAGGTAGGTCGTCACAAATCGTCATGAAATTCCCACGGGACGATTTTTTGTGCCCATTCGACATTGACTATTTCTCAGGTTTTATGTAGATTGAAATTTGTTTTTAGTTGTTCTAATATAGCTAAAACTTGACTGCAGAAATAATACTTACCTAGAAGGCTATCATTGAAAGCATTATCAGACAATGTATCCTTCTAAAACATGAAGTTTTTGCCTCTCTGTAATTAACAATAATAAAAAAAAATAATCTTGTATGAAAAATTGCAATAAAACTTTTTGGGTAGGGGCAATTTTTTAGGGTCGGTCGGGTAAGGGGAAACAAATATAATTTTAATTTTGGCCTGATGTTTATATACTAGTTTTATCAAAATAATTATGTTTTATTTCATTTCATCACTCTTTGGCTCAATGATCGCAAATTGAGCCTCATCATGACTAAACCTTCTTCAATGTTTGAATAACATAGGAACAGATTAGCCTGTACATTCCTGTGGATTGTCTGCTCTACTTTTTTTTTCATTTCTACTGTGTATGCCTGTAGGTTGCAAAGGTTGTTTTACTTTCTGAGGGGCATTGACAAAGTGTGAGGCTGATCTGTGTCTTGGCTCATAAAAACAACCATAAGCAATCGTCAGGCCTGGTTAAGTCCTGTTTTAAGGCTGAAATAATAAGTGTTAACAAAAGTTGTTTGTCAACATTTGTGTTGGAAAAATGGCCAAAAGTGGAGGTAAATTTGTTTCATTAATTTTATTATCAGCCTCTGCAGCTACATGTAAGTAGGTAGAGTGTCTGAGACTGGGGGGTACTGGGTTCAGTCCTGGGCCCACAAGTACATGTATAATAAAAAAAATCATGCTCAGCTCAGCTTAGACTAAAATTTATCATGTTCATAATGTTAAAATGCCAACAATTGTTGGCATTTTAACAATTATGAGCAGGATAAATTGCAAGTTTTGGTGATTAAGAACTAAAATTTCAATTTATTTGGACTGTTTCAAGATTTATGGACAATTCAGATGTCAGTCTCAGCTGAGTTGAGCATGTAAACAGTTTTATAACCTTGACAATGTGGCAGCACCAAAAGTGAAATCTGCTCTTCCTGTCGCAACCAATGCTAGTTAACTATTATTTAGGGCTAGGAGTCTAGGACTGAATGCACTCTAGTTGGAATAATGTCACTGAGAGGGACATAAAGTAAAATACCTGGGACTTGATACCATAACCATGTAGCTAGAATAATAAACAATGTAAAATAAAAATTGTAATTTTGTATTTACTTTTTTTTCCAGAATCTGTGCAAGATGCCTGCTGGCACTAGAGGAGGGCAGTCCTGTGCCGAGACTACAGACACAGTGTGTACGGACATTGTTTTCTGTGCCCAAACTACCCAACATGCCTTTCCCAGGGGGTAAGAGTAAGAAGAAAGAATATTCAGAGAGAAGATTACTAGGGTAAGTGAGAAAAAATAAAATGCAGGAGTGGAAAAGTCATCTGTAAAACATTTGTACAAGAAATGTATATAATCAAGCATTTATTTGAGAATGTGGTATACATGTATTTAATAGAAAAGATTAAAGAGTTTTTTTCGGAGTCTTTAGATGTAACACTGATCAGTTTTTTGGAGAAAAAGAAATAGATTAATAAAAAGTCATTAAAGATCTTTGCTATTGGGCTTTTTACTATGTAAGGCACAAAGTATTATGCTCTTAATAACAAATGCTTGTTAGAGAATTGAATTTTTTATATTTAAAAGCTGCAAAGATAAATATTATTGGGACAGTAAAAATTAAAGGTTCTTAATAGCCTTCCTAGTTGCTATAAACGTTGAAAATTCCAAAAATGTGATATCTGCATCTTTGATTTTCACGTACATGTATTGCAAAAAAAAAAATAAAAAATACTTTGGTTTCATATATCTCCTTTCTTTTCCAGCTATACAATGGAACAGATGTATGATATTGTTGCTCAGGTAGACAAATATAACCAGTTTGTCCCTTGGTGTACACATTCTACAGTATATAACTCACGGCCGGGGTTCCTCAACTGTAAACTAGCCGTAGGCTTTCCACCTATAGAAGAAAGATATAACTCTGCTGTTACATTACACAAGCCTTATATGGTTAAAGTAAGTTGTGAATAATAATACTTATGCAGTACATGTACAGTTCAACCTCGTTATAATCACTTTAGTGCAGTTTTCAATATTACATGGCCATGTCATAGCTTCCAAAATGATTATTTTGCTATATGTCTATTATAAATAACTGCATTATAATACAGATTCACTTATAACACAGTCCGTTTCCATGGACCCCGAAGGTGGGGTTATAATGAGGTTGACCTGTCATTAAGAGATGGCAATCTTGCTCTCAGCAACTAAATAAACAGGCAGCTTAAAAGATCAAATCACAGCAGAGCCATCTTGGAAGATTAAGCAAATAAAATTATTGGCTTTATCAATTTTTGACTGCTCTGTGCAGTTTATAGATTCTATTAAAATGTTTGTGTAACTGAAATGAGCTGCCGCATGAGAAAGCCAACAATCGAGGTTTCCTACCAGGTCGGACACACCAGCCTGTACAGCCACAGAAGCAAGCTAAAGGACTCCAAGCTAAAAGCTTGAAATTTCAGATTTAGAAAGAAGAGACATTGTACTGTATATAGGGCAAAAACAAAGGTGCTGATCAGCTGTGCAGTTACTGCACAGCTGATCTGCGCCTTAGTTTTTGCATATACAGTGGCAACTGTAGAAAAGACCACCTCTATTAAGCAATCCCCTGTCTTAAGCAAGCACTTTCATGTCCCCCCAAGTGAATTTACATGCAAATGACCCTGTATTAAGCAAGCACCTGTCTAACCTGACCAGAGACCACAAGATTATGTTCCACCAGGTGAATTTACATGCAAATGACCCTGTATTAAGCAAGCACCTGACCATAGACCACTAGATTATGTTCCAATTTTGCCCTTAAGCAGCCAGATTTTTATCACTTGTTTAAAACTATGATATTGACATTATTTCAACTCTTTCTGGTGTCTAATAGTGTTATTCACGCCTTCATGAAACCATAATCCACTGTTTATTGTCACAAAAGGTAATCATAGACAGGATGTCTGGATTAAGTCAGTTAATCATTGTGGCAAATGACTAATCATAACTTACAGTAGTAAACAAATTATGGATTATTAATTAACTAGAATGAGTTCATCTTTGTAGTGTATCTTTATTCTAGAAAGTTTGATTGATTTTAAAAGGCATCGTTTTGCTTAAAATTCTTTAATTTTATCAAATCAACAAGACCAAAGTTTTAAATGATAAACTTAATGTATGATGTACATTTTCAAAGTTGTATACTTGAACATTTTGAAACCTTAATTATTCATTTATAAATTTTGGCTGATTTTAATGGCTAACTTTAGAGCATAAGTTATAAGTGTTATTTCTTCTTCACAATTTTCATTTATATTTTTTGGCATTTGAAATACTGTTTGCATGCATGTGTGGCATTGCATTTCTCATTTACATAGTGTGAATGCCTGCTTAATCTTAAGTGCCCCTGTCTTAAGCAAGCACCTGTCTTAAGCAAGCGATTTAACTGCATCCCTTGGCCGCTTGCTTAAGACAGGTTTGACTGTACATGTACATGTTCTTGGTTTTCTGATGCGGCGGCTCAAATATCTTTACTTTCAAATGCTATTTATTTCAGTCCGAGTGTACAGATGGCTACTTATTTAATCATCTATTAACTATATGGAAGTTTAGTCCTGGATTGCCAGATAATCCAAATACATGTACACTAGACTTTTCGGTGAGTGCAGAAAGTGTATTATCCACATCATCAGTTCAAACTTGGTAAATCGGGGTGAAAGTTTTCGGATGACTCTTTTATTTGGTAGAGATATTAGATGAGACACTATATTATCATCACTGAGGTTTTGTAATCATTTGTCAACAGTCTTTTCAAACAATCACCCTTGAATTGGAACAAATTGATAATGGAGGTCGGCTTCTAATCAGAAGAAAGCAGGACAAACACTCAGATACTGACCAGATTATGACTGATCTGCATCAACAATGTTCACTAATGCATATACATGTACCAGTATATATTATATAAAATAACCATACATTATGACAGGAACATTTCTGTTTTTCAGGTGACATGAGATAACGAACAGGTTCAACACAAACCAAGCTGTACAAGCACAAAAGTTTTCTAGAGGCTAGACATTGTGGATTTAGAAAGTAGAAAAATTGTACTATCCGTGTAGCAAAAGCAAAGATGCTGATCAGCTTTCCAGGTACTGCGAAACTGATCTGCGCCTTTGTTTTGTGATATGCAAAATATTGTTTTTTTTCATGTGTCTCATTTCTGTTCTTTCAGGTGTCATTTGAGTTTCGTTCACAGTTACATTCACAACTTTCAACACTGTTTTTTGATCAAGTAGTACGGACTATGGTTAACGCCTTCCTACAGAGGGCCAAACAGCTACACGGACCGGCATCTATAAAACCACAAAAACCACAAATTCTGGCGTGGCAATCTTGATGAAGGCTTATTTTAGTTTTCTGTTGAATTATTTTACCTCAGGATGTGTTTAGATAAGATGCATATTTGCAGGTCAAATAAATGAACTGCCTCATGGGAAATCCAACAATGTGGTTTCCGAACAGGTCTGACACAAACCAGCCTGGGCAGTCATAGAAGCAGGCTAGAAGCTTGAAATTTTGGATTTAGAAAGTAGAGGAATTGTACTATCCATGTAGCGAAAACAAAGGGTGCTGAACAGCTTCACAGTTACCGCGAAGCTGATCTGCGCCTTTGTTTTCGCATATGCAGATTGTTGATTTTCCCGTGTGGCGGCTCAAATGATTAACATATTTGAGTCTTAGAAAAGTGGTTTTTGGCATTTCTTACCAGCTCCTACACAAACTGGCTTGTGGAAACCATCAAAGATGGTTAAATGTTGGATTTTTGAGGAACAGGTATCTATGAAGACAAAACAAAAGTACAGCTGAGCTGTATTTACAATGCTGCTGAACCAGGCCTTGAACAAATCAAGTTAAGATTATCATGGTGTTGCCTGTGTGCCTTTTCTTGCTGATTTTTATGAAAGCAATTCCAACAGAAAATGATGTTTTGTTTTCCTCAGATGAGGGTCCAACCAAAAACTACCAGAAAGGACATATTTTGGTAAAATTTTCCATTTCTGGGGTGTGAACGGATGGGTCCCTGAATCTGCACATGAACATTATACATGCTCCCAAGCAACATTTCTTTTGTGTAGTGCTGATGCAGTCATCAAATATGCATGTTATCTGATCAACAGCTTATGGCATTAAAGGTGCAGACTTAGATATTGTGATTGAAAAGCATATGTAGTCCTTTATATTAGTAGTTTGAGTGCAGTTAAACCTAGAAAAAAATTTTTTTGATACACCTGGACCTCTTTGCAAGAAATTACAACGCGCTTTGGTATATTTAGGTTTTGGATATAACACTGATCATAGTTTGACCCCAATTGGTCATTTTAGATTAATTTTGCTATATCTTGGCATTTTACTCTTGTTATAACTCGGATTAGATAGTTTACATGGAAATAGACTTAAACCCCAACAAAAGTGTTATAAAGAGGTTGTGGTGTACTTCAATAATTACATGGTAATTTTTAGTTTATTTTCCATAAAAAGTGTGTACAAGTTCAGTGGAGATCAGTGCACGTTTTCACAGTTTATACAATGCTAAATATCGAGATTTTAGCTATCAAATAGTTCAATTTGTCTGGAACCTGGCTTGAAGTCACAAAGACGGGTTTCCTCTTGGCATGGCTCAGATAAGCCTAAATCAGAGAGCAACATTTCTCATTATTCATTAATGAGCCTTCGCATGCGAAAACCAACAATTTGTGTTTCAGAACAGGTCAGACACAGACCAGCCTCTACAGTCACAGAAGCGGTCTAGAAGCCTGAAATGTAGGATTTAAGAAGTAGAGGGATTGTACTATCTGTATAGCGAAAACAAAGGCGTTGATCAGCGTTGCGGTTACCACAAAGCTGGTCTGCGCCTTTGTTTTCGCATATTCAAATTGTTGGTTTTCTGATGCGGTGGCTCATTTATAATGTAATTCTCATTTTGTGTTGTTTATATTAGTGGATTTTGTTACTGAATTGCTTTTCAGATTTATTTTCATCTTTTCAAATACACATTTTGTTACATATGTTAACACTGTTATTGTTTGTCATTTGTTTGTTTGTCTCACTTTTTTAAATATGTTGAACATTAAGAAGGACCTCTGACGGTGGTAATGGGAGCCATAATGTATAGCTGCCTCAGATTTTGATAAAAATAAATGTTGGTCAAATGTTTCCGTTTTTGTATGCATGTTTGCTGGTAGCCCATAGTTTATGATATTGGATTGAAGTTCTTGTTTCTAACGAAGTACTGCTTTATTTTTGGGTTAAAATGGGTATATTTTGTATTGAACATATAGAAAAATAGAAAAATATTTATTTAACATTGTTCCCCCCCGAGTCCCAAGAAATCCCTTTGCATATGAATGTATTGTCATATTATACATAATATATGTGAATGGCGTTCTGGGACTCGGGGGGGAACAGTACCCTACAGCCCAAAATGTTATCTCAGTACTAGAGCCCAAGTATGTGAAAGTGTTTTTAACTTAAAATTAAAAAGAAAACAAAAAGCAGTTAAGTTGTATGCCATATATAAAGTACAAAAAATGGATATAATAATACATTTGTTTCGAAAATTACCCCCAATCTGTTTGATTTATAACCACTTTTATGTTCCATTCCCCAGAAAATGAGGGTACTGTACATTCTGTGGAACAAACTTTTGTAATCATTCTATACTAATATTGTCCACTTGTTTACACGGCCAATAACCTCTTGCACCACAAACAGTAACATTGTTGGACTGTTTTCCTTTTTTTTTTTTTTTTTTTTAAATGTATTAACTTCCAAATCAACAACTTTTCAGTCAGGTCGGTACGATGCCACCACTGTCTAGGTATTAGCCAGTACCATGGGAACGTAAAATATCTTTGTCATTGGTACAATACAGCGACGTTAAGTTTCAAATCACCAACTTTAAGGGTGTTTACTCAATTTTCCATTCATTCTCAAAAAAGTACATTTGCTTATTATATCACGTTCGGCATCAAAACAAGAACCTTTCAGTTCTTTAATGAAATTGAATCTAAATAGAGGCCCTGGGTTTGATACAATCGTGGGGAGTCGTGCTGTGCCTGAGACACACTATACCCCCCCTTGAGTACTTGGTACAAGAAGTAATACGTGGCTCAATCCCAAAATGATTGAAAAACTGTTCCTATTAAAGGATGCTCGGCCATAATCTAATCAAATCAAAAATAACTTTTATGATTATAATCACTTCAACACAACCATTATTTTGAAACGAGACACATATAAGACAAGCCAAGTTCTGTTTGCGGGTGTGCCTGGAGTTTTTTCTCTGGGTTCTCATGTTTTCGTCCACCTACTGTTTGGTCAATCACATACGAGCTGAAATAATCTTGAAAGGGACATTAAAGCGAATCAGAAAAATAAATACATTGAAGGCCGTGTTGTAACAGGTTTATACAGGTAAATAAATATTCATGCAAGGTTGCTTTGTGTGACCAAGTTTTGTCACAATGGGCCGTGTCTGGAGAAAATGTTTTTGGTTAAGATCGAACTCTAATCAAGCTCAAGCTGTGCAAGTGATAGAAGATGGATTGAAGTTTTGTTCATGAATGACACAATTCTGAGTAGCAGGCTGGTCATCGCTGATCTGGGTATAAGGTTTTGCATATAACAGATAGCAGGTTTTCATATGAGTTAACAGTGCCTTGTATAATGTTTGGTAGTACTTGGACAATAATATTATACAGGTAACTGCTAAAGGTTTGTACCCAAAATGTTGACGTCGTAATATTTCAATTTTATTTCAATTTTATTTCAATGGCATTATGCATGTTTATCGCACTTTACACAGTGTTGCATGCACAAAATATGATACAATAGTGAAATTAAAGGACTACAAGCAAGAAAAAGCGAAAAATTAAATTTTTCTCACATATGAAATTTTGACCCCCACCCCCTCTAAAATCGCCTTTTTTACACTATTTGGAGGGAATAGTCAAAACTTTTAATAGTTATAGGTTCAGAATACATTGGGCTTTTGCCCTAATTATGAAATACCACCACCAGAGCCTTTGAGACATTGTTATGGTATTTTGAAAACGAGGCATAAAACCCCTAAGAATGTCACAGATTCTTTGCTATGGACTCCTTTATAGTAGTCGGCAAATTGTTACTTATTGGGAGTCATTCATGGAAAAAAATGAGGTCAGATTTTGTTGTAGCTCAGCTGAGACTAAAATTTATCCTGCTCATAAATGTGAAAATGCCAACAATTGGCATTTTAACATTTATGAACAGGATAAATTACTTGCTTTGATGGTTGAAAGCAAAATTTTTAATCAATTTGGGCTATTTCAGTATACATGAGGAACTGAAATTTCATGCTCAACTCAGTTGAGCATGAAAAAAGTTTTTATAACCTTGGGCCATGGTAATATACAGGAAGTGTTGGCTTTATCCTAACATGATTGAAAAATTGAGCTGGATATGAAGAGTCAAATCTATCAGTTGTAAAAAACCATGTGTGTCTCAAGGCAACCTTGATAATCTTCAGTGGTAGAGCTAGAAGGGTGTCAAAGTGGGGAGCACCCTGCCCTCATTTTGAAAATGGGAAATGCACCCTGTCCTTTTGGACTCCAGAATGTGGCACCCTATCCTTTTCAGAACATTTAAATTTTGAAAAATACATAATATTAGACATTTCTGTTTAAAATTTGTTTTGTCTTTTGATGGTAAAGCCTTTAAATGAGAGGAAGTAGCTAAAAGTAGCCAAAAAGTGCCCTTTATCATGAGAAAATGGCGCTTACTGTGCCCTCCTAGAAGAAATACATGCTTAAAGTGCCCTTGTACTGACAATATGCTCCTTGCCCTCTGTAAAACTTAGCTCTACCACTGATCTTCCATGTCCTTACAGTCTTGTTTGTGTCAAGCCTGGTCAGAAACTCTTGAGGCTAAGCTTTTTTGTATTATGCCTAGTTTCTTACCAACTATCACAGAGTTAACTGTATTCATACATTTGACATTGTTTTGTTTTTACAAATGTAATGATGAACGTCTTAGTTTTACAATGATACATATATTCATTTTAATCCCGGTTATTGTTTCTTATACAGAGTGGCTTTGTTAAATTTATATGTATATTTGTATATGTTGAAAGTTAAGGTTTTGATGGGTTAGCTTCGTGAAAGCGTGAAGAAACAATAGCCATTTCATTCATTTCACTTGTTAATCTATTTACAAATGACAAACAGACTTGTCCATCATTATCATTTGGCTGAGTCTAATGCCATTATAGGGGCATCAGGACTGATTTTGAATTTTATTCCATTTTTTCGATAAAATTCCCCCAAGCAAACAGAATAGCCCCAGATGGGATGCCGTGTTCTGGCGGCTTCACATCTGGTGCTTTGCTGTTGGCCTATGTCCCATGAATAGAATGCCAGGCTTTAATGTGTTAATTGAAGACATTTCCCATAATCTTTCTAAGTTTGATGCCCATATGTGCTTACATCAAAACAAAAATGTAGAAGGCATCAAGAATCCTTTAATGTTTGGGATACGTATGCTTTGTGTAACGAAAGATGTAATGAGTCCTCAATTTTTCATACCATAGTTTTGTTAAGAAGTGTATTGTAAATTTATAAGATCAAATGTATAGTCACATAGCTCAGGTAAGAAGGTGCACTGCCAGAATTGCCATTGAGTAATCTCCAGATAACTGCTGCTATGAAGAATATGATTGATCATGAGGAAACAGGTTGTCTGGGGTTCCTACCAGGTCCGACACACACTGGTCTGTACTGTCAAAGAAGTCTAGAAGCTTGAAATTTGGGATTCAAGGAGAGGTATTGTACATGTACTATCTGTGTAGAAACAACAAAGGCATGGATCAGCTGTGCAGTTACTGCACAGATCATCTGCGCCTTTTTGTTCACATATACGAAACTCAGGTTTTTAGCAGTTTACGTAATAAACTGGAATGACAGCTCATTTCAATGTATTGCATGTGTACATAGAAAACATAAAACACATTACATTGATTTATGTGTCAGGGGTTTCGCCCTAGGATCAGTGTTTTTTCTGAGAGGTCAAGCAGACAATAGGGAATGAAATAGTAATATGAGCCACATCATGAGAAAACCAACATTTTGCAAGTGAAAACAAAGACGCAGATCAGCTTCTCGGTAACTGCAAAGCTGATCAGCGCCTTTGTTTTCGCTGCAGGGATAGTACCATTCCTCTTCCTAAATCCGAAATTTCAAGCTTCTAGCCACCTTCTGTAGGTGCACTGGCCGGTTTGTTCCAGACCTGGTCGGAAACCACAAACGGGTTTTTCTCACGTCACGGCTCAAATAGTACTTTCTGGAAAAAATATATTTTTAGAATATAAGGAAAAATCGAGAAGGATAACAAGATGAAACATAAGTCTTTTGGATTGTATTTTCAGATTCACAAATCTGTTCCGGGAAGTTGGGGGGGGGGTGTTATATTGCATTTTTTTAACTATGGTAAAGAAATACAAAATATCTTATTTCAGAATTGCCCACCTCCAGTCGAGCAAAATGTTGATAGGTGTATCAACAAAAGGTCATTCTGATTCTGAGAATTCAAAAAGGCTGCTGTATATTTAATTTTAAATTTTGAGAATAGGGCAGACAAGAGAAGTATTGGTTAAGTCCAGTGCTCTAAATAAGGTTTTATAAAAATATATGATTCATTTTTATACGCACATATGGTTCCCTTTGTGAGGGAGTATTAAAGATTTGTTGTTAAAATGATAAACATATTAAAAATTTCATTCATTTGATTTAGTTGCTGTTTTTACTGTCATCCCTTTCTATTAGCCATAGTTTTTTGTACAAAGCCTGAAACCAAGAGACATATTGAAAATGTCACACACACAAAAAAACAATATAAAAATGTACATTCCCCCAACTGATCAGCTTAGATAAATAAGAATGTGGCTGAAGACCATATTGCACCTGCATTGGACATAATAACCAAAGTATATAGGTCAAGGGCACATGACAAAAATGTATGCTTAGAAGGTATGTCAAGGATGTAAACTGAAAGTTTTAACCAGTTCATTATCTTTGTGATGCTATGTGCTGTACTTTACAGCCGCATGTCTTGGTTGGTATTTTAATTATATCAATTCCTGTGCCCTCTCACTAACTAACCTGATTTTACGCATATGCAAAAGCTAAGAAACAGATCGGCCAAGAGTAGCCTTGATTTTTCTTTTCATAGGTAGTACATGTATAATTTCTGTTTCCTAAATAAAATCTTTTTTAAAATTATTGAACCACTTGACTGTGTCTTTGGTTTCAAGACATGCAAGATTTGGTTAAAGACAAAATGAAAGATATGAAATGAAAAATGATTTATTCTGAATAATGTGTACAATGAATATTTCATCATGAGATATCAAATAGAAATGAGATATAACCTGCTGTTTCATTATGCAAACAATAGATGGCTTGTCAGCCTGTAGCATCGAAGTAAAACAGAATAATATACTCAGCTTCAATGAAAAGTTACCACCACTAAAATTTTGATATTTTGAAAAATAGAAAATTTCTTTCAAAACTTTTAGTTTCATTTATGATTTTGGTCACTGGCAAATTGATTTAATGACATTAAACGGTCCCACTAGCTCCTGAACTATGGTGCACATGATGCACATGCAATTTGAGAATTTCTAAATTTTTGAGAAGCAGAAATTCTTATTTTCACATGTCGCCATGCCCGCTCATGCCTCTAAAACCCTCTGACACTGAAAACGCCACCAAATTGGTTTAAATTTCTCCATCGGCTGGCCGAATAGAGGACCTAACTTTTAGGTAGTTCCCAAATTTTGCATTTCACCATACATTTCTAAGGAAGCTTCTGACATTAGAGCTGCCTCGTGGGAAAATCAACAATCTGCATAGGCGAAAACAAAGACGCAGATCAGCTTCGCGAAGCTGATCAGCGCCTTTGTTTTCGCTACTCTGATAGTACAATTCCTTCTACTTATATCCGAAATTTCAAGCTTCTAGCTCTTTTCTGTGCCTGTACAGCCTAGTTTGTGTCGGACCTGTTCAGAAACCACATTGTTGGTTTTCCCACGAGGCGGCTCATATGTAAAGGAAGGAGTGTATAATCTATTCGCCTGTGATGAGCACCATTTTCAACAGCAATGATGGAAGGCAATCTATGCCGTAAAAATGAATGCTGAAGTATCGGCAGTGCCTTCTCACAAATCGATTCAAATCAAATCAAATATTGCCATGTGATAATTGAACCTGATTTACAGCTATCTTTTCATTAACGCTAAGTATATTTGGTGCTTTGATAATCACATATGATTATTAAGTTAGTACTTTCCTAATTTCAAAACCCTGACCATTTCTGTAGGCTATGGAGACTGGTTTTCTGTCCTGCTTGGTCTAAGAACACAATCAAATTACAAATATTAATTTGATCTGAGTCATATAGATGCTTTACTCTGTCAGGTGACATCATCACCAAGATCCCTCTGTTCAAAGTATCTTGAGATCAAACAGATGAAGAGGTTCATAGGTATCAGACTTTTGTCTTCTGGATTGTCCTGTGAAGATAAAATAGCATGAAACAGAAAGGATTTTGATACATTTTTGACTTGCAATACTTTCAACCCTAAAAGCAAAATTAGGTTGGCAAAACTTTCTGTCCAGACCGAATCATATTAAACATGGTATGGCATACTTGAAATCACTTAATTCTTATGGGACAGTCCATTATGTGCTGCTGAATCTGTATCTTAAATGCAAGCAAATCCAGGCACACAAGATGTGTCCCAAACTACTTGGAAATTCCACTAACTTGAAACTTTTGGGGGGATTTTGATCCGCCTATTTGTTTTCAATACTAAACTAAAATTTCAATCTTCTAGGTATCACATGTGGTTTTAAAGTAAGGTTTACTTTTGGAGTGAGTGGTTGGATTTGGTCAGACAAAATGACTGACCCGAGACAATAATCATGTAAAAGTTAAGATCTAAATTACTGTATTTGTTCTAATTAGCACTCATGCTACAATAATATGTTGTTCTTTTCTGAAAAGCCTGTACTTAAGCACACACTGCAAGACTGACATGTCAGTATTTTATAACAGTTTTGCCATCAGTATATCTTAAAAGATATATCAAAATTTAACCTTAAATGATTTAAAATTGTTTATCAATGTCAAATGACTTGCTTTCTTAAGCAGTTTTGTGTCATTTACAGTTTTAGTGTGCGCTTATTAGAATGAAATACTGTTGAACATTTTGGAGGCTACTTTGAAAAGTTGAGCCTGCAGTGCACTAAACAGAATGAACACAGTACTTGATAGTATCCTTACCAGTGAAGCTCTGAGATTTGCACATGCCCTTGCCAGGCCTCGTATAAGTGAACAAGCATCTGGCATCAGGGGTTTATCCAGGATCAACAGCAGAGCATAAAACCAGTAACCCTGAAACATTTGGACTGATTAAAATACTGATCACATACAATGCCTATAAATGAGCCGTGACGTGAGAAAACCGGTCTTAGGGGGTCTCCGACCAGGTCTGACACAAACAGGCCTGTACAGTCACAGAAGTAGGCTAGAAGCCTGAAATTTCGGATATAAGTAGAGGAGGAATTGTTCTATCCGTGTAGCGAAAACAAAGGCTGCACAGCTGATCTGCGCCTTTGTTTTCGCACAGGCAAAACTCTGGTTTTCTCATGACATGGCTAAAATGTGAACCAATGTGTTAATATAAGACGTCTAGAATTCCACAATAAACAACCATGACCATGTCAAGAGTGGCCAGTTTCTTAACTACATTTCCTGGGAAAGCCTTCCTGTAGCAGTTTATCAGAATTAAGTGACCATACTTTTGCCAGCTATTGACAACTTGCTATTCTTTACCAAAGATTAATGTTTATAAAAGAATCTCAGGATATTCTTTTATGAAGTGAACACAAAACTAACTACATGAAAGCTGTTTTATTACAACTATGCACTATAAAACTATAAAACCTTCAAAAAATCTCCTCACCTGTTTGTCTGAAAAGCCTGTAGCCTCAAACCAGTTGAGATGATACTCCAGAACTTTGATAACCGTCGGCTGATCCATTGCTATCACTGTACTGACCAATGGCAGAATACCTTCATGGCGTATTGTTCCGTCATCCGCTGTAATACCCTCCGTTACTACTGGTTCCCCTTTCTTTGGAGGTGGTTTGATTCTGCCAAAGCAAAGTCGGCACCAGGCATTCACATCTGTTGCAGGAGGCTGCAGGGATAGATACAAGTATAACTACATTACACTCAAAATGCTATATTTACTTGTATTCAAATGGAGATTTCATTTCCTAGAAAAAGCTGTTCAAAAGATGCAGACTGAGACAAAATAGCTGATTGCTACAACCACACACTTTGTTGATATATGTAATTATGTATTATACTGACCAAAAGTAAAAACATTACATATAAATTCTAACATGAAGTTTTGCCCCCTTTCACAGTAATAACTAGAATTGTCAGAGGATCTGACTATAGCCCCGCTTATGAGCTTTTTTCTAGGGTGAGAAAAAAACAATGACAGGTAACAATCCCAAGCTAGATCTTGTCAATGTTGATACACATAAAAAGATTGGTAAGATTCTGTCCATTTGTTCTCAAGATATTGACCGGAAACAAAATTCTCACGTCAATCACGGGCCATAACTCTGTCAAAATTTTGTTAAAATGTGTGCAACACCTAGCTAGATCTTGTCACTGTTGATATGCATAAAAATTTGGTAAGATTCAGTCATTTCGTTTATTAGATATTGAGCAGAAATGAAATTCTGATGTCAATCAAGGGCCGTAACTCTAGTCAAAATTTTGCGAAAAATGATGGGCAACAATCCCAAGCTAGATCTTGTCACTGTTGATCTGCATACAAAATTTGGTCAGATTCTGTCAATTCATTCTCGAGATATTGAGCGGAAACGAAATTCTGATGTCAATCAAGGGCCATAACTCCGACAAAATTTTGCAAAAAATGATGGGCAATAATCCAAAGCAAGATCTTGTCAATGATGATGTGCATAATTTGGTCAGATTTTGTCAATTGGTTCTCAAGATATTGAGAGGAAACAAAATTATCACTTCAAGCAAGGGCCGTAACTCTGTCACAATTTTGCGAAAAATGACAGGCAACAATCCCAAGCTAGATCTTGTCAATAATGATGTGCATACAAAATTTGGTCAGATTCTGTCAATTCGTTCTCAAGATATTGAGCGAAACAAAATTCTGATGTCAATCAAGAGCCGTAACTCCGACAAAATTTTGCAAAAAATGACAGGCAACAATCCCAAGCTAGATCTTGTCGATGATGATGTGCATACAAAATTTGGTCAGATTCTATCAATTTGTTCAAGATATTGAGTGGAAACGAAATTTTAACATCAATCAAGGGCTGTAACTCCATCAAAATTTTGCATAAAATGACGTGCAACAATCCCAAGCTAGATCTTATCAATGCTGACGTGCATACAAAATTTGGTCAGATTCTGTCAATCGGTTCTCGAGAAATTGAGCGGAAACGAAATTTTGACATCAATCAAGGGCCGCAACTCCATCAAAATTTTGCGAAAAATGATGGGCAACAATCCCAAGCTAGATCTTGTCAATGTTGATGTGCATACAAAATTTGGTCAGATTCTGTCAATTGGTTCTCAAGATATTGAGCAGAAACAAAATTCTGATGTCAATCAAGGGCCGTAACTGCGCCAAAATTTTGCAAAAAATGACGGGCAACAATCCCAAGCTAGATCTTGTCGATGATGATGTGCATACAAAATTTGGTCAGATTCTATCAATTTGTTCTCAAGATATTGAGTGGAAACGAAATTTTGACATCAATCAAGGGCCGTAACTCCATCAAAATTTTGCATAAAATGACGTGCAACAATCCCAAGCTAGATCTTGTCAATGTTGATGTGCATACAAAATTTGGTCAGATTCTGTCAATTGGTTCTCGAGATATTGAGCGGAAACAAAATTGTGACATCAATCAAGGGCCGTAACTCCGTCAAAATTTTGCGAAAAATGATGGGCAACAATCCCAAGCTAGATCTTGTCAATGTTGATGTGTATACAAAATTTGGTCAGATTCTGTCAATTGGTTCTCAAGATATTGAGCGGAAACAACATTCTGATGTCAATCAAGGGCAGTAACTCTGTCAAAATTTTGCAAAAGATGACAGGCAACAATCCCAAGCTAGATCTTGTCAATGTTGATGTGCATACAAAATTTGGTCAGATTCTGTCCATTTGTTCTCATGATATTGAGCGGAAACAAAATTTTGGCAACAATGAAGGGCCATCCAAGGGCAATAACTCTTCTGCAAATTTGGGGAAACTGACATGCATTTACACATTAGTAGATATTGTCAATATTGATGCATATGCCAAATATGGTTAAAGTCTAAAAACTGGTTCTCAAGTTATGTGTGGTAATGGAATGTCGGAAGGACGGAAGGACGGAATAACAGAATAACGGAACTACGGAAGCTATAATAAACTAGAATTGTCAGAGAATCTGACTATAGCCCCGCTTCTCAGCTTTTTTCGCAGGGTGAAAAAAACAATGACAGGTAACTATCACAGGCTATCACAAGCTAGATCTCGTCAATATTGATGCAAATACAAAATTTGGTCTGATTATGTCAATTTGTTCTCCGTCAAAATTTTGCGATAAATGACGGGTAACAATCCCAAGCTAGATCTTGTCAATGTTGATGTGCATACAAAATTTGGACGGATTCTGTCAATTCGTTCTGAAGATATTGAGCGGAAACAAAATTCTGAAGTCAATCAAGGGCCATAACTCCGTCCAAATTTTGCAAAAAATGACAGGTTACAATCCCAAGCTAGATCTTGTCAATGATGATGTGCATACAAAATTTGGTTGGATTCTGTCAATTCATTCTCAAGATATTGAGCGGAAATGAAATTCTGATGTCAATCAAGGGCTGTAACTCCATAAAAATTTTGCAAAAACTGATGGGTAACAATCCGAAGCTAGATCTTGTCAATGTTGATGTGCATACAAAATTTGGTAGGATTCTGTCAATGCGTTTCTCAAGATATTGAGCGGAAACGAAATTCTGACGTCAGTCAAGGGCCGTAACTCCGTCAAAATTTTGCAAAAAATGACGGGTAACAATCCCAAGCTAGATCTTGTCAATAATGATGTGCATACAAAATTTGGTCGGATTCTGTCAATTCGTTCTCCTGATATTGAGCGGAAACAAAATTCTGAAGTCAATCAAGGGCTGTAACTCCGTCAAAATTTTGGGAAAAATGACGGGTAACAATCCCAAGCTAGATCTTGTCAATGTTGATGTGCATACAAAATTTGGTCAGATTCTGTCGTGCCATTCTCAAGATAATGAACGGAAACAAAAATGTCGGAAGGACAGAAAGACAGAAGGACGGAAGGACAGAATAACGGAAGGACAGAACTACGGAAGGACAGGGTGAATCCAGTATAGCCCCCACTTTTTCAAAGCGGGGCTATAATGAGCTGCATTATGAGAAAAACGGATTTGGGCTAATGTGCCTTTGTTTTCGCTTCATATATAGCATGGTCTGTTTGTTCCTTCTGAATATGAAATTTCAAGCTTCTAGCCTTCTTCTGTGACTCTACAGTTTGGTTTGTATCGGAGTTGATTCAACCACCACAAGGCCCTTTTCTTGCACCTGGTATCAAATAGTGATGATAGATTATAAGTACCAAAGAAGGAAACTTTGTAATCTTCAGATTTTTCCTTTTAGCTTTCTGTCTTGCAAGCTTCTGAAATCACAAGAAATATTTATATACACAGTAAGTGTAGCAATGTCAAATTTTGTTTAGTTTCATTGGAACCAGTTATCAAAGTACTGACAGTGCATAAGGATCTTTAAGCAGTCTTCATGTTAAAGCATCACATATTTCACCAACATTTTAGATCTTATTGTCAGATCTACTAAATGATGAGGCCATATGAGCCCCATCATTGGAAACCGGCTTTTGCATATGCAAAAACAAAGGCGCAGATCAGTGCCTTTGTTTTCACTAAATGGATAGTACAATTCATTTTCCACTTAAATCCAAAATTTTAAGCTTCTTGTCTTCTTCTTTGGCTGTACAGACTGGTTTGTTTCGGACCTGGTCAGAAATCTCAACCTTCTTTCTCACATGGCCACTCCTTTATTATGTACGTTTTACTTAAGAAATGAATTTCATTTTTCTGGTGTTCATGGAGCTATGAACCGCAGTGGGTCGCGTGCAAAGTGAATGAACCCCGAAGGGGTTCATGTAAGCTTTGCTAGCGACCCACTGCGGTTCATAGCTCCATCTGCGGTTCATAGCTCCATGAACAACAGAAAAATTAAACTCATTGCTTATATTTACATTCATTTCTCTCTGTCGCTTGTTGAAAAATCACCAAGGCGGTCACATTTACAGCAAACAGAGAATCTACACACAGTGTGTGTTCAAACAGGGGAACGGCGTCGACGTTTACAACGTCCAATCAGATTGGCGAGATTCGTGTTTTTTGACGTCAAGTTTGGATTACGTCACGTCGCGTGACACAATGTTGTTCATGGAAGTATGAACACAGATGAACATCTAATGGTTCATCTAAGGAGGTTTTAGAAAAATGTAAATATACATGTATGAACATACCTGTCTGTTTTCAGCAAAGTTTGCCACTTGCATGTTCTGCCACTCTAGACTGGGAGCAAATCCTCTGGGGGCTGGATGACAGCTGCTACTCCACTGAAAATATAGGTTTAAACATTGTTACTAGACCTGACATAAACCCTATATACTTTTGATGACAAATTTGTTACTGTGAAGATTGATAGAACATTGCATGTTATGTGATGAAATGGAGTTTGGTGATTGAAAGCAAGATTGATTAGGCAGCAACCAATAATGATGAGTTAAATGCCTCACTGTAGGTTGTTGTCCAATTGATCTGGCTTCTTATCACTGCACTCCATTCATGTCATGTGATGTTGAATCAGTCTACACAGTAACAGATTTGGTTGCATCACAGGTATATATGAGCCGCATCATGAGAAAACCGGATTTTTGCCTAGGCGAAAACAAAGGCGCAGATCAGCTTCGCGGTAACCGCGAAGCTGATCAGCGCCTTTGTTTTCGCTACTCGGATAGTACAATTCCTCTTCTACTTAAATCCGAAATTTCAAGCTTCTAGCTCTTTTCTGAGCTTGTACAGGCCGGTTTGTGTAGGACCTGGTCGGAAACCCCGAAGACCGGTTTTCTCACGTCACGGCTCATATATGGTGTAAACTAGGCTGTACAGCTAGAGAGGCGTGACATTTTGAATTCAAGAAATAAAGGGATTGTATATGTACTCACTGAAAACAGATTTGCTTATCAACTGCACCATGCAAATCAACAAAATTTTGTAGCTTTGAGGGGGAAAAAATACCTGTCCAGCAATCACAGATTTCTTTCCTGGTGTCATTCTTTTAAAACACTCACAGCATATTTCTTTATCAACAAAAATGAAGTCAACATATGACTGTTTCAAAATGTTGACATTGTCCTATTAAAGAGACAAGCATACAATACCATGCATCATGATTAATACGGATCACTTACATGCTTTACATGTACGGTCTGTTTATGAGCAAATGGTTTAGTATCTATGTTGGCTACAACTACTTTTGGACATGAGCTGGCTTCCATCCTAAAATTACATAAAAAATTGAATACATTTACAATAAATAAAACAGTCAATAGGCAGATATCTGTGAAATATATTTGCATCATACAATGACTTTGTTGATAATGATTTAAAACTGCTTTTTCTGGTATCACAGGCACTAATTTCAGAAGAGGCTTTCAGATGCTATTATGAGTTTTAGAACAGTTAACATTACCTTAAAAAGTCTCAACACCAATGACTGAGTCACATATAGCATGTATATAGCAAAAGGTAATCAAACAAATTGAGCAGGAATATGAGATAAATCATGAATGAAATTATGGGAATGTTGCATCCGACATCTGATTTACACCTGTCAGAACAGTGAACATACCTGACCCTCCTAAGATACTCATTGCCTGTGGTTGGTGGCAGGTCAAGATCAAAGTCATCATCATCATCTTCATCAACATGTAAGGCCTGACCCCCAGGACTATCATCGTCAAAACTGTCATAATCATCTTCCATCATAATGCCTGAAAATAGAAAACAAAAAATGTACTGTATATGGATGATACGAGTTACTTCTAAATTACAAACCTGTGATACTGATAAAAGGATAACTTTATTATTTGTATATTCACAGATTAATTGAAAACCTACTATACTGTCAGTCTGCGCTTTAACATCTCATTTACCTTTATTAATGCTAAAGCACTAAATTTTCATCAGTAGATTTAAGTTAAAATCACCCTCAGACACAGGGCAGGTCGTCAAGATACTCTTTCGTGAAAAGAAATCAATATCAGTCACCTTTCCCACTATTTTCCTCAGATGCACGACATTTCGTCGAAAATGTGTTTTGTCGAAAATGTTGTAACTCCAAAAATATTCACCGCAAAATTTTGAGATTTATTCCATAGAAGACTAGCCTATAGGTTCACATTTTGAGCCACCAACCACTAGGGTTAGGGTAAAGGTCTGGGCATGGGGACATTTTCGACAAATGTAATTTTCCACGAAATGTCGCGGAGGCATTTTCCTCATTTGGTGGAGGTGGTAACCTAAGTCATTATGATCGTTAATATGCTGTGACTATTTTTTGACGCTAATAAAACCATGGCATAATTAATTTTGCCCAAAATATTATGAATTTCTTACCTTGGAATAAATTTTATACATATATCTTAAAGAATGTGCAGTGTTTTGATGAAAAAAGTTTTCATTTTGATTTCATATTTTGCGCTCCAAATATAATAAGGCCATAGCGATAAACATCGAGTAATTTACCTCCACCAATCATTACGAAAACATGCCCATGCAATATAAAAGAGATTTTTTTATTTGTAAAAATGGAAAATTTTCAGTAGACAATTTTTTTTATTTTTCTTATTTTTGCTCAAAACATAGATTGTGGGTACACGTTCTGAGCGGTTCTAACTAGTACCCACAATCTATGCTTTGGAGCAAAAAAAAAAAGAAAAATAGGTATACCCCTGCAAACCCCAGTTTTTCCATATAAAAGCGGGATTCAAAGGGGTATACTTTTCATGGACATGTTTTCCTGATGATGAGCCTGTATGATGTCATCTCTACATGCCCTCAGTACCCGTGATTTGGCAATCCTCTTGGCAGAGAGGTTATGTTGCTAAATTCATAACCATTATCATTTGATTATCTCACCACTTTATTCGGTGCTGGTTCCAGCCTAACCCGAGTCTTCTCTGGCTGCAAACCTATAAAGGGTTTTAATAGCCGCCAGTCAAAAATAATCGAAGGCTATTTAATGTCAGAGCAGTCTCGGATTAGTTCCAGCCATGTACAACAAGCCAAAACTTCAAATTCTGCTTGCTCAAGATGCATTTTGTTTGGTGTTGTGGGGTGGGGGGGGGGGGGGCTGGTTATCCCATTTCCATCCAAACCTTTTGGCTCTTCTCGGTATGACTGAAACAATCTTGACTGGGATTTTTAAACACTAAATACATACATGTGTTAATGTTATTTGTAATTGTTTTGAAGACTTGTTCATTGTTTGAAACAATGTAGTCTGACTGGTCAGCCGTCAAAATGAAGTATCATACCCAGTGGTTCATTTTGTCAAAATGATAAATCAGTTATCAAAAAATTCATTTTGACGGCTATATCTAAGAAACAATGTTTCCAAAAATTATCAGGATTATGCAAAATGAAGATAAATATTGATTTTTAGAAAGGAAAGATTTGTGAAAACTCATTTTGTAATCTTGTGTCATGTCTGAAAAAGCAGTCTTTACCTGATGACTTCTGTAACAGTGGACAGGGCTAACGTCTACTTTCGTTTTAGTGGGGCCACGTGACTGACCTAGTTATTGGTATCCCACTTCACATTCAAGTCTGCAGATGAATATCAATAAGCCGGAATCCAAAATATCACATGACTGTAAGATGTCTGCCAAGATGAAAGTGGGAATCAGTTTCTTTAGTTTGTGTTTTCTGTTAATGGTTGTAGTTTCTTGTTCGGCGTTTCTTTATCCTTTGCACGCAAGCTGCAAAATTAATTGGTATGAAAAGTTCTAGCCTTCTGTTTTCAGTTTGTGCTGAAAGTATTTGAATAAATCTGAATAAACAAGTTATGTAAATTGTCAAATCTGAAACAAGTTGTAACTTTTACAAATAAATGTGAAACAGTTGTATTCAAGAATGCCTAAACTGTTCAATCTCAGTTTGGACACATTTAATTATATGCAAAAACAAGATCTGATTCCCAAAGATGAACATGTACAATTTAGCATGGTCTGATTTTACACCATGTAGAATGTTGCCATAAGCATGATAAGTGGCTCTGTGGTAGAGTATTGAATTTCAGAGTGAGGGTGTTCTTGTTTGAAGCCTACTGCCACAATCTTATGTCATTGAGCAAGACACTTAAATTCTTACAGCTCTCTAAAGTACAGATTAAGTATCCAGAAAGGGGTACCTCTGCCCCATATGAGTGAATACTTGTCAACTTGGGCAACTTGGACAATAAAAATCAAAGAAAACAAACATATTCAATAATCCGAGATATCTCTGTTAAAATTGCATAAATAGTTAGATTTTCATTGTAAACTATGGTAATATTACAGGTAAACTGATGGCAGAAATATCAGTGCTTTCGTTTGTTGATAATCTTTAAGTACATTATGTATAAACAGCTCAACCAATTAAATTTCGTGTAACTTGTACGTAAAGTCCTGCATTTAACAGCAGGTTGATCATCATTTAATTATTTCAGGACATTCTCAGCTAGTTGTGATGCTATTCAGAACAGGCTTGTAATAACTATTCAAAGACTGAAGGGTAGAGCTGGCTGTGCAAGTGGTGGAGAAAAATGTTTATATACAGTAAGACTTATTAAATGTAGTTATTTTGGGCAAGATATTGCCTTTATTAAGTCAGGATGATTAGCACATTTCTTCATTGTCTAAATAGTATAATCTGTTATTTCTAGATCTGACATGTTTAACATCAGAACACTATATGGCAAGCTATGAATGGTCAATCTATCATCAGATCTTGTCAAAAATCTTAATGATGGAGTTATATCACATCATTGAAATAATAATGCCATAGTTCGATTTAGATTTGTCTGGTGATTTTTGGTGTAGATTTGCAAGATCAAGTGTTCTCATCTTTCAGCTTGTTGAGAACACCCCTGGAAAGATAAAGGCTGTCCATGAGACCCCTGTCAAAGGCTATAAAGATGATCTGACCTTCACCTTGACAACAAAGGGAACTGGATGTGATGTCAATGTAAGAGCAATCAAATTTCAACAAATAAACTGCCCTGAAAGTCTGATTCAGACATGGGAAAACTAGACACAGATCTGGGCAACTGATCAGCACTATTGATTACACTACTCACAGCTACGAAACACAATTGCTTTATTGCTACTGTCTCTAGCCATCTCTGAAGTATTCTTGCTGGCTGCTGCTGCTGCAGATTGTGAAGTCATTTCTCAGTGGTGCAGTCAGACTAGAGTGAACCAATAATCACATCGTCTGTTTAACAAAATCTTAAATGTTACCAGAAAAAGAAATATGTGGTGATTACACATTATTTCCTGATTCAACTTTTTTTTGTTGGACATTTTTAAATTGTTTACTCGCTTTATTAACTGTGAATTTTAAGTTACATGCACATGTATTTGCATAGTGATATATTTTCAGTAGGATGAAGGATTGTGACGTACAGAATTCTGTTATGTACAATGTATGTATCATTTGCAGGGATTTTCCACCTCTGAGACCTGGTATGCCTGGCTGGATAAGGGAACAAATTACTGCAACCTTCGCAATCTTATTGACGGTAATTATACTGTTACAGAAAAAACTGTCTTCAGGGTGCCTGACCAGGTCCCGAGGTTTTAAAACTTTTTTCATGCTCAACTCAGCTGAGACTAAAATTTATCCTGCTGATATATGTCAAAATGCCAACAATTGTTGGCATTTTAACATTTATGAGCAGGATAAATTATTAGTTGAGTTTTGAACCTAAATTTTCCACTAATTTTGACTATTTCAACATTTATAAGCTCGAGGCCTGGTTTTATCCAAACAAGGGCTTGCAGCCACAAAAGGTATGATCATGACCGTTATGCATCAAACAATATGACTGTAGACAGACAAGCAATACTCAAAAACCACATGGTCAACAATGCATGCTTGAAGTACATGTAATTCTTAACCAGTGCAGCAGTCTTCATAGAAAGGCTTTATTATCGAAAGCTTATAATTTCTTACTGTCATGTGCAGAAATTTGTTTTTATTTATGTCTCATTTACGAAAGTTGTATGCACTCATAGGAATCTCAATGATGATTTGAATTTGAAAATGTGTTTACATGTTTATCTGAGAACTTTACTGTTGATTCTGTATACTTGCAGGTGCTGATCTGAACAGGGATCCTGCCTTTAAAGAGGAAACCAGCGACTCTGTGTGTACCCAATACTCCTCCAGGGATTGTGAAAAATATTGACAATAGTATGAAAACATGTCTATGCAATGAACAGCAATTTTATGGCTGTAAATATGAGAAATTTCAGTTGATACAAAATTGTATTTATCATGTTATACTCAAAACAGTGTGTTCGGGGTTCTCTCCCAATGGTATGTGTACCATTGGTTGGTAACATTTGTACCATTGGTACCAATGGTATTACCATTTATACCATTTGCACCAATTTCTTTACCAATGGTACCATTGGCAATTAAATGGTTCAAATGGTAAAAATGGTACCATTGGAGAACCCGAAATACAGGCATTGATTGTGGGTACTTCCTTGGATTAATATTTTTTTGATGGATTAGAATCTCCAATACATTTGTCTATAATTTTTGCTTATTCGTGGTCCAGTCAAAATCCAGGTAATGTGGTCAGAAAAAAAAAATTAGTGGAAATTAGCCCTGAAATACTTTTAAAAAACGTTCTGTTTGAAATACAGAAATCAAGATTTCTATTTATAGGTTAACCCTGAAAATTAGTGCAGAATGTGCACAATTTAATTAGCTTTCCAACATTGTAAATTTTATTGACATAGTATTTTAACTTTAAGAGAAGTATTGTGCACCAAAATTGTACTGTAAGATGTTGTTTTTTTTTCTCCATTTTTACTGTATTTCATTTAGAACCGCTGTGCCAAAGCAGGTATAAAGAGTACCCACAATTTATGTTTTGAAACAAAACTAAAAGTAAAAAGAATACCCCTGGAAGCTCCAGTTTTACTGTATAAAACTGTGGTTTAACGTGGTATTCATTTCACGGGCATGTTGTGCTAATGTGGTGCAAAAGAACTTGGTCATCTGTGATATTGTAAGATCTGAAGGTTTTCATGGACTGTTTTTATCATACTGTGCTATCAGGAAAAAAATGCATAATGTACTTGTATGGGAACAGTGAATGTGATTCATCAAAGAATGGTAGCTCAATATGTATTTGGTGATCATGTAATTTTTGTTAGGTGTACACTTCATATGAACGGCGATGGGAGCTAAACTGGTCTTAGGGGGTTCCGACCAGGTCTGACACAAACCAGTCTGTCAGTCACAGAAGAAAGCCAGAATCTTGAAAGTTTGGGTAAAGGTAGAGGAGGAAATGTACTATCCCTGTAGCAAAAACAAAGGCGCTGATCATCTGTGCAGTTACTGCACAGCTGATCTGCTCCTTAGTTTTTGCATAGGCAAAAATCCCGTTTTCTCACAACGCAGTTCATATAAAATGCGATCAGTCATTATGCACCAGTCATTTGTAACCACTGCTCCCTTAAGGGGAAGGGCGGGGAGTATGACTTTTCAGCTTTCAGTGCCTTACTAAAAGCCCACTCCCAGGGGACAAACTGGAGGTCAAAACTATGCTCTTTGCCCCGCCCTTCACAATAGAAAATTTCCCTTGGGTAATGATCCTAATGTCAAAACCCAGTCATTTCCCCTGCACTGAGAGGACACTTGAGAAAAGTAATTGCCCTGCACTTTAGCCCGGCTATCCCCCACCCTTGCCCAATAGGTGGGGGGGGGGGGGGCAGTGATTACAAATGACCAAATGACGGGTGCATTAGGATTTTTTTTTTTTTTGCATTTAGTAAACATACACAAGATACTTAAAATGTGGTCTACTAATATGTTGTACATTCAATCAGATTCGTTATGGAGTCAAATGGTTTTTCATATTTTGTGCTTACCCTCTGCTCAAATTTACTACCTCTCTGTGCTCATGTGATTCAATTTTTACTTGTCTGTATCATAAAGATGAGAAAATGAAATAAACTAATAATCAACTGATTTGTGGTTTCTTTAAATTATGAAAATGACTAGAAAATGCTAAATGTTTTTGATCAACTGTTTTGTTCCTCTTTATATCCATGGTAAACCAGGTTTCTAGATCTCGACTTTTCAGCTTACCTGATCCGAAAGCTCACAAGACACCCTCTGTACCCGTGATACAATCAATTACCTTACGTCGGAGACTGATACAACTAGACGCGGCGCGTGGCGGAAGATGGAGTCAGGTGAGTTGACGATTACTTTAATTTTACAGGCATTTATGCGGGGGAGTTTGGGTCAAGAGTTGGCAGAGAAATAAAGTGTACATACCTCTATTTGTTTGCCATCAACAGTATTCTAAACAACATCTCCTTGCCACAGAAACAATAGTTTTATCGGCGGAAAATTCCACCATCGTCACGAAAAATGATTGCATTTGCTAGTTTCTCCAATCTTTCGTCACCTATTGACATTTTTAACGTTTCAATATAGACCAAAAACATTCTTTGTTACATACACGCAGAAAACTATAATGGAGTCAGGCTGGTTTGTTCACAATATGGTGTTGAACACACACAGGGTAGATCGATTAGGATACAACTAACCTATATGAGTCAATTACCTAGATGCAACTCACGTATAAGACTTTTGGGTAGAAAATGATGCTCCTTACGTCGGAGAATAGAGCAAAAAATGATACTACTTACGTCAAAAGACTATTGTACATTGAAAAGCCCACGGACTAGCGAGCACGAGTGTGTCAGGCAGGGCAAGTTAGCATGTGTTTTTTATATCAACATGTTCCAAGGGCTCTTGTTTGTGCAATTTTAAAACTCCCGCCCCATGGGGACAGCAAGTTGGTAAAATCACAACTAATTTCTTCCGCTGTTTTCACTGCCCTCTTTGCCTGTAAGATAGTGGCCCCGCACTGTCATGGCAAAGCTTTGGTCAAAAACCCGCTCATTTCCACGACTTACCTCCGCCCTTTCAAGTGTTTGAGACCTCTTAGCATATTATGAGCCGCTTCGAGAGAATCCAACTCCAACATTGTGATTTCCGACCAGGCCCCGACACGGACCGGGTTGTGCATCGAAATCTAGGATTTAAGAAGTAGATAGATTGTACTGTGTAGCAAAAACAAAGGCGCTGATCAGTTTCGCATGTGTTTTCGCATAAACATGCAAGTCGTAAGAGATTTCTATGAGGCGGAGTATTAATCCGACTCTAAGTTAATCGATTGTCAAAGTCCATGTAAATAGCACCACAAGGCAGTCAGTGCGATTCCTTTGTACGCCTAATTTAGATCAGCCCAAAATAATTGTCTGTCAATAAAAATAGGAGATGATTCAACAACCACCCAGTTCTTGTAGATTTTTATAGCTTCGATACATGGGTAATTATGTGTTTACATATGTAGACTATACATGTAGTATACTGTATTATATAGAAACATGTCCCAGCAGGCACCTAGCGTCTGTTTGACGTCAGATATTGGTTATATTTTGGTCGCGACGTCATATAACCAATTTCCAACGTCTATCAGACGTCATTTCCTGACGTCTTTTGGACGTCTGGATTGGACGTTGTTTTGACGTCAAACTAGTTCGTCAGTTAGACGTCGTAATCAAGACGTGATTTAGACCCTGTGTTTTTCATACTTCTGACCATGTGTGGTGTGCAAATTAATGAAACTTCACTTTGGGTAAAAATCAGATCATTCGTTTCGTGTGTTTCTTTTGCTTTCTTTCTTTCTTTTTTTTTCTATGTTACTTCCAGCAGACATTTGACGTCCGTTGGACGTCAGATTGACGTCAGACTCCAACGTCATAATAACGTTGGAGTTAGGTTGATTTTGAAAGTTTGTTTGTTGTCAAAACTAGACGTCAATCTGACGTGCTAAAGCCAACGTCGGTTTAACGTCTGAAAGCTGACGTCAATCTGACGTCCTAAAAATGACGTTTGAATTCATGTCATATAAATAGTTTAAGGTGTATATTTTTTCGCATTTTTGAATAACAGTGGATTCAGAAGAGCAGTGATGCACTTTTGATAGTCCCTTTCACTCCTTTTTTTTTTTTTTTTTTTTTTTCCTGGGCGAGACCAGTACTATAGGATTTTTTTTTTTTTTTTTTTTTGTGGGTTTGTTGTTCCGGGAGCACCCGAAGGCTCAACCGGATGGAGGTTTTTAGGAGAAGCCCGGGATCGGACCTGCGACCCCTGGTTTACAAGGCGAGTGACTTAACCAAGGCACCACGGAGGCCTCTCACTCCTTTCATAGAGTTTTTCGGAACATACAAAATGTTCAAGATATTAATTCAGCCTGATGTTGGTACATCTTATTTAAGCAAAATTTTATTGCTTTATGGTGCTAAAACCAATAAGACATTAGTGTGAGAAATAAGATTATTCTGAACAATGGTGAAATAAATATTAAAATATACAAATTTTATTTTCATCTTAATTGAAAGTTTGATAATTTAGTGAAAGACTTTATTTTGATTAATAGATAATCATTTTTTTCTACATTAATTAAGCATGAGGGCGAAATATGGGATTTCCCATACGAGACTCAGATATGACTTTTAAGTGGCAAGGTTGAAATTATTATTTGAATTTGATATTATATAGAGGATCTTACACGAGTGGTCATTTCATATGAAATTTATTAAACGAGCCTTCAGCGAGTTTAATAAATTTCATATGAAATAACCACGAGTGTAAGATTCGTTTTGTCATATGACTTCTAAAATAGGATTTTATCGCCTTCGAAGTGGACATATTTTCAATGAAAATTTACATTGTTGTTACGGACGTCGTCAATGACGTTACGTATTCCCGCAAAAGTGTTATTACGCGTGTGGTCATACGATTTTTATGACATGACGTTATCCACTGGAAAACAGCGACGTCATATGATAATACATAATATATGTAAGAAATTATGTCAGTTTAAGGGCAGCTAACTCTGTCAACATATATGAAAAACACGTCCCCAGCAGGCAGTTGACGTCAGATATTGGTTGTATTTTGGTCACAACGTCATACAACCAATAACCAACGTCCACCTGACGTCCAGTCCTGACGTCAGTGGACGTATTGATATGACGTCGAAATGACGCCGGATTCAAACGTAAGTCTAACGTCATATGTCGACAGAGTTAGCTGCCCTTGAACTGACATAATTTCTTGCGCAAAAGTAACAACATCAAATTCAAATAATAATTTCAACATAGCCACTTTTAAAAAAGCCATATCTAGGTCTCGTATCGGAAATCACCATGCTTAATTAATTTAGAAAAAAATAATTATTTGTTAATCAAAATAAAGTCTTCCACTAAATTATTAAACCTTCTATTAAGACGAAAATGAAATTTGTATATTTTAATACTTATTTCACCATTTTAAATTATTGATTGTTCACAGTAGTCTTATTATTTACACTAATGTCTTATTTGTTTTAGCACCATATAGCAATAAAATTTGACATGAATAAGATATACCAACATCAGAGTGATTTAACATCTTAAACATTTTGTATATCCCGAATACATTATGTATATCCAAGTACTGGTTAAGGTGGACCCAGGAACGGTGTCGAACGAAAAACAAAAACAAAAAAATCAACCTAGTACTGGTTTTTACCCAGGAACGGTATTACAAAAAGCAAATCCCGGTTTGAGCCTTCGGGTGCTCGCCGGGAAAAGCAACCTCCAAGTACTGGTTCTACCCAGGAAAGGTAACTAAAAGCAAACCCTAGTACTGGTTGGTTCCCAGGAAGAAAAAAACAGAATAACTCTATCAAAGGAGTGAAAAGGGAATAACAATAGTGCATCACCGCACTACTGAATCCACTTCAGACATTCACGATATCGGTTTTAGCACGTCAGATTGACGTCTGTTTTTGACGTCAAACAAACTTTCGAAATCAACCTAACCCCAACGTCATTATGACGTCACATTTGAGACATCAAACCAACGTTGTTTTTCTGACGTCAGAATGACGTCTGTTTTTGACGTCAGAATGACGTCTGTTTTTGACGTCAAACAAACTTTCAAAATCAACCTAAATCCAACGTCATTATGACGTCGGAGTCTGACGTCAATCTGACGTCCAACTGACGTCAAATGTCTGCTGGGGTTTCATGAATGCAACAGTAACATCGTTCAGCCAGACGAGGTTAATTTCATCTGTTAATTTCTTTCTTCAGTAAAACTTCTTGAGCCCTTGGAACATGTTGATATAAGGAACACATGCAAACTTGCCCTGGCTGACACACTCGGGCTCGCTAGTCCGTGGGTAGACGGAATATTTCCATCGGTGTTCCGTTCAATAACTCCAAGGCTTGAGTACCCGAAACCGCGGTATGGTCCATCACTTTTCTCATTAATATGCTTACTGCTCTTTTGAACAATTATTTTCTTTATTTTATAATCCAAGATCTATTTTGTGTACTTCTTCAATTCATATTTCCGATCATATTTTCAATTTTCATTATCATTACAAATGGTTATCATAAAGATGAAAGAATTATAGAAGAGAGAAAATGTATAAAAATAACAAAGATCTATATGATGCAACTCTTCTTTTGTTGTTCTTTTGTACCAGAATGTCAGTGCACGTGGCCTGTTCTTAAGGATTGGTTTTCAGATTTTAGCTTTCACTGGATGATGTGGAACGAGGTCACGGAGTGTATCGGAGTGCAGGTTAGCCAGCTGATCGAGTCTGTGGGCTTTTCAATGTACAATAGTCTTTTGACGTAAGTAGTATCATTTTTTGCTCTATTCTCCGACGTAAGGAGCATCATTTTCTATCCAAAAGTCTTATACGTGAGTTGTATCGAGGTAATTGACTCATATAGGTTAGTTGTATCCTAATCGATCTACCCTGTGTGTGTTCAACACCATATTGTGAACAAACCAGCCTGACTTCATTATTGTTTTCTGCGTGTATGTAACAAAGAATGTTTTTGGTCTATATTGAAACGTTAAAACTGTCAATAGGTGCCGAAAGATTGGAGAAATTAGCAAATGCAATCATTTTTCGTGACGATGGTGGAATTTTCCGCCGAGAAAACTATTGTTTCTGTGGCAAGATGTTGTTTAGAATACTGTTGATGGCAAACAAACAGAGGTATGTACACTTTATTTCTCTGCCAACTCTTGACCCAAACTCCCCCGCATAAATGCCTGTAAAATTAAAATACCTGACTCCATCTTCCGCCACGCGCCGCGTCTAGTTGTATCAGTCTCCGACGTAAGGTAATTGATTGTATCACAGGTACAGAGGGTGCAAGATGAACTTATACGAGGATACACAAGCTGGCATCTGTCCATTGGTGCATCTGTCAATTTGTGCATCCTTCCACACACTCAAACATGAATATCTCTAAGGCTACTGGGCAGATTGCAATCAAATTTTATCTGAAGCATCACTGATGTGGTGGAAAGGTTGCATTAGATTTTGGGCTAGGTCTGATCAGAACTCTGGTTTCCATGACAACAAATAGCTCTCATAGACTTACAATTGGAACTAGAATTGTCAGAGGATCTGACTATAGCCCCGCTTCTGAGCTTTTTTCCAGGGTGAGAAAAATAATGAAAGGTAACAATCCCAAGCTAGATCTTTTTCATGTTGATGCACATAAAAAGATTGGTCAGATTCTGTCAATTTAGTCTCAAGGTATTGAGCAGAAATGAAATTCTGACATCAATCAAGGGCCATGACTCTGTCAAAAATTTGCAAAAATGACAGACAACAATCCCAAGCTAGATCTTGTCAATGTGCATACAAAATTTGGTCAGATTCTGTCAATTCGTTCACAAGATATTGAGCGGAAACAAAATTCTGACATCAAGCAAGACTGTAACTCTGTCAAAATTTTGCGAAAAATGAAGGGTAACAATCCCAAGCTAGATCTTGTCAATGTTGAAAAGCATACAAAATTTGGTCAGATTCTGTCAATTGGTTCTCAAGATATTGATTGGAAATGAAATTCTGACGTCAATCAAGGGCAGTAACTCCGTCAAAATTTTGCAAAAAACGAAGGGCAACAATCCCAAGCTAGATCTTGTCAATGTTGAAGTGCATACAAAATTTGGTCAGATTCTGTCAATTGGTTCTCAAGATATTGAGCGGAAACAAATTCTGACGTCAATCAAGGGCAGTAACTCTGTCAAAATTTTGCGAAAAATGAAGAGCAACAATCCCAAGCTAGATCTTGTCAATGTTGAAGTGCATACAAAATTTGGTCAGATTCTGTCAATTGGTTCTCAAGATATTGAGCGGAAACAAAATTCTGATGTCAATCAAGGGCAGTAACTCCGTCAAAATTTTGCGAAAAATGATGGGCAACAATCCCAAGCTAGATCTTGTCAATGTTAATGTGCATACAAAATTTAGTCAGATTCTGTCAATTGGTTCTCAAGCTATTGAGCGTAAACAAAATTCTGACGTCAATCAAGGGCAGTAACTCCATCAAAATTTCGCGAAAAATCAAAAGCAACAATCCCATGCTAGATCTTGTCAATGTTGAAGTGCATACAAAATTTGGTCAGATTCTGTCAATTGGTTCTCAAGATATTGAGCGGAAACGGAATTCTGACATCAATCAAGGGCCGTAACTCCGTCAAAATTTTGCGAAAAATGACAGGCAACAATCCCAAGCTAGATCTTGTCAATGTTAATGTGCATACAAAATTTGGTCAGATTCTGTCGATTGGTTCTCAAGATATTGAGCAGAAACGAAATTCTGACGTCAATCAAGGGCCGTAACTCCGTCAAAATTTTGCGAAAAATGACGGGCAACAATCCCAAGCTAGATCTTGTAAATGTTAATGTGCATACAAAATTTGGTCAGATTCTGTCAAATGGTTCTCAGGATATTGAGCAGAAACAAAATTCTGACGTCAATCAAGGGCAGTAACTCCGTCAAAATTTTGCAAAAAATGAAGGGCAACAATCCCAAGCTAGATCTTGTCAATGTTGAAGTGCATACAAAATTTGGTCAGATTCTGTCAATTGGTTCTCAAGATATTGAGAGGAAACGAAATTCTGACGTCAATCAAGGGCAGTAACTCCGTCAAAATTTTGCGAAAAATGAAGGGCAACAATCCCAAGCTAGATCGTGTCAATGTTGAAGTGCATACAAAATTTGGTCAGATTCTGTCAATTGGTTCTCAAGCTATTGAGTGAAAACAAAATTCTGACGTCAATCAAGGGCAGTATCTCCATCAAAATTTTGCAAAAAAGGAAGAGCAACAATCCCAAGCTAGATCTTGTCAATGTTGAAGTGCATACAAAATTTGGTCAGATTCTGTCAATTGGTTCTCAAGATATTTAACGGAAACGAAATTCTGACATCAATCAAGGGCCGTTACTCCGTCAAAATTTTGCGAAAAATGAGACAACAATCCCAAGCTAGATCTTGTCAATGTTAATGTGCATACAAAATTTGGTCAGATTCTGTCAATTGGTTCGCAAGATATTGAGCGGAAACAAAATTCTGACGTCAATCAAGGGCAGTAACTCCATCAAAATTTTGTGAAAAATCAAAAGCAACAATCCCATACTAGATCTTGTCAATGTTGAAGTGCATTGAGCACAAGATATTGAGCGGAAACAAAATTCTGATGTCAATCAAGGGCAGTAACTCCATCAAAATTTTGCGAAAAATGAAGAGCAACAATCCAAAGCTAGATCTTGTCAATGTTGAAGTGCATAAATTTGGTCAGATTCTGTCAATTGGCTCTCAAGATATTTAGCGGAAACGAAATTCTGATGTCAATCAAGGGCCGTAACTCCGTCAAAATTTTGCAAAACATGACGGGCAACAATCCCAAGCTAGATCTTGTCAATGTTAATGTGCATACAAAATTTGGTCAGATTCTGTCAATTGGTTCTCAAGATATTGAGCGGAAACGAAATTCTGACGTCAATCAAGGGCAGTAACTCCGTCAAAATTTCGCAAAAAATGAAGGGCAACAATCCCAAGCTAGATCTTGTCAATGTTGAAGTGCATACAGTAACAAAATTTGGTCAGATTCTGTCAATTGGTTCTCAAGATATTGAGCGGAAACGAAATTCAGACATCAATCAAGGGCAGTAACTCCGTCAAAATTTTGCGAAAAATGAAGGGCAACAATCCCAAGCTAGACCTTGCTGATGTTGATGTGCATACAAAATTTGGTCAGATTCTGTCAGATTCTTCTCAAGATATTGAGCGGAAACGAAATTTTGGCAATAATGAAGGGCCATCCAAGGGCAATAACTCTTCTGCAAATTTGGGGAAACTGACATGCATTTACACATAAGTAGATATTGTCAATATTGATGCATATGCCAAATTTGGTTAAAGTCTAACAACTGGTTCTCAAGTTATGTGTGGTAATGGAATGACAGAAGGATGGAATAACAGAATAACGGAACTACGGAAGGACAGGGTGAATCCAGTATAGCCCCCACTTTTTCAAAGCGGGGCTACAAAAACATTAAAAAATCTTTTCTGATACACAAGGCCCAGAGCTTTAATATTTTGTGTGTAGAAATGACCTTGACCTTGCATACTCACACAACTAGCTCAATATGTTGTCTGTATCTACCAACTTTCAGGTCTTGGGCTACAAGGCTTCCTGAAAAAAATCCAATGTTTCACATTTTTCCAATGAAAAGCCTGTGACTAAAATTGACCTTGCCATAAAATAGGTCAGAGTCAACCCAGGGTCATGATTTATATAAACTTTGATGGGCCAGTGTCACCGATGCTACATACCAATGTATGTTGAAATCAACTCATCGGTTCCAGTGAAGAATTTTTAAGGTTTTTTACCATATATGGGCATGGCGGCCATCTTGGTCATGTGATGTGAACCAATAATACAAACTTTGGTTACCCCTTCCTAAGGATGCTCCACATGAAGTTTGTCTTTGATTGGCCTAGGGGTTTCAGAGATGTTGGAACATTGTGGACAACGACGACACCACCAGAGTGGCCCGACGCCAGAGGGTGAGTATACTGTAAGCTCGTCTTGATTTAATGCCTCACATCCATGGTCAACAGCAATAGTCATATCAAAACAGTCAGTTATCCTAACTGCACAATTTACGGGCAAGCATCTCGGTGATAAGCTGCCAGTACTTAGTGTATATCTCTTTCACCATGCTCTTCTCAAATCAGCAGAAGAGGAAGAATGGCCACAAAAATACTATGCATTTCATTAATGGCTAGATTTGTTTTGATTGATTGATGTTTGACGACGCGTCAACCCTAATGGGTCATTAGCGTTGACTAGATTTGTGGTCCTATGCATCAGACCAAAAGACTGCTATCGAATGTCACATCAGAGGTCAAACGCACTAAAATTTGTGTCTTGAAAGGAGACTGCGCCGTCTTCATAAAAATTCAATTCAGATTTTCTTGGCCAAATGGTTGTCCGAAAGAAATATGCAAGATGCAGGCATCAATCTTTGTTGTGGTACAGCCCACTTTGTGTCAGTCCTGTTTGGAAACCCATGACAGATTGTTTTTCTTGGCATGGCTCATGTAAAACAAGGAAAACGGCTTTTTTTCCAGTTTAATCATTCTCTACAATTTGGACAAAATTTACATCTTTGATATTTCAAAGACAACAAGAACAATACACTTACAAATGAGCCTTTGCGGTTACTGTGAAGCTGGTCTGCGCCTTTGTTTTCGCATATGCAGATTGTTGGTTTTCTGATGTGGCGGCTCAAATGAGATAAAACTTACTGTAGGGATCAAACATGCCTTTTCATGCATTAATGTTTCCCCACACTTGAGAGGTTGTTTGAACCCAAGGCCGCCACGCTGAGGTTTCAAACTGCTCATCATGAAAACATCTCCGTGTAATGTATACCCCCTTAAACCCCACTTTTATAGAGCAAGACTGGGGTATGCAGGGGTATATCTATTTTTCTTATTTTTGCTCCAAAACATAGATTGTGGGTACTCATTAGAACCGCCTCGGCAAGGCGGTTCTAACGTGTACCCACAATCTATGTTTTGAGCAAAAATAAGAAAAATATCCAATTTTTTCAGCTGAAAATTTTCAATTTTTAAAGCAAAAAAAAATCTCTGTATATTGCATGGGCAAGTTTTCGTAATGTTCCAAGAGCACTGCAAGCGTTAAAGCATTGAAATAAGCATGTTTGATCATAATTCTTGTATTTTCTAGCATCAGCCATTTGTTTCTACAGAACACAGTGACATAAAGTCACATTGACCAATGATATTGAGGGAATTTAGCCAAAACTCATGTTCAAACGGCACATGAATTTCATGATTTGAACATGGCTTTTGCTGTTTGAACATGGCTTCTGGCCAAATTGAAAACTGCATCAAACAGCTATGTGCATAGATATTTCTGCAAGAATATACCTTTTACCCTTAGATTTTCTTTTCAATACAGCTATGTGCATAGATATTTATGCAAGAATATACCTTTTACCCTTAGATTTTCTTTTCAATACAAAATGCTTGACTACCAGTACCTGTGTAGCTAATTTAATTGTTTACATTTTTTTATCATTGCAAGAAATAGCAGCACTTGAGGGCAAAGTAAAGTTTGCATCAGCATACATATGTGAAGCTGAATGTCACAAAACCATAAGATTCATTGTCAGGGAAACAAAGTCCTTGTTTGCTATCATTTGTGTATAGATTATGTGATAGAAAGCGCATTTGAACTGAACCTAGTTTCTGAATCACATCTTGCTGTGTTCATATTGCACATAGTCTGTCATACACAGCGTAATGTGGTAGGTGCTTTCTTCAAAACATTTGTCAACATTTAGAACACTTGGCGACAGTAAAGTTCTTGTAGTGTTCTCAGCGACAATTGAAAGTTTTCACAGTTATAGAGTCAACAATGTAAGCTGCATATGATAGGTACAGAATTTAAAAAAAATACTTTTGCAAATAACACCACACATGTTCCGAACTTAGGTTGAGTCCAAACTTAAATTAACCTGTAACAGGTTAATTTAAGTTTGGACTCAACCTGAGTTCGGAACAGCTGTAACATAGGCGTTGTGCACACAAATAAAAGCTTACACGGAGTTTGTTTCTCGACAGTGGAGACTGGTCACAAGAAATCATTCTACTCTAAGACTGATACAACGCATGATCTAGTTCATTTGAACTTTAACAAATATGCTTAATTTGAAAGTTCCCGAGTTTGAATCCTTGTTTTATACTGTATTCACAATTTCACAGGGGGGTACATGATTCGATTAAAAATGAAATTTTAAAAAGCTAACATGTATATGAAATAGCAATTATATATAACTTTTCATTAACAATGTAAAATGACAAAAACAAAGTCAACAATGAGGAGTTTAGAATGAAAATGACAAGTATAGAATATCATCAGATCTAAATCGTTGTTCAAGAAAATAATTTTCAAGTTGATCATCATTAATGCAAAAAAGCAACATAAATCTTGGCTGAAACATTAAAAAATGCATTTTGAGCATGTAGTTTAACTGTAATTTTCATCAACAACTTTGATTTTATTCTTAACATCTCAGTAAACTTTCCAGTCAAGTAAAGTCAATGCCCGGGTAGTACTAGTATGATCATTGATGAGGAATAAATGTGTCTAGCTCAATCAAGTAAGTATGGTTCATAACACCAGGACCTCTAAACTCTGCTACAAAACCATTGCATTCTCCTAACTGTGATTCACCATAGAAACTTGAGGCCATATGGCAGTATAATATAGATTTGAGGATAGATATACAAAAGAAGCTTTTTGAGTACTCTTAACATGTTTGTAGAGAAATGTATTCGAACAACAATTATATAAATACAAATCAAATTAGGCAGCTATTTTTTTGACACTTCAACCATCTCAAGACTTAAAGCCATCAGAACAATAACAAATACTGTGTCTTTGCTCACTCATGAGTGTACTGTCAAAATATGTGACTGAGCTTCATCAAAGCTAGCAAATGCTGACTCGCATTCACTGCAGACATATACTTCAGCACTCTTGGTTTGTTCTGGCACTGCTAATTCAGTCTTTACTGTCATATCAACCTGTCCCAATGCATCTTGGGAACCTGTCAGTAGCCCTCCAACAGCAGGTGGCGTGTCATTGATCAGAGGGGGTGCCATAAATGTCTGCTGAGGCAAGTCTGGAGTTGTCTGCTGAGTGAAAACTGACGGCGTCTGCTCGTTGAAAACCGGAGCAGTCTGATCAATCAGAATGTCAGTCAATGCCTGCTCCTGAACAACAGGTTGTTCTGGGATGCTAATTATAGTATCAACCATATTTTCAGCACCAGAAGTTACTACTTGATCATTTCCAACTCCCAGATGATACAATGTCGGTTTTCCATCAATATGGAGAATCAGGGTACTGGCTTTACTCACCGGTTGCACTTGTTTGGTGATTCCCATACACTTCTGCTCATGAACCTTCAAAGTTGATTTTGTTGTAAAATGTTTAGAACATTTAGAGCAGACATGCTGGCTTTGTAATGTATGTATTGTCATGTGATTTCGTAGCAGACGTTCAAACTTGAACGATTTACGGCATTGAGTACAATAAAATGGCCGTTCCTGCTGATGAACATATATCTTGTGTTTGAGGAGCATACTCCGGAAACCGAATGATTTATTACAGGTTTTACAGACATGGGGCTTGGCTCCTGTATGTTTATTCAGATGATCCTCGTAATTCGACTTGTACAAATATTTCTTCCCGCAGTAGTTGCAGACGTACTTGTAATCCCGATCATCAGGTGCCTTATGTGTCTCAATATGGTTTATCAATGAAGCTTTAGTGTTAAACTTGCGATGGCACTGGGAGCATTCAAATCGCCCTTCAGACTTATGGCTTTCCATGTGTGCTTTCAGATAACGGATGTGATTGAATTGTTTGTCACAGATTTCACAAGCCGCCATTTTGTTTTTGAAATGTACACTTTCTTGATGCATTTTTAGATTTGCCATGTTTGAATATGTTTTAGAACATATTTCACAGACAATATCAATATCGTGTTTCAGCTTCATATGATCATGAAAATCAGAGGCAGCAGAGGTGAAAAATTCACACTTCTCGCAGGAATATTTTAAACCTTTCCTAGACGGCTTTAGTTCTGTCTCATTTTTTTTAATATGAACCAGTGAAATGTGTAACTCGCATTGCTTTCGTGTTGAAAATATACTTTCACATGCACCACATTTATACTTTTTCACCTCTTGCTGAGGTCCATGTGAGCTCTCCAAATGTGCCCTTACTTGTTGTGCCGAAGCAAAGTCAATCTCACAAATGTCACATCTTGGTGGATCAACTATACTGTGTTCCTGAATTAAATGGTCAGTAAGGCCTGAGAAAGTTTCAGCTTCGAAATCACAAAGTGAACACTTACTATTATCTTTGGAAGGTATGGCAATTATTTTAGTGCTGAGATTTTCTTCATCTTCATTTTCAACATTATTATAATCCATTTCTAATATTTCACTTGTAGTATCTTCAACTTTCCTCATTTTTATAACATCATTCTCCCTATTATCATTGGCTGGCCTCTTCCTACTCCTTATGATCACTTTCCTAGCATCTTTATTATCAACCATCGGAACACAAGCTACAACCTTTATACCCTTCTTATTTTTCAATTCTTTACCATGATCTTCCAAATTTTCTGAAGTTATTTTCTTTGGTGAAACTTGCATAACTTGTTTGACTGAATGACTGGGTGTTTTCTCTATATTTGAAGCTGCAGAACCTATCTTTACTGGGCTGCCTTGAGAAATCAACTGAACAGTTACTTTTGGTTTATTGTCTGACTGTTTCACACCAGAGTCCGTCTCATCAGTGTCCAAAGTTTCTGTCCCTTCAATTTTATCTCCACTTTCATTTTCATTATCATCCTGTGATTTAGACACATCCTCATCTAAATCAGATATATAATCGTCGTCATCATCTGATATTTCATTGTTCATTTTACTATCATCAAATGAGGTTTCTAAATCATTGTCCGAACCAGTAATATTTCTCTCGTTTTCATGTTCAGACATTTCTGAGTCTGTTATAGGATTTACCATTATTGAAGCCCTTTTTGTCTGTTCTTTAGTTTCTTTCCTAGGTCTCCCCCTTTTTCTTTTAGGTTTTTCTTCATGTCCTTCAGTTTTAGAGTTTTCAATTTCAGAGTTATCCAAGTTATCCATTGCATCATTTTCCACATCCTCATCGGAAATGATCTCTTCCTTAACTTCAACTTGACCAGAATTCATTTTCTGATAATCCACTCTTGTCCCACGAGTGCTGTATCTTCCAGGAGTACTGCTAGATTTTACCCCAACTTTATTCCCCTTCAGGACAACTTTTGGTGTTTTCCCTGCTGGGGAAGCCGCATTATTTGTTCTTTTCACAATAGGTGTGTGTTGTTTTGGTGTTATAGCTCTACCACGAGAACTATATTTCACTGGTGTCTCTACCACTTCTTCCTTTCTTTCTTTCCCAATCTTGCTTGCTTTACCCTTTTGGTCCGCTTTTTTAGAAGCTGCTATAATTTCTTTGATTTCAGAGTAAGGAAAACTATCCCCATCCTCTTCATTTCCCGACATATCCTGACTACCTTTGTTTTGAGTTTTCTTCTTTACTGCTTTACCCTTCCCAGCTTCGAGTTTCTTTTTCTTCGCAGCTTTCTCCCTCTTTATTCTTGCCATTTTGACTTTGTAGGATTCTGGTCTTTTCTTCTTAGGACTTTGTTTATTAACTTGCTCATTATCTGAGCTTTCCTGACATTCTTTCTTTATAGCCTTCTCTCTCCCACGCTTTGTACTTGAAAATGTTGGAGTTTTTACTGTTGGCAAGCTCAGCTGCAAATAATGGAATAGATATTTATCATACAAAAGCTATGATGGGTATTTGCTGACATACATACTTATTTCAGTGGAATAATGTAAGAATTTCCAGAGTTAACACTTTTTCCAAACATACAGAACTTGCTTTATTTGTAAATTTTTGCCTATGTTTTTATGTTTAAAATGAAATATATCTTTCTTTCTTTAATTTACCAATTTTATTGAGTATACATTTTTTATTACCTGAGCAAGAAGCTGTTGAGCTAAATTCAAATCTTCTAGCCTCCCAGTTAACATATAGGTCTTCTTCCCACCAATCCCTGAGTGTATCACTTTAGTATCAGTACGCTCTGTCACAATACTCAGACACGCCTTCAGGGAACTCTCCTTCTTAAATGACTTAACCAATGTCTCACTAAGAACTGCAGATGATGTCTCAAATACCTAGAATTAGAAAGAATTTGATTGATTTCTTGGTCAATGTCCAGGTTAAACGTTGAGGTAAAGGCGGAATGGTGAAAAGTGCTTTCAGTCATTTTCTTTTCTTTGTTTACGATAGCCTAGTGACCCTAATGAAAAAATAATGAATAACAAAGTGCTAAAGTCAAAGACAGCAAGAAAATTTGTTGTTTTGGCAGTTCTGTATTTTTACTTATTACATGAAAATACAACTCTCAGGTCTGATCTACATCTTTGCAGTGAGTTCTAAGTATAACGAGCCTTATTATATGAAAATCTTTCAGTCTAGTCTGAAGCAAAGTCACAATTGGAGTTACAGAAGACGGCTAAAAGTGTTGAAACTTCAGATGTGTAAAAGAGGGATTTTGCTTGCAATGTAGCCAAAATAATGTCATTGAACGATCAGCTGAATGATCATCCTAAAGCTGATCTGCATCTTAAACTTTGTCTTCAAATATATACAAACATTTTTTGTGTGTCTTTCCCCCAATATGGAATTTATAATTACCATGGAAACATCCAAATTGTGTGACTTCGGTGTTGTCTTTAATGACTTCTTCTCCTTCGTGGTCCCTTTCAAATCCTTTGTTATATCTACAAAAGCACTGCTTGGCTTCTTTGCAGTCAGATGTTTGAGAAATTCCTCATGCACCCTGAGTGTCGGCGATTCGTGACCTTCACCTTCATCATCACTATTATCATCATTATCATCATCCTCATCATTATCTTCACCGAGACTTTCGTCAGCTTCATCTTCTAGGCTTTGTTTCATGGCTGCCGTTGGTTTTTCTCGTATCCTACTGGTTCTCCTTGGTGAAGCCTCGGATTTTAAGGCCTGTTCCAGTTTAGCCTCCATCGTTAACATGTCTTCCATGAAATCGACGCTGTCCATTAGTGGAGTTAGTTCCTCGGTGATTTTGGCCATGTCTTGCCCATGATCATTTACACTGGAACAAAAAGTGACTGTCCAAGAAAAGATTTTGTACTTGTATTGTGGTTTAACATTTTACAATCAACAATTAGTCAGTCATGTCAAGACAATGCAATCTTTCTGGGTATTTAACAGAGCTTACTACGTGGAGTCAACGTGTCTTGCTCAAGGACAAAATTTGGCAATGTAGATATGCAGTAACTGCACAGCTGATCGGAAGCTAATTACTCTGTATACATACATACACAGACATTTGTGGTTATAAACCCTGTTTTGTGTCATACCTGCTTAAAAAACACATTTTTTACAGGTGTAGGTATTTGTCATAACACCATTAAACTGATAAAAGAGTATTTAGTAGGTGCATGGCAGCTTTTTCTCAATACTCCTCTTATCCTAATTTTATCATATGATGGCGCTGTTTTCTAGTGGATAACATAATGTTGTAAAAAGTGTTGTGACCACATGTGTATTAACTTTTGCGGGAATACATAACGTCATTGATAACGTTCATAACAACAATGAAAATTTTCATTGAAAATGTGTCCACTTAAAAAGCGATAAAATCCCTTTTTAAAAGTCATATGATAAAACGAATCTTACACTCACAGTCATTTCATATGAAATTTATTAACCTTGACGAAGTCTCGTTTAATAAATTTGAATGACCATTCCTGTAAGATCCTCTATTTACAACTTGTCAAGTTAATACTTGCATGGAATATTCCGTTTCTCAGGAAGAAGACCTACCATTCAAAATTCAAAGATTTTTTTTCGATTTTGATTCAGTCAAAATTGAAGTTATCCAAAATTTGTCAAATGTACACACGCACACTGTTCGCAATATATTTTAAAATCATACTGCTGCTATCATCGAAAATCGAAATACCTACCCTTCGATGGTAACACTCTCCCCAGTATTGAAGTAATGACAGTACGAGAGATGGTCTTGGAACGTGTTCCTCTGGCGTAAGATCTTGGCACATAGGGGACAGTGGTAATGGTAGCGTGACTTGATAGGGGGTAGACGTGGGTCTAGGCAGGCGTGAAAACAGCGCAGAATGTTGTAATCTGGAATGACAACGAAGCATGGTGAATATTTTAACAAGTCTACGTGGTGAATTCTTCATTTCTGAAAAATTATAAAAAGAAATTATGAAAGGAAGTTAACATTTAATGGGAAGAAAAAGATTTCACAACTGAGTCTGTTGTTCAACAATAACTATTCTTTCTCCGCAAACATCTCAATTTACAAAATTAATGCAGATTTATGTTTATCAGTATTTAGCAGGGGTCCAGTTACTGGGCTCTACGGCGAAAAATATCGCCGGAAGTTGTGAGATTTCGCCTTATGTAACCTTGAAAGAGAAGTCGACTTCGCCCTATTTTTTCAGATTTCAAAAGTTTACTTTCGATTTTGATCACAGTGATTCACTTGTTTGATTGTTTACAGCTCTCAAATAACCGCAGTTTTCGCCCAGGCGACACAGCTGATTGTCAAGTGACATTAAACAGATTACCTGTATTGATTAATCCCTATGCAATTATCGGATAATTGCCTCAATATACAACACGTGCACATTTCACGCCGACATGTATAGGCAAGTGTCAGCTGATTCGTCACAAATGCTGATTGGCTAATTTAGCGTCACGTGTCGAAAGCAACTTTGACAAGGGGCAGTTCAGAGGGCGGAGTCATAAATTATTGACTACAAGACACGCTTCTGTGATTTAATAACTGCAAATTATCTACTGTTGGCCTTTGAACTAGATTTTGGGAGAAACGGTCGCCGTTAATCTGTCTCGTTTTTATGAGCAAAATATGTTACAACTATCTATTAGCCACATTTTCAACATTCAATAGGCCTGTAATTGTGTTTCCATGCAAAAATCCTGATTCAAATGCATTTTCCAGGCTTAAATTGCCAAAGAAACGCTGTATTTTTACGTTGAATTTTTGGCTGCCATAAACGCTATTGTTGTATTGTATTATCCTCCTTGAGTGGCACACCTCAAACTGGAGTCTTCTCCATAGAGACTTACTAACAGGGACTAGTATGATAATAATGCCTCACCCATCACTGTATTTAAACTCAACTCATAGATGTTGACCCCACTCTGTCCTCTTCCCACCACACAACACCCCTCCCCTGCCCCCCCCCCCCCCCCCCCCCCACACACACACAAACAAAAAAACAAAAAAAAAAAAAATGATTGAACGGGCTACAAGAAAAAACACAACTGATATAAATTTTACTTGGGCCACTGGAACTTAATTAAATCTTAGGAAGTGAGTGTCCAGCACTGAAAGGGGCCATGAGTAGTCAAAGTCAATTCTCTCTGATGTCTCAAACTTCTCCCTGTTTGGGCTGGAAGGAGGTCACTTCTCCCTGCTGTGCTGTTCTAGCAGGACCCCTGTTTAGTGTCCATTCTTTTGCCACAAACTGAAAACGTGCTCTCCTTTAACAGATGTACGATAAGTTTTCCACAAAAATGCACCAGAAGGGCATGTCCAATGCTTACAAAGCTATTGCCCTGGGTAGGCAAGTCTATGCGCTGTCAGCTGGTTTCGAACTTAGAAATATTCAATATTGGAAATACTGGTAACCAAACCCACCGACCTTGAGGTGAGGGTGGTTTTGGCTACCTGTATTTTCAATATTGATATGTTGTAAGCTGGGATAATGCAAAATATTGAATATCTAAATTCACTTACTTTTGTACGGTACTCTGGTTTTCCAGTGTGATATATAGTGTACAATCAACTGTTGTTTATAGGTGGGTCTGTACAGCCTAGGTGGGCACAGCTGACAGTGGTACATGTTTCTACAGCAGTGAGGGACTTCACATCTATCCATGCTGAGGTCTTTAAAGTTCTTCACTATAGACAAATGGCTCTGCAGGAATAAAGCACTGTATTTAGGTCCAAAAACATGAGCCGCGTTTTGAGAAAACAAACAATGTGGTTTTCGAACAGATTCGACACAAAAGGAGCACAGAAGATGGCTATAGGCTGGAAATTTTGGATTTAGAAAGTCAAGGAATTGTATCATGTAGTGAAAACAAAGACGCTGATCAACTTCCCAGTTACTGCAAAGCTGATCTGCGCCTTCATTTCCGCATATGCAAAATGCTGGTTTTCTCATGAAATGATGGCCCATACGAGTATAGAGACATTTTAGTGACAATACAAAATGATAAAACTTCATACATGTATTTTTTTCTAGTTTGACCAATCTTCCTTTTCATCACTAATTCTACAAATTCCAGGACAAAATACATAAATGGTAAAAGAGATCAAACTCCAAGACTGAATTATTTGATTTTCTTTTTTTCCCCGACTAGTTTCGGTGCATTTCCTTTGTCAAGGGACATCAATAAACAAGGGACAAAATACACAATGTCAAAAGTTCTAACATTCTATACAAATTAAAAAACGAAAGACCAGGATTTGATACAATTAAATTTAAAGTCCCAACTGTGTCTGACTACCAAGGGTATTACAATGTAGGGATGTCACGATAAACCGGTATACCGGTGTATTGCGGTCCCGACATCCCGCGGTATCATATCGCCATATTTGAATTACGTACCGGTATAATACTGGTTTTTAGTCACAGTACACAATTTCAGCCAATGTGTATTTGTAACCAAAATTGAACATTTTTGACCTAAATATCTCATCAAAATTGTCTGAAGGAGAGAATAGGTTGCACTGACCATTTCTCAGATATATTTTGTGTCAATCATTGCTAGAGAACAACCGAAACGGTCGCCGAAAATACCGTTTTTAGCGTGAAAACTAATGACATTTGCTACTTTGCTGAAGCTGTAAAAGCGGTCTCATGTCCTCAATTTTTGTGTTCCTTACTTCTGAAATGTGACAAACAACTATATACTTAGAAAAACAATTGAGGGATATGGTTTTTGTTTCGATTTCATTGCTAAAGGATATTTTTTTCTACCCAAATAATTAATAGATATGTAGCAGAACCATCACTGCGCAAAGATTCCACAAAATTTTCGCGTTGCCTAGAAGCGCTTCTCGCAGACTTGCAGAAACGTTGGAACACCCCTGAAATTGAGGTTCCAACTGTCGCCTACCCTACCAAATTCTGCCATTCCTCCCCTCTTACTGGTTCATTCAACTGCGAAACTGTTTTGATAATCGAAATGCCGGTACTCTTATGTCTAAAATGCATATTGGGAAAATTTCAGAAATTTGTGATTTTTGGTTAAAAACACGATTTTTTACCAAAATTTTTTTTTTTTGCTTAAAACTGCGAGTTTGGTACCGATTTGAAAACCGATTTGAGATACGGGCATTAGTTTAGATTTTACAGCGTTTCAAAACATTTGCTAAAGAACTGAACATTACCTTAATGGGAATTTGCATTACGTGATTAAAAATTTGACAACACATTTTAAAAAACGCTGTTTTAAGAAAACCAGAGCGCGCATTCAAAAACGGATTTCAGTTTCATACTCACAGTGCAAAGGAAAACATTTTAAACGAAAAAAAATTTTTTTGGTTAAAAAATGTGTTTTTTACCAAAAATCACAGATTTCTGAAATTTCCCCAAAGTGCGTTTTAGACATAAAAGTGTCGCCATTTCGATTTATCAAAACAGTTTTGCATTTGGATGAACCAGTAAGAGGGGGTGAATGAAAAATTTGGATAGAGTAGGGAGCAGAGAAAACTTTAATTTTAGGGGTGTTCCATCATTTCTGCAGGTCTGCGACAAACGCTTCCAGGCAACGCGAAAATTTTATGTAATCTTTGCACAGTAATGGTTCTGCCATATATCTATTAATTATTTGGGTAGAAAAAATTATACCTTTAGCAATGAAATCGAAACAAAAACCATATCCCTCAATTGTTTTTCTAAGTATATTTATTAAATTTGGTTGCTGCTACATCGTTTAATTACTGACAAAATGTGTGCCAAGAAACAAGAAATATTCTCCCAAAACAAGAATTGACTTTTGTAAAAATATGCATTCAAATTAGAAATGAAAACTGTAAAATTTGGGGATCAAAACAGAAATAATAAGAAAAACAAAAGAGGTGTTTTTACTGTTTTAAAATGTTGTTGTCTTATTAAATTTAACTCCAATAAAGAAAGACAATAATTTGTTGTCATTGTTTTCAAATTCAGTGTACTTGTGGCTTGCAAAGTGAACTGCAGGCACTGTGAAAAGACAGTAAATGTAGTGTGGAACATTCAACAACAACTTTACATCTCAATTAGTACCACACAATATCCTGTACAGTCGCAGGTCAGCCCTGTGACCCCCTTCCCCAATGTCTCCTTGTATTTCTACCAAGATATGATGTAATGCAAATTAAGTGCTAGAGCTTGAATCAACTGCAGACTTTGCCTAGAAACATGATGCTTTATTTGTGAATTTCAACAGTCTATTGGCTAAATAAAATTAGTTCAAACGTCTAAGCAAGCCAAAGGGATTATCATTTAATCAAATTTCTTCTTGTGTCGCTCAAAAAAGTCTGCTGAGGCAATATATTGTGGTATTATTGCAATACACTTCCCATATATCGCAATATATCGCGATACGCTTTTGGAATATCGTGACAGCCCTATTACAATGTACCTTCAGTAGTGATTCTTCCAGACCATAATCTTCAGCATCGTCAATGTCTATTGGGTCATCTTCTAGTGGAATTTTTTCTGCCTGCATGCAGCGCCAGACGTGATTCACTGTTACACTACGTTCCCGACACACTCTATTACACTTGGGACAGTGAAAGTGTTTCCCTTCCGACATCTTGCAGTCCTTCTTGCAAATTGGTATTTCAGACCCTGAAAAAAATATTTTACCAAGAATAAATAAGTTTGGACTGCTTCATCACGAGACTATGTTCACAACTCACTGTTACATGTATACTTTCAACAGAAGAAGGGGTTCAGTAACCCCTTCTGACATCTTGCATTCCTTCTTGAAAATGGATATTTTCAGAAAATGTTATCTTGTAGCATAATACATATACCGGTAGTAGTTGTCATAGAAAATAGACAATCATAATTAAATGAGCCGCATCACGAGAAAATCGGAATTTTGCCTGTGCGAAAACAAAGGCGCAGATCAGCTTTGCAGTAACTGCACAGCTGATCAGCGCCTTTGTTTTCGCTTCTCTGATAGTACATTCCCTCTTCTTTTTAAATCCCAAATTTCAAGTTTCTAGCTATATTCTGTGACGGTAAAGACCGGTTTGTGTCAGACCTGGTCGGAAATCCCGAAGACTGGTTTTCTCAGGCACGGCTCAAATATGACCCAGCTATTGATGTATGCAAAATGTTTAAACTGTAACCAAGATATACAGTAAATTATGTTTCATTGCAGCACAGTGCACTTACCATAAGCATTGATGGTATCTGGGAACTTTGAGTCTGGTAGAATCAGGAGACTTGTTGGTATACCCTGAAAAGTAGAAATATCATATGCAATTGCCGTACATCACATGCCAATATCTAAGTATTTTTGCTACTGACTGACAAATAAACTGAAGCGGGAGAATGGTTGTTGTGTGAAACTGTGCAAAACAAAGGAAGGAGGAAGCTCACATCCATGCAAATAGGCAAACAATATTCCTGCAAAGCCATCCTGATCAAAGTCTAGCTCGGTATTATCTTTTTAACCCAGAAAGATGTAAGTTTAATTAAGTCACAAGAATATTGCATGAGCGTCAGGTTTCGATGGACAAATCTGTCCTGAGGGTCACTTTGGCATCACAAGGCAACAGACTTGCACTCATGACATTCTTTTTCTTGCACCCTTAAGGCAGAGAGGCTTGATTTGTCGTCAACTTACATTGACAAATGCTGCATTCGTGTCAAAGATTTTGAAATCAAACGTTAATGCCTTTGTTGTGATGTGTGCACTTAATGAGGTAATGTGACGTCCTATACAACTGTTGTTTAACAGAAAAACATGACCCCAGGGACACAGGACCCGGAGTAGAGCAGTATTTCTGACAGACTTAAACCTAGGATTTACTAAATATTTTCTTTCATATGATGTGTGCAAGAAATAATCATTTAAGAGCTTGGCTTACCTTTTTCCTCATATGCCTTGAGAGATGTCTACCATAGGCTGTTCTCTTTAGGATTTGTTCCTTACAGAATACACAGTGATAGTGGCCAAACTTCTTCTGGCCACAGTCCTTGAAACACTTTACTATCATGTATTCTGAAGCAATCAGAAATGTTGTTAATTCACAATACATTCAAAAGATACTTGCACTAAAATTTTAAATTGGACCAAGTTCTTTTTTTTTTTTTATTCAATTTTGCATCCCTTTCAAGATTATTTTAGCTCATATGAGACGGGCCAATCAGTAGGTGGAGTAAAAAACACGAGAAACCCTGAGAAAAAAACGCCCGTCACACCCGCAAGCAGAACTTGCTTTGTCTCACACGTGCCCCGTGTGGGGCTCGAACCCAACCAAGTTTTTTGACTTAACAAACTATGCAATCGCAATTCTAAATTCATTCCTGAATCCTTCACTTAAAAAGTATTTCAGCCTTTTAGGAAAACCTGATAATAAAGCATTGGCTTACAGACACTACAAGTAAGATTTTCCTTTAAAAAAATTCTCTTGAGCTGGACATTTGAAACCGAAAAAGGCGTTGTCTAGACTAATATCAAATCAGATTTGGTTATAGAAGTCTCTGTGGCGCAGTGGTTAAGTCACTTGTCTAGTAAACCAGGGATTCTACCTCATGCTTCACCAGTCAAAATCATGTCTCCATATGACCTTAGCTGTTGGTGGGACGTTAAACCCCATATCAACCAATCAAGATTTCAAGATTTGGTTATGAGCTTTTGGAATCATGTGTGGTAAATCGTGAATACCATACTATGGGTATAATTTTGATCTTCTTTCAAGATTCAAATCGAAAAAGAGACTCACCATCAAACTGCACACCATGAGCAAAGTGTGACATCTCCAAATGGTCCTGTACCCGAGCGGGCTTAGCGGGCTTGAAGTGGTCTATATCACAGAATGGGCAGTGAACCAGCTTACAGTTACAGCCCGGGCTCTCACACTTGGTCAGGTTTATGGTACAGGTAGGGCCCAGGAATGTTGGATGCTCTTTCTGAAATGTAAGAGAGATACAGGTAGAAAGTTGATAATGTTTTCAGTGACAATTTCTAAATTATTATGGTGGTTATTTGACTTGTTTGGGAACATCCTGGTTAAAAATTCATGTCTTGTTTGGATGAACTCACCACTTCCTAAATACTTAACCAGTTCTATGCAGAGTAAAGTGTCATGCTCTTGGATACAAATGGTGGCAAATTATTTCAAATCCACCACCTCGCATTACCCAACCTGATGCTAGACCACCAAGTGATCGCACTTCCCAAAGTCATATGTATCTATCTAGAGAAAAACAGTCTAATTGTTTCCATCCCTCCTGGTTACTTTGACTGGACACCCAGATCAACGACTCCGAAGCAGTGTCACTGTCATATGGTCAAAATCATCATCATTATAATTATAAACATCATCCCAAAGACTGAACCACCATAAACATATATGCCTACCTTCCCTCCCTGTTTCTTTTGTTTTGACGTCCGTACAAACGTCCCTGAAGCAGTGTCACCATAGTTAAATCGATCATCATAGTCATCCTCATCTTCATCATCATCGTTAAAGAAATCATCATCTTCATCGTCAGATTCACTGGCTTCAGCACCACGAAGGTTCTTTAAGAACGCCTCATTGTAGGCTGCAACCACTTCTGCCGGTCTGAAAAAAATAGTAAATTCTTTAAGAACGCTTCATTGTAGGCTGCAACCACTTCTGTCGGTCTAAAAAAATAGTAAATTCAGACATCATTTCCATAAAAGCCAATAGTTTTGTTTGTTTATTTGAATTGATGCTTAACACCCCAGTCAGCAACAATGGTCATGTTGGGACATCTCCATTTAATGGACGTCCCGACGTGACCATTGTTGTTAAAGTACAAAGATGTATCAAGTGATATATCACTCGGCGGACTAGCATGATGTTACTTTGCACCTTTTTGATCATTTGGGATTGTAACTGTCCCATAAAGCTTTGTAATCTTGTAGTTAGACAGCTTAGTCGTTTTAATGCCTAACGGATGATCAAATCACATGTAAAACCAGAGGACCAATGGTCCTGTAAACGCTCACCTGAGATCTGTTGTACGTATATACCAATAAACATGTTTGCATATTATGGAAAAAAGCCCCAGTAAAGGGGCAGATGATTCCCTGGTGTCCATTATTTTTCTTCATAATAATCAATATCCTGTCCATTTGCCAATTTCCTGCAAGTCTTTCCCTTCAACCGACAAATAACAGTTATCCCCATTCAAAGGCATAGGCAACCTATGTTGACCTTGTCGTAAAATAGGTCAAGGTCATCACAGGGTCATGATTTATATATACATTGTAGTACTTAAGCCATTGATGTTTCATGCCAAGTTTTGTTGAAATGGGTCCACCGGTTCCAGAGAAGAAGATTTTGGAAGGGTTTTTACCATATATGGGCATGGCGGCCATCTTGGTCATGTGACCTGGATCATTTATATACACATTGGTTCCCTCATTCTATAAACGCTTCACATAAAATTTGGCTTTGATTGGCCAAGTGGTTTCAGAGAAGAAGATGTTTGAATATTTTGGTAATATACATGTATATTGCCCCGGGGTGGGGGCATATGAGCCCCTTGGATCCATTTTTTTTCAGAATCATTAATATTCAGTCAAACTACCCATTCCTGCAAGATTTTCACCTCAAATTACGTTTTAAAAGTTTTCCCCATTCAAATGCATAGGCGACCTATGTTGACCTTGCCATAAAAAAGGTCAAGGTCATCACAGGGTCATGATTTATATACACATTGTAGTACTTGAGCCATCAATGCTCCATGCCAAGTTTCTTTGAAATCAGTGTACCGGTTCCGGAGAAGAAGATTTTGGAAGGGTTTTTACCATATATGGGCATGGCGGCCATCTTGGTTATGTGACCTTGATTATTTATATACACATTGGTTACCCCTTTCTATTGATGCTTCACATAAAATTTGGCTTTAATTGGCCAAGCGGTTTCAGAGGAGATGATGTTTGAATATTAGGATAATATACATGTATATTGCCCCGGGGTGGGGGCATATGAGCCCCTGGGGTGCAATTTTTTTCAGAATCATTAATATTCAGTCCTACTGCCCATTTCCTGCAAGACTTTTACTTAAATGACATTTTAAAAGTTTTCCCCATTCAAATGCATTGACGACCTATGTTGACCTTGCTGTAAAATAGGTCAAGGTCATCACAGGGCCATGATTTATATACACATTGAAGTGCTTGAGCCATCGATGCTTCATGCCAAGTTTCGTTGAAATCGGTCCACCGGTTCTGGAGAAGAAGATTTTTGAAGGGTTTTTACCATATATGGGCATGGCGGCCATCTTGGTCATGTGACCTGGATTTCTTATATACACATTGGTTCCCCCTTCCTATAGATGCTTCATATAAAATTTGGCTTTGATTGGCCAAGTGGTTTCAGAGGAGAAGATCTTTGAAATTGTGGACGGACGACGGACGGACGACGGACGGACGGACGGACGCCGGATCATGGCCATCCTATAAGCTCACCTTGTGAGCCTAACGGCTCAGGTGAGCTAATAAATATACCACCATTTGTACTGGAAAATAAGGTGTTAAATTCTCCCGAAGAACTGAGAAATTATCTTTAAATCAGTATGTTGTTCTCACCTTGCCCTTTAGACATTAAGACAGATTCATGCCAGTGGTAATTTGTTGCTTCATATATATCACTGAAGAAAGAATCAACACTTAAATCTGCCAAATAATGTTTTATTGTTCGATTAAATTCTTATCTTCAGACACTGTCAACATTTTTTCAGTCATTGCTTCCTCAGAATCAATTGTGCCGCGACGCGAGAAAACCGGACTTCGGGGTTTCCGACCAGGTCCGAAACAAACCGGCCTGTACAGTCAAAGAAGAAAGCTAGAATCTTGAAATTTTGGATTTAGGTAGAAGAGGAATTGTACTATCCGAGCAGCGAAAACAAAGACGCTGATCAGCTTCGCAGTTACTGCGAAGCTGATCTGCGCCTTTGTTTTCGCACAGGCGAAAATCCGGTTTTCTCATGATGCGGCTCAATTATCCTCTTTCTCTTCTACATTTTGAACAGAGACACAGTTCGGTGATGGCCTGCAATTCATACTGTTTACCATTATGGACAAATTTCATTATCATGCACAGACCCCTTTGTTCAAGTTTTAAGGGTCCAAAGTTTAGGCTTTTTATGTTCCTCACTGTTCAGTTTCCTTTCCTGGTATGTTTATGTTGGACTGCACTGGGTTTGAAGTCGTTTTCTATTTGGTAGACTGTTGCAGGACATCGTAGATATTTGTTACGTTTAGGTCAAGTTTAGGGTTTCTGTCAAGTTTAGGGTTGTTATGTTACTCACTTTTCAGTTTTCTCTCCAGGTAGATGTTTATGTGGAACTGCACTGGGTTTGAAGTTGTTTTCTTGGTAGACCGTTGCAGGACATCGTAGATGTTTGTTATGTTTAGGTCAAGTTTAGGGTTAAGGTCAAGTTTAGGGTTGTTTATGTTACTCACTTTTCAGTTTTCTCTCCAGGTAGATGTTTATGAGGAACTGCACTGGGTTTGAAGTTGTTTTCTATCTGGTAGACTGTTGCAGGACATCGAAGATGTTTGTTACGTATGGAACAGATCCAGCTTGTCTTATCAGACAATTTGTTGGCCTGGAATAATACATGTCATTACGAAAACATGCCCATGCAATATACAGAGTAGGGATGTCAACGAATGCCGAAATTGGTATTCGAATATTCGCATAGGATATTCGAATATATTCGAATATTCGAATTATACACATCTATGCCCAATAGACCCATTACGATGACTAACTTGGTGGTACATGTATTGAAAATATGACGTACATGCATATGGGCTATACCAATGGCGACATGTAAGAAAATCAACAAATTTTGCACAGAAAACTAGACAATCTGGAGGTGTTTAATAATGACAAATCTCTGGGGTTCTGTCTGAGAAAGCAACGACACACCATTATTGTCAAGCCAAGATTAAGTTCTGCATGTATGTCGTTGATATTTGCCTTCAAGAATGCTTGGGGTCTATTGTAATCATGTGGCCTACATGTACTTTGTGAAAGGTCTGTTGTGACTGTGTTGTTCCTAAAAGATTGACTTGTCAATCTATCCAGCCATCTTAAGTTTTCACATGACACAGCTCAAATTGTAGGACTTTCACACCTTAAAACATTTATTGAAAGCAAGCAATGCTTTCTTCTCAACTTGAATCAACAAAGTGTCACTTGAATCAACAAAGTGTCAAACTTTTAATTGAGCAATCTCAATCTGCGAGTGTGTCAAAATGTTGACCATCTTGAATTACTCAACACTGGTCATATTATTTTCGACCTTTGGCCTTAAATTTGAGTCCTCTTTTAAACCGATACATGACAATATTGCAGGTTAGAAAATTATGCGAATATTCAAATCCAGAAATCGCATTCGAATATTCGTATGAAATGCGAATATTCGAACATTCGAATATTCGTTGACATTCCTAATACAGAGATTTTTAAGGTTGTAAAAAATGAAAATTTTCAGTGGAAAGTTTTGGATATTTTTCTTATTTTTGCTTAAAACATAGATTGTGGGTACACGTTAGAACCGCCTCAGGAGGGGGTTCTAACGAGTACCCACAATCTCTGTTTTGGAGCAAAAATAAGAAAAATAGATATACCCCTCCATACCCCAGTTTTGCTATATAAAAGTGGGGTTTAATGGGGTATATATTGCACGGACATGTTTTCCTGATGTGTACACATGACCTAAAGTGTGTTTCCTAGTGTCTGATAATGGCTTTTTGTATTTTGCATTTAGAAAATAATTCTCCTATCCTTTTCCACAATAAAAAATTCCATGAAAAACTATTATCTGAGGCAAGGTTACAATGTTTTGATTGTTCATTGGCTATGCATGCCTATTTTTGAAAGTGTGTCTATACATAGAATATTGCATTCTATTCAAGGCATACAACTTCACTGAAAACTAATGATTTAACCACATTTTCTCCTAATCATGCATGCCAATCTCACCTTTCTCATAGTGTAGGTATAGCCAAATTTATCTTTCAATAAGTCCATGCCAGCCTTGGAGCCTTCTTTGATCACAGTATAGTCTGGTATTCTGTTCTCCTCCCTCTGTTTACGAGCCTGTTGCTTCTTAAGTCTGGTGGGAATACAATATTTGGGATATTCCAACAACTTCTGCTTTATAGGGCATGTGACTTAAATGAGCCACCTCATGAGAAAACCAACAATTTCAAGCCTCTAGCCTGCTCCTGTGACTGTACAGGCTGGTTTGTGTTGAACGTGTTCAAAAACCACATTGTTGGTTCTCTCATGAGGCGGCTCAAATGTTACATCATGGCGACTCCTAATGGGGACTTTGTTTGCTTTGTTTGTTTTTTGTGGTTAAACATCACAGTCAACACTTACCGTGGTCTTGCCCTGACGGAGCCACCACTTCCTGGGTCTTCACCAGGGTATACGGACAAAACCCCCCACGGACATAACCCCCCACGTCCATTTTGTTATAGGTGGACGAAAACCACCACATGTTTTTTTTAAAGCTGACAAAACACCCCACACCCAATAATATAACGTGGACAAAACACCCCATGCAGATTTCAAAATTAGGACAAAACACCACTCATGTTTTTCTTAGTTCCCCATATGACATGACTGAAAATTGATGGCTGGAAAATTTAGGCCTAACCAAATCTTATGTTTTCTTTATCAAAGATAATATGAATCATATAACATGACTAAAAATTGATGACTTGGACAAGAAACCATAACCAAATTTGGTTTCAATAAGAATGTCTTATGTTTTAGCTCCCCATATAACATAACAAAACTGATGACTTGGACATGAAACCATGGCCAAATTCTATTTACATTAGTTAATGAAAGCTGCATATGAAATTATTTAAGATTAAAACTTTTTAATGAACAGATCTGGTTGTGTTAATGTGTATATGGGCTGTTACAAAAATAATAACACAACATAATTTCAAATCATTTTAATCAGACAAACAAGCAATTAACAATTTGACTTCAATTGAAAAACAACCATTTTAGCACAGACAGATTACAAAGGTGTTTGAGTTAATTGTGAAAATTAATGAAATGATTAAATAATTCTATTACCTTAACAGCACTCAATTAGCACATTATGATTTTAAAAAATGTACAAACACAATCAGTATACATGCATTTGTTTTAATAAGTGATAACTGGAATGGCATCAAAGAAAATATTCATTCATCTACATAGAATTGAAAGAAGGAAAAAGAAGTGATATTAATACCAGAAAATGCATGTTGTTTGCATTAGGATGCTTCTGTCTGCTTCCATCTGCTTATCTACACTGCAAAAACATGAGGGGTGTTTTGTCCTTATTTTAAAATCTGCATGGGGTGTTTTGTCCACGTTATACTTTTGGGCGTGGGGTGTTTTGTCAGCCTTCAAAAAAACATGTGGTGGTTTTCGTCCACCTATAACAAAATGGACGTGGGGTGTTTTGTCCGTGGGGTGTTTTGTCCTACACTCCTTGACCAGTAATATGTGCCATGCTAAAGCCCATGCTCAAGAACCTAACCTCCAGATCTAGAGTCCAGTGCACCAACCACAAGGCTTCACGCTCCCCTTATCAACAAAAGAGCCACCTCGTGGGAAAACCAACAATGTGGTTTCCGACCAGGTCCGACACAAACCGACCTGTACAGTTACGGTAAAGAGCTAGAATCTTGAAATTTCGGATTTAAGTAGAAGAGGAAATGTACTATCCGAGTAGGGAAAACAAAGGCGCTGATCAGCTTCGCAATTTCTACGCTGATCTGCGCCTTTGTTTTCGCCTAGGCAGATTGTTGGTTTTCCCATGAGGCTCAAATATAACTATTATTTTAGAACATTGAAGTTATCATGGCTCAATACCTTCACAACATAACCTTGGCATTTCACTGTGGACTTAAAACAATTATGAATCAATCATCATGGAGGACTGTGTAAATTAACCTTATTCTCCATGCAATTAATACAGTCAGCATAAGCCAATGAATACATAAACAACATTTTTTTTCTTTTCATTTCAGTCAAAAATGCAACTTACATTATTTCCTTCTTCTTTGCTTTTTCTGTCGCCTTAGCCACCATAGCCGGAGAATAGTTGGTCGACTTATTTAGACCAACCAGGTGTTCATGTTTCCATTTTCCCCTTGTAAAGCTGTTGCCAAGCTGTTTCACCATGGCCGGACATTTACAGTTCTTGTTTCTCACCGTACACCACCAGTAGATTACTGGGGATTTACTCCTGGTTGTCTGTAAAACAGAGAAACTATCCAGTATAATGATAAATGAGCCACCTCGTGGGAAAACCAACAATGTGGTTTCCGAACAGGTCCGACACAAACCGACCTGTACAAGCACAGAAAAGAGCTAGAAGCTTGAACTCTCAGATTTAAGTAGGAGAGGAATTGTACTATTTGAGTAGCAAAAACAAAGGCGCTGATCAGCTTCGCGGTTACCACGAAGCTGATCTGCGTCTTTGTTTTCGCATATGCAGATTGTTGGTTTTCCCATGAGGCGACTCAAATATGTGCCAAAACATGCACTCCAACAAAAACATTTATAAACTCGGTCAAAGAGTGCTTTTCTAGGATAATTTAATGTTTATAACCCTTGAAAGGGAACCATCACCATGTAAAATCCATCAGCTTGGCAAACACCAAATGTTATCTCACACGTCACTCTGTCCCTTGAAATATAGTAGGGAGACCCATTTAGTTTATATATAATTTTTTTCCAATAACCCCTGTTCTGAGCATATGTTAAGTTTATAGCAAACATTTAATGGTTTCTTTTTTTATTTTATGCTGAAATACTATGCAAATAAGCTGAGCTCTACTTTTGTTCACATTTTCACGCCTGGGAAACGGTCAATTTGTACACCGCTGGTGCTCCACGGTAAGTGAAGTTGACGGTTTCCGGTGCCGGAATTGACCGACGTAAATAGAGGGAATTTTACTGGGTCAACCACTTCAAGGTAAAATATTTTCCTTACTCTAAATCTATTCAAAAATCGGAGAATGTCAGATGATGCGCCTGTGATTGGGGATTTTACAGGAACTCATATTACATGAAAACTTTATAAAAGTATGTAGTAATCAGTTTTCGCGTTTGAAATACTGGGTTATTTAGTGAATGTATATGTCTAAAAATGCCTGAATTACGTCATGTACACATTCCACGTGTGGTGTTAAAAACAAAATGCAAAATTTAGAGTACACATTACTGGTTTAAGGTATTGAGTGTAAAAATAACATTTGGTTGCAAGATATTGGAACCAAAATTTTACAAGCGTACCAATTGACGACTGGAGTGCAATTTAACTAATGCATTTGCAATGCTATCATAATAAATTAAAATAAGAACCGTGATATCACTACTTTGATGCATGTTGTTTTCTTTGAGGACAAAATCCCTTTCGGGAATAATGTTGCTTGTCTTTTTGTCCCATTTTCATGCATGCCCATGCTACACTGTCGCAAAGAATCTAGAAATTGCCGAAAGGCATTGCCATATGAATTGTTTATCAAATAGTCTGACCGTCACCTTGCCATTACAAGTTACACTACACAATTTAAGCTGTCTTATAAGCATTTCACCTGCAAAACTTAAATGATTATAATCTTCATGCTTAATTTCTGTGGGTGTCCTAATTGACGATATAGCGTACAATTTGACCAATACTAACACATAGGAGCAACTTGCTGCTTAACTTTAGTATAGACGCCCAGTCCCTTTGGTGTTTGTTCCGATATTTGTGGCTTATGTGAACACGCGATTATAGGTACCAGAAACAGCTTAAACTATTCAAGATAGAAGGTTCAGATGAGGAATTATTGTTGATATTTAATCTTTCAGGTTGACATCTCGTGAAACAAATAAGCCCATATGCTAAAGTAAAAACTTACAGAACTAATTCATCCATCCTGCTTTTGATAACTCATTTGGGATTCGGAATTGCGTGTAGCCATTCTAATGATAATTACTCTGATTGCCAGTCTGAACACCGATTCAAGGGTTTTTCCATATCAGTCTTACAACAGATCCTTGAAGCACAAGTTTTGTTGGCAGGGACAAATTGATTTAATAAAAGAGCCTGTGCATGAGAAAACCAACAATTTGAGTTTCCGACCAGGTCCGACACAAACCAGGCTGTACAGTCACAGAATAAAGCTAGACTCTTGAAACTTTGGATATAAGTAGAAGAGGAATTGTGCTATCCGTGCGGCGAAAACAAAGGCGCTGATCAGCTGTGCAGTTACTGCACAGCTGATCTGCGTCTTTGTTTTCGCAAATGCAAATTGTTGATTTTCTCATGCACAGGCTCAAAAAATAAAATATGAAGCATGTGTCGCCTTTGTTGACTGAAATCTAATAATGTACAGGTATATATTACAGCCCAATAGAAGAAAGACATGCACAATTATCGATATTCAAGTGCTCTATTCTTTCAGCCCAGTCCCATCATTGATGATTTTCCATCTTTTTATAATACATGTATATAGCATTAAATACAACTATTCCTTGTCATTCAGAAATTCACCTATACGCACAGTGTGTAGACCCCGATTTGTAGACTATCATTTGTTTAAGTTTCCAGATGGGCTTTAAGGGAAAACGACTAAAGATGTTGGTTTTAACCACCAGCGTGAAACCACGTACAAGGAAACCGCTCATATGATTACTGGTTAACCGCTTAAAGGGCCTGAGCCTGTCCTTGGAAAGTGGTTGAGTCAAACCATCCATAAACATAAACTTTTATTTGTTGCTTGGATGCCATATTTCAAAGCTAATTTCGCATGTCATGACATCCCAATGTTGGATGGAAGTCAACATAAAATGGAGGCCACTGACACGGTGACGTCCCGGAGCCGAATGTGTTGACCGGGGGACGTATTCAGCAACAAACAAACAAATCTTTGTATAATAACTTGCTGAAAAAAACTTTTGTCGGCATGAGATATATCTTAAAATAGATGTATGTTCCATTGTTGATAAATATATCATTAACAACACAATTTCCCATTAGTTAAATTTCACGCCGATCGTCAATTGGTACACGTTTGAGAAAAAAGACCCATTGTTCATCATTTAGCAATAAACAAACAAATCTATGTATAATAACTTGCTAAAAAACATTTGTCGGCATGAGATTTATTTTAAAATAGATGTACTTTCCATTGTTGATAAATATATCATTAACAACACAATTTCCCATTAGTTAAATTTCACGCCGATCGTCAATTGGTACACTTTTGAAAAAATGACCCATGGTTCACCTGTTTTAAACTCCACTTTTTAGTTTTCCATATAAATTGCACGCTACTGACTTTTGTTTTAATTCGAGGCTATCAGATCAAACTTGGGATGGCTATATCGGAAATTTGGATCACTTTTTATCCCACAACACAAGTTTTGACCAGGGTTTCCTAAACGCGAAAAACGATATGTGGATAAATGGTAAGTTTTTGTGCATGTCTTTTTGTATGCACGGTCTTTATTCATTAGCCCATCATCTGACATTCTCGGATTTTTAGGTACAGTGGGTAAAGAAAAAAAAACTTACCTCAAACAAACTCGGGTACAACACAAAACTTTGATTTGACCCAACAACTCCTACACCGGAAACCGTCAATTTCTCTTTCTATGGAGCACCGGCGGAGTACAAATTGACCGTTTCCCGGGTGTGATTTTGCAAAGGGAAGATAGGTTTTCTGAATGAGTCACGACATGAGAAACCCCGTCTTTGGAATTTCCAACCAGGTATGACACAAACTGGCCTGTACAGCAACAGAAAAATGCTAGATGCTTAAAATTTAGGATACATCTAGAAGAGGAATTGTACTATTCATGTAGTGAAAACAAAGCTGCTGATCAGCTGCACAGCTGATCTGTGTCTTTGTTTTCGTGTATGCAAAACACAGATTTTCTCATGATGTGGCTCAAAACATAAAAATCATATATGAGAAGCCAAGACTTACCTTCATTGTGTATGAGAAGCCAAGACTGTCCACCAGTTTATCTTTTCCCCTCTTGGTACCTCCCCTCAATATCCTGTAGGTCACTGCAGTTGACTTACCATCATTGTGTATGAGAAGCCAAGACTTACCTTCATAGTGTACGAGAAGCCAAGACTGTCCACCAGTTTATCATTTCCCCTCTTTGTACCTCCTGTAAAAGATCATGTAGGTCACTGCATCTCTACTTACCTTCATGGTGTATGAGAAGCCAAGACTGTCCACCAGTTTATCATTTCCCCTCTTGGTGCCTCCACACAATAACCTGTAGGTCACTGCAGTTGACTTACCTTCATGGTGTATGAAAAGCCAAGACTGTCCACAATTTTATCATTTCCCCTCTTGGTACCTCCCCTCAATATCCTGTAGGTCACTGCAGTTGACTTACCTTCATTGTGTATGAGAAGCCAAGACTGTCCACCAGTTTCATCATTTTCCCTCTTGGTACCTCCCCTCAATATCCTGTAGGTCACTGCAGTTGACTTACCTTCATTGTGTATGAGAAGCCAAGACTGTCCACCAGTTTCATCATTTTCCCTCTTGGTACCTCCCCTCAATATCCTGTAGGTCACTGCAGTTGACTTACCTTCATTGTGTATGAGAAGCCAAGACTTACCTTCATAGTGTACGAGAAGCCAAGACTGTCCACCAGTTTATCATTTTCTCGGTACCTCCACTCAATACCCTGCAGGTCACTGCATCTCTTACTTACCTTCATGAAGTATGAGAAGCCAAGACTGTCCACCAGTTTATCATTTTCTCGGTACCTCCACTCAATACCCTGCAGGTCACTGCATCTCTTACTTACCTTCATGAAGTATGAGAAGCCAAGACTGTCCACCAGTTTATCATTTTCTTGGTACCTCCACTCAATACCCTGCAGGTCACTGCATCTCTTACTTACCTTCATGGTGTATGAGAAGCCAAGACTGTCCACCAGTTTATCATTTCCCCTCTTGGTGCCTCCCCTCAATATCCTGTAGGTTACTGCATCTCTGAAATTATATACATGTGCATGTTGACATCAAATTAATGTATGCCAGGTACAGTTTTTTCATAAAGACGGGCCTGTGGTATTGCCATGTCTGACTTGCCCAGACTTGACAATGCAGGACATGTGAATCAGCTTTTAACAACAAGTCACTAAACCTACAATAGTTCACCCCTTTTGGCAAACAAACATGTATATGATTGCATTCTTAAGAAATATCGAATTGAGATGTTCCACTACAAATAAGAATTTAAGGTATAGGAGCACAGAAAAAAGTGAAAAATATTTTTACATATTTTGCCATCCATAAAATCAAATCACCACCAAAAAGTCCCTGGGGATTTTCTTTTCCTTTTTTTTTTTTTTTTTTTTTTTTTTTTTTTTGGGGGGGGGGGGGGGGGGTGGACCTTTTAATGTCTTGTACTGTCCTTCCTTTTCTGCCTTGTGTCCGCATTGGGATTCTAAATTTATACCCCGGGAGCTAATTTGACCTACCTTGCACCCCCCCCCTCCCAGGACAATTTTTCATGGGTGCCAAATCGTTCATTGGGACCCCAGAAATGCAAAGAATTTTTGTCCTCAAAGATAAACTCAATTGCACTATGAAAAAATGCATGGTTTCCATGGCAACCATTAAAGCGATTCTTGAGCATGGGGGTTTACATAGAAAATTGACCACATCTCCATTTTTACTTATCCTAGACCACTGAAATTGATCTCATTTTAAAGCTTAGATATAGCCCTTTCATCCTACAGTGAGTAATGCAAATTTTTGAATTTGCATATTCATGAATTTGAATGAAAACTTTAAAAATGACAGAAAAAGCGTTAAAAATCCATAAATAAACTAATTTCAGGCCCAAACTGTCATTCTGACACTTTATTATTAAACCAGTAATATTATATGACAAATGTATTGATGATCTGGGCCTATATGAAAATTATCTCATTTGCATATTCATGAATATTAATAAAAATGTCAAAAAATGAGGAAAAACGAGGGAAAAACTATATCCATTGCAAGGATTTGGATAGGTTATTAGGTCTATCTTGCATCCATTTAACCAATTCCCATGGCTGCCAGTGTGGTCAGAGGGACCACCTAAATGGCATAAAATATTGTCCTCAATAATGAACACATTTGCATGATGTAAAATGACAGTCTTCACCCACCCCTCGTGCAATTCTAAAGAATAGGAGGTACTTACAAAAACACCCACATCCCACCAATAGCATGCTCTAGGATACTATAATTGGTCTGATAGTGATGAACCTAACAATTTAACCTTGCTACCTTATATTTATATCATAGAATTTGCTTATTCATGAAAATTAATAAAAAAAAAAACATTCTAAATTGGAGAAAAATCGTGGAAAAAATAGGGGTGTATATGCAAAATCGCTTGTACAAGAGCTATTGATAAACCCAGAATACTGAAAGAGGTTTCAAATGAAGGCTATTGCAATGTACTATGACCCTGAAGTATGATATAAGAATAATCTGAATTTCAATTTCATTAATTTTAATGAAAACTTAAGAAATTTGAGAGAAAAAGTTAAAAACTTATATGGGTAAACTTACAAAATGACTTGCATCTCAGCTATAAAAAGCCCTATAGTGCTCAAAATGGTATCAAATGGTGGCTATGGCAATATCATACCATCCTGTACAACAGTATTTAAGTCATTTGATTTTTTGTTTGAAGAATATTAACAAAACCTTTTGAATTTAGTGAAAAAATACGAAAAAATAATGGGGTATACGTAGAACCAGAGGACCATTGGTCCTGAGAACGCTCACCTGAAGCCTGATCCTGCAGTATTAAGTCATCATGAAATGACCTTGACCTTGAATACTCACACACCTTTATTGAATTCATAAGTTGTCTGCATCTGCAAAGTTTCAGGTCTCAGGCTGCAATAGTTTCCAAACCCAGTGATTTATGAGAAAACCACAATTTTAATTTTGATATTTAAATGACCTTGGGTCAAGGTCAAGAAATGACCTTGGCCTTCATTAATTACTTACCTTCATTGACTCCATTGGTTGTCTGCATCTAGCAACTTCCAGGTCTCAGACTGCAACAGTTTCCAAAATATCCATTGTTTCCGCCTTTTCCCATGTAAAAGCCTATGTTTCCAAAATTGACCTTGCCGTAAAATAGGTCAAGGTCATCCTATGGTCATCATTTGATCAAACTAGGATGGGCTGGAGTCCCAAATGCTACATACCAAGTTTCGCGAAAATTGGCCTGCCGGTTCTGGAGAAGAAAATTTTTGAGTGGTTTTTACCATATATGGGCGTGGCGGCCATCTTGGTAATGTGACCTGGATTTCGTGATCAAACTTTCGTCTCCCCTACCCATGGATGCTCCACATAAAATTTCACTTTGATTGGCCCAGCAGTTTCAGAGAAGATCTTTGAAAAGTGTGTATGGACAACAGACTGGTCAAGGTCAAGAGATGACCTTGACCTACATTAATCACATACCTTCATCTACTCCATTAGTTGTTTGCATCTACCACTTTTCAGGCATCAGGCTGCAATAGTTTTCAAAAAATCCATAGTTTTCACTTTTTCCCATGTAAAAGCCTATGTTTCCAAATTTGACCTTGACGTAAATTAGGTCAAGTCATCCAAGGGTCATCATTTTATCAAACTATGATGGGCTGAAGTTCCCAATGCTACATACCAAGTTTCGTGGAAATCGGCCAACCGGTTCTGGAGAAGAATATTTTTGAGTGCTTTTTACCATATATGGGCGTGGCAGCCATCTTGGTCATGTGGCCTGGATTTCGCATTTAAACTTTTGTCTCCCCTACCCATGGATGCTCCACATAAAATTTCACTTTGATTGGCCCAGCAGTTTCAGAGAAGAAGATCTTTGAAAAGTGTGTATGGACGACAGACTGGCCAAGGTCAAGAGATGACCTTGACCTACATTAATCACATACCTTCATCTACTCCATTAGTTGTTTGCATCTACCACTTTTCAGGCATCAGGCTGCAATAGTTTTCAAAAAATCCATAGTTTTCACTTTTTCCCATGTTAAAGCCTATGTTTCCAAAATTGATCTTGCCGTAAATTAGGTCAAGGTCATCCTAGGGTCATAATTTTATCAAACTATGATGGGCTGGAGTCCCAAATGCTACATACCAAGTTTCATGAAAATCGGCCTGCCGGTTCTGGAGAAGAAGATTTTTGAGTGGTTTTTACCATATATGGGCGTGGCAGCCATCTTGGTCATGTGACCTGGATTTCGCAATCAAACTTTCGTCTCCTCTACCCATGGATGCTCCACATAAAATTTCACTTCGATTGGCCCAGCAGTTTCAGAGAAGAAGATCTTTGAAAAGTGTGAATGGACGACAGACTGGCCAAGGTCAAGAGATGACCTTGACCTACATTAATCACATACCTTCATCTACTCCATTAGTTGTTTGCATCTACCACTTTTCAGGCCTCAGGCTGCAATAGTTTTCAAAAAATCCATAGTTTTCACTTTTTCCCATGTAAAAGCCTATGTTTCCAAATTTGACCTTGCCGTAAAATAGGTCAAGGTCATCCAAGGGTCATCATTTTATCAAACTATGATGGGCTGAAGTCCCTGATGCTACATACCAAGTTTCGTGGAAATCGGCCCACCGGTTCTGGAGAAGAAGATTTTTGAAGGGTTTTTACCATATATGGGCGTGGCGGCCATCTTGGTCATGTGACCTGGATTTCGCGATCAAACTTGAAATGCTCCTTCCCAAGGAGGCTCCACATAAAATTTCAACTAGATCGGCCACGCGGTTTCAGAGAAGAAGATCTTTGAAATTGTGGACGACGACGACGACGACGGACGGACGACGGACGGACGCCGGATCATGGCCATCCTATAAGCTCACCTTGTGAGCCTTCGGCTCAGGTGAGCTAAAAACGGACATATCTTGGCTACTGAAAGCCCTAGAGAGCTATATTTGGTATCAAATGATTGCTAGAACAATGTTCTATAACCATGTAATCAGCAATATAAACATCAACTATTGTTGGTGTATGTATACCAAAGAGATTGTCATAAATAAGAGAAAAATCGACGATAAAATAAGGGGTGCACCAACAAAATTGCTTATATCTCAACTGCTAATATCCGTAGAGTGCTGAAAATGGTACCAATAGATAGCTAGGAGAATGCTCTACAGTCATGTGGTCTGATAGTTTAACAAAATGTTATAAAATTTTCTGAATGTTACATAAAGTTTTGAAAAATTGTGAAAATAACAGAAAATTGAAGGCTGTGCTTAAACAAAATTTATTAAATCTTGCTTGCCAGCAAAGATGATTCAAATATCTGAGTACCTGGCAATAAAACATTGTCCTAGCAATAAATTGATGCCATTTTGAGTTCTCTATGGCTATTGGTAAATGAGATATTAGCGATTTGGTTGGTGTACCCCGTCATTTTTCATTGATTTTTCTCTTATTTATGACAATCTCATCAATATCCATACAACAACAATAGCTGATGTTATATATTGCTGATTACATGGTCATAGAACATTGTCCTAGCAATCATTTGATACCAATTATAGCTCTCTAGGTCTTTCATTAGCCAAGATATGTGCGTTTTTCTACGTATACCCCCATTATTTTTCTGAATTTTTTCACTAAATTCAAAAAGTTGTGTTAATTTTCTTCAAACAACATATCTAATAACTCAAATATTGTAGTACAGGATGGTTTAATATTGCCATAGAAACCATTTGATACCATTTTTAGCACTATAGGACTTTTGACTGCTGAGATGCAAGTCATTTTGTAGGTTAACCCATATAAGTTTTTCACTTTTTCCCTTAAATTTCTTAAGTTTTTATGAAAATCCATGAAACTGAAAAACAGATCATTCTTAAATCATACTTCAGGGTCATAGTACATTGCAATAGCATTCATTTGAAACCTATTTCAGCATCTTGGGTTTATTTATAGCTCTGGTACAAGCGATTTTGTATGTATACCCCCTACTTTTCCATGATATTTCTCCATTTTTAATGTCTTTTTTTATTAATTTTCATGAATAAGCAAATTCAATGATTAAAATATAAGGTATCAAGGTTAAATTGTTAGGTTCATGCATCACTATCAGACCAATTATAGTATCCTAGAGCACGCTATTGGTGTGATGTATTTTTGTAGGTACTCCCTATTCTGTAGAATCACACTAGGGGTTGGTGTGGAGACTAGGTCATTTTACATCATGCAAACATGTTTATCATTGAGGACAATATTTTATGGCATTAAGGTGGTCCCTCTGACCACACTAGCAGCATTCAGAATTTGTCCAAGGGATGAAAGGTAGACCTTATAACCTATCCAATACCTTGCAATGAAGATATTCTTTCCCTCGTTTTTCCTCAATTTCTATCAATTTCATTAATATTCATGAATATGCAAATGAGATAATGATCATATAGGCCCAGGTCATCAATAAATTTCCCATATGATATTACTGGTTCAATAATAAAGTGTCAGAATGACAGTTTGGGTCTGAAATTAGTTTATTTATGGGTTTTTAACTATTTTTCTGTCATTTTTAATGTTTTCATTAAAATTCATGAATATGCCAATTCGAAAATTTGCATAACTTACTATAGGATAAAAGGGCTATGTCTAAGCTTTAAAATGAGACCAATTTCAGTGGTCTAGGATAAGTAACAGTCGGGATATGATCAATTTTCTATGACCACCCCCATGCTTAAGAATCGTGTTAATGGTTGCCATGGAAACCATGCATTTTTTCATAGTGCAATTGAGTTTATCTTTGAGGACAAAAATTCTTTGCATTTCTGGGGTCCCAATGAACGATTTGGCACCCATGAAAAATTGTCCTGGGGTGGGGGGGGTGCAAGGTAGGTCAAATTAGCTCCCGGGGTATTATGAATTCCTGGACCTTCTATTCTTACTTTCCTTGATTTTTCAACCTACCCAACTTTACCATAGGTCTCCTCATATTCTGCATCCCCACCTATTTCCTCAGTTTTCATAGTCGATGGCCCAACATCTTCCACACCAACCAGATGGGCTGCCAACAGTGCCGTCACATTGTCATACATCTTTCCATTCACTTCAATCCCTGACCTGACTACAGTATTCTCCGACACAGATGGTACATTAGCATACTCGGCATCCTCCATTCCTTGGCTAGTCCCCGCCATATAACTGTCAGTTGTCGATACACTCGTTTGTCCTGCTGCTACATGGCCGATATCTCCAACAGATGATGACGCACCAGCAAGAACTTGAGTAACTGTCGCAAAGTTGTCTATATTACCGACTGACAGGAGGCTGGCTTCTGCCGCAGCTTTCAAGATTTCAGCCTCTGAGATTGTTGCCATAATGCCAGCTCCTCAAAACTGCAAAATATAACGAAATGTGTCATGAGATAATTTGAGGGGCTTCAGATCAAACCAAATATGAGCTGCCACACAAGAAAACCGGTCTTCTGGATTTACGACCAGGTCTGACACAAACAAGCCTGTACAGTCTCAGAACATGGTTAGTGGCTTGAAATTTTGGATACAAGTAGAAAAGGGATTGTACTGTCCGAGTAGCGAAAACAAAGGCGCTGATCAGCTTCGCAATTACTGCAAAACCGAACGTTGCGGACCTTGATGGTTCTATTTGATCAAACAATTTCCAATTGAATAAAACAGGATTACACATGGTTGACACGTGGTGAGTGCCTCGTGGAGGTGTCTTGACGTCACGGCGTGCGCTGCGCTTTGTCGCGTGAGCATGGAAAGCTTCTTCTTGATTGGCTTGCGTTGCTCTCAAAAAGTGGGAGCAAATAAGCTAGCTGAATGCGTAAATATCACAGAAATTATGGATTTAAAGCAGGAAATCAGAGACTTTTCTTATGGAACATCACCTGGAGAGAAAATTTAATATCTCTGTGAACAGTATGCGAAGTGAGGGTGAGCGGGATTTAGTTTTTCACAGTGAATTTCGGGTTTCAAAATTTGATGTGTAAAGTGAAACTATTTTTGACCAATTAGTACATGTTTGGCACTGAGGCTGTATGACACATTCGGAAAGCTTTTGTGTAAACATGCATGGAGATTGTAAATAACAGCTGAAGGTCTGAGTCTACTGGTCTAGGTCGGAACGTAGTTGCGAAACCTCACTCCACTACGTTCCGTTGCGGATCTTGATGGTTCTATTTGATCAAACAATTTCCAATTGAATAAAACAGGATTACACATGGTTGACACGTGGTGAGTGCCTCGTGGAGGTGTCTTGACGTCACGGCGTTGCGCGCTTTGTCGCGTGAGCATGGAGAGCTTCTTCTTGATTGGCTTGCGTTGCTCTCAAAAAGTGGGAGCAAATAAGCTAGCTGAATGCGTAAACATCACAGAAATTATGGATTTAAAGCAGGAAATCAGAGACTTTTCTTATGGAACATCACCTGGAGAGAAAATTTAATATCTCTGTGAACTAGCTCGTTTGCTCTTATTTTTTCACACGACGCTAAGCCAATCAGAAAGAAGCTCTCCATGCTCACGTGACAAAGCGCGCAACGTGATGTTAAGGCACACCCGTGACGTCCAGAAGTTCAACTAAGGTCAAGTTCGGATGCACTGACCACGTGTCAACCATGTGTAATCCGGTTTTATTCAATCGGAAATTGTTTTGATCACATAGAACCATCAAGGTCCGCAATGGAACGTAGTGGAGTGAGGTTCCGCAACTAGGTGTTTAGATAGACTCAGACCTTCAGCTGTAAAACTCAGACCTTCAGCTGTTATTTACAATCTCCATGCATGTTTACACAAAAGCATTCCGAATGTGTCATACAGCCTCAGTGCCAAGAGTGTACTAACCGGTCAAAAATAGTTTTACTTAACACATCAAATTTTGAAACCTGAAATTCACTGTGAAAAACTAAATCCCGCTCAACCTCACTTTGCATACTGTTCACAGAGATATTAAATTTTTTCTCCATGTGATGTTCCATAAGAAAAGTCTCTGATTTCCTGCTTAAAATCCATAATTTCTGTGAGATTTACACATTCAGCTAGCTCGTTTGCTCTCATTTTTTACGCAACGCTAACAGAAAGAAACTCTCCATGCTCACGTGACAAAGCACGCATCGTGACGTCAAGGCACACACCTGATGTCACAAAGGTCAAGTTCTGATGCACTGACCACGTGTTAACCATGTGTAATCCTGTTTTATTCAATCGGAAATTGTTTTGATCAAATAGAACCATCAAAGTCCGCAACGGAACGTAGTGGAGTGAGGTTCCGCAACTAGGTGTTTAGACAGTAGGTCAGAACGTAGTTGCGGAACCTCACTCCACTACGTTCCATTGCGGACCTTGATGGTTCTATTTGACAATAACAATTAACATTTAACACTTTACTTTTAACATTTTACAATTAGAATGACGGACCGGCAAAAAATGCAATACACAATTAACATTCAACATTTTACAATTAACATGATGGACCGGCGAAAAATGCAATTAACAATTGACATTTAACATTTTACAATTTGCATGACGGTGAAAAATGCAATAAACAATTATCATTTAACATTATACAATTAGCCAGACGGACCGGCGAAATATGCAACTAACAATCAACAATTGAAATTTAACATTTTACAATTTGCATGACGGGTCATTTAGCAATCTGCAATTAAGTTTTCGCATTTACTTTTTTTTTTCAAATTCTAAATTACCAATTATCATTTAGCAAGTACTATTTATTCTATTATGTATGGAACGCCGGTCCGTCATGCAAATTGTAAAATGTTGAATGTCAATTGCTAATTGTTAATTGCATTTTTCGTTGGTCCGTCATGCTAATTGTAAAATGTTAAAAGTAAAGTGTTAAATGTTAATTGTAAATTGCAATTTTCTCTGGTACATCATGCTAATTGTAAAATGTTAAAAGTAAAGTGTTATATGTTAATTGCATTTTATGCCGGTCCGTCATGCTAATTGTAAAGTGTTAAATGTAAAATATTAAATGTTAAATGCTATTTGTTAATTGCATTTTTCGCCAATCCATCATACTAAGTGTGAAATGTTAATTGCATTTTAAGCTGGTCCATCATACTAATTTTTAAATGTTAATAAATGATAATTTCAATTCTGATTGTCATTCATTGTAATTCGTAAATGCATTTTGCTAATAACAATTAACATTTAATACTTTACTTTTAACATTTTACAATTAGCATGACGGACCCGCGAAAAATGCAATAAACAATTAACATTTTACAATTTGCATGACGGTGAAAAATGCAATAAACAATTAACATAATTGATAAATAGTACTTGTACTAAAGTACTATTTTACATTTAACATTTTACAATTAGCATGACGGACTGGCGAAAGATGCAATTAACAATTGACATTTAACATTTTACAATTTGCCTGATGGATCATTTAGCAATCTGCAATTAAGTTTTCGCATTTACTTTTTTTTTTTTTTTTCAAATTTTAATTTACCAATTATAATTTAGCAAGTACTATTAATCAATTATGTTACTAATTATAACTTCCCAACCACCATCTAGTACAGTATTGCCCTATAATTAACAATTAACAATTAGCATTTAGCATTTTACAATTAGCATGACGGACCAGCGTTTCATAATGGAGATTGTAAATAACAGCTGAAGGTCTGAGTCTACTAGTAGTCGGAACGCAGTGGAGTGAGGTTTCGCAGCTAAACTGTTGGCTGTTCTGTTCCTTCTCACCAAGACTGCCATCATCGTCATACCTTTATAATCTAGATGTCAAATCGCGGTCATGTCCTATTGGCAGAATAAGTTCTTCTTTCCCCTTGTAAAATGTGGGTGGAGAACGAAATTCCTCTCACTCTCAGCGCGTCGTCAAAAGTACGAAAAATGTAACCGTTGAAAACAACCTGAAATAAGGCTCTCTCGGAAAATAACTCAATTATAATTATAAGAAAAACTATTTACTATCTGACAGCTAAATGGCAATTGTGTTGATTGACTAACGCCTCCAATATTTTGTGTAATATTTTCATCCCATTTGTTCGACCTTTCTCAGCGTAGAAAATGGCGGCGGGTCGAACGACAGCGCTCTCCGCGCACGCGTACGAACCAAGGGAGGTTATGAGAAAGAAAATCAACAAGTATAGGCTTATTTCAAAAATAAATTGCCCAATTCTGTTACGTGCCAGGCGTAACTAGAAGATTAAGGAAACCAACAAGTTGGTTAGCCAGCAACAAGCTTTGTTTAAAATTTAACAAATCTATTTAGAAGTGATTTAACCAGTAATTACATGTGAAACAATCAAAAGCATATATACAATCAAACAAAAATGAATGTACAATACCTTTCAAGATGTTAATTCCCTTAAAGAATGTCTGAATGTCCCTCAGAATTTTTTTAACACAAGTCTGTATCAGTTTCTGATCCCAAGAATTAAAGTTTGTTTCGAAATAGCACTATGTCCCAATCCAGAATCGAATATCACAAAGTAATCCAAGAATAAGTTTAAATTCCAGTAAGATAGATTTTGACTTCTTAATAGTAACAGTACCCAAAGTATGTTTTACTCTAGTCATCATCATCATCATCATCATCATCATCATCATCATCATCATCATCAACATCATCAAAGCATCACCGATAACAATAGCAGCAGTATCATCATCATCATCATCATCATCATCATCATCATCATCATCATTATCATCTTAGCACCTGGCGGCCCCCGTGGCCGAGCGGTTAAGAGCACTCGATCACATGATCACACCGCTTTGTCTGGCGTGGGTTCAAGCCCCGCTCTGGCCACATGTGAGACAAGCCAAGTTCTGCTTGCGGGTGTGTCAGGTGGTTTTTCTCGGGGTTCTCCCGTTTTCGTCACACCTACTGATTGGCCCGTCTCATATAAGCTGAAATAGGCCTAATCTTGAAAGGGACGTAAAACTGAATCCAAAATAAATAAATAAATAAATAAATAAAATTAAAAAAAAATCGTAGCACCTATTCTCACCAAAATCTACAGAAGCTCTCTATCCACAGGTATTGTACCCCCGGATTGTACCTGATGATTGAAAAACTGCTCTCGTAGCCAACGCCCCAAATGCAAACCCAGTAATTGTAGGCATATTTCATTGACCTGTATAGCCTCCAAATTGATAGAACGCATTCTTGTTTCTAATATTATGACTCACTTTGATTAAAAAAAACCCTCCTAAATTCTTTTCAACACGGTTTTCGCTCTAAACATAGCTGTGAAACTCAACTTGTAAGCTTTAGTCAGGAAATTTGGGACAGCCTTGAAAATTACAAACAAACTGACCTTATTATAATTATAATGGATTTTAACAAAGCGTTTGACAAAGAGGACCATAACTTACTTATATATATACTATATTTCAGTATGGCATCCATGGCAGGAAAAACTTACTTATAAGGTAGATAGAGTTCAGAGAGCAGCAGCTAGACACTGTCTTAATAATTACGACGTCACTAGCAGTGCCACTGAAATGCTTAAAGTTCTAAACTGGCAAACACTTGAAAACAGAAGATCCAAAATTCCCTTATCCTGTTATATAAAATCAAACACAACCTAGTTGCCATAGATCATCACCATCATCTAACTGAAACTAAAAACTTAAATTTCTTTGTACCATATTCCCTGACTTTGTACCAAATGAACTCATATTTTCCTAGAACAATCAAGCACTGGAATAGTCTCCCAAACAGTATTAAGGCCAGTCCCATCCTAGGTGATTTCACTTCTGGCCACGGTCACATTTTAAAAATCGCACCATTTTATGTTTTTAACTGTAGTAAATGTAGCTCTTTTAGTTTCATAAACATCGATCATTTCATCAATGCCTTAACATCACCCATTTTCATTATTTTCCAGCTGTTCCCGACAGCGCCTCCCAGTAATAATCAGCAATTGGTTGTTGGGAGTATAGAAGTAGAAGTAGATCATCATCATCATCATCATCATCATCATCATCATCATCATCATCATCATCATCAATAACAACAACAACAACAACAACAATAATAATAATAACAACAACAACAACGTCGTCGTGTCGTCGTCGTCATCATCATCATCATCATCATCATCATCATCATCATCATCAAGTCGTTAACTAACGTTATTTCTTATCACTGAGTGACTCGCAATACGTAGTATGAATCATAATTCCTGTATTATCTTGTAGTAATTCAAAAACAGAAATACACACATTTGCAAAAATTCGAATGTAGTCTTAAGTTACATATACAGTAGAAGAAACTCCCCGTTCGGGAATCATTGACCAGTTTTGTGACCTTTGTCAAAATGACAGGTAAATGTTACTATAATTAGTAAATTGATGCTCGATCGGGAGCTTTTCTGTCATTTTTATAGTACCCTTACAAAACTCAAAAAATGTGTCACAGTTTTTGTTTAATCAAGATGAAACTTTGCAGGCTTAAAGATGAATAATATATCTAACTTTCTACCGTGCAGAATTTTTTTATTTTGTTTTGTTAAAAAGTTATTCAATTATTAAAATATGATTTTTTTCCCAATAACTCCGATTCCAGATCGGCAACGGAAATTGTTTATTGATGCCCAATCTGGAATCAAACTTTAATGGTAAAACTCTTGTATTCCTGTTCGGGATCACACAACAGAATATAGTGCGGATTACCTTGAATTGGCTCCATTTGTTAAGCATGTGAATCATCTCAAAATGTGATATTAATGGATTTTAAAAACTGTGCCGATTTAAGTGCTATAAAAGCAAATGCACATGCATACTCGTAAGTTAGTGTGCACGCTTTTTCAAATGTTAAAACAAAATGCTAAACAATGATAACAGAAATTTGGATAGACGGAATATTTCCATCGGTATTCCGTTAAACTTCTCCATACCAGGGAAGTGGAACGAGGTACCAAAGTGGAGCGGAGTGACAGTTAGCCAGCTGATCTAAAATTTGGAATAAAAGATTAAATCGCTAAATCTTGTTTTGGAATCAGTGGTTGTTTTTGAATGAGACCAAAGTTTTCTTTATTACCTGTGCATGATTTTAAACAGGCTACCCATAGTCAAAATGGCTGGTCGTTTTGGAAAAAGACGTGGAACTGTTTGTTTGCATCAAGAATGGAATATTGACAAACAAAAGATTATTGATCGCAGTTTCATCGGAAAAGCTATTCTTGAACCACTAGATAAGATTAATATGAATGATAAGCATTCTACGAATATGTTGTACTGTAAAGGGTGCATTGATTATGTAACGGCAACTTGTACAGAGTGTGGTAAAACAAACTGTGGTATAGATGGGAGTGTACAAGCAGATATTTGTGTGACTACCGAAACTACAGAATCACAGACTGACAGTTCCATATATAGAAAGGTACAAGTAGGCAACGATCAGGAAAAGGCACAATCAGAAAAAGATTCCCACTCCAAACACCGAGGTGGGGACAAAACTAAATTAACGATCTGGTACTTATGCCCTGAAAACATTTCGTAAGCCGAATGAGCAGTTATTTTCCCAATTGGTGGCCACTCAGTTACCTAAACTTAACTAAAAATATGAAAACATACATAAAGCGCCAACAGCAAACAAAAAAAAAACAAAAAAAAAACAAAACAAAAAAAAAAAAAAAAAAAAAAAAAAAAAAAAAAAAAAACACAAAAACACCAAGACATAAAACAAAAAGAACCGCCACAGAAGTATCGCATTGGAACGATCAGTATTAAATATAAAATTACTGGCGGGCTTAAATCGATTTTAAAGGTACCTAACCTCACCCTCAGCTTCAGCAATGGTTCATGACATTTAGTTAGTTGTTCGGTTCTCATGGTGAATCTCTAGCTAGTCAATGAATCATCAAATACATAAAAGAATACATAAAAGGTATACTTAGTAATAGTGAATAACAGTAATTCTCTCTGGTGTCGTTTTGCCAGGCTTATAGCATCACTGATGAGGCTTTAGTCACTGAAACTGTGGTATAGCCCTTACCCTCTCATATTAATATGTTCACTAAAGGATTTCAATTTTCCTTTTTTTACAAGTTTAACAGAAGACCTGTTTCTTGGTGCAAACAACTGTTTTCTATAACATGTATAATAAAATTACAGTAGGCCAAAGTATTTTCTTTTTCACTTTGCAGAACCAACATCAATTTCATTGACTGAAATCCCAGTAGTTTTCTTTCAACACCATTGGTCACTCGTTTGGTTACATAATGATCCTAATTATTCAGTCATATCAAAGCTAAAGTCTAAAAACTTGCCTCTGATAATGGTTTTCCGTGAATAATTTTTGTGTAGACGGCAATAGGAAAATTATTTTCTTGTCAAAATCTTGATCTTAATTTGTCCTAATAGGACCTGCAAAAATTTAGAAAATCGGTGAATAGATGTACATGTAGTTTTAATAGCCAAAATGAAATTTGAATAAGGATTTTGCAGTGTCAAGGGATAAAATCGATGATCATGAAAATGCTTACTTTTTGAAAATTTTTACTTGACCATGAAGATTGCGTCTGAGGTGTGTCGTTTAATATTGATTTTGAGCAATCATAACAAAATATAAAGAATTCCCTTGCATGAGATTTTTGTACAGAAAATTCGTATTTAAAAATGTTTTTGACCAGAACTTTTTTATTGGTCAACCGATTTTCAAAATTTTTGCTGCACATTTTGCGACAAACTAAATGCTACATTGTGACAAGAAAATATTTAATCTTTATTGAAACAGTTGTAAAATATCTGCGAAAAACCATTATCAGACGCTAGGAAATACGAGTACACTTTAGATCATTTTATTATAATTTCTCTATTTGTAGCTTGCTCACATGAAGAAAAACAAAGGCTTGCCTATGCCCTCGGTAGAGGAGAAAGGGAAATTATTATGAAAGATACTATAGAAGTAGGATCTGTCTACAAAAACACTGACTTGCTTAAATCTCTGAAACTAGACATCTTTCTTAAGAAGCGGAAACAAAGTTCTTATGTCCTTCTTAGATGGAATATAAAAGACAAAACAGGGTCAGAAAATTTAATTGCAAAGTGTGTGGCCATGAAAAAAATATAAAGTTTGAACAATCCTGCTTTGGTAGCACCAATGTCTTTCATTAAACATTACAATATCAGGCATCTCAAAGTCGTGTTTGCATTGATATGAATGGATTAGTAGGACCCTCTGCAAGTTACCCAACAGTGTCAAATTGGTTGGCCTCGCAAAGCACTCAGCCAATACCATTCCCTTTGTCTGACTACCAGCTAGCGTTCGATAATGATCAAGTGGTGGGTAAATCATGGCAGATCACGAGTACCCACAATGCATGTTTTGTAGCAAAAAAGAGAAGAAAAATAGGTATACCCCAGTTTCACTAATAAAAGTTGGGTATAAGGGGGTGTATATAACACGGACATGTTCTCCAGATGGCAGTGATGGACGAGCAGAACTTGACTTGTCTCACATGTGCCTTGTGAGGGGATTGAATCCACACTGATAACAGTGGTGAGATGATCGAATGATCAAAAGCGGTATAAAAATCAGCGACCTTCAACACTCAGTCGCAGGGCCATTTTTTAAAGCTGTAAAGAAGTCCCATTCAACAATTTTTCAGACATTTTAGAACAAAAGTGGCACTTTCCTGGATATCAAGCAGTACTCTGGAGAGTTATTGTGTCTGATTCAAAGACACAACACAACGTCCTCGATGGGAGATCAAACTTTGGTCCTCTTGATTTTGTGTCGACACTCTACCGCAAGCCCAGCTCGCTCCCAATGACCAGATGAACTGGAACCCCTGTGAAACAGTTTGTCACATGACATGAAACAGTTCATTGAAACTGGCTTTTACTGAATGTGTTGAAAAACAGTCCAAAATGTTTAATTATTACCCTTTAAATAGTATGTTGGGTAATATAACAATTGACATGTCATTTGTTTTGATTTTACAGAAAACACAGACTTTGAAATGTTCCTGATCAGGAACTACTGATTCCAAATTAAGGAATACATCTGGTTTTCAATGCCTTGAATGGCTCCAGATCGGGTGTCAGTAAACAATTTCTGTTGCCGATCTGGAGTCAGAGTTATTGGAAAAAAATCATATTTTCATAATTTAATAACTGTTTTAACAAAACAAAATTAAAAACTTCTACACGGTAGAAAGTTAGGTACATCATTCATCTGTAAACCTGCAAAGTTTCATCTTGATTAAACAAAAACTGTGACACATTTTTTTAGTTTTGTAAGGGTACCATAAAAATGACAGAAAAGCTCCCGATCGAGTATCAATTTACTAATTATAGTAACATTTACCTGTCATTCTGACAAAGGTCACAAAAGGTCAATGATTCCCGAACGGGGGAGTTTCTTCTACTGATATATATAGAAGAAGGTAGACATTGCAAATTGTCACTGCGGGAGAGAATATGTCGGCTCTGTAAAGTAGAGGTAGAAGATGAAAAGCATTTTGTGATGTTTTGTTCAAAGCTAGAGGCCTGTAAAAACCCTTCTTTGACGAAGTGAATGATATATGCCAAATGTTCAATTCAATGGGCACTTCATATAAGTTTAAGTTTATAATGGCAAGTAAAGATTATGATTTAAATGTACTATGTGTGTCATTTATATCTGAACTATATAATGAAAGAAACATGCTGGTAAATTGTTGAAGAATAACTTAGTTGTGTCAGAACAGATTTTCATAGTATCATTGATTGAATTGAAACGTGTATTTGATTAATTTCTGAAAAATCAGTGTTCCACTTTTGTGGTCATCAAAGCGGTATGTATTGGCATGTGTAGAGTGTTTGGTGTACTCGTGGTACTCGTGGTACACTTGGATAACATATAACATGTTATCTAAGTGTGCTTAGGGTACCGTGGACATTCTGAATGTTGATACATGTTGCTTTGATTATTATGTAAAATATTAAGTATACTTGTAGTATCATGTCTATGGCATTGAATAGTTGATCTTGCTCACCTCCCTCTTGAAGGAGTCAAGATCAGGTAGAAGTACTATTTCTGCTGGGAGCCGGTTCCATAAAACAATCGTCATGGGATAGAACGAACATCTGTAATAATTAGTACGAGAAAATACCCGGTGGAAACCGAGAGGATTGTATTGGCTGTGGCGAGTGATTCTCTTGGGGCGCTCAAAATATGACGGCATCTATAAAACACTGCGCCACCCCAAATTGCTCAGCATCGCAGTAACACTGCCGCACGAGGAATATTGATTTGAAACCCACCGTGCAGCCCTCCTTTGAACCATTTCAATTGCTTCTATGTTTTTATCAGTGAGAGGACTCCACACGATGGAGGCATATTCAAGTTTAGGCCTGACAAAGATTTTATAGTCTAATTCTTTTACTCATTTGTTTTTTGTTCTGACATTTCTTTTTACAAAGCCCAAAGTGCGGGACAAGACGCCCCTTTTAAATCTGTGAATGTGCTGTTTAGACAGCAAAGCATTCTTCCATTCTTTGGGAGACTCAGTTCTCACAGTTAATAAGACTGGGACAATTGCTGAACATAAAAAAAGAAAACAGCAGCGTTTAACTCTATATAAACTTGATTTTTTGATAATATGATCATTCAGTATGCTGAATAGTGCTGTCCTCCCCTTCGCACAAGTATGACAGTCGTACATGTTGTCTCCATTCCAAGCTGCCAGCAATAGTAATTCTAGGATGCATGCATTTGAGGGACTGAACCTGTTCCAACGTTTGTTAATGAAAAAAGTGTATTTGATTGTTATGGAGGTGCCGGGCCACCCTAATTGAATATATGAGCTAGTCACATTTCCTGCCTCAGTGGTGTCTAGGTGTTACCCACATTATTGTTTAAAACCGCAAGCATCATTAAAAAGTATGGGAATCTCTATGGACATATGGCACATAACAACAATTTTAATCCACCACACTAAAGACGTACCTTCATTTTTCGTCTGTTGCTTTGCCCATCAGAGGTCAAATGGTGTTTCTCTTTTGTTTTAGCGTTGCTGATTGACTTTCCATGGATCTCTAGTTGTCATGCATTTCGATAGTGGCATGTGTCTGGTCGTCGTCATTGATTTACCTTGGTGCTGTTTGACACGATGAAGAATCATTGACTAGTAAGAGATTCACAGTGAGAACCGAACAACCAACTAATTAATTTGAACCACTGCCGAGAGCTAAAGGCGAGGGCGGTTATTCAGTTCCACCTTGGTTGGCTAAAAGTGAAGACGGTTCCTTGCCTTTGCTACGTTTCTTTTAAATAAGAGAAAAGTTTAACAGGGCACCTGGATTTCATTCTTCTGAAATTTATGATCAGTGCGAGATTTTGATTTTGATTTAGTAAATTTTCCATTTTTGAATGATGACGTTCATCGCCGTGCTTCTTATGGTGTATACATTTCCCAACTGATTAGGTTTACAAGGATCTGCATTCATGTTATACCGCAACACACGAACTAAATGTTTAACAGCCAAACTTCTCCAGCAGGGCCATCGGTATAATAAATTTCGAGAAAAAAAAATATCCACCTGAACTACAGTTGCACAAAGTCAATATCTCAGATATCAAAGCCCCCTTTTTAGATTTACATCTTTCTGTTGCAAATGGATTTGTTTCTTCTAAAATTTATGATAAGCGCGATGACTTTGATTTTGATATAGTAAATTTTCCGTTTTTGGATGGTGACTTTCCTCGTCGTGCTTCTTATGGTGTATATACATTTCGCAACTTATTAGGTTTGCTAGAGTCTGCAATCATGTTACAAACTTCAACGCTCGAAATAAAAGTTTAACGGCCAAACTTCTCCAACAGGACTATCGTTTCATAAACTTCGAAAAACATTTTCTAAATTTTATGGTAGACACTATCAATTGATTTCCAAATATAATGTTGGGTTAAAGACGCTTTTAGGTGAGGGCCTTTCGGAACCAGAATTTTATGATGACTTATTCTACGGTGAATTATTCTACGGTCTTTTAAACTGGGGGTATGACAGGCATCCTTGGATACGTAAATTGGAGATTCTTCAGAAAAAAAAAACAATGATAAGCATATGGCTACAACGACATGAAATGTAAAGCGTTAAAAGTAAACTCAAGATACCGACACGCGGCCATATTCCAAAGATAATTTAAGGCGCTTCTGATATTTCAGAACACCTATATGTCAGTACAAACACCAACTTGTATTCCCAAGGCTAAGGTGTTGTGCGCTACAAGAATTCGAATCGCCAATTCATGGCTTCTGATTCGCTCTGGTATACTAAAATATGCTGTGTATAAAATTAATGTTGTTGTTGTTGTTGTTGTTGTTTTTCTCCTCCCCAGAATAAACCTCAATGACTTCATCATGTTCATCTCCTAGTGAAGTGTTAGATACTTGCGTATTTGCGTTTCTTGCACGCTCAATAAACATAATCATATATTTTTGTCTTTTCATCTTTGTCAAATTCTAATCATTCTAATTTTCCATTAGTCTTAGCGAGTTTAGCTAGTTCAAATGCCACAAAAACGTTTGTTGGCTTCGGGATTCGGAAAGAACAACAGCAAGGTTGATCAGATATTTTAAAAACAGTCATTTTAACCAACAATACCGGAATCACATTGATTTGGAATGGAACTTGACAAATTAAGATAATTAAAGGCATCCCAGAACTCTATGCCTCTCGTTTTTACGAGCTTGGTCGTGAACGTTGTACCGGAGATGTTCAGTATTGTCCCTCCCTGAGTTGTAAACCGTGGCCATCTCAGATGTGGCAGTCGAATAGCATCGGAATATAAACTGCAAAACAAAATGCCTGACCAATGACGAACCTATCTTTGTGACTTTTCTGAACTTTGCATTTTTCTGACACAAATCACTCTATCGCGGCATCAAAAATGAAATAGCTGTTGGAAAATGATAATTATATTATACTGTATGCATCTAAAAAGGGTTGTTTTGCGACTCTGATCTGCACAATTGTTCGCAAATGAATAAGTTCCTTTCTGTGGTGTAGCTAAATAAATTTCACTAAAGCATCTGGATTAGTCTTTTTAGAAATGTTTATCTTATTTCACTAATTAAACTTAAAACATTTAGAAAAACCACTATCATTAGACGGTTGACAAATGTCGATGCATCATCATCATCATCATCATCATCATCATCATCATCATCATCATCATCATCATCATCATCCGAACAAACCTTTGCTTGGCAAAATCTGTCCATACAGCCATAGTTTCTTTGCTCACTTCTAAGTCTGACCGAGACCAGGACTGATGATTTCCCAATGTGGTAAGACAAACAGTGTTGTTGGTTTCCGGGCATGGCGTTGATTTAATGAACGGGGATCCAAACAAATAGAAAAGCTCTTCGTAATGTGGTACCCCTATAAAATACAACTCTAGTAAGGGTTTGATTAGACGAATATATATATATATATTCTAAAACATATCATCAATTTATTTCAGCATACAAAGATTATCATAAAGTTAAATTTCTGTGGCGAAGAGAAACAAAAGAAAAATGCACATATAAAGAGCAAGATGACCAGCCCTTTCCCAACAAGGAAGGTGGTCATCCGGCTATCACTAACTAAATACAAAGATGACGAGCACAAAAGAGAGGCAGACAGAATTAGTAGAAAAAATGAAAAAAAAAATCACAGCAAAACCCGATTAAAACGGACTTAAAACCTACCCATCCATGCAGGATGTACACTGTCATTCGATCTGTAGGCAAAGGTATAAAGCCATACTTTCATTCCAGCTGCAGATAGTTCCTCTGACATTTTGATGTGCGGTGCTACATAACCATAATCTGAATTCATCTGCAAGAAAGAATCAAGAGATCTTTTAAAATCGAATGCATTTTGATAATGACAACAGTCTGTTTCGCCCAAACAACTATAAAAAAAATAACGCGCGTACACTAAATTGTGAATCCACATCATCGACCCTAAAACTGGACACCAGAGATATCAGACTTCAATTAGACTGTTAAAGGTGAATGTGTTTTGAAAATTCTGCGTCATGAACCCTTACTTAAAATACTATGTCTATTATAAGTTTTCTATGTATGATTATGCTGATTAATAATACCTCGGACCCTTGATGTCCGACATATTACAAGTTCATGCACAAATTATTTTAATTTAACTTACCCTTTAACGATTGTATTGCATCAACCGGAATGCAGAGATAACTCAATTAGTAAGTATATTCTCGAAGTTATTATTGGATCCGAGGAATATTCAAATAAAAACATGGTAAAGTATATTCAACGCGCTTACCGCAATAACTTCCTCTCGGTTTTTAACTAGATCGTGATCGTTCGGTGGATAAGCACAAAGTAATGCGGAATACATGTCGTTGGATTTATTAAGATATCGTCTGCTTTTCGATTGAAAATTGTGTTCCACTTGTTGCTCTCTCAAACCATCAGATATTCCGGGAATAGTTTCTATATGAAACAAATACAATAATGTCGATGGACGTAAAAGTCAGCAATAAGCAATTCCTTATATTTGACACTAGAGAAAACACTAGATTATGAATGCCTTTATATAGTTAAAGAAATTAAAAGTCGGTATAACATCTTACACTCCCCTTGTAAATGCACACACCAGAAATTTAGTACACGTTTTGGGCAATCAGGATGTTCTTCGCGCAAGTCTAATTATGCGACTTTTCCCTGCCCCAGTCGCACCGATAATGGACTTACATGGAGGACAACCATTACAATATCCCTCGAATCATAATTGTTTTCCAGAATCAATACTCTGGTTCAATTTGGATTGTAAAACGGGCTGTCGTTGTTATGAAAGCTCTCTGGTACTTTACCTAAATCTTCCGCAAGTTCTTGTAGTACATATCCTGACATAACAGTGACATTCTTATTATAGTCTCCTTTGCTCAATAAAAATTCAGGCAGATCTTTTATGAAGTAGCCATCCACCCTTGGTGCCCATGTCGCGATCATTGGTGGAGTCTAAGGAGTAATTGAAATATAATAATAATATAAGTTGCTGTAGGGTACTTTGGAGATTTCAGCGGCAAAGACTTTCGTAATTTTTTGTCGAAGACATCTCAGATCATTTTTGACCTGCATCCGGGTTTTTTCCATATGGAAGATGAAAAAGGCAACAAACTGCATCTCTTTAAAAAGTACTTTAAGATGATGTTTTTTACTATACAAGTCATCATTGATCCTTATTGTTATTCATTTTAATCGCTTTTTTGTGTGACGAAAGCTTTTGCAAAGAAAAATTAAAATAAAAAATCGGTGGATTTTGAAATTTTATGATCCTTGCAGGCCATCGTAGATAAGATGCGTTCGGATTTTCTCCATTGAATATAGGCGTGTTCGGATCAAAGGCTCTGCATCACAGAACGAGTTGTTTCCGCCAGTAAGGGCTCACCGCACAATAACGACATTTTTACTACAATTTTTTTTTCTTTTTGCATCAGATATCCAGGAATTTTGGGGTAGGTATATATGCATTAAAACTGTCAACGTTAAAACGAATAGGTACAGTTTTTTAACTGAGCGTTTAGCTGTCAGGCTAAGGTAGTGATGTCATTTCAACAACAGAGCAAACTAGTCTTGTGTCCGTCAAAGATGGATTTCAGTCCCAAAACTATATATCATGTGCTTAGGTATCACTACTACATCACTGAGCTTCTATGCACTGTCAACAATTTATGTTTTAGATCGAATAAAGCATAAATAAAATGTACATCATGCATCCTGTACCCTATTGCAGAACAGATATTAATCTTCGACAATTATCTTTTTTAAAGATGTTTCTTGTTTAATACTAAGAACATTTTCGCGGATTCCAGTCTACAGAAACTTATATCTATTCAAAATTAGAACATTGCGACAACATTAATGTTAGTATGAACCACCACCCCGTTACCAAGATTAAACTGAACACACGTGTTGCTTTTGGAATTTTTCTTCATTTATAGAAGCAAAACACAAGAGCTCGATTTAGAGAGCACTTCTGGAAAGATAGTTGTGTGTTTTTGTTTTTGCTTTGAAGTCTAGAATAGCGAAGTTAAAAATACCCCAGTAGATGTATGGAGCAGCTCATCATCTGACTTTTTTCTCAGACATTTGATAACAGCCAACGAGGATTTGTTTAAACATCCAAGTTTCTTAGCCAGAATGTTCGTATAGGTGCTGATCTTGTGAGGAGGTCTGTAAATTGCCCATGGACTTAATGCACAGCCGCTCTGGGGAATGACTGATTGGAACAGACCTGAATATAATACGGTGCACCTTACATAAAATGTCATAACACGAACATTGTATGTCCAACCGACTTACAACAACAAAAAACAAAACAACAACAAAAAAAAAAAAACAGCAAAAAAAAAAAAACAGCAAAAAAAAAAAAAAACAGCAAAAAAAAAAAAAAAAAAAAAAAAAAAAAAAAAACACTTGTAATTATGAGTGTTTGAGGAACATACGGAAAACCTGCATAACAGTGTAATACGTTTTCCTCTCTGCACAAAATTTAGATAATTTTGTTGTTGTTTTTGTTGTTGTTGTTACTATTATTGTTATTATTATTATTATTTCATATATGTTTTTTTTTTTATTTTGATAGCTTTTATCTCTTCGTCAGAATTCTAAATGAATTTATTGTGATTTATTATTATTATTATTATTATTATTATTATTATTATTATTATTATTATTATTAGAATTTTGTTTTATATTCTATAATACGCGTCTCTACACCTTTTTTGTCCGGACGTTTAAAACGTAAAAACAGACAAAAAAAAAAACAAAACAACATTTGCCCACCTATGGTAAGAGGTGAAAACATTTGTAGAGACACACTACCACCTCCAGCACTTTGTCCAAATATAGTTATTCTATTTGGATCTCCACCGAAGTTTTCGATGTTTTCCTTTGTCCATTTCAAAGCTAAAACCTGGTCCAGAAGGCCGTAATTACCAGGTGCTACGTCGTCATCAGTCGACAAAAATCCTAAGGAACGAGCAGCAATGTCGATAAAGCGTACTGTTTAAACATACCTTGTATTTTTGTCATTAATTTTGTTTCTCAATTAATTTCCAAGGTTTTTGGACTCTCACGAAGGACCAATAAATGGGTCCTGTCCCCCCCCCCCCCATAAGTATATTAGTTATATCGTACACTGTATAGGCGCGTCGTCCAGATCAAAGTCACGTATCACCACGATAGATAATAGACAAGCGATCAACTCGTGAACAATAAACATAAGATAAATGTAGTTAGAAATATGCTGACTCCTTTCTAACAAGTATCTCTAAAAGCAAGGGCTGTCTTGTTCTCATAATGAACAAAGCACCACCGGTTAGCGAACGGATCTAAGAACAGTCTTCATTCCTCAGGGATTGCTTGCAATCGGTATCTACAACTGCATACTCAATTAAACTTACCTAGAACGCCAAGCCTGTAATTAATGACAACAGCAACTACCCCCTCTTGTGCAAGAACTCTACCGTCGTATTCAGTCCCAGAACCATACTTGTACGACCCGCCATGGACCCAGAACATCACTGGGTATAGCTGCCCTGGATTGTGGCTGGACTGGTTATTTACAAAACCACAATGAATTTATAATCACCCTGTCTACTTACTGTGCTATGAAAGATTATGACAACTTGTTCGTTTTGTCGAAATTTAATTAAATGAAGTAAACTAGATTGTGTCATCTATGTGTTTTATGGCTGTCTGATATTTGTGCCTTTGGGACTCTTTTTAACCAGTGAGTCATTGAAACCTAAGGCTACTATCGTTTTGGGTAACATTCGACAGTTTCTTCGCGTACACATGCATTATTTTGACGCATCCGTGCTCAAAGGCCCTAAAAAGTCTCCCCGTACATCATCCATAGTGCAGATTATATTTTTCTTTTGATCCTTTGGGATCAGTCCTTTGGGATCAGTGAATATATTTGGAGTATTTCAAATATATTGTACGTTAAGAATCATCTTCTTAACAGTATTTTGATTATTTGGCCCCTTTGGGAATATGTGTCTTTGATTTAGACAACACAGATGTAAATTCTTGAAATTGCAGCAAAAAAAAAAAAAATAGATAAAAAAAATAAATAAATAAAGTCTGGCTTTCGCTGCCAGTTTTGTAAAGGGTCACTGACGAAGGTTCATAACCCGAAATTGTACAATATGGCCCATTTTCTCGCTTTTAATATTTTACTGCTTCCAAAGGATCTAACAATTATTTTTATTTTATTTTTTTTTTACGTACAAATCGATAAAATGGCAAAGTTACCGTTGGTGCGTAGATATTAAGGTAGAGACAGTCTTCACTAGAATTGTTGAAATGTGGCCCCAATCTCCAACTGAAACTAAAACATCATGGACAGATGACCGTACAATGTCCCTTACAAAGTTAAACCAGATGAAACCATATAACGAAGCATACATAGTCAAAAGGATGAAAATCTGGACTTGGTATCTGAATGATAAACGTTTCGTGATGTTATGGGAAATCATCAAATAAGGCACCGCCTGTGCCTCAGTGAGCCTACAGAACGCAACTGAACTTTCATCACATCTCAGGCCATACGTTGATGATGTTAGAGGTAACTTTACCATTACGAAAACTTGCCCATGCAATAAATAGCTAGATTTTTAGATTTAAGAATTGAAAAAACTGGGATATGCAGGGGTATACCTATTTTTCCTATTATTTTTCCCAAAACATAGGTTGTGGATGTACGTTAGAACCGCCTCAGCGAGGCGGTTCTAACGAGTACCCACTATCTATGTTTTGGAGTAAAAAGTAAGAAAAATAGGTATACCCCTGCATATCCCAGTTTTGCATTATAAAAGTGGGGTTCAGTCGGGGGTACATTACACGGACATGTTTTCGTGATGGTTTCTTAAATAGCTGCAGCTCAGGAAAAAAAAGCTGGGCAAAACAATTACAGAGTTGCCAAACTGTTTTAAATCGCTGGCTTACCTACAGAGAAAAGGGTTCAAAAGTTATAAACTATCACATTGCTTATCTGTTACCTATTTTATTTAACTTTATTCCAATTATATTTTGTCCATTTCTCTACATGAAAATTAAGAATAAAAAGAAAACAGTTGGTACACATAACCAACCTAGACCAAGGTGCTGATACCAGGTGAGAAAGAAAGAAAGAAAGAAAGAAAGAAGAAACAAACAAACAAAGAAAAAGAAAACAACACATAGAAATACTTATCTTCTCATCGGACCCAGAACCTGTGGGCATATTGGTGGCAGCGTTTGAGCTTTTAGGACACCGGGTGCCCAATGGCGCTTTGGAATTGGTCTGGCAAATCTAAGACTTCCAATTGGAGGTTCCGCAAAAGGAATGCCTAGGAAGATGTTAAGTCCGTCATGATCTTGTGCGGACTGGCTGTTAGTAAGATTCAAGGAGTAACCCAGAACATGACCATGCGTAGTGTTCACTTCTATGTCACAATAAATCCCAAATAAGTTTGTCAAGAAAAAACTCAAAACAAACATTATAATGTCTCATTTAAATCCTTTAAAATGAAATAAAGACAAACTATGCAATCTTATTAGGCTAGTTGTAGCTGTAGCTCACGTTTTATTTTTAAGGCCAGCAAGACCAGGTTAAAATGATAAGGTCTCAGTGTGATTAGCTTTTCTTTCATGCTACTGTTAATAATAAGTACACAGATTGTCATTTGTTTTACAGCAGTCTGGTCAGTTTATCTGTTTTTAAAAAAGTACAAGTAGGCAAAGATCAGGAAAATGCGCAATCAGAAAAAGACTCCCACTCCAAAAACCAAGGTGGGAAAAAAACAAACTAACAATCAGGCACCTACACCATGAAACCATTTCGTAAGCCGAATGAGCAGCTATTTTCCCAATAGGTGGCCACTCAGTTACCTTAACTTAACTAAAAATTTGCAAACATACATAAGGCGCCAACAGCACAAAAATATTTTAAACACCAAGACATAAAACAAAAAGAACCACCACAGAAGTATCGACTTGGAACGATCAGTAACACAAAGTTACTGGCGGGTTTAAATCGATTTTACACGGCCGTAACCTCACCCTCAGCTTCTGCCGTGGAAGACGTCTTTTCTTACATTTCAAGCCTCTGGTCGTGTTATTGATCTTAAGAGAATCACAAAAACTAAAAGCAAAGAGAGACATAACGACCACCACCCTGCTTTGATAGTATGAAATGTGGGCGGTATTATGCGCTATGGGAATGGCTTCTGCTTCTCTCTGGTGTACTACAAATACACTGTGTATGAATGGTGTTGTTTTTTTCGTTATCCCAGAATAAACGTCCCTGACTTCATTATGAACATCCTCCATTGAAGTGTCAGATACTTGCGTATTTGTGTTTTCCTTCACGCTCTATAAATACTATCATGTTTTTGGTTTTATCATGCCTGTCAAATTTTACACATTAAAGTTAATTCAAATGCCGCAAAACATTTGTTAGCTTCAAGATTCGGAAAGAACAACAGCAAGGCTGGTCAGATATCAAACCATCACTTTATCCAACAATGCCAGTGTTGCATTGATTCGGAATGGAACTTGACAAATTAAGATAATCAAAAGCATTCCAAAACTTTATCCCTCTCGTTTTGATGAGCTTAGTTGTCAACGTTATATCGGAGATGTTCAGTACTGTCCCTCCCTGCGTTGTAAACCGTGGCCATCTCAGATGTGGCAGTCGAATAGCATCGGAATGTAAACTGTAAAACAAAAGGCCTGGCCAATATCCTTAGGACTTTTCTAGACTTTCGGGCTTTTCTGGCACAAATGAAAACAAAACTGAGAGCAACTCTATCGCGGCTTCAAATTGGAGCCATCATAAGGCTTGAAATAGCTGTTGGAAAATGATAATTATGTTATTCTGTATACAGCTAAAAAGGACTGTTCAGCGACGCGGTTAATGCGTCTTGGATCTGCGAAAAAGTTCACGAATGAACAAGTTCCTTTCTGTGGCGTAGCTAAATAAATCAGCTGGATTAAAAACGTTACTCTTAATTGACTAATTAAGCTTAAAACTTCGTCATACATGTGAAAAACCACTATCATTGAATGGTTGACAAATGTCTTGTCAAATCATCATCATCAGCAGCATCATCATTTACCAACCTTTGCTTGGCAAAAGCAGCCCATACAGCCATAGTTTCTTTGCTCACTTCTAAGTCTGACTGAGACCATGGCTGATAATTTTCCCATGTGGTAGGGCAAACAGTGTTGTTGGTTTCCGGGCATGGCGTTGATTTAATGAACGGGGATCCAAACAAATAGTAAAGCTCTTCGGCATGTGGTACCCCTATAAGAAAAATTTAAGACTCCAGTAAGGGTTTGATTAGACGAAAATATGAATTAAAAAAAAAATCAATGTATTTTAGCTGTGGCGAAGAGAAACAAAAAAGAATACACATACAAATATCATGATACTTTCCCAACAAGGTGACCATCCGGCTATCATCAACGAGTACAAAAAGGGAGGCAGACAGAATGGGTAAAAAAAATGAAGATAAATCACGGCAAAACCCGATTAAAACCGACTTAAAACCTACCCATCCATGCAGGATGTACACTGTCATTCGATCTGTAGGCAAAGGTATAAAGCCATACTTTCATTCCAGCTGAAGATAATTTCTCTGACATTTTGATGTGCGGTGCTACATAACCATAATCGGAATTCATCTGCAAGAAAGAATCCAAAGACCACTTAAAATCGAATGCATTTTGATAATGAAAATAGACTGTTTCGACCAAACAACTATAAAAAATCAATGTAGTCGTACATTGAATAATGAATCCACATCAGCGACCCTAAAACTGGACACCTGAGATATCAAACTTCAAATAGACTGTTAAAGGTGATTGTGTTTTGAAAATTCAGCGTCGTGGACCTTACTTTAAAAGACGGTGTCTATTATATTATAAGTTTTCTATGTACAGCTCCGTTTCATTAATAACATACCCCTGCAATGTCGCAAAATAAATTGACCCCGCACCCTACATTGCATGGCTCGTTGCTGGATGGTTATTAGTCTGGCCTGGATGAAACTTCTACAATTTGTGTATATATTTATGTGCGTTAAACTGGTAGTTTGTTTATATTGATCGTGAGCAGTCCAACTGGACAGGAAGCTGCTTTCGGAGTGTACCAAAATTCTGGAAGATTTAATGTCAAGTTTTCAACTTTCGGCGATTGGTATTATGTAAGTACTGTGAATGTTGCCAGTTTCTGACATAAATGTTGTTCATTGGCATCTATTGTAGATACCTTAAAACTTACATCACATTCGCTAAAGTACTGAAGTAGAAATGGAATATCTAACTATACCTACTACCCTGTATAATGCTACAATGCAAATGCATGTTTTCAGCACATAAATTGTCTGAAAGTTTATCAAATTTAAAAACTGGACATCTGAGAATATCATTAACAGTTGACATGATTATTTAAAGAGAGTTACGATAGCCTTGTATCTAATGCAATATGTACCTGCCTATGACAATGTTTTAAGTTATGTAATGACATTCTTAAACATATATTTATTAAGGACATTTGATGGTTTTTGAATACAATTGATTGAAATAGTGTGACTGGCGATTTTAACAAGACGGCTTATATTAGTAATCATCCAAGAGAAACTTCAACGAGTCAAATATTAAACGCGCGAGAGCACACTAAGATGGAAGTAGACATTAAGAGCAGTTTTGCTTCCTTGAAATATGTCTGTAATGAAGGAAATAGCGTCTGTTTAAACATTATTTCTGAACTTTATATGTATTGCGGATGCGGTGCAAGTTTTAATGTATATCAAATAGATGTCAATGAATAACATTCAGGTCAGAAAGTGGCAGTATTCACAGTACTTACATTATACCAATCGCCGAAAGTTGATAACTTGACATTAATTCTGTCGGAATTTTGATACATGCCGAAAACAGCTTCCTGTCCAATCGGACTGCTCACGATCAATATAAACAAACTACCGGTTTAACACACATAAATGTATACACAAATTGTAGAAGTTTCATCCAGGTCAGACTAATAAACATCCAGCAATGAGCCATGCAATGCAGGGTGCGGGGTCAATTTATTTTGCGACATTGCAGGGGTATGTTATTAATGAAACGGAACTGTATGATTATGCTGACTTATACTACCTTGGGTCCGAAATGTTTATTGGTGTCCGACATACTAGTATTAAAAGTTCATGCACAAGTTTTTTTTATTTAACTTCTTACCCTTTAGTAATTGTATTCTGTCATCACCGGAATGCAGAGAAGACTCATAATACAGTAAGTATTTTCAAGAAAATCATGGTACAGTATACTAGTATTCAATGGGTTTACCTCAATAACATAATCTCTGTTTTTAACTAGATCGTGATCAGTCGGTGGATAAACACAAAGTAATGCGGAATACATGTCGCTGGATTTATCAAGGTATCGTCTGCTTTTAGATTGAAAATTGTGTTCCACTTGTTGCTTTCTCAAACCATTAGATATTCCGGGAATAGTTTCTGTATGAAACAAATACAATAATGTCGATGGAAATTAAAGTAAGTCAGCAATAAGCAATTCCTTATATTTGGCACTAGAGAAAACACTGCATTATGAATGCTTTTATACAGTTAAAGAAATCAAAACTCGGTATAACATCTTACGCTTTCCTTGTAAATGCTCACACCAGAAAAGTACCAAATTTGGGCAATCAGAATGTTCTTCGCGCAAATTTAATTATGCGACTTTTCCCTGCACCAGTCACACCGGTAAGGAAATTACATGAAGAACAACCATTACAATGTCCCTCGAATCATAATTGCTTTCCAGAATCAATACTCTGGTTAAATTTGAATTGTAAAACCGGATTCCGTTGTTGAACACTCTCTGGTACTTTACCTAAATCTTCCGCAAGTTCTTGTGGTACATATCCTGACATAACAGTGACATTCTTATTATAGTCTCCTTTGCTCAATAAAACTTCAGGCACATCTTTTATGAAGTAATCATCCACCCTTGGTGCCCATGTGGAGATCATTGGTGGGCCCTAAAAGGTGTAACGTGTCATATTGTTCGTCTTTGGCATTCTAAAATAAACTAAATATCGCGGTTACACTTTGAACATATTCTCGGATTTCGATGCACAGAACATATATCTATTCTAAATTCGAACATCAACATGAATGACAAAGTAAAACACAACCCGCTAACAATCATGTTGCATTTTACTTCGATTATTTTATCACGTATATAAACAGCAACATACACAGGCTCTATTCAGAGAGCAGTTATGGAAAGGCTGGTGTGTGCCTTTGTTGTTTTTAGGAAGTCTTAACCCTTCTCTTGCTGGGCACGACTTATGTCAGTTTGGAGGGGTATTCAACCTTTACAGTTTGCCCAGCCCACAAGAAACGTTTAAAACCACAAACTGCGTTTTCCAATTCAAGAGAAACCCCAGTTTGACCACAGAATTACGACTCTCTTTGACCGGATTTTAAGAAAACCTGGCCAGTCACTCGGAAATCATTTTTATGAGTATGTGAAATGGTCGCCGGTTTGTGACGTGACCGCCATATTAGGAAATCACATGACAGTATTATGGGTAAAATGGCGGCCTCCATTGGCGTGTTTACTGTCAAAATTACAGACTGGTCGGACATTTTATGGTGGAGTTACGGAGTCCCAAGCAAGGGTACCCCAATTCTAGTCCTATTTATCATACATTCAGCAAGAGAAGGGTATAATTGCGAAGTTCAAACTACCCCAGTAGATGTTTGGACTAGTTCATCAGCGGACTTCCCTCTCAGGCAATTGATTGTAGCCAACGAGGAAATGTGTAAACAGCCAAGTTTCGCCGCCAGAATGTTTGTATATGTACTGATCTTGTGTGGAGCTCTGTAAATGGCCCATGGACTTAATGCACAGCCACTCTGGGGAATGACTGATTGGAACATACCTGAATATAGATGATACAACGTGCCTTAAATAAAAGGTCATGACACGGGCACGTTATGACAAACTGACTTACGAAAAAGAAAAAAAAATGTAATTATGAATGTCTGTCAGACAGCTTTTATCTCTTCATCAGAATTTCAAATGAATTTCTTGTGAAGATTTATTTTCATTTCTTTTTTTTTTTCCTCACATGAGAACTAACTTTTATATTTTATTATACGCGTTGTCTCTTCTCCTTCTGTACATTAAAAGCGTAAATAAACATTTGCCCACCTATAGTAAGAGGTGAAAACATTTGTAGAGACACACTACCACCTCCAGCACTTTGTCCAAATATAGTTATTCTGTTCGGATCTCCACCAAAGTTTTGGATATTTTCCTTTGTCCATTTCAGAGCTAAAACCTGATCCAGAAGGCCGTAATTACCAGGTGCTACATCGTCATCAGTCGACAAAAATCCTAAAGAACGAGAAGTAATGTCGATAATGGACGATTGGTAATCGAATTGTTTGAACATATCTCGTATTTTTGTCATTTGTTTCAGAATAAATTTTCAAGTTTTTGGACTCTCACTAAATAATGGCTAATACATATAAGAGTTATATCGTATATAGGTGTGCCGTCCAGACCAAAATCAAGTAACACCACGATAGATAATAGACAAACCCGCAATTCTTGAACAATAAACAAGAGAAATGTCGTAAGTAATGCGCTGATCCCTTTCTGAAAAGTATCTAGGCAAGAAAGGGCTGCTCTGTCTTCATAGTGAACATTGCATCACTGGTCGGCGAACAGACCTAAGACGAGGCCACAAACTACAACTGCATGTTCAATTCAACTTACCTAGAACGCCAAGCCTGTAATTAGTGACGACAACAACTACCCCCTCTTGTGCAAGAACTCTACCGTCGTATTCAATCCCGGAACCATAGTTGTAAGACCCGCCATGGACCCAGAACATTACTGGGTATAGCTTCGATGTTTTGTGGCTGGACTGGTTAATTGTAAATAATGGTATATTAAAACTTATTACTCTGTCTAATTATTGTATAATATAAATTGGTATATGACAGCATCGATATGTGACAAAATGAAGAAAACTACATGATGCCATCCATTTGTTTTCATTATGGCTTTTTGTGTGTTTGTGATTTTGTAAGTATCCTTTATGAATCATTGGAACCTATGGCTACTATTTGTGTGATATTTCGTACAAATTATATTTGTTATTCAAACTGGATATAAAAAAAAGTTACCGTTGGTGCGTAAATATTAAGGTAGAGACAGTCTTCACTAGAACTGTTGAAATGTGGCCCCAAACTCCAACTGAAACATCATAGAAAGATGCTCGAATAATGTCTCTTACATATACAAAAAGATGAAAATAGGGACTTTGTATTTGAATTATAAACGTTTCGTAATGTTAAGGTAAATGGCCATCAAATAAGGCATCGCATGTTCTCCAGCTAATTTTCGTTTCTTTAACAGCTCAGCTCAGGAAAAAGAGAAGGCTGGGGAAACAATTACAAAATTGCCAAAATGATTTAAAACTTAAATTCAATCATACATGTTTTGTCATGTTTTTCGTGACAGAAAAATAAGAATAGAAAGACAGTTGATACACATACATCTGAAATCCAATCTTCCAAGAAACCAGGTGCTGAGACCAAGTATTAAATTAGAAAGAAAGAAAGAAAGAAAGAAAGAAAGAAAGAAAGAAAGAAAGAAAGAATACTTATCTTCTTATCGGACCCAGAACTTGTGGACATACTGGTGGCAACGTTTGAGCTTTTAGGACGCTTGGTGCCCAATGACGCTTTGGAATTGGTCTGGCAAATCGAAGACTTCCAATTGGAGGTTCCGCAAAGGGAATGCCTAGGAAAATGTTAAGCCCGTCATGATCTTGTGCGGACTGGCTGTTAGTAAGGTTCAAAGTGTAACCCAGAACATGACCATGTGTAGTGTTCACTTCTATGTCACAATTAATCCCAAATAAATTTATCAAGAAAATACTCAAAACAAACATTATAATATAATGTCTCAATTAAATCCTTTGAAATGCAGTAAAGACAGACTATGTTAAATGTTAAATAAATGTTCTAATTAGGCTAACTGTAGCTGACGTTTTAATAATCATAAGGTCAGCAAGACCAGGTTAAAATGATAAGGTGTCATTATGTTTTAGCTTTTTAGCTCACCTGAACCGAAGGGAGCTTATAGGTTGGCAGTCGAGCCGGCGTCCGTGCGTGCTTGGATGCGTGCGTGCGTTCACATTTTTAAACTTCTACTTCTCTGAAATCGCTTGGCCAATCAAAGCCAAATTTTATATGAAGCATCTATAGGAAAGTGGATTTACGGAAGCCTATATGTGACTTTTGTCTTTTGACTTTTGTGTTTTGTGACTTCTGACTTTTGTCTTTTGTGATGTTTGTTTTATCACCACCATCAATAAAATTACTACGTTATAACTCCTGCGTCGAAAATACTTACATCCTTATCATTTTTTGTACTTTCTTTTCTCCATCTTCTTTTCTTGCGATGTCAAATATTTGGCACCATTTCAAATAATAAAACAAACAACACAAAAGACAAAAGACAAAAGTCAAAAGAAAAACTCAAAAGTCACAAAAAGATATGTCAAAAGACAAAAGTCACATATAGGCTTCCATACATATATAAAGTAATTGGCGTTCTAAGCAACTGTTTGCAGATAAATGTACTAGGTGTTTTGCAAGAAGCAAGCAGAATATATATGTGACATTTGTCTTTTGACTTTTGTGTTTTGTGACCTTTGAGTTCTGTCTCTTGTGTTCTGTCTTTTGACTTTTGTCTTTTGTCTTTCGTGTTGCTTGTTTTATTTTTTGAAACGGCGCCAAATATTTGACGTGACAAGAAAAGAAAATTGAGAAAAGAAAATACAAGAATGATAAGGATGTAAGTATTTTCGACGCAGAAGTTATGATTGATTGATGGTGATGATAAAACAAACAAGACTAAAGACAAATGTCAAAAGACAGAACACAAAAGACTAAACTCAAAAGTCACAAAACATAACAGTTAAAAGACAAAAGTCACATATAGGCTTCCGTAGGGAATCAATGTATGCCTATATATGATTAAAACCTTTTAAATTATTCTTCTCCAGAACCGGTGGTGCGATTTCAACGAAACGAGAATCAATTACAAAAGTGCTACAATATACATTTAAACCATGACCCCGTGATGACATTGACCTATCTTACGACAAGGTCAACATAGGTCGCCTATGCATTTGAATGGGAGAAACAGTTAAAATGTCATTTAAAGGGAAAATCTTGCAGGAAATGGGCAGTATAACTGATTATTAATGATTCTGAAAAAAATGGACTACAGGGGTTCATCTGCCCCCACCCCGAGGCAAATTATAATCTAGGTCACATCACCAAGGTGGCCGCCATGCCCGTATATGATAACAAGTAGCCCAAGTGCAACGATCGCTCACCTGAGAGTCAACAAGTACAGTAACTGGACAAGAGAAAAGTAGCTGGGGGTTTTTACCATATATGGGCATGGTGGCCATCTTAATCATATGACCTGGATTTCCATGTACACATTATTGGTTTCCCCTTCCTATAAATGCTACATATAAAATTTGGCTTTGATTGGCCAAGTGGATTCTGAGATGCTAGAATATTATGGTAATATACATGTATATACATGTATACGGGGTGGGGGCAGATGAACCCTGGGGTCCATTTTTTTCAGAATCATAAATATTAAGTCCAGTTGCAGATTTTTTCATGTTTTTCAATTATAAGCCTGTGACAGATGATGCCCTTGGGGCGTGGCCTGTATGGACCCCAGGGGCACGGTTGGCAGGATTTATAAAGAGGACTTTTATACATTGCTATATACAAAACATGAAAGCTCTAGGTCTTGTAGTTTCCGAGAAGAAGATTTTTATGTTTTTCCCATTGTAAAAAAGTACAAGTAGGCAAAGATCAGAAAAAAGGCGCAATCAGAAAAAGACTCCCTCTCCAAAAACCAAGGTGGGAAAAAAACAAACCAACAATCAGGTACTTATACCATGAAAACATTTCGTAAGCCGAATGAGCAGCTATTTTCCCAATAGGTGGCCACTCAGTTACCGTAACTTAACTAAAAATATGCAAACACACATAAGGCGCCAACAGCACAAAAATATTTTAAACACCAAGACATAAAACAAAAAGAACCACCACAGAAGTATCGACTTGGAACGATCAGTAACACAAAGTTACTGGCGGGTTTAAATCGATTTTACACGGCCGATGTAAGTCGATGTGAGCTAATGACCCCTGGGATGGGTTCATTTTTTACCAAAGGGAGACGGTTGGCAGCATGTATAAAAGAGACCACTAAACATTGCTACACACAAAACCTGAAAGATCAGGGTCTTGTGGTTCTGAAGCATTTTATGCTTTTCCCATGATGTCCCTGGGGTGTGGCCTGTATGGACCCAGGGGCACAGTTGGCAGTAGTCCGACAATCGGGCTTTCGTTCCGTTCACTTCATTTATTTTGTCGGTCGTGAACTCTACGGACAAAGCTGGAGAGAATGGTACCCGGCTCGGAGGCGGCGGACGACTTGTAGATCTGCAGTTAAGTTGGCAGGATTTATAAAGAGGACCTCTATACATTGCTACACATAAAATAGGAAAGCTATGTGAGCTAGTGGTCCTCTGGGTGGGGCCATTTTCTACCCCAGGGGCATGCTTGGCAGGATTAATAAAGAAAATCACTATACATTGCTACACACAAAATATGAAAGCTCTGGGCGTTGTGGTTTTGGAGAAGAAGAAATTTTAATTTTTTCCCATGACGCCCCCGGGGCGTGGCCTGTATGGACCCCTTTATATTGCTACACACAAAATATGAAAGCTCTGTGCCTTGTGGTTTCGGAGAATAAGATTTTTTAATGTTTTTCCCATTGTAAGTCTATGGGAGCTAATGACCCCGGGGTGAGGCCATTTATGACCCCAGGGGCATGGTTGGCAGGAATTATAAAGAGGACCACTCCCGGGGGACCACTAAACATTGCTACGTACAAAATATGAAAGCTCTGGGCCTTGTGGTTTCGGAGAAGAAGATTGTTTTATGTTTTTCCCATGACGCCCTTGACACGTGGTCTGTATGGGCCCCAGGGGCACGGTTGGTGGGATTTATAAAGAGGGATTTTATACATTGCTACACGCAAAATAGGAAAGCTCTGGGCCTTGTGGCTTTGGAGAGGAAGATTTTTTTGTTTTTCCCATTGTAAGTCTATGGGAGCTAATGAACCCCGGGGTGGGGCCATTTTTTACCCCAGGGGTATGGTTGGCAGGATTTATAAAGAGGACCACAACACATTGCTACACACAAAATATGAAAGCTCTGGGCCTTGTGGTTTCGGAGAAGAAGATTTTTTTATGTATTTCCCATTGTAAGTATATGGGAGTTATGACCTCCGGGGCGGAACCAATTTTGACCCCAGGGTCATGGTTGGCAGGATTATAAAGAGGACCACTATACATTGCTACATACAAAATATGATAGTTCTGTGCCTTGTGGTTTCGGAGAAGAATTTTTTTTATGTTTTCCCATGACGCTCCCGTGGCGGGGCCTGTATGGACTCCAGGGGCACGGTTGGCAGGATTTATAAAGTGGACCACTATACATTGCTAAACACAAAATATGAAAGCTCTGGGCCTTGTGGTTTCGTAGAAGAAGATTTTTTATGTTTTTCCAATTGTAAGTCTATGGGAGACATCTGTTGACATGGAAATCAGAGTTCTGATCCGACCTTGCACAAAACCTAATGCAACCTTTCCCCCATCCCAATGATACTTCTGATAAACTTTGATTGTAATTTGCTGACTAGTTGCGGAGATATTTGTATTTGACAGTGTGAACGGACGGACGGACGGACGGAAGACGGCTCGACTGTCATACTATAAGCTCTCACATTGTGAGCCTTCGGGTTAGGTGAGCTAAAAACACGGTTTCAAAATGTCTTCAAAAATCTTTTTCTCCAGAACCAGTAGACCGATTTCAACGAAACTTGGCATGAAGCATCAATGACTAAAGTACTACAACGTATTTATAAAGCGTGACCCTGTGATGACCTTGATCTATTTTACGGCAAGGTCAACATAGGTCGCCTATGCATTTGAACAGGGGAACTGTTAAAACGTCATTTAAAGGGAAAATCTTGCAGGAAATGGGCAGTATGACTGACTATTAATGATTCTGAAAAAAGGACCCCAGGGGCTCGTCCATTCTCGCAAGATCTGACGAGAACTCATCTAGATCTCTCGCATGTGACGCTTTGATTTATGGGGTAGGATGGATTGGCGGCGACCATTTATAAAATGAAAATCTGCACATGCCAAGTACTCTCAATATGGCGGGAAAATATGGTCGCCATGGCGGTGAATCTCAGAAGCCAAGCGTGAAAGTCGACAGGTCAGTGTCAAAGCGCTACCTGGCGGCGACAATGGGGGTTCATCTGCCCCCATCCCCGGGGCAGTGTATATTATTATAATATTCAAACATCTGCAATCGCTTGGCCAATCAAAGCCAAGTTTTATGTGAAGCATCTATAGTAAGGGGAAACCATATAAATAATGTGTATATAAATAATCCAGGTCTTATAACCAAGATGGTCGCCATGTCCATATATGGTAAAACAAAAAAAAAACTTTAAAAATCCTCTTCTACAGAACCGGCGGACCAATTTCAACTTTTGATGGAAATGGGAAATAGGACTGAATATTAATGATCCTGAAAAAAATGTACCCCATTGGCTAATCCGCCCCACCTGAGGCAATATACATGTATATCATCATAATTTTCAAACAACGTCTCCTCTGAAGCTGTTTGGCCAGTCAAGGCCAAATTTCATAGGAAGAGGGAACCGAATGTGTATATAAAAATCCAGGTCGCATGGCCAAGATTGTCGCCATGCCCCTATAATGTAAAACCTCGTATTACTTTTCTTTTGTCCAGTGACTGTGCTTCTTGGCTCTCAGGTGAGCGATCGTTGTCCTTGGGCTACTTGTCTTTTATGCTATTGTTAATAATTAATACGCAGATATTCCTTTGTTTCAGAGTCTGATCTTAAAATGATGGCAGCGATTTATGTTTCTTGTTTTCATTTCGATGTCATGATAAGTGTTCAAGTTCAGGTATGGTGGAGGTCCTTTTTGTGGTGTGTGTGTGAGGGTGTAATTCCACATTAGGCTATTTAAGTTTAACAGCCTGGTTTTCTCCCCTTCACTCTTAATGATGTTATTTTCTTTAGTAGTATGATTTTCTGTTTTTCTTTCATTTGAAGTTTTTGTTACAAACATGAAATCCAATACATGTGAATATCAAAGGACATGAAGGAGGTGGACCTACATGTACATGTTTAATACTCAGGAAGGAGGCGGAAAGAAAACTAATACTGTACCCGATCTGTCAACGGTGTTCTGCCATACTACAAGTCAGTTATTCTGAGAGAAATCCTGGATGTGTAACCCGTGTGGTAAAATATCTTGCATTCCGTCCCGACATGACTGAAAAATTGTTGACTGGGGCATTAAGCCTCAACACAAACAACCCGGTAAAAATCTGCCACCGAGCCCAGTCTGCTATGATTTTTTTCCAAAATCAAAATTATACCCATCACCATGCCCCCAAATGAGAGAGAGAGAGAGAGAGAGAGAGAGAGAGAGAGAGAGAGAGAGAGAGAGAGAGAGAGAGAGAGAGAGAGAGAGAGAGTCCACTACACCCTGGGTAGTTGGCAGTGCGTCTTTGTTGCAGTTCCCCAATCAAATTTTGAGCGTGTCAGACACATTTGGTTGAGTGGTTAGAAAAAGATGTTCAATGTGTGTCCCCTCTTAAAAAGAGAGATGTAAGTGATCTTGTTGAATCAGATTTTGAACACGCTAGTGAATTCAATGGTAAGTTCACGGATGTATTCACGAAAACTGAATATAGCCCGGTCCCTCCTTTGAATAGAAAAGCCCCGTTCATGGAAGGCATAGATTTATCTAAAGTAGGTGACAAAACTTCTCAGAAGTTCCAACCCGTCAAAATCTTTAGGTCCTGATGAGCTTCATCCTAAAGTCCATAAAGAATAGGCACCTGAGCGAGGTCCATTATTTGCACATATTTTTCAACTATCAATAGACTCGGGTGAATTCCCCAAACAATGACTCTAGCAAACATTTGTCCCCTGTTCACATGTATCATGCTTGTCATTATCGCCCAGTTTCCTTGCCCTGTACTGTGTACCCTGCAAACTTCTGGAACATATAGTGTGTTCAAATAGCATGGCTCATTTGGATGAGCATAAGCTTTTGTCAGACAGGCAACATGCATTCAGGAAATCCCATAGCTGTGAAAATGTACAAAAAAGGTACAAGTAGGCAAAGATCAGGAAAGGGCGCAATCAGAAAAAGATTCCCACTCCAAAAACCGAGGTGAAAAAAAAAACTAAATTAACAATCAAGTACTTATACCATGAAAACATATCGTAAGCCGAATGAGCAGCTATTTTCCCAATAGGTGGCCACTCAGTTACCTAAACTTAACTAAAAATATGAAAACATACATAAGGCGCCAACAGCAAAAAAAAAAAAAAAAAAAAAAAAATCAAACACCAAGACATAAAAAAGAACCCCCACAGAAGTATCTCCTTGGAACGATCAGTAACACAAAATTACAGGCGGGCTTAAACCGGTTTTACATGGCCATAACCTCACCCCCAGCTTCTGCAGTGGTTCATAACATTTAGTTAGTTCTTCAGTGGTGAATCTCTAACTAGTCAATGAATAAATAACAAGTAGGCAATGATGAAACCCAGTTAGCTGCAGTGATAGACGACTGGACAAAAATCTTAGACAATTAATGTCAGGTTGATACATTTATCTTGGATTTCGAAAAAAGCTTTTGACAATTCTCCATATGAATTCCTTATAAGCAAATTGTTCGGTTATGGAATTGGAGGGAAGACAATTAAATGGATTGATGCTTTCCTATGCTACAGACAACAAAAAGTTGTGGTTAATGTTGTGAAATCAGACTGGGCTCCTGTTTATCTGGCGTTCCTCATGGCACCGTTTTTGGTTTCTGTTTGTTCTCTTTGCATATAAATGATACTACCTCGGACATTGATTCGGAAAGACTCTTTGCCGATGAATGTGTTTGTTATCGTGAAATTAGGGATGCGGAGGATACAGTGAAGAATCATCTTCTTAACAATATTTTGATTATTTTGGCCCCTTTGGGAATACAAGTCTTTGATTTAGACTACACCGATGTAAATTTTTGAAATTTCAGCAAAAATGTCTGGCTTTCGTTGCTAGTTTTGTAAAGGGTCACTGACGAAGGTTCATTACCCGAAATTGTACAATATGGCCCATCTTCTCGCTTTCAATGTTTCACTGCTTCCAAAGGATCTAACAATTATTTTTATTTGCTATTACTGCAGCTGGTGTTGTGCCGTGTGGCGGCCCTAAAAAGTCTCCCCGTACATCATCCATAGTGCAGATTATATTTTTCTTTTGATCCTTTGGGATCAGTGAATATATTTGGTGTGTTTCAATTATATTGTACGTTAAGAATCATCTTCTTAACAATATTTTGATTATTTTGGCCCCTTTTGGAATACAAGTCTTTGATTTAGACTACACCGATGTAAATTTTTGAAATTGCAGCAAAAATGTCTGGCTTTCCTTGCCAGTTTTGTAAAGGGTCACTGACGAAGGTTCATTACCCGAAATTGTACAATATGGCCCATCTTCTCGCTTTCAATGTTTCACTGCTTCCAAATGATCTAACAATTATTTTTATTTGCTATTACTGCAGCTGGTGTTGTGCCGTGTGGCGGCCCTAAAAAGTCTCCCCGTACATCATCCATAGTGCAGATTATATTTTTCTTTTGATCCTTTGGGATCAGTGAATATATTTGGAGTGTTTCAATTATATTGTACGTTAAGAATCATCTTCTTAACGTTAACAATATTTTGATTATTTGGCCCCTTTGGGAATACAAGTCTTTGATTTAGACTACACCGATGTAAATTTTTGAAATTGCAGCAAAAATGTCTGGCTTTCGTTGCCAGTTTTGTAAAGTGTCACTGACGAAGGTTCATTACCCGAAATTGGCCCAATACAATATGGCCATCTTCTCGCTTTCAATGTTTCACTGCTTCCAAAGGATCTAACAATTATTTTTATTCAGAAGGATAATGATCGTTTAGGTAGTTGGATCCGGAAATGAGATTCCAACCCGTCAAGTGCAACATGATGCAGCTAACGAACAAAGGGACTAGTAAAATTCATGCTTCTTTCAAGCTTGAGGGTACAGAATTGGAGAATACCTCGGCGTAACTATAACTAAGGATTTAAATGGAATACTCATATCAGCAATGTGTGCACCAATGTAGGGATTGTACATTTGAAAAAGGCAGTATGACTGGCATCCTTAAAACTAAAATGGGAATTCCTGCAGAAAGGAAGGAAGGATAATAGAAATATATTGCTTATATAACAAAGGTCTAAAAGGAAGGGCCAAAATACCCACCGATCATGACCTTATCCCAAAGAATAGGCAACGATCGGCAATGTAGAAAGCAATACTCCTTGGCATTTCAGATACCTTCAGCAAGTACAAATGTCTATTTACTTAGATTTTCCCCAGACTATAAGAGATTGTCTGATCTGCTCTGCTGTAATCTCAGATGACTGTGTGGCTAAATTTACTTCACTTGTGCTTGAACTCTTATATATCTTGATTCAATCTAGAACTTGTATTTATATACCTAGTGCTGTTGCCTTTCCCAGGCTTGTGTGGACTGCCCGTACAGCAGGGATACTTTTTTTAAGCATTCTCTTGGTCTAATAATTCATATATTTTAAGCTCATAAACTAATATTTATGCTCATTTAATGTGTATTTTGTGCTTCACATTATATATACAATGTACATCTGTGATTCTCATAATATACCTTGTAATGTTACTCAACTGTGATTTTCTAGCTGATCTACCTTTGTTTGTTTGCATGTTTTATGTACAATTGCATGTGCTTTCAATGCTTTAAATTTACCGCTTATACAGTATTTAAATATTATCATACTGAAAATGCTAATTGCTTAATTCTTAATTATTGCAGCTTTTTACATTTGTTATTCTACTTATGTTTGTCAGAAAATAGCGAATGCGAGCTAATGCTATTTGTTATTCAAAACCGACGTTAAATAAAATATCTTGTATCTTGTGATTCGTTGTTAGATTAACTTTGTATCTTCTGATACCGAGTCGATCAATTTCTGATCATCACCTCATGTGTGGGGAGGGTGGCAAAATTAAGAATTTAGCCAAGGGGAAAAACATTTGGGGTGAGCCATTAAAACTATTTACAAGATATACATCAGAGGCATACTAAAACGCATGTCTCTGGGCCTATTATTTAAATAGAAGCCTTAAATTCCTCAATGGTTTTGGATGAGACCACTGAAGAAGAGAGACTATTCCAAAGCGGAATAGTTCTGGGCAAAAATGAATTTTTCAGGGCATCACTATAGGCAAATTGTCTTGTGTATTGTGATTCATGCGATGCCCAAGTACGCCTTAGGATGGGTGCCGGGGTCAGGTATTTGTCTTTATCAAGAGACACTGTTCCGGAGTGTATCTTGTGGTCTAAGAAGGTTAAGGAGGACCGCCCCCTGCGGGACCCCAGGGATGGCCACTCAAGTTCGTCTAGCATTGGTTTTCCTCCATCTCCTGCAGGTCCACCTGGCTGCGGCCATCTGTACCTTCTACACCTTAGCAGTCTGAGTATCTGAGTATAGGAATGCCAAATAGGAGCTGCATACTCAAGCTGAAGTCGAACCAATGTTTCGTATGCAACTTCCGTAGTGTGCCTTGGTGCAAGTGCCAAATTGCGCCGAAGAAAACCCAAAGTCTTACATGTAATTTCCGAAATATGTTGACTCAAATCAAGATCGTCTGTCATAGCAAGGACCCTATTGGTCATAGTTAAGCCTAAGTATTATTTGCTGATGCAGTGTGTAATTGAATTGTATATACCTGCTTGAGTGTAGCCGGGTCACCCTCATTGAATGATTTTGGGTCGGTGTAACGTCCCACCAACAGCTGAGGTCATATAGAGACGGGGCCTCGGTTTATAGTCTCATCCGACAGACTGGAGAATAAAATTAAAACTGAGATCCTTCAAGAGCAGCGAATGGGATGGGCCATACCGTGGTTTCGACTATTGAAGTCTCGTCAGTGACCCTTTAGATTTGGCAACATGGAGCCAAAGAGATTTACTGACATTTTGCAACTATTCCCCTGTTGTGGTATTGTCAGTTTGACGTTTCACCAGTAAACTGTTCTGATTCTGAGTGGTCGCTGTAACTATTCTAGTGCGGTGATGCATCAGTCCAGGGAGGAACGAGATGTCACTACTTTGTTCAATGCGGAACTCTCCGGAGTTCACCGGAAATTTTGACATTTGACGTAAAGCCCATTTACTTATAACCTGATGTTATGTCTCGATAAAAATAGTTCATGATTTTTTTGCAATTTTTTAAAGTCAAGTATGCAGTTTGCAATATTTTTTTCTTGAATTATGTTTGATCATAGGAACATTGTCTACCTTTTGGGCATAAGTAATGACAAAGTCTGAAGATATTGTGAATTCACCGACTTTTAACGGCGGAGGAAAGTAGTGCATCAACATCTGTAAATAGATTTCAATGGCGAAAATTCTGAAAATCCGAGGTTTATACTGGAATTTCACGTGAATTGTGGTGTAATAAGCGACCTTTACATGGATATGGGTTGCTTCTGTTATCGGACCATTAGGCTGTAAACATAAAAGACTCTGAAAGACGTAAACGGTTGTATTTTCATTCCGGATTTCCCAGTCATGTAGCCCCTAAACCCAATCTGGGACAACTTTCACAACTGGGAAAAACTTTCGTGATGCAGTTTTGTGGGTGAGAAATCACTCATTTGCGAACATCACTGTTGACTGAAGATCCAGTCATGTCTGGCACACATAGGTGAGGTTTTGAAATTGAAATCAAATGTTTCATCTTCTTAAATCCATTTTGAATCTGGGCCAGCTGTCTTCAGTACACAAAACCTTAATATCAGCATTACAAGTATAAGCTTTTACAAAAGCTTGCTAAAAAATGCTTGGACGGAGGTATTCAGCTGTGGATTTTGAAATTGTCTATCATTCTTCTTTATATCAAGGTCTGTGAATAGAGAGACCTTGTTTATATTGAACCAAGAAAGGCACCTTAAAGAAATTGTTGAACAGATATTGGTGTTTCAACTGAAAACACTGAGATTCAGTAGAGTAATGTGATGATGGTAAATGATCAGAGAAAAGTGGTCGGGTAAAGTCCAGGCTAAGCTGAGTTGCCAAGCTTTGCCTTTAAAATTCTTAACTTGTTCATATAAACTTTAAGTACATATTTAAAATAAATGATTTAATATTATAAAATAGATAAAATCAAATTGAATATGTGGTATACTTGTTTTCATCATATTAAATATGGAAACAAAACTGATTTGTATAAGGGTAGTGAAGTGAGAAGATAGGCCCCAGCCCATTTGGACCTAAAGAAATAGGTGTGCTGCTTATGCCTCCTGGCAAAATTATATCAGGGTCTCTATAAAGAGACCCTGATGCTACTGACTGACCATCTGATTACTCAGTTTACTGGTTAACCGCTCAAGCCTGAGCCTGCCCAGGAAAAGTTGTTTCAAGTCAAACCATCCACACATATAGGCTTTTAAAACACTTTTTGGATGTCATGACATCCTAATTTTGGATGAAAGTCCCATAAAGTGGAGTCAACATCCCCCAGGGATTTTTTCTGCAATTTTGGGAAGGGGCCCTAGGGCCTTTCTGATTGGGAAAATTAGCGACATAACCCAGAATTTGGGAATTTTTCAAAACATTCAAAGATTAGATATTTTCCAATTTGACATAGTTAATTACGTTTAAATCATTTTAAATCATTAAATAATATCTTAAAATCAAAGTTTAACATCATTTCAAACAGCAGAGTTTGATTTTCACAATGTTTAGGAACTGTTGAGAATTATTTTCAGCTGTGATTGGGAATTTTTTCCTTCAAATTGGGAAAAAAGTCACCTAATTTGCATGGGGAATGGGGCCTTATTTCGGCCCCTGAGACACTCGAAAAAAATCCCTGTCCCCACATGCCCTTAGCCGTTGACTAGAATGTTAAGCATCAATTCAAAGAAAAAAAAAATCTCCTTGTCTGGTACAAAATGTCAGAACTATCAATTTCAATGTTTTGAGCAAACAAACATACTCCCAGGGTTATCCCTCAGAGTTTTCATTTAGGGGACCAATGTCCTACGACTTACAGCATCTGAGGGACATTCCGACAAAACGATTGAGAATTTAGGGGACAGTTATATCAGGAACTGGAAATATTTGTGAATTTTGGGGGACATCATTGTCCCCTCTCTGGACAGTTTTGGGGGTCATTGGAGGGCAAAAGTGTGGTCAAAATGCACATTTTTATGCGCCAGGGAAAACCCTGATACTCCAGTTTTGTATAATCAATGAAAACAATTTTAAATGTCTTAAAGAATTTTTCAGAATGTCATTTTATATCAAGAAACCAAATTTAAGTGAGTATAATTAAAATGTCAGGCTCAGACATCAAAGCTTGGCTTGGGCTTGTGCTTTCTTGCGGGTAACATTACGAAAACATGCCCATGCAATATATAGAATTTTCTGAAGCTGTAAAATCGGCGAGGCAGTTCTAACGAGTACCCACAATCTATGTTTTGGAGCAAAAATAAGAAAAATAGGTATACCTCTACATACCCCAGTTTCACTATATAAAAGTGGGGTATATGGGGGTAAAAATTACACGGACATGTTTTCATGATGTACCTGACCGAGGAAAACCCCTGGTTAGGAAACACAACTTAATAAGCAGAAAATGACAACATGTCATGTGCATTAAAATTTAAATATTTACACATAATTATGTCATCCTAATATTATGATTGTAAATATATGTGTATGTTACTATTATAATTCTAAATCCATTCATAATTCATAACTGTTACTTAACTATTTTATAAAATACTTTTGCACTTTTTCATGCACTGAGGCTGAGTGTTTTTGGGGTAATTAAGAGGGTATTGTCAAATTAATTTGTATTGCTAATTTACTATCAACATGAACAACCTGTTGGCTATTGTAGTTGGGTTCTCAAATGATTATTGGAGCCAATGGAACTGTAACGATAATGTATAAAAAAACGGGTTCACGGTACTGGGTCGGTCACAAACTTTTGATTTTTTTCTTGGGGGTCCAAAAAAGAATCAGCCCTTATTTTGGTGGGTCGGTCGTGAAATCGAAATCACATTTTTTTTTTTCAGGCCTAATCATATGAATGGCATCATTTTTGTCCCTTTTGCTTTGCATTGTACATAAGATGTCCAGTAATATACCCAGCCTATATTGTCAAATTGACATAAAGCTATAAAACAAAAGATTGCATGCAGTCTGGATTAACAATTACGACTGCAAGGTTGAGGAATTGATTTTTTCTCGAATTTATCAACCAGTGCACAAGCCAACTTTTACATAGCAGATATCCTGGTGACAGCATCTTTATATGAGCCACGACGCGAGAAAACCAGTATTTGGGGTTTCTGATCAGGTCTGACACAAACCGGCCTGTGCAAACACAAGATGGCTAGAAGTTTGAAATTTCGGATTTAGGAAAAAGAGAAATTGAACTATCCACAGCGAAAACTACTTTATGGAAACCTTTTTTTTTGTGAGAGATGCCCTGAAAACTGCAACTTGTTTGCTGACCATCCACTCACAGTTGAGATGCCTTAATAGGATTTGAATGTAGTCAGAAATTTGAATGTGACAGAACAAAAATGCTATCAAAATGAGCCACCACATGGGAAAACCAACAATCTACATAGGCGAAAACAAAGGCGCAGATCAGCTTTCAGTAACTGCGAAGCTGATCAGCGCCTTTGTTTTTGCTACATGGATAGTACAATTCCTCTACTTTCTAAATCCAAAAATTTCAAGCCTTTCACCATCTTCTGTGACTGTACAGGCCAGTTAGTGTCGGACCTGGTTGGAACCAAAATGGTTGGTTTTCTCACGCACAGGCTCAAATTTTGTTTACTGCACGAGTGACTTGGTGCATTTGCATCTTCGGTCTTGGCAGAATAGCAATATGATGGAGCTATGATGCAGGTGCTCCCTCAATTTGATTGATGTTTTGTGAGCGGCATAGTGAGACAACCTGCCGTAGTATTTTCATCCAAGTCCAACTCAAACCAAGGCTGTACTGCTGCAGATGATGACTAGACTAGCTTGGAATTTAAGATTAAGTGCATATGGAAATTATACTTTCTCGGTTACAAAAGCGAAGGTGCTGAACTGCTGATCATTTGTGCAATCACAATGCAGCTGGTTTGTGTTCTTGTAATAATTTATTTTTTTCATATGCAAAAAGCTGGTTTTCTCTGGATGTTGCTCAGATATAATGTTTTCTCCAAGAAAGAAACAATTAATGTCATTGCAGAGATTCTTAACAATCATATGAGCCGCGATGTGAGAAAACCGGTCTTCGGGGTTTCCGACCAGGTCCGACACAAACCGGCCTGTACAAGCTCAGAAAAGAGCTAGAAGCTTGCAATTTTGGATTTAAGTAGAAGAGGAATTGTACTATCCGAGTAGCGAAAACAAAGGCGCTGATCAGCTTCGCGGTTACCGCGAAGCTGATCTGCGCCTTTGTTTTCGCCTAGGCAAAAATCCGGTTTTCTCACGATGCGGCTCATATTGAGCAAACTCTTGAACACATTCTTGTAAACTACAGCTGTTTTAGCTTGTATAGGAGTCTGCATACATTATCTATTCAAGGGATTTGAAAGTGTGCATAAATTATGGCAACCTTAAATACAACAAAGGCTCACACGTCTTGTTAATTTTTCCTTTGCATGCGCAGGCCTCCTACAGTATGCATTGAACTATTTCTTAGGGGATCAATCATTTTGTGTCTTTGTGGGGAGACATCAATAAGCACATACATATATTTTGAACATAACCTAGTGGTCGACTTTGACTAGACCTCTAGTCTATATGAGCCACGTCATAAAAAACCCTCAGATTTTTACCTATGCGAGAACAACAGCTGATCAGCCCCTTTGTTTTCGCTACAAGGATAGTACAATGCATCTTATTCCTAAATCCAAAATTTCAAGCTTCTAACCTATTTCTGAGACTGTACAGATCGGTTTGTGTCAGACCTGGTCGGAAACCGGAAACCCTGTGGCTCATACAGTAAATTATCTCACCGATTGTGCCGTTGGAAACACAACTAGAGAGTAAGAGACCTCTTACTTTGAGTGTCACATAGGTTGGACTGTGTCTACTTTAAGGGTAGAAACCTCTGTTGTTAAGTAGATAGCCACTTGCCTTGCAAACTAGGGTTCATAGATTCATCCGTGGCTTCTCCTGTTTTTCGAATGAGACATAAACCAGGGACCCATCTCTGTACCCACTCTGAAATGTGCACTAAGCTCTGATAACCTGAACCCAGCCTTTTGGATATAATGTTTTGTTCTATAGTATATGTGTCACCTTAGCAGTGTAGGAGATATGAGCCGCATTGTGAGAAAACCAGATTTTTGCCTAAGCGAAACCAAAGGCACAGATCTGATCAGCGCCTTTGTTTTTCGCTACACGGATAGTACAATTTCTCTTCTTCTTAAATCCGAAATTTCAAGCTTCTAGCCTGCTTCTGTGACTGAACAGGTCGGTTTGTGTCGGACCTGGTCGGGGAAACCCCGAAGACCGGTTTTCTTGCGTTGCGGCTCATATGATTTAGATTGTTTCAGGAATGAAAATTGCTTTAGAAACACCATTTCATGTAAATTTCCATCATTCCCTTATGAGTACAGTTAACAAACTGCAAGCTCATTACTATCCTCATTCATCATGTCATTTCCATCTATGACAGCCGAATGTGATCATATACCATCTCAGTAGAAATTTTATTTTGTGTTCTGTGGTTGTTACAAGGATTTGCCGTAGGCGAAAAGTCAACTTTTGATAAACATTGACAGAGTTACCATGAACTTAATGTTCAACTATGGTTTGGGTGTTTGTTTTTATCTCGCATTTGACAGATTACTACTATAATTTAATAAAATCTGTTTCAAGCAATGAATTGGGTAAGCCTTGGTGTCCACCTAGACCAATCTGAATCTTCGATGGAAGCATTCCTGGCTACAAGTTTTGCCAAACAGTCGTAAATGTAATCATGTCAAACCATTGACTGTTTGGTATTCAAAGTTTAAGTCTATAATCAAACTGGGCTTTTAGTCCCACAAGCAGAAAGTATTACATTAGCTCTGCAGGATTGATCTCATGGCATTGTATGTCCATATGGGAGTCTCTCTGTTGGGGGCATTTACTGTATTGTTTGTCAAGCCATGCCAGGGTGCAAGTCATTTTACTTTACATTACTGTAAGATACATACACTAGATTAACTTTCAAAACAAGTACTCCCTGTGATTTTGAACAGAACCTTTTACCTTTCATGCAGGAAACTTATTTCCTTAAATTTACTCTATTGTATTTTAAATTTTTGTGGTCTTAGAATTGATTTTACATAATATGCTTGTAGTTTCAATTGTTGTAATGTTGAATTATTAAACAATTTCTTAAACAGCAGTTTGGCATTTGTACAGTCAATGAATGATATGAAAAATGCACATTTTCTTTAATCAAAATTTCACAAATCTGTTTGAGCCGCCACATAGGAAAACCAACAACATGCATAGGCGAAAACAAAGACGCAGATCAGCTGTGCAGTAACTGCAAGCTGATCAGCATCCTTGATTTGCTACACAGATAACACAATCCCTCTTCTTAAATCTGAAATATTCAAGCTTTTAGCCTGCTTCTTGTGCTTGTACAGTCCCGATTGTCGGACCTGTTTGGAAACACAGATTGTTTGTTTTCTCATGACACGTTTTAAAATCTATTTACAAAATCTTCAAGGATTTTATCTGACCTATTTAATTCTATTGTGATGCTATTGAATTACCTTTATCATAGATAGACATACATTACATGATCATACATGTACAAATGCATGAGGTTTTCTTTCTATTCATTCGGCTTATTTTAGCCCATGTGTTATAAACTTTGTATGATTTAATACGTTTTATCCAAAGTCAACAGCTAATTGGGTCAGTTATCCTAACCACGCTGTACCAGGACACATCTCCCACTTCCAGAGGCAGATTTTCAGTACTGAATGCACATATGAGCCGCCTCGTGGGAAAACCAACAATGTGGTTTCCAAACAGGTCTGACACAAACCGGTCTATGCAGTAACAGAAAACAGCTAGAATCATGAAATTTCGTATTTACCTGTACAGGCCGGTTTGTGTCGGACCTGTTCGGATTTCCCACGAGGTGGCTCATATGCAGCTTTGTTTTTTATTGCAGCAACTTGGCTGCAGGACTACCAGATGTTGACAAACAAAAGTTGCGAGAGGTCTATGCAGTAACAGAAAACAGCTAGAATCATGAAATTTCGTATTTATGAAGTAGAAGGATTGTACTATCCGAGTAGCGAAAACAAAGGCGCTGATCAGCTTCGCGGTTATGTAACCGCGAAGCTGATCTGCGCCTTTGTTTTCGCACATGCATATTGTTGGTTTTCCCATGAGGCGGCTCATTTCTTTCACCACTAACTGACAATTTCTTCTTGAATCAGCAGATGAATGGTAGATTTATTTTCATGACCAGATGAATGAAAATGAATTGGACCTGGGGACCAGTCTCAGGTCCTCTTGTATGTTAATAGGTCAAGCAACCATATATTGTGCTAATTTTTGTTTGACTATTCTTACGAGTATGAAATTCATAACTAAGAGATGAAACGTAGCTTGAAAAAAATCCTGTGTCCCAAACGGGATTCAAACCCAGGATATCCTGGACAGAAATCCAATGCTCTGACCACTACTAAGCCAAGGTGTCAACCACCTGATGCAGTGTGTCAAAGATTGTACTTATCAGATACAGTGTATCGTATAGTTATGCTATTTATAGAAGGTCTGCATCATGTGATCCCCAACCTTACCAACCATGACAAATAATCTTGAATGAATGAATAGAACATAACAAGTTGTTTTTTGTATCACCTCCTTTTAATATGAGCCGCCCCATGGGAAAACCAACAATCTGCATAGGCGAAAACAAAGGCGCAGATCAGCTTCGCGGTAACCGCGAAGCTGATCAGCGCCTTTGTTTTCGCTATTCGGATAGTACACTTCCTCTTCTACTTAAATCCGAAATCCATGAGGCGGCTCATATGTAGCTTTGTTTTTTATTGCAGCAACTTGGCTGCAGGACTACCAGATGTTGACAAACAAAAGTTGCGAGAGTTGGCGAGTCAGATGCGAGCCGACCATGCCAAGAGAGCCCAGAAATCCACGGAGCAGTTTAAAGTGGCGGATGGCGTTAGTTTTGGTGCACCAGTTAAGGTGAGATAGTCTGTCTGTCTGTCTAAAGAAACAAAAATGCTCAATTGATTTTGAAAATTAGGGTGGATAATAATAACACTGGACCTGATCCAAACAACTTGACTGCTGGCTACTGTTTTGCCCTTTCAGTACTTATTAAGTGAATACCATATCCTGGATTGTATTTTTTACCCTCTTGTCATTGCACTTTTTCTCTTGTCATTGTAGGAAATGTTTTATGCAGTGTATATTATATTTTCATAACACCTAATTTGAGCAAATAATCATGGATTTACAGTTGAAAGCTTCAGATATATACATATATCACATGGTTAATTTGTATTATGGATCATTTTTTCAATACACCTGGTAAAATCAGAAACAAAATTAGTCACTGTTGTGAAAAACCTGATATTTACAAATGTGAAAACAAAGCCGCAGAGCAGTAACTGTGCAGTTGATGAGCACCATTGATGGTATAACTTCTACTTTCTGAATGCATTGAACCAGCTTTTGTTGCTGTTTTTGTGCAGTTTGCATCGGACCTGGTTGGCAATGATAAAGACTGGTTTCCGCTGAATTCGGCTCAAATGAACTACTGTCAACTGGTCATTAACCTGTTTAGCCTCCAAGATATAAAATTGTTGTCTCAATAAATAATAGACAGGGAACAGTCTTGTAAAGAGCAATGTTTCTAGGAGTTCCAACATAATGGTCTGGCCAAACAATGCAGTTCCTGATAAGGCTGCTCCTGTACTGTCACAGGGGCTGTCAAAATAATGTGCCATTGTCCTTTGCTTTTATTTTATCCCCCTTTTGAGAAGACCTAAATTGCAATGAGAAAAAAAAACAACAAAAAACACACACACCAAAAAACAAGGTGCCAAAATAATACTCGGAATTCAGGGTGCAGGAGTACCGGTAGAAAGAGATGGAGAATCATGAATGCTTAAATCCAGATGCAGATCCTCCAGTTATCTTTGAACACGGAGGTTGTACTCTTTAGTGTAAATCAGACATGTCTGTGAACCTGTTCTAGGGGGTTTGGATAGCGCCTGTCACCTCTGTGGTCCGAGTTCAAATCCGGGTCATGTGGCAGGCTCGCCCGTCTTGGTTTGGTGGTTTTTCTCGGGTTCTCCTTTTACTACCACCATGTTTGACCACACAACGCCAACATCCGTGCCTTCAAGAACGCGTTTATAAGTTCTTTGAGCTTTCTGTGTAATTGAAGTAAACATCTTATTGTACCCTAATGTATGATTCTACACCAAGGCCACTCAGTTCATACTTTAGGATGAATACATAAAGTTGTCCGGGTGTCCTTAAATTTATGAAATTTCGGTAAAAGAAACCAACAAAGCGTTGCCCTTCTCTGACGCATAGTTCTGCTACACCTAAGTCACTGCATGTACAGTCCTATGACTTATGATGTCCTGTAGTGCAAAATGCAGCATGAAATGAATCACACAAAACTGGGATTGGTTCAAATTATTATCAGCATTACAGTACCAACTGTTGCATGATTGCTGACTATGCCTTCCAATATGAACTGGGATATTGCTGATATTGCAAAAATGATATCGGATGCTTTAGATGTCACATGAGCAAATGTCTCTCTCCCATCAGATCGCCAGGGATCATAAAAGTCTGTTAACTTCTTACGAAGATTGATCATAAACTTTTAGTTCTAAACCTCAGGTTATATGGATTTTGATTTTGATCTGAGTTCAACTGCGTTAGCGTTTGATATCGCTGTCAGTGCGAATAGGTCCTATGTGACAAGGCTTTACAGCAACACAAGAGGCTAGAGGTTTTAAATTGCAGATTTAGAAGGAAAAAAGAACGGAATTGTGTATAGAGCGCAAATCAGCTGAATTTGATAAAGAAAAGAAATTTTACACTTGACACTTTATAGAATATCTAGCACTTATATACTATCACTGTCACAAAACTCTTCATGTGACAGGGCTCATTTACATGTTTAAGTCATAAATTTCTAATTAATGCCATATGCAACAGGAGGTGTAGGTTTAGAAAATATTAATTTCTTTTTTAACGACCTATCACAAACAGCTGTAAGTTTACAATGACTATTAATTTCAGCATTTTTTTTCAAGGTTTGAACAGAATTAAGCTCAGCCAATCCGTCAGACTTCCATCAGATTGTACCTAGCCAGTCAAGCCAAAATTCATGTGCAGGGTTCATCCTGGCCCAGAATTTTAGGGAGAAGTCATTTCTCCCTCCAGTGATTTTAGGGAGAAGTTTGCTGATCTTAGGGAGAAGTGAGAGCGCTTACTTGATAACCCTCACCCTACCCTGCCCCGATGATGACCAAAGCAAATTTATATACGAAGAGCAGTAGAATCGGCTTTTGTCTACACATTATAAATTGATTGTAAACAATAAAACAGCAATTGAATACATTGTTATAGTAATATTGATAGAAACAGTCATCCCACTTTTTTTCAACAACGGTTGCTATATTCTTGGTAATATACTTTGATAATTATTCCCTGCTTATCGAGAATAGAACGCAGAAGCACAGAAAAGCTGAAGAAAATTGGTAAACAAGTTTGTTTTTTTTTGAAAGCTGATCCTTGTTAAATTTTGTTAAAGTTGTTCCCCTTGCTTTTGCTTACAAGAGGTTCATTTTAAATCATTGCACTGTTAATTCATTGCTTATATTTTGTAAAGTGTTTTGAAAATGTGTTTATTATATGAATGAATTTTGATTTGATTGAGTCCCTTTTGATTGATAAATTCTCACCACCAATGTGGATCGGATAAAAGGGCACACCTGGCCATGCGTGACACCATCAGAGGAATGCCATTTTTATCTGCACTGACCTTTCTCACTGGTCTGTCAGTTTGAGCATTGGGTTCACCCTGAATTAACTTTATTCTCGGTCATTTGTTTCCTATAGCTTCTTTGTATATGGAGTATTTGGTAGCATTGTGATGCATGTTTCGACCGCGAACATGCAAACCTCGTATCTTCGATAATGCACCAATGCTAGTGATCAGAAAATTTCTATTCAGAAAATGCGACAGGGCGATGCTGTAAACTTTGAACACCCATTGAAAAGTTGTGCCAACATTCATATTAAATTTAGGGAAGAAAAACAGGACAGATAAACAAATCAATCCCGGGCGGTCGTAGAAGACTTTCATCACAGATTTACCGTTATTAAAGTGAATGACACGCCTGTTCCTAGTAGCCCAATGCATTCGTTTCATTCACATGTGACGTACCTTTCCGGGAATAACATCCTGTAAAGCCGATCAGTTAAAATGCCGTGTCTTTCGATTGCAAAACTACACAACGTCATGACCTTTTGCATACAATGTGCGTCATTGTTAAACTTTCAAAGAAAACGCAGACTAACTTTTCATCATTACACATGCAGTTGAATCACGATTACACAACCTGATTTTAGGAAATACATGTACTTCTGACGTCTTTGGTCGTTAGTGGCTATCGATCCGACAATGCCATTGGAAGATACAACAATTAGGATTCAAAATGGGCGGAGCTATGAAGCGTGTGCCAAAGGTGTAAACATGTACCGATAATTAGGCCAAACAGGTGTCGATTGATGTTTGTTTATGCCTTGTGCATGGATTAATGATGCGCGCTAAGTTGACAGTAGCGTATAGGTGTCAACAATCGATAGCGGATTAAACGGTTACTTAGCTACTGAATTCAGTACCTTAAGTACTCGCCCGTAAAACAAAATAAAGGGACTTCGCCTAGTGGCGCGTTGGGAGCGATACACGGCGACTGAAACTTCGCTCGTCGGTCCGTCGGAAGCGAAGTGCCGACGGAAAAAGGGACTTAGTCGCCCAAATCGCCCTCTAGGTTGTTCCCTGATGTGTAGCAGTCATGTCCGCTATGCCCATGTATGGTCCTCCCCCCCCCCCCCCTCGGAACGGACATATTATTAGCTCACCTGAGCCGAAGGCTCATAGGTGAGCTTATAGTATACCCATGCTCCGTCGTCCGTCCGTCGTCGTCCACAATTTCAAAGATCTTCTTTTCTGAACCCGCTGGGCCGATTGTTCTCATATTTCACATACACCATCTACAGGTAGGGGGAAAGAATAATTGTGTTTTTTGTTTTGATCGGATAAGAACTCTGGTTGCTATGGCAACTTATGCTTCCCATAGACTTACAATGGAAAAAAGTGAAAATTGCTAGTTTTTGCTGTCTTGTTGGAGATATTTGAATTTTGTTTTTGCAGAAATGTTTATTGAGTAATCCTCTACGTTTCATGTGACTTTTGTCCTAATCCTTTATTTTGATTGGTTGCAGGGGCCCCATATAGGGCAAAATTTCGAAAAACATTCAAAAATCTTCTTCTCAGAAACTGTCAAGGGGATTAAGCCTGTACTTTGTATACATGTTCCTGACAGTGGCCTCTACATAATTTGTGTTTTTTATTCCAGGCGGATAAGAACTCTGGTTGCTATGGCAATTTAAAGTTTCCATAGACTTATAATGGGAAAAGTGGAAATCGGCTATTTTTCCGCTAAAATTGCAGACATTTGAATTTTGTTTTTGCAGAAATGTTTTTTGAGTAGTCCTCTATGTTTCATGTGACTTTTGTCCTAATCCTTTATTTTGATTGGTTGCAGGGGCCCCATATAGGGCAAAATTTCGAAAAAACATTCAAAAATTTTCTTCTCAGAAACTGTCAAGGGGATTAAGCCTGTACTTTGTATACATGTTCCTGACAGTGGCCTCTACATAATTTGTGTTTTTTTATTCCAGGCGGATAAGAACTCTGGTTGCTATGGCAATTTAAAGTTTCCATAGACTTATAATGGGAAAAGTGGAAATCGGCTATTTTTCGGCTAAAATTGCAGACATTTGAATTTTGTTTTTGCAGAAATGTTTATTGAGTAGTGTTTGACGTTTCTTGTGACTTTTGTCCTAATCCTTTATTTTGATTGGTTGCTTGGGCCCCATAAAGGGCAAAATTTTGAAAAAAAAAAACATTCAAAAATCTTCTCCCCAGAAACTGTCAAGTGGATGAATCCTGTACTTTGTATACATGTTCCTGACAGTAGCCTCTACATAATTTGTGTTTTTTATTCCAGTCGGATAAGAACTCTGGTTGCTATGGTTTCCATAGACTTATAATGGGAAAAGTGGAAATTAGCTATTTTTTCTGGACCAATTGTAGGTATTTGAATTTTGTCTTTGCAGAAATATTTATTGAGTATATCTCTATGTTTCATGCGACTTTTTTCCTAATCCTTTATTTTGATTGGTTGCTGGGGCCACATAAAGGGTAAAATTTGGAAAAACATTTTAAAATCTTCTCCTCAGAAATTGTCTATGGCATGAAGCCTGTACTTTGTAAACATGTTCCTGACAGTAGTCTCTACATAATTTGTGTTTTTTATTTCAGTCGGATAAGAAATCTGGTTGCTATGGCAACTTAAAGTTTCGATTGACTTAAAACGGGAAAAGTGGAAATTGGCTATTTTTTTTCTGGTCCAATCGCAGATATTTGAAGTCTATTTTTGCAGAAATGTTTATAGAGTAGTCCTCTACAGTTTGGTTGACTTTTGTCCTAATCCTTTATTTTGATTGGTTGGTGGGACCCCATAAAGGGCAATTTTTTTAAATAAACATTTGATTTATATAGCAGATCTCAGGTGAGCGTTTACAGGACCGTTGGTCCTCTGGTTGCTTTGCAAGTCTGGAATCCTGCTATGACTGTTTTTTTCTGGTAGTGTCAGATTAGGGTGTCTTAGGCATTCGATAGAAGGCTGAAAGTCAAGAATGATCAAAGATTGTTAGTGCTTCAGATTATTAGTGCTTCGGAATATGAAAAAGACCAATTGTGTGACTAAAATATGAGCAGCATCATAAGAAAAACAACATTCTGCATGTACAAAAACAAAGGCGCAGATCAGCTTCACAGTAACTGCGAAGCTGATCAGCGCCTTTGTTTTTGCTATACAGATAGTACAATACCTCTACTTTCTAAATCCAAAATTCCCAGCCTCTAGCTATCTTCTGTGCTTGTACAGCTCGGTTTGTGTCGGACCTGTTTTTCGAAAACCACATTGTTGGTTTTCTCATGTCTTATGATGCGGCTCATATAATGTGCACACTTTTTTTTTTATTTTATTTTATTTTATTTTTTTTTTTTTTCATTTTTTTTTTCCTATTTCTGATGTTAGCATAGATTTTCTATTAACACACATGTAAAATGTATCTTCATTGTCATCTAATGTCTTGTATGCAGTACATAAAACTAACTGACTTTGTGAAACATTGTGAAAGTTTATTAACACAAAACAGCGTGATACCACAGCTGTTGTTTTCTCAATATTCTCCATTTAAGTACATGTACATGAAATACTGTAGATCCGGAAATGTTCGCGAGAACTTAATTTTCGCTAATATTCGCGAATAAGTTGCCTCGCGAATTCAAAGTTATCGCTAATAAAGGGCCACTATAAGCTTTATAGAACAGATGGTCACTCACACGCGAATTCAAGAACTCGCTAATAATTCGGAAATAGAAAATTCGCGAAATAAAAGTCACGCGAAAATTTCCAAATTTACAGTAGTATATCGTGTATGAGAAATATGAGAAAGACCTTCTATATAAGGGGGATTTCTGAAATTCCAAGTGAACAGTCTAGAATACCTCACTCCCCTCCTGTTGATAGAGATAATCTTCATAGCCTGTTTGTTGTAGATCTACTAGTTTAGATCCTTCAGTGACTTTGTTGGTCATATTGAGCATCATTAGCTGCCCTTTTCTACATGTACCTTGCACCAAGAGCAGTCCTTTATGCTCAGTTAACTCTGACCATAAGTTGGTGCATGTTACAGCTCTTTTTACTGGAACACTGAAGCTCGAGTCTTAAGATGTGAGCCTCGTCTTGAGATAACCGGATTTTTGCCTATGCGAAAACAAAGGCACAGATCAGCTGTGCAGTAACTGCATGGCTGATCAGCGCCTTTGTTTTCGCTACACGGATAGCACAATCCCTCTTCTTCTTAAATCCAAAATTTCAAGTTTCTAGCCTTTTTCTGAGACTGTACAAGTCAGTTTGTGTCTGACGTGCTCAGAAATACCGAAGACCAGTTTATTCAACTTGTGGCTCATATGATATACAGAGATATATTGAAAGCTGAACAAAGAATGGTGAAGGCACTGACTGGCTTGGGCTTGCAGACTCATCATTGCCTCCATTGTTTGAAGTATTGAGATCCAGATTGAGAAAGTTTTCCTCTCTATTTCTTGTTCCATTAGTTCATCGTGTCCATTAGGATCTAATTTTTAATTTTGTAATTTTCTTCTCATGCAGGTTGCGCCAAATGAGCATGACATTATACAGAAACGACTTGGAGATTACGAAGTTGCCAAACGGCTGATTCAGTCTTCGAGAACCACAAAAACTGACCTAGGAACCGACTTGTTGGGGGTAGATCGGCAACCAGCGACCCCACTACCTTCCAAGAACCCAAAGGATGGTTTCTTTCCCAAATCTTCTCGGAATCCAAATATACAGAAACGATTACCTGATCAGATTACTAGTAGCGCCACTGATCATAGAAAGGAGAGAGAAAAGTTGAATGCTCTAAGCGGTGCAGTTGACAAACACCCAGTTAAGCTAAATGAAAAAGGAAAGGATGAAAGATATTCAAATAAAGCATATACTCACAGAACTAATGCAAAGGATATAAATTCTAGTTTACAAAAGGGGAATAACCCTGTTCAAGCAAGTTCTAGTTCACAAAAGGTGCATAACCCTGTTCAGACTAAAGAATCTGCCCATAGTAACACAGAAAAACCAGTTTCTAGTCATAATCCAGTTGTCTCAACACACAAAACCTATCTACATCGGCGCTCGCATGGAGAAAGTAACCATCGTTCAGTAAGTCCCAGTAGTGTAATTGGCTCACAAATTGATAAATCTAGTGCTCATTCTAATGTCAAAGAACCAGTAAACCAGTCAAAACCACCGCCCTCAGGGCGCGACTCCATATTGTCCACATTCAGTAAAGAACTTGGCGTGAACAGTTTAGAGTCGCAGTTGAAAAGTGCTACAAATTCTCAAAGTGATAGAACTGAAGATCTTTCAAAACCAAACAAAGCCAGTGCTAAAACCAGACCTGTAGATTCTTCCATACTAAAGGTGAAGGAGGATAACAGAAATGGCATGAATACATTCAATGGCAGGGTGAGACCCACCATACATATACCAGAGGTGAGTCAGTGTGTAAAAGTCCTGATTTTTTTTTCATCATAGATATATAGCAACCATAAAATACGAAAAAATCTTAGCCAGTATACAGATTTTTGTGAAAAAAATGCTTAAAAGCGTTTCACAAAAATCTATAAACTAGCTTAGATTTCTTGTATTATAAGATGAAGATAAGATAAATAACAGTGTTGACCTTGAACAGACTGCTCTCTTCTAAAAGCTGTCTTATCTGGGTGTGCTGCTTACTGGACTTTCTGTATGAGAATAAAAGAAGCAGTTTGACACAGTCCATGAAAATACAATCTTAACATTCAAGGGCACTTTTTAGAATTTTTATAATTTTTGACTCATCATTCAAAAGGAGACCTAAAGACCTGTGCAACTGCCAGTGGTGCCAACACTGCATCAGACCGCACTTGTCACAGCCTTCTGTGTGTACATATATTAGGCTGCGTCTTCATGATTGAAGCGTTTGTTTTTTGGTTAGAACATTACTCAATTTTATTTCCAGTTCATGGAATGATGATTAAGCATTTCAAATGCATTCAATGTTTCCATATATTGAACCACTTGATTCAGAAGTCGGAAAAGGAAGTTGTAATCTTATATGATATAAAATATTAAAGTGTTTACTACTTTAGAGCATGTAATAATCTTACATTAAAAGGTAAAATTGTTTAATATCAATACATCAACATGACAAGATCCACGATGTGAGAAAACATGGTCTTCGGGATTTCCGATCAGATCCAACATAGATCAGCCTGTACAGCTACAGAAGATGGCTAGATGCTTGAAATTTTGGATTTATAAAGAAGAGGAATTGTAGCGAAAACAATGGCCCTGATCAGCTGTGCAGTTACTGCACAGCTGATCTGCGCTTTTCGCATAGGCATAAATCATATTTTCTCACAACACGGCTCACAAGATTCAAGTCATCATCATTCAAGGAACGATAAACGTCTTGAGAAAAAGTGTGTTTTGGGGTGTATGTTAAGGTGCCCCTCAAATGCTTCTGTAAATCTATAGAAGATGTCTAGCAGTGGCGAAAGCTATCATTCTATACAGTGAAATCATATGATGATGCTGATCAGTTGCACATTTCATGAGCAGCAGATCAGTACCTTTGTTTTTGTAAATTCAAAAGCCTTTCGCATGATCTTCCTCATTTCAGTTTATAGATGTTTGTATATATAATGATTTCATTTTTTTTTGTTTGATATTTTCATTCAGCCGTGTAATGGTCTATATAGACCATCCTATGAGATGCTGAGCTGCGTCATGAGATAACCAACATTTTGCATATGCAAAAACAAAGATGCAGATCAGCTTCGCAGTACCTGCGAAGCTGATCAGCGTCTTTGTTTTCGCTATACAGATAGTACAATTCCTCTACTTTCAAAATCCAAAATTTCCTGCCTCTAGCCATCTTCTGTGCTTGTACAGCTCAGTTTGTGTCGGAGCTGTTCGAAAACCACATTGTTGGTTTTCTCATGATGTGGCTCATTTTTGTATTTTCATCATTGGTGAATCAGCTGCAACATAATTATTATTATGCTGCTGATCAGGTGTACATGTTTTTTCAAGGCCCTCAAAGCACTAGGCTCAAATAAAATATTGGCAAGGAACAGCAAAATAACTTTCCGAATGTACTTGTTGGTCTTTTGTGTGCATATCACCATTAAGGTGATATATAGGTCCTTGGTTAAAAGTCTCATACGAAAAGTCTAGGAAAGCCCAGAGTGTAATTTATGAGTCTGCTGTATTATATTTGTTTGTAAGTTTACATGTACATGTTGAAGGCATGTGTTTCACCATACAGCATCCCAAATTGAATTTGCTTTCTTCTTTTTTGTTTTTCAGAAAAATGTTGAAGATATGCTTAAAGTGAGTATACGTTAGTTTACTGTCCTACTTAATTGCATGTTTATTCTTGTGTTTGGATGTAGATGGTTAATTTTGATTGTGAATGACAAACATGAGCCGCGTCGTGAGTAAACCGGATTATTGCCTTTTCGAAAACAAAGGGGCAGATCAGCTGTGCAGTTACTGCACAGCTGATTAGGGCCTTTGTTTTCGCTACTTGGATAGTACAATTTTCCTTCTTCCTAAATATGAAATTTTAAGCTTCTAGCCATCTTCTGTAGCTGCTCAGGCCAGTTTGTGTCGCACCTGGTCGGAAACCCCGAAGACCAGTTTTCTCGTGTCGCGGCTCACATGAAAAGAACCCACAACAAATCAGGATAACATGTCTGTGCTATATATACCCCCTGTAAACCCCACTTTTATCTAGTAAAAATTGGGTACACAGGGGTATACCTATTTTTCTTATTTTTGATCCAAGACATAGATTGTGGGTACATGTTAGAACCGCCTCGCCTCATCGAGGTGGTTCTAACATGTACCCACAATCATTGTTTTGAGCCAAAAATAAAAAAATATAGAAATTTTTCCAATGAATATTTTCCAATGAATTTTTCAATTTTTACAGCTGAAAAAAAATCTATGTAATTTCTGTGGGCAAGTTTTCGTAATGCAATAAAGAAAATAAATGCAAATATTATTACACCGAGACTAATTTATATAAAAATAGACAGTTTCTATTTGTCAGATCTCACTGTAATTACAGGTAAGAAAAACTGTCAAAATGCCCACAAAAATGTCATTGCAAATGTCAGGAGTGAAATATAGAGATAAAATCTAACAACAAAATAGCAGCAATATAGTTGGAATTTAATCGTCCAAAACATGTAGTCTAACTGATGTAAAACTTTTGCAAGCATCAAATGATAACAATTCTTGAAAAGGATCAATTTCATTGTTAACTCTAGTAATGTTTAGGTAGAGTAACTTTGTTCAAATACATGTACATGTATTCAAATACATGTACATGTACATGTATTTTCTTTTATGGTAGCCACTGCAAAAATTGAGGTAGAAATGAGCTGTGGCATAAGAAAACCATCAAAATGCTTGGGCGAAAACAAAGGCGCAGATCAGCTTCACGGTAACCGCGAAGCTGGTCAGTGCCTTTGTTTTTGCTACATGTATAGTACAATCCCAGCTTCTAGCCATCTTCTGTGCCTGTAAAGTCCGGTTTGTGTCGGACCTTGTCAGGACCCAAATTGTTGGTTTTCTTACGCACAGGCTCAAATGTGTTTTTCGGTTCAACTGATGTGACCTCTCTCAAGAACAAATATTTTCATAAGCTAATGAGTTCATCCAAACAACAAAACAAGATTTAGAAAATGTTGTGACAAGATCATTTAGATCTGATTTTATATCTGTTATTAAAAGATGAAGATAATAGATTGTAACCACATATAAACTTGCAGCTGTTGTACAGTTACATGATGAAAAATAATTTTTTCTCAAATTCTGCATATAGAGTTGCAAATTTGTGTGTTAAACACTTCATAGACATAGAATGAACAGTCCCCCGAAAATGAGTGATTACGGTAGCTGATTTCACACTCTTAATCAAATCATTGGATCATCTAACCCCTGTGCCGACTTTGGGTTCGAACCTGTGAGACAAGCCAAGTTCTGCATGTGGGTGTGTCAGGTGTATTTTCTCGGGGTCCCACCTACCTATTGGCCAGTCTCATATTAGCATATGAGCTGAAATAGTCTTGATTGATTTCGATGTAAAATTGAAGAAAGAAAATGTAACGTTTTTGATTTACTTTTCCAGGAGTTGACCCACATTCCAGAGCCCCTCACTGCTCTACATACACCGCTTAAAGAGGGTGGAAAGTTTCCTTTCCAGGTAATGTAATACAGGTGGAATATATATATTGCATAAAAATGAGCTGTCAGTGTTTGGCCTCACAATGCCGAGAGATGTTGAACTGTGATGCAAGCGACAGATTTGTTTATATGCGCCTTATACAGTTTTGATAACAGACTTACTTATTTGGATTCCTTACTTCATACTGATACCGCAGCGATGCGGGTTAATGCAAGGTAGGGGAATGCTGTGGCTTAGTGGTAGGGCGAGAGGTAAGGGTCCAAGAGTTTGAAAATCATAGTCCCAACAGGCCCAAGTTGTGTCCATGAGCAAGACATATTATCCTATATAAATACAGAACTTAAAAATTTTACTGATTTGATACCATATTCATTTTGTTTTAATGAAAACTGTTTAACTTGAGCAACTGCCCAGCCTGAGCAGTGTTCATTTTCTACATCTCTATATAGCTACTGATTCCGATCCCTAGCTGTACAGACTTGGCAGAGTCCAATGCTGTATGAGCCGCGACGCGAGAAAACCGGTCTTCGGGGTTTCCGAACAGGTCCGACACAAACCGGCCTGTACAAGCTCAGAAAAGAGCTAGAAGCTTGAAATTTCGGATTTAAGTAGAAGAGGAATTGTACTATCCGAGTAGCGAAAACAAAGGCGCTGATCAGCTTCGCGGTTACCGCGAAGCTGATCTGCGCCTTTGTTTTCGCCTAGGCAAAAATCCGGTTTTCTCACGATGCGGCTCGTATAATGCCTTTGCTGGATGACAAGACGGGTCTATTTGAGCCATGTCATGAGAAAACCTGTCTTTGGGATATCAGACCAGGTCTGACACAAACTGGCCTGAACAGTCAATGAAAAAGGTAAAATCTTGAAATTTTGGATTTAAGTAGAAGAGGAAGTGTACTATTGGTGTAGCAAAAACAAAGGCACTGATCAGCTGTGCAGTTTTTGCATAGGCAAAAATCAGATTTTCTCATAGCACGGCTCATTTGTTTTGTTATGTAACGGTCAGGTAACAGTTTGATTTCTGTTTCAGGTTCCAGAGAAACCAAACCAAGCATCACGAGGTGGGTACATGTACTTTTCTTTTATACCCATAATGCACTGAGAATGCAGGAAACAAAATCATAATAGTTCAAAACTTAAAGGCAAACAATGGAAAACTATTTTTTACCCATAATGCACTGAGAAAGCAGAAGACAAAGTTATGATCAGTTCAAAGACATATACATGTAATACAATGGAAGTCTGTAAACCAGGCTGTACAGCCACAGAAGCAGGTAAGAAGCTTGTTGTGGATTTAAGAAGAGGAATTGTACTATCTGTGCATCGAGCAGTTATACAGCACAGCTGATTTGCGCCTTTGTTTTCACATACGCGTTAATTCGGTTTTCTGATATATTTGCAACATTTGTTACTGTTATTTTTTTGCCACTCTAACCCTATGCACTTTTGTTATGCATAATACTGATAAGCAATTACATACTTTTATTTTACTTTGAAATGCATTTGCCATGTGATTTGATCAAACAACAAAATATGTTGCTGCTTATGTACTGGTATTGATAACATTATCTACAAGTACAAATGTAAAAGAACCTATGTGACATATAGAAGTTCCAGTGAAACACATGTTCCACCCTCAGTACTACAGTGCAACAGATACCGTACTACAGTACAAAAGATACCGTACTACAGTACTAAAGATACTGCGTCAATTCTGTGATCAAGTATAATGAGTTCCAATACCTTATTCCGGTTGACAACCATAACAACAAAATTAATGCTGATTAAATCTATATGAGCCGCCACATGGGAAAACCAACAATCTGCATAGGCAAAAACATAGGCGCAGATCAGCTTCGCAGTGACTGTATGGGTCACATGGGTGTATAATGCGATCAAGTAAGGTGTTTGGAACTTGAAACCCAACAGAACTATGTGTATACAAATTGAGCCATCCGTTACTTTGAGTGACTTACAAATTTTTCAAAAACATTAAACCTGAACAACTCACAAAACACAACTGAATTGCACATCAAAAAACAAGTTAACACTGACTAGTGTGCAGCTTAAGAACAACTCAAAATATAAAGCAGCAAAATTTTTTTTGCAAGAATTCGCTGTTTTCCCATCATTTTAAGAGTGTCACTTGCATCAGTGATGCTGTAATTTAAAGCATGTAATTAAGCTATGGTAACATAAAACACCATTTGAGCCGCCCCATGGGAAAACCAACAATCTTTAAAGGCGAAAACAAAGTTGCAGATCAGCTTCGCGGTAACTACGAAGCTGATCAGTGCCTTTGTTTTCGCTACTCGAGTAGTACAATTCCTCATCTACTTAACTCCAGAATTTCAAACTTCTAGCCTGCTTCTGTGACTGTACAGGCCGGTTTGTGTCAGACCTGTTCGGAAACCACATTGTTGGTTTTCCCACGAGGCGGCTCAATTATATTGATTTAGAAACATGGTATGCTGGTAGCAAAAATAGCTGACAAGAGAAGAAATCTGTATTTATGATACTCATCGAAAATAACAACAACAAAGTTGTTTTTCTTAAAAATGTGAGCCGCAACATGAGAAAGCCAACAAACCGAGCTGTACAGTCACAGAATCAGGCTAGACGCTTAAAGTTTTGTGTATAAATAGAGAGGAGAAATTGCACTATCCATGAAGCGAAAAACATAGGCGCCGATCAGCTGTGCAGTAACTGCACAGCTGATCTGCGCCTTTGTGTTCGCATATGCAGGATGTTGATTTTGATGCAATGGCTCATGAAAATACAGAAATGCCAATAACCTGATACGGGCAATAATGCAGTGAGATTGGTCAGCTACCTCAACGCCCAACAGTTGCACTCAAACAAACAAAAAATAAACTTGCAAATGTAACAGACTGTTATTCGAGTGCATGTACATAAGAGTCCATGATTTTTATATGATTTATTGTCAACATGATATCAGGATAAAAGTGTGATAGATTTAGATGGAAGTGTTTCTATAATGCCCCCAAATTTGTTGTTACATTACATGCCTGGGGTACATGCTTTTATTCCTTTTCAACTTCTCATGATCAGTTGAGCCTGTCCAAGTAGAACCATTCAATAATGGCTTTTATCATATATTTACTGTAAAATACGTTCTTTTTACATATGCGATACAGGCGCAAGTCCTATGCACGTATCGGGACACCATATCTCGAAAGCTGTATCAGTTCAAAATTTGTCAAAATCCATATCTCCCTAGGGAGATATGGACTCATATCACACCCCCATATCACACCCCAAACCTCATATCACATCTCACGTGACCCCCACATTCGGAGCGCTCTGTTCTATTCAATAGTACGTTGTAAATTGTTCTCAATTTATAAATCAAATTTTTGTATTTGAATTTTCTGTATTAATGGTTAAATGTTATTGAATAAAATTTGTGACCAGAAATTTTTTTTTTCATTCTTTCTTTTTTCCACTTGAAATTATGTTGGGAAACATTTTGTGCATTGAATTGTATCAAACACTTTTTTTTTTTCAATAAAAATATATGATAAAGAGATCATGATATGGCAATTTTCATATCATACCCCGTATCAACCTGAGACTTCCGTATCAGCCCTAGACTCCCATATCAGCCTGAGGGCCGACCCCGTATCAACCCTCGACTTCCGTATCAGCCCTCGACTCCCATATCAGCCCTCGGGCCTTCGGCCCTCAGGCTGATATGGGAGTCTAGGGCTGATACGGAAGTCTCAGGTTGATACGGGGTATGATATGAAAATTGCCATATGATAATCTCTTATGACATCCATTGTCTATGTATGTATGCATGCCATGATGCACTTGATACAGAATAAGCCAATCTTACAATGGCTGCAATTAAGGCATTCTAGTAAAGAGTTGCCTATTCTTTTGTCATGATCATTGTGCACTTACTTACAGTAAATTTTCTACCTTAATGGAGGTTAAGTCAGTTCCTGGTCATTTCTTTTTCTTGTTAGTTCTACCATGTGTCCTTGGTTTGTCAGAACCATGCTCTATAAATAGTACTGTTTCCAAGCTAGGTTAATGCTCTTCATGTCATATTGAGCTAATTGAGCTAAGCTGAAATGAGCTGCATCATGAGAAAACATAATTTTTACATATAGGCAGAAGTTGATCAGTGCCTATTTTCATTTCATCATAGAGCAATTCTCTTTCTTAAAATTTGAAATTACAAGTTTCTTTTCTTCTTCTGTGACTGTATAGGCTAGTTTGTGTCAGACTTGGTCAGATATTCTGAAGACATGTTTTCTTGTGACATGGATTAAATAGTCAATGATCTGATTAAATGGTAAGCTTTAGGTTGAGCCGAGTCATGAGAAAACCTGTCTACACACTAGTGCGGACCAGGTGACTGACATGAGCCAAGCGGATGTTTTTAGGCATGAATTCTCAGATTTAGGAAGTAGAAGGATTTTATTTTTAGGCAAAAGTATAGGAGCAATTCAATTGCTTAAATGTGCCATTTGCAATCAGATGCCGAGTTCTAAGAAGGCTGATCTATGTCTTTGCTTGTACATTAGTCGCTGCATCAGGAAACCAACAATCTGCATATGCGAAAACAAAGGCGCAGATCAGCTGTGCAGATAGTCAGTGCAGTGTTTTCGATTTATGGATAGAACAATTCCTTGTCTACTTATAACCAAAATTTCAAGCTTCTACCTTTCTTCTGTGCCCGTACACCCCAGTTTGTGTCAGACAAGGTTGAAACCTTCATGACCGGTTTTCTCACATCGCACTCATTTGTATGAAGCATGTTCTCTCTCTAAAGACACAGCTCAGGTTATTACTATTTTGGTATGCTTCCATGAAAAGATAAGGAATGATCCAGGTTGAATGTTTGTAAGTTTAGAAAAACAAAGTCTATCATCAGCTATCATAATTTCCCCATATTTTTGAATGGCCTATCAGTTGCTGTGTTCAAACTGATTTTAATGTTGGCTGTTCTAATGTTTGAAGGATGCTCTAAGATATTTTAAATGCACTCTTAATAACCCTGACTTGCTTTGTGCAGAACTTAGACAAGGTGTGTCTGATGAAACTTAGAATATGAGCCGCCTCATGGGAAAAACCAACAATCTGCATAGGCGAAAACAAAGACGCAGATCAGCTTCGCGGTAACCGCGAAGCTGATCAGCGCCTTTGTTTTCGCTACTCGGATAGTACAGTTCTAAATCCGAAATTTCAAGCTTCTAGCTCTTTTCTGTGCTTGTACAGCCCGGTTTGTGTCGGACCTGTTCGGAAACCACATTGTTGGTTTTCCCACGAAGAGGCTCATATCTTATGTTGCACTATTTTATTGTGGCAATCCCTGGGCTTCCCTAGTACATATATGCTTCTTAATGTACAAATGAGCCGTCTCGTGGGAAAACCAACAATGTGGTTTCCGAACAGGTCCGACACAAACAGGCCTGTACAAGCACAGAAGACAGCTAGAAACATGAAAATTCATATTTAGGAAGTAGAGGGACTGTACTATCCGTGTAGCAAAAACAAAGGCGCTTATCAGCTTCGCAGCTACTGCGAAGCTGATCTGCGCCTTTGTTTTCGCCTATACAGATTGTTGGTTTTCCCATGGGGTGGCACAAATGGTGTAAGATGATGCCCTGGTCAGCTGTGGTGTTATGTTTTTATCCAGAGTTAACACTTGTAATTATTACAAAAGTACACTTGTCTGACACTAACAGCTTAATTGACAGGCCTCATTAACAATTTATGAATATCTTATGTGACATATACACTTATGAGCGAGTTATGACAAATAAACATTCAACACATGTATTGCAAGAAAAAAACATGCACTCTACATGATGCAAAAGCAAAGATATCGATGTAGATCAGCTGTACAATAATTGCACAGCTGATAAGATCCTGTGTTTTTGCTTCATGGATAGCAAAATCTGAAATTTTATGCTTCGGTACTATGTATACAGGCATGTTGTGTCGAAACTGGTCTGAAAGCCAGAAGACAGCTTTTCTCATGATGTGGCTCAAATGTAGATCAGTTGCTCCATTATCTATGCTGGTCAGATCCTTTACAGTGTTCGGTGGCTTTTAGTTGCATATCTTGATTCTTACACTGAATTTTCAAGACTCTTGACTAGCTTGGAGCCAAATTGTCTTGTTTTGTGTCTTATTTGTTGAGAACCTGTTTTGGTTTTCATCCTAGATTTGAACCCAGCTCAATATTCTAATGAGCATAGAAGCCTGTGTGACATGAGCCGCAATGCGGAAAAAAGTGTCATCGGGGGTTTCAGACCAGGTCTGACATAAACCGTTCTGTTCAGTCACAGGAGAAGGCTAGAAGTTTGACATTTTCAGGAGGAATTGTACTATCAGTGTTACTGCACAGCTGATCTGCGCTTTGTTTCCACAGAAGCAAAATCTGGTTTTGTCATGACGCGGCTCACATAGTGGTGAAGCCTTAGAGGGTGGGGATTTGAGGGTGGGCTTCTCCAGCCCATAGACTGAGAATTTAAACCAAGGTCTTGTCTCTATAGCTCTAAAGTGGGATGTGAAACACCAAATCAACCAACCGACACTCTGGATATGTAGAATCTGTTGACCGTTCTTTTTTTTTTTTTTTTTTTTTACTTCAGTTTTACGTCCCTTTCAAGATTATTTGAGACGGGCCAATCAGTAGGTGGGGTGAAAACGGGAGAACCTCGAGAAAAATCACCTGACACACCCGCAAGCAGAACTTGGCTTGTCTCACATGTGGCCAGAGCGGGGCTCGAACCCACACCAGACACAGTGGTGAGATGATTGAGTGATTAAGAAACAGTGCTCTTAACCGCTCAGCCAGGGGGGCCGCCCTTGTTGACTGTTCTGTCTCACCAGTTCTGGCAAACTGGTTCACCTGCTGACCCATAACTTTGCTGATCAAGTTTTGAGCATGAAAGGGTCTACAAACTGTACCTACACTGATGTATGTTTGTTTGAATAAATTTCTCATTTTGAATACATTTCTCATTTTGAATACATTTCTTATTTTAACTTAAATATCTGTGTAACACCTGATATGTCAACAACATATTGTATAACTTATTAGAGAAAAAAAATGATATGCTATCAGCATCTGATTTTCATATAATGAAGCTGCATTTTGCACTTAGACACAATGAAAGTGCACATAGACTATGATCCCTGTATGTGAGTGGCTAGATATGATAAATGTGGCTGATCATACTTTTACCCAGAATGCAACTTCAATCCACAGCTCTTGGCTTGCCTTTAGTGCTGAGCAGACTGGTTAGACAGACTAAGACTCTGCACATAATTTGTGATTTTGGTACTGGAGTACTCAATTCTGAGCTGCGTCATTAGAAAACTGGATTTTTTACCCATGCGAAAACAAAGGCGCAGATCAGCTGTGCAGCAACTGCACAGCTGATCAGTGCCTTTGTTTTCGCTACTCAGATAGTACAATCTGTCTTCTTCTCAAATCCAAAATTTCAAGCTTTTATCTGTCTTCTGTGACTTCACAGACTGGTTTGTGTCAGACATAGTCAGAAATCCTGAAGACCTGTTTTCTTGCATCGCTCATTTTATGTCAATATCAGCCCTGTCAGTTACATATAGGATTTGTTTCCCTTAGTTTAAACCCATTGGAATCAATGGCTTGATATGCAATTGAAGCTGTAGTCTGATATTTATTCACAAAGACAGCATTAATGTTCCTTAATGGATGATAAAAGAATGCTTATAGATCAAAGAGATGTAACAAGCCTTCGAGAAAATCTGTCCATGGGGTTTTCAGACAGAACAGACACAGTTTGGGCTGTACAGCCACGGAAGATGGCTCGAGACTTAGAACTCATAGAATGTACTAATAGTAACACTTAGCAACATGTTGCGACAGTGCAGCTGATCTGCTTCCTTATTTTAGCTTAGGCAAAAGCAGATTTTCAACACAAACAGGTGGAATGAATGGCACTGAAAAGTAGACATATTGAAGCCATTATCATATTAATCACTTTGTTTGAGAGAAATTGATAAATTTGCACCTGAAATCATAGAATATTATTTGTGCAGAAAACAAGCAACAAAGATTTGTCTTATATTGCATATCTAATCAGTGCCATTAGATTATAGCCCAAAAGTGTCCGTCTCTGAGTTTAGAGGTTCTGGGTTTGAGCCCCGCTGGCAGTGAGTTGTGTCCTAGCGCAAGACAAAGTAACCATAGTGGTTTAATGTCACTCGCCTTTGATCCTGGTCTCTCCAGGTTTTTCCTTGATTATGAATATTTACATATGAGCCTGTGCATGAGAAAACCAACAATTTGGGTTCTGACCAGGTCCGACACAAACCGGCCTGTAAAGTCACAGAAGCAGCCTAGAGACCTAAACTTTTGGATTTAAGAGGAAGAAGGATTGTACTATCCGTGTAGCGAAAACAAAGGCGCTGATCAGCTTCGCGGTTACCGCGAAGCTGATCAGCTTCGCGGTTACCGCGAAGCTGATCTGCGGCTTTGTTTTCGCCTATGCAAATTGTTGGTTTTCTCATGCACAGGCTCATATCTGTTCATTATTTTTAGATACCAAAACCACATACGAAGCACCAAAAGAAGCTGACCTGTCTTCCCGTGAGGTTGCGCGTACGAGTGCGTCCCTGGACCAGATTGAGCCGATTGCCTCCCCTAACGAGGAAGAGAGTGAGGACAGCGATAGTAGCAGCGACAGTGGTAGTGATGGGGAAGTTCTAGAGGACGGAGAGATTGTATCAGAGTAAGTATAGTTTATTTGAGTCGTTAAGCGGAATAACTGTTTGGGGTTTTCCGACCAGGTCGGACCGACACAAACCAGCCTGTATAGTTAGGGTAGAAGGTCAAGAGCTTGAAATTTCGAATTTAAGAAGAATAGCGATTGAACTATCTGTCGAGCAAAAAACAAAAAGTTAGTCATATAATGATTTGTTTAATTTATGTTTAATTTACTATGCAGTGCATGTTGTGGAAATCAAATGCATTCACTAAATGCCTACAGTGTCTGGACATTTTGTCTGACTGCTGCATGGAAAACTGTTGTTTTTTTGTGCAGTGTCTGTTCTGCATGTGCTCATTAGAATTGTATGAATTGAGCCGCCTCATGGGAAAACCAACAATCTGCATAGGCGAAAACAAAGACGCAGATCAGCTTCGTGGTAACCGCGCCTTTGTTTTCGCTACTCGGATAGTACAATTCCTCTTCTACCTAAATACGAAATTTCAAGATTCTAGCTCTTTTCTGTGCTTGTACAGGACGTTTTGTGTCAGAACTGTTCGGAAACCACATTGTTGGTTTTCCCACGAGAAGGCTCAATAGGCACCAATGCTTATGAATTATAATCACTCAGGTTTGTTTTAGAAGTTTCTAATGGCTCATTTCAGGGGGCCAAAAGCAAGACTCAGAAGGTATCCTATTCGCTTATGACCTTGACCTTGCATCTCAGTCACACACTTCCTGAACACTAACCATTGAATCCCTAAATGAGCCGCATTATGAGAAAACCAACAGTATGGTTTTCCAACATCTCCGACACAAACTGAGTTGTACAAGCACAAAAGATGGGTATAGGCTGGAAATTTTTGATTTAGAAAGTAGGGACATTGTACTATGTATTGTAGTGAAAACAGTGATCAGCTTTGCAGTTAATGTGAAGCTGATCTGGGCCTTTGTTTTCGCTATGCAAAAAGCTGGTTTTCTCATGATGTGGCTCAAATAATCATTCTAACCCATGCAATACAACAGGACCTTTTCCTCCAGATGAAATGAGCAATATCATGCAAAAACCTGTTGTTATTTTTTTGCCAGAATAAAGTGGAATGCTTATGTAAAATAATGCAAAAAGAAGGGTTTTCCATGATACTAAAGTGTTTTCATTTCTAACCTCAGCACGTGGGTGGGTAGGTGAAAATTTAGTTTGAGGTGTAGGACTTTATTTTATGTTCTTGTGCACTTATATGGTTGAAGAGCCACAGCATCAGAAAACCAAGAATCTGCATATGGGAAACCAAAGGCGCAGATCAGCTGTTTACTGCACAGCTGATCAGCGCCTTTTACTGCACAGCTGTTCAGTGCCTTTGTTTTTGCCACATGGCTAGTATAATTCCTCTTCTTTTTAAATCCAAAGTTTGAATATCTGTGAGTGCACAGACCGGTTTGTGTTGGACCTGTTCGGCAACCACATTGTTGGTTTTCTCATGACACTGCTCAAATTGAGAATTGTCTAAACTACATAGATAGACAGACAGAGCTATCTGGAATGGTTTTGTCTTTTTGCAGTACTGTAAGACACGCAAATAAGAAGACCAGCTTTATACATATGAGAAAATAAAAGCACTAACCTGATGTGAAGTTCCTGTGCAGCTGATCAGTGCCTTTGTTTTGCTTTATAGATATTACATTTTCTCTACTCAGTCTAGAGACTAAGTGCCCAAGCCACAATTAAATAAATCAACTCGCCTGACAATCTTTATCTTGAAACAAGTACAATGTTTCATGAACAGAAAGATAATGCTATTATATAGCCATATACATTTGCATAGAAAAAAGTTTAGGTATGAAAACAGTTTATCAAATGAAACATTTATATCATGATGCATTTGGCATAAAATGAGTCCTTTTGAATATCAAAGTGCTTACAATCAACACCACTTGCATGAACAGTCTAGTCACATTCTTGTTACACTGACATACCCAATTGACAATTTGCAAAAATGGGAAAAACCAATGAAATGAACATAAGTGATGATTGTGACTTATAAACCAGTAGTGATGGGAACAGTGGCTGAACCAGAAAGCCTTCAAGATAGTGAGAAAATATTTTGACAATATCTTTTCTATTGAGATTTATGGGCTCAAATCTGAGCTCTGAAAAGGACTTAGTCTATAGACTGTACTGTATTAATCTGAAATTTGAAGCCTAAAGTCATCCTCTGTGTCTGTACAAGCTTCGTGAGTCCGACCTGGTTGTAAACTAGAAAGAGCGTTTCCCTCATGACGCGGCTCGTCTATTGATTAGCGATGCAGTACAACTGGACTGCAGTGCCGGAAATTAAAATTCCTTGTCTGGACGGATTCCTAAAGTGATCATCCTGTATTACGCCATTTAGAAAGCTTGTATAGGACAAATGTTGCAAGATCTTTCTTGGGTTGGGGCCCTCGAACATAGCTCAATGTGTATCAAGGCAGTATGCACTGATCCCTTTCCTTAGCCTCTCCCTTCAGTACACGCTGTTGCAAAATTTACTTTGTCATAAATGAGCCGCCTCGTGGGAAAACCAACAATGTGGTTTCCGACCAGGTCTGACACAAACCGGCCTGTACAGCTATAAAAGCAGGCTAGAAGCTTGAAATTTCAGATTTAAGTAGAAAAGGAATTGTACTATCCGAGAAGCGAAAACAAAAGGCGCTGATCAGCTTCGCGGTTACTGCGAAGCTGATCTGCGTCTTTGTTTTCGCAAATGCAGATTGTTGGTTTTCCCACGAGGCGGCTCAAATATATTTAAACTGCAAACTTTCTTGTTCTTATGAGGATTCAAGAAGAGAAATTGTCAGTTTTATCTAAAGTATGTACACTATGTACTGGTAATCTGCCTCAGAAAAGCTGGATGAGGTCCAATAAAGAAAATCTGTCTCTTTGTCAATCAATTTCTGTGCACAAAATTATCTTGAAATGTTACTAAATTAAACAGTTTGAAGGTTTTTCTTGTCCACAAATTTTGGGTTGGGCTTTGAACATGCACCCAAAACATGCTTATTAATCAGCTTTCCTCAGATAAATGCAAAAATGATTGTAAAATTGTCACTTTAATCTTGATTGCATGTTTCTTGATAACATAAGAGCCGCCTCATGGGAAAACCAACAATCTGCATAGGCGAAAACAAAGGCGCAGATCAGCTTCGCGGTAACCGCGAAGCTGATCAGCGCCTTTGTTTTTGCTACTCGGATAGTACAATTCCTCTTCTACTTAAATCCGAAATTTCAAGCTTCTAGCTCTTTTCTGTGCTTGTTTGTGTCGGACCCGTTCGGAAACCACATTGTTGGTTTTCCCACGAGGCGGCTCATAAAGAGACCTGATGCCAAAAAACCAGTCTTCGGGTTTCCAACAGGTTTGACACATATCTGCCTGTATACGTAGTCACAGAAAAGCGCTAGAATCTTGAAATTTCAGATTTAAGAAGAAGAAGAATTGTTCTATCCATGTAGCAAAAACCAAGGTGCTGATCAGCTTTGCAGTTACTACACAGTTGATTTGTGTCTTTGTTTTCGCATATATGCAAAAAGTTGGTTTTCTCACGATGAGAACCGTACAAATGAGCAACAGCATGGGCAAACACCTTTCAGGGTTTTTGACATAGTCCCGCACAGACCCTGTTGTACATAGCGAAAATGGCAAGAGACTCCAAAGTTTGGATTAAGAAAAAAAATGGTTTGTTCTACAGTGTACTTCTATTAGCTAGACAAAGATTGCTGATGAGCTGCTACATGCTGTGCAGCTGATCTGTGCCTTTCTTTTGTCATATACCAATTGCTGACTCTTTTTCCTATTAAATTTTCTGTCTCCATGCACTTGCATGTAGGAGAAGATTAAGGTTTCTCGTTACTTTGGCAGTTAATTAAAGAAAGATAAATTGACTTGATGAGAGTTTTCCTATTGATTTCTACTATTGAAATATAAAACAGCAGCAGGTTATTAACGAGAAAGGATTGAACTCATTAGATTGTAATTATTTTACAGCAAAAACCATAAACAAGAAGTTAAGAATTTGCTTTACTTCTGGATATGGTGGCCTATTGATAAGTATCAAGGTCTAAAGCAAGATGTTGGGGATTTGAAATCTCCTATCACCATGTAGACTAGAGTTCTTGAGAACATACGAGCCTCGACGCGAGAAAACCGGTCTTCGGGGTTTCCGACCAGGTCCGACACAAACCGGCCTGTACAAGCTCAGAAAAGAGCTAGAAGCTTGAAATTTCGGATTTAAGTAGAAGAGGAATTGTACTATCCGAGTAGCGAAAACAAAGGCGCTGATCAGCTTCACGGTTACCGCGAAGCTGATCTGCGCCTTTGTTTTCGCTTAGGCAAAAATCCGGTTTTCTCACGATGCGGCTCATACATCACCAAGAAGCAACAGCTCTTTCCCAACATGACTGAAAAATTGTTGACAAAGATAAAAAAAAACACCACATGCACACATATAAAAAAAAAACACTTTTCACTGCACACCTTGCACGCACAAAGGTGTTCAACTTGCATGTTTATTGTTGGGTTAGTCCACCTTAATTTTTAGGGGCATCAGGAGTGAGATTTTATTAGCTCACCTGAGCCGAAGGCTCACAGGTGAGCTTATAGGATAGGCAAACATCCGGTGTCCGTCGTTCGTCTGTCCACAATTTCAAAGAAGAATATTTCAGAAGCTAGTGGGCCGATCTTGATCAAATTTAATATGAACCATCATTTTGTTGGAGGATTGATTGACTGCATTAGGTTTTGGAGCAGACTGTATCAAAATTGTGGTTTCCATGGCAACAGAAAGGTCCCATAGACTTACAATGGGAAAAACTGAAAAAAAAATCTTTTCCTTTGAAACCACAAGGCCCAGAGCTTCTATATTTTGTGTAGCAATTTTTGGTAGTCCCCATTATAAATTGTGCCAATCATGGCCCTGGTGTCAAATTTGGCCGCGCCTCAGGGGTACCACATGTTTGCATTTGCCCTATAAATGTAGGACACTAGCTTTGTACAAGTTAAGGAAAGTATGATTTACTATTGTTTATTTCTAATCTGTTTGCAGAGATTCTGATGAGAATGTGTTGGCACCAGCAGGAAGTCACACCAGTCTCAACAGAAATACAGCCACCAAGGTAAGATTAGAATGGCAGTATGAGCCGCGACGCGATAGAAAACCGGTCTTCAGGATATCCGACCAGGTCAGACACAAACCAACCTGTACAGTCACAGTAAAAGGCTAGAAGCTTGAAATTTCGGATTTAAGAAGAAGAGAAATTGTACTAACCGAGTAGTGAAATCAAAGGCGCTGATCAGCTGTGTGGTTACTGCACAGCTGATCAGCGTCTTTGTTTTCGCATAGGCAAAAATCTGGTTTTCTCATGACGCGGTTCATATAGTAATAGATACCTGATTGGTTAAAAGAATAAAGAAAAGTTTGTCACAGTAATACAGCCAAACAATATTTTTTCATCCCATTTCTCATTCAAATGTATCAATGGACGCTTCGTTAGGGCTAAAATTTACATAAAACAAAAATTGGTCTAGACTGTTGGTATGTTCTGAGAAAAGGAATTAAATATTTCCATGCCCATTAGAATAAATTATTGTCTTCTGACTGTTCTTGGCAGTCAGACTTGTGAAATGACATTACTACAAACAATATTCAGACAGCCCTGAAATGATTGGTTTTGTAATTCAGAATTGGAACAGTTTCGCCAAAGGCTTGTTTAATAAATTTCATATGAAATGAACATTTGAGTGGCGGCATGGAAAAACCAACAATCGGCTGAGGCGAAAACAAAGGCGCAGATCAGCTTCGCAGTAGCTGCGAAGCTGATCAGCGCCATTGTTTTCGCTACACAGACAGTACAATTCCTCTACTTTCTAAATCCAAAATTTTCAGCCTCTAACCATCTTCTGTGACTGTACAGCCCGGTTTGTTTTGGACCTGGTTGGAACCCCAAATTGTTAGTTTTCTCACGCACAGGCTCATTTGTATGTATATAAATCAGGTTTCTTTGAGAGCAATTAAAGCGTAATCCAGAAATCTCGGAATTTTCATGTTTCTTTTGGCGTTTTTTCTGCCATCGGTGCTTTCCGTCACATATTCGAGCTTCCTTTGTCTTCATTTGCAGTAAATATCTTATAACTCTATTATTAAATAAAGTTTCTGTAAAGATCTTAGAATAGCTTTTAAATAGTTATGCTAGTGCACAGATGAGGTACATCATGAGAAAAATGGTCTTTGGGGTTTCTGACCAGGCTCGACACAAATCGACTGTATAGTTGTTGAAGACGGCTAGATGCTTAAAGTTTGGATTTCATTAGAAGAGGAATTATACTATCCTTGTAGCGAACACAAACAAAGGCGCTGTTCAGCTGTGCAGTCACAGCACAGCTTATCTGCGCCTTTGTTTTTGCATAGGCAAAAATCCGGTTTTGTCATGACGTGGGTCATACTATAACAGCTTTTATGCTGACACTGATCGTATTGTTACATGTATATAGTCCCTCAGTGAGTTTGTTTGATGAATGACATGCTAAAATGCATGTATTTCAAATTACAAAAACTTGCTCTTGGTTTCAGACATGTAAGAGGGGGAAAAAATCTTCATCTATTCAACATAACAAACCTTGAGACATGGTTATGATCACGGCCATTAGACATGAGCCCCCGCATGAGAAAACCAACAATATGCTTGAGAGAAAACAAAGACGCAGATCACTGCACAGCTGATCAGCGCCTTTGTTTTTACTACATAGATAGTACTGACAATTACTCTACTTACATAATTATAAAGTTTCAAGCGTCTATCTTTTTTCTGTGACTCTACAGGTCAGTTTGTGTCGGAACTTGTCGGAACGGCAAATTGTTGGTTTTCTCATGCAGCGGCTCACTTTTCCATGTCGAGCTGCCTCAACTGAAAACTTGGTATTTGTTTGTCAATGGACAGTTAAGTGCAGATCACATTTGGCTGCACAGCCAAAGATAATGTCCAGAGACTTGAAATTTGGAAGCATATTGCTCAGAAACCCTGAGCCAGAAATTCTTGCGGAGCATGGTGGCTCATTGGTAAGACAAGAGGCCTAAGGTTTCAAAACCTTGTGAAGATTTTCTTGTTCCAAAGCTCATGGAGTCTGTCAGCCTTATTTTCTGAACTCGCACATCATCGTTATTGCATTAATTCCTGGTTTTAAATGTCAGAGTTAAGATACTGGTAAGTTTAGGAGTCCTTCCTTTGTCAGAAATCCAAATTGGCATTGTAGAACCTCATTACAGACATTTCAGCATGAATAATCTTGGAATTCAGTGAGTTTCGAATGACATGCTAACATGCATGTATTTCAAAAAGATTGGTAGGAAAAAAAAATCTTCATATATATATAGTCAACAAAACAAACCTTGAGATATGGTTTTATGGTCATGGCCATTAGACATGAGCCTCTGCATGAGAAAACCAGCATTATGCATGTGCGAAAACAAAGACGCAGATCAGCTGTGCAGTAACTGCACAGCTGATCTGCGCCTTTGTTTTCACTACACAGATAATACAAATTCTCTTCTACTTACATACAAAGTTTGAAGCGTCTATGTTTTTTCTGAGGACAAAGAGTTCTAGGGTTTAGAAACCTTACGAAGATTTTCTTGGACCAAAGCTCATGGAGTCTGTCATTCTTATTTTCTGAACTCGCACATCATCATTATTACATTACTTCCTGGTTTTAAATGTCAGAGTTAAGATACTGGTAAGTTTAGGAGTCCTTCTTTTGTTAGAAATCCAAATTGGCAAATGTAGAACCTCATTACAGACAATTCAGCATGAATAATCTTGGAATTTAGCTTGGCAAAGGAAACAAACTTTGGAAAGACAGAAAATTACAAGAAAGGCCAAAATCAAAGAATACTTTATTACCCCAGCTGTGTTCTCTGAGTTAGGTCATGTTCAACAAACAACATGAACGGGCTTACTATTCATGCTGAAAAAGCACAATCCTTTGAAAATGAAGGTTTTAATATTCTGCAGCTTATTTCAGGAGTTCATGTATTTTCCATTTCGAGTATGCACTAATCGGGTAGATGTTTTCCTATATCACCACCTTTGAATCAATATATTTTGAAAATTTAAGCCTACATACTCTACCATTATATGTAGCAAATATTTCTTTCCAAAAACAAAAACAAAAAAAAAAAAAAAAAAAAAAACAAAAAAAAAAGAAAGAAAGAAAAAAGAAAAAGAAAGCTGAGGATGTTATTGTCAGTATTGTTTTACAGAAAAACAAGCAAAAGTTTTAATATCTCATTAAGAGAAACCTACTTGATTAGTGGAGCTTAAAAGCAACAATGTACTATTAAAGGATATGAGCCGCCTCTTGGGAAACCAACAATGTGGTTTCCGAACAGGTCTGACACAAACCGACTGTACAAGCACAGAAAAGAGCTAAGAAGCTTGAAATTTCGGATTTAAGTAGAAGAGGAAATGTACGATCTGAGTAGCGAAAACAAAGGCGCTGATCAGCTTCGCGGTTACCATGAAGCTGATCTGCGTCTTTGTTTTTGCCTATGCAGATTATTGGTTTTCCCATGAGGCGGCTCATATATTGGATAAGTTTTCAATTTTAAGCTTTGTTTCATTCAAATTAGCAGTTTGGGGTTTTAATATCAGTAACTTGATAAACAGCAAGTGAAATGCTTCCGTACTGTCTCACACGGGCCATAAAAAGTTGTAGCGTGCGTGACAAGTGACAAATTGGGGAGTAACTACACCATTGAAATTGTGAGCTCAGTTTGAAAAAAAAAAATGTCCCCTAACTTTGTTTAGTAGTTTTGTAAATAGCATTAATAATTAAGTGTTCCATGAAACTCCTGTAAGTCACCCATGTTCTGTGATGTCCAATTTACGACTGAGCGACTTCGCTTAAAATATATAAATTAAAAAAAAAAGATACTGTCACTTCTGACATGAAAATGCATTAGATGGCACTGAATCAAAATTAGAACAAAAACTGGCAAAAACACTTAGTTTGTTTAGCCAATTAAACTACATTTGGACTTTATGTCAGATTTTTTAAAATTCTTTTTTTTTTTTTTGCCTAATTTTGGCTTCTTATGCGTGTGTTTTAACAAACCTGCTCGTTTATAAAATTCTGTCACGCAATATGCATATTGTCCTCCTGCCAATTGGAAGCTATAAAATTGCTGCACCAGCATTTAAAGATGTAAAAGCATAATTATTGATAGTTGTAGTATGCAAATTTATGGTAATTTGATGATAGTGTGTGCATTTATTCTTTCTGATATTACGATAATTTCTGTTTTAGATTTAATGTGCTAAATGTTCTGCAGCAATTATCGCAGAATATAGAATTACAAATGTTGCTTATCAACAGGGTACAAGTCTTTCATCTGTCTGACTGTTTTTAAAACTGTTCAGCCGACTCTCTCCTAAACTCCAGTTTTTCTGAAGCAGAGATGGCTGTAAATCAGTTATTTTCTTTGACATATTTTTCAAGAAGGCACCTTGACCATTTGTCCTTGACCTATATTTCATGGTCCAATGTCTGATCCTCCCTCAGATAAAAAAAAATGGTCTAGTGTCTTTATTTTGAATTGTGTATTTCTTAGCAACAGTGTTAGCTTCAGTGACCTTGACATTCTCTTCAAGTACAAATCTTGACCTGCTATCCTTGACCTATATTTCATGGTCCCTTGAGGTTCTCAAATTTCATCATTGATTCTAGAATTTAAACTGTGTTACTTTGTAGTAGTGTTAAAGCTTGATACCATGACCTTGTGTCCTTGACCTATATTTAAAGGTCCTTGGTTATCCGAAGATGCCTGGAAAATTAAACATATCATTGACCTACTTTTTCAAGCTATAGTGATTTTGTACAAGCACATGTGCAATATTACATGCAGAGTTCCTTTTTGCTAGCCTGTACGAAAGTTCAGGACACCCTGGCATCAGTGTCGGCTCAGTGTTGCAAAAGTGTTAAAGTTTTTGATTTTATAAGTCTATATCTCTTGAACCTGTTGATGAATTGAGTTGATACTATGCATGTAGTTAGATATTGGTCTGAAGTTTTATGCTATACCATCATGACCTACTTGGGTGACCTTGAGGTCAAGGTCACAGACTTTGAAATTTTATGTTAAAGTTTTTTTAGAACTCTATATCTCTTGAACATGAAAATGGATGTAGTTGATACTTTGCCTCCTGTTAGATAGTGGTCTATACCAACTTGACCCACCTGGTGACCTTGAGGTCAACATGACAGACTTAGAAATTTTATGTTAAAAGTTTTGGTTAAAGTATTTAGAATTATTTAACTGGTAAACTTGAGGATGAATCTAGTTTATACATTGATTCCTATTAGATACTGGTCTGAAATTTTCTGCCTTCTCATCATGACCCACCTGAGTGACCTTGACGTCAAGGTCATGAACTTTGAATGTAAGTTTTAATAGTTTTAGTGGCAAAGCACAAGTCAGGCGAGCTACGATGTCATGTGACAGCTCTTATTTGTCTTTAAACATCTTTTCTAGAAAGCAGTCAGCGTGACATCAAGACTCCTTCACCTGCGGAGATAAATATTAAAGAATTTAATGTTACATTCTTTAGACCCCACAGCTAGACTTATGCAAATATGCACAGGCATTTCAATCAAGCTCTCTCTTTAATGTAAATCCATTGGGCTGACTTCTGTTAAAGTTGAATGAATGTAGGATACTTTTTAAATGATGAAAAACCTGGTTTTGCATATGGAAAAACAAAGATGCGGATCAGCTGTGCAGTAACTGCACAGCTGATTAGCATCTTTGTTTTTTTTTCTTCATGGACACTAGTTAGCTTCATGGACACTAGTTAATCTACTTCTGAAGTCTGAAATTTCAAGCTTTTGTCTTTCTTAGACTGTACAGGCCGGTTGATGTCAGTCCTGATCGGAAATCCTGGAAACCGATTTTCTTGCCTCAAAGCTAAATGGAATAACCTTGCATCTGTTACCTGACTTATGCATTTAACTGTCAAGTAATTATTATAACATGAGCTTTATCATGTCACAGAATAGTTGTTCAGGGACATCAGAAAAAACGTTGATGTAACAAAAGAAGATGACAACAACTTGAAATTTTGGATTAAGACACAGAGTGGTAGCAGGAAAATCAAAGATACTCATTAAATGTTAGTTTTACTATGCAGGTTTTCTCATGTCTTGGCAAATTTGATCCCCTGAAAAACTCTTTAATTTGCAACATGTTGGGTGGCTGATTGTATTTCATCATATGAAAGAAGAATTACAGAGAATTTCTGTGTATGTGGCTACCCTCCAAAGCATTGGCCAGGAGGCTGCAAAAGGGACTCTTAAAACTGCATATGAGCCGCCTCGTGGGAAAACCAACAATGTGGTTGCTGAACAGGTCCAACACAAACTGAGATGTGCAAGCACTGAAGATGGCTAGAGACAGGAAATTTTGGATTTAGAAAGTAGAGGAATTGCACTATCCATGTAGCGAAAACAAAGGCGCTGATCAGCTTCGCGGTTACCGCGAAGCTGATCTGCGTCTTTGTTTTTGCCTGTGCAGATTGTTGGTTTTCCTACGTGGTGGCTCATATATGACAAAGCTCACATCTTTTGTCTACCTGCTATTCAGCACAATTATTGTTTGGGTATAGGTAAAAATGGAAAAAATGTTAGATGGCTGAAGATGGAATTACATGAGCCACCTCGTGGGAAAAAACAACAATGTGGTTTCCGAACAGGTCCGACACAAATCAGACTGCACAGTCACAGAAACCGGCTAGAAGCTTGAAATTTTGGATTTAAGAAGAAGAGGAAGTGGACTATCCGTGTAGCAAAAACAAAGGCACTGATCAGCTTCTCCGCGAAGCTGATCTGTGCCTTTGTTTTCGCCCATGCAGATTGTTGGTTTTCCCATGTGGTGGCTCACATATTAATAACAAATAAAATATCTTTCAGGTCAGAATAAATTTTACGAGGTAAACCTTGTGAGAAGGCATTTAATGCATTATCAAGATATACGATTTTAGAAAACTTGGCTCTTTTCTAACATGCCTGAAAAACTGTTTATTGGGACATAAAAGCTCAAAAACAAGCAAATAATAGTATTCTACCCCAAGCATGTTCAGCTCTTGATTGGCGCTTAAAAAGTTATAATAGCAAGTCTCTTAGCCCCTCAGGCCCTTATATGGGCTGCAGATAAATTTTGCATGCTCCCTATTTCTGTATTACCTGCGCGTCTAGTTGAAAAACTAAAATACAGGTTTTTGTAATTTTATATGAGCCGCCGCATGGGAAAACCAACAATCTACATAGGGGAAAACAAAGGCGCAGATCAGCTTCGCAGTAACTCCGAAGCTGATCATCACGCCTTTGTTTTGGCTACATGGATAGTATAATTCCTCTACTTCCTAAATCCAAAATTTCCAGCCTCTAACCATCTACTGTGACTGTACAGCCCGGTTTGTGTCGGACCTGGTCGGAACCCAAATTGTTGGTTTCCTTACGCACAGGCTCATATTGTAATAAAGTTTCAAAATCATCACTTAAGCAAAAGGTCAAACTGGTTACCAGGAAAAGAAGACAAGAACAGTTTGACATTTATACTCAGATATCACTTGAAATTCTATATTCTTCAAATGTGAGGGTATTTTGAATGTTAAACTAGGGGATTGAAACACCTGGGGGTCGAATTTCAATCCCTCTGTGTGAGCCACTGTATTAAGTCATGATAGTTTTGAATAATATCGGCTGTGTGCGTCAATACTTGTATTTTAACTCATTTCTTCTTCATTTTCTGCCTCTTGATCCTATTGCTTACAATATTGGATGGAAATTATCCAATATTCCTGAAACTACAGCAGCAGAAGTGACCTGAGATGCCCTGCCATCCTGTTTTCCCCCTGGAGAAAAATGGATCAGTCCAATAGTCTGATAGACTGGTTTACTAGACTTTTATGAGATTTGAAAGTGAAGAAAATGTTATGGCTGACTAACGTGAAGGATAATAGTGTTAAAAATGTGAAACAAATCACCCAGGATGTTCTCTCCCTGTTTCAGGTATCCCACGCAGCTCCTGTCAGCTCTGGTCCGGTGACGAAACCAACTGCTGCCCCTGTGAAGGAACCTCGCAAGAGTTCAAGGTAAGATTGATGGTGTAATTGACTGTGTTATGTTGTGTCTCACTGCCTCTGTCT